>OY770125.1:10020000-12520000 GCA_963669345.1 Gortyna flavago
CGCTAAAGAACAATAATTCAAGTGCAATACAGAATATTAGTATTTTAAGTTTACAGGGATATATAGTGCAAAATAAAGGATTATTCTTTTTCAAAATCACTTAGAGATGGTTTATTCGATATCGATAAAAAGGTCTTAGATAATAAATATTCTGCGGCCCTAAGATGAACTCGACTTACCAATTGCAGTAATGAACACAATTGTTTGGTATTCCTAGAGTAGTCTTCATCAGCATGACTGCGATGATCATGTACATTTCCACTGCGCGCATCATTAGAGGAGCGATCTACTTGTATGACGTTCCACAAACTCATTAAGTGTGTTCACCACGGCCGTAGTCGAAGCGTGCCCGTGGCAACGCGATCCGTCACATTAACTAGCCATTAGAACGATAATTTTAATTTACTGCCAAAGCATGCCTCAGCCTTTCGTCGTCAGTTTTGTGTCGCAAGCCGTAACGCTTTATAATTAAGTTCGAAGAACTCATTGTTGCACTTTTGCAATCGAAGGTGCATTGTGTTTTAATTTGATTGATTCGTACTTAGGAAAAGTGGTGGCCCAGTGGTATCAGCCCCGACTTATGAGTTGTAGGTCGTGGGTTCGAACTCAGACAGGCGTTTTACTTTGTGTAAGTAATTTCATCACCTCTCAAAACGGTGAAGGAAAACATCGTAAGGAAACCGACACGTATTAGAACCAAAAATTCGAAGGCATGGGACATCTACCTACCCACACCCTCGATGAGGGGAGGCCTGTGTCCCAGCAGTGGGAACATTATAGGCTGATTATGTTTTTAAGAAGGTACCTACTTATATTTATACACAATAATATTATTAGAGCGTTGTGTGGAGTATCTTTTTAATTAAAAACAAGCAAAGAATAGAAAGTAGACCTGCAATAAGCCCAAATTGTACCATGTAATAGTATTATGCACTAAGGGGATAAGGTTTCGCTATTTTGAATACCGAACACCACGCGCGATCGGCAGTGCTCTTAACTGTCTAGCCTCACGCACACATACACGGAGCGCATAGAATACCTACAATCGATTAGCGCTAGAAACTCGGTGCGCCCTACGCCGTACGGCATTTCATACAAACTTTCAAGCCGTTGTTTTTCGAAATGAATGAACGGATTTTAATGAAACTTTATACGCATAAGCAGGATACAAAGTTCTAAAAAGTTATCAGAAAACATTTTCGAAAAATTGTGTTACAGCCAAATTAGACCGATTTTAAAGTTTCCATAGAAACAGATTTCCAGTTATCTTTTTTAAATAAGACATTTCGAAGTGAAGCGAGGGAGTTAAGGCGCAGATATACGACTTCTAATGATTTTAAATTCAACATCACTTCTAATCGACCGAACTGATTTCTTTGAAAAAAATAAATGTTATACTAGACCATTTGCTTCGTAATTTGATATGTGAATATTTGCAATTATATTTTTTTAACATAGTGTCATTAATTTGTAAAGTAATGTCTACCGCGGACATAAAAACGATAATCACGCAAACACTATAGGGTGTATTTTCATAAAACTTTCACCATATAAAAGACAATTTAATTCCCCGAATTTTAGTATACGGTTTTTATTTGTTTGGTGTTTGATAAATCAACAATAGATGATTGTTTCATATTTTACAATAAATTACCAGCGTTGTGTCATTGCGCATCTCTTTCTTTTCTATGCAGTCCGATAGTGACCGCGCTTTAGGTCATCTAGAATCCTGAGTGCAGTGAGGTATTCAAACTCTCCTAAGACGAAGACACCTTTATCCCCCCGAGGAGAACACTCTACTTTTCACACCATCTACGATCTACGAGACAATAAAAAGCAATAGTACCTACTAGAACCAAAGTATTTATTAAAATTATAATTACAGATAATAAACCTATTTAAATCTGAGTGTTTATATTAGAGGGGCGTACCTAGAGCTTGGTACTTTTCAATAATTCTTACGTATTCTCCACGGACTACGAATTACCGTTCTTTCTTTGATTTTGTATCTGACAAATTTACCAGCAACAAATCTGAATGCTTTTCGATATCTTCGAATGTTTACGAGTTTATTTCCACCTACATAACTAGTAAGTATGTAGCTGTTTTAGCTACTAAAACTTTAATCAATAGGTAGATAGGTACCTAATACCTACTTACTTACTGTTGTGGCAAGAAAGCTGTGGTCAGGCGCTTCATTTAGAAATGTTTCCACATTGAGCTGTGAAAACTTTTGATTTCTTAGGGCGATGTCCTTCTGATTTTCTTTTTAAAAATGCCAGTAATTTGGTGTATGTATTAATTAGTTTATGATGCATATTGCCGCACGCAAAATACGCGCATTGACGTGTAGTTGCGGAAATGCGGACAACAGCCCGTATTACCTATGAAGCATATTGTTGACCTGAGCATCGAATAGATGTAGCCTGTACCATAGGCTGCTTAACTTAGCTTCTTTGTAATGATAAATGCTGGAAGTAGTCCAACGCCCTTTGTAGTTTTCCATTTGTAAAAATCGTTGTAGGCTTTCATGTACGATTCCTTGGACTTTTCTGGGAGTAGATTCTTGGCAATGCTAATGGCTTCGGATTTAATGTAGGTACTCCGGAGTCAAATCACTACCGTCACTCGACATTTTTGTGAGAATTGTAGTAGGTATATGTAATCTGTTGCAAAGCAAAGCTATTTTCAATATTCGCGCGTTTTCTTGTGTGATTTTTTTTTTAATATTCTGATCGAGGTGGCCAGTTCTATTTTCGAACAATTTACCAATTTTTTAGTGCAGATCATAGTTTTATACGTCTATGGTGCAGATCTTAATAGTGAATGCATGGAATAGCATGTTAGTACTACTACCTAGAGCGTAAATGTTCTGCGATTTCTAATTTATGTTCCAAATTCAAATCACTTTAATGACCAGAGGTGCATAATGAAATTCAATACAATAATAAATTGTGCTCCACAAGATTATAACTACGTTAATAATTATGAACGGTAGTATTACATTGTTTAGTTTTATTATAATCATTAAAACGGAACATAGTGGTCACTTATCCGCTTTTCATTCCAAATTATATAAAAGAAATAACCAAACAAACGATGAGGTCGCCACTGCGCCGTCGGCGTTTGGTCGGAGTCCGCGTCGTCGCGTCGTCTTATTTGACTTTCGAAAAGTACTGATTCTCAGCCTAAGTAATTTGAATAAGTAAATGACTTTGTTTTTTTTTTAATTAATTCTTTTATTTATGCTAAGTACCTACTTATTGCTACTATCTACCTAAATCATATAGGTAGGTCATTGTACCTACGTAACGAATGTGTATGTTTTTATTCTAAACTTATTCAAGGTGAACGGTAAGTAAACTCCTTTAAAACATTAACATTTGATTACTATAAAAAAAAATATTTCCCAGTGTTCGTTTAAATTAAGTAATTCGTTTATGTTATAAAATACGTAACACGTGAAGGTGTTGTACGAGGGCTGCACTAAAAGTATCGGGAATGGAATATTTCCACTGTTCCTGTCATATTGAAATCTTTTTAATTGAAAACTCCTTGGTTTTAAAAATCGAATACCATTTATTTATTTAAAAAAAGATTCTCGGTCTTGTCACAAGGTTTTGTCAAACTTGTTTAGTCGTTGAGAAAAAACTTTTTTACAAAAAAAAAACAACCGACTTCCAAAAAAAAAACTACAAAGTGATAAATAACTTTTATTTCGGAAGTCGGTGTCGTTGGTTCTGCATTTTCGTTTATTGACACCGACTTCCGAAATAAAAGTTATTTATCACTTTGTAGTTTTTTTTTGGAAGTCAGTTGTTTTTTTTTGTAAAAAAGATTTTATTTTTCACTTTTTAGTGAGAGAGTTTGTAATGTATGTAAGTTACAATAGCCTAACGTCAACTGCTCATCACCTTTTACAAAATATTGCTTTTCCCGATGCTGGGACGTTAATTGTTGAGGAGTTCTCCTGGTAAGAACCTGGAGAACTCCACTCCACCACCACACGCATTGTGACGAGCATAAATTGCTTAGCAACTATATTAAAGTAATCGAATGAGATATTTATCATTGATTAGTTCCGATGGCCGTCTGTGGTCTTCATCATCAGCTCCACTTTACCAAATGATGACTTCCGAGAGCAAATGCTCAAATTACTCAAAAAAAATTCCAAATCGCTATAGGTTTGCCAATAAAATTTGAGGGTTTCCCTCGATTTCCATGGGATCCTCTCATCAGATTCCAACTTGCTGACAATGGGACCACCTTGGGAGTATACCCTTTCAAACAAAAAAAAAAAATTCAAAATCGATCCACAATTGACGGAGTAATCGGTAAACATACAAAAAAATAAAAAAACGTACATAAAGTCGAACATATAACCTCCTCCTTTTTGGTAGTCGGTTAAAAATGGAATTAACTCGAGAAAATTCAAGAGCGATGATTTATTATGACTTTCGAAGTGGTTTAACACAAAAACAGTGTGTTTACCGGATGATTTCTGCATTTGGTGATCAAGCCCCATCCAAAACCACAATTTATCGCTGGTTTGTTAAATTCCAACGTGGACGTGTCAAGCTCAGTGATGATCCCCGTCAAGGTCGTCCAAAAACTGCAGTCACCCAAGAAAACGTTGATGCTGTGCGTAAGCTGATTGAGGAAGATCGACATGTGACATACCGCGAAATTCAGGCAACTTTAGACATTGGCATGAGTCAAATACAAATAATCTTGCATGAACAATTAGGTGTAAAAAAGTTGTTTTCCCGATGGATACCGCATTCGCTCTGTGAAGAGCAAAAAGCGGCTCGCGTTACCTGGTGCGTCAGAAATCTCGAAAGATTCCACGCAGGATCCTCAAATGCTGTATACAACATCGTATCAGGTGACGAATCCTGGATATACGCGTACGAACCCAAACAAAAAACCAGTCACGAGTTTGGGTGTTCGAAAATGAGTTAAACCCAACAAAAATTGTTCGTTCACGAAGTGTTGCAAAAAAAATGGTGGCCACGTTTGTCTCCAAAACCGGCCGTGTTACGACTATTCCTCTTGAGGGACAAAGAACGGTTAATGCAGAATGGTCATGCTAGCATTTGTTTGCCACAGATCGTTTCTGAACTCCGTAAAGAGAACTGCAACCGCCGCATCATCCTCCATCACGACAATGCGAGTTCTCACACCGCGCACAGAACAAAAGAGTTTTTAGAGCAAGAAAACATAGAATTATTAGACCCGACCTAAGCCCTAATGATTTCTATACTTTCCCTAAAATAAAGATTATTTGCGTGGACAGAGATTTTCATCACCTGAAGAAGCTGTGGACGCCTACAAAACGGCCATTTTGGAGACCCCAACTTTCGAATGGAATGGTTGCTTCAATGATTGGTTCCATCGTATGGAAACATGTGTCAAATTTCGCGGAGAATACTTCGAAAAGCAATACATACATTTTTAAATAGTAATGTTGTGTCACTTCCTTGATTCCCGAAATTTTCAGTGCCGTCCTCATACTTACTAAAATAAAATTAATTTGACGATACTGAAAAATATTTTTCATTCAATCAATCAATCTTTATTCGTGAACACAGGTACTTATTACAATAAAGGTCATTTTAGTCGAGCTCTAAGTCATACTAAGGAAATTGGTGTACAGAGGCCAGCACATCAAGCTACTCCAATCTGTCAAATTGTCCCAATTGAATATGAACCTTATTCCTATTAGAAGTTTTATTAACCATAATTGTGTTCTAAAATATATTTATACTATATACAAGTGTTTAAAAAAAAAGGGAAAAGAAAAAGGCAGGAGCTCATTGGGCATCAAAAAATTCGTCCGCATCGCTGTCAATGGGATAAGTGCCCAAAAGGCTGGCAGCATTGCCACGTTGAATGGCAATGCTTATTCTTTGTGCTAAAAATAGGCTAGCCCTCTGGTCACGCGTAGAGTCAACCAACCGCTTGGCGATTTCCCGAAATCTTCGGTGAGCACCCGGACCCCAAGGCCCTAGTGTTTCAACCCCAAACGGCTCAAACATATAGCACCCAATAAGGTTTTTATATTTGCGCCGTTTGAGGTATTCTGCTCCTGCAGCAGCCGCCCCAGCACAGCCCACCGTGCTAGGAAGATGGGATGGCGCGAGGGTGTCGACACAGGTTGCTTCCCACACCAAAGGCCTACCCAACTTCCAAGGCATTATGGTCATTCCATCTGGCCTCTTCCCATCGTCGCGTGCCAAGCCATTAGGTTCTAAAACAGCTGGCATCCCGGCGGTGACAAGAGCCCGACGGATGATGTCGTTAATGCTCGCATGCCGTGCCATCCGACCAGCGCTCTTGCTGCAGGAAAGACCATGGTGTCCGAGGCAGTCGACTGATACACCGCAATGACAGCGATGTGGAGCTCCGCAAGGAGCGCCCAGGCGCAAACATGTAGCGAGCCGGAATGTGGTGTCACCCAGCATAGTGCCTATGTTGGGTGACGGTAGCGCCTGAAGCCAAAGGCCCGACTCCCATTCACCCACAGCCAGCAGGCGGGCACGCTCAGCAGTATTGGTGGACGTATTAATAAGTTTATTCCGTACCAACCTGCAGAGCGGCTCATCCCACTGTCTCTGGGAAGACGGGTTCTCGGGCTGAACCGTGTCCGGGCAAGCCTTTGTCATAAAGTTGAAAATATATCAAAGAAATTTGACAGGTTGATGTGCTGGCCTCTGTACAAATAAGTGTACGTGTATAGTGTGTAGGTATGTGTGTATTTTTACAATTCATTGCCTACTTTTTAGGGTTCCGTACCTCAAAAGGAAAAAACGGAACCCTTATAGGATCACTCGTGTGTCTGTCTGTCTGTCCGTCCGTCTGTCACAGCCAATTTGCTCCAAAGCTTATGGACCGATTAAGTTGAAATTTGGTACACATATGAATCTCTGTGACCCAAACACAGACGTGTAACGTAAATAAATGAGTTTTGAAAATGGGAGTAATTTTTGAGGGGTAAATAGACAATTTAAAAAAATAGTTTCGCAATCTGTACCGTGTGACATTTCAATGACATAAAATGAAAGGGCTTACCGTGAGGATCTCAAATATATTTTTTTCATAATTTTAAAGTAAATTGTATTAAAGTTATTAAGACAATAGACGGAAATTTACCATTCCCCCCCTTATCTCCGAAACTACGTAGCCTTAAATTTTGAAAAAAATACAGAAAATAGTTCTATACCTATAGATTACAGGAAAATTAATAATAAGTCTATGATCTTGAAACAACATGGTAAATCTCTCAATATTGTGCGTACAAACTTACATTTTCAGTTGGAATGTCGGTGTCACGTTCTTTAAAAAAACATGGTAGATAAAATATTCATCGTACGGAACCCTCTCCACGCGAGTTCAACTCGCACTTGACCGGTTTATTTATTCAGAATATTATGTCATTAATTGATTCTTTACGCATGCAAGCTAGTTAGACGAATGTTGAATGGTACATACATACTTAGGTACCTGTTGGTTGTTTTGTAAACAGTTACTTACAGGGATAAAAAATATCCTTTGGCCTAACCCAGTTCATAGTCTATCAGCCATTAAAATGTGTAAAAAGGTAACAGACATACAGACCGACAAACATAGAACTTACTGGCTTCTGCAGCCTCCTTCGTCCTCATGGATTTCGAAAATTATCCCACGGGAACGTCCCACCGGGACAAAAATGATGTAATCAAAATGTAATAAAGAAAAACAAAATCCCGACATTATTAAATGCGAAGTAAAAAGATGGAAATAACATGTATGTAGAAAACTAGCTTCTACACGCGACTTCGTCCGCGTGAAAATCGTACTTTCCTCTAAAAATTTCGGCAGGCATCGGCCCTTGCGGACCCCGTCAATTGGTGCTGACTTGTCCTCGAGGCGCGCGTGGAACACAACGCGCCGTCGCTCGCCGCCAATAGCTCGCCGTCCGCAAGCCCGCGCCTACGGTGGCCGGGAATCGGCAATCGATTCCCGACGCCCAGGGCGTCTCCTGCGCCGGTTAGGGGCGCGAGGGCGCAAAGATTGCCTCTCCCTCACGCGCTCCGCCTCCTCCTTCGCGAGCATTACTGCTTCGCAGAAAGAGGCGACAGCCTCACATGAACTCTCGCTCCGTACCATGGCCTGGACTAGGGCCGGACGCGAGAGATCGCCGCCGCCGATCGCCGTCGTGAGGACACGGCGGAGCTCATCTCAAGCCGGGCATACTTTGTCACCCCCTAAATCCTTTGTGAGAGATTTTTAACTAAGAGTGACAATCTTCATTATTTAGATACTGTGCCAAATATTGCCAAGTTTCAAGTTAATTAACCAAATGAAATGAAACGCGTCCGACGAGCTCTTGTTACCGTCGGCGTTCCAGCTGTATTAGAGCCCAATGGCTTGGCACGCGACGATGGCAAGAGACCGGACGGTATGTCTTTATTTCCATGGAAGGTGGGTAGGCCTTTAGTGTGGGAAGCAACGTGCGTCGATACTCTTGCGCCATCCCATCTTCCTGGCTCGGCATGCTGTGCTGGTGCTGCTGCTGCGGCTGCGGAAAAGCTCAGGCTGCGGAAAAGCTCAAGCGGCGAAAATATAATAACCTTATGGGAAATTATATTTTCGAGTCGTTTGGGGTTGAAACCCTCGGGTCGTGGGGTCCGAGTGCTCATGGTCTTTGTCTTTTTAAGGAATTTTCAAAACGGCTGGTTGACATTTCCCGTGACCCAAGGGCTGGCTTTTACCTTGGCCAAACGTTAAGCATTGTCATATACCTAACGTGGTAATGCTGTCAGTCTCTTGGGTACATTACCAGTCGACAGCGATGTGGATGAATTTTTCGACGCTATATCGCTGTTTTTCTATAGTTTTAGTTAAGTTAGGATTTAAATTTGTTATTTTTATTAATTACCCATAATAATATTAGTTAATATGATCTGAATTAAATAAATAATAAGTTAAAAAAAAACTAAATTAATAAGATTTTTCATATAAATTGCATCCTTGTGTCCTTGTCCTTGTGTACTTTTGTGTCCTTTTCTCCCCATAGGAGTAGAATTTTGAAAAATCGCTGGGGTGTTTCTTTAGCTTTAAGTAAAGATTATTTATATTTACCAATTTTCCAGTTAATCAAGCTACGTAATAAAATACTCCCCTGTGAAATTGACTTCATCCCGTTAGGGGTTTTTATATTTTCGAAAAACCCTGAACGACTTTATTGTTTATTTTGGTCTTACATACCGCGCATTAAAATTCTTTCATATTAAATTTGACAACCCAGGGTATTTTTTTGAGTTAATCTAGCCACTCACTAAAATCCCCTTAAAAATCGAATTACTTACCTACCACTTATTGTCCCGTCAGGGGTCAATTTTCTTGCTAAGCTTGGATTCCCACCTCAGGAATACAACATCTATTAAGAGGTCGTAGGTACCTATTTAATTAAGCTTGGTGTTGATTGTTCAAATCGAATTATTCAATTCTAAACGGAACTATTTTAATTACGTAAGTAGGTATGGATACCAGTGTCAATTCAAAGAGAATAACTTACAACATAACAATACGAAAAATAATTTCTCGACACAATGAGTAGGTAGGTAAATATCAAGCGGCGACGATGAGTTGGTAAAAATATTAAAATGTATGCTGCCACACAACAGCAGAATCAACCTTGGTGAAGGTCACTGCCAATTTACTCACGACGATGTTAATACGGTCTACTTGGTTAAGTGAGGTAGCATCAGTATTGAAAAATATACCTAAATTATAATTTTGTCTCTTCTGTGGCAATCCGCGATCAGTGAAGAAGGAAGAAGAATAGATATATGTAATATCATATTGGCGGGAAGAGCGTGACTCCAGCGAGCCATTTACTTTGTATACAGGTGTGGGTGGACTAAACTATGTCATTGGTGTAACTTCTTGTTTTCAGGGCGGCATGCGCCAGCCAGATTGTTGGGTGCCTTTCCAGTTTTTCCTGATACCTTGTCGTGATATTCTTGAACTCGTATACCTATTATTGATAACCTCTTGTGTATTGCAGCGTTCATACAAGCCAAGGAACGCCACTAAATTGCCCTCGAAATTATAGCGTTCCGCATGCTCTGTATGATGCTAATGCTTGAGCTACAGGCGCGGCGCTGCCCCAAAGTTGAATTCCATATAATATAGCCACACTGGCTTCAAGATCACTTTAATATTAAAATTTAGCTGTCGGTACTCAGTTTACTGTTTCGTCGAATGATCCTTAATCCTACCTAAATATCAATCTTCAACCACCAATACCAATATCTTTTTCATACCACTTGCTCAAAAAAGTGACATTCTATGCCACAAAAAGCGAACATAACAATAGTCATTTTTAATCTGTTAAAAACAGGGAAAGAAAATTGTACTGAATTTCATTCATCCTCTAGGGGGAGAATGTGATTTAAATTTGGAATACTTACCGAAATTTATACTGAATTACATCTGTGTTTACACCATTGAGTTTGTATTTAAAACATTATACATCTTTTTGAAAAAGGAATACGCATTTATTATGCAGTTATGATTATTAAATAAAATTACGAAAACCGACGAGGTCGTATGAGCTTGATGCCTTTGCTTTTCCGCCAAAAAAATATTAGTCTAGGAATTTGCTGCGTTTTTGTTTTCTTCAAATACATAAACGGTAAGTTTATTTTAATTTATTTTAATAAATAAGTTAATGTTCTAAAGTTAACTTTTACTTTTAATTGTCATTATTTTTAATAAGTGTTTATCTCATATTATTATTGTGTTAATTTTTTCGCAAATGGTACGAAAAGTAGAGTATTTTCCTCGGTGATAAAGCTGTCTTAGTTTTGGGTGAAATAAATTCCTCGCTACACTCAGGACTCGTCTTAAATCCCTCGCTTCGTTCGTGATTTAAGTTTTTAACACCCTCGCTACGCTCGGGAGTAAACCTCGATTCCTTCGTTACGCTCGCGATTTAAATCGTCACCCGCGACAGAAGACACTGTTTTATCCCCTTGGTTAATAATCTACTATTTCCAACTACTTACATAATATTTTGAGGTCGGCTTCCAGTCTCCATTTAATCAGTCTATAACTTTTGAATATCAATGCCTATAACTTTCCCACTGCTGGGACACAGGCCTCCTTTCTGTGAGAGGGAGCGGTCTATAATCCACCATACGGGCCCAGTGCGGGTTTCAACTGAATACTAGCATTTTACATGGAGCGACTGCCCTGACCTCCACAAACTGGGTAACACGATATCCTTTGGTAAGCCAAGGGATCTCGTATCTGACAACCAGCCTTAACTGGTTGTCAGAAACCAACCGTCTGACAACCCGTAACGACTGTCAAAGATCTACGAATGACAGCCGGGACCAACGGCTTAACTTGATAAGTCATTACTTATCGATGGACCATCCATTGATGGTAGGTAAGTCATCCAAGAACCTTTTATAGACCTGTGCGTCTGTTTTTATTTTGCTGCGAGCCCCCCACTACCTAACACCTACTTATATTGTACCTACCTACTTCTGTTATCAATCATCCGATTATTATTTAGCTATCGGCTTTAATGTGTAGTTATCCTCTTACTTGGTACAAGAAATGTTATGTCCAGATTAGGACCCATTTGTGACATTCCTTCGTGCACGGTTCCACAAGGCATAAAGAAGCAAGAGGTATGATGTAAGTCCCCGAAAATATTTTTGTAATTTTAATCATGGATAAAAGTTAAGTACCTATTCATTATAGCCATTACCTATAGTGTAATCAGCCCATAAAAGATCGCAGTTCAATGGTTAAACTAATAAAAATTAACTCATTTTGTTTCGATAACAATGTCAATGTTAGGGATACAAACATTTTGGTCGTTACACAGTAATTAAGAGCTATCATTGTGACATTTGAGTAATTAGTCGTATTATCTACAAATACTTACTAATTATTGTCATCACGCAACGCAATCACACAAGTTTTTTACAACATAATTATGTATTTGCTAGTAACCTTGCTCTTATTGCACCGAATTTAGGTTCACAATGCAGTGCACAGTGTATTGAATTTTTTACAAATTACTTTGCATTTCAGCTCTAGAGCTGGAAAGTATGCCGCAGATAACTATGATTACCTACTAGTTAGAAATTCCTTTTTTTTATCTCATCAAAAAATTCGTCCGTATCGCTATCAACAGGAAAAGTGCCTTTATCCTTTAGCCTTGATTTTTTTGCCAATAAACATGGTTGCGTAATTAAATTTTCACATAACCTGCTCGCTAATGTCAAATTATATAGATAGCCGAAAGCAAGTCATTTGAGCCGTAGCCTAGGTTATATCTAGCCGGGCTAATGCCCGGCTTAATGTACAGAATTTCATTATGACGCGTAATTTGGAACCTCAACAAGAAAATCAACCAGATTTGTGTGCTTCGGTAATCTTCGTGTATTCGAATAAGCACGAAAATAACGCCTTAGAGGAAGAACCAACAGAGAAAAAGCAACTTTGCCAAAGTTTATTAGTACTGTCGTCGCGCTTTGTAGACTAGAAGTGCACCTACCTCCTTAATGTATAATTTTGTAATTGTGGTTATACAAAATAGGCAAGTACTTTCAATCTTATAACAGCTCTATATTAGATTCCTACATGGCAAAATCGGAACCCTTTTCATTTCTGTCTGTCTGTTGTACTGTGCACCGTTAAACAATTGTGTAGTTAGTGAAATTACGAAAAAAGCAATTGGGGGTGGTTTTCCACATACGAACATAACTTTGGTTTTCGTTGCTTTTTTTTTTTAGAAAAAGAAGCTATGTAATTTGCGGTCGATAAAATCAATAGTGTGCATGCATGAGTAAATATTCATCCCGACTACGGAATCCTACACTGTAGGTACGTGGTTTGACGTGCACTTAGCCAGTTTTTTTAGTTTTTCACGGGAACGTACACCGGGATTTCAAGTACTCTACGTGTTAATCCAAGTTATAAACTATCTGTGTGACGAAGGAGACTAGGAGAATTTGTATGGAAAGTTTTGTACGGACCAATAGCAATACGGTTGTATTTTCGAAAGTTAGCGTTAAAAATGTTTTTGTCGCTAATCAGTCTATAAATTCTAAGTCTATAAAGTCAGTCGGTAAATCAAAGTAATAAGCAAGCAAATAAAATTTACTAACACCTAATTACTTAATTAATAAAAATAACAAAATTAAATCCTAACTTAACTAAAACTATAATACTACTAAAATATATAGCGTCGAAAAATTCATCCGCATCGCTGTCGACTGGTAATGTACCCAAGAGACTGGCGGCATTACCACGTTGTATGGCAATGCTTAGCCTCTGGCCAAGCTAAAAGCCAGCCCTTGGGTCACGGGAAGTGACAACCAGCCTTTTCGAAAATTCCTTAAAAAAACCATGAGCAATTACTATTACTGATCGAAGCTATTATCATTACATTTTGTATAATAATAATTATATACCTCGCTCATTTGGAGAAACATCGACGTAAATGTATTTTTCCCCAAAACTGAGTTAAATATGCCAAAGCACTTAGAAAGCGTATTTACGTTAGGAAAGCATAGACAGGTACGTCGATGTTTCTCTTAACCGCCTAGCCTTTCAACTAAACGGCGGCCGTTCAACTAACGGCCTGAATGATATTCAATTACAGTTTAGGTTGTAAGTCTGTAACCAATCACGCGCGAGCCGAATTGGTCGCAGTAATTAAGGCATTGCACCCCGAACAAGTGGGTTAGGTTAGGTTAGAATTGTGATCAACCGCGTGCGAGCCGAGGGAGGAAGCGAGACGAGCACTACTTCTAAAGGCCAGGCAGTTAACTGAACGGCTAATTTAACCAGTTGGCTGTGACAGATACATCAATACGACAGGGGCACGTATATCAACCTACGAATTAATTCCTGACTGCTGTCATTATTACAACCAACACGTCAACTTAGTACCTACATGTCGCACGCAAATATAACATACCTACCATCACGATTTTAATCCCCGAAGGGTAAGGCAAATAAACAGAGGTGTACCTATAACACCTTTCGCCACTTATGCAAGTCCCATAATTATAACAGGGGGCGCAGTATTATACCAAATATAATTTGCAGTAAAACTGGAATGTAGGTGTCTTTATGTGCTCGGAGGTTAATGCGCCAGATTCGAACCACGAGGATGCGGGGTTAAAGCCTGACAAGTAGGCACAAATGTGACTTACTTACGGTGCTGGAAAACAAGATGCTCGTGCCTTCTTTGTATGAGAAGAGGCATAGGCACTGCTGGCAGTGGGACAACAAAAGAAGCGTAGCGACGAGTGTAAGCGTAGCTTCGAGACTTACGTAAACATTAAAACTTTAATATTTTCATAAAAGCTCGAGGTTCAGATAGCCTCAAAGTTTTATTTCGTAATTTTAAAGCTTTTTTCAAAAAGGCTTTTGATTTATTTTATAAAATTTGTGTAGATAACTATCAACGTGAAGTTCCACCATCCACAGGAAGCCACTACATCCTGTGGAAGATACCTACCTACAACAGTTTTTACAATTATTACAAGACATTCATGTCTAATTGGATTAATTTATTAGTGTCTCATCAAAAAAGAGGAATGTTGTACGTAACGGCTGCGGTTATGTGCGGCTGTGTATGGAAATAAAACCAAGCAAATCAAGTCATAAGACCGATAATCCATTACCCCTATTTTAATATAACATGGCCACCAGAATTGATCATTGCATGAGAATTTGTAATAAATTGAAATTGATAAATAAATTCACCGTTTGTCGTGATACAGGTTCATAGCATTGAACTAAATACAATAATGTAAAATGCATATAGTATATGTAACATGTTATAATATATGTACAATGTACTATGTAGTGTGGATATAGTATTACCTATTACTTCTGGAAACTCCATCAATCTGCCTAGCCTTACCCCAACCTAGTTCGGGTCGGCTTCTCGTCTAACCGGATGCAGTTGAATACCAGTATTATATAAGGAGCGACTGCCTATCTTACCTCCACAACCCAGTTAATGGTGAACACGATTCTCCCTGGTAAGACTGGTTGTGAGTCTTTAGTTTAGGGTCTCTACCCGAAACAACTTCAAAGATTACGAATGCCAGCCATATTGTAATGAATGATCACTGTATTTAGCCACGAGCCTCTGCTTTACTTCTGACAACTACGTGATTGGTGGACCGAAGATTGCAGCTTATAACGTGGCGAAATTAGATTAAGTAGTTACATACTTGCTGTTAGAAAAATATTAATCGTGAATTCGTGACGTAAGTCAAAAAGTATAAATAAGTAAGTAAGTATAAATAAGTCATCTGTGAGCGTCAAGATACGGCTAAAACTTTTTTTAAACCGGTTTAGCTCAAATGGTTTTAATAATAAAGACAACTTTAGTGTGTTTTTAACAAAATGGGGACCACCGCTATGTGTTACAGGCCTACCTTTGCGAGTGACTGGGTATCCCTTATTATTTTAATATAAAAAAGTAATTAAGTATATTGAGTTGCTAGATTTATCACGGGGTCGTTCAAAGAGTTCTGGTAATACTTAGACACACTATAAAAATTGAGAAGGATGTGTTATCTTAGTGCTGGACAAGCAAGGTCCTGATTGCGTAACTAATTACCTATCATAATCTTCCAGATTTTGAAGGCAATCCCTGATCCGTTGCATAATATGCTTGAAAAATTCGTCTCCTGACAACGTAAATAACGCAATGAATATTGTTGAATTGTCAAAATGAAAGGCAATGCAATTGTAAGTGTGTTACACAATTAGAACTGGTTTTCATTCCTAGATTACGAAACCTTCCTGTGTAAAATGCTGGCCACGTATTTATTTTCAGAATACTTGTAGGTTATTCCTAATTTGCCTGGATCGTCAATATGTAGTGTGCGTGTATGTATGTGTATGTAGGCAGTTAGCTATAAGATGTCATCAATATCCATGACATTTTAATCCATCCAAAAAAGGTGTCATTTTGATACTTTGGTCGAGATAAAAAGTGTAGTGCTTGGAGTTATAAGTAGAACCGTGAGACTTTTATGTAGCTGTAAGACCGTTTACACATGGCACATGGCGCCGTAACGGCAGCATTTTTCGCCGCACGGCGCGGGCTGTGCCGCTGCAGCTACGCCATAATGTGTGAACGGCCTTACATTGAGCAACATTATATTGTACACACACGTGACTCCATTATCGTATAGATCTACCGATATTAAGGTCAGTGACTTTATTAGAAAAGTAAATCTGGTTTGTCCACCTAGCCAACTAAGTTTATGTTAGCAGTTGTCATTTATTGTTGCCATATGTTTCACCTTTAAGGTACACTTACTTACCAATTGCTATAAATTTACAAAAAATATGGAAAGGGTAAGAGGTGTGGTTTTGATAAATAATTAAAAAAACCGGCCAAGTACGTGTCGGACCACGCACAATGAAGGGTTCCGTAGTTGGAATGAATTTATCCCAAGAACAAACTTAACATTGTAGTTGAAAAACATGTTCTCCCATACATTCCAACTGAAAATGTAAGTTTGTACGCACAATATTGAGAGATTTGCCATGTTGGTTCAAGATCATAGATTTCTTATTAATTTTCCTGTAATCTATAGGTATAGAACTATTTTCTGTATTTTTTTCAAAATTTTAGGCTACGTAGTTTCGGAGATAATCGGGGGGAATGGTAACGGCTATTGTCTTAAATAACTTTAATACAATTTATTTTAAAATTATGATAAGAATATATTTGAGATCCTCACGATAAGACCTTTCATTTGATATGTCACACGGTACAGATTGCGAAACAATTTTTTAAAATTGTCTACTTACCCCTCAAAAATGACTCCCATTTTCAAAACTCATTTATTTACGTTACACGTCTGTGTTTGGGTCACAGAGATTCATATGTGTACCAAATTTCAACTTAATCGGTCCATAAGATTCGGAGCAAATTTGCTGTGACAGACGGACAGACAGACAGACACACGACTGATCCTATAAGGGTTCTGTTTTTCCTTTTGAGGTACGAAACCCTAAAAAAATAAAAACAGTTTAAAAACGAGCGAACTGGAAATACCTGTATGAATATTAAGTTTTTGCGTGTAAATATTGACAACATTTTGTCCATAATCGAATACAGAGACCAGCTTCGATCAATGGGCATTGTTCATATTTTTTTAAATGTTGTAATTGAAAAACCATTTCGAGGAATAGTGTTACTAATCATTATGGACTAATTAATTTACGAAAAATATTAATATTTATTGATATTTTTGATAAAATACGATTGACCTTCTGTGCCCTTCAAATTACGTCACCTGCGACCGTACAGTTTAGTATCGTTACCTCAAAAATAAAATAAAAAGTAAGTGACAAGTATTGTCTACAATCCGTCAGTGTCAAGTGTAAAATTATAATATGTCAAAAATATATTAAATTTAAACATTCCGACTTGCCTATTATTCATCTCGTTTATACATCTGATTACATTGTGAAACAATCGACAATATTTAATATATCGGAAGAGCTACAGAATACAAAAAAAATTGCAATGGAATGAAAATTTTTAATAGATTGATACTTAGACACTTTGATAGGTGTGGATGACGTTGTGTTGACAGATTGAAATTTTTTATTTCTGTACTAGTGAGGCAACAGCACTTAATCTTTAGTGCCACTGATGACGTAACCTACCTTAAAAAATTAAAATATTTATAAAAAAATAACTATTGAACCAACCATCAAAATATTCAAATTAGTTTCTCAAAATGCTCTTAATTTTCAAAAAAAAAAAAATCTAATGGTTAGAAATTTTGGACAATCCCCATTGCTATTGATCGAAGGAGACCAGAGACTGAGTAGCTACACAAACACCATCCATTTCTCCTTATTCTAATACTTAGATTATATCTGATCTATTATGTACGATATTATGTAGGTATGATATCTTTTCTCATACAGTCAACACTATTATGTTGTTTTTGGGGTTTAATCATAATCATAGATGACAAAAGATTATCCAGAGAAGCCTACATTCTACTATCTATAAAATATATCTTGATCTCATCAACAAACGCCGTCTGTATTTTATACGAATCGAAATCGAATTACGATAAACTGTACAGTACAACCGCATTTTGCACGCTGATTGACAGAATTTAAAACAATCTGACACCAAAATAAGGGCTTACAGGGGGCACGTAGAGGTCCCCTCGTATAATGAGCTTGAATACTTGACCGCAGTCCACATACCTAAACTTGACACATTATTTAAGTCAACCTTGCAAATCGATCAGATTGAGGGTGGGTGAACCCCACGACAAATGAGACTTAATTAACAAGAAATTCAAAGAGGTCATTGTAGGGACGGGTTCAACAAGGAGCAAATGACAACATAGTCAATCAGTCATGGCAAATGAAATTATCATTTGATGGACAAAGTGCATCTTATCGCTATTTTTAACCGACTTCAAAAAAAGGAGGAGGTTCTCAATTCGGTTGTATGTTTTTTTTTTTTATTTTTTTTTTTATTTTTTATGTTTGTTACCTCAGTACGCCGTCATTTATGAACCGATTTAAAAAATTATTTTTTTATTTGAAAGGACATACGTCCAGATTGGTCCCATTTTTGTCAAACTCCAGTTCTGATGATGGGATCCATGAGGAATTGAGGGAACTCCTCAAATATTATAGGCATACATATAGCAATTTTGGTATTTTCATTAACAACTCAAGCATTTGCATTCAGAAAGTATAATTTGGGGAAGTGGAACTGATGATGAAGACCACAGATGGCCATCGAAACTACTCAATGAAAAATATTTCACGGGTAGCGATTCGATTGCTTTAATATGGTTGCTAAGCAATTTATGATCGTCACAATTCGTATAGTAAAGTGGAGCTGATGGTGACTTCACCATCAGCTCAAGTTCTCCTGGTTCTTACCAAGAGAACTCCTCAACAATTAACGTCCCAGCATCGGGAAAAGCAATATTTTGTAACAGGTGATGAGCAGTTGACATTAGGGTTTGAAACGGTATGCTCTTAAGGTGGTCCCATTGTCACCAAGTCAGAGTCTGATGAAGGGATCCCATGAAAGTCGAGGAAAATCCTCTTTGGTAGGCATGTACAGTGTGTTAGTTGAACTCTCTCAAATCAAATGAAACCTATTGATGATTCAAGTGTTTGAGTCCGAGAGTCATCACTTACCTATAACTCCGACTTTTAATTAGCTGCAGTAAAATAACACTTCTTAATAACTCATTTCGGACTGCATTTAGAGATATGCATGTCAAATAAGTTTTATTTGTTACACTACTCTGTACTAGAAAAACAAGGTTTGGTTGATGGCCGCGAAAAAACAACAAGACGACAATTTCAGATGATGTTACAAAACCGATTTAGATTTTTTTTTTTATTTAAAAGGATATACTTCCAGATTGGTCCCATTTTTGTCAAAATCCAGTTCTGATGATGGGATCCATAAGGAATTAAGGGAACTCCTCAAATATTATAGGCATACATATAGCAATTCTGGTATTTTCATCGACAACTCAAGCATTTGCATTCAGAAAGTATAATTTGGTGAAGTGGAACTGATGAAGGAGACTACAGATAGCCACAGGAACTCTTCAATGATTATAAGTATTTCATGGGTGGAGATAAGATATCTCGATTAAGATAGTTAAGCGACTATGACGAAGCAAATTTAAATAAATAGTTCTGACGAAACTGGTACTCTTGAGGGTGAAGATGGGACCATCCCATATAAACTTGTTCAAGTAGTTCTGATGAGTGGTTTTTGAGTTATCTTTATTAATAGGTACGTATTATTTCCACTTGTTGTAGGTATGTTGATGGTAATTATTCTGTACAACTTCCTGTCACTGTTATATATTTAGCAAGTAGTGGTATACGAATTGGTGTGGGGTAGGTACCACAACTCAAAAGTGAAAAATAAAAACTTTTTAACAAAAAAAACAACCGACTTCCAACAAAACACTACAAAGTGAAAAATAACTTTAATTTCAGAAGTCGGTGTCAAAAAACGAAAATGCAGAACCAACGACACCGACTTCCGAAATTAAAGTTATTTTTCACTTTGTAGTGTTTTGTTGGAAGTCGGTTGTTTTTTTTGTTAAAAAGTTTTTGTGCAATTATAAAAGAACTCCTGACCGAATTTCGGCTACGGCGGCCAAAGCCAGCCGAGACTAGCCATATTTTAAATAAATGTATTTAAGAGAAAAAACTCACGTGTGTGCTCAGACACAGGTGCACTCTCTGCACCGGCAATTCTTCCCTCATTCTCATAGATAGTCCGACACGACCGGAGAGAGATACGTACGGTCTATCACACGACCAACTTCGAAACTCCGGGCTGCTACCGAGAAACTGCACCACTGATTACCAGACGTCCACATTGTCCATTATCCACATTTGCTTGATATCCCGAACAGTTCCACATTTATTAAGGGCACAGCCAAAGTGTAGAACTCCTGCCAGCATCTGTGTTCCCTTCCACATTTATCCCGTCTGCCTCAAAGCAAAAGTGAACAGGCACCTTGTGGGCACGCTCGTTTCATCATAGACTTCATCCATCGCTTTCCATCAGGCGTGATCGAGGTCAAGAGCAAGCCCATTCAGCAATAAAAAAACCCAATAACTCTTTTGCCCAACCTGGGAATTGAACCCTTACGCATACGACTACGAGACCAACGCGCGGGGCAATTACCTCTAGATATAGCTGTAACTACTTAGCTAAGTTTGTGTAGAACCGTACATACCTACTTATGTCAAGATATATTGAAGAAAACAATTTCCTAAGCAACAGAGGTTTCACCTAGTTTCAGGTGATCAATAATTATATTCTACCTATTTAATTGCCTAAAGTAATAGTCTCCTATGACAATGACCTTACATAGACGATGCGACTTACACTGATGTATCAACGACGATACACGATGTGTGTGTGATGAACTGATGTACAACCACATGAGTAGTTAAACGGAACAGAGGCAAAGCTTCTTAAGAACGTGCAAAATTGTTACCTATTTTGGTAGGGTTGTCACTGTCACAATAGGTAAAAATAAATTAAACTTTTACTTTATTATTCAGTATTTAGGAGTTCTCTCATAAGGAGACAATGCTGGCTGCAGCAGCAGTCCATGATAAAAATCTTGTTGAATTATCAAAATTAAACTAACATATAAAATTTCGTGACCGTGCGCGCTACTAACTGTTGAGGAGTTCCCTAGTGAGGAGACAATCCTGGCTGCAGCGTGAGGTTATATCTTATTAATGCATTGTCACCGAAGTTACGCAGGTCGGTACCTATACAAAATTTCAGCTCAGTCAGACATCGGAAAATGGTTCAAATCTTACCTGCAATATTGAACTTAACACAAATACCTACATACCAACCCACTCACATATCTATGTTTAGAAAAAGCTTGTAATAATAATAAAAAGGTAAAAAAAAACAACTTTTCATATTAAAAAAGGACCATACAATAAAATAAGGGTACTCACTTGAAAAAGTAATAATCAAATATTTACTTACTTATTGTACAGACGCCAGCACATCAACCTACCCGAAACTGTCAAATTTTCCCAATCAACTTTGAACCTTATACTTTAGCGATAAAGTTGAAAATCTAACAAAGAAATTTGACAGATTGTAGTAGGTTGATGTGCTGGCGTCTGTACATAAGTTGAATAAACCTGTGTTAAAAGATAATCGTTATACCTCAGACCATTTTTTATTTGGTCTTAGCGTTATAAGTACTGATTGAATTTGACAGATTGTAGTAGGTTGATGTGCTGGCGTGTGTACTTACTTCTTGGGTTAGTTAAAATATGATATGTTTTATTTTTTCTAGTATTATTCATACACACAGTACAATAAACACCCATTATTAATTATAAAATACCATGTTTTTACACAAACATATTGAAACTTGCAACTAACAAAACAAAAACGTGTGTCGCACTGACCCTGAGATTGGCAACTGGCTGTGCGTAAACCGGTTTTTTCCAGTCTCGCCGCGTACGCGACAAGCGGCCAGTTGCCACGCACACATGCCCCGCGTGCTTGTAGTAGTGCAAGCGATTCGCGCGGTTGTATGAAGCTTTATCTCTGTTCCGTTTAACTACTCCGTTTAACTACTCATGTGGTACAACTGCGTGTCACAAATCAATGTGTCGAAGGGTCGTATTTTGCTCGATAAAAGTTATCATGCTAGCGGTGAGATAGCTCATTAATCGATTCGCACGTATTTACTCGCCCGAAGCGGGCGAATCACTATCACTTCTCTGCGCTATTGTCCTTTTTTTTTATTACTATATTTATTATACAAATTCAAAAAAAATCTGGAGTTGCCGACATTCCCACAAATAAAGTAACTCCCTGCAAGTTGCCTATAGAAAAAATAACATTATAATTCGCCCGTTTGGGGCGAGTTAATTCGTGCGAATCGACTAATAAGTCAGTCAGGGGATGAGGTCACATTAGCGACTTCCTAATAGGTACCTACCTATAAACGACAGTAAAAAACATACGGTGGAGGTCTGCCCCGCTTGGGCAGAGCACCGCCCCGCGCCGCCCAGCTAGCAAAACTTGGTATTACAAGTATCCTAAGAGCATATTTTTCTTACTCTTTTAGTACACTTACAAACGTTGGTAAGTGTGGAATTGGGCGCACTTTGTAAGAGTGTTTGCCCTTATTGTTATTGGGGTATGCTCTTATGAAGATTGTTTTCAATCTTATAGTGATCTGTCTAGTGCCGTTGTAAAAGCAATTAGTCTTACAAGTGTCTTACACTGGCATGGTGTAAAGGTAAAATGCCATTGTGTAGCCTTACGAATGCCGTTCTAAGTGTTACCTCTTTGTGATCTCAATGTAAGAGTATTTTTAAGCGTGTCGAACATTTTAACAAACCGTTGTGCGCATGCAGTGAATATAATAAAAAACTTTAAAAAAGCTTGACTTTGTATATTAACTTTATAATTTAAAATATTTCTATGTTACTTGTATCTTACTATTATTATAATGTTGAACTATCTGCGGAGTAGGTTTATTCGAAGTATTTTTAATGTAAATAACATTAAAATCTCGGGCCATTTCTGAGATGTGTTTTTGAATAATAGTTATTGATTTAGTAAAATGGGAAATAATACAAAATGTCACCATTTTTCTATTATTTACAATCTTACTTATAGTGTACTTCATCAGAACATTTAAAAGCTCAATCGTTTTTAGTTAAATGCACTGTCAGACTAGATATTCTAGACTCTTTGAGCGCGCTCAAGTTTCAAAATGATTGTTTTACACGCACCACCCCAGGAAGTTATACAATAGATCAATAGTGACTGACACAAGGCGGAGTAAACAGTTTTTAGTACCTTAGGACTAGCTATACGTCTGAGATTTTTAAAAATATATATTAGTTTCCGCACCCTCGAAGACACAAGGTCTATGTGAGGAGCAAAATTAAGTCTGCTATCAATTAGGACGCCAAGGTACTTAATGGTGCTCGTTTGACTAAGCGAAGGACATTTACAGGGTGTCATACGACTAGAACTATGGGAGTATGCAAAAATTTGTTCTGAATTATCATCCATCGATTTTAGGGTATTTCGGAGAGAAAACTTTACAAATTTTGTTTTGTCAACATTTAATGTTAAGAGGTTACATCTTAGCCACTGGTTAACAGCATCAAAACCACATTGAGCGTACCGAAACGTGCTGGCCCATGAGTTACCTCTAAAAACAAGGGCCGTATCATCTGCAAAGGCAACAATCTTCCCATTTGGGAGTTCAAGGTCACATAGGTCATTAATGTAAATGAGAAATAGAGTAGGTCCAAGGACGCTACCTTGAGGAACTCCGTAAGTAATGGGTAGATCGCTGCTTATCCAATCACCAACTCTGACACATTGAAATCTGTTACTAACATAGTCTGTGAAGAGTTTAAGCTGTAACCCCCTAATACCCATCCGCTCAAGTTTGACCAGCAACCTGGGGACAGAGTTAATAAAGCATGCTTACGACGTTTGTGAGCTTAAATGTTCTTTTAGACAACTTCCAACATGCTACTACTCTTTAATATGATTTAGCTCAGACAAATTACACTTATAATTTTTTGGTTCTTCAACAGTTGTATATCATGCTTTAGTAAGATCAGTACTCTTTTAAAATACTTACCCAAGAAATCTATAAGAACATATGATCATAAAAGATGCCTAAATAAGTATAAAAAAATATGAAGAATAATTAGTCTTACACAAGTGCGCTTGTAAACTTTTGTTCTTATAAATATTTTTACAAGGAGTTCTTCTATATATCTATAAGACTTCTTTATAAGTTTATACATTCTTTTAGTTCAAATCCCCATTATACATGCCTTTATAAGAGGCCCCTTCTTAATCAGGACACTCATAAATGTTTTATAATGCTTTTATTCTTTTAAGTAATTATTTACAAGACTATTTTGCTAGCTGGGCGTGTCTTCGTAGAGGCGATTGGCAGCGGCGGCGACCTCTCGCGTCCGGCCCTGGTTCAAACCATGGTCAGGGGCGAGATTGAGTTAGAGGCAGTCACTTCCTTCTGCGAAGCAGTCATGCTAGCGAAGGAGGTGGCGGGATGGTTAAAGGACAGAGCCTCACGTCCCAGCCGCCGCGGGACACGCTCCAGGCATCGGGAGCCGCGTACGACTCCCGGCCACCGTAGGCGCGGCCGCGCGGGCCTGCGGACGGAGAGTAACGGGTAGCTCACCGTCCGATCAGGACCAACCCCGTGCCGGACGGCGCGTATGTGTTCCACGCGCGCCTCAAAGAGATGTCACCATGAGAGAAGGGGCCCTTCAGGGCCGAAGCTTGCCGGGGCAGCGGGATTGTCCGAAAGGCTAAGGAAGGAACACGGGCAAAAATAAAGCCTGCATTGTGAACCTAAAAGCAAAGCGAAGTACCACTTATGTTGAAAGGATACGTTACATTTATTGCAATGTACTTACACTTTATTGCACGATGTGTGTATGTATGTTTGGTTGTATACTTGTTAATTACCTATAGGTAATATATGTATAATTATATGAGTAGTTTCTTTGTACCTAGTTCTATGGAAATGTAAGAAGACTAAGTATTTGTATAATAAACGATTAATTATTAATATTTATTTAATAATTATTTTTGTGCAAACTTATAGCCCACCCTCTAGCTTGTGCTTACTTACCTTTTATCGCGAGTGAGACAAATAAGTCATCATACCTACGTTAGTTATTTAGTATTCTATTATGTTTGGTAGTTTGGCGAGACATGTAGATTATAACATTTATAACCCTGTCACGGCAATCGACCAAACAGAATAGAATACTTTAATTTGCATTCAAACATGGTACTTACTTACAATAATTATCTTATTTATAGGGTTATCATTAAAATAATTTACTATTTTTTATATTTTTGCTTAAAAGTTTTTATATTCTAATATTACACAAAATAATTTAAGTATATGTATTATAATGAATTATAGGTCTTAATAATAACCCAATGACATAATATAATAATAGGGTCATTATTATTAGGGTCCTTTTTTATTTAAGTCCTTACACATAAGTTATATTTAATTTAAAAACATTTAAAAATATGAAAAATAGTAGCCCACCTGTATCGGTAACAGGTCCAAGATACGGGCCCAGGGCTCCAGACAGAGAGGAACCTCTATTAAGACAATTATTGTAAGTACTTACCATGTTTTTATTCTATTCTAAGATCCTTGGGGAGAAATCGAGGATTATGTTCAGGCACACGATACGTAGTAGATAAGGTTTGATGTCTCTGACACATCTCGGGACCCTGGGGACCAGGACCTTTGGAAGGCGTAGGGGAGGCCGAAGCCTACTCGCGGAGGCCCGTTCGACACTCTTTATATTATTACCTACTTAGTACAGCAGGTCGTGGTTTCGATCCCAAGCTGGCACTTAACTTTGTATAAATTATTTCATAACCACTGCTGTCAAAACGGCGAAGGAAAACATCGTGAGGAAACCGGCATGTCCTAGAACTAAAAATTCTAAGACATTTGTGATATCTCCAACCCGCACTAGGCCCGCGTAGTGGATTATGACCCACTCCCTCTCGCTGAACATTATAGGCTGATTATGCTATGCTTTGTACTTTAAATGTTTAGACTGGAATCAAACCTGTATTTGGTAAAGGGCTAGGTAGATTGTTAGTACCTACTTTAAAATAACCTTAGGATTGACTGTACCGCCATACTTATTCCTATAAGGTACTTGTGAAACTAAGGTGAGTTGCGTAAATAAGATCAGAAGGTTGTTACAATGTATTATATTTACAGCAGTATCCAAATTTCAACTGGCAACAAAGAAATTAGAATATTTTAGATACGCACATAAGTTAGTAGTCATTATCATATTAAATCGACAGATAACGAGTGGAAGTATTGACGTAACTATACCTACTGAGTTAAAAGTAAATATCTACATTTTACATGAAAGGCCAATTACTGCGATTTAACCAGATATAACTAGGTATTTATTCCGTTCACTTGAATTTCGTTCAATTTCATAATATTTTTTTCCATTACACTCTAGTAGAATACGTTCAAGTGTGTTTTAAACTCTTATTTAACCTATAATTTTTATATTAAATAAAAGTACGACATGAAACGGCCTTCGTCCTTTTAACATTATTATCACCTCTATGAGAGATGCCTAGACAGTTAAGTTCAGCCCACAATCTTAAAACTATTAGTAAGCGTGATGTGTTTGTGCTTGTAAAAGAATCACATCATCAATTCAGCCGAAATACGTCAACTGCTAGACACAGGCCTGCCCAAAGCGTCGCCATTTCGACTGGTTCTGTGCTCCTCGCATCCGGCGGATTCCAGCGGCCTTCGCAAGGTCATTGGCCCACCTTGTACATCATCTTCTTCCGGTACGCGTATCATATATAACTCAGGCTAAAAGGAAGACACATTTATAATAACATTCAGTCATAGGGCATGACAGTAAGTTATAATTTGCATTTGACACATAGGTATAATTATATTTTTAACGATTGTCAGATTTCAAGTAGGCATTAGGAGGATAGTATATCATTGACGTCAGTAATAAAATAAGACGAAAAACAAAATAATGATAACCCAGAGAATAGGTATGAAGCACCCTTGTATACGATAATACTAATAGATGCATAAATAGTAGGTAAATTTGATAAAAGCAAACTTGTTTACTATACTAATTGCTACCATGGTGACATTACGAGCTTAGGTAAACCTAACTGAATTAGTATGTGCTATACAGCGTGTATCAGGAAGGTGTGTTCTTACCATATTACCATGTTGGTCCCATGGAGAAAGTTGTTAATTTTGATGGTCTGTACCACACCCTTTTGACCACATCTTTCTCACCATAAGCCCTATCCGGCCCGGTGAAGGCGTGCGGCGTCCCTGGCGGTGATTTGGTTTTTCATTATCACACACGGCACACCCCTATCATCAGAATCCTGAAGAATAATAAAAAGGTTTTACATTACATAAGTTTCGACCATGGCAAAAATCGCGTGTTTATGGTTGTATGTGGGCGTGGTTACCATAAATAAATAGCTGATGACGACTCCGTGACTATGATGAAATCTAATGAAACGTTTTTATACGTCGTGTAACATGCGTCACCGACCGTGTGTATTGTGCACTAAGTATAATAATTACACTAATTTTGCTTATTTAAATTAATGAAGTCGAAGTCCTTCAAACGTATGAACGTTATTGTTAAGTCATTGAGATTTTCTGATTATCTAAAGACGTAAAAAAAAAACACAATTTATATCAGTAGCTTATCTGCACGAGTAAATTCTTTACTTAACTAAGTATAGATTAAAAATATTTGTGGTACATGGACATGCATGATTGCATGGCCGTGTCAGAGGTAGAGACAGCCACAATCATCTGAATGTGACTATCTTCTTCACCCTTAAGGGATGTCCTGATATCTTGGCAGCCCTTCTATGTCATGTCTTTAACCTAAACCTCCAGTCTTCGTATATCCTGAGCAATTGAAAATTTTGCGAGTCACTCCCATCCCTAAAACCAGTGACAAAACATCAGTAGCGGAAGACATCGCTATCATGCCAACCATTGGCTATTGCCAAGGTTTTCGATCATACTTCCATGCTGTAATTTACCAACGCTTATATAATTATGTCCTTATCTGATGCCCAACACGGTTTTTGGCCGGGTCGTTCCGTAAATTCGAATTTACTACTTCACGTAGACTACATAATCGGGATATGTCGGCTCGTCGGATCCAGTGCCTGTGAAATATACTAAATCCTCTCTTTCTTTAAATCTACTTATTAGGACCTCTGTACACACGGCTACACATCAAGCTATACATAACCAGTATAAGCTGACATCTGTTAATAAGAAAAACCAATACAATGCGAGGTCTTCTAAAACTGGAAATGTATAACTTGATGTGTAGCCGTGTGTACCTGTATTAATAGGTACATAATAGAAAACTTTTTCAGAAGCATGTAAGCAAAAAACATGTTGCTCCGATCCCAAATAACCCAATCAATAAGGGCAAGAGATGAAAGATAATAAGGTTTATATTATATCAACAAAGGGAAATTTTTGTAGTTATAAACGCATAGGGGAAGAGATGGGAAGGGGAAGAGAAAGAGATGGGACTAATCACTACACCAATAATAATAGGTACCTAAATCTTTTCATGCGCTTGTCTGCTCCCTTTCATCATTGTGCCGAGCATAAGGTTCTCGCCAGCCTGGATCCTTAGCCACAGATTACTAAATAGTTACTTCAGTTTGCTTGATTCTGACCTACCACAAATAATGTATAGATATGGATAGAACACTATTTTAATAAACAAAAACCTTGTTTAAGTAGTTAAGAGTACTGGCGGTGAGTTACGTCGGGAAAAAGTGTTATTGGATTTTCCATTTGGAATGTCTTGGTAACAGTAGCCCGGAGTTTGGAAGTTGGCGCGGCGGTTTAATACCCCTGTGCCTCGAAAAGCACGTAAAGCCGTTGGTGATCTCTGATCTCTCTCCGGTCGTGTCGGATTGCCGTCCCATCGGAATATGAGAGTAAAGGAACTGAGAATGCACATGTTTTTACGCGTGCACTATAATTCTCCTGCGTACCTGGCTAATCTCAGTTGAGATTGGCCACCGTGACCAAAATCGGTCAGGAGGCTAATATTATACTGGCGGCCCAGTGGTACAAGCCCCGACTTACATACGAGTCGTGGTCGTGGGTCTGAACTCTGGTAGGCGCGCTCTTTACTTTGTGCTATTTATTTCATTACCACTGTTCTCAAAACAGTGGCGGATTTTTTTTTATGCCTAGCCTAGCTATACTTCTTTGTGACATATCTACCCGTGATATCTACCAACCTGCATTGAGTCCACGTTATGGATTATGGCCTACGCGGCACGCTCCAGTCTCTTTCACGGACAGGTCTGCGTCCCAGTAGTGGGACATTATCTAGGCTGATTATTCTGTTTCGTCGTGATGGGTATCACTATCTAAACATGATAAAACAAAAAAGATATTAATTAGATGCCTTTTTTGTGGGGTCCACGACCGCAGTTAGTGTAGGAGACACTGTAATATCAGTAATACATGATTTCACTGTAAGTTTAAAAATACAGTTTTTATGTAAACTTCAGAGACGTGATTGGTATTGATTTCTCAATACTTACTATAAAACAAAAAAGAAACATTTTCCTATCTCATAAATACTTCAAGAAACAATTCTAGAAGCGGTCGTTGACCCCCAAAAAGAATACATCAAATCTTTTTGATTTTTAAGTACTTTATCGTGTTTAGATAACGATACCCATCACGTCTGCAGAGTTTCGCTAGCTAATTTAATGTGACCCTGTATAAAGAATGCTGGAAATTCATCATCATTCTTTTGCCCTTATCCCAATTTATTTGTGGTCGGCGCAACATGTCTTTCCTTACCTACTTCTCTTTTAGTTGTCATCTCGTTATTCCCTTTCTAAATATCTTTCACACAATCCATCCATCGTAACGTTTAAAATCGGTTGAACGGACTGTAAAAAAGGTTTATTTCAATGTCTAATCTTAATTTAATAATCACTGACCTCTATTAGGTATACAAGTGTATTATAATACAGGAGGTCAGTGTTTCAAATGGAGTCTAACTCAGCTCAAAAAAGGGTAGCCAATAAAGGCTAGTCTTTTGAAATAATACTGGCCGATAAAACATAACACACTGTGACACTTGTATTGTATTCCCCAAGCCAAGGGCTATTAAAAAGTACTCTGTGGACTGGGCAATGGCGCATGGCATGGCGTATAGTACGTACCTAGTACCTACTTACAAGTCCATGGTAGGTACCTGCATTAGTACTTATCTAATCTATCTATCATTTCGATAGTTATGTTTTAGATAGGCAATGGATGGCAATTTTATATGCATAAAACATTCAAAGAGAAAGAGCGTCAAACGAAAATACCATTTACTTCACTGTCGACGGGAATAGTGCCCAAAAGCCATACAAAAATTATTATGCCTAAATCCTAATAGATTTTTTAATTTTATGAATGCATTTATAATGATTTACTTACTTGATCAATCTAATGTCATACACGTCAGCTGTCTGACCTGACATTGTCATAACAATAAAAATCTGTCTTAATCAAGTTTCAATCAAAGTTTTTTTATTATCCTAGTTTGTAGCTATATTTACTATTTTTTTAAGTAAATTGGTTTTTATTAAGACTTATTAACGGTTTTCAGCCGGTAGAGATAGGCAAGATCAACTGACATGAAACAGTTTTAGATGGCAAAGGGGAATTTGAAAAATAACTTGTGCTGGATTTGCTGGAATATTGTCAATTGTCATAGAGTGTACTGCGTATACGTATATATCTAGATATAACATATCGGTCACTAGTCGCACTTGTTTGGCATGATAGTTGTTTATCGCTGGAAACTCTATATAAGAGGTACGCACGCAGCCCGAGCGGTATTTGTGTTCACGGTACGCGTCCAGTGAGCCGCTCCGTTCCGTTGACAACGAACGCTTACAACCAACCAAACCAAAATGGCTTCAAGGGATCCTGCCACCGACCAGCTTGTTAACTTCAAGAAAAATCTTAAAGTAAGTTCCAGTTTTACTGTTAGTGATTATGTAGGCAGTGAACAACATTGTAATTAAGTGCTTCGTTTACGCGGACTGTGTTTACTCTTGTTAACCTATGAGCTAATTCGACGAATGTACTTTTAACTTAGGAATATTCAATTTGATTAGCTATTTGCATTAACTTTTTACTGTGTAATGCTGAGCATTGTGAGTTTAATAGTGATACTCATGTCCCACGTCATTAATACATTGATCTTTGTACCTCGACTTGGATTATCAAGAATTTTGTGTAAACATGCTTTTACAATTTGATAAAAACTGTACTATGATTTGTTTTTCACTTTGATATATCATACATTCCTATGATTTTGGTGTTAATTAAAATTCTGCAGCACATAGTACCTACCTACCTACTTGTAATTAGTAAATGAATTCTAGAACATGTTTATTTTGACATCAATTACACCTATTGGTGTTCACCTTGTAATGCATTGCGAATTAACATATTACTTAATACTGTGAACATGTGTGACAATTTATCTTACTGAGTTTTTATTTGACAAAATAATTGTGTTTAGGATAGGTGTTGATTTTAATGATTATAATTTCACAATGTTTTTTATTTGTTATGTTCCAGGATTCTCCCGGCTACATCACTACAAAAACTGGAGCACCTGTTGGAGTCAAGACTGCTATTCAAACTGTTGGAAAGAATGGACCAGCTCTACTGCAAGATGTCAACTTTCTCGATGAGATTTCTTCATTTGACCGGGAGCGTATTCCAGAGCGTGTTGTGCATGCCAAGGGTGCTGGAGCCTTTGGGCACTTTGAAGTGACTCATGACATCACAAAGTACTGTGCGGCAAAAATATTTGAAACAGTTGGTAAAGTAACCCCAATGGCTGTGAGGTTCTCCACTGTCGGAGGTGAAAGTGGCTCTGCTGACACAGTCCGTGATCCTAGAGGATTTGCTGTAAAGTTCTACACTGATGATGGTAACTGGGACCTTGTTGGTAACAACACGCCCATTTTCTTCATCAGAGATCCCACTTTGTTCCCTAGTTTTATTCATACTCAGAAGAGGAACCCTGCCACTCATCTTAAGGATCCTGATATGTTCTGGGACTTCATCACATTGAGGCCGGAGACAACTCATCAGGTTCTATACTTGTTTGGAGACCGTGGTATTCCTGATGGCTACAGGAGAATGAATGGATATGGTTCTCACACTTTCAAACTTATCAATGCCCAAGGAGTGGCACACTGGGTGAAATTCCACTACAAGACCAACCAGGGAATTAAGAACTTGCCTGCTGACAAGGCTGGTGAACTGGCATCTACAGACCCTGACTATTCTATTAGAGACCTTTACAATGCCATTGCCAAGGGTGACTTCCCATCATGGACAATGTACATCCAAGTCATGACAATGGCTCAAGCAGAAAGCTGCAAATTTAATCCATTTGACTTGACCAAGGTTTGGCCCCATTCTGACTACCCTCTGATTCAAGTTGGCAAAATGGTCTTAAACAAGAACCCCAAAAACTACTTTGCTGAAGTTGAACAGATTGCATTCAGTCCTGCTAACTTGGTGCCAGGCATTGAGCCATCTCCTGACAAGATGTTGCAGGGTCGTTTATTCTCATACAGCGACACTCACCGTCACCGTCTGGGAGCGAACTATTTGCAAATCCCAGTAAACTGCCCCTACCGCGTCACGGTGGCTAATTACCAGCGGGATGGACCACAAGCTATAAACAACCAGGAGGGAGTCCCCAACTACTTCCCCAACTCGTTCTCGGGCCCTCAAGAGTGTCCGCGAGCGCAGCGCCTGCAGCCCAGGTACAACGTCAGCGGTGATGTTGACCGATACGACAGCGGCCAGACCGAGGACAACTTCTCTCAAGCTACAGAACTTTACAAGAAGGTGTTTGATGATGCCGCCAAACAGCGCGTTGTCGAGAACATTGTAGGTCACTTGAAGGATGCCGCAGGCTTTATCCAAGAGAGAGCTATTAAGATCTTCACCCAAGTTCATCCTGATCTAGGTAACAAGATTGCTGCTGGCTTGGCCCCATTCAAAAAATATCATGCCAATTTGTAATTAAATATAAGGAACTTATGGGTGCTATTTTATGTTAGATAATAAGCAACTAGATTTTTTTATATCAACTTGTGGGTATACTTGGGTCTCTATGAAATATGAACATTATGGTACATATTACACACAATTCCATTTTAAAATACTTTTAAGGCGATTTACACTTAATATACTACTGCATAATAAAACTGACTGTTGTACTGATTATATTGTTATTTAAAATATACCATTTCGTAAATACAATGCTATGTTGTTTTATTAAATTCCAAAGGTAACAAACAACATATAAACATAAAATCACGCCTGCATTCACCGAAGGGTTAAGCAGATTTGTACCTATAGCACACCCACAAGTTATGTTATTGTCCACATATACCTAGCTGTCATGTGACCCTTGATAGTTAAAAACGACAATCTTATCACTGGGTTATCTTTCGAATTTATGATTAAGAATTGCATTAAGTCCGCTTCTGTACATTTGTGTGCTTAAAGTATTAAAGTAAATAAGGCACAAAAGTTCAGCAATTATGCTTTAAAAAATCTCACAAATAGAGAAAAGACGATCCCAATCAGAAATACTGTGTGTTGGCTCAGTGGTTCCGGTTTCCGCTTCTAATGCACGTCAAGTCGTGGGTTGCAAACCGGACAACACTAATATGACTATTTGAAATTCAATCGTTGCAGCTGATAGCTCTATTAGCTAACTTATATAATTGACAAACGAAAAAATAACATGCAGGCTCAGACCTAATAAAAAAGTCATGACAGCGCTGCGAACATTACAGTAAAGCATTCCAAAACTACACCTCCGCTCTGTGCATATACGCTCACACGCACACATTTACAATCAAACTATACCTCAGTAAGTGCACACATGTTTACGAAACCGGCTTCACTTTACAGTTGACAGCCCTTTTTTTGTTTTTTTTAAGGATGGGAAATCATCCAATGACCCCTCCCGCTCTGGGTGGAGCGGAAGGGAGTGTCAGACTCTTACTGACTAAAACCCATCCGTGTTCCTTTGGTTTTTTATTTGGTCTGAGCATGCAGGTACTTCGATCAAAATTGCACTGCAGTGTGTTGTTATCAGCACAACAAGACAATAAAATATTACATTGCAGTGTAGATAAATGGTAATAGGTACACACGGCTACACATCAAGCTATACATTTCCAGTTTTAGCTGACCTCGCATTGTCTAAGTTTTTCGTACATTCAGAAGTCAGCTTATACTGGTTATGTATGGCTTGATGTGTAGCCGTGTGTACATACCTACTTATTGTTTTGTGAGAGACATGTGAGAATATAGGGAATTCACACAATAGGCAAATAGGATTATTTAAAAACGTTGCGTAAAGTTAGGTATGTAATGAGCTAATGACTAGCGGTTTTGACGTTGGGTTGGGTATGTGTTCACTAGCAACATATCCACAAATGTCATTTATCGAAAGTTCTGGTAAAGCTATAAAAAATGTGTGAATAACTGAATATGTTAGAGGTACTTACCATTACCTAGCATATAAAATTAACATAGGTGCACAACACTAACCTAGGTACTGTTTAGGTACTTATTGATAGGTTTTAGATTCTATACTTTTTTTGTAACAGAAAATTATACAATTTACAAAGATAAGTATTATGTTGTATATAATTGACCTTCGCTGTATTCATTAGGTAGGTAGGTACCTACATACCTACTTATTTTTATTGTTTCATTATCATTTTTACGTAGCGATAAAACTAATTGAAGTGAGTGTCAATTTTATTTTCTATCAGCTATCAACATCAAGACTCATTAAACAGAGCCCGTGTTTGTAGGTCTGGATACCTACTTACTGGGGGGGGGGATTGACCACTCTATCACTATGCATGCATTAGGAATTAGCAACATCTTTCACGGCACCCAAATTGCGTAACTTTTTTAGTTTTTTTTTTTGTATTTAAACATTACGGAAATAAAAAATAACGGGCAGTCATTTCATTTTGCACCGGTAGGGTTAATGAATACAGTAAAAATGTTGGAATGGGCAGTTAGGTACCGTAGTAAATAAGTAGTTCGGCAGTTCATAGGTTAGGTAGAAGAGTAAGAACTGTGACCAAACGCGCGCGAGCCGGGCGAGCGCTACATCCAAGGTAGATTTCTCACCATTTGTCAGCAACGTACACACGGCTACACATCAAGCTATACATTTCCAGTTTTAGCTGACCTCGCATCATATAGGTTTTCGTACAATCAGACCAGGAGGCCTACCATGATCTATTTAAAAACGATTCAAAAGCAAGACATTTCTCGTTCACAGTCGTACCATGACGTCCAATATACTCAGCGGCATTTGGATCGTTGAAAGTGAATGAGCGTTAAGAGCTCGTGGTAGGTATCCAGATGAATCGTTAAACTGACGTCATGGTACGAATTAGCAGAACAGTTCAGTTTAGGTCCTAAAGTGGATCGCGTTAAGAGCTCGTGGTAGGCATGCTGTATAGCTTGATGTGTAGCCGTGTACACACGGCTACACATCAAGCTACTTATACATTTCCAGTTTCAGCTGACCTCGCATTGTATAGGTTTTTCTTACAATCCGAAGTCAGCTTATACTGGTTATGTATAGCTTGATGTGTAGCCGTGTGTACATACGCGTATGTAACTGTATACGCGCCGCGCCGCCGCCGCCGCACGATGAAATCATATGAAACCTCGCACACTTCATCCGCACTATACGTGCCGCATTTCGTAAAATGCTGAAGGCAATCCAATATTGAAAAAAGAATGGGCAAGAGCGAGTCGGACTCGCGCACCGAGGGTTCCGTACCATCATAAGTTTTAAATTTTCATCGGCGAGGCCTATTATAATTCGTCAGAGAATTTTTAAGGGGCTATGTTGAATAAAAAATGTTTTTTTTCTATTTCGTGTAACTTTTTAAGTATGTGGAATAGGGATTTCACGTTTTGGTATATGTTTTTTGACTCTTTGGTCTAGTATCTTATAAAAGGAATACACGATTCAATGATTTTTTCTCGATACAAAAAAATTGCAACATATCATCATATCTCATATTATCATATCTTTTGCATCTATTTTTTTACTTTTTTCGACATCATGGCGTAACGCTTAACAGTTATTTAATGAAATTTACTTTAAAACAGAGAATTCTTATCAAAGTTTACTCAAAGTAGTTTTAAATTTAATTTATTTATTTTGTTAAAAACGAGTAAATTCGTTTTGGCACATACGTTGTTTTATTCCGAGCGCACGCACATTATAGCCTAGCTCTTCTTTTGCGTTTCAAAAGTAATTGCATCACTTTCGCTCGCTTACTAGGTTTTCGAGGATTTTAGATTTTCGAAATAGGCCCTGCACGCTACGGTATACGCTAGAATAGTGTAGTTTTAGGTAAGCGCCATCTCTTGACCGATAGTGGAAGTAATGTAACTTTTGTTGATGATTTTTGAAAATGTGTGCTATTTAGAGACATCGTTTTATTTTTCCTGTAATCTTTACATACGAGGTGCATTCAATAAGTACCTAGCCTCATCGCCAGAGGGCGCTGTAGTTTCAAAAGAGTTTCACCACAGTGTAGCACATTCTTTTTTAATTCTTTTTTCAAATTTTCATTCCAATCCCTTCATTTGTTTTAATTTGACAACTTATGGAAGCGAACGTGTCGATCGGTTTTACAAAAATGGAAAAAGAGCAATATCGTTCGGTGATTCGATTCCTATTTTTGGAAGGGAAAACGCGCATCGAAATAAAAGAGCGCTTGGATGCTGTGTACGCTGACTCTTCTCCATCGATGGCCACCGTCAAGAATTGGTTCAACGAGTTTGCACGTGGCCGTACGTCGGTTTTTGATGAACCACGTCCAGGTGCACCGAAAACAGCTGCTACGGAGGAAAACATAAAAAAAATCCATGATCTCGTATTGGCAGATCGCCGATTGAAGGTTCGCGAGCTAGCTGAGACTGTAGGCATTTCAGAAGGAACAGTGCATCATATTCTTCACGAGGAACTCGGCATGAGAAAGTTGTCGGCGCGATGGGTGCCGCGTTTACTCACACCAGAAAACAAGCGCAACCGAGACCACATCGGAGACGTGTTTGGCGCTGTTTAAGCGGAATCCAGCGGAGTTTTTGCGTCGTTTTGTGACCGTCGATGAAACCTGGATCCACTGGTACACACCAGAGACCAAGGAGCAATCAAAACAATGGATCCAGACCGGGGAACGTGCTCCAAAGAAGGCGAAAACTGTAAAATCGGGCGGAAAAGTTATGGCTACCGTTTTCTTGGATTCACAAGGTGTGATCTACATCGATTACCTCGAGAAGGGTAAAACAATTACAGGGCTTTACTATGCCGATTTATTGGGCCGATTCGACGCCGAATTAAAGAAAAAACGACCCCATCTGGCGAAGAAAAAAGTGCTGTTTCACCACGACAACGCACCGGTTCACACGTCTGCCGTTGCCATGGCCAAATTGGTCGAATTACGCTACGAATTGCTGCCCCATCCACCGTATTCTCCAGATTTGGCCCCTTGTGACTTCTTTCTGTTTCCTAATCTGAAAAAATCACTCGCCGGGAATAGATATGGATCAAATGAGGAGGTCATCGCCGCCACGGAGGCCTATTTTGCAGAGTTTGACAAAAACTATTTTTCGGACGGGTTAAAAAAGTTGGAGCATCGCTGGGCTAAGTGTATCGAACTAAAAGGAGACTATGTTGAAAAATAAATTGCCACTTTTCCAAAATTTTCGTTTACTTTTTGTAGGCTAAGTATTTATTGAATGACCCTCGTAAACCTCTATCACATAGAATAATTTCAGATTTTTCTCTATGCAAACTTCGGAGATGGAACGGTATTATTTTTACATTTTTCATCAAAAGTCGAAAACTAATGGCTTAAAAAATAAGTGTTTGAGAATATGCAAACTGCGTTCTTTCAATGCAATGGTACCCAGATGCCCTAGTGGCCCCTAGTAGCCCTACTTCGAATTTCTCAGAACCCCTCAGTCCCTGTTACAAAAAAAATCTTTCTTATTTGCAAAATAGTTGGGCAAACGTCATCTAAAGCTATTCCAAATTTCAAGTTGATAGCATTAGTAGTTCTTGAGATATCAAGCTGTGACAGACAGACAGATTGAGTCACACCACTCACCAGGGGTTCCTTTTACCATTTTGGTACGGAACCCTAAAAACATGCATTTTGTAATTTTTAACCGACTTCTAAAAAGGAGGAGGTTATATGTTCTTATATTTTTAAAACTATAATAAACAACTGCCGCTTATCAGGGGGCCTAAAAAGGCCACTTTGGCAGAATCATGAAACAATTCATATGTCACGGAATTTCGTATGACAGTATTTTATGGAGATTCGTAAAATGCTTTAGGTACACCTCTGTCTAACCCTTCAGGGATATAATTTTGTAAAACTGTCAAACAGATGAATTGCGTGATATGAATTGCTTTATAATTCTGCCAAAGTGGCCTTTTTAAATCCCCTGTTCTGTGTCAATCACCAATCAACCAATATCTAGACAAGTACCTAGTTAACGTTAGCGATCCAAGTCATTTGTAGCTGTTTGATTGATTGGCTGAGTATCATTCAGGCCGCTAGTTGAACGGAGCCGTTTAGCTAAAAGGCCAAATTAAGCCAGTTGGCTGCGACAGATAGATTGAGTGCGATGGATATGTCGCAGCCAACTGGTTTTAAATTAGCCGCAGTTAACCGCCTAGCCTTTTAACTAAACGGCGGTCGTTCAACTAACGGCCTGAATGATATTCAAATACAGTTTAGGTTGGAAGTCTGTAACCAAACACGCGCGAGCCGAATTGGCCGCAGTAACTAAGCCAGGGCACCCCGATCAAATGGGTTAGGTTAGGTTAGAACTGTGATTTCTGCGAAAGCCGCAAAGACCGATGGCCGTCAGAGTCGTCCGAGGGTATCGCACGATCTCCTACGAGGCGGCTTGCGTACTGGCCGGAACCCCGCCCTGGGACCTCGAGGCGAAAGTACTCGCGTCATTGTATCGGTGGCGCGGGGAAGCGCGGGCGCGAGGCGAGTGGCTGATGCAGCGCCATATGGAGCTGCGTTGGTCTCAGCTTCGCGAGGTCCTGGACTCCTGGTGGCGGAATGGCGGGACAGGCTTTCACGCCCTACCGCCGGCCTCGTCACTATCGAGGCGGCCCGCCCGGTGCTCGAGCGCTGGCTCGGGAGGAGGCACGGCTCCCTGTCATTTCGGGTGAGGCAGGTGCTCTCGGGGCATGGTTGCTTCGGGAAGTACCTGTGTCGCATAAACAGGGAGCCGGACGCTCGGTGTCACCACTGTGTCGGCTGCCGGGAGGACACGGCGTGGCATACGCTGGCAGAGTGTGCCGCTTGGGAGGAGCCGCGCCGTGCCCTCATCTCAGAAGTAGGCAGTGACCTATCGCTGCCGGCCGTGGTCGAATCGATGGTCGCCAGCGAGGAGTCCTGGGACGCGGTGGTTTCCTTCTGCGAAACAGTCGTGTCGGATGTGTGTGAAGGAGGCTGCGGAACGGGAGAGGGAGATCTCGTCCACTCACCCAGCCCGCAGCAGGCGCACCGGGCGTCGGCGGAGGGCGGACAACGCCCTCTTCCAGCCCCCCTAAATGGGCCCAGGGGTGACGGACTCGGGGACGTCCGTCGCCCCCCATACGTCAGGACCCGAGGTGGCGGCGCGTAGTGTTCCACGCGCGCCCCTCTGAGACGTCACGGGGGGAGTCAAACACCTCACTCCCCCCCTGACCCGACGAGGCCCGCAGTGGCGGGCCGGCACCAGTCGGGGGTTGCGGAAGGATCTTACGTTCCCGCGACCCCCGACGTATGTGTGAGATGGAACACCGGGGTGGTTTTTAGACAGTAAGAGTCTGACAGATCCATGAGGATTTTCCACCCCGGAAAAAAAACTGAAAAGTCTAGAACTGTGATCAACCGCGTGCGAGCTGAGAGAGCAAAGCGAGGCAGGCACTACTTCTAAAACGGCTAATTTAACTAGTTGGCTGCGACAGATAGATGATAATAAGGCCTGCACTCTAATTGCGTAACACACTATCAATCTCAATCCGAATCATTTTGAAGGAAATTGCTTAATCCATTGCTTCATAAGTTCGAAAAATGTCTGCTCAACAACGTAAATAACGCAGTAAATGTTGTTGAACTGACAAAGCCATGCTTCTGATAGTGTATTACTCAATTTACCCCGCTGAAAAAGGAGATAACGGCTGATAGATATGTAGGTATAGGTAGCTAGCTAGTAGGTATGGAAGACGAAAACATGCTGCACTGACTTTAAATATGTTTCCCCCTACCTTTTGTTTTACTTCATTTTTGTGCGTCATGTTCACCGCAAATAAACGTTTTTTCTTTCTTTCTTTTCTTTCTAAATAAGTTGAAGATGATGTAATTAGTCTAACTTGCCTTTTAGCACGGTAATGTTAGATAATAATATTACCGTGCTTTTAGACAACTCATGTATCAGAGGTACGGTTGATAATGGAATTATAGATAGGTTAGGTACTCGCTATAATCATGTAAATTAATAAAAACATGCTTTGGAAAAAGTACATTTCATACACTGGTTGGAGTTACGCATTTAAGTATGTATTGTAAAATCGTTAAGTATGTATTGTTTCCACCAACCTGTATGTAATATATTACCTAGCTCCGGATAAAACGCGTCGTGTTACTAATATGGCTCTCGAAGTGCTAGCGTGTTCTACAGTTCTACACCAATTAAAATTAGCATACATAGGCACTTTCACTTACCTATGGAACGTTTGTCTCGCTCATTTAAAAAAAAAACAAAAAAAAATGCCTGCCTTGTCAAAAGAGAATTAAAAAATTCAACAAAAAAATTAAAAACAAGCTAAATGACTTTAGTGTTGAATGGGCACAAGACCTTGTAGTAAACATTATAATCAATTTAGTACTTACCTTGCAAGGTAAGTACTAAATTGATTATAATATTTACTGTTCAGTTAAACCTCCATTGTGCCCAAAAGTGGAAAACTGAAAACCAGCGAAGTCGGGGGACAGCAACCTTCCCCCGACTGCAATGGACATATTGGTTTTCCAGTAAATTAACGGCTAGACGCTAATTTAATGAGGCTACCATCATTATTCAATTAAGTACCTACTTAATAATATCACACTTTGCACCGGTAGGTAGGTAGGTACCTGCATAATGATGTCGTTATGCTATCCATTAAACCTACTAACGTAAACCAGAATGTTCTATTTAATGATGATAATGAATGACCATAATAGCTACCTTTGTACTGTTTTGTTTACTTTGTATGTTCTGGGCTAATAGTTGATAGATACTCAAGGAAACCCGCGAAATTCATATTTCCTTAGGTACGGTACGTTTCTTGCAGTTTGCCACAGAGCATGTAACCTTTGAAACTCATGCAGTGTCAGGTTGTTTGTAAGTATGTTAAACAAAATATATTTTGCTCATTAAAATCATGTATAACGCCTTGGAAGTTGGTATGACTTTGGTGTGGGATGCAATCTGTGTCAACACCTTCTCGCCATCCTATCTTCCTAGCTCGGTGGGCTGTGCTGGGGCGGCTGCTGCAGGAGCAGAAATCTTCCAAACCTATATAACCTGGGCGCTATATGTTTGAGCTTTGGGCTTGAAAGAATAGGGCCTTGGGGTCCGAGTGCTCAAAGAATATTTCGGGACATCGCCAAGCGGTTGGTTGATTTTTCACGTGACCAGAGGGCTTGCCTATTTTTAGCCCAAAGAATCAGCATTGCCATCCAACGTGGTACCTAGCTTTTAAATCTTTTTGATTGTAGTGTTGTCATTGTGAATAAATTAATATAGGCACATCTCTCTAAGTTAGAATTGACCACGGATATTGACCTAAATTGTCACTATTTAATGCAATAGTCATTGAAAAGGGTATTTTGTTTGAAATACATAATATGTTACAGTTGCAAATTATATTTTAATCAACATAGGCACCTCTCACCTGTAAATTGCAAAAAAATTAGAAAATTTGAATTTCGCGGGCGCGCCTTCGTACATTTTTTATGAAAACGTTTTCACCATACGCCGCCGTCTGTGTATAATTCATTCAAGCCTTAGGGTGGCTTACATATAGAAACAGGTTTCCAATGCAGGCGAGTCTGCGGGTCGGTACCGATCGGTGCAGGTGATATAGTTATGCGCTCACAAGAGAAACAGGTAAAACATTTAACAGTTTCCTTCCGAGGATCAACCTGCACAGGTCTGTACCGGGAGTCGGGCCCGAACAACTGCTTCTTTATGGTGAGTACCCATAGAGAATACGTTACCTGGGCACGAATTAATCGACTCTTGTCGCCGACCGATCGTAGATGGAATTCCTATCCTAAATAATTATCAAGAAGCCGTATCATCTGGTAGATAAGTAGTATAAGGTTTGTTGACTTGATTAGTTAAGTAGGTGATTAGTGTAGTGATATTTTAAGTGTTTTGCAGCTTGCTAGTGCAAAACATTTCATTTTGACGGGTTTTCAGTATTTTTTATCATACATGGTATCACATGAGTTTGTTAAGCGTGTTGTTCTTCAATAATTTAAAAAACAGTTTTAAATTAAGCTCAAATTTAATAAAAAGAAAGAAGGATAATACTTTTATTTGCTGTGAAACATGACGCAAAGAAAAAACACAAACACAAAAAATAACAAGTTGGAGTCAGATCCACGCAAAACGGCCATCGCTATCCATAATGCTGTGACCCTATGCGATAAAGAGCCAGCAGTGCTGTTTTTCGCGACAGCCAGTGTTGACGTAATGACGTTGGCCACTTGCTACTCCTATACCTACCTACGTAGTTAACAGAATCTCAGCAGCAGTGTTATGGGGATGCGTTAAATTAGCCCGCGAAATTCAAATTTAAGTACAGAGGCCAGCACATCAAGTTACCCCAATCTGTCAAATTTCTTTAATAAATTTTCAACTTTACCACAAGCAAATAAGGTTCATATTCAATTGGGAAAATTTGAGAGAATGGGGTAGGTTGATGTGCTGGCCTCTGTACTTACGTGTTATTGCAATTTGCAGGTCAGTTTCAGGTTGTCAGTTGATTAAAATATGATTGTATTTCGCGAACTACCCTTACGCTTTCGCATACAGCTGAAAGCATGAAAGTAGGAAGGTGTGTAGAGTCCACTACAGTCGAACATAGGCCTCTCAAATCGCAGGCCATTCATCTCGATTATTGGCAAAGAAAGAAGACTTTTTTTATTGAAACGCCTTTTAAATTGTTTGTAGCAATGACTGACTAGACAATGGAATGCAATGCAGATAATCAAAACATGGTTAATAATTTCATCGTCTGTCTGTAATCACATTCATTACTATTTGAAACTATAGAGACATCTTTGTCGTTGAAGTTAACAACCAAGGCATTTAACATAATATTGAACTTGGCTCTCATTTCACATTTATTTTTTTGATGGGATATCATGACTTTTTGTACAGAAATTATTAGTAGGTATTTATTCATAATAAAATTACTACCAAATGGTTTTTGTTAATCTACTGTATTTTCCTACGTTTACGGGGTATAATTGTCTTTTTTGTGTTATTTTCTATATTTATTTGTACCTTTGAAATGTTTGAGTGAATTGCCCATTCAGTATCTGGAATGTTTTTTACGCGTTTTCTGTTTATTTATAGGTAATGATCTTACACTATTGATGTGCGCTAAATATTGAAATAATAATTAATACTAAATCTCAGTTATTAATAACGTAATAAATACGAAAGTCGACTATACTCTTAGTTACAAGAACCTACTAAAAATAATATGTTTGGATTAAAAATAAATTAAGGGTGGTATTCCACTCGTTATTAAATTCACGTGAAGACCTTAAAATCCACATAAAGGCCGGCTGTCATCAATTTTGATTGCTGATTCTTACATTACAGGCACTATAAAAATGTTCCTAATATAATCAATTAATAGAAAAAATATAATAAAATGATAAAAAAATTACTAAGTAGTTTCTGATTTATTCCTTTGTACTTACATAAATGATAAATGATTTTTATTTTGTAAGTAGGTTTGCACAAACACTTTTACACGTCAATCATATTTTTTATAAAACTAGAGGAGTTCGGCTTTTCCTATCTGACTACTCTGAGAAGAAAGGCCGAAACAAACTCAGAGGTCACAGTCTCTTTTAAAGTCCAGACATAATCTTGGTCAGGTTATATGAAGACCATGTAGATCGATGTCTGAGATGGTCTTTTGAGGAAAGAACCACACAGATTGAGAGGACCTGTCCAGTCAGTGCACGCATTTCTCAGAAATCGTGCAGCTCAACTCAAAACTTAAGGATCTCAACGATTCGACGAACAATACCAAAGAAAGGCCTAAAGGAAAAGAAGACATTTGGGTAGGCCACATAAATTACTCAAACTGCCAGACCTAGAAAAAAACTAACAGAACAAAGAGAATAATAATAATTAAACAAAAAAAAAAATCACCCACATTGTCTTCACATGCACAATAATTAAAATAATATAATACTTTACAAAGTAAGCAAATGTCAATGTTTATATAAAATTCATTAATTAATGTCAATGTGTATATAGAAAAAAATAATAAAAACATTCAAAATGTAAAAATTGGAAGCAACTCAATCCCAAGTCTTTTTGTCCTCAATATAATCCTTAATAGTATAAAAGGCTTTCTGGCACAACTTACGTTTAATGAATGATTTGAATTTATTAAGGCTTAGATCTTGAACGTGGCTTGGTAGTTTATTATAAAAGCGTATACATTGGCATCTGAACGAGCCACCTATTTTCTTGAGCCTTGTTGTAGGTACAACAAATTTGTGTTTGTTCCTCGTATTTATATTATGGATATCACTGTATTTTTTAAAACAATTTTATATTTTATGGGCATATAAAAGATTTTCACAAATATACTGAGAGGGCACAGTCATCACATTAATCTCTTTAAATTTTTCTCTGAGAGAGTGTCTCGGAGTTTATAAATTGATCGAACAGCTCGCTTCTGCAAAACAAAGGTAGTCGGAATATCGGCGGCATTTCCCCACAATAAAATACCGTACGACATTACACTATGAAAATAGCTAAAGTACACTAAACGGGCAGTCTCGAATCTATATCAGTTAAATTACGAATTTTTCTAACAGCGTATGCTGCGGAACGTAGCTTTTTTGACAATTTATGTGGTCCTCACTGAAGCTTAGCATCTAAAGTTATGCCCAAGAATACTGTGCTGTCTTCAGGATTCAATTCCTCGCCCTTTATTAACACATTAGTTTTCACCTGCCTAACGTGAGGTAGCGTAAACTTATACTAACATATTCACCCAACTACCTATCTGGATGCCAAATTGGAACTGGATTAGAGTTTTGATCGGTCAGTCAGTGATAAAAATGACGATTTTTGGACGTTAATATCTAAATAACGGTTTGAGGTGTGTTTATGAAATTTGGAGCACATTTGTATATCGCAAGTCTCAATTTAAAAGCTAAATTTGACATGTTTATGTGAAATAGTTTTTGTGTTATGAGGGGGTCAAAAGTGGCTCCAAATGGTTCGAGTAATACGAGTATTACACACGGTGCTGCTCGCCACGCCCGCCAGTTCTGCTAACTTAAACTTGGCTTGACACGCTACCGCGTGTCTAGATTTCAATTGAACCGACTTCATAAAAGGAGGAGGTTATGCATTTTGCAATTATTAATTTTAATGCATGTATGCAGATAAGTACACCGATTTGTCCATGCTTACTGGGCCGATTTACGTGATTATTTTTCATTTAGTAGACGAACCCCGCGTGGTCATCATCATCATCATCCACAGCCCGACTTTACCCACTGCTGAGCATAGGCCTCTTTTTTTAAGTGCCATTCCCCCCGCCCCTGTGCCAGCCTCATCCAGGTTCTATACGTAATGGTAACAGTGTAGTCCGCCCAACTCGCCGCCGGATGACCAACATTACGTCTTCCAATCCTTGGCCGCCACTCGGTTACTGCCTAAACTCCACCTGTCATCGCTGCGCTGCTTGCCAGGTACCGCACGGTGGTCCCACACAATTATAAACTTTGCTTCAATAACACATATTTTCCACGTCATGTATATGTCGCAGCCAACTGGTTAAATTAGCCGTTCAGTTAACTGCCTAGCCTTTCAACTAAACGGCGGCCGTTCAACTAACGGCCTGAATGATATTCAATTACAGTTTAGTTCACGCGCGAGCCGAATTGGTTGCAGTAATTAAGGCATTGCACCCCGACCAAGTGGGTTAGGTTAGGTTAGAACTGTGATCAACCGCGTTCGAGCCGAGGGAGGAAGCGAGGCGAACACTACTTCTAAAGGCCAGGCAGTTAACTGAACGGCTAATTTAACCACGCCTGCGACATATACAACTAAAAAGTGAAAAAAAAAATGTTAATTATTTTTTGAATTTGAATTTATCTACGAATATGATTGTAATATACTTATTCGTAGGAATTTATACATAAAGGTATATAGATAGAAGATTGTTGGTGGGCAACCTACCTACCTACCTAATGTATATGTCACGGCTAATAGCCAAAGTGCGGCTACACTTAGTTTTAGCCGGGTACAACTAGGTGCAGCTGCCACGTGCGTTTCGCGTGTACTTCGCTGACATTGCGACGGTTGCATGGTTGCGGTCGGTCGATAGGCGACGTAGGATGCAAGAGCGAGCGAAGGGCACCCCGAAGTTAGGTTTTACTTTGTTGCGGAAGGATCGTACGTTCCCGTGACCCCCGGCGTTGTGAGATGGAACACCGGGGTGGTTTTTAGTCAGTAAGAGGCAGACAGACAGACATCCATGAGGATTTTACACCCCGGAAAAAAAAACAAAAATAACTGGTTATGTTACTTTAAGTTACACAGACATAGGAGCCCCGCAGAGCGGGCCCCGTCGACGTAGGATGCTGCACCTAGTTGTACCCGGCTAAAACTAGGTGTGGGTACACCTAGTTTTAGCACTTCGGCTATTAGCCGTAACATGTATATAGTTACTTACTTCTTGTTAGCAGTTTGAAAGTAGCGCCAGTGAGTGACTGAAAAGTTGAGAACGTTTGGTCACCTGTCGTGAGCGATATGTGATGCGGAGTAATAAGGAGCTTGTGATGAGAATGTGGTTGGCTATTAGAAAACGGACAGACAGGAAAGATGGATGGATTGTGTCGTGTCATAATTTTAAGGAAGTGAACTGAATTCTGGATACGGCTAATAGAGATCAAGAGATCTATGGTACAAAAAGACATGCTGCGCTGATTCCAAATAAATTAGCATGAGGACAAGACAACTTTCGGCTGAAATGATGATAATGATGGTTGTTTCTCAAACACATAATAGATTTTCACAAAATTCTACAAATTGGTCTCACTCTATCAAAAAGTACTCTGTGAAATAGGTTTCCGGTTTAGGTTAAAAATATGTTCGCCTTATCTTTGGGAAGATAAATCTGATTCTTCTCTATTGTATCTCTGGCAAAATTAAAAATATATGACATGTGACATAAGTCTACGTTATCGTTACATATTTACAATGTTTTGAGGTATTTTATGTAGATTCTTATTTAATTTTAGTTTATTTTATAATGCTCTACAATTTGTGCTTCTTTACAAATTGTTTTTTATGTATGCTTTGGCGCAAATTCTACAAAAAAAAATCTGAAGCAAATGTAATTTGTAACAAAATTGAACTTATTATTCAGTAGGTATTTTGCAATTTTGCAACTCTTCAATATTGGCTCCGTGGTCTCAAAAATACGCCCACGGAAATTGAACAAAGGTATGTCATCATTATCTTTATTGTCACCTAATTCTACATTCAAGTTATCATAGAATACCGCGTGACAATCGATAGATACCAATATATTTAAATGCCTGACAATTAGAAGGTATCTAGTACTAATTGGCAACAGATTGGAAACCACTTATGGTAGGACATTCACGATCCACGTAAGGCTATTAGTAAAGCTAGGGTTTCCTAAGACTGGGTGGCCGCCACATAGCGTCGCAATTTACCATCGAACGACGTCGCTGAAACGTTATTTAAGAAAGTAAGTTGGTGTGTTTTCCTCGAGACCGTTTTTCGACACCGTAAAGTGAAACCCCTGTAGGTACCATAATTTTCATAACTTAAAGGCCCGACTGCGGCCGTTACGGCCACCAATCTTTTAGGAAGCCGTAGCTGAAACCATTGCAATGTATCTCTAAGATAAGGTATAATTGCCGAAGTTTGATAAAACTTACGGCAATCACTCTAAATTATACTTTATATCAATTAGATACGAGTTACATTGCAATGACTTACTAACTAATGGTTTAACTCGAATTTGACCGTGAATGTGCTGCTTTACTTAGCAGGTTTTTAATAAAGTACCTGTACAAGTTACCATTAGATTAGCCATTACATCGAAATCCCTTCGTGCCTTGGAAAGCACTTTAAGCCTTTGGTTCTTTTTTTTTTTTTTTTTTTTTTAAATGGCATCTCGCAGTTCATCCTTTATGAGGATGGCTACTGCTTAACCGGACTTTCCTGTGGATGCCTCGAATTAAGGCCTCCAGCCAGGGCATACAATAACTTAAAAACTAAGCGACAGCGCTAAGGGTAACCCCCTGCGGGGTTCGGACCTCGGCTCAGGGCGTCGCTGGAAGAGGACAGCAAGGGACAGGCTGGATCGGTATTATTATTAGTGTTTAGGGGCGAATTTAAAACTACAGGCTCAGCTGCGCGGGCTGGCTCGAGCAAGGGTCGGGGCGGGCACGGTGATGGTGCGGGACGTCGCGACGGGCCTCGGCGGCGAGGACGGAAGGACGGATGTCTGAGCTTGTGTTTGTGTTGTCGACTGAGAGTACTCGTGGCCTTACTGCTCTCCTGGAGGAGGGTAGTGGCGTCGTCGGGGATAGTGAGGGTATGCCTTGGTCGGCGAATCCTACTTATGCGGGAGGGAGTGTATCGGGAGGCCGCCGCAATCAGGGGATTGGGGTGCTTTATGGCAGAGTCAAAGAAGCGCTTGGAGAGGCGTTTCATGAACTGCTGGATGGTGGGGAGTCTGAGATCTAGATGCAGATTCACATTTCGGACATAGAAGGGGGCTCCCGTGACCTTTCGGAGGAAACGGTTCTGGAGGGTTTGCATTTTATGCAGAAATCGCGGCTTGGCGTGTGCGAAGACTACGCAAGCATAGGTCATGATGGGACGGATGACCGCGGTGTAGAGGCGCAATTTGCACTTGAGTGACAATTTGCTGCGGGCAGTTATCATGGAGTGGAGCCTACCGAGAGCGAAAGAGGCGCGCGAACGCGCCGTCTTTATGTGCTCGTTGAAGGTGAGGTTGTGGTCTAGGATGACACCTAAGTATTTGGCTCGCTTTCCCCAGGGGATCGGCTTGCCATACATAGAGATCGGGCGCGGGAGGGGGGGGGGTAGTTTGCGCGGTTTCGAGAAGATGACCGCCTGACTCTTATCGGGGTTGACCTCGATTCTCCATTTCCGGAACCAATCGCTCAAGGCGCTTGCGGAGGTTTGGAGGTTTCGAGCTATGGATGACTGGTTGACACCCGAACAGTATATGGCAGTGTCGTCGGCGAAGAGCGCCAACTGTGCCTTTTTACTGTTCGGGATGTCACTAGTGAACAGGGTGAAAATGAGGGGAGACAGAACGGAACCCTGGGGGACTCCGGCGCGGATGGGGTGAGGGGGAGAGAGAGCGCCCTCGATACGGTAGCGGAAAGTGCGGTCCGACAGAAAATCTCGTAAGATGAGCACGAGACGGTCTGGCACACCTAGCAGGTACAGCTTATATAATAAGCCATTGTGCCAGACCTTGTCGAACGCCTTCGCTATATCGAAGAACAGGACGCCTGTCGAAGCACCTCGCTGAAAAGCAGCGCTAATGTGCTCGACTATGCGGTGGAGCTGGTGGATGCACGAATGCTTCGTGCGAAAACCGAACTGTTCGGGGGGGATGAGGCTCTTTGCTTCGGCATAGTCTTTGAGGCGCTTATAAATAAGCCTCTCGTAGACTTTACCGAAAACATTTAGCAGACTGATGGGGCGGTAGCTGGAGGGCTCAGACTTGGGCTTGCCTGGCTTTGGGATGCCTATGACTGTGGCTTCTTTCCACATTTGGGGGAAGATGTTGTTGCTCAGGGCGCCATTGAAGATGGCGGTCATGAGCAGTATGAGGGGGGCGGGGAGGAGTTTGTACACCCTGTTGGTGATACCGTCCGAACCGGGGGCTTTGCGGGTTGCGAGTCCTTTTATGATGTCTTGCACTTCGTCGGGAGTGACGGGAGGCAGAGGATCATCAGGGTCTTCGACTGGCGGGAGGGAGGCTCTCCGTTCGACTTCAGCGTTCACCTCGTCGAGGTGCGCTCTGTCTACTGGTTGAGAGCTGGGAGTGCATTGAGCCTCTAGGCTGTCGGCTAGGCATTCGGCCTTTTCGAGGTTTTCGAAAGCGACCGTTTTGTCGGGGCGTGTGAGGGGAGGAACTGTGGCCTCTTCAGAGGAGCGGAGCTTCCTCTGGAGTTGCCAGAAGGCGTGGTGGGTGGGCTCGAGTTCGCCGATCAACTTATCCCATCCCTCGGAGCGCCACTCCCCTATGCGTTTCTTTACAGCACGCTGTAAATGGCGCATGTGGGATTTGTTCGCGTCGCAGGGAAAAGAGTCGTAGGCACGAATGGCAGCGTTCTTCTCGGTCATCAGTTCACGTACGTCATCGGGCAGTTTCCAGCGATGGTCTTCCATCACTGGAACTTCCCGTGAGCAATCCGTCAGTACGGATTGAACGTGCTCTGTGAACGAGTCGATCGCCCCAGTCGTGTCTGCGACTGAGATAATTTGCTCGGGGATGGAGTCTAGGTGGGGAGACGTGGTGGATTTCAGTCTTTCGCTTACTTTCCTCCAGTCGGTGACTGTTTTGGTCGGGGGGGGCTGGTTGGGGTCGTGCGGGGGGCCCGAATAGGGGGCCAGGTGCAAGATGACCGGGCGGTGGTCAGAGTTAAGCTCTTGTACCGTCTCGATAGACTGCAAACGGAGGTTTACATTCTTGAGAAGCGCTACATCGAGAACGTCAGGAAGATGGGCGGGGTCGCCCGGGAAATGAGTGGGATACATCGGAGCGATGATATCGAAATTGAGGGAGTCGCCTAGTTTGAACACGATCCTACCTCTGGTAGAGGTCGTGCTGCTATTCCAAGCGGGATGTTTGGCATTGAGATCCCCCGCCATGATGACGGAGTCACTCATACCGAAGAGGGTAGTGAAATCGGTAGTGAGAGAGATGGGATCCTCCGCACCATTGGTGGGCGGGATATAGGCGGAGATGATGGTGATTGCGGGGTGACCGGTCATGCCGAGCCGACAGATAGAGATCTCTAGCTGAGAGATTAGGGCGGGCGGGTCTATCGGGATGCAATGGAGGGACTTCCTATAGTAGATGAGTGTACCGCCCTTGTGGCAGCGAGCCCTGTCATTGCGAACTATCTTGTAGTTGGCAATGTTCGGGTTCCGCAGATGGGGCTTCAGGAAGGTTTCCTGGACTAAGAGGACATCGAGCTGGTGATCGCGGAGGAAGGCGGCGATCTCATCGCGTTGATTTTTAATGCCGTTTGCATTAAAAAACCCTAGTCTAAGGGATCGGGGTTTGGTAACGCTCATTCTTTGTAAAGCCATTGGAGCTTTTTAGAAGTTGAGGGTTTGCATGACTTGCGTAATCTGAGGATACGCATTGAAAATCTCGGCGATGCGCCGAGGATTGCCGTTACAGGCTTGGATTTCCGCTGCCATGGCATTTGCGGGGGCAATAAAAGCTGCGTAAGCACCGATTATTACCTCCATGCTGCTAGGCTGGGGGCGGGAGGCGGGGGTCGGGGGGGACCTACTGGGACCAGCGGGAGCCCTGGGCGCGGCGGCGGGAAGGGCTACCGGTGGGGCTACTGGGACCGAGGGGCCTACTGATGGCGCGGGGATGACAGTTGCCATCAGCGCTGGGATAGTCGGGGGTGGGGGGGGCACCGAAGCTGCGGGAGCTTTGAGGTGGTTGAGGTTCGCCCATGGGGAGGGCCTTTGGGGACTGAGCCTATCGGGCATCTGGGAGGAAGGGATCGGGATCCTCACAGAGGGGCTTTCCCTTTGCTGACGGTCGCTCGCGCGCTTCGTCAGTTTGGGAGAAGAAGACTTGGGAGCCTTGGGGCAGCCACGGTAGTTAGCCGGGTGCCCGGATTGGCCGCAAAGAACGCAGCTCGGTGGCTCTGTGCACTGAGAGCGGTCTTTGGGGCGGGGACAGTCTGACGTGCCGTGGGCACCTAGACACTTGACGCATCTAGGTGTCGCGTAGCAGTGGGATTGGGAATGGCCATACAGTTGGCACCTGTGGCATTGTCCGATGAGGTTGGACTTCCTGGGTTTCTCGATAGAGATACCCGAGAGGGAGCAAACTGACTTCACCTTGAAGATGGGGTGATGTCCTTCAGTAGGGTCGCAGATGACCAGGACCATGTCGTAGACTAGGCCCTTCCATGCTTTGTGCAAGCGATGGACTGCTGAGACGGGGATGCCTTGTGAAGCAAGGTCTTCTTTGATCTCCTCGGTGGGGATTTCTTTGGGGACGCGCCTGATGATTACGCGGGTGGGGACTTCCTCCGGAAGGGAGTACGTATGGAAGGGGTAAGCCCTTGTCTGGAGGAGACGGGTAAGGTCCCTGTAGTCCGAGGACGAGGCGACCGTTACCTTAATACCCTGTTGGGTAGAGCGGGCGTTCGTGTAGTTGATCTTTTGATCAACACACGCTTTGGAGATTTCTGTCCATTTGGACTTATCCTGGACATAGATGGGGGGCGGGGGTCGTGGCTTCTTTGCGTTCGAAGCGGGAGGGGTAGCCGAGAGGCTAGAAGCGGGGGAGGCCTGCGGTGCGGCGGAGGGTGGGGTGGGGGGGCGGGGAGCGGGGTTTTCCGCGACCGACTTTTTGGCCTTGTTGGCGTGAGAGGAGGCGTTCTTCTTTCTCTTGCCTCCCTTTCCGACGACTATATAGTCGTCTTCCGAGGAGGACGAAGAGTCAGAGAGGGCTTCCTCTGAGTCGGATTGAGATTGGGGTACGGACGTGTCCATACTCTCCTGAGTATCAGCTGCGATAGCGGCTGGCACGGAAGGTGCGGGATCGGGGACTGGCACGGACGGTGCGGGTTTCGGGGCGGACACGGAGGGAGCGGGTGATGGGGCTGGCACAGAGGGTGCGGGTTTTGGGGCGGGCACAGAGAGTGCGGGTTTAGGGGCTGGTGTGGAGGGTGCGGGTTTTGGGGCTGGCACGGAGGGTGCGGGTTTGGGGGCTGGCACGGAGGGTGCGGGTTTAGGGGCTGGCACGGAAGGTGCTGGTTTGGGGGCGGCGGCTGGCACTGAAGGTGCAGGCGAGGGGGCTGGCACGGAGGGTGCGGGAGGGGAGGCGGCGGCGGCCTCGGGGATTTCGCCTGAGTTTGGCGGAAAGAGGGGGCTGACTAGCGCATCGCTGAAGTCAATGTCGATGTCTAAGACCGAACCGGGAGGGCGTCTAAAATTTATGAGACGCTGGCCATATTGGGTGAGGAAAGAGGGGTCCTTGAAGAGGACCTCTCTAGCGAACGCCAAAATGACCGCGTCTGCCATGATCGGGAAGGGGGCGGGGAGAGGGAAGAACCATGGGGGGCGTGAAAACCTAGCACCCCGGGTGGATGGGCCCGGGGGTGTGAGATCCTACCCTCCCTGTCGGGTGTGAGACAGGGAGGTGAGTACCTGAAGTGAGCCCTAAGCTTGTGACCCGTCGCCGATCTTATTGTGCGAACGGGGCCCTAACCAGTCTGTGCGATGGGTGTAGAGACACCCTAGACCGGCTTCTAGTACGAAGGGGTTGACACACCCAACCGTACTAGACGCGAGCTGTGGACAAGGGATTAGTTACGAAGCTAGAGCTGACTAGGAGCCACCCCCAAGGCCAAGCTTCTAGCTCCCGATTCCAATTGACAGCCTCGCCCTGATGGGGCTCGGCGGGTGAGATTGGGGCACCACCCCCTTGGCTTCGTTGGCACCGTGAGGTATCCACCAAGGACCACGAAACTGTGGTTTTTACCCGGAAGGGGCCAAAAACCTCGACGATACGTGTGATGACGATTCTCTCTTAAAGAAACAACTTCTATCAACCACGCCTTGAAAAAGGCGGCTATTGACAGGGTGCGGGCGTAGTCCGGAGACTACTGAGCTCGTTACGGCTAGCGTAGCGAGAGCGGGCGGTGGCGGGGCGGCGAGGCGGTGGGGGCGTGCAGCGAGCGAGAGCGGGCAGCACGACCGTCCACGGCGAGCGTCGAACGGCTAATCTGAGCCTTTGGTTCCTGCTGTCATTTGTATATATATTATCTTTGACAGTCGTTATGTGTAATCAAGATTCTGACAACCAGTCATGACAAGGTGTATCGTACTTATTACCCATTAACTGGGTTGTAGAGCTCAGATAAATACTGATATTTAGCTGCGTCCGGTTAGACTAGAAGCTGACCCAAACAAATTGTAGTTGTGAACTAGTTGTGAAATGGCTAGGAGTATAATGATGACCTACCATTACATTACCACAACTCTATTACTCTCTACAACTTTGCGGGTAAAACACAGGCTTTCAGAAAAGTGTTGAGTAGGTGTGAACATGGATGGCTGTACGATGGATGCACTTTGTGAAAGATTATATGGATAGAAAGTGTGTGGCTCCCGCGATGACGATAATATATAGGTACATAAATATGGAAGAAAAAACATATTTCGTCAAACCCAAATAAATTAGGATAAACGCAGTATAATGATGATTAGGTCATATGGAAAACTAGGTAGGTAAGACTACTAGAGGTCATACGCGGCATCATCGTTAGTTGGTACATCGGATTGAATTGGCAGACGGATTAGTGATCCAAGTACTTGAGTCGTTGTAAGTACATTGTCTGACAAGAGGTCATTGATTCCCATTATCCCTGAATCACCATTTATGACATATCATGGGGTGCATTTTTGATGAACAGACACAGTACGTTCAGTACGAGAACATCATTAATTAAAGGTACCTATGCCGCTCAGTTGAAGATATTCAATTATGATTTCAGGATGATATGTAAACGTTGTCAGCGGTCGCTTAGAAGTGGTGAAGGTCTCAAATGTGGAATATGTGAGTCCTGTTTCCATATGAGATGTGTGAATGAATCTGTGAAGGAGCAGCGCGATGGTGGAGACAGAGGTTATCAATGGAAATGTTCTCTCTGTCAGAACTATGTCAGTACACATGCTAGCGGTTCAGACTTAAGTAAAGACAAAGACAAGGAAAAAAATAGCCTCATTCAGGCTGTTAATACAATAAGCGAAAAGTTTGAACTTGTAAATAAAATTCAATTACCGAAATTGAACAGCGACTTGGCACAAATAAAAACTGTGGCAGATCGTATTGTGCAACAGAATAATGATATATTACGGAAAATAAATGAAATTGAAGAGAAAAGAAAGAACGAAAAGCAACTCCTTATTTCAACTGGTAGGTACCGAAGGAGGAACCTAAGCTTAATCCCTAAATCAACGAATTCGCCAGAAAAAGAGAAAGACAATATTTCGTTGAATGAAAAAAATTTAAGATATAGGACACGAAGACGGTCATATCTTTTGCACAGAATATTTAACATTTTAAACAGAAGAATGAACAGAAGTTAGTCTCCAAAATAATAACAGTTGAAATGACGTTCTAATAAAAAATATTTACCTAATTAACTTTCTTTTAGTGCCATCACCACCACCACGTCATGTTCACCACCGATACCATCAGCGGCATTCAACGGATCTTGACATTCAAAAAACCTCACTCGCTTAATTTGTTCGTTAACACTTCCGTCAAAGCAGACAGTTTGTACTAAGTATACTTTATGGAGAGCGTTCTACATCAGGTGGGAATCCGAAACGATCAGTAATCGTATTACATGCAGATATCCTTATCCTTATTATTAATATTATAAATTCGAAAGTAACTCTGTCTGTCAGTCTGTCTGTGTGTTATCTTTTCACGCCTAAACCACTGAACGGATTTCGATAAAATTTGGCAGAGAGATAGATTGTATCCCGGGGATGGACATAGAATAGTTTTTATCAACATACCTCGCGGGCGAAGCCGCGGGCTGAAACTAGTCTATTATAATCTCCTCTCCGCGATCAACTGTCCAGTCGCAATCTTTCTAACAATGCGGTAAGATAAGAAGTTTCTACGCCCGAGTGGACTCAGACTGATAAAGGTAAAAAAAAAAACAGTTGTTCCCTACATTTTGAAGAGTTATGCGAACATAAATGTAGGAAACAGCTGATTTTTTTTTCGCGATTTCAGGTTTGGTCCCATAGTAAAAGTTGTTCGTAATGATGAGTACAATCTCCCATTTCGATTTGTCGCATGTTTTAAATTTCATACTGTATATCCCTTTGAATTTGTTGACATCCTGGATAGCAACGAAACGGCTTCCATTACTCCATACGTAACATTAAAGTGTGTAACCACTTCAACAACCTCGTGGGTAATGATTTATTGTAGGTATGCATATAAAAGGTAGTAGGTACCGGGTGTAGATCTTTAACTAAATGTTACAGTCCGTTGACGAAATATGTCAAACATGTATGATGGCCTATTAAGGTGACTACATGACCTAAAGCGCGATCTTAGTCGGACTGCATAGAAAAGAAAGAGAAGCGCGATTACACAACGCTGGTAATTTATTGCAAAATATGAAGCAATTATCTATTTACAAAAAAACGATTTTTTGAACAAAATAATTTAAATACTAGGGGTCTTACCACAAAAACTTACAACACCTTGTTCAACGTGTGTCTAATGTCAGTGTTACGTCAAAGTCCATAGAAATATGCAGAAATATGCACGGAGTAAAAACAAAGGAAATATGTCGTGTTTAAAAGGTGTTTAGCCTAAACAACTGATAAACACTGTTTTGTGGTAGTAAGGTAGTGCTTTAGTATGTTGCTTGTAGAATAATCTGACAAAAAATCGTAATGATTGTATGTATATTAAATATGGTTTTTATTGTAAAAAGAAAGTTTTTAGAGGAATCTTCATGATTTTTTCTATCGTATCAAATTAGTTGTATTATGTTCTCAACACACAATCTACCTAGCATATATTCTGAAGAATATCATATATTTTTCTGATTTTGTTTACTGTAGTCGATCTTAAAATTTATTGTTTCTAAAACGCGTTTTTTGCGTTTAGGTCCTGTAAGCCCCTTAATAAAATCGCCTAGTCAGGGCGGGCGTTTTGGGGGACTGTTTTTTGTAATTCTGACGTTCGAAAAGTGCTGATTCTCAGCCTAGTTTGAATAAATGACTTTAGATTTTTTTAATCTGTTAGTGTGTGTGTGAGTGTTAATCCCTAGCATCAAGTGGAATTACAGCTAACTTCAACTACATTTCACGGTGAGACTTTTACAGAATAGAACAGCAGATTAGAAATTGCGCAGCTTCCCGGATGTTATCCAACCAAGTCGGATTCGACGATTTATTTCGTACTCGAAAGTTGGACATAGATACCATAATTATAGAGGGCTTGCCCTGTATGCAGTGCCCCTCTTTTTTTCGTAATTTATACACACCTGGAAGTCGTCATGGTAACACCATTGTTACATTTAAATTGTTACCTCCTTACCTACTAATAAACTTAATATATCTGATGAATAGTTACACACCGATGATACCGATTTCTCTCTTTCAGTCGTTAGTAATTTTTGACTATCGAAAGAAGAACTGAAGAAGACAAAACGTGTAACTATACGGACGCTATACATCGTTTATTAGTAAGGGGGTTAAAATACTGCAGGTTTTCGGCTGTGAGATGGTAGAACGAACAGCTACAGATAGACTTGCACTGTACTTACTGTCATAACTAAATTTTAAGCAAAAAAATAACAACGCAAAGAAAATTGATCGCTCTGTTTAATATTCAGCCCGCGATTCTTTGAACAGAACGACTATCTATCGTCACAGTTTTAGGCGGTCTGTGACCACTTCTTAAAACCCTATTACGGCGCAGTAAGAACGTAGGCACGTTCCCACTGCGTCGTAAGTGTGTGCACAAAAAATACTGATGGTAATTTTATTTATGAATTCCTTACGTTTCATATCAATACCCATATACTAACCCACCTGGATAAGCCGTGAGTAAACTACAAAAACCAAACCCATCGTGTTAATGTAGGCATAAACTAAAACCCTAGTGTATTGTGCTCGATTGTGTGAACCGACACAGCGCCGATAATAACGCTTACTTAATTTCATAGCATTGTTTTATGTAGGTACTGTGCAGGTACTAGGTTACGGTGATTAGGTAATCTTTGGCTTGAATTTAATTCTAGGCGATTCATTAGCTGTCCTGCATTTCGATTTAAGCTAATTGAAATCCAACACCAAACTAAGTGCTGGGGATTTTTCTGTGTAGTTTGCAACTTCCACGTCACTCTCCGGTGCCATTTTCTAGATCTTTACCTTTCTACTGTCTTCTCCACAGAAAAAAATTAAATCTGTGGTCTTCTCGGTCTCTCATTTCCTGTCGCATTATATCAATCAGCCAACATCACATAGATACCGGTAACAACAAAATCTACAGCAAACAAGACGTGCAACAAAAAATGTGTACTACCAAGTATTTACTATTAAAATACTACCCTGTCTGGAATAACTTTTATTTTTTATTCGAACACTTGCTGAAAGTGGACACTTAAATTACCGTTTTAGAAAGCTAATAAGATAAGGAAGTTGATCCTGTAATGTGTACGTCAATATTGAGTAAACAACCACGAAGACAATTTAAAAAAAACATAACATTAACTTTGCCACTCTTAATTTGGAGTAGGAAATTTTTTGGTAAATTGGGTTTAGACTCATTCGTTCATGAGCCATCAGAAAAGTATTAGTTTAAAGTCCATAGCGGAGGAGATTCCTCATCCTCACAATAAGCAGTTTATGGTCGACAGGTAGAAACCAAAAAACCGGCCGAGTGCGAGTTGGACTCGCACACGAAGGGTTCCTCATACAATATTTAACAGTACATAAAAATCACGAATGCTGTATAGGAGCCCCCTTAAAAAAAATATTTTAATCTGTTTTTAGTATTTGTTGTTATAGCGGCAACAGAAATAAACATTCTGTGAAAATTTCAACTGTCTAGCTATCAAGGTTCATGAGATACAGCCTGGTGACAGACAGATAGACGGACAGTGGAGTCTTAGTAATAGGGTCCCGTTTTTACCCTTTGGGTACGGAACCCTAAAAAGCTTAAAAAATTCGATATTCCCAGAACAACCCATTTTAGTCCCCAAATTACCGGGGTCAAAATCCTAAGCTTATTCCATAGTTATTATAATTACTATTGTCACTTCTCGGATTGGATGTCGTATGGTAGAACTTCGAAAGTAGGTAAGTTTGTCAAACACAGTTTATATGAGGAGCTCAAATTCTAGGCAAATATATCCCATTCCCGATCATTGATAAGTGCGTCACATTGTTCATAAATCCAACTCATGTCAGTCTTGAATGATAGTGATATCTATGATTATTTTGCAATCATTAATCCCTCTGATTTAGCTACACGTGATGAAGCCTAGTTTGTGTGTGAGGAACTATGAGCTCGATTTAGGCCATATCACCATAGACACCACCGTAGACCACGTTAGGTTGCTCAAAATTGCACTACAGGTAATTACTAATTTTTTGGGATGTTGTTGGGCTAGATTACCAATAGCATAAAACCAAGTTTGCAGCTTCGAAAAACCTGTGCTAACTGCGTGGTCTTCGAAAAGCTTTCAAATTTTCGGACTTCTTTAAATTTTTGACTTCGAACTTCTAAAAGGTGCATCCCATATGGGCCGAGAGAAAATTCTCTGACGAAGAATGTTCTTCTCTCACGAAGAATGTTCTTCTCTGACGAAGAATGTTCTTCGATCAAGAATATTCTTCAATATTCTTTTCGACGGAGAATTTTCTCGGAACATGGAGAATTTAAAATTGAAATAATTTAAAAGTAGTAGTTAAAAGATGGGCAGGAGGCAATGAACGTGTTCTACAAATACCAAGAATCGACCAAAACGTGTTATATTACAAAATCAAAGTCTGTCCCAAAGAATTCGTGATTGTTCAAAAATATTCTACTAACTATATAAAAGTAAATCGATGCAACTGACATCAAATTTTTTAATTCTCTTCCAAAACAATATTCTAGAGAATTTAAAATAACGGTAAAGTTTTCGCTAGGTGAATATTCTCGGGAAATTAGCATCACTTCGAGACCCCTCCGTGCCTCGGAAATTCGTAGGTCTTTGACAATCATTAAAAAAAGTCTGACGACCAGACCTACCATAGTGGTATCGTGTTACCCAGTACCTAACTGGGTTGTGGAAGTCATATTGAAATCGCAAGCTCATCTACGATCAATGTCAATTTGTCAAAAATGGAGGGAAATTAAAGGTATCTTTTACAGATTGAGACTGAGATCAGACTGTGAACGTTCATAAAACTACGAGATTTGCCCCTCAGATAGGCACTCACTACATGTAAAATACTGTTATTCAGCTTCATCCGGTTAGACTGGAAGGCGATCCCAATATAGTTGGAAAAGGGTAGGCATATTGATTGGTCTTTCGGAAAAGGGTATAGGGCATATTGATTGGTGATTCGGCAAAAAGTTTTTAAAGTAAGTACGTAATTGTTATTGTGTGACAAACAAAAAAAGCTGACGGAAATGTAATACCAGAGGCATCGCGGATGCGGTCCCTAGAAACAATGCTGAAATACCTCAATTGCTCAAGTGTCTACATCTACAAAATTACACCGGCTCACCCGTCAGTCGGACCAAAGCAACGCTGCTCGGCGGCAGAAATAGTACTTAAGTAGGATAGCTAGTAGGTAATGCTCTACTTCTAGGTACACTACTACAACACATAGTAGAAGACTAATAAATAATTTTAATAACATCCAGCGCGCGCTATCCACGTGTGCTAACACCATCGTTAGCCATCTCAATTTATCGCTATTCCGACTAGCGTACCTCTACCTGGTTATTATGGAAATATCCCACATGACCACTATATTAGTCTGTACGAGATGTCGACCTCATGTTATTAAAATGGTCTTGCATAATATAACAATATTTTAAGACCGTAGCTATTAGTTATTCTGTGCCACAGGGTTTTCAAAAGTGTTTACGATGATCGTTTAATAGAATCGGAAGGAAAATATTCATTAGGTACATTTGTGTTTTCCTTCACATCAGAATGTGTAGGAAAAGCCACAGGCCACAACGTAACGTGATACAACAGTGTAAGTTAGTTCATTAGCTACGGATCGCTATAATATAATAAAAACCTGAGACACACCGGCGTTTCTTATCATTTCGTGTTTGCTTTCGAAGCGGCACGATCATCTTGATGTGCTCATACCAAACAAGTTTCATTTGTTTGACGACTTAGAAAAATGTGGAAGTCCACCGTGACGTTCGTAACCTTAAGTTTACTTTTAATATTGTATGTTCGTGATGTGAATAGCCAGAAGCAGCCGGTGGTGCGGACCCCGCTTGGTGAAGTAGCAGGTTACTATATGCAAACCAGGGGAGGACGTCAAATATCCGCATTCACCGCTATTCCGTTTGCAGTCCCGCCACTTGGAGATCTAAGATTTAAGGTAAGTGAATATAATTATATTACCGCAAAGCGAAATCTCTTTATTTATTTTTTGTGTCCCTAATCATAAATGATCAGATAAATTGCTACGGGAGATGGTTGGCACCCGTACCGGTGATAAACGCCGTGTTTGTGTTATTTTGTAGTGCTATTTAATCAATTAGAAATACTATAAATAAAAAATTGATAAAGTACCTAGTTGTGAAATACTGATAAGTACGTAGTGTTTGCAATGTACTTAAATGTATAGGCACATACAATTTACAATCTCAATTTCTCAATTGATTTACTTAATTTAGATCGCATCAAACCTAATTTATAATGAAATTACGACGTTTATGTAATCATGTAGGTAGGTTGCACAATGCCAACCTGTTATTATAGAAAAACACAGCTGAAAACACGTCATCAATACATTCGGGCATGAGAACTATGTTTATATTAATTTTTTACACACCGACCACCATTTTTTTGTGTGGGACATCATCAAATAACTTCTCCCGCCCTAGGCGGAGCGGGAGGGCATGTCAGGCTTTTACTGACTAAAACCCACCTGTGTTCCCTATGTTGCCTGTGCCAGGGGCCTCGTTATCTCTTTCGAACAACCCGCGACCCTGACTTTAGCGGCATATACATTTTATATTAGGTGCTAGTGAAAAAATATTTTGATAGCAGTTACCTACGTCAAATGCAACCTCGAAGTATGCTGTGCCTTTAAGTTCATGGTGTTGTTTAAATAATTACCAATGCTGCTGCTCTGTGGATGACATATAGAATTAAGTAAATGATAAAGAAAAATGTTTCACAGGCTCCTGTTCCAATAGGACCATGGCAAGATACATTAGATGCGACCACCGTAAGTCCTGTATGTGTGCAGAAAAACCCATACGTTCGCCAAAAGGACATCGTGGGACAAGAAGACTGTTTGTATCTCAACGTCTACACACCAGTTAAAAGTAATGTGCGTATTTAAATTGATGAAGGCGTTCTTAAACTTTCGGTTTATTTAAAAAACAAGGCTTTTCTTTTGAATATGTCGAATGAAAGCTAGATCGAAAAAAGTGGCAACATCTTGATCGTTACGACACTTTTGCTATAGTTTGTGTAACAAACAAGCGTATGTATATGTATATTTAAGTATATATATTAAACTGTAATATAGACGTACGGGATGCGCGTCAGCAGTTTCATTTTTTCATTTAGTTGCTTTCAACTCACATTATGCTAATTTATTTAAGTGTGCCTGCAGTTATACTCTGGTGTCCCACGACACTGCTCCACTTTTTTGTACTTAATAAGAACGTAATTTTGGTTTGACATTTCTCTATAACCCCAATTCTCGTAATTTTATTAACGTTCATGGTCTATTCTCAGTCTCTCAAAAATACCTTTAATTTCCCAACATTTTTGACACGTTTTTGATATTGATTGTCGCTGAGACGAGATTGCGACTAGATTTAGAACGTTTTTATTACGGGTATTGGCCTTCAGTATTGAACTGACAATTTAGTGCGATACCAAGTTGTAAGTCTTTACTGTATTCTGAATAAAGTTCGAAATTTGAAAATGTGTCTGTCTGAAGATAAAACCTTGATTTGTAAAGAGTCTCTTCCAAACGACTGAAGGACAAAGCCAACGAAGTAAAACGGAACGTAATTAAAAGGCCGTTTAGGTTTTTTTTAACACTGGCCGCTCAGATTCCGGTTCTGCGAGTTCAAAGTTGTACACCAACATGAATTGAAATAATCAAATAACCTGCGTCGGTTTGTAGTAGAGAATCCCATTCATAATACAATATTTTGTCAACTATAATTGTAAAATTCCCAGGATGTCGAAAAGAAACCTTTACCGGTCATGGTGTTCTTGCACGGTGGAGGATGGATGTGTGGAGATGCCACCACACAGATGTATGGGCCACAGTTTCTTCTAGATAGAGATGTTGTATTAGTAACTACAAACTACAGATTAGGTTAGTAACTAAACAACGAATGATATGTAAAACAACTTTATAAGACGTTTAAGTTTCCAAAATATACCAAAAAAGATGCGCTCGAACCTTTTTAAAAGATTAGTAGCATTAAAAATATTGACTTGCTATTTAATTATAACTACATTTTGTTAAAATTGCAGGCCCATTAGGTTTTCTATCTACTCAAGACGAACACTGTCCTGGTAACAATGGTTTGAAGGACCAACAAGAGGCTCTACGATTCATACAGAAGAACATAGAGAGTTTTGGTGGAGATAAGAACTCCGTTACAATATTCGGAGAAAGCGCTGGTGGAGCCAGTGTGCACTACCACATGATATCTGAAACTAGTGCCGGTAACCCAATGTTATTTTTTATCATTAGCCTGTTAACGAATACCGCTGACGAAGGCTCTTAAACCTGAAACGACCAACCTTAAGAAGATAATAATCTCTAGGTTTGGTTTCCGCAATTAGTCCTTCAAGTGGACCATTGTGCGTGGGCCATCGATGGTTATTCCAGCCAGACTACCTCCCTCCAGAAGTTGATGACATCTCCAGGCCTGTTGAGAACATCTGTGTAAGATCTGGGTATTCCGAGGGTTTCTGACCAAATCTGGGTGACGCCTGTGCACACAAAGAGCACATGCGCAACAGTTTCTTCAGCTTCCATGCTAACCTTGCACAGGGGACTGCCCGTTATGCCTATTGTGTGGATAGGCATAACAGATAGAATAATGATCTTTTGTAATATACTAGAAGCATCCCTTACATACATAATCCCCAAGGCTACTACCTTAGCTAATAACTATGTAGTTGACATGAGTGAGCTGTGAGAGTAGCCAGAAAGGTTTGGGAACTACGGTTAGCCCTAATAGGTATACAACGACGTTGAATCCACTCAACCACAAAAAAGAAATGTAAGTGATATGGATTAATTTTAAAGTTGGAGCAACTTAGTTATGGATTGGTATCGACTAGATTGTTTTATTTAGAAGGTGCTGCGCGCATTTATTTGCGTCCGGATTGACGCTGTTGTGAGAGTTCAAAGAACTTCCAACTGTTGTGGTTGAGAGTGGAAAATGTGAAAGTGTTAGCTACAAAGTTTACTATTGGAGCGGTATCTTATGTACGCTTACTACTATGAACCAAATTAAATTCGTTTGGTACATGTTACATTGTTTTTTATTCATTTATCTTTAGTAATTGGGTGTGCACGATTCACTTTAAGTCATAAGTTTGCATTGATGAAATACTAGGTAGGTACAGCTAGGTTGTACTCGATTTGCGCAAAGGCTGAGCGATTGGCTTCTGAAAAACAACTGAGGTTTCATGGAGCAAAGTTTAGTCTTTATTTAGTACTAGCTTCCGCCCACGGCTTCGCCCGCGAGGTATGTCGATAAAAGCTATCCTATGTCCTTCCCCGGGATGCAATCTATCTCTCTGTCAAATTTTATCGAAATCCGTTCAGTGGTTTAGGCGTGAAAAGGTAACATACAGACAGACAGACAGACACACAGAGTTACTTTCGAATTTTTAATATTAGTATGGATTTAAAATGATTTCAGGACTATTTCACAAAGGAATATCGGAGTCGGGTACTGCTCTGGTGCCATGGGCTGAGGCTCCACCTGGTGAAGCCCTCCGGAACGCGTTTCGCCTGGCTAAGTTTATGGATTGCCCACAGTCGCCTTCAGAAAAAATGATCAACTGTCTTCGCACCAAGGACAGCTATGATATCATCAACACTGAGTTTCGTTTTTATGTAAGTCCACTTTGCCTGTTTAAATACCACACAAATATGCTTGCAATACCTAGGTTATTAATTATTTTATTCATTTATCATTGTGTAGTGTTGAATGGGAATTTTTGTTTTGAGATCACGTCCGTCATGTCATAATTATAAATAAGGGGTGTAAAAGATACTTAACAAAGCCGAGAGTCCCTTACGAAAAAATATGACGTAATAATTTTTTCTGGACCATACCTGGAAATCTTCTGGTTGCGGAGATATTGAAGGCAAAAATTCCAACTTTTACTAACTTTTTTTTACGAAAACAAGTTTTAATACTATTAACACATTTAGACACCCCCACGACACCTGTACTGTTGCATGCACCCATGAGCACAATGTTTAAAGGTCGTTTCCCAGCAATCATTTTTGTGCAATGTTACTCAGTTTGGTGCACAGAATTCGTAGTTCACTATATGATGTTTCTTTTGTAAAAAGAATCTGTATATGAAAATTAACATGTGACCTTTGCTTCTTGTTCTTCTCAGAACATTTAGGTAAATGATTTAATAAGTACTTAATTACCTTTTTAGGAATGGGACTATGAGCCAATGACCCCATTCAAAGCGGTTGCGGAGCCAGACCTCCCTGGGGCATTCCTCATGAGGAGTCCTCGTAAAATTCCCGACGTTCCAGCAGTGCCCTGGATGACAGGCCTTACCAAAGATGAAGGGTGCTTGAAATCAGTTTGTAAGATTTCTTATTCTTAATGTTGATAAAACAAGCACGGTTGTGCAGCGTGTTGACACCTGCTTGATATATTTCACTGTTGTATTTTAATAAGTAGTTTTGATATTCCATCTTTGCAGTATAAAGGAACCAATCCACGTCTGAGACCGACATTAAACTTAATTCACCTAATTATTATGTTATGTGGTCACAAAATAAAAAGTACGAAATGCAGTTCGGCCCTTACATAATACATACATTGTGAGATGTTTTTAACTGGCTTTGCGTTCGATATTATGTACTTCAGCCGTTATTATGTAACAGTTAAAATAACCTACCGGTTTATAGATACCATATAATATACACGCCGCACTATGTAGGTACCATTTTGTTGAAACTCAGATGTGCCTTCTCGAAATCCGTGTGTCACTAACGGGATGCAGCAATACCAGCGTCAGGTATTGTACCTGGCATATGCTGAGCTGGACTCCCCTTTGGTGCAACCATGAGACACACACCGCCCAGTAGTGATCGACCGTTATAGATATGACGTGTCTATGGGTCAATTTATCTTTTTAATCTTTGTTTTCCTTTTTTTTTCTCACCTTTCTGTTGTTTTTTTAATACTTGTATTGTCTCTTGTTGCACTGAATAAACGTTTTATCTATCTATCTACATATTTTGTTTTGTAGGGATCACAGCGAACTCGTCCAGATATGAAGAATTTATGTCAGCCTTCGATACTATCGCGCCAGTGACATTCTACTACGAGAATTCCCCGTACATTGACGAAATTACTGAGAACATACGTCAAAAATACCTGAAAGAAAACGACCCAGAGGCAACACAGCAAGGAATCCTCGATGTAAGTTATAAAAATAATCAACGGCCGCCGCGAGTGTAAATCTAATTTTGCTAGGGAAGAAAACGTTTCTTTTTTTTGTTTTATCTTCATTAGATATTATACCCATCACATCAGAAGGCCAATTCTCGTAATTTAAAACGTTCAAAATCTAGTCGCAGTTTCATCTCGGCGACAAACAAATGTCAAAAACTTGTCAAAATGTAGGGAAATTAGAGGTATTTTTGACGGATTGAGACTTAGAGGAGAAATTAGAGGTATTTTTTATGGCAGCCACGCATGTATCCTATATAAATGTTTGTTTTGATGTTAGCTATCGATTTTTATAGGATTCGTACGTGGCCACCATTTTGAAAATGGGGACACGTAGGTATGCCACGGACCTTCAAAGCCTTTTAAAATTCCCTAGAATTTAGACTTGTACAGACACGCTACCCAAAACTGTCAAATTTTCCCAATCAGCTTTGAACCTTACGCTTTAGCGATAAAGTTGAAAATCTATTAAAGAAATTTGACAGATTGTATCTAGTAGTTTGATGTGCTGGCGTCTGTACTATGAAAAACCTGGTTGAATTAAACAAGTTTGTAGGATTGATTGGCATTTTATCGAGAATGAGTCATGTTCTGTGGTTGTCTAGCAATATCATTATTGTTTTTTATTTGCAGATTTACACAGACTCGTATTTCGCATACCCTGCCTTAGAGGCTATTGAGCTCATGTTTAATTACACGAAAAATCCAGTTTACTTGTATGAATTAGCTTATAGAGCCACAAACAGCTTTTCACAAATATTTGGTGATCCAGAAGGAGATTACGGTGAGTTCTTTCAAGTTGTGCTTCTCTGCAAGCATGAAATAATTGTTTTAGAACGTAATAACGTTAAATGCGTTTGGCTATCATTTTGCTAAATGTGTACCTACAGAATCACGATGATTACAGAAATGGCGTACGATTTGATTGGGTCCTATGTAAAAATAAGCCTGAATGCTAATGGTATCCAGTAAAAGCTGATGATCAATCGAACATGTTTAAACAGTTCTTACATTTCTTTATTAATAACCTAATACGCTTACCCCCTTACTAATAAACGTATTATATCAGATGAATAGTTACACACTCGATTTCTCTCTTTCAGTCGTCAGTAATTTGACTTTCGAAAGAAGAAGACAAAGCATTGTGAACGATTATTAATAAGGGAGTTAGTGGCACCCATTGTGTTCAACCTTTTACGAACGAATAAGTTAATCTAGAGAATTGACGTAATATAAATATAATGCTGTTTGTCGATTTCAGGTGTATGTCACGCCGATGACCTGATGTATCTTTTTCCGATCGATTTCCTTGCAAAACCATTTTCTCCTGAAGATCTCAAGATGAGTGAAACTATTGTAACGCTATTTACTAATTTTGCTACTACAGGGTAAGTAATAATAATAATAAAGATTTATTGTTCAACTAGTACTAGATGACATGGTAAGGTAATAGAATATAAAGCACAAGCATAAAGTTTCTTAATTTAGTTAGTGGGTGCCGTACTGGTCTCTTATATATGTTACAAAATAACCTGTGTTTAGTTAGAAGTTTTTAAGAAATCTCAAATTTCTTGGTTTAACGTAATTTATACTTTTATCGAGTTTAGTAGGGCGTTTACGCGGAGGCCTAGGAAAATCTACCCATTTATGTTCACTTACTTTATTAACCATCCACCCAAAACTCAAGTGCACTTAGAGATGTAGGAAATTTCCATCCTACTAAGTATTATAAATATCTAACGAAATTTTTTTGATGTGGCTTGATAATAATATGTTGGTTGTTGTATCTACTTTTACTCGGCCTTTTGCTTTTTGTATCTACTTATCGTGTTTGACCATGCTTTCTCTTTTCCTCCTTGGGCTCCAAAATAAAGTTAGGCCGTTATTTTTTTGTTTTAATAAGTACTTGATTCAAGTATTTCTGTGATCATAATCCTAATCGAATAGTCCCGGAAGTCTTGAAAAAGAGCTTTGTCGGTTACCACGAGGCAGGACCGAACTATACAGGATTTCTCACATCGACGCGCAACCTGTTCGCCTGGTACCATGCATTCAGTAAGTACATGATTCTAAACCCCCAGCCTTGAGATTTTTCGTCAGTTATTAAAAAAAATCTGCTGTTGCATTTTGACTTTGTAGGTAAAATATATTTTACCTTGTACTGCACTTTTCTATGAAACAGCTGATTTGTTTTTGACCGACGATTAGTTTCTACGCCAGGGGTTTAATGAATTCATGGTTACAGTTTGCGAGTCGATGTCCCTGCCACCCGGTATTTATAAATACCTCATTATCTATTATGCTTTCAGAAACCCCAATAAACCCATACACGTGCCGTTTAAATGGGAGCCAGCGACATCAGGACGCAATATGGAGTACCTAGAAATAGCAAGTCAATCGAAGATGAAGAAAGACCTCGCGTCGCGATCACGGTACTGGGGCACCCTGCCTTTGTGGCATAATGTGCGCAATCGCAGGTTTACCGACGAGCTTTAGGTAATTTGACTTGTGATTAAATATACGTATTAGGAAGCAATTTAGTTTTATTTATTTAAATACCCATCTTGAAAAAAAAGGACACAAATCGAAATAGAGGCTTTGTTACCGGAAACGCATTCAAGAAATTATTTGCACCATGGGTTCCAAAAACACAAAAATTACCGTTCACCAAAATCCGACAATATTACAAATATTTAGGTTTGTTCGAAAAATTTGCGTTAATAACAATACGCAGGGCCGATTGATTTCTTCTGATATTGCACTCAAAGAAGATATCGCTGCCAGAAAATTTAAAATTTAGTGATTGATCATGGTCTCGAAAAAAAAAAATGTTATAGGAATGATAATAATATCATGAATAATCGTAGCTAGGCTTCCTTCACACAGATATCTACTAGTTAGTTAGTTTTATCTAATTGTTGTCACAAAGTCCGGCAGGTGTCCACCAAGAACTGAAGTTCTTATAAATTGTTTTTTCTGTCATCAGAACTTCATCATTCACCATGGCACAGAACTTGCAGTACTCATCAGTTTCCGGGTTCTTATGCCTCCGGTGAATTGTATAGTACTTTCGCCATCTAAAAAATCGATAATATAGTTCACGGTTTTCCATGATCTCGTATATCTCCTTGGCTAAATTTTTTGCTCCTAATTTTTTGGCATTTATGTACGAGCCAGGTGGCAAATACCTGAAATTAACATATTAAATTAATGATATACTATGCTTTGCTAAGATATACAGTATTGTATAGGTAGGTACTTGCCTTGAATAATCAGCTCCTCCGTAGACTACGGGTACGGTATGATGATCCAGGGCGTAAAAAATCTTTTCCGTAACATAATCCTCGCTTATAGCATTTTCAAAAGCGAAATAAAAATAGTAGTTTTTTTCCAACAAGTCAAGGCATTGAGGCATTATTGATTTCTGACATTGAAAAGAACCGCATGTGCCATACACGTCAATATTTAAACTGTAATCACTTATGTACGTTTGAAGTTCATTAACGAATTCCTCTCTTTTGCTTAATGTATTACAATTAGACACGAACCAAGCTGCTGCTTTGTTTTTGGACGCCAGTTTTTGTTTAAAGTCTTTGTCAATAGGGGTCATATCGTCCACGCTCATCCAGTCCATAGCCGTGCTGGGTCCAATGACGTGATTACTTGAGTTCATTATAACAATATATCCCCAGATGGCATCAGAATTCAGTTTATACGTCCATGTCCAGTTAAAGAAATTATCCCAGGTATCTTTGCAAATGGGATAGTTAGCTGCTGCTTCAACATTTGCGTAGACATATTTTTGACGAAAAGTCCGCACTCGTGGTAGGTCATCACTGCTAACTATTTCTACCAGTTGAGGTCCATTAAATGCAATAATGTCGTATTCAGTGTAGTCTCTTAAAAGTTGCCTGTTGCTAGTAACATAACAATTGATATATTCACATTTCTTCTTTTTGAAAACACTATTTCCTTCCCCGAAGTAAACAAAGGGATATGAATTAGGGTTAGTCCAAAGCAAAATATATTTGGTTTTAGATCTTGGTCTGACGCATTCTATTCCTTCAGTAGTTGTTTTACTCGTATAGAAAGGCCTGTTTGTAGCACGCGAAATTTCAACTTCAGTTTTCTTTAAATAACTAGTGTTATTTAAATAAAATATCACGAAAATTAATGTCACAGTTACGAAACAGTAGACTGATTTAATTTTAATACTCTTGAAATTGACGTGCATGATTTAAGTCTGTGCAAACATAATGCGTGTCTTTCACAGCAATCGTTTACCACTCGATTTTGTTTACAGACTACTTAGTCGTATCTGTTTTTCACAAGAATTCTTGGAGACACAATATGCCACATTCCTTAACGTGAAATCATATCTTCATTATGACTCAGGAGTTAATTTTATTCCCACATTGCCACTAAGAAGTAAGGCCTTTTTTGGAAAACTAACTTGCTTAGCAGATTGCAGACAGCAAGCGACGCAGATGTGGTACGAGACGTTTCTAAAGAGAAACATTATATACAGGTTACTTGTATTTCGGCGTATATCCGTCAGGAGCTGATAGCTGATAGCTAGCTGAGGCCAAAATGCAACAAATTGAACCACACTTACGTATGGCCGAAATTCAATAGTTTTCGAGATATTTGGATTTTAGGGTTTTTCGATATAATTCCAAATAAAAAAAAACTACCTACTGAATGGGTACCATTAAAAATTATATTGTAGCTGGCACTTCAAAAGCTATGAACATAAATAAAAGTACTTATCTTTATATATAATTATTAAAAGTATATAACTATATATAGAATTATCTTACCAATATTTTCATTTTACGCTTAAAAATTGTTTCAAATATCTCGAAAACTATTGAATTTAGGCCATACCTAAGGGGGTTCAATTTGTTGCGAAATAATTTTTAAGCGTAAAATTAAAATATTGGTAAGATAATTCTGAATTAAGTACCTACTTTTAATTATGTTTGAAGTGCCAGCTACAATATCATTTTAATGGTACCCATTCACTAAGTGGTTTTTTATTTGGAGTTATATCGAAAAACCCTAAAAATTCAAATATTTCGAAAACTATTGAATTTCGGCCATACATATGAGGGTTCAATTTGTTGCATTTTGGCCCCCCTATCACCTCCTGACGGATATACGTCGAATTAAAACTGACTTCAGTTAACTCTACAGTAATGTACCTACCTTAATTGCAATAAAATACTGAAAGTGTTGAGAAAAGTGGAAGGACGGACCTGAGAATATTAATAAAAAAATGTTTTCTTTTTCTGTTTGACCACCGATCAAGGATTATGTCTTTTTGAAGAGCAGATCACCCATGAATGAGCGATGGTAACTACGCATTAAAACTTCATTGGATCCAAATACCGTCGCGCAATACAATCTACTGTTCAAGTATAATAATTTAGAGACCATCAAATAATGCTTTCAATGTTGATCACGTAGTTTGTATAATGCCTCAATGTCACATATACGTATTATTGAGACATCTTTAGCTATATCCCTTTTACATAGAGTTAGCTTTATCTCCGTAACAAAACAAGCAACCTTAGTAATAATTATTACATTTGAGTAAATAGGTAAGAGGTTAACAACTCGTTTTAAAGCCGAAGCCAATTTAGAGATTACTGTTTTATAAAGCGATACCATTAGATTCACGGTTCTAACACAGACACACTTTTTTCTGTGGCTTTAAAATGCTTTAGGTAATTAAGTCAATGATCGATTATCGTTCGGTCTATCATCATCTCGTTCTGTTTTCTCTACAAAATCTAATTTTCAAGTTTGGTGTTTGCTAGATGATACCTAGATTACAAGGCTGGTAAAAACTTTGTATCAGCCGTAAATGTGATTTAAATACTCTAATATTCAAATAAGGATTAAAAGGATATATTTAATGTAAATGCTCATACAATTGTCTCATATAATATCACTGTTTTCTTAACTCTTTATACACAGACTGGTAAGAAAGTTACTTTGTAAGAGGCAATTAAGTGATTAAAGTCCTGAATTGATCGCATTAAAGTCTTTTATGGCATACACATGTAGGAGGCTGCTCTCCTAGCTGCTAGTATTTAAGATGGTATAACTTGTATAACAGCCGCACGGGTCGATCGAAGGTTAGGCTACGTTTGCTGAGGTCGGTCTGTGGATGGGTGGCCATTTATAACATATCGAGAACCCCCCTCGTTGATTTTTGACAGTGGTTACGGGTAGTCAGAAGCCCGAAAGTCTGACAACCAGTCTTACTAAGTGTATCGTATTACCCAGTACTTTACTGGGTTGTGGAGATCAGATAAGCAGTCGTTCCATGTAAAGTACTGGTAATCAGCTCTATTCGATTAGACTGGAAGCCGATCCTAACATAGGAAAAGGCTAGGCAGTTCATGATAACTGATTTACCAACCCTGATGTTAAATACTATTCTAGGGAAGTTATGAATTTAACCTTATTTTATGCCATTATAGTTTAAAGAAACCTCAGATTTTATTTAAAGACTTGTTTTATTTAGAGAGTTGGTTATAATATATTGCATGTTTCATTATTTGTTGTTTTGTTACTGTGTGTTTGTGTACTGTGGGTAACGAAAATATGAATACCTACCTACGCTATTCCGGTTTTCTGAGACGGGCTTTGAATGGTCAAGGAAAATTAATGCAAATTCATATACTTACCTACTGGTCAAAGTCACAAATGTTTTGTATGTACTTATATTATTATGTCTGCATATAAATACACTCTTTTTGCATACTGCATGCATACATTTTTGCAGATTGTTCAATAAACTTATAAAGCTAATATTTTTTACTGAGAAATAAGCTAAAAATCCAGTCCGGTACCAGGAGGTCTAGTCTACTCCCTAAGCCCAAAATCCATAGTTTCGGGCGAACTTACGGGCGTTTTCATCTCTTCACCTACGGACATAAGATTAATTTGGGGCCCGAACTAAGAATAAATGAAAACAAGATTTGTCAGTTCTCCTTACTCCCGATGTGTAGGTATTTGCCCATCCGGGAATAGGGGATTCTTCGTAGTGTAATTGCCCGTCCGGGAGTAGAGGCCATTTCGTAGTATATTTGCCCGTCCGGGAGTAGGGGATACTACGTAGTGTACTTGCCCGTCCGGGAGTATTTGCTTTCGGACGGGCGGCCCATATCTTCGTTGACGAACTTGGAGAGAAGGCCCCTCTGTATTGGCGTAGCTAGGGATTTTGTCTTGGGGGGGCAGCCGTCCAGCTGAATTAACCACAGCCATTTAATGAGAGATCATAAATGACGCCTCGTAATAAATAATCCCAGCTCTTAACTCTACAAACCCTACCTACATCTTGGTCAATATGTACGGCTCTAATAAAAAGCGATTAAACAGTAAGTAATCCTTCAATACTGCCGACTTTTCTAGGGTGGATAAAGAAGTTTCTAGGGTAGGCATTGCCCACCCTTGCCCCCCCTAGCTACGCCCATGTCCCTCTGATCTGTTGTTGATACTGTTCTTCTTAATTGAGATTTCGTGAAGCATATACAGCTGTTGAACAGTCAATTTGTATAGAGCACACAAACATGATTCGGAGGCGCGGTTTTTTTAAATATTCTGCATGACTGTACTTAAGTCTATCATCAAAGAACCATGCTACTAGTATGATGGTAACAAATAAGATAACTGTCGTTATAATTATGACCACAGATATAGATACATACATACGCGTGCCAAAAATCACACCAGCTTACGTACAAAAATCGTAAGCCGCCATTTTCGCGCTCAGTCCTGTGTACTGCTGGCTGGGCGAGCGTGACTGGCGCTAGGCCGCGGGGGTGGGGCGAGACGGGTGCCGCATGTGACGGCGTCTTTAAATCAATTTGATTTTCCCATTACTAAATAGGGCTGAGCAGTGGTGGCCCAGTGGTAACGGCCGCGACTTACGAGTTGTAAGTCGCGGCCGTTTTGTAATTATTTCATCACCATTGCTCTCAAACCGGCATGTTCTAGAACCAAAAATTCGAAGATTTGTGACATCTACCAACCTGCACTGGGCCCGCGTGGTGGATTACGACCCACTCCCTCTCACCGAGAGGAGGCCTGTGTCCCAGCAGTGGGAACATTATAGGCTGATTATGTTTATGTTATGTAAATAGTGCTTGTGACGTCATAGTAGGTAGTAAAAAAATAGCACGCTTGGTTTTCATACAGATCGTGGTACTTGCGTTATCTAGGTCTATCTATATCTGTGATTAAGTATTACCTTGTAACGTGATGTCAATAAAACAAATTGATAATAATAAAGTTTTAATCAACAGGAAGTGGCAGCATATTGAATGGGATATAAATGCTAAAAACAAGATGAAACGATTCTATATATTCAAAAGGGTAAGTTTTCGGAGGTGGTAGGGATTTTTGGTCGGATTCTAGCCCCAGACCCTGACGCTGTTGTCCCAGGAGCAGCTAGCCAATGCAACGCCATTAGGAGACATGGAGATGGAAGTCACGCGGTTCTCGTGACCGTGAAGAGTACCTGAAATTAACACATTTGTATTAATACTAAAATACCTAATCATTATGTAAGATACATTTTCTATGTGCATCTTCAACTGTTTTTGGGTACAAGGACAACTTCCAGATTGTGTAATGTTCCTGTTCTTATCTATAACTTATCTACAATACATTAAAATAGATGGACAAATTTTAACACAGCGCCTAGTACGTATAACCAAAGATATCCAAGCAAAAAACACTGATTAAAGTGACTTTATTTTGACCTAAAATAATAAATTGCTGGAACATTAGTGTATTTTTGTTAACAGATTTTTTTTTTGTAATTATCCAATGCATTTTTGATTTATATTTTTTTACCATCGTCCTTATTTTGGTGGTCTAAAAGATTTCTAAAAGTTTGTCCATCTATTTTAATGGGACCTTAGAATATAAGTAAGTATACAGATTATCCGGGCTTGTCACAATGAGGTTCAGGTGGTCTCCTCGTTTACCGAGATGCGATGCGCCTGCATCAGTATTTTTCCTTCACGACTCCATTAACTATAACGACTTTTTTTGCCAAAGGCTCGTCTTTTCTGAAGAAGCTCATAATTATGCAGAACATTGAAAAAAAAAATCATCACTCAAACTGTTTCGTTTAGGTCATTGGTCTCTTGATTTATTTGTTTATTTTTATTATTTCACTAGTCACTCACCCGCGATTTCGTCCGCGTGAAATTTATTGTTCCCCCGACCCACTTGTCGCATCGCATCGCCCGCACTGTTACTTTGTTTTCGCTTAACGTTATTTCTATTTTTATTTTTGCGCGGCTCCTAAGGGTTCTAGCGTGATGTGTTCCTCAAGAATTGGGCTATCAAATGCAAAAAGATTTTTTCGATTCCGACTGGTAGGTATATAGTTCTAGATATTAGTGCGTTCAAACAAACAAACTCTCCATCTTTATTATTAGTATTTCGATTATTATTAGTACAGATTAGTAGATAAGGCTACTCTAGGTAAGTTGTATATCATTGCTGACCATTTCGCAGTGAATTGAAAAATAGGGCTCCTTTACAAAACTGCCGGTCGATTCTGTTAGAATCTCACCGTGAGAAGTTAGGTGAAGTGAGCTGTCATTCCATCTGATGCTTTATGGATTGATACTAATGACAGCTCACTTTAAGCTCACTTCACCTGAGTTATCACGGTGAGATGGTTACAGAATCGCACTGCTGTACATGTGAAATAAATCCCCTTCACCCAGTGAACGAAAATAAACAAAAGCTTGCGTCTGACAAAATGGGACCGGGGTTCGGATATTACCTCCATATGTAGGTAAGTACCTACATGATGGATATGATAACATGATTGCTCGATGTATCTGTCGCAGCCAACTGGTTAAATTAGCCATTCAGTTAACTGCCTGGCCTTTAGAAGTAGTGCTCGCCTCGCTTCCTCCATCGGCTCGCACGCGGTTGATCACAGTTCTAACCTAACCTAACCCACTTGTTCGGGGTGCAATGCCTTAATTACTGCGACCAATTCGGCTCGCGCGTGATTGGTTACAGACTTACAACCTAAACTGTAATTGAATATCATTCAGGCAGTTAGTTGAACGGCCGCCGTTCAGTTGAAAGGCTAGGCGGTTAACTGAACGGCTAATTTAACCAGTTGGCTGCGACATATCTACCTAAAGAGCGGCCTTGATCTATAAGCGTACTGAAGCTATTTAGCATAATTATCAGGCAATTCTGCACAAACAAAAGCAAAATCTGTTTATAATGCTTCCACTGCTGTAAGAAGTGGGCCGCAACTCTCCACACAAGCTCAGTGTTAGTTACATCTTCGAATTTTTATTTAAATATATCGGCTTCGTCGCGACATTTCCTTTCGGCGATTTGTAATGAAAACAAAAACCTAAAAATATATAATAAATAATTGTTTTACCAGTGTGGCTGACTTTGAGGGTGTCCCAGGAATGTACGTCGTTGTCGTCTGACCCGGCGAGCAAATATCTTCCACTTAGTGATAGTCCTTAACAAAATTATATATAAATTTAATTATTCCCAGTTCAGGCTTAGTGTTATTGGGTTTTTCCGTCTCGAATTTCTCAGTAGCATCCCGGATGTTGGATTTGTGCCCGGTTTATGGCAACAGGCTTTCCTCCTTTTATATGTGACTTAAACATAACTGCCAAAATGTGGGTGTATTTTGTCTAATAGGTAGAGACAGCTCTGCCTGTCTAATCCTTCGCGGAAAACGATCGTCATATTGTATGTTATGTTGTATTAACATAAGTTGAATAATGTTGATCATTTTAACGCCTACCTTCTATAAAGTATATCGATATCTAAAAAGAGTGAAATTCGAGGAATGTCTATTCTCCATGACTCAATATTATCTACACAAAATCTATTTAACACAAAAATATAGACTAGATTAAATCCTAATAATCTCTATGTAATATGTGCAGAGAGTCAAATTCGGTTTCCTGGCAACTCCTGATAAAAGTTACTGGCAACGTACCGCAGCTGGTAAATCCGCTGGCACCCGGCGGGGTGTAGTGTCCAAGCTGCTGATCACTGCGTATGTCGAACAGTCGTGCCGTCTTGTCTTCAGAAGCCGTTGCGAAAGCATGGCCACTGTTGTGGTACTGTGAACATTTGGACCAATTAATCATCCGGATGACGTGTCTTTTTTGGCAAATAGTAGGTAGGCTACAGCATCCATTTTCGTCAATGATAGTGCAGAAGAGCCAGATAACTTGGGATAATAAGCCTGCGAAATTGCATAAAAATGTTTCACTGAGACTAATAGTAGATATATCTAGGTATAGGAAGCACCAGACTGATTCCTTTGTTTATAGGAACAATGCATTACCCGTACCTACGCCATGTGTGTTGTAACGTCTGCACCACCCTAAGGTGCCCAGACTAGTAATTTTTGCGCAAAAGGATCCTGTTCAAACTTTTTGTTTAGGGCGATTGCGAAATTGATTTGTAAACGCTGTAGATACGAGAGTGATCATAAATCCATGTTCCAACTTTCGCAGCTTGGTTATCATCCCACCGTTGATTATGAATGTTTTAAACTTACACAAACGCTGTTGACGTCGGCGTCGTGGCCGAAAAAAGTTTGCTTCGCTTTCTCATCTCGAATGTCCCACAACTTGCAGGTCTTGTCCACCGAGCCAGTCACGTACGTCTTCATGTCTGATATATATGAATTATATTGTTACAAGTTTAGCATAATCAGCCTATAATGTTCCCACTGCTGAGACAGTCTCCATTATGTACGAAGGAGTGAGCTGAGATTAGGGATATCATCCGTCTGGATTTGTCCGGGCATGTCCGGCTTTTTAGCTCCCCGTCCGGACTATGTCCTGCTGGGGAGTTTGTTGCGCCACTTCTTCCCAGCGAAAGCACTTGGAAGTGGCATTTTGAGGGACTATCAAATGTAATACTTAGATGGAAACATGCAATGCGTTGTTTAAAGTGTAATGCGTCGTTTTATTGAAGTGATGAAATTAACAATTTAATAACATTGACGATTGTAGATCTTGCTGCTACTGAAATGTTACCTGCAGAAGCTTAAAACGTTGTTTTTGCAATCGTCACAATTGTTTTCATCCAAGCAGAAATGACTAGTTCCGTTTTGGAAATACCATAAGAATATAAATGACGTGCTGTTTACCTGGTCCCAGCGAAATAGTGACGACATCGCCAGCGTGAGCATCAAACTCCATCTCCCGTTTGCCTACTTCCAAGTCCCAAACGCATCTGCGACAAAAACTGGATTATAGCATATCTAGGTACCTACTTTATAAAATAGATACCGTATATGTATACAGGTGGATCCGTAGAGATGGGTCAGTCACTATCGACAAATCTGAAACTAATAGTGTCAGAATTTTGTTTTAAGGAACTATGTCGTCAATATTAGAGCTTATAAAAACTACATTCAAAGATTTTCCGACTTTGATATACATAGTTGGGTTGGAATGTTAATCATGAGACAAGTTTATGTCAGATTTTAATGTGGTGATCACTCACATCTTCATGTCACCGGAGCCTGTGAGAATGTGGGTGTCGTCGAGGAATCGGCAACTGCTGAGGAAGCCCTCGTAGCCAGCCAGCTCGCGGACCATCTTGGCAGCGCCGGTGGAATCGCGGTTGTTCACGTCATACACAGTACACATGTTGTCCATCCCGCCACACGCTTCAAATATAATACAAAGTCATAATAAGAAATGCCAAAGATATTTTGAGTCACGTCCTGGGAGTTCCAATCAAAATAAATAATAACATCCTTAAGTGTAGTAGGCAATCGATTAATTGTCGAGGAACAAATACCTAGGTATAGGTCAAATACATTCAATATTTTAATGTCTTTGTTGTTGCGTGCAGATACGAGAAGGCCAATCCCCGTAATAAAAAAGTTCAAAATCTAGTCGCAATCTCATCTCAGCGACAATCACTGTCAAAAATGTAGGGAAATTAGAGGTATTTTTGACAAATTGAGACTGAGAATAGCGCTCCGTCTCTGAATATGGCTGCCATCAGACGGACTGCATCGCAGTAGACTGTAAACGTTCTTAAAATTATGAGACCTTTGTAAATAGCAATAAAAAATAACAGGGGCGTACAATACCTACTTTCATCCTAAAATTAGTGTTAAGTTAGTTAGTAGTGTCTGAAACTGAAATAAACATCTAGGTACGGTGGGCTGCATCAATTGGGTACCCTACCCCAGTTGCTAAATGCATTCAAGGGGGGTACCCAATTGATGCAACCCACTGTACATAATATTTGTTTCGCGTTTCTGCATTATACCTAAATAAAAGCAGGGACAGTAGGATAGAATAAATACGGAAGGTGGAAGATCAATTTTTGTGTCGCTACTAGGGACTGCCAACCGTAATAATTATGTATAATATAGTATCCAGTAAGGAAAAGTAGTACTATATTTCTAAGAAAAAATATTATATGAGAAATTACTATAGTTTCATTACAATACAAAATGGCGAGATAACCGCAACAGGGCCATTATTAATCTCAATGGTACCTTAATTTAGAGTGTAACCTTATTTTTGCGGTCTCTAGTCGATGTTAACAAGGAGTGTAAGTACAAATTAAGGAAGGGACCACCACCTATCAACGCTCATAAAAATAAATTTGTATTTTACCAACAAAATTTCCGGATGGGGCAAATGCGACGCTCATGACCCAGGCCGAGCGTAGGGGTATCACTTGCACCTTGTTGCCGCTCCAGGTGTCCCAAATGATTAGTTTACCGTCCAGCGAGCCCGTGACGCAGTGCCTGCACACGACAGCAGTCTTTATTCAGTAGTTACCCACGCAAACTTACATTGTTACAAATTATAATAAAATTGTAAATACTGACAGTATTAATATTGCGGTACTTTAAGTAAGATTTTTTTAGTGTTCAAACTAAATCAAAACTGTCTTCAATAAAGGTAGGTTTGTTTGTTGTTTCGGTATCGTAACGCATATCTAATTAAAGTACAGCCCTAAAAGCAGACTACCACGGAAAGAAAAAAAAAATCATGGCATCAAGTAGCGCGATGGACCGATCATATCTAACTACATAATTATATTTAAAAACTCCGTACCTACTCGTATATTAATAATTATGACACGAGAAAATATTACATGTTGCGCCGGGTCGGCGCAACATGTAATATTATCGGATGTAGGGATGCAAGAGAATGATGATGATATTATGATAGTAATTTTGATAGTAAAATAGAACGCTTATGCACGTGTACCTAATACTAATTGGATTTGTAAAGTAAACCCAGATTTTCTAATTAAAGCAGTTACCGGACTTGGTATCTAATATGCATATAACACATCTTTATAAATAAAACAAAGCCGGATTAGTTACACCATTTATTTATAACTCAAGTACGGCTGGACCGATATTTATGATCTTTGTTGGATTTGTCTCCGCCCCGAATAGCAGAATAACGATGAAAACATGGGAATTATTCACAAAGTGAGCTTGATGTGAGCTGTCATTTCATCTGATGGTAAGGTCACTTTTGACAGCTCACTTCAATCCCTAGCATCAGCCGAAATAGACCGATTGCTATTTGCATAATGAGTACGGCTACGGGAAGGAAAATGTTCAAAATTTAAAACACAACTAAGTACCTTACTAATAAAACGTTGAGTTACTAACGCATGAGTTCGGGGAATAACTATTAAAAGCAAACATGTGTCAAACCTAACGCTTAATAGCAAGCCAAATGGTACCATCGCACTTAGGTATACGTAAACTTATTTATATCTTCGCGCAGCTCAAGAATATGACAAATCTTCAAGAACATCGTGAAAATTGTCTCTGACACATATTAAATCTCGCCGTAATCGATAAAAAGGATGGTGTGGAGGAAAAAAACACTGTCTCTATCAAACAGTGAGAAAGAGAGATAATGTTTTTTGCATAAAATTCAAAGAAGCGACCCGAAGGAGAAACCAAATTTTATAAAGCCCATAAGTACCTATATTATGTTGGTACTCACCTGGAGTCTCCGCTATAATGCACAGAGTTGACCTTATTGATATGTCCTTTCAAAGTCTTCTTCGTCACCAGTCTTATCTTGGGCACGTCTCCTAAATCCCCACATTTTTCAGCGAGCTTCGTGTCAGCTAACTTTTCTTGATCAGCCTGTTGAAAGGTATTTATCACGTAATATTTTTCAAACAATACCGAACCATAAAGTGCGTAGTGAAAAATATTATAATAGCTTTGTCTTGGATATTCTGCAGATACCTTAACTTTGGCGATCAAGTCTGTTAGCTCTTTTTTGAGGGCCGTGGTCTCCGGGTCTTCCTTCGGCATGTTTCCCGTTGTCCACTACGAAGGAATTGTTGTACGACTTACTCCCACGACTGGTATGAGCTACTAACAGAATCGAGCCCCTGTCTTTAATCTCATTTGCGTAAATTGGATTTCAATTTACTCCTCAACCGAAGCTTTATATGTGCCAACTAATGTGCTGGTAACCACAATTTATTATGTTAGTAGTTGAAGTAATAGAGTGAGAAAATTATCCGGGAATTTAATCATAATACATTAAGCTGGAAGAGGAACCAACGTTCCAAGAAATGTTGTGTTAGAAAAGTCTCACACAATCAAATCGATTGATTTGTTTGCGTATATATAAAAGGAAGTACCGACTGCACCCGGTGAGACTGGATGCCGGCCCCAAAATAGTTGGGAAAAGGCTAGGCAAGTGATGACGATGAAAAGGAAGGACAGTCAATCCTCTAGGGCAAAATTAGATGAGAGGTTAACACGTTTTGGTTTTCTCAATAAGAATTTTACAATTTCTAATTTGGTATTTTAGTTCAATACAAAGCAATACTACACATTTAGTACATTAAATTGTTAAATGAAAAATATATCTAGCAGTGACAGAATTAAAATAATATAGTACATAAATAACAACATAATACCTACGTAATCCAAACTAATTGTATAAATACCTAGGTAATATTATAAATTCGAAAGTAACTCTGTCAGTATGTTATCTTTTCAAGCCTAAACCACACAATGGCATCCTGGGGAAGGACATCTAAGGCTACTTTTGTACCGTCACCACCTTCCCGTGGGATACCTACCTCAATTCCAGACTACCCCGTGGGTGAAGCCGCGGGTAGAAACTAGTAAAATAAACCACAACTAAAACTATTAATTAAAAAATTAATTATTAACAAACTAAAATATGGCGTCAAAAAATTCTTCCGCATCGCTGTCGCCTGGTAATGTACCCACGAGACTGGCGGAATTGCCACGTTGAATGCTTAGTCTCTGGCCAAGATAAACGCAAACTGTTGGGTCATGAGAAGTATCAACCAGCCAGCCAGTTTCGAAATTTCATTAAAGAAACCATGAGCCATCGGACCCAACGGCTCGAGGGCTTCAACCAAAAACCAGTAGGTATTGATAAATTAATTAAAACATTTGACAGGTAATTGCATCGTTGCCGAAATGCACCCTATTTAAAATCATTGTAACTCCTGCTTATTTTGAATCTGCACTATTTGCTGTACCTACCTATATCAATAAAAACGTTATTTCCTTTATAGTTCCTTGCCTCCACAAGAAGCTAGCTTTATTGCGTATGAGCATGGTTGGATTCATTAAACTAGACAGACCCTCGGAGATGGAGACACGATCACACGGCTGAGGACACATTTGCACAGGTGCGGTCGTGAGGAAGCAAGCAACGCTTTGCTCGAGTTGATCGCTGAACATAGTATTTGCTAAATCATAAAATAAGGCGCAATCAATATCTGCCCAGCTTTTTCCAACTATCTTGGGGCCGGCTTCTAGTCTTTGACCAGATGCAGCTGAATACCTAATAAGTATACAGGTTGGCAAGGACATCGACGCGCAAATTGTAACCATGCTTTCAGAACATGATTCTGAACCTGCGGTGAAATTTTTCGTCCGTCAAAATTAAAGCGGCTGTTTCATAAAAAAGTCCAATACCTACGCGGTCAAAATGTATGAAAACGCATATTATTTTTAATAACCTTTATTTTTTTTAACGAACGGGAACGGCTTGTCTGACCTCTACAACCCACTTACTCAGTAATACGAATACGATACCCCTTGGTACGACTGGTAGTCGGACTTTCGGTCTTCTTACTAACCGTAACGACTGTCAACGTGGCACAACGTGGCACGGAGGGGTCTCGATTTGTTATGAATGGTCACCCATCCACGGACCGACCTCGGCAAGGGAAGCTTAACCTTCGATCGACCCGTGCGGTTGTTATTATTTGGCACACCAGAAAATATGTAAAACCTGTGGTAGGTTTTACATAATTATTTTCTGGAGTGCTCTAAGTTCACATGTGGAAGCAATAAATATAGTGAGTATTGAGTATATAAGATATTATAGAAAATCGTCTTTTATTCTTTAGTGATTCAAGTGAAGCGCGACATCGGTGGCCCAGAAACATTCACTTTCACTTGTTTCACTTCTTTTTGATCAATTTTAACTGTTTGCAACAGTCACTGATGAAAAACCAAGACTTCGGCACGAATTGAACATTTATTTAGGTACAGTAACTGTATTGTGTGGCAAAATGGACTGCTTATCCACAAGCACGAATCTGTTAAAATGGGATGCTCGGCTAACGGTGCCGGGTTTGACAACGTATTTATTTTATTAACTAACCCCCTTACTAATAACGTAAAGAATAAATAAATACCGTAGCAAAAAAAAAATTACGTCTGTATAGTTACACAACGCTTTATCTTCTTCTTTCGAAAGTCAAATTAATGACGACTGAAAGAGAGAAATCAATCGGTGTGTAACTATTCATCTGATATAATACTTTTATTAGTAAGGGGGTTTGGCACCAAGTCCCAATATACAAATCTCAGATGCTTAAAATTCGTTAAAATAAAATAGATTAACATTCAATAAAAATCATTTAAAAAATCAAATCAAATCGAGTTGAATGGCGTGCAATAGGAGGCCTATGTCGACTAGCGGACTGCTATTGGCTGATGATGATGAAAATCATTAAGATAGAAATAAAAATATTAAAATTGAATGAACATTAAAATTAAATATCATAAAATTGTCACATAAAAGAAAAATAGGTATAACAAAATCTTTACCGTCGGTTCATAATGCGAGCAAAGATACGCCTAGATCACATCCATACACTGACACATGTGCTACTTGCTGGTATCTGGATAAAAATAATAATCACACGCTTTTCTCGTGTTCTCCTTACAACTTACTCTAAAACAAAAGTCTCTCTGCTTGACAGTATATTTGCATTTGTTTGTTTAATTAATCAGAAATTCAATGGTGCTTTATTTCCTTTTTATAGTTTAACGGGCCTCTGCGAGTTGGCTTCAGCCTGTCATATGCCTACCAAAGGACCGAGGACATGGTCCCGAGAGAATGACAATACTTTCCTACCCATTATCTCGCACCTATTTAGATACATAGCTTTTGTTGATCGAGAATTGGCAATTGATTGGAATTGGTGGCTACGTAAGCGATCTATATTACTATTACAGTTACTTAGGTTTTCTTTTTAACGTCTGTCGTCCGCCGCTTTCATTTCACGGTATAATAAGTTTTTCTGAAAGCAATAAAAATAGAGAACAACTCTCACCTACCCGTTGTAATCAATTTGATAGGTTGTGTTGGCGGTCTGATTGCAGTCGTTCGTCAGGAGCTTTGAGGAAAACATGGTTCTTAAGCGTCGGAGTTTCCCGTTTAAATGTTGCTGGCTGTTGGCGATATTTATTGCCCTTAGACAGGGCACATTATCTCAAGAATTCTGCGAGAAAAATGGTGAAGAGGACACCTGCAAACAACACTTCCTGTATTCCAAAGGTAAATAGTTTTTTTTTGTATTTTGATTCTGCAAAGCTATGCGAAGTTGTGCCAAGTAATTTGTTTACAGATTAAGCGTACAGTTAGGTATATTATTATTATTTAATCTTAATTAACCTTAACGCTTTATAACGGTTGTGATAATGTTATTAAATTAGGTAGGTAGGTACTTATTATTTATTCATTTTGTTGAATAATAAGTATCTAGTCTTTTAATTAATCGCTGCCAGTCTTCTGGGCACGTTTCCGGATGACAGCGATGCGGACGAGTACTTCGACGCCTAGGTGTCCTTCGTTTTTGTATTTATTTTTGATTTATATAATGAGTTAGTTAATATACCTTTAATTAATAGATATAAAACGGAATGAGGTTTTACCATGTTTTTTTTTGGATTTATGCAAAACTCCCTATTGAAAGGTTCCCATGATTCTGTGAATTGAGAAAAGAAAGCCCGCAAAATGAGGGGTTTTAAAAGAAGTATTTAAATGGTGATGTATGTACTTTTTGTTGTAATCTGATGAAGAATTCCGGAAATAGAGTACAGAAGATTGTTCGTTTATCATGGTATTGTGGATGGCCACAATAACATGATAAATGAACAATCTTCTGTACTCAGCCATCAGCAAATCACCCGCGAATGTTGCAAAATAGTACCTAGTTCTAATTTAAATAATCAAGCCAGTGCTGTTCCTCTGCAGGACTGCAGGGTAAAAGGCCTTCAATCTCGCTTGCAATGCCACAAAAAAAAAATAGATTATGTAGTTCATTTCATGAAATTAGAAATGATAACTTGACCAACTTCTCAAATACCTAACTAAATTTTATAGGTATATTATTATACCTCCTAATTGTTATTTCAGGAGGTAGTATACCTACCTAATACTTCATCTGACCTAGGTACCTAATTATTCGGTTAGAGTGTCGAGTGTAGCCTTATGGGCGCTATGGCGCAAGGAGTCACATCACTTACAAAAACGTTGTGTTTATATGTAGTAAACCCCTTATTTACCTATGTGTATACACTACAACACAATTGATACGGCAAACCAGTGCATAACAAAAAAAAAATCACTAGTTCCATCTGTCAAAAAACGGATAACCTTGTGGACAGAGTTTAGTGAGATACTGGATAGGATGACTAAGCGAGAGGTTTATCCCCTCACACCGGCTTCGAAAATCGCTGGTATAGTAGGTATAACAATAATACAATATAATAATGATTGAAGTGGAAATAGGTACTTTCCCTTACAGAGAGTGACCCCTGCCTAACCTCTATGAATAGGTAGTTACCTACTTACCTATGTACTGGCATTAACGATATCAGTAACGGCATATACTCCGTAGTCGGTTTGGTAGCGAATAGCGTGGTGGAACATGAGCTTATATACGGTTAATTTTGACGATCAAATGTGGCCCGAGTTAATAAACTGTTCATTTTCATACAAATTAGTGCCCGTCCACGTGTTGTTGTGGCTGTGGTACGTGTGATCGGGCCCATAGAGCATCGTCGAGTCGAGTCGCGTAGCGTCTCGGTGTGAACTGACCCTTAGCATATCGATAATCTAAATAGTGGCTACGATTTTCTATTTTCACTATTAGAAACAGAATAAATAAGATACCTACCCAGATTTATATTTTTTTAATTCTTTAGTTATTTAAAAGAACGGTGTTTAATAGGTAAATAATTACAATCTAGCTTACAAGACTATTAAAGAAAAATTGTTAGACTATTATTTGCTATAGGTACCTACAGCAATTTTTTTTCTAACAATTTTTTTTTACGAGAATATATTTGTAAGTAGTTATTTTAAATAGAAAAAAATGTTGGCCCCCAAATAAATTGGGATAAGGCAAGCACAAACGAAAAGACAAAACCAATTAAGTACAACGATTTCCGAAATTATTTAAATATTTCCCTTAAAAGTACAGGACCTAGTGTTTTTTTTAAAGAGGCTTTTTTTCAAATAACTTACTTTAGCTTTTTGTTTTTTTGTTTTTAGTTGTGGAACACCATATTTCTTCTTCTTCTTTGGTTAGGTAGCGACTGTCAGCCAGAAGCACAATTTCGAAAATGCCACGTTAGTTTATGGCGACGCCGACCGTTTGTTTGGTTATTTCGTTTATTCTTGAATGAAAATGCAGAAAATAAGCACGTTAAGTTGTGCTCCACAAGATTATACGTTAATATTATTATAAACGGTAGTTTTACATTGTTTAGTTTTATTATAATCATTAAAAAAGAAAATAGTGGCCACTATGACCCGTTTTATTGATTATAATAAAACCGTTTCCGAAAATCTAAGAACGTATGCGCATGGAGACGATTTTGAATGAAATGCGTGCATTCAGGGTCTCCGAATCTGAATTGCGGCCGGTCATTTAGATATGATTTAACTCAAAACAAAACACACACTGACACACACACACACACACACACAAACACACACACTCCAAATTTTGACAGCGCTCACGGTGATATTATTTTATGGCATGGCCGCATGGTCGGCGTTATCGCAAGATGGCGCATGTCATGACGGCATCTATGACGATTCAAGAGACATCGTTATCGCGCTCACGCTAATTCGGTACGGGTTTAAAGCACGCTCAAATCGATTACATTCCAACTCGGAACGCAAACTAGGTATAAGCAGGAAGGAACGCCAAGCGTTTATTAATTCTCTAAAAAGGAAAAACTTTGCAAGTAATGAGAAATTGCTACTGAAGGCTGCGGGTGTCGAGTTGTCGACCTCCGAGCTGCTTCTCACACAGACCACGTCGCTTGCTCCCGCGTCACCAGTCCTGACTCTATGTTTTGGCTACTGAGACCAAATCAACAAAGGAAAAGAATAATGCAAATTTTATAAAAATGTGGCTGTTATTTTAGTTTATTGTGGGGTCATAAGACGTTCATGCAAAAAAAAATTCGCGGGCAGAAGCTAGCGTAGTTAATCTAAGTCTGGAATCGTCAACCAGTCATAAGTAGGTAAGCGTGGTGACAAATACACGTGCCTTCTCTGTATGAGAAGAGGCCTTTGCCCTGCAGTGGGACAATAAGGAATACGCTGGTAGGTATTATCATATTATTATTATTATTATCAGAAGCTTTGAGCAGAGAGTAGGGAGGCCTTCGAGCAGAGAGAAGTGGAAAGAGAGTAGGGAGGCCTTTGCCCTGCAGTGGGACATCACAGGCTAATAATAATAATAAAAATGCGTTATGACGGAGCTACTCGACCAAAAACAACCGTACCAGTCTGGCAGAATAGGATCCAGGGTCGTATGGGGCCAGAGTACTCATCGGCAAACTATTCTGCTTCTGGGAGGACAAGACACGACCAAGTGTGATGTGCTTTGTAAGGCGGGCATTCTCGGGGACTGGAATCAGCCCTCGAGCATACATGTCCCGTGTCACAGAGCGCATCGACTTCCTGAAGCAGAAAGTTTGTGCATGGGCGAGCCGAATACGACTGCATGAGCGGCAAGTTGATCGATACTCGCAGAATCGTATATTCCAGAGCGATGAAAGGTGGGTGTATAGAGCTTGGGAGCGACCTGAACAAAATGTAACAGTTGTATGCCGACCGGATGATGCCGACACGAGTGCATTCTGGCGCAAAATCTGGTCGGTGCCCGTCTGTCATACTGAGGCTGGCTGGATTCGGGATGTCGAGCGAGTGTGTGAAACTAGGTATACCAGAAATGGATGCAGTCCTAATTACGCCATCAGACGTTGCCAAAGCGGTCCGTCCGTTACCAAATTGGAAATTACCAGGACCGGACGGACTGCACTACTTTTGGTTGCAATGGCTAATTAGTTCACACACTTGCCTGGCATCTCAGTTCCAGTCATCTTTCATCTGGTGCAGAGTCGAAGCGACGCGACGCGTCCCGCCTAAAGCATATTCATCTCTATTGTTCTATTATTTAAGGCGACTACATGACCTAAAGCGCGGTCACTATCGGACTGCATAGAAAATAAAGAGATGCGCGATGACACAACGCTGGTAATTTATTGCAAAATATGAAACAATCATCTATTGTTGATTTATCAAACACCAAACAAATAAAAACCGTATACTAAAATTCGGGGAATTAAATTGTCTTTTATATGGTGAAAGTTTTATGAAAATACACCCGATAGTGTTTGCGTGATTATCGTTTTTATGTCCGCGGTAGACATTACTTTACAAATTAATTACACTATGTTAAAAAAATATAATTGCAAATATTCACATATCAAATTACGAAGCAAATGGTCTAGTATAACATTTAATTTTTTCAAAGAAATCAGTCCGGTCGATTAGACGTGATGTTGTATTTAAAATCATTAGAAGTCGTATATCTGCGCCTTAAGTACTTTATGCTACGAGTATATAACTATGGAAGCGCGCGTCGACGCGTGCATTCGTTCTTCGACGCTCGGCTGGAGTCGAGTGGGTTCGCGAGTCGCCGCGCGTCGCGACACTTCGACTCTGCGCCAGTGTGAGTTGAGCCTAGGTCGCTACCGTAGTTTCTAACAACAGGCGTTACCCACCTGCTCCATAAGTCAGGTAGTCCCGCGGAATCCAAGAATTATAGAACGATCACGTGTTCGTCGATTTATAAACTTCTTACATCCATTTTGAGAGCGAAAATTAATACGCACATTGACAGTAATTCGATTATGTCTGCCTCTCAAAATGGATGTAGGAATGGGTCCCGCGGTACTAAGGAGTTACTCCTCCTAAACATGGCCATTAGCCCACAGGTACGTCGATTCCGCAAGGCATCGACATGTTGGATAGATTACAAGAAGGCCTACGACTAGGTGCCACATACATGGCTCATGAGGGTGCTGGAGTTGTACAAGATAGATGCAACTCTACGCTCCTTTCTTGAGTCTTGAATGGGAGAATGGAAGACAGTCCTTCGTTATCCAGTGTGTCGACAGATCCAGGGGAATGATAAACGGGGAATATTTCAGGGCGACAGTTTGAGTCCACTTTGGTTCTGCTTAGTCCTGAATCCTCTAACACACTACTGGAGGATTCAGGTCTAGGCTATCTCACCTCCTCTATATCGATGATTTAAAACTCTTTGCCCCCAACAAATTGTGTCTGATGAAGCTACTAAAGGTAACTGAAACTTTCAGTAGCGCCATCAAGATGGAATTTGGTGTGGACAAATGTGCATGACGCATGTAAAGCGAGGGGAGATTATAGAACCCGAGGGAATTCAACTCTTGGATTCTATAAACCTCAGATCCCTCTCTTCATCCGAAAGCTATATGTATTTTGGTATGTCCGAAGCGTTAGGCATCAATGATACTGACATGAAGCAATCGTTAAAAGAGCGCTTCTTTTGTCGTCTGAAGAAGGTATTAATTAGTCTTCTTCGGGCAGAAATAAGGTGCGCGCCTTCAACGGTTGGGTCATGCCGGTTTTTAACCGACGAAAAAACGGAGGAGGTTCTCAATTCGACGCGAATTTATATATATATATATTTTTTATGTATGACCACGCATAACTTTTTACAGCGTAGTCCGATTTTGGTAATTCTTTTTTATTGGAAAGGGTATACCCCGAAGTTGGCCCCATATAAATTTGAAAGAAAATCGAACCCTAAGGGTAGGAAAACAGAGGATGATTGATTGTTCACTCACTGATTGTAATGTATGACCATGCATAATTTTTTACACAGTAGTCCGATTTTGATACTTAATTCTTTTTTTATTGGTTAGGGTATACCTTGAAGTTGGTCCCTTATAAATTTGGAAAAAAAAGAATAAGGGGTGATATATTGTTCACTCACAGATTTTAATGCTGAGTTGTGAATTAAAATTAAATAAAAAAAAAACTCGTGATGAATGAGCTCAATAGTAAATTATAGCCACAAAAAGTTATAAAATAAAAAGTTAAAAAAACTGAAAAGCAAAGAATAATAAACCTTTTGCAAGTATACCTAAGTAATTTTGAGTCGGCGCCAAACAATCAATGAACAAAGATCACTAAATTACCTTAAATTTAAAGAATAAAACAATTTAGCAAAAAGAAAAACCGACTTCCAAAAAAACTAACAGTGAAAAATAACTTTAATTTCGGAAGTCGGTGTCATTGTTCCCCAAAATGCAGAACCAATCTTCTCCTTTCTATATTTATGTCTGTTGGTGTGCATAATAAAGAGTAGTAGGTATTCTATCTATCTATTTAACTAAAAAATTAAATATTTCGACTTAGCACACGAGGTTGTTGACATGTGGAATGTGAGCTTGGCTATCACTGTGCCGATTGTCATATCGGCCAATGGCCTGATGACCGAAAGCCTCGATCAACGTCTATCGAGGCTCTCGTTAGGCGGTTGGATCAAGAGCCTGATTCAGAAGGCAGTACTCCTCGATACGGCATTGTGAGGAGGTTCCTGTCTCTGGAGCCCCTAACCACCGGTAGCTTGGACCCTGCTCCCGACACCGGCGGATCGCTATTTTTTATATTTTTAAATGCTTTCTATAGGTACTTATTTTTTATATTTTAAGAAATATTTAAAAATGTAATAAAGTAAGTTAACTAAATAAATAAATAAACGAAATAATAATAATAATTAAAATAGTGTTGATTGCAGTTTACATAAGTGACCAACTTTCATATAGTCTGTTATAATAATATAAATGTCGCAACCAACTGGTTTGGCCTTTGGAAGTAGTGCTCGCTTCGCTTCGGTCTCTCGGCTCGCACGCGGCATCACAGTTCTAACCTAACCCATTTGGTCGTGGTGCCCTGGCCCTGGCTTAGTTACTGCGACCAATTCGGCTCCAGCGTCATTGGTTACAGTTTCACAACCTAAACTATTATTGAATATCAATCAGGCCGTTAGTTGAAAGGCCGCCGTTTAGTTAACAGGCTAGGCGGTTAACTAGACGGCTAATTAAACCAGTTGGTTGCGACATACACACAGCTACATAATCAAGCTAGCTATACATTTCCAGTATATGCTGACCTCGCATTGGTTTGGCTTGCCGTACAACAATAAGAAGTCAGCTTACACTGGAAATGTATAGCTTGTTATGTCGCCGTGAGTACTCTATACTATACCTTCTTTCTAGGTAGCTGGCAAAAACAAAATACGATGTTTTTAGTTTTTCTAAATTAAGTTGGCAACACTGGCCAGTCAGTAAAAGCAAGTCGACTCACCCCTTCGAGTTAGGAAAAGTATGGAGACGGCATATTCTACTATAGAAATAATAGTAATACAAATATCTATCTTACCGACCGACACATACATGTCATAAAGCGTTCTGTTTCTTTTTAACTAATCAAGAGTTGCATATGAAAAGAGAGACATCTAAATGTTCGTAAAGTACAAAATTTGGCAACACTTTTGTATGACATCAAAATTATGTTTAAGCGTGACCGGTCGCCATGTGAGTGCCGACTTTTATTAATGGTTTTGTGGTAGATGTACTGTCAAACGGTTGATTGCTCAAAATATTGTTTTTGTTTTCGAGAGAAATACGTCGAGAGACTAGGTATTTTGGTGTCCATTAATTAATAGGAAAATCATGCAGTCGTGTTGTATAAAACAGTGTGGTGCGAGAAAAAAAACCGGTCAAGTACGTGTCGGACCACGCACAATGAAGGGTTCCGTAGTTGGAATGAATTTATCAAAAGAACAAACTTAACATTGTAGTTGAAAAACATGTTCTCCCATACATTCCAACTGAAAATGTAAGTTTGTACGCACAATATTGAGAGATTTACCATGTTGTTTCAAGATCATAGACTTCTTATTAATTTTCCTGTAATCTATAGGTATAGAACTATTTTCTGTACACTGTGGCTGTGACAGACGGACAGACAGACACACGAGTGATCCTATAAGGGTTCCGTTTTTTCCTTTTGAGGTACGGAACCCTAAAAACAAAAACAACCCTATGAAAGGCGGACATCTTAAGTGCCCGATTTTTTTAGGTACTCACGATAATTTTGTAGGTGTATGCCCAGTCCCTAGTTTCACGGTAATATTATCTATACAGTATTCTATCTTCATACAAACGGTCGGAACGCGAGTCATACCTACGCGCCTCGAGTTCGGTTGACACTCGGTTTAGAAACAGTCTCGAATGCTCCGCACTGACGAACGGATGCCAGGCGGTGTGATGGTTTTGTAAGCAGTAAGCCTGCGATTTGTGCCAAATATTCATTGAAATAAGTTCAAGTACTTACTTAATATGGCAAAGAGCAATTATGGACTTTATTGTGCTGTACTACTATTAAAAAAACACAACATGTATTTTTATTGAACTCTTTGTAATTCATTCACAATGAATTTCATATTGTTTAAATAAAAAATATATTACTTGCCTATACAATCACAAAACTAGAAAGAAACTCAATTAGGTTAATGAAATTAAAATAATGTAGGCGGGCAGCCCTCTCGCGTGTTTACGTACCCCGCGGCTGTAGGTAATTATTCTAGAACAGGGCCGAGTCACAATACTATAATTTACAGTGATAGGTTTATTTAGTCATTGGACTGTTACGACCGTGGAGAGCGCTCAATCACGTCTCGTCTAATTACTAAATAAACATATGGACTGGAAATACCTACAAAATTTGCGTGTATACCTAAAAAAATTGGGCACTTAAGATGGCCGCCTTTAGTAGAGATGTTTTTGTTTTTTCTCGCACCACACTGTTTTATACAATACAAGGGCATGATTTTCCTATTCATAGACAAAAAAAAAATACCCAGTTTCAAGACGTATTTCTCTTGAAAACAACAAAAATATTTTGAGCAATCAACCGTTTGACAGCACATCTACCACAAAACCATTACTACAACACATGATTTTGACGTCACACGAAAGTGTTGCCAAATTTGGTACTTGACAAAACATTTAGATGTCTCTCTTTTCATATGCAGCTCTTGATTAGTTAAAAAGAAACAGGACGCTTTTTGACACGTGTGTGTCGATATGATAGATATTTGTATATCTATTATTTCTATAGTAAAATATGCCGTCTCCATGCTTTTATATTTCAATGCGTCTCGAGTTCTCGACCCTGTATTTTAATCAATGCAGTCTGTGGTCGGCTGTGCATGCCTGTGTACGGACGGTTTCGTTAAACTCATACACGATTACACGCACAGAGTACTTTTGTACACGGCTCTTAGATGGTGGTGTGGATGTAATAGAGATTATTAAATGTGCTTACATAAATATTAAAATGATAGTGTATCGCTGAAATATAAAACCATTTGCGTGACTCAAGTGATCTCATTCTCATACGAAAACTTGGCGTCGTGAGCTCGAGGCGGCCGGACGTGGTGCAATAATGATAGCTGAGTTTTAAATGTTGAATTGTATTTGAATACCTACTTATTGAAGTTTATCGCTTCGGAAGCGGGAACTCGTATCTGGAACAAGAGGAACGTTGAGCAAGTGTTTATTTAGCCGAGTTTAACGACTATTGTTTTATGTGTATGTCGACGGAAGTCCAGTGAACCCAGTTGTCAAGCACCATACTGGGATGCCAGCAATGTTCTTGCAAGCTTTAGGTTGCCTTTTACTGCTAGGTGGTCTGATTGAGGCGAAACGTGAGTAGTTAGCTATTTATTTAATTAACGCTAGCGAATAAGAAGCTGAGCTATTCTCAAAATTCTAACATTTGTGCTCTTTGTATAGGTAACAAATTGCTTTTCTCTAAATGTGTGTTCTAGTTTTGCATGTTTTAGTCATTAAGCTCTGCGTTTGTTTATATTCGTTAATGTCTTATGTCTGTCTGTTAAATTAATACAGACCATTCTGGAAGATAGATGCCAAGTCACTGCACCAATCATGTTTATCTATAAATTATATTTATGATGAATGACTTCAACTTCGCTGATCATTTTAATTATCAACTAATGTTATTTGTGTGTTATTGGATGAGACACATACAGACCTTGTGTGTTATTTTTCATCTTTTGTGCCTTATAGATGATTCCTTTTTGCTATATTAATTTTAAATAATCATTGATTAGAATTCTTGATAAATGTTATTGTATTTGTTACTTTTTCTATCCTATGTTTTTTTTTATTACTTTGATGTTTCTATTGCATGTACCTGAATAATATGTTTAGGGATTGTTAAGATGAACCTCTGTCCTTTAATTTATTATCTGTTTGTTGCAGATGACATAAAAGTACTTACTGTGGCAACTGATGAAAATCATGGCTTGGAGAGATTCTTAAGATCAGCCAAAATTTATGGCATTGATATTGAGGTGCTGGGCAAAGGAACAAAATGGACTGGAGGTGACATGAACCTTCCTGGTGGAGGGCAAAAAATTAACTTGCTCAAACAGAAGTTAAATGAACTGATGAAGTCGGGAAACAAAGAACAAATTATATTATTTACTGATAGGTTTGTATGCAATAGAAATGTATAATAAAGTTCTCATATAATGATAACCTGTAAAGAAATATAACTAATCCCATGTCTTTGTTTTAGCTACGATGTTTTGTTCTTGTCAAGTCTAGATGATATATTGAAGAAGTTCCAGTCGTTCCCTAGCACTCGAGTGTTATTTGCTGCAGAACAATTTTGTTGGCCAGATACCAAATTGGCATCACAGTATCCAAAGACAGAGGTTCCTAATCCATACCTCAACTCTGGTGGTTTTATAGGTAACTAACTGACTATATTATTTATAGCATCTGGGTGAACATTAAAAGATAAAAAAAAAATCTTCTCTGCAAGTATTGGAACCTCATTGTAATTATCAGTAGTAGAGGTTTTTCCCATATGCAGGGCTCACATAACCTGGTTACACTGTATTTACATAAGAGATCCTGTTTTGTGTAAAATCTCATGTTCAAGCAAAGCAAGAGCAGGGCAAAATGTATGATGCCGAGTGGATTGCAAAAAAGATTGGGAATGTTACAAATGCTTGCACGCCAAAAACAGTTCACATCAAACACACTTCAGAGCATTCACATGAATGTTACGTTTCATGGAAATGCTCTTCCTAATTGGGCTTTTGCTTGTAACTACTTCTTGATTTAAAGGCAACTGGCATCAAAAATATGGGCTTTAGTTTTTTTCAGGGCAGACAAATTGAAATAGCATTGTTTAATGACATATTCTTTATTTTTTAAATTTATCTTTTACTGTTTTGCAGCAACAGCTTTCAAAAATGTACAAAATTTTTACATTTTAACTTAAGTAAAGTTATATTTGAGTTGAAGCGCTGCCTTCACAATATCAATATTATTTTAATCATGTTTACCCTGTAAATCTTTAAAAAAAGTACGAGTTCCTGTATTAGTAAAGCCCGTAAAATGGGGTAACCTGTAAAATATGGGGCATCTGGCAAGTCTATTTGCTTGTATTGTACTTAACATTCAAAGAATGTGACAGAACATATAGGTACATGTAAATGCTCTTGTGTGGATTCAACTTTAGGTGATGGAACAGGACACAAAGTTGTTGGTTCAGTCAAACTCTCAATAACAAACATTATGATATAAACTTTTTAGTTTGGACCATGTTGATTAGCAACAGTCATTGTTTTATAATTTCTTATGTGAATATTTAACACAATGCTCTTCTCATAATAATAGGTGACTGTGTACAAATGACAATCAAAATATTTACATACATTCTTAATTCTCTCTGCAGGTTACTTGCCTGAGATATATGAAATAGTTAATTTTAAACCAATCAGTGATAAAGATGATGACCAGCTGTATTACACAAAAATCTATTTAGTGCAAAACTTAAGGGAATCTCTTAAAATAAGTTTGGACCACAATTCTGCTATATTCCAAAATCTTAATGGTGCTTTATGTGAGTATAGTTATACTGGAATATTAATATCTTCACTTCATACAAGATACAATTACTTATCTTAAACGTTTTTCACAGCTGATGTTCAATTAAGGTCCAACTCAACTACAGAAACTTGGCCGTACATAGAGAATGTAGTTACTAAAGAACGACCTCTTATTGTGCATGGGAATGGGCCATCAAAGATGACATTAAACCACTTCGGCAATTATTTAGCTAAAGCGTGGTCAGCCTCCGAGGGCTGTGCTTTGTGTGCAGAAAAGCGAATTGAACTTAAGGTAAATCTAAATATGCCATAAATGTAACATCAAATTGAAAGTATTATTTAAGAATGAATCTATACCTAATTCTATAAATCTGGTATGTTAAAATGCAATAATGAATGTGTTTTAGGATGATCATCTGCCTACTGTGATGATGGCAGTATTTATAGAACAAGCTACACCATTCCTTGAAGATTTTTTGGATCAAGTACTAACAACTAACTACCCAAAAGAGAAGATTCATTTGTTATTGAGGAATAATGAGGAGTACCATGAAACCGAAGTTGATGAATTTTTCCAAGAACATTCCAAGAAGTATGCTACTGCCAAGCGGATCAAACCCAGTGACTTTATCTCGGAATCTGAAGCTAGGAACATTGCCAAGTGAGTAAAATTTTATTGGTTCTATTAAAAAAAAATACTAGTAAGAAATAACGGTCAGCGCAGACAGCAGCGGCTGCTCGCCTGTGCGCATGCTCGAGCTAAATTCGCGGCATAAACTTGGCGGACGCAGCAGACGTTCGAGCAACCGCGCAGTCTTGCTATAGATTATTAGCAGAGGAAACAGCAAGAAGAGCACATGAATAATATTTAAAAAACAGCGACAGAATATTAGATGAATAGTCTATGGTAGAAAGCAGCCTGGCAAGAAAGATGAGTATTTGAGGAATATCATACATATATGTCGCAGCCAACTTTTTAAATTAGCCGTTCAGTTAACCGCCTAGCCTTTTAACTAAACGGCGGCCGTTCAACTAACGGCCTGAATGATACTCGATTACAGTTTAGGTTGGAAGTCTGTAACCAATCACGCGCGAGCCGATTTGGTCGCAGTAACTAAGCCAGGGCACCCCGACCAAATGGGTTAGGTTAGGTTAGAACTGTGATCAACCGCGTGCGCACCGAGAAAGCGAAGCGAGGCGAGCACTACTTCTAAAGGCTAGGCGGTTAACTGACGGCTAATTTAACCAGTTGGCTGCGACACATATACAAGGTTTAACGTTAATGCGCAAAATCTCTTAAGGGGTCATTGTACTCATCACTATGAACAACTTTTATATGGGACCCAAGCTGAAATCGCGAAAAAAAAATCTGTGTTTCTCTACATTTATGCTCGCTTAGCTCGTCAAAATGTACTAAACAGCAGATTCTTTTTTTGCGATTTCAAGTTTGGTCCCATAGTAAAAGTTGATCATAATGATGAGTACAATGACCCCTTAAATTGCCACTAGTCGATATTTTTTCCATACAAATTTCGGAAGAGTATTACTCCACTGTTTGACATTGTGCATCCAAAGTTAAACATATCGTTTTGAATTATTATTAATTTTGTCTGTACGGAAACAGAATTGTGAAATAAAAAGCCATTAAAAAGTTATGAGCCAAAAAAGATTCGTTTTTCTTGCTATTTTTAACGCAAGTTGGGTGTAAATAAGTAATAAAAGAACTGTAAAATCTTCAAAACCACGTCCGTACCGACAAAGCTTAGTTATCGAAGAGTTCAATAAACTTTATTTAAAATTTATTTATGCAGTGGATTTTTCATAAAACTCGGTTTTCCAAAGCACTTTTTGAATATTTTTACGCCCCTATCAGTTTGGAACGGTGTTTCTGTGCGCGGGAACTAGACGTTGTGCATGTAGACTAGCGTCTTACTGCTCATCACTGATACTAGCTCTGTCAGACACGAAGCCAGGTGAGACAGCGTGCTTTTTGGCCATGACCACCAGTGAGTTCGAGCTCGCGACTGGTTTACTCTTAAGAGGTTTTGCGCATTTAATGTTACACGTTGTATATTTGCGACTGGATACTTACTGGTTATAAATCTGACTATGAACAATTTTAAAACCTTTGTGGGGTTCCTGTTCGCGGTGTCCCCGCCTGGAGAAACATACGCGATCGCATGCAGCTCGGAACTATTTCTTGCATTTTACTGCTCTGTCTGTGCTGACCAGCACCACGGGAGACGATCGGTCTTGAGGTTTATTTGTTGTGAATGCTATTCCTCAATTGACTTTATAACCACTGCTGTATCGCTGACTGACCCAGCCTGTAAAGCCTAAGCGAATTACGCGATGTGTGACTTCAACTGTTAACTGTTGTATGATTTTTCGACGTTCAAAGTTTTCTTAAGTTTATTTATCAGTCATCATTACCTACGCGGATAGCATTTGTATAAACATATTATTATATCATAATGCTACAAGCTGAGTTCAAAATACGAAAAATAAATTAATTTCGCTGGCTACCTAAGGCCTTTTTTTTTTTTTTTAAGGATGGGAAATCATCAAATGACCCCTCCCGCTCTGGGTGGAGCGGAAGGGAGTGTCAGACTCTTACTGACTAAAACCCATCCGTGTTCCTTCCTTAGCCCTTTATATTCCGGGGCAGCGGTAACCCTTTCGGACAATCCCGCTGCCCCGGCAGCTACCTAAGGCCTTACTACCACTTTGGACACCATAGAGAACAAGTAGCGTGTGGAGAGCACCAGAGTTGCTTAAATCTACTAGTTTGGCAATTTAGTTTTAATTTAATACCATATAGTTATAGTGCATAGTTTAGTTCGTGTAATGTGTTTTTTTTTACAGGGATCGCTGTATAAACAGTGCTTGCGACTATTTATTTTCTATAGACAGCTTGTCCCGTCTTGAAGCAAACACGTTGCGTCATTTATTATCTTCGGGCTATGACGTCATCGCTCCCATGCTGGTGCGGCCAGGCCACGCTTGGTCCAACTTTTGGGGTGCTATCAACACAGCTGGCTTCTATGCTAGATCTTCAGATTATATGGAAATAGTTTATCAAAACATCAAGTGAGTATAATATTATAGTTATAGGTATGACTGGTTGAACGACGGACTTATTGAAGGGCATGATTATGTGAAGCTCACATGAAACGATTTAAACAAGTTTAAATCGCATAAAAGACCGTAATTAGAACGTTTTTAATTGTTATTCGCAGTGTCACAACACTGGCGCGGGTGACTGCACTGGACTTGAATGAATGCCTTTGATAAGACAGGGATGTTTGATCCGTACATAGAATTGGGTAAAATGCGTGATGTATGTTTTTGATAATTAAATTGTTGTTTTTTTTTGGAATAGCTCATTCAATATGTCCCGTTTAACAAGTCAGCCTGTATATAAATTAATTTCAAGATAGAACAATTAAATAACATAGGTAGTAAAATTATTTATTAGACAAATGATACATTTTATTATAATACTGTATTATTTGCTTAATCTAATGTCGGCTGTAGAACAATTAAAAATTATTTAAATTCTATCAGACATAAGCCTGTCTGTAGGTACTGCATGAATACGTTTTCGCGAACAAAGCGGGACATGAAGTCACCACTAATAACAATCTTGTCAATCAGAGATGTAACATGTTCTACAATGTGGTAACGCATTCACTGAGTAATCGCCTAAACAATGAAACATCTATTTAACACGTGGTTTAGTTTGCTACATCTAACTCTCAATTGATAAAATAGGGTAACGTCAATTCCTGTTGGAATTTAAAATGTCCAGCCAGTAGTGTATTATTATATTATTAGTTCAGTCGAAGGCAATGGAAAAGTCGGTCTTGAAAGAGCGTCGGTCTATGGAATACATGTTGTCTGCTGTGCACTCATACACACCGGCGTCCATCTGGGTCGCTGGGTCGATCTCAATCTTCGACTTCACGCGGTCGTCGCCGATCGGCCACTCGTGGATCTAAACAATACACACTCGTTAAGGCGCTACCTCGAAAATCTAAAATCCTCGAAAACCTAGTAAGCGAGCGAAACTGATGCAATTACTTTTGAAACGCAATAGAAGAGTGATGGCTACAATGTGCGTGTGCTCGGAATAAAAAGACGTATGTGCCAAAACTAATTTACTCCTTTTTTAACAAAATAAATGAATAAATTTAAAACTACTTTGAGTAAACTTTGATATGATAATTATCTATGTTTTAAAGTAAATTCCATTAAATAACTCTTAAACGTTACGCCGTGATGTCGAAAAAAGTAAAAAATAGATATAAGTAACTGCAATTCTTTTTTGTATCGAGAAAAATTCATTGAATCGTGTATTCCTTTTACAGGATAATAGACCAAAGAGTCAAAAAACAGATACCAAAATTTTAAATCACTATTCCGCATAAGTACTTAACAAGTTACACGAAATAGAAAAACCCCTTTTTTTTTCAACATAGACCAATTCGGCGATGCAAATAATTAGGGCTAAATGCACTTCTTGCTGCTACGGCAAATTCAAATGAGGGTATGATTTTAACAGGCTATGTATGTATCAAGAAGCTTATACATAAAAATGGAGGCAACACTCTAAACACCTAAGTGATGACGACTGTGGTCGGACACTCTTCCTAAATACATACATATGACAAAGAAAACACATATCACTGTCTCGAGTGTCTCGTTCTTATGTGTGTATTTAGAAAGAGACTGTCCGACCACAGTCGTCTTCACTTAGATATTTAGAGCGTTGCCTCCACTTTTATCTCTAAGATTCTTGGTATGTATGTACCTACATCTGTTACCTCAAAACTCCTAAACTATTCGTTCAAAATCTGCCCAGACTACGACAAAAACGCCAACTAAAAAGGTATAGGTAACTAAACAAGACATGTATCGCAGACAGACAAATAAAAAATTATATCGGTTTTCGTATAATCGGAGTCACACGTCATTACTAAATATGTCATGTAATTTAAGCTATCGTGTTTTAAATAAGCTGGTCTCAGAAATAATGCTGGTGTAAGAAAAATGCGTTTCTTGTAAGGTGACATTTAAATCGTACGGATTACTTGTGACTCCGGTTATACGCAAATCTATGTAATGTATAATTATGTATTTATTATCATTTATACTACTAATACTTTTTACTAAACCATCCTTAAACTTCAAGCATAAAAGTATCAGCTTAGTAAATCAATGTCTATTGACTTCTATTTCTGATGACGCTCATGATTATAAACATGATAATTATGTCTGTTTTTTTAATTAAGAAAACAAGTAGGTACAAACAAAAAAAGAAATAGCGACCACATGCTCTGATTTATCTGCTCATGATGAAACGAATCCATTACATTCTCCAATTGAAATTTTTGCCTCGTGGCTCAAATAAATTTGAATGATGCAAATAGGACAGTGACCAGTTTAAGATATTTAATGAATACAAAGTTCGGAACAATGGTTGTGAATTTATTATAGGAATTATAAACTATTGTCATGAAAGCATCAATTAACTATCTTTGCGGAAAAAAAACAAGTAAGCCGTCACTGATAAAGCTTTATCTAAATAGGTACATTGCGCCTTTGTTTTTTTTTTGTTTTGTCGATCACACTATAATTTACAATGGCTATGAATAAGTTTTTTTGTAAATAATGTTTACACATAAAGCACCAGGGCACGCACAGTATGAACAAGCGATTGAGATAGCACTAATAAGATTTTAGAATTTATAGAGTAACCATACTAATAAGATTTTAGTATTTATAGAGTAAACATGTTTGTTTAGTATTTCTTAAATGGGATTCATTTTATCTCCAATTTTTAATAAACTTGTGATCAAAGATTTTAGTATTTATAGAGTAAACATGTTTGTTTAGTATTTCTTAAATGGGATTCATTTTATCTCCAATTTTTAATAAACTTGTGATCAATAAACCTACTCCCAGAAAGATTCATCTTCACGTACCTATATGTGTGCTATTTACAATTCACTGTAAGATCGCTATGCAGCTTAGCCAATAAATGTGGGGTACTCACATGCAGGTAATGATGAGCAAATATTTCAACTCCATCTTTAAACCATGTGATATGCGGTCTTGGTGAACCTTTGGCGATGCACAGAAAAGCAATCTTGTGTCCCAAAACGTACTCAAGGTCAAAGTGCGAAGCAAGTAATATTTTTGCTCCCTGAAAAAAAAATGGACCTTATTATCTGTACGTAACAGAGTTTACTTGTGTAACTACGATAAAAGCTTTAGTTTTTTATGCTTTGAAACTTACGTCATTATTGTTGTAATACTGATCAGATTCAGGATCTCTGTACTTCCCGGTGATGGGTAATCCAATTTGTACCTGGAATTATGTCAAATATGACGAAATAATTTTAGTAAATGTTTTTGCACTAGGTAGGGTCAGAATACAGAAAAGTTATTCTGAGTAGGTAGGTACCCATTAATTTCGTCGAATGGTATACAAGTATGTAGTAGGTCACGCAAAACGAAAGTCCAATGACTTAAACTGATAAATTATAATTGGAACACCATATCATCTGCTGGACGGACATGGCCAAACGACGCCGCATTGGAGCACTTTATATACCACTGCACACCGCACCGAACTTATCTATTACCTTCAATTTCGACACAATCAATATTAGTTAATAATATGATTGATCTGACAAGTGCTAATGCGAAGCTTGTTATTTTAACTAAATACTTAAACACATGGTTACCTACCTTGGATTTAGTCCTACTCCTGGTGCGTCCACGCCTTGCGTCGGTTAAACCGAGCAAAAACGAGTACAGTAAAAGCAAACACACAAAGACGTTAGCTTTCATGAGCAACATTTGCGTGGTGAGGTGTAACGGTGTAAATGTCACAGTTATAGTAATCCCATACAAAAGGTCGACACGTGCGGGTTAGGACTATGCTGGATGTTCTTGCGCGGTGCTCTGAGTGCAACTAGTGGTGTCGGCGATTCCTGTTGCGCCAATCTCTCAATTGGCTAATGACGAGGTGTTAGCAGGAGGGCCCTTGTCTCCCCTACGTGATATACGGCACTCGTCATTTCCTTTCGCATTTCATACGACGGCACTTTAAATGTGATGTTAATAAATTTAAAGTTGGGTCAATGGATCACGATAACGTGTGACCTCAAAATTTCATTTAGGTACAATTTAATTTTTCTTATCAATTCACCAATACTGTAAGATTACGGAATATGAATAAAAACTGTAGGTAATGCTTTTAAATATTTATGATAGTGGGTTATCAAAACGAGAACACCGCTTAACGAATTTTTCAGTTGTATTTTGTTATGTGAAAAGAAGCAAATAAAATGTTAAATTCGTACAATAAGTGCATGTATATATTTTCAGAGGAGTGTGGAACGTGCCGTTCATCACGAACTGCTACCTAGCTAAGATGTCCGTGTTCAGGATACCGGCTGCTAAGTCGGTGACTTACACTCGAGACGGCATCGACCCGGACATGGCTTTCTGTGCTAGTCTAAGAGATGTTGTAAGTCATTGTAAAACCAAACAAAAAACTTTAAACATTCCCAAATTTTTATTGAAGCGACTTACCTGATATGTTAATTTTTTCAGGGAGTATACATGCATGTTAGCAATGAAATGGACTTTGGCCATTTAGTGAATCCAGAGACATATGATATCAGTCGCACGAATCCCGACATGTATCAGCTTTTTGATAACAGAATGGAATGGACTACACGCTATTTGCATGAAGAATATCCTCTTTCTTTCGACGAGGATAAAAAGCCTTTGATGGTTTGTACATTTGTTTCTTCATTATTTTCGTTGGATCAATAATGAAAGCAGTGTAAAATTTGCTAATATTTATCGTTACAGCCCTGTCCCGACGTCTACTGGTTCCCATTGATGTCCCAAAGATTTTGTTCAGAATGGATTCAAATTATGGAGGCGTTTGGGCAATGGAGCGACGGATCCAATAATGTAAAATAAAGTTATTTTTCTTATGTAATAGTTAGCTTTTTGATTATAATAATAACACCCCTCTTCATACGTTGGGGATTAACGAAAGCAAGTTAATTAGTATTGATCCTGGTGAGGTCTAACTTTTGTGTCTTTAACACATTTTATAAACTAGACAATTTATTGTACTATGGTCGAACCTTTAATTAGCTGCAGTAAAATGACATCATAAATGTTATCACTTTTTAACAAAATTTAAATAGTAATGTGTCAAAAGAATCGATTAATTTAATTAACATTCAGTTCAAAACAGATCAATGTATAATTGATTTTATAATAGAGGATAATATTATTAGAGGATGATATTTATAATGAAATTAAGGTTAACATAAGTTTACAATAAAAAAAATCACTACGGGAAATATTTTTAAAACTCAATAATTCTAATCACACACATTTCTTTTAAATATTCTTATGTTTGAGGTTTTTGGTGTTTTGAAAATAACCCTGTATAGTAAACGTTATTCCTAATGATTTAAACTGTATTCCTAAATCGATATGTTAGAAATTTTAAAGTAAAAAATGAAATAAAATTAATTTAGTAAACCATGTGTTTACGCTGATTTGAAACTACAACATAATTAAAAGTTCGACCATAGGTGTAATTGAAATAACTGAAAACCTGAAATAGGAATTTTACTATAGGACTTATGCAATACATGAAAAAAAATCCGCTGTTTTCTAAATTTTGTCGAGTTATGCGAACATAATTGTCGTGATGGAGTGGTTAAGGCCTTGTCTCTCATGATGTGGGTTCAAATCCGGTCAGGTACCAAGGTGAATTTTTCTAAGTTTATCTTCGTAAGCTTTACAGTAATATCACACTGTATATTTGATTATCTCATGCTGGTTTTTAATTTATGCAGGATAAACGTCTCGAGAGTGGATATGAAGCAGTCCCCACACGTGATATTCACATGACTCAAGTTGGCTTGGATCGACACTGGTTGCATATACTGAAAGACTTTGTGCGCCCATTACAAGAAATGGTTTTCACGGGTTACTATCACAATGTGAGTTTATTTTTTTTGCTAAATTGTTCTGCTCTTGACCTGGATCACGCCTGATGGAAAGCGACCGATAAGGTTTATGATGGAACGAGCGTGCCCAGAAAATGCCTGTTCACTCATGCTTTGATGGCTTTGTTGTTTGATACGTGAATGACTTAGGGGCCGCCTCCACGAGCCACAGTGGAACGAATGTATGGGAGCGGTTGGACGTAGACATGTCCGAAAAATAAGAGTAAAATTATGACAAACTAATGATGCCATCTTATTCGATTACTTAATGCCTTCATAAATTGTGGTGATGAATTTCTTCATAACTCCCATATTTCGGGAGTAATTTGAGAAAATGTGAAATTTTACTATGAAAATGAGTGTATCGAGCTCTCTCCCTCCTGATTCCGGGCTTGTTTCAAGTAGCGGTCTCTAATATCGTAATGCTATTACTAAGAGCTATATTTAATACTAAGACACATAGTGCGCCAAATGTGCACTTTCTGGGATAAAAGGAAATGAAAATTTAAAAAAAAAAACGTTTTTTCCCCATTTGTATTTACTTTAAACCGCAGACAGACTTATTAAGAGGTCTATAAATATATTATATATATACAGAAATATATATTAACAAAAATATTCACAAGAACTGATGAGAGTATGACTTTTAAGTAAGTTGATAATAAATTACCTAGTTTCATTAAAAGTACAATAAATAATTAAGATGTAAGCTCTAATTTACTAAGTTACACATTTTAAAACAATAACATCATTTAATTATCTTCGTCATCATCATCATCATCAATTAATTCAAATTCAGAATCGATGTCCGCTAAATCATTTATGTTAACAAATTCGATATCACTTTTCTCAGAATCCGTAAGCTCATAAAATTCCTTAAAAGAAGATTTTTTTACAAACTTATTTCCTTTTGGACGGATACTTGTAACAAGTGGATCAGAAGACAGTAAAAGATTGTGCATAATATCTTCATTGCATGAGATACTGCTATGCTTTCGAGAATGCCCCTCTCTATATTTTCTAAAATCTTTATTTCTAGCCTCAGATGCCTCTTCGGATAGAAAACCAATGGGCACAATTGACATGTTCTGAACTATGTCTGGCCCATGCATTAAAATTTTATGAAGTGAAGAAGGCATATAATACCATGGGTATAACTCCACGTAAAGCTTAGCAGTATCAAAGCAGAACTCTCGGAATTTAGTTACGTTGATCTTCTCTCCTGATGAAATACACTGCAAGATCACACAGATTTTTCTTAAAAGCATAGCATCTATTCCGGTCAGTTCAGCAGATTTAGTGTAGTTTTCAAAAAATCTCCTTGCCGAGTTGCCATTGTTGGTGGATCCACTGCCTTGTTTCACAACATCGAGAAGTAAGCCCGTTTCTCTTCTTACAGCCTCTTGAACTCTTTTCTTCCTGTCATCAACTTGCCTTTTTGCTATATCACCCCTTACTTGCCATGATTTTATGTCTAATTTGTAGGAAATGTGTAATAAGCATTCCATTGAGCGAATCCAAGCGTGAAGGGTGCTTAAGCTATATTTATACATGTCCTCGTTTGCGTGTTTATCTTTGATTAACTCTAAATTATTCATTTCTTTAGGACAAGCCTTGCATATGTCACACACTGAAGCTGCTGTATTGGATATAATGGAATGAATTTTACCATCAATCATTGTCAACAGCAGTTGGTGTTTGACACTAATTCCATCAGTGATGGTGGATGGATGGAGTTAAGGCTTCAATCTCTGCTTCGATTTCAGCCATCTCTCTCTGCACATTTTCTTTGGTTTCCTTTATAAACTTAAACAATATTGGCCGGCAAAATGAAGTGGAAGATGGTCGCTCGTTTTCCCAAATTGTTACACCTTTTGAGACGAGCCGCAGTGGTACAAGACTAATCATAAAATTACTAGCAAGATCGATTTGCTCATCTTCACTCGTCCTTTGATGATAAATGCTTTGGCTAGATGATCCGTCAAAACCCCATTTGCTGGTCAATACGAGCTGTTGATTGGGATCAACAGGGGTTTCTAACGACCTAATAAGTCTTCTTGAGGTTAAATCCATCAAGGCTTGTAATTTGATTTTTGCAGAGCTCTCTGTAACTGTGAGATCTTCTTTGGCCGGATAGCACTTAATTTTTTCTTTAACCAACATGTAGTAACTCGGGTATTGAAGAGCTCCTTCTTGAGTGTTGAAATCCCGAAGAGTGTTATAGCGCCATTTCGATAAGTTCATCGATACATAAAGAGCCAATGCCTTCAAAGGGGATATTTCCCGTACCCGAATTGATTTACCTTCAATGAAGGCTTTGATTTTTGAGGCCTCTTCTGGATTCTCCGTCAAGTATTTCATAACATAAGCTGTATCGCTTTGTCCTGCCTTTTGAAGCGCCCTTTCGGCCGAAAACATAATTTCAGCGCTGCTACTGCTGCATGAAAGACTATCTTCAGTGCGTCTTCTTTTTTGCCGGTTACTAAGGTCCTCAAAAGATTTACGAGGACTAGGATGTGTACAAGTTGAAGCATCAGATTTAGCAGGAGAAATTATGGGCTCGATGACGTCACTTATATTTTCTGTAGAAGGTTCCATATTTTCATTCTGTAATTCCGGCCATTGAATTGCAGCCTGTAGCCAAATCTCATGTTTCTTCCGAAACTTATCTGTGCTTCTTCCAGACTGTGTCCATTTTGCATAAATGCGGTAGCAAAATCGACGACACCAGTCTTTTAAACTTGTTTCAGCACTTTCACATAACTGAACACAACTGTTATCTTTTAAAACACTGAACAAATAGTTAAAGTCGCGTAAATCTTTATGTGCGCGTGCGCATAAAGCAACGTGAATATCAAGATTTGTATTAAAATTTGGAAAATACATTGCGAGATTAGCTTGGATACAACGAGGTGTAAATCAACACTGATTTTAAAGTTACTAATAGTGACCTATTTATATAAAATCCAGGTATCCCAGGTATCCTTTGTTAAATATTGCAAGGTAATTAGTTATTGTGATAATTAGTAAATGATGCATGCTAAATTAGTGTATTAAGAGCCATTTAGTAATTAAATAATAGCAATGTTCTTATCAGTAATCATTAGTGCATCAGTTTTATATGTAAACCTTAAGTCCCTAATTATATATCCTAATTAGCTTATATCTTCTCTAATTGGCTGCTCAGAAATGTTATTGTAATAAGGTAAACCTTTAGAAAAACGGTTTTAATCAACAAAATAAACAAAAAATAAAAAAATTGTGTTATAAAATAAACATCACTCTTTATCCCAGAAAGTGCACATTTGGCGCACTATGTGTCTTAGTATTAAATATAGCTCTTAGTATTAGCATTATGATATTAGAGACCGCTACTTGAAACAAGCCCGGAATCAGGAGGGAGAGAGCTCGATACACTCATTTTCATAGTAAAATTTCACATTTTCTCAAATTACTCCCGAAATATGGGAGTTATGAAGAAATTCATCACCACAAGTTATGAAGGCATTAAGTAATCGAATAAGATGGCATCATTAGTTTGGCATAATTTTACTCTTTTTTTTCGGACATGTCTACGTCCAACCGCTCCCATACATTCGTTCCACTGTGCGAGCGAGGGAGTCGCGGCGATAGTCTCCCCGTGCCATCAAATTTTCGCGGCGATGATATCGCCGTGTCACGTTCAAAGAGTGTACTATAAATACGTGCCACGACGATAATATCGCCGCGATTCTCTCGCTCGTGGAGGCGGCCCCTAAGAACCGAAAGTTGTACCCAAGGCAGACTGAATACCAGGAAAGAGGCATTTACTGCCAGTCTAGCTTAGGGTCAAAAGGACTGTCATGTGATTAGTATTTTTTTGTGTAAGACTGTTATTTCATTGTTTTATAATTTTACTGAGGAATATTTCTATTTAAGTAGGTACAGTAGGTCTGGCACTCCACTGAGGCGGAGCGGAGGAAAACTAACCAGTAGGGAACCTTTGGGCCAAGTTTCCTCCATCATAGTGGAGTTTCAGGACCTTTACCATACCTACTAAAAAGAAATACATTTGAGAAGCCTGGTTTAAGTAAGGTTTTACTGAAACACATCATATCATATGTGTTTCATATGTGGCATGTTTATGGATAAATTATATTAATAATGTTTTTTTTCGACAGCCGCCGGTTTCGATTATGAACTTCGTGGTACGATACAGACCCGATGAACAGCCATCCCTTCGCCCGCATCACGACTCCTCCACATATACCATCAATTTGGCACTTAATACACCTAGTAAGTTATGTAATATTAAGAAGGCCCAAGAATTAGCAGAGGGACAGTGGACGTTGCTTGTGTATTTATTGAAATTAGCGCTCTTTTGTAGGAACGAGAAGAAACCCATCACTACTTCAAACGTTTTTTTTACCAGATGATGGCATGGCCTTGAAAAAAAAATTGTACGCTGACACGACACTCAACATTAGTGTGCATCTTGAATAAAAAATCAGGTTTCTTAATTATGTGTTTAACTTTCAGATGTGGACTTTGAGGGCGGTGGGTGTCGTTTCATTCGGTACAACTGCTCCGTGCGCGACACTAAGCCTGGGTGGCTGCTGATGCATCCTGGCCGACTGACGCACTACCATGAGGGCTTGCTGGTCACCAAGGGCACAAGATACATCATGATCTCTTTTGTGGATCCGTGAACTATGCTCTAACATACTCATCGAAAACATTCAAAATAAGCATTCAAATATAGTTCAAAGAAGTATCAGGATAAGTTTTAAGCAACATGCTGATATTCTTTTTTAGGTTATAAGCAACATAATTTTGATTTGTTTAATCTTTTTGTACAAATACATAGAAGTAATTTTAACTAAGTTAAAATAAACATAGAATCTCATATTAAATATGCGACAGATAGATAAGCTCTTTTCTTGTAACTTACGCACAAATCGGTATATACGAAAACCAGGTGGTGATTGTTTAAATTTTGTTGAACTGATTATCTGATATTATTATGTTATTTACTCAATTTATGTTGCATTTGTATTTTCACTTTCCATCTGGTTCTAACATCAACTATTAATATAATAACAAATAATTTAAGCCAAAGATTCATTGTGTTAGTGCTAATAAAAATGTAATACTTATGAATGATAAAAATGCAAGTAAAGTTATATTTCAATTTAGACGATTTTATTATATGTGCATGACATCAACCTTTGCGACGCTGTCTGTATAATGCGTTGTTCTCTGCCTCTTTCTGAACTACGCATAACTCGCTGAATACGAATCTAAGTGTATGGGTGTGGTTGCACTGACTTCGCTAAACAATACTTCATAGAGGAAAAGTTTGAGTCCCGAGAAAGGAAATAGGATAGTTTTATCCTGATATTCCCACGGGATTGAAACCTATGTGGGTGGAACCGCGGGGCGCTGCTAGTAACCACAGATAAGATATTAGTAGCAAGCTACAGATGCGACAGTAACTTCCTGCTTAGTTTCATATTGTTCCGTTTTGGCGCTGCAGTCACTCAGTTTGACATGACAGTACATAGACTCATGTGAATACATTTAGTGATGTGACAATTAGACAAAACTGATATCGATAACTAGTGATGTTCTATTTTATCGATTTTAGGGTGCTTGCCTGTATAATACTAACGGTTACGACTCCTTTCATTTAATGATGACGAAATCAATGTTTTTATATTTTTCATAGTTTTATTTATTGAGACATTTCTTTCTTATACTAGAATTCTTTTAATCTAATAATTTAAATACCCTTAAAAAACTTTCAAGAATGGTGATCCAACTCTTCAGAGACGGCACTTTCACAAATCGAGGTCTTCCTTACTGTAAAGCATGGTTGCTACTTTTGTCAATAAAATATAAGGATTGAATTTTTTTATGGCGTCAAGCCAAAATGCGTGATGAGGTGAGTCTTTTTTCATGGCTCGTCGTAATTTTCCTCTTTTTGCTCCATCAGGATAGCCATTGCCACTGCTCTTTGAAGTAATTATGTTCAAATAAATCAGCATATCCTGAAAAAAACAAGCGACAATCATTTAATATTAAGACTTACTTTTGTTTGAGGTTTTAATATTGATGAACGAAAGGCAAGCTAGATACACACCAGTAGTTGTAGTCACCTGTGATGGTTCAGAGACATCTTCCTCATCTTGCTCCTTGAAATAATTATGTTCCTGTGTAACATCCCATCCTGGAAAAATAAATTGTACTGTTAGTGTTGTAATATTTTTAATTTAAAGTTGAAACACTATCGTCGCCCTTCTGGGATGTAGGTAACAGCTACTCATCCACAAACTGTAGCATTGAAAGCAAACTAGTTCATGTTCCAATAAATTATGTCATGAAAAAAAAAAAACCCTGATGTCCCTTAAAAACCTAATATTATCAAAGATTTCTAGTGTGTATAATTATTTAATAGTTGTTGTTAGTTAACAGTTGTAAATTATCTACGAGTACTTATCTGTTATTTATCTGTAAAATAACAAAGACTCAAATCATAACAAAACTCACCGGTTACTCTAAGCGGAACACCGTGAGCTATTTCTTTGCCAGTAAATACATAGACACGGGTATGAGTACCGCAGTCTTCGACCTTCACCTTCGTGTTCAAACTGATGTTTATCAAAATGTTTTTCACAGACACGTTTTCTTAATAATTGCTCTTTAGAGTCCAATGAGGAGGAAATTTGTGGGCACTAGGAAAGACAACCACAAATTTCTAAATTCATCGTTCTTGGGAAAACTAAAAAGCCGGTTCGTCTCACTTGTTGCATTGCAACCACCAACACAGCACTTTTGGGTCCCCATGACGAATATTTGCATAAATAACATGCACAATCAATATTGTCTCAAACAACAGAGGAAACTTTGTGTCCTAAGGATCTCAACTCAGCAAAATACAAGGAAATACACTTATGAAATATGCGTCCAATTCGGAAGTTTTTGACAATGACATTTTCTATGTACCTATTCTATTCTATTCTATTTTTCTTTATGGCAATGGTGCCGATGTCGACAATTCTGCCAATGTCAGATGTGATATGAGAAAACGTAGTGATTTTTAGAATTACAAAAAAAAAAAAACTAATATTTTACATCCATGATTATATCCAAAGAAAATAGTTGAAAATATGTGAAACTTGTTGAAGAATATTAATAAGTACACTGAAATAAATAAATAGAGAGAAAAAAAAATTGTTATGTCATTAAAAAATAATATACATATTATTATTTACACAGAAATCATCATAATTTGATGTCATTGACGCGGATAAAATACATCAAAGCTTCAAGGAGCTTTGGGGAAGAATATGTTAACAGGGATGGAAAGTTAATTGGGACAGGGATCTTTAATTTATAGAGATGGCTATACAAGTCATGGGCAGGGTTATTATTGGAGCAGTTAAAAAAGATGTGCTCCAAAGTACCTTCACCCAACCCACATTCGCAGAGAGATGTGTCTCTGACCCGTAATTTTTGAAGAAACACCGGGGAACAACAGTGACCTATGCGGAGACGGCAGATTACAGAAATTACTTTCTTGGATATTTTTTTGTAAGGGTAAAACCAAGGCTTGGGTGTAATATTAATCTGTATTGCATGATAAAAAGCACCTTTTCGTTTACTAGAGTTAAGCCACTGCATCTGCCATGAGGATAGCAAGCTCTTTTTTGGAAGGCTCAGCAGATCGTAGCCCTGGCATTGGAAATGCCTAAGATCAACGGCTTGGGACGTGACAGCATCCTTAGCAAGAGCATCCACATATTCGTTTCCTCTTATGCCACAATGGCTTGGAATCCAAACCAAGTGAACGGTTTTGTGATTCTTGGCACAAGAGAAAAGAGACTTTTTGATTTGCAATATAATCGGACTGTGCAGTCTACTCTTGAAAGGATTCTGCTCCAAAGCCTGTAAGCAACTAAGTGAGTCTGTAAAGATTACACCTAAACTTATGCTATGGGCTTCTATGAATAAGCACGCTTCTAATATAGCCACGCACTCACCCGTAAATACCGATGATTGTACAGGGCATTTGAATTTTAGAACGATTTTGGAGTTTTGGTAGTATACCGCAGCACCAGTGCAACTTGCATCTGATAATTTAGAAGCGTCCGTGAAAAATCTTTCAAAATTGCACCATCGCTCACCAACCGCCGCATTGAACATAGAGTCCGCCGAAGGTGACTTTTTCGAAATGCCAATATTGTAGAAAATATCTGGTTTAAAACATATAACTTCATAATCAAAATTAAAAAGAGGAAGTTTCGGAAACTGAACAATGGTGGAATCTAAATTTTGATAACAACGGAAGGAATTTAAAATCAAAGGAACTTCTTTATGGTTCCAATAATTGGAACTTCTGCATGCAGTATCCAGGTCGTCAACCTTTTGGACAAGAGGGTGGGAAGATTTGGAAATGACTCTAGCCCAAAATCTCGACGCTCGACTAGATACTGCCTTCTCAAGGCCAACGGTGGTTCTGCGCACTCTACCTGCAATGCGTTAATTGGTGAGGACTTCATACAACCCGATATGATCCGTAGACACTTAGCCTGAATTCTGTCCAGCCTTGTTAAAGCACCTTTGTTGCAGGGAATCAAAAGAAAAGATCCGTAGTCCAGAACACTCCGGATTAAGGCATTGTATACCAGTTTCATGGTGAAAGGATGAGCACCCCACCAGACACCGGCAAGCACTTTTAATATGGGAATAGTTCTCTCACATCTGTTAACTAAATGATTTAAATGATGTAAGCCACTCAATTTGGAATCTAAAAAAACACCAAAAATTTGACTTTTGAAGAAACCGGTATACAATGCCCTTGGATGCCCACTGAAATTTGTGGTATCATCCTCCTGCGAGAAAACACAACTACAGCACTTTTTGGGGCAGACAAACTCAGACCGTGGGAATTTAACCATTGATTTAAGGAGTCGAGGGATACGCAGAGAGATGTAGCAGCGTCGCTAACAGAGTTATCGGTGACATAAAGAGCTAAGTCGTCAGCATACTGAAGAATTTGACAGTCGTTATTAAGGCATGAACCGATGTCAGCTGTATATAAGTTGTACAGTAATGGACTAAGAACTGAGCCTTGTGGTAGACCCTTCCATGACATCCTGACGTCAAATTCTTCACCCGGCACTCTCAAAACCAAAGACCTAGCCATGAGTAGACTACATATACACTGTACCATTCTGTCCGGTATGCTCAGCTGTTGCAATTTTTGCTTGAGAATGGGAAGAAGGACATTGTCATATGCAGAGGAAATGTCTAAAAAGGCAGCGACTACGGATTCATTTTTCGAAAAGGATGAGCGTATATCTGATACCAAAACCCCTACACTATCCATGGTACTGAGTCCCTTTCTAAAACCGAATTGAGACCTAGGAAGAATGTCTCTGGATTCTACTAAATATTCTATTCGATTCTTCACTAGGTGTTCTAATATTTTTGCAAAGACTGATGACAAAGCGATTGGTCTGAAGCTGTTTGGGTCATCAGTGTGTTTGCCTGGTTTTAAAATAGGTATGATGATTTGAGTTTTCCACTGATCGGGTACCCAGCCATTAGAGAAACAGAAATTTAAAATGTCTAAAAAATAGTTTTTTGCTTTAGTACCTGCGTGTGACATAAAGGAATAGACAATACCGTCTATACCGGGGGCAGAGTCATGAACGTGATTTAAAACTGAGTTAAGCTCCTGTATAGAAAATGGGGCATCTAAAGGATCCTGTGAAGGAATGTGAGACAGCTGATAATGTTCTGTTTCCGAGGGTACATACGGAGGAGCTAGTTTATCAAAGAACTGCTCAGCAGTCTCTCGAGAGATGGGAGAAGAAATTGACGGGGAACATCCCGATCTAAAACGGTTGATCTTCTTCCATACAACTGATAAAGGAGTGGAGGGGGATAGAGAACCACAAAAGTCAGCCCAACCAGCGCGTTTCTTCCTTCGCAGCAATCTTCTAGATTTAGCAACGGTCCTGTTGAATGTTACTAAATTATCGCTAACCATCGCCTCATTGTAAATCATTTCAGCATTATCTCTTTCTCTTATAGCTGATGTGCATTCATGGTCCCACCATGGTGGAGGAGGGATCTGCCCGCGTGCTGAGTTTTTAACAGGAAAGCATGAGTCTGCACTAGCTGTTATGGCCGAAATGAAGTTATTATAACAGTTAGACACATGGGGGGGAGTAAGGGAATCAAAATCACGAGAAACTGAATTTGGAAGTGAGGCTATTTTATCCTCCAATAATGAGGAATACTTTGTCCAATCAGGATTAGACAAATTATACCTCAAGAGAGGAGGGCTTGATTTTTCTAAGTATGTTTTATCAGCCAAAGATATTATAATTGGATAGTGGTCACTCCCATGTGACAAACTGACACATTCCCAATGGCACGAAGCTGCAATATCCAGAGTGCAAAATGTGAGGTCAACACAACTCTTATGCTGTCCAGGAAGAGACCTACGGGTTGGGCAACCATTGTTTAGGATACACAGGTTAAGGTCATCCAAGATTTCAACTAAACCTTCTCCAAAAGAGTCGCAACGTTCAGAACCCCACCTAAAGTGATGGCAGTTGAAGTCCCCCATAACAAGTACAGGGCCTTCTATGTTTTCCAAGGTACGCTTTAAGATTGGAAGGAAACTTTGGTGAGGGTGAGCAATATAGACAGATAAGAGGGTTATACCCTCTACCCTAACAGCCACGATGCTAATATCATCACCTAGAGAAGGCAAAGGTACAGCCGCTAGTGCTACACGATTGTTCACGCAGAGAGCCGACCCGCCATAGCCATCAGGTCGGTCACATCTAAGCACATTAAAAGAAGGTAAACGAAAACTAAGACTCGGAAATAACCAAGTCTCAGCAAGGGAACAAGCTAAGGGTTTGTATTTGTTGAATAGGAATGTGAGCTCGTGCTTCTTATAAAACACGCTCCTCACATTCCACTGAAGGAACACGAACTGAGGCATTATTAAAGGATGAGAGTGAGTTGATAAGTGTAGAAGCAACGTTGGACGGTAATTGAGTTTTGTTGGACGAAGACATTAAAGTTAACAAGAGTTTACTAAGAAGTTCAATGATTGAAGACAAGTTTTCAGGAGATTCTGCTAGTTGACTATTAAAAGCACAGCCATTAGACTGAGAAGATTGAGGAGTGCTAATGAGCTGCTGATGAGCTGTTTTATCATAGGAGGGAGAAAGGGGAGCATGAGTCTTTGACTTTAGGAACACAGTTTTTCGGTATGATTGGGTCAGTGATTTAGCAATGTCTGCATAGCTACGAGTAGAAATGGGAACAGTTTTACTTGCCTCAGAATATGAAATCACTTTCTCAGCCATAATTGTTTTAATAGTCTTCTGCCTGCTATACTCCGGACAGGTCCTGCTATTTGCAAAGTGACTTCCAGAGCACAACACGCAGAAAGCTTCACTCTCAGCAATGCTACAACCATCACCAGGGTGATCATTGCCACACTTGCTGCAACGGGGTTTGGAACGACAAAGAGATTCTACATGACCAAATCGGCAACACTTGCGGCATTGAATAGTGGGGTAGACATACTGTTCTACAGCAAGAGAAGTATAAAAACAGAAGATTCGTTTTGGTAAAACTTGGCCATCAAATGTGATGACACAAGTTTCCGTGGGCCTGTATTCGGTTAAACCGTCATTATGAACCTTTCTATTTAATCGCCTAACTTTTATAATTGGACCACAGCCTACTGGGACCTTTAAATATGATAGCACTTCCTCTTCTGAGAAGTCAGTAGGAATTCCACTTACAACACCCATACGGGTAATATTAAAAGATGGAATTACAGCTTCATATAAATTTGTCGCTAGAACATTATTAGATATAAAAGCATTTGAATCTTGAGGGGACGCAAACTCAACTGAAACACGATTTCTACCAACTCGCTTGACTGCAACAATATTTGATATTTTCTGATTTGCCAAAAAGCGCCCAAATGAAACTGGGTGTAAGGTAGTTCCAGAATTAGCTTGAGTTTCCTGACGGGAAACATGGACGATGAAAGGGCCTTTATCTGTTACTAAGTACGTAAGACGGCCTACATGGGTTCGCGGTTGCTTGGTAGGACGATTGGATATATCCCCTTCATTACCGGGGCGTTTACGTATGTTATTCTGGGATGGGAGGATAAGAGACTCCAGGTTACAGACCACATCTGTAAACTGGCTTAATGGGTTGGGTGAGGGACTTAGGTTAGATGAAGAAAAGTGGGATGGGGGGGTAGTGGGTACATCATCAGGAGGGTCTGGGGGTTTATTTTTATTCAAATTCATCTTGGGTACGTATAATCGTGACGTAAAAAACAAACAGTAAGTAAAGAAACCTGATAGCAGGCAACTACAAGACAAAACACAAACAATCACAATAACAAGTCACAATAAACACAATATCACAAAAAAAAGCAAAAATTCAAACACACGTGTTCCCAAAGAGCACTCTGTGGCGAGAATCATTTTCTATGTAATTATATACAATTCACAATTACACATGACACGAAGACTCAAGATGGCGGCCACCGCGGCCACAGAACATAATTCTATGTATCAGCAATCTTCCGATGCCAGCGCCAAAACGGAACATTTGGAACTAAAGCTGTCACAGGCCTGCTAGTAACCCCATACGTAACAGTTTCATATTAGTTTAGCTAGAAAGTTACGCTAGTAGGTAATAATAGTTCTATGTCGAAAGTCGGTGTCTTTGGTTTTGTTTCATTCAGTCTGTCAAAAAGTACTCTATGGTTTCATTTCTTGTTAAAGCGATCACGGAGAGAAAAGGCGGGAAACTGTAAAAGTGTAAAGGCGCGTTTTTTCAAACAAATTTACTTAAAAATTAATTTATTTGTACTATATACATTTTCTTTGTAAATATTCATATTAAATAGTTTGTTCATAGTGTACATAATCCGTTAGCACCCCGAAATGGGGAAAAAAAGGCGAAGGAAAGACGAAATGTCCTATCCTGACTCGCAGCAACAGCAGTTGACCGAGTCTTCCGACTCTGATTCAGCGGAGTCTGAACATACTATAATAAGCTCCAAACAAAATGATAAGGACGCAAAGGATAAGTACGCCATATATAAGGTAAAAGGGTACACACGCAAATATCCCGAGGAAACGAAACAAACGGACTTCATTGTATTTTTAACACATAATGAAGAAAATGTTTCATTTAGCGATAGGGATCGTATGGCCTTATCAAAAGGTCTACGGGAGCATGGCGTTTCAGGCGTCATGCATCTACGTACCATCAATAAATACAAAGTCGGCATAACATTTGACCTACCAAATAACGCTAATATGTTCTTACAAAATAAAAAGTTGTTAGATCAGTTGTCTCTTAAAGCAACTATACCGGCTGGAGATACTGAAGTAACGGGAGTCCTTACTTCGGTTCCTGTAGAAATGTCCAATAAACAAATTTTTTCATTGATTGGTAGTTCCAAAAATGTAATTCAAGTTAGGCGCTTCATGCGCAGGATCAGAAGTGACGCTGGCGTAGCTTTCGTCCCTACACAGGCTGTTGCGGTGACCTTCGCCTCCACTATTCTTTCTCAGTACATTTACTTGGACTCATGGCGTCACGAAGTGAGTAAATACATACCACCAGTAAAACAATGCCTTAAATGTCTGCGATATGTACATATTGCTAAATTCTGTCGCAATACTGAGGTATGTTCAATTTGTACATTAAACCATAATTTTAAGAATTGTCAGGTTGACCCCAAGGATGCTAAATGCGCAAACTGCAAAGGTAACCACATAGCTATCTCCTCATCTTGTCCAATTAAAAAACAGAAAGTTGAAGAAAATAAAATAAAATCACGAACTGTCACATACTCTGATCTTTTCGACGTTAACGCATTTCCAGCTTTAACTGCTTGAACTTTAGATGTACAAATTAATAATTTAATGAAATCCGATAAATTTATAAGTACTTTAGTAGAAATGATTACAAAAATAGTTACCACTAAAGATGTGCCTATTAACTCATCATCAATTAAAGAGGCTTTAAAAACAACTCTAAGTAAGAAATTTCCTTCATCCTCATAATGGATCTGTCAAACTTAAATATAGTTCAATGGAATGCACAAAGTCTTATTAGCAATAAACATATATTTACTAATTTCCTCTATGCACAAAATATACATATAGCAATCATTTCTGAAACATGGTTCAGACCTGATCAATCTTTTAGAATAAAACATTACAATATTGAAAGGAATGATTGTGGTAACAAACACAATGGAGTTGCAATTATAATTCATGAAAGCATTACGTATACTAAAATTAACACCTATTTTGATAATTCTTTACAAAACATTTGTGTAAAAATTACAGTTAATAATAAAGAAATAAGTATAGTCAGTTTTTATAGTAAACTCTAATCCAGCTTTTAATAAAGGTGTTTTTGATTCATTGGTGAAGTCTATTCCTGGTCCTTATATATTTGCTGGGGACTTTAATGCTCATCACACTTCCTGGGGATGTGTTTCTGACTCTCCAAGAGGTAGAGAAATCCTAGAAGTCATTGACGAAAATAATTTGGTTCTGCTTAATGATGGTCAAGCAACAACAGTTGGTTCTCTAACATGGCGTCCCAATGCACTGGATTTATCCTTGGTTTCATCATCGTTGGCACTTAATTGTGAATGGTCTGTACATGATAGTCCTCTCGGTAGTAGTTATCACATCCCTGTAATCATAAAAGTAATGGTTAGCAGAAACAAAAATAATGATTTATATGGGAATTGTTTGAATGTTAAACATTTGCCCATCTACCCAAATTATAAACTCGTAGATTGGCAAACGTATAGCAATTGTGTGGAAGAATTGTTACTTGATTTCCAAATAGATAATAAAAGTCTTCTTAATTCATATTTTCAATTTTGTATTATTTTGCGCACAGCAGCTGCAAATTCCAAAATAAATTCCAATAATTTGAATTGTTATGTCAACACAAATACCACCAATCACACTTGCCATAATAATAAGATTAAAGGACCTTCCCTTCCTTGGTGGAATCAGAAGTGTACAGAGGCTGTACTTAATTTCAAAACAGCTTATATTAATTTTAAAGATAATCCAACAGAAGAAACCTATCTTCAATTTAAAAGGCTCCGCGCAGTTAAAAAACTCATTTTAAAAACAGAAAGACAAAAAAGTTGGTTTTCTCTTTGTGAAACTTTTAATAGATGCACACCCTTATCTGTTATATGGAAATTTATGCGCAAATATAATAAGACATATAATTCTAATATCAATGAAAATGACGCATGGGTTTTGGATTTTTTAAAGAAATACACCCCAGACTTTGTGCCACATACTCCAAAAACTATTACTGATAGTACTAATTCCAAAAATAGTTTTCTACTTAATCCTTTTACAATTCATGAATTTTTATCTGCCATCTCCTCTCGAAGAGATACTGCTTATGGTCTTGATGGAATACCATATATCTTATTTAAAAAACTAAGCATTGCAGGTTTAGAAACATTTCTTAAAATACTTAATTTACTTTGGGAAAATAATATTATACCTCAAGATTGGAAAGTGGATTGTCTTGTACCAATTTTAAAACCAGATAAGCCAAAGTTATGTTCTGATTCATATCGTCCCATAGCACTTACTTCTTGTGTTGGAAAATTATTTGAACAATTGTTGAAGCAACGTTTAGAGTTTTATGTAGAACAAAACAGTATCTTACCTTCTAATCAATTTGGTTTTCGTAGGAATCGATCTGCTAGGGAAAGTGTTTGTCAATTACAGCTTGATATTCATAATTCTTTATTAGCAAAAAAAAATTTGGTTGGAGTTTTCTTTGATGTTGCAGGAGCTTTTAATAGTGTAAATATAGATATTCTTTGTCATGAATTATCGCAAATAGGCATTCCTGTAAAAATTATAAATTGGATTAAAAGTTTTTTGAGCAATAGAGAAGTATTTACTAAATTTAATAGACATCTTTATGGTCCTAGACTCTCGTCAAAAGGAGTTTGTCAAGGCGGTATATTATCACCTTTAATATTTATATTATATATACGTAGATTAAATCTTATTTTAGGGTCTCAGGTTAAAAATCTACAGTTTGCAGATGATTTGGTTGTTTACACATCTGGGAATAACTTATCACAAACAGTCCAAATAGTCAATGATGCATTTGTAAATCTTTATGAATATTTTTCTTACCTTGATCTAAATGTTAATCAGTCCAAGTCCAAAGTTGTTATATTTGGTAAACAGTGTCATAATATGCCCAATGTGCAATATAATAATTGTGCATTACCCATTTCACTTGAGGTAAAATTTCTGGGGGTTCTTTTTTCATATAATTTAACCTGGAATAATTACATAAAACATATAATTAGTAAAGCAAATAAAGCTTATAATGTACTGAAATCTCTGTCTGGCTCATATTGGGGTGCAGACCCAAAAATTTTGTTACTGTTGTACAAATCATTAGTTCGTAGTCATTTTGAATATGGTTTCTATTGCTTCGCTGCAGATGTTAAAATTGTAAATAGTTTAGACATTCTTCAAAATAAATGTCTGCGTATAATAACTGGGGCATTCAGAAGTACTCCTATAAATGCAATGCAGATTGATTGTAATGTTCCACCATTAAGCATTCGATTTAATTACTTAAAAGAAAGATTTATACTAAAACTTTATAGTGTATCTAGTAACAGTCTTTTGGTCAATTTGTTACATTCTATTACTCCTTCAGTTTCTAAACCAATTTTTATGTTACAAGGTCTTCAAAGTCTTGTAAATTTTATTCAAAATTTGAATATCCATCAATCCAAACATATCTTGCCTTGCTATGAAGGAACTTTTATTGGTAAATTTCCAGCAATTAATATAGTTTTAAAGACAAAAAAGGATTTGTCCACAAAAGAGGAAGTAAATGCAATGTTATCTGAGTGGTCAGAACATAAATTTGTTTATACAGATGGTTCCAAGAATGATAGGGCTGTGTCTTTTGCCATATATGAGCCCTCCTCAAATATAGGCATTGGTCGAAAAATTGACAAAAATTCAAGTATTTTTACAGCTGAAGCTGTTGCTATTTTGAGTGCTTTGAAACATATTGAAAATTATAATTCAGGACATAATAAATGGATTGTTGTAAGTGATAGCATGAGTGTTCTGAAAAACTTGGCAAACAACAAATTAAATGCTAACACTAACTATATAATTTATTTAATAAAACAGTTATGGGTGGAATTATATCAATCAAATATTGTAGTTAGTTTTGTGTGGGTGCCTTCACACATTGGTGTCGTAGGGAATGAAAAGGTAGACTATTTGGCCAAAAAAATTGTTGGTTTAGAAGAATTAATTCCCAATCCTGACCCCGATATGGATGTTTCAATTCCACCTACAGATGCAGTTAGTCTTTTAAGACAACGCATGTGTCAAGAGTGGGGAAGACATTCATACCAGTACACTCAGGCTGAAAATAAAGGTACTTGGTTCGCTACCTTAGATGTTCAAATAAACTCCATACCTTGGTTCTGCAAGAATAACAAATTCGTAAATAGAAAATTTTATTCAATTATCAGTCGTATGCGTTTTGGTCATTGTCGTTTAAATTATCATCTTTATCGCCTTAGAATGGTCAATTCTCCTAATTGTGAATATTGTCAATCACAAAGAATTCAGTCACTACATCATATCTTCTTCGAGTGTTCGTCTTTCAACATTCAGCGCCTTGTGTTGTCGGATGAACTGCTAAAAATTTATAATAAGCCTGACGAGGTTCCGCAATGCATTCAGGAGCTACTTAAGAATGTCTCAGTTTATTTATACTTGTACAAATTTATAGTAGAAACTGTAAATGATATTTAGTTTGGGTTTTTGTGTATGATTATTTGTTTACTTTAGTAATACTTACTAAGATTAGGTATAATTTACGGAAAAATGTAAATAAAAATAAATAACTAGTTCTATGAGGAGATAGCTCGGAATATACCACGAAAATACTGGAAATTGAAGAAAATAATGAAAACAATGATGAAAACATGCGTTATTGTCTCTAAATAAGGAATTATTCAGAGGTTATTGTTCAAGAATTGACATTGACAGTATAATAACGTTTAATCTGGATTTGACCTACAGACATAAATAATTACTAAATAATATAATATGGATTAACTACGAAAGAAATAATAAATAAAATAAATAATATAATGAGTATATAAACGAAAGACATTATTGTTTTTAAACTTACTGCGTAAGAAATTCTACACGGAAGACAAGGCGGTATGGTCGAAAGACTATAGCCTGCCCAATAGGCGAATAAAAAAAAAAAAAAAAAAAGCGATCACGGAGTAATCGGTGTACCTGTGTAAAAAGAGTTGATTAAGACTGGATTACAAAAAAGGCATTCTGATATTTTTTTTCTGTCTTGCTGTGGAATTTGACGATGTGTTACGTTTTACAAAACATTTTTATTTACATATAACCTACAAAACCACTACAATCGTAACTATATACCACCATTTTTGTTTTGCAGTGGTTTTGGCTGTAGGTTTTGGTAATGTCAGAATGACGGACAAAAGAAAAATATGAAAATTTTATTTCAATCTATGTCGTTATCACAGAGTACTTTTTGATAGTCGTTATTGTTGAAAACTTGAAACTGCACGAGATTACCAGTAGGTTATTAAAGTCCTCTGTGTAGTCTTCTCACTTATGTTTTTAAGTCTGCTGCTGAGGTTTCATTTATTTACATTGTTTTGTGCCACATCTGTAATCTGAGGATCTTTTGCTCCGAAGCTCGGACCAAGAAAATTATGATTTTGCAATAGAAAAGTAGTTCTATTGTGAGTTTATGACCTACCATGTTAGTAAACAATAAAAAATATTTGAATATGCTTGTATACTTGTTGCTAAATTCTGGTCTTTGTCCTTGGTAAAACAGAGAAACCCGTTGCGTATTCTTACTTTGTGTTTAAAAATGTCCTTGCAATATGGTTAATAATACGGCATTGGGTTATTTTTCTTATCACATTTTTACAGTCTATGGATTGTAAGCTAATATTTTGCGCTCCAGCTGTTTCGTTTGGCTCGTACAGTGAGAACTCATAATCATCAACCGTCGACGCGTTGGCGGCTGCCGCAGACAACATGCCGCTCGTTTATCTGAGCCGTCGACATGCGTCGACGGTTGCAGTTGCGTCTGTCGTCGACGCGTGTCGCTCGTGTGCATGCAAACTAAGGTTGATGGTTCTGTCGTCTATAGTAATTTATTATATGTAGAGTCTGGCATGGTAACTCTCAAACGGGTGGTCTGATTTGAATATGATTTTCTTAAAGTAGAAGGCTGATTTGATCGAGGTGGTTCTTAGCTTTGTTTCATGAAAATCTGTTCAGCAATTTTGAAGATAATCAGTATTTTCTGATTTATGTAGCGAATCTCCGCTACATAATGGTAATGAATTATTTCACTTGCTCGTCAATTTCAAAAGCTCGTCCAATCTAAGTACTTACTTGAAATTTGGTATTCCTACTAAAATATTTTGTTAACATTGCAAATATTTGTTAACCTCGACCTGATGCTGCAGCCAGGAAAGTCTGCGAAATAACAACTCCTCAACAACTTACAAGCAGAAATACCATGTTTGAGCTCATTCCTTTTTAACCCCCGACGGAAAAGAGGGGTGTTACAAGTTTGTATGTGTCTGTCTGTAGCATCGTAGCTCCTAAACGAATGGACCGATTATGCGGTTTTTTTTTTCGAAAGCTGACGTGATCTAGGTGATCGAGATGCTTCTTAGCTACAATTTATGAATCTGTTCAGGCGTTTCCAAGGTCATTAGCACTTTTTGTTAGCTGCGGTAGGGATCTTAGACGCATAATGGGTATTTACTTCAAAATCAAAATCAAAATATTTTATTTCACATAAACCTACATGGGCACTTATGAAACGTCAGAAGCTAGGTGCACTTTACTTTCAAACATATCAGTGACCTAACATTTGGAAACACCCTTGTTGCTGGTACCACTGAGCTACTCTGATGATGGAGCTCGAAGGTAGGAGACGAAATCCTAGATTGCCTATTAGTAACCCATCGAATATTGGTCTTGGAAAATTAAATCGACAGTGACGATTACTGCTGTTCTTGTAGCAAGTTGCAGAATGGGAGTGTATTTGAACTCGTTGAACTATTTCTTTAATTCATTATCATCACTGCGGACAGAACATGATACAATCTCATTGATCAAATTCCTGCTTTCAACAGGGTCAAAATATGCTGCAATTTCAATCCAGCACAACATATTAAGTGTGGACTGCCACGAATTTGGAATTCAATCCTCCACCAGTAATCTGTTAGCCTTCCTCCTAATACTCCGTCATTGTTCTTTATAAATCTCGTAAAGGCATTAACTCGTATCATAAATTGATGGTGACTTATTACTTGTTAAAATTGTTTTTATATTTTTTTTTTTAATGAAAATCGTTTACTTTTTCCATTTTTTTTAATATGTGAGCGCCATGTATCTATCAGATTATTAATTTATATGTCATGGTTTCATTTTTAATTCTTCTCCCTATTGTGGTATAGTAATTTTATTTTAGGTGCATCGTCTTCACATATTATTTTATTATTAGGGTTCCGTACCTCAAAAGGAAAAAACGGAACCCTTATAGGATCACTCGTGTGTCTGTCTGTCTGTCTGTCTGTCTGTCTGTCTGTCCGTCTGTCTGTCCGTCTGTCACAGCCAATTTGCTCCGAATCTTATGGACCGATCAAGTTAAAATTTGGTACACATATGAATCTCTGTGACCCAAACACAGACGTGTAACGTAAATAAATGAGTTTTGAAAATGGGAGTCATTTTTGAGGGGTAAATAGACAATTTTAAAAAAAAGATTCGCAATCTGTACCGTGTGACATATCAAATGAAAGGGCTTATCGTGAGGATCTCAAATAAATTTTTTTCATAATTTTAAAATAAATTGTATTAAAGTTATTTAAGACAATAGACGGAAATTTACTATTCCCCCCCCTTATCTCCGAAACTACAGAGCCTAAAATTTTGAAAAAAATACAGAAAATAGTTCTATACCTATAGATTACAGGAAAATTAATAAGAAGTCTTATGATCTTTAAACAACATGGTAAATCTCTCAATATTGTGCGTACAAACTTACATTTTCAGTTGGAATGTATGGGAGAACATGTTTTTCAACTACAATGTTAAGTTTGTTCTAGGGATAAATTCATTCCAACTACGGAACCCTTCATTGTACGTGGTCCGACACGTACTTGGCCGGTTTTATAATTAATGTATGCAAAATATTGTAAAACATTTTAAAAGAGTAACGGTGGAGCCCATTCTTCTCCATACGAAAACTACCTTTTGGAAGGGGCGACTAGAATCAATTCTATTTCATTGTAATTTTTGACGTTCAAAAGTGACTTTTATGTGCCTATTTGAAATAAATGCTTTGACTTTGACTTTGATGGCTTAGTGTCATAGGATGATCGTTTACTAGTTTTTGTCTTTCATTAAAAGATAAATCACTAGGAATTTCATTAAGTGTTCCTGCAGCAATAACAAGTGCTTTTAGTAAATCATCCCAATTCAAATCATAGCAACTCAAGGTAAGAAACCACGTAGGAGTCCCCAGATTCTTAACCATTGCAATAATATTTGAACACGCACTTTGTATGCATTTGATCCTCGCGTGTTCCGCATGTTAAGGTGAATATTTTCAACTAAGTTTTTTGGACGATTTTCTGCTTGACGCATTCTTAAAACCACCTATATTTTGCTCAGCACTATAAAACTCTATAACTCACAATGCATAAATGACCCTGGCTTGACAGTAATCTAAAGGTGTAATTGGATGAGACCGATTTTCTTGTAAACCATTTCTGCCCTTAGGAAACCGTTGAGCCGTGCTAATTTCTCTGCTCTTCCTTCCCTCGACATTTGTAGTTGATGAACTGGCAACTGAACACAGTTGTCGTTAGCAATATCATCAATACTCAAACCTTTTGAATGATTCTGGCTGGCGACTGATTGGTAGTTGTTCTAATGTCATAGACATTTACTGTTTGTTTTGATGTAATAAATGTACAAAAGGAGTTACTTTCGTTATACTATATTGGTCAATGCCATCCTTCTTGCGCAGGGCACATTAATTTGCCCCATACAAAATATCAATGACGGCTTCTTTCGCATTGCCGGAGCGCATGAGATTCATGAAGGCCGTTAGCTCCATCAAAAGGGACTCACTGGTGAGTCCCTTTTTATTTTATTGTAAGTCCTTTAGGTGTTGAGGTGTCAGGCCGTCGAGGCCACCGGTGGAGCTACTTCGAAAGGAGCAAACGGCCGCACATACTTGCTGAGCTTTAATTTCTAATTATTTTTATTAATTCCGGATCTGGTGGATCAGGGAAGGAGAGGTCATCTGCCGGGGCGGGGTGTTTGCTCTCCAGAGCTGTAAGTGTCTCTGGAGAGTTTGTCGCAACCACATCGCTGCTAAAGATGATCCTAGCTGCACCTCTGATATCACCCTCGCGTAGTTTAGACTCCACATGGTGCAATAAACCTCTTTGGGGAGGTGCGCTGGTAATTTAGGGTCGAAATTCGGGCCGAAATGTTACAATTATAATTATCCTTGATTTGTGCTGTTAAAGTTTTTTTATCTGCCAAATTTTTTTGCATATGTAGAATTCTAAACGAGAAGGTGAGTAATTCCTCCCAAGCACTTTGAGAGTTCTCTTGGGCGGCGAGGCGGATGCAACGCGCTAAACTTGAAGCCACGGATATTCTCGCGCCACGAGGTACTTCTCTTTAAAACTGGAGTCGACGTTTTTAATTTTGCAAGGGTTTTCCAAAAAGGTTGAGCGGGTGAAACAGGTGTTAGAGAAGTGGGTATTGTCGGGCATGAAAAAGGTACATTGTGGGGTTTGTGTTTCTTCCCCGAAAGTACCTTCAAGCCTCGTTCACCCTTAAAAAAACGTGCTTGGGGACAATGAGGGCATCTCATTAGGACATCCAGCGATGTGGCAGGTTGACTGGCGCTTCGTACGGCGTCACTGCTGTCGTCACTGTTAAACATTAAAAAAAAAACTTACACTACTTACACTATTTTTCCACACACAATATAATATAAATTAGAACGTAAAATAAATGGAAAATATTCAAAGAAAATTTTATAATTAGGATTTATTACAACCGTGACCAAGCGACATTCAATCCAACAACATTTTCATATGCCATTACATGTAACAATATAGCTCCTTGATCAACACCACAATTTCGAAATAACTCCACTAAACCATTCTTTAGATCTGAAAAACCAGCATCTTGATTATTTTTGTTCAGATGGCCACAAATTGAAGTAGATTCGTGGTTGACTTGTATTAAACTTGAGTGATTTAAAACTTCAAAATTACTTTGTAATTCTTGAACACCTATATTAGCTGCCGCCAGATCAGGAATTATTCAAGATTGTACTATTTGTGTACAAACGATTCCACATCGGATAATGTTTTAATTGGTTGGGATATTTCATCTAATGTCATGCCATTCTAATAAGCTTGCATAGGTGTTCTTCCCCTAGGAAGTGTTCTAGCCTACGAGTAGGTAATAGTGTTCTGTGGTTCTAGCACATCTGTTACTCAATATAATGTAATCACTACCTGTAGCACATCTGTTACATTATATTGAGTCATTAGCTCATTCGGAAGTATATCTCCTCGTAAATCACCTACGGTAACTGAACGATCCTGTTTACGATAACAATTTTTTTTACATAAGCTTAGCTCTAATTTGAGCCCGTAACTCTGCATCCCGAGCACGCCTGGAACTTTGGTTTGGTTGTTGGCATGGCGCTGATGAGCACAGCTTAATAAGGTTGGTGAGAGCCTTGGGTACAGACGCCAGCACATCAAGCTATAACAATCTGTCAAATTCCTTTAATAGATTTTCAACGTTGTCACTAAAGCATAAGGTTCAAAGTTGATTGGGAAAATTTGTCAATTTCGGGTAGCTTGATGTGCTGGCTCTGTACTTTCCTTTTCAAAATACTTGAGTTGATCACTTTTTGGAGCTTCCGGAATGCGACTAGCTAGGAATAGTGGAATCACCGATGCTTTCCAAGTAATATTTCGACCTACTCGTATTCAATTGAATATTTTGTTAATACCTCCATATGGCGTCATTAAAATGATGGTAGCATCCACTTATTTTTGCCTGAGGGAAGACAGCAGAAGCGGTGTTCATTTGCGCCTTCTCATATTTAAAAGATTTGACGTTGATCCCCAAATTTTCCTTTGTTTTTCTGTTCTATTGGGTAACAGCGTATAAACAACAGGCGCATAATGTTTGTCTTCGTTTTAGTCCAGTTTAAATCTAAATGTAGCACGTAAAGCTAGTAAAACGGCTTTGGAACCATTTTGAAAGTACCATCCGCAAAATATCCTTCATTATTCTTAGCAATATTTCGTAGCTCCGCATTTTCTTAATACACAGCAGACAAAATATTAATGGTATTATGTACTGACTACTTTCAACAAATGCGTGTATTGTGTAGAGTTGTTGGAACCCCTTTGGACAGCAAAGAAGCGACGGAACTTACATATTTTTTCTCTATTTTCAGTGGAATAGAATATAAAAATCCTCTCATTATCATCCTCTTAAACAAAGATAACTACGTCGCCAGGATTTTTAAAACGTACCTTAGTGGAACCTATAATTTTGTTTCTTTCGTTGTATACCTATTCCCGTTTTTTGGTATGGGCTCTTTCAGATTTTGGAGACCGTAGTCATTTAATCGCTTTACTGTTTTATCATATTCTTGTTGTATTGAGTTAAAATTACAGTTACTTGTCCGTTTGAGATTATCAACATCTTTTATTACGATGTTTTTAACGGTGTTAGCTTTACAGCTCGTGTTGTTGGCCATAAATATTGATTCAATCCACGTATTTAGCGTTAAATTTCCATTACGCACTTTCTCATTGCAGCATTTTCGAGCCTCCTCGCTTAGTTGATATAAATTCCATGTAGGATGTAGTGTTTCCCACACGTTGGAAGAAGACATACTTACATATTTTATTAAAATAGGCATGAAATACTGTAGCATATGAAATTGCTGTTTTGAAATTACTTACGACGTGAGTACGTCACGATGAGTTCATTATCAAGATTAAATACCTAGTAATTGTGTATGGATATTTTTGTAGTGGCCAGAATCCTTTTGAAAAGTTTGTATGCAAATAAACAAAATAGTGTCAACAAAGAGACAACGAAGGTTGCGAATAAGAAAAAAAAAATTCTTCATTTATTCTTAAAACACATACAACTATCATCACAGGCTTACCTAATGCAATAGTGTAGTTATAGTTATAATAATAGCTTACAATTAGACTTACAATTATATGTTATTAAATTTTTATTAGCCAACAGTAATTTTACAAAATGCGGCCCGTGTGAATTCACTCAGAGTACAGTTGAAGCAGTCAATCTATTGTAGTAAAATAAATAAAGCTTACGAAACTTAATCATCAGGATGCCTAGTTGTGGGTAAGGAAAAAGTTTTCTTGATTCGCAACTGGTTGCGAACAAAGAATAAAAATTCTTAATTCGCAACTGGTTGCGAATCGCAGTTGTGAAAACGGCCGGAAGGGCATCGCTTACTTATTTCATCAAATAAAAAATCATTTAGGCAAAATATTGCCAGATAATCACACACCGCGACGTCAAAAAAACTTCAGTTATATGACCTTTCATGTTGATAAATTAGTGCCTTTGTCAATCTGTCTGCCTGTGTGGTGTCCCTGTTTGTTGTATGGGTAATGGGGTGAAAGTCTGTTCAGCCAGTTTGAACATAATTGGGTCTTTTCTGATTGGTGTAGGAAATGATTTCACTTTCGCTCGTTCGATCAACATGAAACTACTTATATAATATTGTTTACACTGCAGTAATGTGGTAACTTTGACCTGATGCTGCAGCCAGGAAAGTCTGCAGACTCAAATCAAATCAATCAAATCAAAAGTCATTTATTCAAACTAGGCTGAGAATCAGCACTTTTCGAACGTCAAAATTACATAAGACAGTCCCCCAAAACGCCCGCCCTTCACCACTTCCTAGTGCTTTCGCTGGGGAGAAGAAGTGGCAGCACAGCTGTCTGTTCAGTTATAAAATACTCGACTGTATACAAAACTAGATCTGCAAAGTATCTAATTAACATTACAGGACACAGAACATTCAATAAAATTATTTTCCATGTGTTAGCTAGCCACGCCAATATAGTACCAATACCATAAAAATCTATACGTACTCAAGCTAAAATAAAAATACTAAATCAAGTAATAAAAAAAAAAACTACCTAAATAAAAGCCTCCAGGTATAAAGGGCGTGACAACTTACATATTTATGCAATGCTGGGTTCTGTTCACATAGCTGTCACTTGAAGTCACAAATGATAAACTAGGACCATCAAAGTAAAAATTAATAAACAAGTTAGGTATTACTAATAACAACAATAAAACCATGGTCAGCAAGACGACTAGTCACCACAAGCAGCACCCGTTCACGAGCATAACGCAAAGATCAGCCATTACCCCCCTCGCCATATTTGAGGGAAGGAGGCAACCCGACCCCCGACGCTACCGCAAGGAGTGACATCTAAGGGAGCATGACGAACTTGCTGCCGGTTACTCAGGCAAGAATAAAGCTAACCACTTATTGCAATCAACTCATTACAAAACATTGAAATGAATTGATTATGTCAATAATAAATTAAAATAAAATTAAACTGAATTTACTTATACAGTCAACTAAAAAATAAATAAAAAACAATTACATGAACTCATATAACCTGTCAGTAAGCTAATTCTGGAGAAAGAACATAAACATTGTCTTGAGTTAATCAGGCCGACCAACTATTCTTATCGTTTAAGTAGTCGTTGATGGAATAGTAAGCCTTTGAACAAAGGTTGGATTTTACTTGAGCTTTAAACGTATTATAAGGCAAATCTAGCAAAGAGGAAGGTAGCTTGTTATAAAAGGTTATACCAAGCCCAACAAATGAGTTATGAACCGTATGAAGCCGGTGGAAGGGAGTTCGTAGTTTGTCCTTATTTCTAGTGTTAACATTGTGAATATCACTGTTTTAGTGTACAAGTGTATATTTTGCCTAATATGTAAGATGTTGGCAAAGATAAACTGTGATGTATCCGTGAGAATACCAATATCTTTAAAAAAATCTCTTAGAGAAACTCTGGCACCTAGCTGGTAAATTGCTCGAACAGCTCGTTTTTGCAGGACAAATATCTTTTGTATATCAGCGGCTTTGCCCCACAGCAGAATACCATAGGACATAACGCTGTGAAAATAACTAAAATCGACTAAACGAGCTGTATCAACGTCAGTGTATTGTCTTACTTTCCTTACGGCGTAGGCAGCCGAACTTTGCCTTCCTGCTAGGCTGGATATATGTGGTCCCCACTGAAGTTTGGCATCAACTGTTATTCCCAGAAATACTGCCGAGCCCACAGTTTCAAGCACCTCTTCATCTAAGACGATGTTGGGTCCTAGATTTCTAACATTTAGTTTTCTTGGCATTGAGAACTAGGTTATTTGACGTAAACCAATCCGTAACAATTGAGAGTGCACTGTTTACGTCGTCAAAATCTTGTCTATTCCTGTCTACTTTAAAAATAAGATAGGTATCATCTGCAAACAGTACAACGTCACAGATGCCCTTTAAATGGAATGGTAAGTCATTGATATATACTAAGAACAAGAATGGACCCAGTATTGAGCGTTGCGGCACAACTAACAGTACTGGTAGCCCGGAAGATTTCACACCATTAACATCTACACATTGGAACCTATTATGTAAATTAGAATGTATTACTATGAGAGCCTCGTTTTGGACACCGTAATGACGTAGTTTACGTAAAAGCGTGTCATGGTGCACGTAATCAAAGGCTTTGGAGAGATCACAGAAAACTCCAATAGCATTTTGCGAGTTCTCCCATGCATTAAATATGTGTTTCAACAAAGCAACACCCGCATCTGTAGTCGAACGACCTTTTGTAAAGCCATATTGTTCATTATGAAGGAGGCTATTTAAATTAAAATGTCTTAGCAACTGCTTGAGTATTAATTTTTCAAATATTTTACTAAATGCAGGTAAGATAGAAATAGGCCTGAAATTGCCAACGTCATTTTTATTACCTGATTTAAATAATGGTATGACTACTACTCTTCATGAGATCAGGAAAAGTTCCTAAATCAACACATTTATTAAAAGTAACATCTAGATAGGGAGCTACGATGTCTATTATATTACTTAAAAGTTTAATGGAGATGCCCCAGTAATCACCGGTGTTTTTAGACTTAAGTGTGTTAAAGACATTAACTACATCACGCGGGGTTACACGTTCGAAGCTAAATAAGCGACTACATTTAGGTACACTACTATGCAAAATATTTTCAGCTTTAGACGGGGACGAATTTAAGGAGCAAGTCGTAGTTATAGGTATATTGGCAAAAAACTCATTAAATGCCTCAGCTACATCAGCTGCTTTATTAACTAATTTGTTATCGACCATAATCTCAAGTTGTTTATCTTGTTTAACCGATTTACCAGTTTCATTTTTAATAATTTTCCGAGTGTTTTTACTTTATTATTAGAATTTTTAATTGTATCACTTAAAAATTTTGATTTAGCAAAAGCACTAATCTTTTTCATTAATTTTTTACATACTCTAGGAAAGGAGTATCAAACCTATATTTTTTCAAACCATATAACTCGTATAATCTCGCTCTACTTTTATAAATATCTGGAGTAGCCCATTGGTTAAAGCCAACGGAGGATCCATTAATGTTAATGGTTTTGGTCTTGAAAGTAGATTGGAACTCTTTTTGCACAACATCAAAAAGGGCACCATAAATTTCATTAGGATTCTCGTGTTCTACTATAGATGGTGTAATTCTATGAGCTATATTATTTTTAAACATTTTGCAACGACTAGCCGTATAAGGCCTGCATTCAAGTTTTTGCGACTTTTTATTTAATAACATGGCGAAGCTAGGTAATAAACCACAGTGGTCGGACGTTAAGTCAGTTAACACTAAATTATTTTTGGCATCACAATCGCTAAATATATTATCAAGACATGTTGAAGAAGATGCCGTGATCCTAGTAGGTTCAAAAAACAAATTAATTAAATTAAAGACCTAAACAGATTGAGAAGTCTTAATGGAGTAACATCTAAAATATTAATATTGAAATCTCCAAATAAAATAATACTTTTATTACTTGATTTTAACCTATTGAGAGAATCCTCCATTACCGATTCAAAACTAATAAAATCCCCAGAGGGGGGTCGATAAACACAGATTATAACATATCGCTCAAGTTCAATACAAGACCACTCTATAGTGCGCTCGATTGAAAGATTAACTACATCTAAACGTTGTTTACATTTCAACTTGTTTGAAACAAGAACTAAAGAGCCACCGCGAATAGCACTTTTTCTCACAAATGCACTCTGTACGGTAAAGTTATCATCATTGAGAAACACTACTTCATGTTCTTTCAACCAGTGTTCAGTCAAACATAACACATGAACATCATAGTTCTCCATAAATAAACTTAATTCTAGCTCTTTGCCGGACAGACCCTGCATATTTTGATGTACAACATTCAACATATGCGGCTGTCCCGTTGTCGCACCTAATAGTTTAAACTACAAGGCGTATCAAAAGTAGTGTTAGTACCACTACTAACAGTAATCGATGGTACACTACAAGTACCAGTGTCACTGAGTATATTGTATGCTAAAAGATTAGCAATTTGTCTCTTACAACTAGGTGGCAAATACATAGTGTAATCTGTCAGTTCACCAGACTCACCAACTACTCCGCAACTTACAGCAGACGTATTGAGTTGCAGCTCATTCAACATCTCTCGAGGCTTTCGTTAGACGGTTGGATCAAGGGCCTGATTCAGAAGGCAGTACTCCTTGATACGGCTCGCATTGTGAGGAAGTTCCTGTCTCTGGAGCCCTAACCACCGGTAGCTTGGACCCTGCTGCCGATACCGGCGGACTATTATTTTTTATACTTTTAAATGTTTTTCATATGTTTTTTATAAAAATATTTAAAAATGTACCTATTTAATAAGTAAGAAAACGAAATAATAATATTTTTTTATTAAGGTACATAAAGGTTTTGGTAGGTACTCTTCTAGCTAGATTACTGGGTAATCTGTATTTAGGACAGTCGCTGGGTTTCCTGAATGTTGGTTTATGCGCTCGTCAATTTTAAAGAATCGAAAGTTCTGAAATTTCATGTGGGTTCTCTACGGTTTCGGTGGTCTCTAGCGATTTAAATTTATTAAAAACTCTCGTCGGATATCGGTAATGTTTACCGAAAGCCGGTTCAGCGTATTTTTTGAATCTTTGGAATTCCAACAATTCTTTAGCCCATTCTTCTTTTTTCACATAAAAAAGAGCAGATTGTAACCAAGCTGGCACAAACTCATCCATGTAATAGTATCGCCTTTTCCAAACTCTGTGGGTTTCACAGTAGTTTCCGCCATTGCCTCCGATCCAAAATGGAAGACTGCGGAATAACAAAATATTTTAGTTAGTGAAATGGCTAATGAAAAGACTCCAATAAATGGGGCCTACAGCCTACACAAATAGTCTGGAAGGTAGCGCTGCACCGTTATGAGTTATTTCATACCGGCTGAAACTCACAAAATAGTTTTTTTTCAGATTTTTCACCAAGGGGATAAAACAGTTCTCAACCAAAGCACCTGCTATCTAATTTCTTCACCACTCTTGGTTGACTGGTAGAGAATGCACAAGGCATTAAGTCCGCTTTTGTACCTTTTCTGTGTGCGAGAAGTTTAAATAAATAAACAGTGTCTTCGCTGTCGTCTTATTGGAGCCCGATCGCAAGACCTTATTATATAGCTATATATCAATCAATAATAAAAAAAAACTATTTTTTTTCGACAATTGGAGACCTGTCTCTGTCTGTAATAAATCCCTATACGAAAAGAATACGGTTTAGTCCACTCTCGACCCCTCGACCTCTAAAATAATATTTGTCTATTTGTTTCCTCTCAACCCTTAAACATAGTTCACTCTCGACCCCTAGGGGGCGAGACTGAATTTTCATACAAAGGACAGGCATACCTCGTCCACTTTCGACCCCTAGTTCGGTAAGTACCTAAAATTAATATTTTGGTACAGTAAGGTACAAAAAGGTAAATAAACGACCAATTTTAGACAACACTTAATAGAATTATTTATTACCCTACTGCACCAGAAGGAGGGTTATGTTTTTCGAGTGTATGTACATATAAGCATAGTATATTTATTTGGCACGCTCTGTAGCCTAAACGGCTTGATCGATTTCAGACTGAGACGTGATGTAAGATTCGTCTTAATGCTCACAATTAAGACGAATCTTACATTGATATACCCAGTGTCACTCTCAAGTGACACTGGGTATATAATAAAATAATAATAAAAATATATAAATAATATAATATAAAAAAATAAAATGGCAGATTTTTGGCGTCATATTATGTCTTCAAAAATTTTTTTTTTTCAAAACCTATCGTATGGGGTATCAAAATAAAGGATTTCATTTATAGCTTGTAAAAATTTACGCAACTTGTATGTTTACATGTAATTTGGAATGAAAAATGCTAAAATAATAAAAAAAATACAACAAAAAATATTCAACGTTACAACATAAATAAACTAAAAAGCTGGAAATAAAAAAATGTAATTAAAAAAACTTAAAATCCCAACTGCGGTAAAAACTTAAGTTAAAAAAAAACTGAAAGCTAAAAACAAGTCCATTTAAATTAAATAAAAGTTGGAAACAGGCGGGACCCATTTGAGTTAATATCATTCGAACATTTCTGTCACGATTGTAGTTAACTAACACTGCGTTGCGTTGTTGTTGTCGTTGATTTTAATAATCACTGTGATCCTGTTCTAGTACAAGGTGGATTTCGCTACCTAAACAAGAAAGCCTTATTTGATTTTTTTGCAACCTGCGACAAGGCGTTATTGACGAATTGTTGTGAGTTTTATTTATTTATAAATCAAGACAAGTTTATACTCCATCGAAAAGACTTTCAATACAAGATCCCAAAGTTTCAACAAAATCAGGCGGACCACTTGTCTATTATTATAATTCGAAATGTGTGTTGAACATCTCTGCTCACCTCTTCGGGTGTATAGACATAGATACATTTAAACTATAACATATGAATATGAACCTGGGGGCTAAAAAGGCTACTTTGGCAGATTCATAAAACAATTCATATCACGCAATTCATCTGTTTGACAGTTTCACACCTATATATCCTTGAAGGGTTAGGCAAAGGTGTACCTGTAGCATTTTACGAATCTCCATACAAAACTGTCATACAGATGAAATTGCGTGATATGAATTGTCTTATGATTCTGCCAAAGTGGCCTTTTTACGCCCCCTGTTGTGGTTGATGTGAATGCTTTTTGTTTATATAAAAATCATCTTCCTGACCTGAACAGAAAAATGGCTATATCTCTAAAACTAGGCATAATTTTTTTTTGCGCCCATATTAACTTTCGATCAGCATGTTACAGGCTATATTGTATCAAAATTTCAGCCTAATTCACCGAACGGTTTCTCCATACATTTTGTGCGGGGTCCTTTTGTTTCTTAGCTATTTGGCTAGTTTAAGCTACATTAACGGGCCCAAGCCAAGTCAATGTAGCGTGTATGTGGTGTTTTTTTTTTCCTTTTTTATGAAGAATTAATGTTACGAAGAGTGATTTCATTTTCGTCAATTTGCATGAACTTTCTAACTATTCTGCAGGTATTTAAAATTGCGGCTTTTTGGAGTGTTATATAAATTGAGTCTCTTAGGTCTATTTGTTTAAGACTGTGGTGAAGGTCATTGGGTATAACACCCGTCGTGGAGACAACAATGGGTACTACGTTTCATGATATTAGTTTAGATAAATAAATAAAAATATAGTAATAAAATACAACAAAAATAAAAATAACTATAGGGTAAATAAATATAGCTGTATAAATAAATATATATATAAGTATATGTTGGCGGGAACGTGAGCGCAGAGATAAGTGGGTCGTCTCTCTAACCCTGTGGTAAGGGTTCCATAGCGTGGGTTACTCAGGCAAAACAATATGATGCAGTGGTAAGACTTTATTACTAAAGAGTAAACAGGAGTAATCACTAGGTATAGGTACTGTGAACTTGATGGGTTCGATGATAGCGTGCGCCCACTTCGAGCTCTCTATCCAGTCTGCTCGCACACCTAGTTACCTACCAAGTATCAACGATCCCGTCCACGTGCGGCGATCGAACTGTCCCTATATTTATTGTAGTCTTTGGATCGAACGATACTGGCGCCACACGGCGTTCATTGTACGTATTAAACTAACAACCAATCAGAGCTAAGCTATGTAATTTGACATGTACTCAGAAATCAACTGAGTAACTTATTAAAGCTAAACTTTCGTTAGTGACGACATATAAATAAATAAATATAACTGTAGAGTAGACTGATGATTTATCATCGTAACTGTACTTTGGGGGTCGAGAGGAAACTAAAACTTGTCTGGAAAATAAAATGCACTCTCGACCCCCAAGGGTCGAGAGGAAACTATAGTTAGGGTCCAGTGGACACATTATTTATTGGGGGTCGAGGGGCCGAGAGTGGACTAAACCAAGAATACAACAACCCTAACTTCTAACTACAAAACATTTGATTTTTACATAGATTTTTATCAGTGGCAGAAATTGCAGCCTATCGTATCTACAATGTGTAAAAAGAAATAAAGACAAATTATCAAACTTTAGGACAAAGACTCTTGCCGAAATATCGAGTGGAAATTTGGAAGACAGTTCGAAGTCCGTGTAGCTGGATTTTCAAAACTTATTCGATTAAGGGCGCATTCGACCAAACTTTTATACCTAGAATAAGTCTTATCCTGAGAATAATTATTGAATTTTTTACAGTTAGTCCATACTAGAACTGTCAGTCGTCAATTTTATTCCAAGAATAAAAGTTATCTGACTTTGGTAAAATCAGCCCTAAGTAGTATGACGATTGCGTTATATGCGCTGGAGCGCTTGCAAGCAGTGTCGAGCGGAAATTAAAGTAATTATCAACTGACAAAATTGCTAAATGTATTTGTACGGTACCTACGCAATAATTATAATCAAGAATTTTCACATAATTCAATGAAAAATGTAAAACTTTCTCCTGTTCAACAACGTGAATTTACTAATGAGTTAAAATGCGAGTTTGCTATTGTAGTCAGGAATAAAATAGCAAATACTGTGATGAATGTAGAAGACAGGGAACTGTCGGTTGCCTACGACAAATAAAGTACGAAAACAGAAAAAGCTCTTACCATGATTCTAATGCAATGCTGTCTTTGTGGATTAAATACACTGGCAGGTTATAAATAAATATTGAAACTCGTATAGCTTTTGCCTCTAAACGTGGTTCTATTGGTCACCTACGCAAGATGAATATTATAAAGATTATAGTAAAAAAGCGAGGACTGTTCTAAGCGTTGATGCTACTGGTAGCATTTTCAAACCAGTTGGAGCGGGAAATTAAAATTTATCAAATCAGATATTCTTCTACTCATGTTTCAATCTCTTTGGAAAATAGCAAAGGCATTGAATATAAATAGGTATAAAGAGAATGTATAAGAAGCATATTAATCTGTGTTCATCTTTAGCTTTGCTTCCATCAGAACTCAAATGTGATGACTGGGAGGCTATACCTACCTACATTATGGAGGATTGTCTCAGAACAGACAATATCGATAAATTTAATGATTATTTTGTGTCAGCTTGGCTTGATAATGAATATTTCAATGGAAAATGGGATTTTTATGGTGCCACATACAGAACGAATGACCCAGTAGAAGGTGGTAATGCCAAATTAAATATACGAATGAAAAATACTTTAATCACCATGTGCATAATTAAAGTCGCCATGCTTAAATGACATGTGGCTATTTTCCAAGCCATGTTCCACAAAAATCACACAGATGGCGCGCTAAGTAAAATGGTTGGTATTTATACTCGTTACAATTAATTAATATATTGTATTTTATTCAAAAATCTTGCCGGTTTAGGAAGATTTACAGACATTGACAGTAAAGCTTCATTGAATTGTGCCGGGGTGCGGGAGGCGTGGCAAAACCGGTTGTCTGTTTGTTATTAACTAATGAGCTCAGTTTTGTCCTGAATAAGTATTTGCAACAGAATGATAAGCAGTCAGTTTAAGTGTAGTGCCCTTTGGGAACATGTCAGAAGAGGGTTGTTCAAGTGGAATTTCACGCAATTATAAAATTATTAAAAATCAACTCGGACAAACTCTTTTGCATGCCGGTCATAAATAATACAAACATCGCCAAAATAAAAATTATACATTTAGTCTGTATGTGTGCTAACAGGCTTAAAGGACCTTAAGTGCAGTGGAACAGTGACTAGACAATCACGGTGATCTTGTGAATATCAATCACGATGCGTTCCAAATTTTTTAAAGAATGATGTTAGCTTAGGTACCTATTGATGCGGCGGAGGACACGGCGCAGCACACTCTCGAGGTGTGCCCGTCGTGGTCCGAGCCGCGCCGCAGTCTCACGGCGGCGATCGGAACGGACCTCTCGCTCCCCGGCGTGGTCAACGCCATGCTGAGGGACGAGGGGTCCTGGGCGGCAGTCGCCTCCTGCGAACATGTCATGTCCCAGAAGGAGGCGGCGGAGCGCGCGCGGGAGGAAGACCCTCTCGCGGCGCCGCTCCGAAGGCGGAGGAGGGGTCGGAGAAGACGTCAGTATGACGGTCATCTCCGACTCCTCCCAGGTGGAGGCCAGCAGGCGACGGGTGCGGGGGCACCCTCGCCTGCATCGCACGCGCCTCCACCAGTGTCGGACGGGAATGGCCAGGTGTTCCCGGCCATTCCCGTCGCCCCCCAGCTCCCGCTCGGGGGGCACGCGGGGCCCGCCAGCTAGGCGGGCATGCGCCGGGAGGGTCGTGGAAGTAAAGGCTGAGCCGGTTTCCCATGACCCTCCCATCACGGCGACGAGGGAACACCGCTGAGTTTTAGTGGGTATACTGCCACTCTGGCAGGGAATCCCACATACTCCGTCTCGTCCCCCGACGAGCGGAGATGCGTAATGTCATTTCTCAGCGACAAAAAAAAAAAAAAAAAAGGTACCTATTGACAATTGCAAAAAACATTTGTGTGAGGATTATTTATTTATCCATTTATTTATGGTCCAATCCCCACGTTATACGAGAAATATGTTTGTCATTTAAAAAACAAGGGTTGCCATCATGAATTACCAGACAACGAAGGCATAAAAAATCACTCGAAGCTGTGATTCCTGAAGAATTTCAATTCTGCCTAATGCTTGATCACTGTGAAGTTGGAAACAGAATAATTATTTTTGCATCCAAGGACGTACGAGATCACATAAAATGTATTCAGCACTGTTTTTTTAGCAGTGAAAAAGCAACTAATATCATATACCACATGACAAAGAATGTTCGAAAAAATTAAAGAAGCCTTACCCGAGTGTTCAGTTCATTCAATTCAGTCTTGATTTTGAAACGGCAGCAATGAATGGTGCAGCAATTTCCCAGAGGCATTAAAATACTCGGATGTTACGTACAGACGCCAGCACATCAAGCTACTACAATTTGTCAAATTTATTTAATAGATTTTCAACTTTATCGCTAAAACATAAGGTTCAGTAGCTTAACGTGCTGGCGTCTGTACATTGATTTTGAATGACCCTAAAGTATAATTTAAATTATTTATTTTAAGAGCCCATACTACCTCAGCTAAAATTCACTCTTTGTCTCGCTCGCACGATACTGCTCGCGGACTAAGTGTGAGCGAGACAGAGTGCGGTGCTGGGCGGCAGGCAGCGCCAATAGTTTAGGTTTTTGCTTTTTACGGCGAAAATAATTGTAATTAAAAAAAAATTAAAAACATAGTCGCTGCTTTATAGTTAGTTTAGTTATTATACAAGGTTTCCTGATCAAATTTGAAGTATTTTTTTAATACCAGCGGTTTATTGTTCAGCTTCGAGGTAACTTTGGATTTTTTTTCTATAGAGAAAATTTTATCGAATCGTGTTTTCGTCAATAGTACATAGTACCTTACATTAATCCTCAACTTTACCATATATTTATTTCAAAATTAATGCTGCAGTATTTTCGACATAACGGAGGATCATGCTAAGCAATTTGAGGTAGTATATTAAGGGAAAGACCTGTGATTGTTGTTATAAATGTTGTATAAAAAAAAAAAAAAAACTATAGGTATTGTCATTATCATAATCAGTTATGAGCTATTGTCCAGCCCATTTTCCACAAAAAATACAGATGGTGCTGTCCCTCGTCTTGAAAAAATGACTTCTTCTTTTCTTTAAAAAACAAAATTTGTATAAAGTTCAATGGTGAAGGACACTGTCTCCTGTGTGTGATTTTTGAGTATGGTGGTTAAGTATTTTTAATTCGTCTAAATGTTTTTCGACTGTACGTTTTTATCGTTTCGTGTAGAGTTGGGACTTTTTGAATCGTGTAGAGTCGGGATCGGTGAGAGTACGAACTCTTGATTTTTTGTTCTCCTAATTATTATTACAGCAGCAATATATATCTTGTAACTAAAAACTGTGTTTTGTATTTAGATTTTTAAATACATCTTATATTTAAATTTTGGTTTACCTACCTAAAAAAATTATAACGTTTTTATTTAATGCAGTGATGTGATTTTTTTATTTTGCAACACTTGGTACAATTTGATGCGTGCATGTGTCCATGTGCAATGACTCACGCGTATCAATTGACGTTTTAAACACCGGGCGCCGGTGCACCATATTCTGCCAATTCATCCATTGTTTTCCACCAGGAGAGGGAGAGATTAAGATTGAGTTCAAGAGCCAGGCCCATTCACGAATAAAAGAAAATACCGAAAAATAACTATTACAACCGACTTCAAAAGCGTAAAATAACTTGATTCCGGAAGTAGGTGACCAGAAATCAAACAAAGGCGAAGGTTCTTAGCATTGTTTTTTGGAAGTCGGTTTATTTAATTTTCCGTACGTTAATCACCTTATGTATAAGTACTGTTCGTTTTTAATGAGTATAGTAGGCCTGCCCATCGGTCATAAATAAAAAATAAATACGCGCCGGTCAGTTTCACTGACTCTCTTGGTTATTTTTAGTATTCGTGTTGCTTATCAACTATAATAACGACAAGATGACGATTAAAATCGCTTGGCAACAGTATTATTTAAATGCACGAAAGAGGATTCCAAATTCGCAGTAACTTAGCTACCCAACTTGAAAAATTTCAACCCCCCAAGTAGGAATGGGTTGTAACAGGTAAAATCGCATATCTGTTCCGACTGTTCCTGTTCCATGTAATTAACAATTGCAAAACCCTGTTACAAAATAACAGGCTGTTAGTTCACACTATGTGGGAACAAACTATTGTGTGTTCTCTCGTTACCACAGCTGATAAACGTAGGTACTTCTCTTTCCAACTAAATTGTTACACATATGCGAGAAAAAGAATTAAAAAACTTGTGACGGACGATGTAACAGGGTGTCACAGTGTATCAGTAATATTTTTATCTTATTCTAACTAAAGTAACTGTCATAAGCATGAATAAGAATAGCTTGTGACTGGATGACTATTATCTCGTCGTAGAACAAAAGCTGTTTTTTCAGTTTGTCCAGACTTACGAGTTGTATGTCCGGAGTTCGAACCCAAACAGCATTTTAATTCGTGTATTTATTTTATTACCACTGCTCACAAAACGGTGAAGGAAAACATCGTGAGGAAACCGGCATGTCCGAGAACCAAAAAATTCGAAGACATGACATCCACCAGGCCTGTGCCCCAGCAGTAGGAACATTTAGGCCGATTATGCTTTGCGATTTTGGTACTTGACAGAGAACGTGCACACGAGTGTAGCGTCTAATATCAGTTTAAATACAACTATTACATAAACTTACAGGCTGATATATCGTAGCGCCCATCTGTAAACATTAGTGTAGAAATAAGCTGACATCGGGTCCAAATGTGGATAAGTAGGCGCACTGGATAACCCAGCAGCAATACCTATGACAGCCATACCGGCTTTAAACCCATCGATCAGTACACATGCACCTTCTCTAATGTTTCCTGAAGTCCGCAACGCAACTCCCACATTGTATTCTGAAAAAAAAATTTTTCATGTAAATATAATATGTATGACAAGAAAAGGACTGCCTTTGCCCGGAAAATGCTATCTTCACCTGGAACTAAAGCTTCTCATTGTAGCGAGGGGCTTCGACTGTTGTGTAGTTAAGGACAGAGGTTAATTCAATTCTATAGTCTATACTTACTTATTTTATCATTCAATCAATCAATCAACTCAGCCTATCGCAGTCCACTGCTGTACATAGGCCTCTCCCAGACTGCGCCACAACACCCTGTTTCCCGCCTTCCGCATCCAGTCTATCCCAGCCACCTTCTTTAGGTCGTCCGTCCATCTAGCTTTTTCATTTTATCTTTATGCAACAATAATTTAAACAAACGTATTTCAACAGAGGCATTAGTGAAAAACAATGTCCAATCATTACACCTATGAACATAAGCTTCTTACCGGTTGTAGGAACAGCTAAATCGAGACCCAAGCGGGGTTTCCAAAAATATGTGCCTGGTACTGCACCCTGAAATAAATAATAGACAGTGGTAACGCCAACACTGATTAGATAGATTCACTCTTATAATATGAGGCAGTTTGTATTTCCCGCTCCTTTTCCCAACCTGCACATGCAGCCCTTTTAGCATCATTCAAGAACGTGAACATGAGAACGAGAGAACGACTAGTGACAGCTGTCAGTTCACCGAAGAAATTGCACATGGACACACGTGTGTAACGGATCTCTCGAACCACCCCCGCACCGCATGACGAGCCCTTTCGTCTGATCATCCGCGAAGAGACGAGGATCATCTCGAGCCTTTCTCTGCAGTATTCAATACGTTTCCGCTCCGCCAAACACCCCTTGTGTTTGATTACCCAGTGTAATAAGAATTAAAAACTATATTCAAATATTGGTCGCGCGACCCGCGTAGTGTTAACCTGCTGTCCGACAGTCGAAGGAGATTGGATCCCGCTGGCCTGCCCCTGGTGAGTGCTGCATGCCCCTTCTCTTCCTCTTTTTCCCGTCTCGATTTTTGTCACTGCCGATTCACTGTAATACCTACACGTCCGCTCGTATCGAAGGTTGGTTCTGATACTTTCAGGACTGAATTATTGTTGGCGTGACCATATTTGTGGTCCTTCGAGCCGGATTTCTGATCCTTTTTAAATACTGGAACCCTCCAGCCGCCCTTATTAGGATTTAATAGGCCCTAATAGGAGAAACATACATAAATCTACCCCATTGTAGTACACCGCGTAGATCACATTGCGTCGATCTTTCTCATAAATAAGTGTTTACTCATCTAGATAAACATATTAACTCTCCATCTAATCTTTATTTCAGTACTTATATAACGCTAACTTTGGTTAAATTCGAGTTTTATTACGTACAATTTTTATATTAAACTACCCTCAAATTAAATTGTTGTCTTGCCGTGTAATATGAAATGTTTTAAAGGTTGTAAAAGTTCGCCATATTTGATTTGACATTCATATTTATTCGGTTATTCATTCGTTAACTCACTTTTAAGTTGTTTATTCATTCTAGTTCATTATTAACCGAACAAAGTAGGAAGTAGTAGGAGTTACGCAAAATAGTAACCTCCAACCAAAATTTCATCGTATTATTGTGGTTCATTAAACCGCAAATCAGCTGCTTGTTTACAATAGGTTGAATATATAAATTTCGTTATGCCTAAACCAGCTAAGAAAACTTGTGATTCGGGTTCTGATTATGACGTTGCAGAAGATACGCGGTTACTTACGTTGCAGGCTAAACGCGAAGCTATCTTTGAAATTGTTCAAAAGATTTACGATCTTTCTTCGAACAGCGATCTAAGGGAAAGTTTTCTTGACGAATCTTCACAAATAGATTCATTGCGCGATGAATTCGAACAGGTTCTGGACGAATATAATAATCGTTTATTGACATCTAACCCATCCGCTAGGCCTGACTATAAGAGTCTCGTGGCTTTTGAGTCTCTGTATGGTAGGATAAAGCGAGTGCAGTCACAATGCTCGCCACATAGCGATAGTGTTCCGCACAAGTCTAAACCTAGACTGCCACCGATTGAGTTAGTCCAGTTTTCTGGTGACATTCGCTCATGGCCACTATTTTATGCCAGTTATAAATCGACCGTGCACGATAATCCATCTCTCACTGACGCCGATAGATTATATTACCTATTGGGGAAGCTAACCGGTAAAGCCCAGTCTGTGTGCGCGGGGATATCTCCATGTCCGGAAAATTATAGTCTGTTGTTACAAACGCTCATTGATAAGTACGACGACAAGCGTATGTTGGTTTCTACGTATTTAAATCAAATGTTTGAGTTCAAAACTTTCCAATGCGCTTCAGCAACTAACTTTGATTTATTTACTGAGAAATTTAGCAGCGCAGTCGCCGCTTTAAAGAACCTTAAAATGGATAACCTTACCGATTTAATTCTGATTCATATCGCCTTACAGAAAATAGACCCTGAGACCGTCCGCGCATTTGAAATTAAATACTCAACAAAAATACCTACCTTTGATAACCTAGTCGAATTTATTTCAAATCGAGCCAAAGTGTTAGAACGTACTGAGCCAACTTCTTCTACTAATAAGCGTCCAGTTAACTCTAATCGGCGTTTAAATACCGCTTCGCCGCCGAAGTGTCAAACATATTTAAGCACAACGGTTGAATCCGCGTGCAAGTGCCTATGCGCTAATATTGTGCATCAACATTTATTCAAGTGCGCCGATTTTAATGAAATGACTCCACAACAGCGTTATAAGTGTGTGAAGGATAACAATGCGTGCATTAACTGTCTTAGTTTAAAACATCGAGTCGCTAATTGCTCGTCCAAGTCAAATTGTCGCGTTTGCAAATTAAATCACCACACATTGTTACACTTCAATCAAGTCCCGCGCGCCCGGGGCACTCTGCACAAGCCGCTCCCGCTAATCAGCCGGTCGAGCTCGCCGCTGCGGCGCCCCCCGCCTGTGCACCTGCACATACCTCTCCGAACCTACCCGCATCTACGGCACGGTCAGATGTTACGCTGTGCGCATCTGTTGATTCCCGCTTGTATCAGTGTTCGAGTGCACTCACACATAACAAGCAGTCCACGACTGTTTTGTTATCAACCGCTCAAGTCGTTGCTTACGATTCTAAAGGGAATCCACATATTATTCGCGCGCTTCTAGATTCCGCCTCAAAGCGATTTTATAACTAACGAGTGTTGTGAGCGTTTAGGTATTCAACCTCAAAACATGAACCGTACTGTTGTAAAGGGGTTCGGTGGGGCTGAAAAGGTAGTTAACACTAGTCCGATTAATATTAAATTAAATTCGCGATTCGACAGCAAAATTAAATTTGATGTTTCGCTACTTGTTGTTGATCAGATAACGGACTTACTGCCTACCTCTTTGATAAATACCAGTGATTTATCACATCTACATAATTTACCGCTAGCCGATGAATCATATGGTGTGCCTAGTAAGATAGACGCTTTATTAGGTGCTTCTCTTTTCCCGCATTTACTTCTCCCCGACGTCGTCCATAATCGTGACACGTCGGTGCCGCGCGCTTTACGCACTGTTTTCGGCTACGTAATTATGGGCTCCGCGCCTACGTTACCTATGCAACAAACCGCCCAGGCCCTGACATGTTGCCTCGCTCAGGAGCCTGTCGCTATTGACTCATTAGTCAGGCGTTTTTGGGAGCTCGAGGAGCTCCCCTCCGCACCGCCCATTCAACACCCCTTTGATGTTGAATGTGAATTATTTTATAAGTCCACGACAACCCGCGATCCCGTTAGCGGTAGGTACACTGTAGCACTGCCATTCAACGAGGATGTTTATTCCCTCGGGAATTCTTTTGATAATGCCCGCAAGCGTTTCTTATGCCTCGAAAGAAAGCTAGAAGCTTCGCCTAAACTTAGGTCTGCATATGATGACGTAATAAAGGATTATCTTGCGAAAGATTACGTTTCTCATGCGTCGTACGATCCCCGCGACCCTACACCCATATACGTCATACCGCATCATGGGGTCGTGCGCGAAGATAAGACAACGACTAAGCTGCGCGTGGTTCTAGACGCCAGCGCGTCTACTTCTGGTCGCAGGCAATCATTGAATGATATTCTGCACTCAGGTCCAAATTTGCAAGGCGACTTGTTTACAATATTATTAAATTTCCGCTTACACGCGATCGCATTGACCGCGGACTGTCGCCAGCAGTTCTTACAGATTATTATGCGCGAAGCTGACCGTCGTTATCAATGTTTTCTTTATCGCTTTACTCCACAAGACCCACTACAATTGTATAGGTTTAACCGCGTCTGCTTCGGTTTAAAATCAAGTCCTTACCATGCATTGCGCACTGTGAAACGGTTAGTCGAAGATGATGGCGCGCGCTATCCTCTTGCCAGCAAATTCGCGTCTACGTCGCTTTTCATGGACGATCTCGCCTTCTCGATTCCCACGGAACAAGAAGCGATATCTGCGTCACGACAATTGATTGACCTATTCAAAGGAGCTCAGTGGGATCTCGTAAAATGGAATAGTAACAGTCGTACTGTACTAGATAATCTTCCCGCTTCGCACAAACTCCCTACGGAGGTTGAGTTTGATAAGACCATGCAGCATAAAATACTAGGCCTGCATTGGTGTATTGATGATGACGTATTTTATTTTAAAATTACGGTTCCCGCAGATGTGAAGTGCACTAAGCGCTCCATCCTTTCTACAGTCGCCCGACTGTGGGATATCATGGGCTTCGTAGCCCCCGCAGTCGTGTATGCTAAGCTACTGATCCAACAGCTTTGGCATCTTAAATTTGATTGGGATGACACCCCACCGCTTCACATTGTCAAAATGTGGAAGCAGTTCTGCGACGAGTTACCGGCTCTTAACAATATGCGCATCCCGCGTCATGTAGGTGTTTCTAACAACTGCACTCTCACTCTTCTATCCTTTTCGGACGCAAGTGAACATGCCTACGGTGCCGTCGTATACGCTCATGTGACCGCCGCCTCCGGTAACACTGTCCAGCTTGTTTGCGCAAAGTCCAAAGTCGCTCCTACCAAGCCTCTGTCTATAGCACGCTTAGAGCTCTGCGGCGCGCTTCTCATGTCCAAACTGCTACGCATAGTTTATGAAAATTACTCGCGTCATCTTCCAATTAAGGTATTCGCTTTCACTGACTCTAAGGTCGTGTTATATTGGATCAAAAGTTCGCCACGACGGTGGCAAACCTTTGTAGCAAACCGCGTTGTTCAGATTACGGAGAACATCTCTGCTGACAACTTCTACCACGTCGCGGGGACTGAAAATCCCGCAGATGTTCTTTCACGTGGCATTACGCCTCAGAAATTAACAACGCACCCTCTGTGGCTCCACGGGCCCCAGTGGGCTACATTGGATCCGTCTGAGTGGCCTCTCAAGCCTCTTGACGACCAATTTACTCCGCCTACTATTGAACAAAAAATTCTTACACACGCTGTGTACTCGCCTGTAAAGCACTGTGCTTTATATGATCTCGCTAACCGCAGCTCCTCATGGAGTAAAACTCTTCGTATAACTGTACGTTTGTAAATTCGCAAAATTGTTGCCCTGCCGCGACACTATAGCAGTGTCCGCTGATGAATTAAATTTCGCTGAAAATAAAATTCTTCGAGCCCTGCAAACTCAACACTTTGCAGAGGATTATTCTAATATTAAGAATAATCAACCTTGTTCGCAGGTTCTCAACCGCTTGAGGCCTTTCATTGAAAACGGCCTGATCCTCGTAGGAGGTAGACTCGTTAACTCCGCGCTGGACTATGCTCAAAAGCATCCAGTTATCTTACCGCGCAATGATCCCGTCGTAAACTTGATCATTGATTTCTATCATGTAAAGTATTTACACGCCGGACCAGAATTATTAATGTCGCTTCTTCGACAGAAGTTTTGGATCTTGTCCGCACGCCGCATTGTGAGACAGCGCGTTCACATGTGTAATACGTGTTTTCGTTTAAAACCGCGTCCAACTTATCCGCTGATGGCCGATTTACCTGACTATCGCACGCGTCAGGTCACTAAAGCTTTCACGCACGTAGGCTGTGACTATGCTGGTCCTCTGCCGTACGTCCCTGTGCGTCGTCGCGGCGTCCACAGTGCGAAGGCCTACCTGTGCATTTTCACGTGTCTTACGACTCGTGCCGTGCATGTCGAAGTCGCCACGGACCTCAGCACTCCCAGTTTTCTTGCCGCGCTGAAGAGGTTTCTCGCACGTCGAGGACCGATTCAGATCATGTACTCCGATAATGGTACATGTTTTAAAGGGGCTAACTCTTACCTCCGCGATTTGTACAAGTTTCTAAATACTGTGTATCGCCCAAAGTTGGAGGAAGAGTACGCTGAGAGTCGGATAGCTTGGAAATTTATCTGTCCCAACTCTCCACACTTCGGAGGCGCTTGGGAAAGTGTCGTGAGGGTTGTGAAAATGCATCTGTTCCGAGTCGTTGGACAGCAGCTTCTGTCATACGAAGAACTCTGTACTGTACTGACTCAAATTGAGTGCCTCCTAAACTCACGCCCGCTGACAGTATTGAGTTCCGATCCCGCAGAGCCCACGGCCCTTACACCTAGCCATTTTTTGCATACCGCGCCTCTATTTTCTTTACCCGCGCTTGAAGTCAACTCTGACCCGGTCAGTTTGCTTCACCGACACTCACTACTGGACAAGTTGGTCCAGTCGTTTTGGAGTCGTTGGAAGATGGAATATCTACACAGTCTACAGGTTAGGCAGAAGTGGAACACGCCGTCGTTTCCTATCACAGCAGGAACCGTAGTTGTTGTGATGAATGATAACTCACCGCCCCTATCCTGGCCGCTAGCTATTGTAGAAAACGTCCACCCATCTAAAGACGGCGTCGTGCGCGTTTGTACAGTTAGAACCGCCAAGGGAACTTACATGCGCCCGGTCGTTCGTTTGTGTCCTCTTCCAAGACAATAATTAATATAATCGCACTTCGCATTAGTTTAAAATTAGTTAGTAATACCGCATCGCTTTAGTTTGTAACGTAAGTTATTAGCTTATCCCGCTTCGCCGTGACTTTACGGAACTATTTATCTAACCGCGCGCATTAAGCGCTCCTAGAGTCATAGTAATGCTTTTCTCTTTCGTCTTATTATCGCTTCTTTAATGGTGACCCATTAAGGGGGGGAGGAAATGGTAACGCCAACACTGATTAGATAGATTCACTCTTATAATATGAGGCAGTTTGTATTTCCCGCTCCTTTTCCCAACCTGCACATGCAGCCCTTTTAGCATCATTCAAGAACGTGAACATGAGAACGAGAGAACGACTAGTGACAGCTGTCAGTTCACCGAAGAAATTGCACATGGACACACGTGTGTAACGGATCTCTCGAACCACCCCCGCACCGCATGACGAGCCCTTTCGTCTGATCATCCGCGAAGAGACGAGGATCATCTCGAGCCTTTCTCTGCAGTATTCAATACGTTTCCGCTCCGCCAAACACCCCTTGTGTTTGATTACCCAGTGTAATAAGAATTAAAAACTATATTCAAATATTGGTCGCGCGACCCGCGTAGTGTTAACCTGCTGTCCGACAGTCGAAGGAGATTGGATCCCGCTGGCCTGCCCCTGGTGAGTGCTGCATGTCCCTTCTCTTCCTCTTTTTCCCGCCTCGATTTTTGTCACTGCCGATTCACTGTAATACCTACACGTCCGCTCGTATCGAAGGTTGGTTCTGATACTTTCAGGACTGAATTATTGTTGGCGTGACCAGACAGCAAAGGTTTTGCCAAACTAACACGCGTCCAATCGGATTGCACGCGGGTCGCGACCTAGATCAAATGGCGTGCATAAGACATTCTACACACGTAGGCGTCACTTTAGTTCTTTTAAAGTACAAAAACCTCGGAATTAGATGAGGCAGTAAATGTGGCTCAAGCGCTAAACGCAAAGGACATCATTTAATTCATAACCAAAAATTAAAGTACCTATGTGAATATAAAAATATGATAGCAAATAGCAGCCGAGGGATTAATTGTAGACTTTCGCTGTACATAATAGTAAAAAAACCGGGCAAGAGCAAGTCAGACTCGCGCACCGAGGATTCCGTACCATCATATTATGTTTTTAAATTTTCATCGGCGAGGCCTATTATCGTCAGAGAATTTTAACACTACTCCGCGGTGTAGAATATTGCAGTTTTAGGTCAGCGCCATCTCTTGACCGATAGTAGAACTAATGTAACTTTTGTTGATGATTTCTGAAAAAGTATGCTATTTAGAGACATCGTTTTATTTTTACATAAACTTCCATTACATAGAATAATTTCAGATTTTTCTCTATGCAAACTTCGGAGATAAAGGGGGAACGGTATTTTTTTTCAATTTTTTTTTCAAAAGTCGAAAAATAAACGGTCTAAAAAAAAGAAAAAGTGTGAATGTGCAAACTGTGCTCTTTCGTATGACATACCCTAGAATGGTGTCTGAAAAATTCGAAGTGGGGCTACCACTTCGAATTTTTCAGACACCATTCAGTCCCAGTCGAAAAAAAAATCTTTTCATACCACTTGCTCAAAAAAGTGACATTCTATGCCACAAAAAGCGAACATAACAATAGTCATTTTTAATCTGTTAAAAACAGGGAAAAAAAATTGTACTGAATTTCATTAATCCTCTAGGGGGAGAATGTTATTTAAATTTGGAATACTTACCGAAATTTATACTGAACTACATCTGTGTTTACACCATTGAGTTTGTATATAAAGCATTATACATCTTTTTGAAAAAGGAATACGCATTTATTATGCAGTTATGATTATTAAATAAAATTACGAAAACCGACGAGGCCGTATGAGCTTGATGCCTTTGCTTTTCCGGCAAAAAATATTAGTCTAGGAATTTGCTGCGTTTTTGTTTTCTTCAAATACATAAACGGTAAGTTTATTTTAATAAATAAGTTAATGTTCTAAAGTTAACTTTTACTTTTAATTGTCATTATTTTTAATAAATGCTTATCTCATATTATTATTGTGTTCATTTTTTCGCAAATGGTACGAAAAGTAGAGTATTTTCCTCGGTGATAAAGCTGTCTTAGTCTTGGGTGAACTTAAATTCCTCGCTACACTCAGGACTCGTCTTAAATCCCTCGCTTCGCTCGTGATTTCAGTTTTTAACACCCTCGCTACGCTCGGGAGTAAACCACAAGTCCTTCGTTACGCTCGCGATTTAAATCGTCACCCGCGACAGAAGACACTGCTTTATCCCCTTGGTTAATAATCTACTATTCTTATTTGCAAAATAGTTGGGCAAACGTCATCTAAAACTGTTCTAAATTTCAAGTTGATAGCATTAGTAGTTCTTGAGATATCCAATCTGTGACAGACGGACAGACAGTCGCACCATAAGGGTTCCTTTTTACCATTTTGGTACGGAACCCTAAAAATGCTCAAGATGTTATTTCCCGTAAGAAAAAAGTACTCTTATTCTGGCTTTTGGGAATAAAATATTCGACACTTGAATGATGTCCTTTGTGAAGAAACTATTATTATAAGAAAGTTATTATGATTATATTATGATGGTTTTATGATGATTTGAAGGTATTTATGATTTTTTAATGAGTATACATATATGCCAAGTAGCTTCTCCACTTACTCGTAGTTGGTGTAAGTGAATAATTTCACTCTAGAAGTAAAAAATTGACTTGTTTAAAAAAATGTCACTAAAAGCTTGTCCGTCTATATTACAAAAGAAAGTATTGATAGGGGTTGAATCTTTTGAAGAGGGGTCGGTAGCCAAGTCAAGTCCGGGGTCTTAAAGGGTTCTTGTAGTCCATTTCTCGTCTGACCCAATCCTACTTAAGGGAAAGCTCCTTGAAAGCCTACTAAGCGAGCGAACATGATGCAATTACTTTTGAAACGCAAAAGAAGACAGATGGCTATAATGCGCTCGGAATACAACAAAGTATGTGCCAAAGGGAATTTACTCTTTTTAACAAAATATATGAATTTTGAAAAATTTAAAACTACATTGTGTAAACTTTCATATATGATAATTCTGTTTTACCTAAAGTAAATTCCATTGAATAACTCTTAAGCGTTACGCCGTGATGTCGAAAAAAGCAAAAAAATAGATCTAGCTTTGCAATATTTTTGTATCGAGAAAAATTCATTGAATCGATATTAAATGATCTCCTGCCCGCATTATCAACTCTAATAAAAATAGAGTTGATTTTGAAAAAGAAAAAGTTAGATCCGTTTAGCCGTTAATGCTTGATTGACTGACAAAAATCCTAACTCCTAAACATACAGACTTCACATTTACAACATTCAAGTAAAGTGTTTGTAGGATTTATCACTAGTCCCAGCGGCAACAGTTTTTATAGAATAGCTCCCCAATGGTTGGATGCACAAATTTGGACATTTTTTTTTATCATACACAATTACACGACATCATACACTAAATATCTGCTAAACAAAAATTAAGAAATTCGACAATTTTCCGCTGGGACTACGCACACAGCATTTTGCTTCTCAGGCTGCGCTAGCTCTGAGGGCCTAATACACACGACGTTTTTTTTACGCACCTATGATGCACGTATTTGTGCTGCAAATGCAACTTGCTCTTTGAAGGCAGCGCGTTGCATGGATAATAATTATCACCGTGTGCATTAGGCCCTAAAGCATGCATGTCCGCACGGAACATAATTAATAAGTATGTGGTAAAAGTCTTATTCAAAGTCCACTTACCTTTGCTATTGGAATAAAATATATGACCGCAACGTAAATAAACTTCATATTCATTTTGTTAATCTTAAAACAAGAACAATATATCTTTGCTAAACGAGATATCGGACGGTTCTGTCTCTATTTGCGCTATGAAAACGTTTAACCAAATTTTGTTATGATGACAATAAATTCCTACCGATCGATGGAAGTTGCTTGCAAACACTGTATCCCTGTTTCTGTTTTGGTGAATCGTGCTATGCAAATGCTGAATATTCGGTATTTCGGGGTTCCGTAGTGAAAATTAAACTACGTATGTAATTATTGGTAGGTGAGCCCAGGGGGCTTTTCAGCGAGCATATTCAGGCCGAAAATTTGATGATAGGAGCCCTGCGTCCTGCGCCAGGGGCCAGGTAAAGTAATACAATTTTTTTGAAAATCTACCCATATCTAGGTGAAAAAGGGTAATCAAGTTTTTAGGGGAGGATATTACTGCTTGATTCGATTAAACCGAAATAGGTATATAAATAATCTTAGGTAATCAAACTATGGAAACGTACTAACCTATCTTTCAATAGGTGTTGTTTTACCAAAAATCAAAAGCATATTGTGGTGAAAATAAGGAATACAGTTTGTATGAACATTCTCATACCTTCTGTTCAGAAACCTGAAACTTGGCACTTATCTTTACTATTAGAATACTTAATTACTTCAATTTCCAAGATAATATTTACATAATTTAAAGGCTAACAGTCACCTTCTGTTCAGAAACCTGAAACATGGCACTTATCTTTACTATTAGAATACTTAATTACTTCAATTTCCAAGATAATATTTACATAATTTAAAGGCTAACAGTCTTATGTGCTATCGACCGTATTCGGGGGCCAATTTTTGAGTAAATTGAGTAAAATTAGTGTAATGCGAGACAGTTTTAGTTCTTCCGTCAAATATTTCCATGTTTTTTAACTGATTTTGATTTACTTTTTCATTATAACAATTGTAACTATGGCATGGCACGTTGCGTGGTTACCATAGGCATGGGATATTAGTTTACGATGTCATTGTGAAGCATTGATATCGCAACAGCCAGTCGATTCTGTTAGAATCTCACCGTGAGAAGTTAGGTGAAGTGAGCTGTCATTCCATATGTTGCTAGGGATTGACACTAATGACAGCTCACTTTAAGCTCACTTCATCCAAATTATCACGGTGAGATTTTTACAGAATAGCACTGCAGGACTGGGATTTTGAGATGTGTTATGGTGCTTTCAATGTCGTTTCACATTGATACATTTTTTTGAGCAGTCAAAGTTTTCGGTGTGCTAATGTGTATTTTATATCCAAAGTTAGCTTACGTAATTTTTTAAATCGTAATAAGTATGTGATTTCGGCACTCTATTTATTTTAATTTGGAGATTGTTTTTTTTTTGTTCTCACAGTCAGTTTGGAGCACTTTGGGCATAGGTTGAAGAGTTTCCATCCGTAATCAATCGACCGTATATTAGGCCATAAGTTGGGATAGATGTCTAGCCTTGGCTATTTATTTCACTCTGCATTGAACAAGCTTTAATAATTTTCAAAACTCTTGTGTTCGTTAGGACTACCTCCTTGGCTACCTCTTTAGGTCGAGCACGTACCAAACATTTACTTGGTTTTGACACCAATGTATAAAACTTGTCAAGTTATTCTACCAATTATCGCTGCACTTCCTGACGAAGGCTTATAATTTGATCCGTAGGATCTAGCACACCAAGAGGCATCAAGGTATACGTCGATCACTGAAATACCGTTCTTGATTCGACTTTTTTCTAGAACGATTTCTTTTTCCCTTGCATCGATTCGGATGCAGTTTTCTCCCACTTTCGTAAACAATATCTTGAAATTACTGGGATGTTCATAGAGGAGCAGACCTCTTCAAACTGGGAAAAAACGAAAAAAAAAATCTCAACTCGTCCTACAACCTACCTAAGATTATAAGCGGTCGTTGACTCCCCCAAAAAAAGCTTCGTCTTTTTGTTTTTATTTTATCATGTTTAGATATCGACACCCATAACTTCTGCAGGGTTTCGCTAGCTAATTCAATTTGACCCTGTATAAAGATTTTTTATGGAGTTTCAAATCTTTACCGTCAGGGTATTCATCCCTTAACTTTTTCAAAGGTTTTTAACAAATTTCCTGAATCAGTCGTAAATCTTTACATAGGTACTGCCTTCTTCAAAGATGACTTTACTTAGTTAATTTGAAATAATACAGGTCTTGGTTAGCAAATATGCAGCGATTCCCTAAAAACGGTTTTCCTGGATTTATCGAATTTCCTGGATTTATCGAATGACTGATGTACTACATACCTACACGTCTATTATTAATACACCTTAACGTGCTTCCATTTTTTATTAGTCACGTTCATAGACGTTTAAAAAAAGTCGGACGGAACTCCCGCTATGACAAAACTGAGTCCCGTAATGACGGCGCCTGTTTATTGTGTGAGTGAATTTAGGGTTGCCATGTTAGCCAAAATTACCCATTTATTATTATTTTATTTTAAGACAAATATAGGTCGGCAGCCATGTTTCTTGGAAATGTAGGCTGTGTGCCAATGTGTTACGGTAGAACGTGAAATTCAAATTTTCGTACGATTTTTGCAATTTGCAGGTCAGTGTCAGATTGTATGTTGATCAAAATATGATGTATTGATGATTATTATGGTTATAATTATGTAAACAAGACACGTATTTGTAATTGTTGCTTTATTGTGGCACCGGGTTCGCATTCCATAACTATTATGAATAATTGCGACCACGGTAATTATGCGTTGGCGTTATCTTGCATAGAGATGGCGTTCTCGTCCATGTTTACTAAAAATGGGCCAACATACTCATTTAAGATTTCATTCACGTATCTTTCTGCAGTTGTCCCATGTTCTTGGTCTGCGAATATTGGATCCAGTCTCTTCAAATCGCTGTAGCACTCTTTGAACGGTTGATAGAGACACACCAACAGTTCTCGCTGTACCTATAACGCTGACTGCGCCTGTCTTCAAGCATTGTCAGAATTCTGGTACACTATTCAGGGCAGTGGCATGTTTTTAATTGAATTTGAAGAATAGCATATTTATAAACAGAAGCAAAAGTAAAACAAATCGTTTCAAAGTTGTTAAAATTTAAAAAATCGTCTTTGTTTTTTATTTATGGTTTTTAATACAATCACCAAAAAGAAATAAAAAGGTTTTACTTCTTCCTTTAAGTATTTGTAAAGAAATGAACTTTAATTTAGTATTTATTTTAAAAGGATTACTTACTGAAATATTTTAAAACTTATCGCATTTTTTTAACCGACCTGATTTCTTTGCGGTCACTTACATACACACCTAAAACATAAAATACATGCTTCAATTATAATCATGAAACAAGGGCAAAAAAAATGCTGTCTAAGGAGAGAGGTATTGTTTTCTCTGAATCCTCTATCCAGCACAAATACATCACTATGGTTAAGGTAGGAGTGTAAGGGATGTTCATCTTCATTTAACATAGCAGTCGAGACTCCTCAACAATTTCCAGCAGCAACATCATGTTTGAGCTTTTTTTAAAGATGAGAAAAAAAGAAAGATGTAAAGACCAAACTAGGTTTATCACGAGGTCAAATGATGGATACGGAAGGCCGTCGAGGGAAGTTTTTATTCAAAAATGTAAATGAAAAGCGCAAAAAAAATAACAAAAAATTAAACCGTCTAAGTTAGTTACTTAAATTTAGGAGCTTAACTTGTCTAAAAAGTATTAAATAAAAAATATTTTCCGTTTTTCAGTTTCTGTTTTCGTCGGTGTTATTCTTTTACTGTGATTCGTTTCTCAACGTCGTCCTTATGTTTCAATCAGCGTCATCTGCCGTAAAGTATTAGAATTACTGTTTAAAGTCACGTGATGTTAAGCCACGCATCAAATAGTTACTTTCAATGGCATAAAGGTGGCGCTTAAGCAATATGTGGCGGCTAGGAAGTCTGTTCATAAGTTTGTAGTTTGAAAGGATCCTTTTCGCCCCTGAAAGGACACGAACACACGGACATCCTCGACTCGGTCGCAGGTACCAGTGGACCCGAGTTAGTAATTTAATTGTTGTAAATTATTGTACTAAAGGGAACTAAACAACAGAGTTAACACGCAGTTGGTTTATATAAGATCATTGTATTAAAGTAAGACATCACAGTTAGGTTTATCTAACTGACACAGAAAAAATTATAAACAAGTTGTTACCTAGTAACAAAAACAAAGACTATATAAAATACAAACTTTATGCGACGCATGACGATTCCAACCTATTTTCAAACCCCCCTCTGAATCCCCATGCGCTCCATGCAATACTTTAGCTTAATGCGAGCGAGTGAGACAGTCAGCTGGCATCTGGTTCGTATCACAATATTCTATATGAATCACACCGGTTTCGGCCAACTCTCTTATGAAATGGTAGCGTATGTTGCTTCGACCTTCTACCAATCGCAGAAGAGTACACTAATTTACTTGCACTCTGACTGTCGCTGAACACTGTAACGCAGTCGTTGAATCCAGCTAGCTCTTCCAATAAGCCTTTAACGCAGACTAGTTCTTTGGAGGTTTCGCAGATGTCTATATATTCAGCCTCAGCTGTGCTTAAGGCTACGCATCGCTGTTTGCGAGCTTGCCAGGACACAGCACCTCCACCGAAAGTAAGGACATAACCAGTAAATGAGTGCCCATCGGCGTTGGCTCCCCAATCGGCGTCCGAGTACGCAACCAGGGGTTTGCCTGTTCTTTCATAGACTAGTTTATAGTCCACGGTGCCCTTAAGTACCTGAGCACCCGCTTGAGCGCAGTCATGTGCTGTTCATCCCAACATGTATTAAACTGGCTCAAATAGCTGACCGCAAATGTCAAATCAGGCCTTGTGCCGCAGGATAGATACATGAGCGATCCTATTACTTCTTGGAAAGAAAAATCCTCACGCCTTTCCCCCTTTGCAAGTCGTAGATTCAATTCCATTGGAGTAGCTACAGGCTTGCAGTCTTGCATTCCATATTTTTCTAGAATCCTTTTGGCGAAGCTCTCCTGTGATAGGGATATCTGCCCATTGGATCGCGTGATATGGATTCCTAAACAATCCTTGGCCTCACCTAAATCTTTAATTTTAAACGCTTTGGCGATTGTCTTTTTGACTTTTTCTATGTCCCCCACTGAACTTCCAAAAATATAGAAGTCGTCGACATAAAGTGCTATTGCAATCAGGGTATTATCTTTTCCCTTTTTAATGTACACGCACGGATCACACTTCGATCTTGTAAAACCACTTTTAATGATATGATCATGTACTTTGACGTTCCAGCAACGTGCAGCTTGTTTGAGACCATAGATGGCTCTCTTCAGCTTGCATACTTTCTTTTCATTTCCCTTCTTTATGAAAGATTCAGGATGCTCCATGTACAGATCCTCATCTAAATCACCATTTAAAAATGCTGTGGTGACATCAATTTGGTGTACATTTAAATCCAATTCTGCTGATAATCCCAGCAGAAGCCTAATGGAAGAGAGCTTGACTACAGGAGCAAAGGTCTCGGTATAATCTTCTCCAAACTTTTGAGAGTAACCCTTGGCAACAAGGCGAGCCTTATGCCGTTGAACTTTTCCATCTGCCCCGATTTTCAACTTAAAAATCCATTTACTTTTGACGACATTAGCGTCTCTGGGACGATCGATGAGCTCCCAAGTCTGATTCTCCATAAGAGAGTCGTATTCCTCCTTCATAGCTTTCTTCCACAGGTCTTTATCAGAACGCTTCATAGCATCGATAACCGAAATCGGGTCAGGAGCATTCGTGACATGGAAGTTGTATACCATGTCCTCTTCTATTCTTCTGACTCTATTTCTTAGAGGATAACGCCGTTCCTCAGGCTCCTCTACAGCTTGAACCGGCTCTGTTGACGGTTCTTCGAAAGAGTCGTGAAACTCTTCTTCAGCAATAGTAGGCGATGAACTTGGTGTCATAACCATGTTACTCTGGCTTGGGCCATCCTCAGGCGCCACAGCCCTAGAAGTGCCTTGAGCAGTATCTGGCTTACAAAAAATTGGTACCTCTACATATTCTCGCCTCGATTTCTCCCTCGAAACCTGTGCACTGCACTCAGGGGGTTTAATCTCCTTGATTACTTTTGACCGCTCGTCAAACACGGCGTCGCGAGCAACTATTATGCGGCGCGGATTGACCGGGTCGACAAATCTGTACCCCTTTTGTACTTCACTGTACCCAACGAAGACAAGCCCACGGGTCTTGGAGTCGAATTTCCTTCGGCTATTATCTTTCACCAAAACCTGAGCTGTGGACCCAAAAACTTTTAAATTGGTGAGATCCACCTCATGATTTGTCCAAACTTCTTCGGGAACTTTCCCGGCGATTGCTAATGTGGGCGAGCGATTTTTCAAATAGATCGCAGTCCCCACCGCTTCTCCCCAGTACCGTTTACTTAGGTTACTGTCATGGAGCATGCATCTCGCCTTTTCAGTAATGGTGCGGATCGTCCTTTCCGCAACTCCATTCTGTTGAGGAGTATGAGTAACGCTCGTCTGGTGCGTAATTCCACATTTGGCCTAATAAGCCTGGAACTCCTTATTGGTGTACTCAGTACCATTATCGCTTCTAAACCGTTTAATTTTCCTTTCGGTTTGGTTCTCTACCAGACGCTTGAACTCCTTGAACTTCTCTAACACCTCAGTCTTTTGTTTCATGACGTAACCGAAAACCTTTCGGCTAAAGTCGTCAATGAACAGAAGGAGATATCTGTTTCCTCCCCAAGTCTCCACATCTATTGGACCAGCTACGTCGCTATGTATTAGGTCCAGCATGCCGGAGGCTCTAAAAGACTTCTTCCGTTTAGGAAACTTTTTTACGCACTGCTTTCCTTGACTACAAGGAACACAAGGGGCTCCATCACCCTTTTTGCCGTAATCGAGGCCCTTGACAATTCTTTTCAAAATGTGCATTTGCGCGGAAGTCAAATGTCCCAATCTCCGGTGCCATAATTCAAACTTGTCCTGATTGTCTTCCCCTAAAAGAGCTGTCACCTGATTACAACCGGAACCTAAAACATAAAGTCCGTTTTGGCGCTGTGCGGTAAACAATGCCTTATCATCTATTTTTACATTATCGCTAAAAACACTACATTTGGTTTTATCAAAAACAATAATATTGCCTGCATCTGCAAACTTTCCAACAGACATTAAATTGGTAATTAGTTCAGGAATGTGAAGAACATCATTCATCTTCACTACAGTCTCACGTTCCCCGTGACGCAGGTTTAACTCCACAGAACCTTGCGAAGTCGAAACAATTTTTTCGCTATTCGCACAAGTTATCGTTTTGGAGCAAGATTTCGTGGGATTCAAGAGGAATTTCACCGGTGTCATGTGGGACGTAGCTCCTGAATCCAACACCCAGTTATCACTGCTACCTACAGATGACAACAAGGTCAAAAAGTCTGAGTTCGCGTTCACATTCGTCATCATAGCCGAATTCGCATTTGACTTCTTCTTATCCGGCTGCTTGATAAATGATAAATGATTTATTTTAGCTTGGCCTTGAACTGCTTGCATTGCCACTTGAAATGGCCCTTCCGATTGCAGAAGTGACAAACAATCTCTCTGGTGTGGTCTCTTCCTCCACTACCACCAGCGCTAGATGCTAGCGCCGAATCATCCTTTGGGATTTCATTCGACTCTTGACGTTGACCCTCCTTCAGAAGTGCTGATATGACCAGTTCTGAGGTAATTGTCGAGCGAGAATGCTCTATGGCCATTACTAACGGATTGTAGTTGTCCGTCAATCCCGCCAGCATTATTATTCCAACAAACTCATCGTCAAGTCCGGCACCAATGCTTCGCAGCTGCTGCTGAATCGCTCGAACTTCCGTGACGTAGGCTTCCATACTTGGGTATGATTCTAGCTTGATGCGAAACATTTTTCGCAGCAACGAAAGCCTCCGCATTAGTCCAGCATCCGCATAGGCATTTTTTTGTGCCAGCCAAGTCTCTCGTGCCGTCTTTGCTTCCTTCACAAGGGGGTAGATGCCTTCCGAAAGCATCAGGCAGATCTTGGCTGTTGCTCTAGCATCACGCTTCACCAACTCATTTGAGGTTACACTGAACGTATCTTGCACACAATCCCACAGATCATTGTCGATAAGAAGCATTTGCATAGAAAAAGACCACGTAGCGTAGTTTTCTTGCCCCGACAACTTGGAAATTTGCGTCGTATTTTGCGACGTCATTTTTTATTCTAAATACTTTATTGCTGTCCCTAAAATTGAGTATCAACTAGCCTACGGGCTGGGCCCATAACCTGTTGTAAATTAGTGTACTAAAGGGAACTAAACAACAGAGTTAACACGCAGTTGGTTTATATAAGATCATCATCTGTCTAGCCTTTTCCCAACTATGTTGGGGTCGGCTTCCAGTCTAACCGGATGCAGCTGAATACCAGTATTTAAGTTTATATATATAGTTTATATAAGATCATTGTATTAAAGTAAGACATCACAGTTAGGATTATCTAACTGACACAGAAAAAATTATAAACAAGTTGTTACCTAATAACAAAAACAACACCTGGGCTATAATCATTATAAACATAACATAATCAGCCTACAATGTTCCCATTACTGGTTCCTCTCTATGAAAGGGAGCGGGCCATTATCTACCACGCGGGCTCAGTGCGGGACGAATTTTTGGTTCTAAGGCTGATATCACGGTGAACGCGCGCTGTGCACACGCCGCGCGCGCGCTGCATGCGCTTTCGCGTCTGCGCTGGTAGAACTCGAAGTGAGCGCCGCGCGGAAGCGGCGCGCACGCGGCTTTCGTAATGTGATATCAGCCTAAGACATGCCGGTTTCCCCACGATGCTTTTCTTCACCGTTTTGAGAGCAGTGGTGATAAATTATTTACACAATCGTAAGTCAGGGCCGATACCACTGAGCTATAACTGTTTTTGATTCCTTACTTGGAAACCACGTCAATCTATTAACGTATTCTCTATGACACAATGAACGAAACCTCGCGAAATAAACGCGAAGTTAGCGTGGTTTGAACTGTAAAAATACACGTTGTCCGTACGGTTGTCATTTCGATTCTTTGCCGTTACAGGGGTTTCTTTATGACACGATATTGACGTGGGTTGAGATTACGCGGGGAATAATAATTACCATATCTACAGAATTGGGGAGTAATTCATCAACTCGTCCTACATGCCTACGGGGCACCCTGGCGTCCTACTGTGTCGTTTACCTTTGACCCGTTTATTGGTAACATAAAACATACATATATTTATATGTACGAGTATATGTATGAAGTTCAGTTCAGTATTAATAATCCTAATGTCATTTCATGAAACGAAGTAACAAGTGAGTATGTTAATAATTCGGATCGATTGGAAAACAGTCGGCTTTCAACAGCACTGGCATTTATTATTCATATCAACATTACTCAGATCGCTTTTGTGTTACGTCTACCTGAAGAGGTTTTGTTTGCAGTCGTGAAAACTTTAAATCATGCCACGAGGCTTGATAAGACTGGTTTGTTTTTTAAACGGTTTTATTTAGCTTGCCTTGTTTGTTGTTATTTTTCTTCAAAACAATTTGTATGGGGAAATCAAATACTTGTATAATCGGCCTATAATATTCCCACTGCTGGGACGCAGGCCTCTTCTCTATGAGAGGGATTGGGTCGTAATCCACCACGCGGGCCCAGTGCGGGTCGCCAGCCACTGAGCCACCACTGCTCTTAGTTTTGGTTTCATAAATTAACCTCCACAAAATTTCCAACACACTATTATAATGTACATAAGCCGCAAAAAAATCATAATTCACGAAAGATTAATTAATTTACGACTAGGTACGTCTTATCGACGAAGTGTTGATGGAGGACAATAATTAACATTTCAGTAACTTTGCTTTCGTAAGTAATTAAAAAAAAAAAAACAGGTTTCATTCTGGAGCTATTTCTGATACGAAGAATATAATTAATTTGTATAATTACTTGTAATTATACAAACATACAAATAGAAATTACAAAGTACTAATTATCATTATCATTGTGTCAATTAGTTACTAGTACTTTGTAATTTCTGACGATATTATCTCTTTTCATTGCGACATGTTTCTGTTTCTTGTGTAATTTTAGGTCCTTCTGTCCCTTCTGCGTTGGCTGGTGATTTTCTCTTCTATCACTTCATTCTTCATGTATTTACATGTGAAAGATATTTAAAGATATCCATGTAAAGGAGATTGGGCGAATGTGTTTACCTCATCATTACCTTTGTGAAAAGTGGCATCTAAATCTAAAAACAGATTTTTATAATATACAAGGTGGACATTCGGACGTTTCGTATGGGCAGGTATTTTAGCTGCCGTACCTATAGGTGCACCCAACGGCGCCGGCGATGGGACGAATGCCGCCGTCCTTCTTGCACAGGGCACACAGATTGGCCCCGTACAAGACATCGACGACGGCCTCGTTCACACCGCCGGTAAGCATGAGATTAACAATGGCCGCAAGCTCCTTCAAAAGCGACTCACCAGCTTCCACGGCGCCTGAACTCAATAGATCCTTTAGGTGTTGTGGAGTCAGGCCGTCAAGGCCGCCGGCGGAACCACTTCGGAAGGAGCTCACGGCTGCAAGCAACTGGGGGGCCGAAACGTTGAGGAAGGTTGACTTTAGGTCGGGAGGGTCGGGGAAGTTGAGAACATCCGCAGGCGCTGGATGTTTACTCTCTAGAGCTGTTAGTGTTTCTGGAGAGTAAGGCGCCACCACATCGCTGCTGAAAAGTATCCTGGCCGCACCCCTGATGTCACCTTCACTTAATTTGGATTCCACATGAGAACATAATCCTTTTTGAGATAAGTTATGGAATGCAGGTAATTTTGGATCTAAAATTAGGGCCGAATTGTTAAAATTTCCAAATTTTTTGAACATGCAGAATCCTATAAGGGAAGGTAAGTAATTGCTCCCAGGCACTTTCCGAGTTCTCCTGGGTCGGCTCAAGACGGCTACATTGTGCCAAACTCATGAGTACGCTCATAGTACGGTACTACTATTAATGTTATAAATTGAAATGTGCAATCGAGTTTGAGTACTAGAAACTTTCATTAGACATAGGTAACCAATTAAACAATGTTCATGATAAATAGTAACTTATTTTTAGGGACGTTTCGCAAAAGGTCGCAAAAGTCATTAAGCAAAAAATCGTGCTGTCGAGTAAAAACCGATTTAAGAAAATAATATAGGCATTTACGGGCAGGGACACAATAGCGCTGCGGCGGCGGTAGGTCGTACTACAAGAGGGCGGCTTGGAAGCGGCATCGATCCGCCCCGCCCGGCTGCCTCTAGGGCGCACTTCACTCCAATACTTCCATACCTTGCTCACTTCACGACAACCACCTTGTGTATGAAACGTACTATCTATACGCTTTATTGTTTAGCCACCCCCATTAACAAAACCTGATATCTACCGCTTGGCGGCATAAAGGTCACTAGTCGAAGAGCGTAGTGGCCGTTGGATTCAGGCCCTGGTATAGTTGACGTTTAACGTTTTTCGTTTCATCTTCCCGAATTATTAAGCCTAGTGTTACATTCGGTTCAAATCTCAAGAAACGCGGTACGACACTATGAGATAAGTGAGAACTGTGGACGTTTGTTGTGATCGACTGGTTGGTTGCGGTAAATTTAAAATCGCACCTGTACTATTATTATTATTAACAATTTACGTAGTTCTTACTTCACACGTACAAATTAACAGAGCGCGAACTCCTATTTGGGTGTAAAAAGTGGAATGAAATATATTAGTGGAAGACATATCCGAAATATATAAAAATATCTTAGTGACTTAAGCTAAATAAAACGTTTGTGTGTTATTGTTATTTATTTAATAGACGGAATAAACCTTCACCACGTTTCGTCACAGCAAATTACGTTATTCAAACCATTTTCCTTCACGTGGTTCGCCATTAAATATACGAGGACAATCAGTAAAAGCGGCGTCATTGAGTCGAATCGAAGCTTCGCCGAGGCTGGCTGCAGCACCGGAGTGCGTCCGAAACGTGGGCGCAGCCGGCGGCGCCGCCGGTGGCGTCCGCCCTGGATACGGGTATGAGGCGCTCTCGGCGGCGAGCGACGGCAGTGAAGGAGAGCCCGACGAAGCACCCGAGTACGCCGCCTTTGAAATGGAACTCTCAGGAGGTGGCGAATCCGTAGAAGGGCCTTCTTCACGCGGCTCAACTAAAGTCAATTTTCCACCTGAAGTTGAGATGGAGCGGCGACCTACAGTCTCCGCAGTGGCCACCGCAGCCTACCATAAGGGCCGTGGAAGATCCATGAGTGCCTGGAGCGACATTAGCCGGTCCAGTATACGCTTCGAAGAAAGGTTAGTGTTAACAATGTAATACTATGTTGCTACATTTTATAATGTCATGTTGAGATAAATTGTGGATTAGGTAAAGATCAGTTTTACTATCAGTGTCTTAAATCAAGAGTAGTTGACTAGACCGTTATCTATCAATAGTATATCATGCGACAGAGGAAAGTGCGGTAATTCTGAAGTGCTATACAGGGACAACGAATTCATGCTATTAACAAAATTCATTCATCTGGAAAGAAGGACTTTATCATAAAACCATCGGAACAGGGAACGCTACATCCACTCACCAATTTTTAACATAACAAAATCAACGAGCACCCTTAGCATCATCCTTGACGCATTCTGGTGTCGGGCTCATTCTGACATGCGCGAAGCAGGCCGAACGACTAACGACGTTCGGCCGTTTCGGCAATTTCAGGTCGAAAAGGGCTTTTGTGCAACGTGATGAGTTTTTTAATTTGATACCAGTTCTATTGATAACACATTGTACATGCTATTTTAATGTTTTTTTTTTACTAAAAATACAACAAATCTGATCGAGTTTAAATAGGTTGGTACTTACTCTAATAAAATCTTGAAAGTATTTTATTTAACTGAGAGCGCGTAAAGGTACATAATTATTATTAGGTACATACATTATTATTTTCCTTTCTTTCATTATACACATATAAATTATATTTTTAAATATTATGATATAAAAATTATTATTTTTATTGTTACTAAAGCCACTGAAGTTATATAATGATTTTTATCACGAATATTTTCTACCCCATTTCGGACCTTTATGGAAACTTGTTTTACTATCTTTGTATTACAGATTCTTTAAATTGTTGATACTATTCACATAGCCCCATAGTTTTAGTTTTTAGTAGAACTTGATAAAAGAAATCATTAAATACAACTCCTCGGCCTCCTTGATAAGGAGAAAACCCACGGATCCTAGTCGCTCTGGCCCAGGTGTGGACAGTTAAATATTATAAATATGTCTTATTTTAGGTTTCTGAAGGTGTTACTCACTTAGATATACCTAGAACAAACGAAAACTTAACATACATAGAAATTAAAAAATGACTTTCAATGTTGACAAAAAAAAATTGTTTGTTTCTGGCTATTGAAATATAATTGATTAATTTAGAAAAGTCTAATTGTGTTGTTCACAAATTGGCCAAAAACGGGTTTTCTCCAGCATTGCGCGACCTTCTTTTCTTTATTATTTGCCATTCGTCCCGAACTTGATCTCAATCATCTATTTTTGTCATATTTACCGTGTAAATTAACTGCTGCAATGAGACATTCGACGAACTGCTGTGAGACATTAGGGTATATTTATTTTAAAGTGGCCGGGCGGTTGCTGGGATCAACCATCGTGCGTAGGTACCTACGATAGGTACCTATCTATTTGTTCTCGTGTTAGGTGTTAAATACCTACGATAGGTACCTATCTATTTGTTCTCGTGTTAGGTGTTAAAAAAAAAACCAAAATGTGTTGCTGTAATCAAATAACATTTTTTAGAATCTAAGTATCACTAACTAAAATATAAACTAAAAAGACGTACTAAGTATTTCTAAACTAAAACATACCTGTAATCAAAGAAATGACATTTCAAGCATTACAATTACACCTGTCCATTCTTTTTATTAAAATGTATACATTAATAATATAATAATAACCATATTTAATTAATAACCAAAAATCAATTTTTCATTCTTCCATGTCATCTTGAGATCTCTCTCTCCCTTTTCCAGTTGACACCCGTACAACTGTCTTAAATAAACTCTTTGGTTTCACTGACCAAAAAGTATTAATAACAATAAATACATTTTCTTTACATCTAGGTATAAAAGTTATCTTTCTTACCAGGGTTTCAATAGGCCGAACAGGTCCTCATGCAATTGTTCAAGTACTTTATTATGTGTTGTTTTTAAAAAATATTATTGTAATACTCGTGGCGATTTTTGTTGAAGGTATTCTGAACACTGCCCAACATTTGCCGAATACCAGCTTGTTTTGCCACAGCGCAAATATGCATACCCTATTGTGAGTTTTAAATAATAACTAGAAGCTAGGGAGTACGGTATTTTTTTGCAAAGAACATTGTTCAAATCGTCCTCAAACTCTACACGTATGAAATCTGCACAATAATTACAAATTTATTTTATGCTTTAGATATCACTTATTATAATCACACGTACACTTAAATAATCGATTTTATTCTTGATCGTAATTACCGAGGCCATATATGGTAGAAACCAAAGATTAACAAAAATAAACTCAGCACTTACAGCGCTTCTTTTATGACTTAGATTTTTTTTGTTGCAAACAGATGCAAGATTCATGTTGTGCTAAAGTGCTCGAAAGCGCTGAGCGACATTATTGCGAGTGACGCTATCTGGCATCAACTGTCAAGCTTTACAGCCTGACCACGACCTTGCCGCTACGAAGTAAATCTAACGATCAGGCAGTTTCACTGCGTGTACGTGGCATGGATAACGACGCCCCGCCTGCCGCTTGTCGCGCCGCATTTTGCTAAGACAAAACTCGTGGCCGGACGAAAAGGCCGACTTTTTTGTTGGTGATAGCACAGATTACTAAATAGTTACTTCATAACAGATACATCACGCCTATACAAAATCGAAAATACCTACGCTATAATAGCCTACAAAATCTTAATAATAATACCAGCTGTTTGCAGCGAGAAGAAATGTACCATAAGTACGCACACGGAGAGTTGAGATTGTTTTGCCCGCCGCGCGACCTACGTGCGAGCGCGTCACTGAGCGAATGTACTAGGGTTGTAACTATGATGATATTGGTAATAAAACGAATGTTGTAGAAAAACAATGATTTTAATTTGTTGATCAAATACGATTCAGTTTAATAAAATTATAGATGTATTTTTTTCTTCCCTGAATTCCCGATTATTAAATTTTATTGTCGAAAAATCCGAAACCGCGTTAATAATTTTAATAAATAATCAAAAGGGAAACAGGAGCAAAGCGGAGGAAATCAATTGTTTTTAAAAATTCCAAGATGGTGCTGCCAAGCCGATCCATTAGGACGTTGACAAAATTAAATTTAGCGGCCCGCCCCTGCTTCGCACGGGTGCAATTTTTTTTTCGAATTTCTTAAATTTTCTTTCATACAAACCTTGTCCTAACAATACCGAACACAACAAAAAAAGAATGATCGAAATCGGTTTAGCTGCTCTTGAGATTTGCGCTTAGCAACACATTTAGCGTTTCATTTTTATATTATAGATTAAAATAAAAAAATAAAAAATCGGCATTTTGATACTCAGCACGGTAACCGTGACGTGCGAGCGAGCTCTCAGGCAGGCAGGCGTGCGACAGTCCACTGTCGGTTGTACCGACGGCGATACGCGAAGCGGTAGGCATATAACGGGTGGCCATGAGCGAGTGACAGACGCCTGGTGATAGTCCCATAATTCACACTTGTGATGGGGGACGAATTGCCGGGGTGATAAAAAGCACGCGGGCGGCAACGTCAATCGCAAGCCGTCGTTTTTTCGCATCTCAAAACGCTCATGCAAACAAATTATGATGTAGGTAATATTTGAAAAAAGATCCATTCCCATACCTTTACATAAAAAGAAAACAAATATAGGGTAGCCAATTGGTCACCATTTTCATCTAGCACCAAACACGGTTTTTTATATCCAATATATTAAGTTAAAATGTGACAAATTCGTTATGCACCATACCCTTAATACCCCAAGTTTCGGACTTTAATCGAATTGTAAATTTGCAATTAGTTTGTTTATTGCATAATGTTCTTTTGAACAAAAGTGAATAAACGTCAGCTGTCAAAATTTATGAAATAATAATTATGACATTTTGTTTTCCCGCCGCTTTGAACGTGCGACATAATTTTAGACGAAGCAAAATTAAAAATTTTGAAGAAACCCACGACGGGTAAATGTATTTGGAAATAGATCAAATAATTTAAAAACCCCCGATTCGACTTAATGAATTTATGTAACGAAACTAAAACAGATAAATTCATATGAAATTCGGGGGTCCGTTCTGTGGAACACCTTCTATTCTAAGAGGTCCCCCGACTGCCATATGAATTTATCTGTTTTAGTCTCGTTACATACATTCTTTAAGTCGGGGCTTTTTAGATTATTTTATCGTTTTCCAATTTAGATTTGACATTTAACCGTCGTGGGTTCTTTCAAAAATTTTAATTTTGCTTTTCGGGCTAGTAGTTTTGGTTTTGTACAAACAAATGTTTACTGCAGCGCCCCCTGGTGAGTTGTTACCGTGACACCTATCTAAGAACATGCACCAATCAAATCAAAACCCATCACTGAAAACCGCATCAAAATCGGACTAGTAGTTTTGGAGATAAATGGCAACATTGGTTTGTACATACAAATGTTTACTGCAGCGCCCCCTGATGAGTTGTCATCTTAAAACCTCTCTAAGAACATGCACCACTCAAATCCAAACCTATCACTTAAAACCGCATCAAAATCGGATTAGTAGTTTTGGAGATAAATGGCAACATTGGTTTGCACGCACATCCTCTCACCCCAAACGCATATACCGCGTCCGTACCGTCGTGGTGGGTAAAAAAAGTTTAGCGGAATAAATCTTTGACGCATTTTATTTTTCCGAAATATATTAATACTTTTGAGTTAAGTGAGTATTTTATTTTTACTATAGTGTAATTATTTTTAGCAAGGGTCTGTTTTGTTTGAAGAAAATCCTGCTTTTTTGTTAGTATCAACTTTGATACTTCAGGCATTTTAGGCTGTATGAAATCTAATTACTTTGGAATATTTTTTTGCTTTTATCTTTGCATTTTTGTTTTTTCGCTGCTTGGTTTGCTGTTAGAATTAAGATTTTTGACTTATTTATTAAAAGATGTTTATCAAAAATGATGCCGGATGATGTAATCAGAAGGACATTATGAAGTTAGATGACTTCAGAACTGACCTTGCTGACACCTTATCAAAGTCGTTCAGAAAATAAAAGGGAACCCAGAACCTTCCAAAAGACCACGGTCAGGTGTACATTGTACAACTCCTACCCCCAACTAACGTACGAGTAGGTACGTTACAATCGTGTTGAACATAAAAAATATTTATGGATTCGAGAAATAAATGTAAAACAATGTATTGTAGGAAACCTTTGGGATTTTTAAGAAATGTAAGGTTTCTTTAGACGTTAACAAAAAAAAAAACCATGTTATGCATTATTTCATGCCTAACTACATTAACAGTTTGTGCGACATAACCTAGTTGACATGTGCCTTAATGCCTAAAGTATCAAAATTGAAACCTGCTTTTTCGATTTTTTTTTAAATGTTTATACATTTTTATATTATGTATTTTGTTTTTTTTTCCCTTTGTTAATACATTGATATTAATCTTAATTAAATTTAGAAAATCAGGCTTCTAAAGTTAAAATACATTAACTTCAGTAATTTTATCCTTAAGTTCTTAAGCGGATTGGGAAAAGATCCAATTTTTTTTCAACAAATTGTCATAATAATAATCAGCCAGTGATGTTCCCAATGCTGGGACACAAGCCTCATCTCAGTGAGGGCAACAAATCAGCCTTCTGGACTAAAATGTTGAATTTGCAAAATGTTGAATCCCAAAATGTTGAATTTATAAAAAGTTGTTTAATCGAGAATATTCTATTGTAGTCCAGGTGTAGTTTTATTTATTAACGTACTAAATAAAAAAAGGGTCTACTTGCAATCATTAACTAAAACAAAAAAAAAATGATTTACTTGTAAACCTTAACTAAAACAACAAAAACGATTTACTTGTAAACCTTAACAAAAACGATTTACTTACAATCCATAACTAAACAAAAAACTCCACTTATAATTATTAACTAAAAAAACAAAAACTCTTTACTTGTAATCCTTAATTGACGATCATAATAAGTGGCTTCTTTTAATAACGTTTTACCAAAAATATATTCGATGGTTTTGGTAGTCTAGAATTAATTTTTCAGTGATAAACAGGAATTAGTTGTTCTGTTGGTATCTTTTGCACAACTAATCAAATTGTGATCCTGCACAACCACTGCTCTTCAAAATAGTGAAGAAAACTGTGCAAATTTTCTGAATCACTAGAGGCAGCATCCACAGTATCTCGCCAGGCTTCTCTCATATGCGACGGTGCAAGTAAAACAAATCAAAAGCACAATCATACTACATTTCCATCACATTTGTAAGCAAGGCTGTTGCTGTATTTCTTTTTGACCAAACTACATTGCTTTGCCCTTTTCCAAACTGCCTTGTTAAAATTCTGAAAGCATCCTGTCACTTTAGCTTCTGTATACACCTTTAATGCGTTTATTTGAGCTGTTTCGTAATTGCATTTTAATTTAGCAATATGTATTATGTACAACTGATAGAACGGCCGGGGACGCGATCTAAAATCCCCATAATAAGAAACACTTTTCGCAGATTTCAGTGATTTTAGCATCTTCCTAGAACATAATAAAATATTTTTTCCTTTGTCTTCATCTTCAATCACCTTGAAAGTTTCTGACACACCTTTAAGAATGTTGACATCTTCAATTTTTTCAAAATTAGTTTATCTGATAGAGAAGTTTTCACCGAGGAAAATGTTAGAAGTTGGTGTGCAGGTACATTAGGGTTTCGCTCAACAAAATTTAAATTTGTGCAAACTTCTTCCTTGATTGCATTCAAAAACCCTGTAATTTGGATTTAATTCTGATCGGTCAAGCACTTATCGCAAGTATCACGAATTATTTTAGTTTTATCAATGCTTGAAGTTACGGTAGCTGTACCTACATATTGCACGATGTGTGTGCCAGCGCATCGTACCGTCATGATTCGTCGGCTACGAACAAGAATTAAGCGGGCGCGGCGCGGCAGCGGCGTACGAGTGATGCGCTGTTAGTCTAGCGGTGCCCGCGCGCTTTTTGTATTACGACGCTGCCGTCAGTTTTGATATTCTCATATTGAAAATGTTTCCACTGTGTAAAGTAACATTTCCCTAGTATATTTTTTCCTTTGCAATACAAACTGGTGGAGTACTAGCAATTGGGTGATTCACCCTAGTTTCTTTGCAATACAGTCATGGTAACTAAAATACCCCTAGAAAGTGTTGATATGTGTATATCTACGCAAAATATAAATCTAAGTTTTGCAGATAAATTCAAGCTTCTAAATTAAAGCTATTCGTGTCTGTCTGTGTGACAACGTTGTTCTTCTAAACTACGCAACGGATTTCGATGCAGTTTTGTTAAGTCGTAAAAACCGTGCCAAGCAGGGGCGGGCCGCTAGTAATTTATAACACAGAAAGTTGGCCGTTGGACCTAACACTATACAACATGACCGTTCTCCTCCAACTCCCTTGGCTTCTACGTTTTCTTAAGCAAATTTTTTTTTCTTATTGTTTATTGAGCCATATTTTAGGGGTTTCGCAGTATTTGTATAGAGCAAGCACTCCAACAGAAATGTGACTTGTGTCCTAACCAGCCGATAACGTTACCACTGCTGGAACACAGGCATCCTCTCTGTGAGAGGGAATGGGCCGTAATCCACCACGCGGACCCAGTGCGGGTTCGTAGATGTCACATGTACAAAATAACAGATTATTTAAGTATTTAAACTTCTCGCACACACGCTTCTTTATGCCTTAGACATTCTCAACAATTCAACCAAGGGTGGTGAAGAGATAAGATGGCAGGTCCTCTGTTTGAGAGGAACACAAATAATAATAAAAATATAAACATATAAAAATAAATTTATGTTTTTTAACATGAAGACACTGGCTCCTGTAACACAGGTTGCTACCTAGCTCAGGAGCCAGGGCTTCAAACAAAGTTTGTAAAAGCTGTTTTTGTGTCAATAAAGAAATTATTATTATTATTAACATTTCCCAGAATTCGTCACTAAATATCACTTTTCTCTAAACTCTCAAATTGCATGGCCATCATTGCTGTTCTATTGGGTACCTACCTAATACTTTATCGAACCTTTCAATGTAACAAAATTTTCTAAAACATCAAACAGTTAAAGTATGAAGTGTACTAACTATTTTCAAAAATCATCTACGTACATGAACTTTGACACGTTACCTCAAATTTTACTATGATATATTTCGGTGCCTTAAAAAACAGCTCGTTATGTTTTTTGTACCTCTCTAAAGTTGGGATAAATTTCCAGATTGGACAAGTGCTATTAGGTTTTTCCGTAAGTCATTTCCCAGTGTCTAGATTTGTGCCTGATGAACAGCAATAGGCTCGCCCCATAGGTTTTAATCATAACTGCCGAAACATGAGCCTATACGCCTTCAGAAAATAAATGTAAATAAATGTTTTTTTTTATGTTCATGTAGGTATGTGTTTTACAACACAAGCATTGAAAGTTACTTTACCGAAACTCAAAGGATCAATTACTTTTTCTATTCCAGTATCCAATTTCCTCCTACTATAAAGATCACTATCGACTGCTCGGGATTGACGTAAAAGCCATTTGGTCTGTCTGTGGCGTTACAAATCGGTCACCCGAAATTGCCGTGTAAACTTGGTGTTCTTTAATTAAAAGCTGTGGTTTATTCGTTAATGAAAGGAATAAAATTGGCCAAAGTATTACTACTTTACTATTGTCCTATTGTCTATTGTCCTAAGGATTAGGATATAATCATATTGGTATCTATTGATAAAAACGCTTATATTTCAATCAGTACAGATAATATCCTACCTGAACTGATCACAAAGCCAGCCTACAAAGGAAGCATCGATATACTGAACACCTAGTGTGCGAAGGATTAAAGAGGAGTAGAGTACGTATAGGTTGGGTCGCGATGGCCGCGGGGGTGCGCGTGGAGCGCCGCGGGAGGCAGTCGTGCAGAGGGCGGCCGGCTGGCGGCGGGCAGTATCTCGCCGGCGACGCCGACTCAAATCACATATTCTTACAAACGGAGTGATACGCACGGCGCACACGTCAAGTCCGCGTGCTCGCGACGTGGCGCGGTCGCATGTAAACACGGCGCGCGTTCCGCGTTACCTTGAACCAATTGTGTATAGGCCGAGTGATAAAAAATGATTTTGATTTATAATAGAAATGCTACCTACTATAAAAGTATCCTAATTGTGTCTAGAAAAGTCTGTTCCATCTACTATTTAATTTGTTATCGCCTCTAACTATATCTCTTATCTACTTTAAGACAATTCCCCAAACACTTCTTTCTCACTTACATTCTCGCGTTAACTTGTTTTAATTAGTTGGATGGAGAGTAGCGGTTATGGAATTAGGAGACGATCTATTATTCATATATGGACACAGCGGGTTTGTATTTATTTTTTCGGCACTTTAATATGTAGGTATATAATACGAAAAAGAAAAAACGTTAATAAGGTGTAGTGACAAGAAGAAAAGGGGTAGGTACGTTTAAAAAAAAAACTCCAAGTAATTGAAGAACTTAGTCAATGAATAGATCATGAGGAAAATGGAAAATTCAAACTCATGTTTCTTATAACGATGTAAATCTGGACAACTTACGGCTTGACTGTAAAGTATCCTTTTGAGGTCAACTAGAACGAAAGAACGGCAGACGCAGACGACGAAAATAGACAATTGTGAAACGAACAGCACTCTAGACGCTAGCACTCATCTTCCTTTCGCTTCCACTTCTTGTCGCTCCGCAATACAAAATGTACTTATCTGTACATACACTTTAGTATACCGTAAATATCCAGTAATGTATATAGTTTGAGCACATATATTCGATACGTGCTTACGTACCTACCGAATGATGTCGATTGTTAAGACTTTTTAAGTTTAAGTAGGTACGTAAGCGCTTCATGATACTTCTTGTTTACCGCTATTAAAAAATTGACCTGAGCTCAAACAAAAGGTACAAACAAATCTTGCAAAATGGGTTTTTAAACCGTATCATCATTCAAGCAGTCAATGAATAATATTTTCAATTTAAATTACATATTATTATATTTAATGGATTTTCCCATGTGGCATACCACTGGCGTGTGTACCTATGGCGGTGGGGATGGGGGTCAAACGGGTTGAAAAATACTTCCCTCCGTAATAACACATAATGATAATACACATAATGCCCAAGGCATTAAATCCGCCTTTGTACAGTTTTTTTACTAGTGCATAAAGTTTTAATAAATAAATATATAAATAATGAGAAAGAATCCTCTACAGCAACAATTTATGATGGATTAATTTGTAGTCAAAATGTTTTAGGGTGTAGTCAGAATTAATGAATTAAAATAGATCATTTTTTAAACTAACATTTCACTCAACTAAACGACTAAACTGTTATCATACCTTTTTTTTTCTTATAACAACAGTTAGAAAAAAATATTATGAAAACAGTTTATTTAATACTAAGTGTACCATTACTGTCAATCACCATATTTTATCTGTATTACAAAATAGCACTCCGATTGGTAAAGGTTAAAACTTTAAACCAATTTCCAATTACACAACGCAAATAGTAGGCAGAGCGCAGAGATGGCCTAACAAGCTGTTTTATTACCAGATGACTGTGAATATGTATTTAAAAATTAATTTTATAACGCCATTTGAACTATTTATGCGATAAACTATAGTTAGGCCATTTTTGTATAGACATATAATTATCATCATGGAAATAAGTTTAGGTACCAAGATGAGAATACAAAGAAAGTATCGTTTAGGGAGTTTTGTATCAATATTTTATTAAAATGGCCGACACGGCCACGGCCAACCGAGTGGCACAAATACCAATGGAGCTAATATTCTTAAAATCTTTTAGAATCAAACAGAAATCTTTAATTTTTTATTAAAGACCAGCGCCGCTATTCAACTTCTATCTTACTTAAAGAAAAATAAGGATTGAAGGCAGACGTTTCGAAGGTACTATTAAGTCCAAGCCGAGAGTATTTTGGATAAAGACGGAGTGATTAGGTACTTTCATTCTAGGAAACGAAGCAACTTTTACGCATCCTACCTACCAGCTTGTAATGGCGACAAAATAATAAAAAATAGGAAACTGCCGTACTCAGAGACGTTACTTGAAAGTAATTATAATCAATCGTTAACATTCATACAATGATATAGTGTGTATGCATACACTCTGGTACATCTTAGAACATGTCAACACAATTAAAATTTTCTGAATCTTTCATATTTTTGAATGTCAATTACCAATTTATAATTATTTGTTAATTAAAGTTAATTATTGATTTATGTTACATACTTAATGCTATCGGTATAGGTACCTACAGCAGTCTTACCTATTTTTAATATTTTGTGTTTTTTTATTGAATTAAGTGTTACTTACATCATTTCATTTTAAACATGCTCACGTGTAACAGATTTTGCGATATAAAAAATATTATTCATGCTATGACTTACAAGTGTAATAGATGGATCATCTGCCTGAAGCTTTTGACTCTTACATAAAGCTCGTAAAGCCCTCAAAAAGCAGCTAAGAATTGTCCTTAACATACAAGTACTTAGATAAGTTAAATTGGGATTGGATGGAATGGATAAAAGTTGGATTTTCACCCAAATTTTTTGCTGTGAAGTCGGGCTACGTGCACAAAATGAAAAAACAAATATCTAGTATTTGTTTTTTCACCCATGTTGTTAACCGAACGCATATAAACTAAAAAAAACTTTTAACAACGTGCCGAATTGGAAGTTTCCTTTTACATAACTACTACATAGTAACAGAAAAGATAAACTTTGCGTGTGTGTGTGTGTGTGCGTCACGTCACGTGCTGCATACCAGTATGTACTGGATTGCGACATACCGACTTGAGTCTTGAAACGTATTCGCCGTACCTACCTGCCGCCTTCCAGTTGTTGTTTCACTTATTTAGACGCCCACTCACTCATGCACGAAGAGCACATGTCATGTTTTACGGGCTGTAATAGTGGAGCTTTCAAAACTATTTAACAAGCTGGGGAAATGTGCACTATATGACTGGATTATAATAGAACGTAGAAAAGGTTCACTGTTCTTAATTCAAATTTATCTTACTTGACTACTTACATTTTAGGTTGCAGAAATATGGTAGGTTGCTCTAAAAAGGCCTAAGTGGAATTTTGAAGCAAATTATTTATTTACTAGCAGCGCCCTGCGGTTTCACCCGCATAAGTGTCTATCCCGTGGAAATATCGGGATAAAAAGTAGCCTATAATTGTTAATCTAGGGTGTCAGCTACCTCCATACAAAATTTTATCAAAATTGGTCCAGCCGTTTGAGCGTGAAGAAGTAACAAACATATAAACACACACACTCACAAACTTTCGCCTTTATAATATTTGTGTGATTCATAAACATTTGTGAACAGTGTATGAACATATAGCCTTAGAAATAGTAGTAGTTAAGTCTTATGTATGTCGTCGTCCGATCGTAGACACCATTTCATGATTGGCCCAGCCACGCTTGGGCATAGCGATCCAGATACTCGTAAGAACCATAACCCTGGCTTTGCTGCCGCGCAATCGGGTAATGTAATAATTTCTATTCGACCTATTCCTACTCGAATAACACCTATTTAAAAAATACTAAATGGCCAAGTAACTGCGACCAACTTGGAGGTAGCACTCACCGGCCGATTACGCGGCACCGCGCACCGCTCGCTTTGCTCGCTCGGCTCGCGCGCGGTTGATAACCTTTTTTTTTTGTTTCCGCGGTGGATAATCCTCATGGATGTCCGCCGCTCTGACGCGGGCGGCGATGTCTGTCAGATTTACTGACTAAAAACGGTTTATTCCAGAAATCCCCACCAGTGGGGATGGTTATTTTTTTTTTCAGAAATCCCCAAAAGTTAAATAAACTTAGCCCAGTGGGGATTTTTGGAAAAATAAGTAACGATCCCCACCAGGTGTTGTTGTTTATAAATTATTAAACAAAAAATGCGTTAATCAATACAGTAATTATATCAATATTATAATCAACTTTCATCATAAATTGTTTGTATTGAAACGAAAATCAAAAATATTTACAACAATTGACTAGATTCAAACAAAAATTATTTAAACATTATAGGATCACGTAAATCGCGATTGTGAATTTATCTCATTCTTTCCAAAAAAAAGTGACACTGTAATGCTGCTGTAGTTAAGCATCTAAGATTAACTGGTCTTTTTCTTTGCTTCTTTGTGATCGTGGGTTCCGACGGTGACTTTCGTTAGCACTTTTTTCATAAAACAAAGCGTTTTCATGGAAAAAATGTAGGAGTTTCAGTAAACTTGGTTTTTTCTTCGATATAGCTGCATTAAGCTTATTATGCCACCCTTATAAAAAGTGTGAGGTTCTGTGCCTCTCTACGTAAACACATATTACTTTTATGAAATCTTCTTTTATATTAAAGAACTAGCTTCTGCCCGCGACGTCGTCCGCGTGAAATTTCACCCTCCCCCATTCACCCTCTTAGGAGTGGAATTTCGAAAAACCCTTTCTTAGTGGATATTTATATACACTTCACAAAGAACACACTCTCCAAATTTAATGTCTCTATGACCAGCGGTTTAGGCTGTGCATTGATATAATCAGTCAGACAGGATCACAGGACTTTGAATTTTTTATTACATTATAAAAGTAAACCTAAGTACCTACCTAATAAAAAAAAAATCAATGACAGAAAATAAAATACCTACCTACCTAAATAAACCTATTTCTGATGAAAACTAATCTAAACTCAATAAATAAGCAAAATCCCTAAAAACTAATATCTATAATTACTAATCCTACCTAACAGTTTTTTAAAATAACCACGGTCACTACGTACACTATCAAATATACTACCCATACTTTAAAATTAAAATCTATCCCTACGACTTATAAAAATAAACCTAAATAACTCTACCTTAAAGTGTACTTAGTAAAAACTATGAGGATTAAAAAGGTCGCACAGAAAAGCACGGTTTAGAATTGGCAAGTAGCAGTTAAAACATACAATTTATAGAATGCTAATAAGAACGAACGCTCGCCACTAGACACGTCCGTTCAAAAAATGTATGATGCGCGCGCTCAGACTCCGGTGCAAGCCAAATTCAACCTTCAGCACTACATTTACAGTGCGGGTGACATAACCTACGACAAACTTATTATTTGGTCTAGGGATCGAACCGCAAAATTGACTTTGTTTTTTATTATATATACTTTTCCGGGATAAAAAATACACAGTGTGGTGCCCAGGATATTAAAGAATAATTATACCAAGTTTCATCGTAATCGGACCGGTACTTTTTGCGTGATGCCTGAACAAACAGACAGACCTAGACAGACAGACAGACAGACAAAAATTTTTTAAATCACATTTTTGGGTTTGGTGTCGGTCTAGTAACACCCCCTGCCATTTATTTTTTTGATATTTTCAATGTACAGAATTTTCACTTCTACAGATTTATTATAAGTATAGACAACAAAAGAAATTCAAATAAACTATTTAAAGACTAAAAGTCGCGCTGATAAGCACGGTTTGTTAATATCAATTATTGTCTGTCAATAAGGTCGAACGCTCTGAACGCATCAACAGCCAAATATTGAATGAAGCTCGCGCTTTCGGACCTCCCGCCTTTTTATACCCTACCGCCACGACCCGCGTCGAGCGCGGCAACCGTTACACAAAAATAATCCTTATGGCATGATTCAGTATTCACGCGCGACGGCGCGATGCCTTATTAGCGTATTTCATGTTTAAGTTTGGTGTTTCTATACCGATTACTATGATTCTTTTTTTATTGAATAGGTAATAATATTAACTTCTTTTAATTAGGGATGAGTGAGAGTATTATAAACGTAAGAGTAAACAAATATAATCAGAAAGCTCCGAACTGCTAAGCTATCGGGAGTTACACGTGTTATTGTGAGTCAACCATAAAAGATAGACATGCTGTTGTGGGATATTTTTTAGATAATTTTATGTAAAACATTTCCGTCATAAATTATTTCTATGTAGCTTTAACCATTAAGGCTGCACACGCGACGGAAGCTTAAAAAATGGAGCAACTTCTCCCGTTTTCCCAACATTTCCTTTCACTGCTCTGCTCCTATTCATTGTAGCGTGATGAAAAGAAAGAAATACACTATAACCTCCCCAGGAGTATGAATAATTGTACCAAGTTTCGTTAAAATCCGTCGAGGAGTTTTTGTTTCTATAAGGAACATAGAGAGAGACAGACAGACAGACAGACAAAAATTTTACTGATTGCTTTTTTGGCATCAGTATCGATCACTTATTACCCCCTGATAGTTATTTTGAAAATATGTATCATGTACAGAATTGACCTCTCTACAGATTTATTATAAGTATAGAAGAGAAGCGCGATGACACAACACTGGTAATTTATTGCAAAATATGAAGTAACTATTCATTTAGAAAAAATCTATTGACTGGACTAAAAAATTAAAACACTAGTGCTTTAGTATGTTGCTTGTAGAATAAATCTGACAAAAATCAGAATGATTGTATGTATATTATTAGTATGTTTTTTTTTTTTATTGTGAAAATAAAGTTTTTGGAGGTATCTTCATGATTTTTTCTATAATATAAAATTTGTTGTTTTGTACTTATTATGTTTTCAACACACTATCTAACTAGCACATATCCTGAAAAATATCATATATTTTTCTGATTTTGTTTACTGTAGTCGATCATATACTTTTAGGCATTATAAAACTTGTGTATTTTGAGTTTAGGCCCTGTAGTCCCCATAACATATACCGGCGAAAAAGGTCACTGTTTTGATTGTCTGGGCTTTGGCTGGCAACATAGAACCAGCCTTCCATAATTAGATTTTCCGGTAAAAGTGGTAGTACTGCACAAGTTCGATTTGCCTCTTAAAATTTTTGGATTTCGTCAGATTCAATTCCCGCCCTTTTTTCCAAATAGCTTTTGTATAGTGAAAAAGGCAACATCTATCAGTTACTTCCGGGAAGACCTCTTGGATAGCATTAATCGTGGCCTTTTCAAAGTCGTATCTGAAAGTTTATGGTTTCCACATGGATGTAATGGATTTTATCATAGAAAAAACTATGTTATAAGATTTCTGTATTTTGTCACTCATCAAAACGTACAACAATGGTACGATAGGTGTCTTTTAAAATGGAAAACAACAGCTTTTGAACCAAAAAAATGTTTTATAGTTTCGTGCGACTACGAGTGTTTTCGGTAGCAAATATTACTATCGTTAAAATGATTTAAATTTTAGAGGAACTGTAACTTTTGCGAGGTTCCTGATTTTTTTTTTTAACTTGTGTCGTTGTATTTCTGTGGTTATACAAAGTACTCTTTATGTTTTAAAAACCACTAAAACTTATTTACAAAAAAACTACCGACTTCCAAAAAAAACACTACAAAGAGAAAAATAACTTTAATTTCGGAAGTCGGTGTCAATAAACGAAAATGCAGAACCAACGACACCGACTTCCGAAATTAAAGCAATTTTGCTCTTTGTAGTGTTTTTTTGGAAGTCGGTTGTTTTTTTTTTTTTTGAAAAAATGTTTTAGTTGTTCACTTTTTAGTATGAGAGTTTGTAATTTATCTAAGTTACAATAGCCTAATGTCAACTGGTCATCACCTTTTACAAAATATTGCTTTTCCCGATGCTGGGATGTTAATTGTTGTAAAATACTGGTATTCAGCTGCATCCGGTTAGACTGGAGGCCGACCCCAACATAGTTGGGAAAAGGCTAGGCAGATGATGGGACGTTAATTGTTCAGGAGTTCTCTTGGAAAGAACCAGGAGAACTCCTCCACAACCACTCACCATACGCATCGTGACGAGCATAAATTGCTTAGCAATCATATTAAAGTAATTGAATCGCAACCCGTGAAATATTTACCAATGAGTAGTTCCGATGGCCATCTGTGTTCTTCATCATCAGCTCCACTTTACCAAATGATGATTTCCGAGAGCAAATGCTCAAGTTACTTTAAAAAATACCAAAATCGCTATAGGTTTGCCTCTAAAATTTGAGGGTTTCCCTTGATTTCCATGGGATCCTCTCATCAGATTCCAACTTGATGACAATGGGACCACCTCGAGAGTATACCCTTTCAAACAAAAAATATATTTTTCAAATCGGTCCACAATGGGCATTGTTCATATTTTTTTCGAGGAATAGCGTTACTAATCATTATGGACTAATTAATTTACGAAAAATATTAATATTTATTGATATTTTTGATAAAATACGATTGACCTTCTGTGCCCTTCAAATTACGTCACCTGCGACCGTACAGTTTAGTATCGTTACCTCAAAAATAAAATAAAAAGTAAGTGGCAAGTATTGTCTACAATCCGTCAGTGTCAAGTGTAAAATTATAATATGACAAAAATATATTAAATTTAAACATTCCGACTTGCCTCTTATTCATCTCGTTTATAAATCTGATTACATTGTTTCAACAATCGACAATATTTAATATATCGGAAGAGCTATGGAATACAAAAAAAAATGGAATGAAATTTTTTTATAGATTGATACTTGACACTTTGATAGGTGTGGATGACGTTGTGTTGATAGATTATTTTTTTTTATTTCTGTACTAGTGAGGCAACAGCACTTAATCTTTAGTGCCACTGATGACGTAACCTACCTTAAATTTTTTTAATTTTTAAATATTTAAAAAAAAATAACTATTGAGCCAACCATCAAAATATTCAAATTAGTTTCTCAAAATGCTCTAAATTTTCAAAAAATAAAATAAAATCTAATGGTTAGAAATTTTGGACAATTCCCATTGACGGAAAAATCGGTAAACATACTTAAAAAAAAAACATATAAAGTCGAACATATAACCTCTTCCTTTCGAACATATAACCTCTTCCTTTTTGGAAGTCGGTTAAAAAGAGGGAATTGTGATCCACCCAACGGAAAACCTGAATTAAATTGCCATCTGTCAGTTTTACTTTTCTATAGAGTTTATCAGGTCAGGTCAGGTTCTCATTGTAAGCCGCTTTTATTATTATAAACATTTTTTGTTTAATAATTTTGAAACAACAACACCTTTTGTTGGGTTGTTACTTATTTTTCAAAAAATACCCACTATGCTGAGTTTATTTAACTAGTGAGGATTTTTGAAAAAAAAAAAAATAACAACCCGCACTTGTGGGGATTTCTGGAATAAATACTAAAAACCACCCTGGTGTTCCAACTCACACCTACGCCGGGGGTCACGGGAACGTACGATCGCGAACGCGGTTGATAATCTAACCTAACCCAATTGCGGCGCCGTGAATTGCAACTACTTTTTTTTTCTAAAGAAATTCAACCGTCATTTCTAAATGAAAATAGGACCTTCAACCTTCAACCTTCAGGTAAGCCCACTAGAGGGAGCTTGAGACATTGATAGGACGGTCTGGGTGGTTAGACCCATAATTCGAACCTTTTGAAGAGTTTCCACTCTAAGCTCAAGATTGTTGATTTTCTGCCGATCTTGCATTAACTGCTCGTTCATTGTTTTGAGTAATGTTAGCATTTCCCTTTGAGACGTTTGTATATCTGTTAGCATCGTATACAGCATGCCGCTTTCTTCCGGATATGCAGGTGGACAAGTCGGATTAGTGGAAGCACGGGATCCTCAGTGTCGGATGCCTCTTCTCAGAGAGGGGCCACTGTCTTTTTACCTCTGCCCTTTGCTTTCTTAGTCGAGGTCCTGTGTGTCATTGGATGCTCCGGTGACCCCTTGATGAATAACATCTCCCCGTGTCTTATGAGCCAGTTTTAGCATGGCAGCGGCGAGCTGGTCCTCATCGTCTAGGAACATTTGTTCGTTCATCTTGAGATATGAGTGTTCCTAGATCATATTTGATGGGTGCATGTAGGGTTCAGTGCCTTCTAGATCGTTTCCTGTGATGATCATCCTCATCGTCGGTGTCTGATTCTTCAGCGTGGCGCCTTCTAGTGGTGGGATAACCCAGTTGGATTAGCTTCAGCTTGGTGTCCTCTGAAAGTTCCCCCTAATTCAGCTACCGCCATTCTTTTAATATATTTATCAATTAAGTCCGCATGACTGGAGGGATGTGATTGTGTTAAGTCATTCGTGGTACGAGTTCCAACCCAACATCTAAAGCTTTTGGCCGAAAGGTGTCGTATTTCTGAGGACGTAACGCGACACCACGCAGCGAAACACGACGTCGACAGCGTTACGTGTAGTCATACTTTTAAGGTTTTTAATATGTATTTCTTTATTATTGTACCTATAACATCATATCGTGTATTTTATCTATGGGCCTTAGCTGTCTGATAATAAAATTATTATTATTATTTTGCGACATGCCCATGCCGATGCCCATGCCGATAGTGGTCAGCTGGGAATATCGATAAATAGGTTGCTTCTGTGGATCCACCCCACCCGTCTTTCAATTAGGCGCATCGTGACATAACCGGTCAAATCATGAAATGGCGGCGTATCGTAAAATGGCCAGGCAGATCACGATATGACAATTTCTACTTTAGTGCCACAACAGAAAAGCATATTCTGCATAGGCTCCGCAAGTTTATAATAAAACTCCAACATCAATCAAAGCGTTAAAAAAAAGAATGTAAAAATAAACTTAAAGACTTTCTATAGAATGAATGTTGTTGTAATTAAAAACACCTATTTAAATTATACATTTGACACCCAAATTGAATTGTAATCTATACTTTGACATCAAATGATAATTTGACATTCTAAATAAATTGTGTGTGTTTATAATATATATTTTTACTGATTTATATCCCAAATTGTAATTTTAATTTTTAAGTATGAAATCAATAATGTTAATACTGACCTAAAAATCTAAGTCCTGTCATAAATGAATGTGCCTAATATTTGCACGCCACACTTGACAGAATGTGATGATACCATTGACTAATCTTAAGACCCATAATATTATAATCCATACTAATATTATAAATTCGAAAGTAACTCTGTCTGTCTGTATGTTTCAGTGGTTTAGCCACTGAAAGGATTTCGATAAAATTTGGCAGAGAGATAGATTGTATCCCGGGGAAGGACATAGGATAGTTTTTATTGACATACCTCGCGGGCGAAGCCGCGGGCGGAAGCTAGTGTACCATATTCTGACGAATAAAACATTGAGATTTCAATAAATGACTATCATTAAGTATGTTCGCATTCTGTCTGACTCGATTAGGTTCTCCTTCACTGTACTTCAATCGAAGGTAATTAAACTATGGTATTAAAGGATTATCTCTCTACCAACCGTCTTTTTTCCCATCAGTACAAATCTAAGTTATTCATTATGAAAATATTATTCGTGAAATAATTCAATGCTATCAGAAGGGATTTGAATTACGTGTAAGGATCCGTTCCATTGTTCCAACGAACAATATAAAATCATGCATTGTTAATCATTTTGCTAATAGAGTATGGTTTGTTGGATGTGAAAATAAAGGTAGCTTATTACATGTAATAAGTTCGTACATTCAACCAACATCTGATGTCCATTTATAAATCAAACTGAAAACAACGTGTCAATGTGTGCGTTCTTAGCGTAGTAGTGCGTAGTTCAATCATACACAGTTATTTGATCATTTTTAACTGGGGTCTAAGGATCAATTCTTATGAATTTTTTTTTGGAACGAACTTTTTTTACGCGGCTTGCGATAGACGTAAACTAGTAGAAATAGCTACGTAACGAAAAAGCGTTGTTTCATAGTTTCCGAGGGTGCTAAAGTCTATAGTGAGGTCAAACTGAAAATCCAAGATGGCGGCTGCGCAAATTTTATAACTTTTCATCATGGGTGTCGTTTTCATAGTTTTCGAGGGTGCTAAAGCCAATAGTGACGTCAAAATGAAATTCTAAGATGACGACAGCAAAAAGTTTCGTGATGGGTGTCGTTTTTATTATTTTGACTGTGCTATAGCCGATAACGAAGTCACAATGAAAATCCAAGAGGTCGATAACTTCATGAGTGCTAAAAACTTTACTAGATGGATTTTAAAAAAAAAACGCGTATTTAATAACACGTGTGGTACTGCACACTTTATTTAATTTCAGTTGTCTGCAATTCTCATAAAATATTTCTTTCGCCATTTATTGATAACGGCGAATATATAATATATAATTAATAATGCCATTATAATATTTATAATATCAGAAGAATTTAAAAAATTAGAAACACAACAGGATGAAAAAGTTAGTGTGATATTTCGTGTATCCTATTGTGACACACGGATATCGCATTCCATTCGCTATGTTTAATGTTATTGCTTTTGTTTACTACATACGTCACTCGTACTTGGTATATTCCTGGGGGACTTTAAAAATAGCGTTGGCATCATTTGTTACTCAAGTCAATTTTAAACTATACTAAATTGAAATTGTTCACTTAAAATCATCTCTCTCATTAAAAAAATCCTATAGAATATTTGCTTTTGGGGGTTGGGCCACATTTACTGCCGGTGCCCGGTGAGTATGAGGAGTTTATTAAATATTTGATAAAGGTAAATCACTTTTCTTCTGAAAAGTAGGTACACATGTTGTTTTAACATGGGATTCAACGGAAATAGCAAATGGGACCCATCGTTAATACCTAAAAAATGGGATTCAAAAGCGGGATCCAACGAAAATAAATCTCAGATTTAAATGTACGGTCTAAAAACACGAAAACATGTGGCAAAACATCAACACTAGGTACATAATCAGGTAGATTATAAAATCATAATCAGCTTTTAATGTTCCCACTGCTGGGTCATAGGCCTCCTGGCTGAGAGGGAGTAGGCTGTAATATACCACGCGGGCCCAGTGCTGATTGGTAGATTTATAAAATAACTTACAATAATACACGGCTAATTAGATCTGGAAACACACATTATACAAATAACATGATTGCAGTTACACCCGCTGCAAAACAAAAATACATAAAGATGCAGAACGCGGCGAGACTTGACGCTAATGAGAGATAAGGTTGAGTGCTGTCCTCTACTGCCTTGCTGGAGCATGTAGACGCGTGTAGGGCTGTGACAAGACAACTATCTTAAAATAGACTACCTTCATAATGAATGTCAACGATAAAACATATACAGGTTGGAATTTTTTAATGCTACCTGAAAGGAAAGTACTTTTAATACTGTAGATAGAAAATTTTACTCAAAGAAAACATTCCAGATTATCAAAAATTCGCTTGCCTACCCCGGGAATCGAACCGACTAAAATCTGTAAAAATTACAACCTGTACTTTAGCAATTATAAGGATGAAATCTCTCTAACAAACTTGATAAATTAAATGTAAGGAAAACCATGAAATCTGGACTTATAAATTCAATGAGTCAAGTTAACGCTCTTTAACTCAAAGATCCATCTGTTTACTTATGTCAGTAATTAACAGTTTTGATTGACGTCATTTATCCATTAAAACGACGAATTACTATTAGGATACGACATAACTGTGTGGATGAGGTACTTTAAATATGGAATGTTACATTTGAAAATATTTTTTTATTCACATTTGATTGTTTTTACAAATCATTTCATTGTCTCAGGGTAAAAATGGCTGCAGCGGGATTGTCCGAAAGGGTTACCGCTACCCCGGAACATAAAGGGCTAAGGAAGGAACACGGATGGGTTTTAGTCAGTAAGAGTCTGACACTCCCTTCCGCTCCACCCAGAGCGGGAGGGGTCATTGGATGATTAAAAAAAAAAGGTAAAAATGGCTTATCAAGAAGAATTTGATTTAATGGAAGCTTATTTTTAAAATAATAAATACGTGAATCTAGCTCTGCGGTGGTATGGAGAGTGATATCGAGACCGACAGGCACCAACTCGGTTCGTATTGAAAAGAATGGTAGAAAATTTAAAGAATACTTGTAGTTTCAAAAAGCAATGGGGCAAACTCTTCAGCAGAATTTCTATTTAAAAAGCTCTATTTCGATTTTGATCTAAATGTTTTAATATACTTTGAATCATTTCCGAAGGCTTCAAGCAGAGATGCTGCCGAAGAATTAGGCACAACCCATATTCGCGTACTTACTGCTGAAAAAGTATAAGTATAAATGTTATATTCTTATATAATTATTTGTCATATTTTCTTTAGTTACACAGTTTAACATTTACAAATATTTTAAGTATAAAAAGGCATAGAGGCTATTGGCTGAGATTTTATAAAATTGCACTTCTCACAAGTATATTAGTTATTTGTGGTGTACTTTCCCGCCCTAGAGCAGAAATGCAATGTAGAAGAAAAGGCCCGCGTGTCTAATCCTCGGTTTTGTGAACCTAAAAGCAGTTTTCGAGCATTTGTGTAAAATATAATATTTCATCTTCCAATTAAATATTTGCCAATTTTGGTAGAGTGTTTTGACTTGCATAGAAGAATTAAGTGCAGCCAAATTAATAAGGTCGTCGGATACCAGTTAACTGTGGTGTAAGCTACATGGTAAAATCCATTAATGCTATTGAAATTGTTGTTATCTAAACATAACCGATTAGTAACAACGGACAGGTTGGCGTCTCAGAATAGATCGGGATCATAAATTATGTACCTACGAGCTGCCGCTCCCGAATGAAATGTAGGTCATCATGAGCGCAGGAAAAGGCTCAACATCACTCACCATATTAAGCAAAAGCTTACCAACATTTTTACATTATATTTATATGAATGTATATTTTAATTATCTTAATTATACTTACTTCTAAAATGCTTTATAATCATGTAGCTTATAACATTGAGAGATCATAATTTAACAATTACAACTACGAATATGAATGTTTCATCGAGAAAGCTTGAACTCTGAAGCGTAAAAAGTGTACAAGTGAACTTTTATAAGTAAAGAAAACAGTGATTTTCACACGATACAGAGACTGGGACTAGAGACACATGCACAAGTGCACCTAACTGAAATATAATGTCGATTTTCTTCTTCCGATTCCACAATCTACAACGTGTCGAGGAACAACGGAAGAAGCACAACAGAAACACGAATACTAGACGAAACATGAACTCAGACGTGCTTACAGCCCCGTCCCGACTGCTCGAGCGACCGCTCAGCGAACCGATCGACAGCCTCGATGAAATCGCTCTGCAGATACCCAGGTTTATTAGAATTGTTATCATTTCGCTTTAGCTTTGTGTGATAACTGTGCCCCGCGTGCTTGCCTCTCTCTGTGCTAACTGCCTCAATTTCCAACGCTTGATTCCAAATGAACATCTATGAACGATGTGCTTTAACTGGTACCGACGATGTTAATACATAACAGAACTAAGTTGCTATGGAATTTTGAAAGTACTATCTTTTACGACAAAATATTGTGGTTGGCCGTAAATTGCTCAATTAAGCTACTTAAAAGAATCCTCGACGAAGAACTAACTTTAAAACGGTAAATAATCTATATCTTTATTTAGATTGTTTCAGGGATCCCATTTCTTTCGTAATTATGTGAGTTTTCAACAATCAGATACAAATAAACGATCAATATTCAATATCGGAGCCGAGCCTTTGTCCGTAGTTACAGTATTGCAAAAGATTTTCAATTGAATAATACTTTTTTATGGGAATTGGATTCTGACATACTTCTCTAGTGATTCGAATATGTTTATCATGATTGTTTTGAATATGTTTATCATGATTGTTTTTATTGTTAATATTTGTGTAAGCTTGTATAATGTACAATCAATAATTACAGTAAATTACTCGTATATATTTTACTGTAATTAATGATTGGATAACAATATTATTATTGTGAAGTGCGTAATTTCTTGTTTCCTTTCTTGATTTCCTGTAAGTTCATGTAAATGTGTGCATTAGACGTTTAGCCTAGATTCCGTTCTTAATGAATCTTCAAATTGTATTTAAATAAATATGTCGGTAATCAGCACGTAGTCAAGTAAGTGCATGTTGCACCTAGCGAGCCAATCAAAGTACAAATTAATGTACACACATAGAAACACTTACACATGGAAACTAAAACCAAAGAAGTGGAGACATTGTCCTATTAAACAAATCGCTCTCTCTCCTCAGCTTGCGTAGTAATATAATTAAGGCAACGGATCCCAGTTGTACACAACAACACTTAATTTAATATCTTACTCCCGTTAGCAAAGTGATACTTACAATGCGACTGATTAGGCTGAATATTCCTTATCATCAATACTTCCGTCCCATAGGAAAACGTTTATCCTTATCTTAAATACTTACTCGTATAATAATTATGACGAATATATATGATTCTCATGACTCATTAAATTATTATTATCTCATTAATTTAACCAAAGATTAAATGATTATAATATTATCTTTTTTTGTATATTTTTTTTGTTTAAATCATATTTTTCAATGCGTTTTTAGTAAAAACCGGCCAAGTGCAATTTGGACTCTCACACGAAGGCTTCCGTACCACCATACAATATTTAACACTACATATAAAATAACGGCAAAAGAATCACGTTTGTTGTATGGGAGCCCCCCTTAAATATTTATTTTATTCTGTTTTTAGTACTTGTTGTTATAGCGGCAACAGAAATACACATTCTCTATGAAAATTTCAACTGTCTAGCTGTTACGGTTCATGAGATACAGCCTGGTGACAGACAGACAGACAGACAGACAGACAGACAGACGGACAGTGGAGTTTTAGTAATAGGGTCCCGTTTGTACCCTTTGGGTACGAAACCCTAAAAAAAATTAATCTTACCGGTTTCGCGGGAACAATGTCCAAGCTAGTAGAGTGACTTCCTAATAATACTGCAATATATGTAATTATTATCATTAAACCTTTATTTTTCCCTCCAGTTATTTTTTTTTTTATTGACTTGATAAACATCTTTATAACTAGATGGTGCTTTCGACTAGTTAAACATCGTCACGCAACGGACGACACTAAGCATTAACTTTTACTTTTTTATTGTATGTATAGATAACTAACTATTTACACACTAGATACTAAATATATTATTAAATAACTTACTATACAAATAAATACAAAAACAAAGGTCACCCTGGGCGTCGAGATAATACTCGTCCGCATCACAGTCATCCGGAAACGTGTCCAAAAGACGGGCAGCATTGCCACGTTGAATGGAAATACTAATTCTTTGACTAAAGAACGACCCAGCCCTCTGATCACATGAAGTGTCGACCAGCCGCTAGAAATTTCCTTTAAAAGGAGACACACAGTCGGGTTCCATGACCCGAGCGTTTCGACCCCAAACGGCTCAAAGCTGCCCCACCCAAACCAAAAAAACCAAAAAGTCCTCAAAATTCGCAAAAATGGGTATTTTGCATTTTTAAGCCAAACGCTTACATGCTACATTACATGCATGTACTTACATACTATACTCCGACTTTAATTAGCTGCAGTAAAATGACACTTCTTAATAACTCATTTCGGACTGCATTTAGAGATATGCATGTCAAAAAAGTTTCGTTTGTTACATTTTTCTGTACTAGAAAAACAAGGTTTGGTTGATGGCCGCGAAAAAACCAAAAAGACGCCAATTTCAGTCATTTAAGAAACACAGTTCCTAAAAATCACCGTTTTGCGATTGCATTTAGAGATATGCATGTCAAAAAAGTTTCGTTTGTTACATTTTTCTGTACTAGAAAAACAAGGTTTGGTTGATGGCCGCGAAAAACCAAAAAGACGCCAATTTCAATCATTTAAGAAACACAGTTCCTAAAAATCACCGTTTTGCGATTGTTAGGATACTCTTTGACTGAAAAATGCAAAAATAAGTTTTTGCGAACTTTGACCCTGAATAACTTTTTTTGCACATGCGGGATGGGATCGATGGGGCGGATTTTTGACATTTCTTTTATATAGATGTTATGAACAATCAAACCAAGATTCAGCTTTATGCGAATTGATGTAACTTTATCCCTATTTTTTGGGCTAACTTGACCGGACTATAAGAATCCAAAACTACCAATATGTTATTCAATAAGAGACCCTCTTACCGGAGATGATGTGAATCTTGGCGCTAGAGAGGGAGAGTTGCATGATCTTACATAGTTATAAGTTCCCGACATTGATGCTTGGAGCGGTTTCGTATTCAAATATACTGGTGGATTCTTTATTCAAGGACACTGCCTGCTGTTGAAATGCCTTTGTACAACCTATAACAGATCAGTCAACTTTGAGATTGTACAAAGGCATTTGTCTGATAATAAATAGATTCGACTTACCATTTTTACTGAAGAGCACGCGTCGATCCAGAAAAGACTATGAATTATATATAACAGCCCGTATTTCTAAAGACAACTACAAATATTCTTTACTTAGGTACTGTAGGGGGTGAAGCTCAGTGGGAGCTCACGATTAAATCAAACAGCGTTATGCTTCACTATATATATTTTTATAGGAGATCCTTTCACATAATCATGTTACTTCTAGCACTGCTTTTACTCAATCCCAAAAATATTCATATAAAATCTTTGACGTCTGCGTGAAAGTTTGATAGGAATATACTGTCAATTATGACCAGCCTGCGTTATTAAAGACAAGGCTACATAGATAACCTCTACAGTACTATTTCGAATGATAACATTTAGTTCAGCACATCGCTACATATCAACGACACTGTTCATTTTGTTCAAGGCAAGGTTTCAAAGCGTTGAACATCGACGCAGTGATGCGAGTCTATCTATAGTAAGAAAAGTAAACGCTACCTTGAAATTGATAATGCTGTTTAACGATTTGCAAAACGGGCAAATAACTGTGGACCACTGCATTGCAATAATTTCACCATATGCATATTTATTTTAATATTTTAAGTTTGTATTTTAAGTAAAACAAGATATAAATTAAATAGTACAACTATGTTTTTAATTCAATTCAATATTCATATCAAAAAGCCTTCATGGAAACCAGTTACGAAACCCCGGTTTCCTTGAGGGCCGAAGCGGCACTCGTGGAGTTCTAAATCGAGTCACCCTGCCCTTTTAACTTTTTAAATCTTCTTGAATTTAAATTCGGAACAAAGACGACATAAAAATGTCGGCTTCGAAACTGCATAAAAACTTGCTCTTTGACTGATCATTATTTTGATGTTTTAAGCGTTTATTATTCTCATGGAATACACGGTGACTCGATTTAGGAGTCCGGGAGAGTATTTTCCGCTTCTCTTATTCTTGATCAGTATTACACTTCCCCTCATCATTCTGAGGGTACTAATCTGTAGCACATAGGTCATATTATCTCACCTTTAAGATATCAAATTACAAGTTACGCTGAAATAATATCCGATAGCATCTAAAACTACGCTTCAAATGTCAGTGCATAATGTGGCTGGTAAAAAAATGCTGGATCATTAAGGCGTGGTCACGTGCTGAACAAGGTACGCACGGAAACCTTGGCGAGCGTAGTTGATTCCCACTTGACTAGTTTTTTATATAATACCAGTCTAAGCTACCATTAGTTAACCTAAAAAGGAGTATTGCATTCAGTTTAATATACTTCATAGATGCTTATGTTGTCAATTCATTCGAAGCTTCCTCATAACCCTGTGTAATCATCTGGTAATAAATTTACTCATGTGCATTATTAAATTCAGGTCCAACTGATTGTAAATGTCAACCATATCAGAAGAGTGGGTTGACTGAACAAGGGAAATTAATGCAGAAGATATAGGACAGCATAGAGAGATGTCACTGAACTATAACGTTTAAATAAAAAATCTCTTACTATCAGCGTATGCCATGCTTAATATAAAAAAGTGCTTACATTTTCAAGACAGTAATTAAACTTTAGCTAAACTGAAATTTAAATCTCATTATGCTTTGTTTTTTACCTTAACATTATTTATTTGATTTAAATTAAAATAATAAATACCTTAGCAATTTATAACTAATACCTAATTAATTAATGAAAATAACAAAATTAAATCGTAACTCAACTAAAACTATAAACAAACAATAAAATATAGCGTCGAAAAATTCAAACGCATCACTGTCGACTGTTAATATACCCAAGAGACTGACGGCATTACCACGCTGTATGGCAATACTTAGCCTCTGGCCAAGGTAAAAGCCAGCCTTTGGGTCACGGAAAGTGTCAACCAGCCGTTTCAAAATTTCCTTATTAAAACCTGAGCACTCGGACCCCACAGCCCGGTTTCAATCCCAAACGGCTCGAAAATATAATTTCCGATAAGGTTATTAGTTTTTCGCAGCCGCAGCAGCAGCGCCAGCACAGCATGCTGAGCCAGGAAGATGGGATGGCGCAAGAGTATCGAGACACGTTGCGCCCCACACTAAACGCCTACGGGTACCTTCCATGGAAATAAAGACATACCGTCCGGTCTCTTGCCATCGTCGCGTGACAAGCCATTGGGTTCTAATACACCTGGAACGCCGACGGTAACAAGAGCTCGTCGGATGATGTCATTAACGTTCGCGTGTCGCGCTAAGCGACTCACACTTCAGCTGCAAGACAGGCCGTGGTGTCCGACGCTGTTGACATCTTGGAGCCGTAACCTAGCTGCAGGGTCTGAAATTTTTCCGAAATAACCTCAACATATACCACAAATTTTGGCTGCCAGGCGGCGGTAAGCCTATCTTCAAATCCTTCTTACGCAGGGCGTTTAGATTGGCCCCATTCAGAACGTCGATGACGGCCTCGTTCACCTTTCCAGAGAGCATAAGGTTAATCAAAGCCATAAGCTCCCAGCTGCCCCGGCGCCTGAACAAATAAGGTCCTTAAGCTGCTGAGGACTCAGGCCGTAGAGGCCGCCAGCTGCACCGTTCCGGAAGGAGCAAACGGCTGTGACCAACTCTCAACCTGTAATGGTGAGGGAGTGGTTATCAGAATCAGGAGGGTCGGGAAAAGAAAGGCCATCTCCGCTGCGGCAGGGTGTTTGCTCTCCAGGGCTGCGAGTGTTTCTGCCACCACATCACTACTTAAAAGAATCCTGGCTGCTCCGATAATGTCATATGGATATACCTCTTAATGAGGTATATCTCTGTGTGTAATTTTGAATCTAAATTACGAGCCGAAATATTACAGTTTTGTTAATTTGTGCAGTTAATGTCTTTTTGGTTACCACATTCTTTTGTACATGTAGAATTCTGTAAGGGAAAGTGAGTAGTTGTTCCCAAGCACTTAGCGAGTTCTCGCGGACGAACGCAACCTGCTAGGTGTTGCGCTACTAGAGATCTAGAGCCGCGGGGATCTCGCTTCAAAATAGGAACAGAGTTTTTGAATTTGGACAGGGTTTTCCAAATCGGGTCAAAAGTGGATGTAGCTGGAGTTGCAGGTGTAGCTGTTGAGACAGGGTCTGAGATGAGTGCATTCGGTGGTGGTGCACCTTTCCAATGTGCACATTCAAACTACGCTTACCTTTAAAAAAAATTTTTATTTTGTTTTTTTTTGGTAAAAAGTTTTTTTTTTAACTTTTTTAGGGTTCCGTACCTAAAAAGGAAAAAACGGAACCCTTATAGGATCACTCGTGTGTCTGTCTGTCAGTCCGTCTGTCACATACAATTTTCTCCGAATCTAATGAACCGGTGGGTTGTCTGAGAGTCATCACTTCATGCTGCCGAGCTGATGATAAGTCAAAGTCAAATACTTATATTACAAGGTTTTTTGATAATTACAAGCCCTTACCATCATCAGATGCGGGACCTGCTCATCCCGTTACATCATTACGAGAAACGGAAAGATGAAGACGTCTAACAAGTCCACGTCTATCCAAGAACTGTTAAGTAGTTTCTGTCGACATATTGCTGTATCTCCTAACTTCTAACAGTTAAGGACTGCGGTGGCTACCATCGACAGTTCGGTAGCATTAGGTAAGTGATGACTCTCAGACAAACACCTGAATCACCAATAGGTTTCATTTGATTTGAGAAAGTTCAACTAACACACTGTACATAGGCACAAAAGAGGATTTTCGTCGACTTTCATGGGATTCCTTCATCAGACTCTGACTTGGTGACAATGGGACCACCTCGAGAGCATACACTTTCAAACCCTAATGTCAACTGCTCATCACCTGTTACAGAATATTGCTTTTTCCGATGCTGGGACGTTAATTGTTGAGGAGTTTCCCTCGATTTCCATGGGATCCTCACATCAGAAGGCCAATTCTCGTAATATAGGTTATCCAGGTTTCAGATTGGCTAAAGTAGACTCATCTTTTATGGGGTACTGTTTGAAATGTTATAATAAAATACCTCCCCACATTCTTCAACTGAATGAGACAAAATTCAAGTCTTGTATAAAACGCACACTATGCAGGCAGGCATATTATAAGTTAGGGGATTACATCGTTGATAAAGATGCCTGGATCAATGCTGGTCCTGCTCCACAACCACAACTAATTGATTAACACTTGAACATACTGTTGGAGCTGCTGAAGATTGTGGGACTATATTTGCATTGTATAAACTCAATTTCCTTTGTATTGTATAATTTCATAGCACAGATGTGAGTTCTATGTGAGCTACCATTTACCGGGTAATAATATGTCTTTCATTGACTTGAATGTGCCCTGGCGGCTGATAGTATGTCATGCTCACTAAAATGTCTCGCTGACGGTGGCGTGTGTGTTGGATCATTTAGCTCCCTTCAAAATGGTTGAGCTGAATGGTGCTGATCTATGCGTCATGTTCGTGAACGGGCGCCGTCAGTTGGGGCTGGTCATCAATTGGCTGCCTCGGCTTATTTTAATATTTTTTTTGGATTGTTGTTTTGTTAAGTACTATTTGCTGTACTCTGGACGCTCTTAACACGTACGTCTTTTTTATTTTATTACATCGTTCTCACATAATTATAATTATAAATTCAACATTAATGATGTAACTAATATTTTTGTAAAAATATAATTTAAAAGAGTGTCCATGGAGTTTCTTGCCCGTTCTTCTCCATAGGTACCTACGCTTTGGAATGGGCAATTAGCTTCATATTTTCTGACTGACCGACTTCTTGATAATTAAAAAGTGCCTGTAAATGGTTTAATTGAAATGAATGATTTGAGTTTGAGTTTATAAAACGTTCAAAATCTAGTCGCAGTCTCATCTCAGCGACAAACAAATGTCAAAAACTTGTCAAAATGTAGGGAAATTAGAAGTATTTTTGACAGATTGAGACTGAGATCAGACTGTGAACGTTCTTAAAATTACGAGAATTGCCCCTATGATTCCAACTTGGTGACAAATGGGACTACCTAGAAAGTATAGCCACTAGAACAAAAAAAAAATCAATATGATCCACAGTTGACGAAGAAATCGGTGAACATACATAAAAAAAATAAAAACAAACAAAGTCGAACATATATGAGTAACCTCCTCCTTTTTGGAAGTCGGTTAAAGAACCGTGTCTGGGTTCATAGCGGACGTCTCTCCAGGGGGTGCTCAGCGATATTGAAGGGTGACTAACACTGTTATCCACCACATCGCTGCTGCCACTAAGCATTTATATACATATATGAATTTTACTTATATTATATTAAAATTATTAAAAATAATAAGAATAAAATAAAATCACTAAATAATTGGTTGTCTGTAAAGTCGGTTTATGGGTGATAATTTTACGTGATAAAGTCATAAGAGATAGATGCGTCACAAGCCGAACGCTTAGGCCGATCGTGCCTCTCTATCGCTTGTACCGCGATCTCGCTTGCAAGCTCGGCTCAGGCGAAACGTGACAATGAGTCATGCTTTTTCGTGCGTGCAGCCGGCGTTCATCGAATTATATGACGTTATCACGTCAAAAACTCTAAAACGCCTATGTGACATCGATGACAATGCGGATGACATCGACGGAAGCTGTGACGGGACCGACGCAGTCACGCAGGCGGCAGGCCGCCCATGCATTTCGGCGCAGCCCTTTCAACCTGAAATACACTTCGTTTTTGAAATGTATATGGGTTATTTGTTCAGGAATTATGTTTGAAGACGTATTTTATAAAATGATAATTAAAAATGGTTTTTGTATCACTTTGTTTGCATATTACAGCACTCAATTGTTTTGGTTGCAAAATATGAAGAATTGTGAACAAATAATTTACTGCACTTGTGCTGGTTCACTACTTCTAGTTTATAAAATACCGCATGATAGTTTCCTTAAAATAAGCTTTTAACTATTTAAAACTATTTACTTAGGCGGAGTCGAACTGTACGTGACAGCAGCGCCATCTTTTTCTTTGTTTTAAATGTCCCAAGGTACAAGGCGAATAAGCAACGTAGGGTGATAGAAGGCATAAAACTGCCTTTCTATCTAGAATACAATTTTTCAGAATTACAGTTCTGCTGCACCAATTCATTGTATGATATTTCATCTTACACATTTTACCGTATGTTATTTGCCAATAGTACCTGAACGTCGATTTGCAATGAATCTATTCCGTTGTTTTTCTTTTCCGTGGTGTGTAACATGAAAGTCATCTTTTAATTTGGAAGCCTGGAGACCTGTAACAAAGGCATTCCTAGTACAGGCTACAGTCTCCACAACATCAATGTATTTTTAACCGACTTCCAAAAAGGAGGAGGTTATAATAATATTTTCGACTTTATGTATGTTTTTTTTAAATGTATGTTCACCAATTTCTCCGTCAGTTAGCTCTGATCCTCGTCATTGTTCACTCCAGCCGGCCAATAAAGGCAAGCAGAGGTGACGATCAAGACTTCTCCCGGGAGATAGGGTCCGTGGGGTCGCTACTGCCCAACAGCTCGCCACATGCTGCCCTGCGGTTTTCTGTATCTCTCTTGGTCTGGCTCCTCACCCTAGACCTGTTCCGGCAAAGTAAACTCTTCCGGCATAGGTCTAGAGTTCGGAGCGCGCAAGCCTCACCACGACGTCAACGTAGAGATACGGCGGTGGGGTTATTATTATTATAGTTTGAGTACTATCATTCGCTGAACAAGTAATGTTTTCTTCTGTTTGAATTGATTTCTCAACTAACGTGGGAGCTATGTCCTTTTTGGAACGAAATTCTTTAACGCGGTTACCGTAAGAGTAAACTGGTAGAAAAGGTCACGTAACTGGGTTGTTCTTCAAAATAAATTATTTTTATCAAGATTTAATATTTTTTTGAGAACCTTATTGTAAGTTATTTTTAATAAGCTGAATGCAATCTACGCATACTAAAAAAGATTCTGTCAAGAAAGGCACTTGTCAATTTTCATTGTTTTACGCAAAATTTGTAAATTTCTATTTATTCACGTTGATACTAATGACACCACATACTGAGAATGACTTTAGCTTGTATCATAATGACGCCATGTTGCAGAGAATGACCTAAAGGGTTTTAATTTTGGGTATTAAACAATAAACACTTATTTAATCAGTTAAAAATGGTTTATTAATCAAACTTACTAATTGCAAAAACAAACAAAAATTCAAAGTAAATCAAAAACTTAAAGATTTATAGCGTGAAGCCTTAGATACGCAACCGTGACGCTGAATTTCTAGAATTATCTTTCCATCTTTTCCTGTTCTCTTTGAGACCTAGGAGTCTTATCTTTAATCTGGACAATCCATTTCTCATCTTTCCTTTAAGATATTGACTTCTTCGTTTTTCTTTTTCAATGGCAATCAGCTCCGGATCATTTTTTATTTCGTTATAGCGTCTTCTTTTATATAGGCGCTGTGTTGCTAATCGCTGCTCTTTAGTTTGCGGCATATTTTTTTGTATAAGCATATAATAAAAAGCAATTAAAAAAGCAATTTTAAACAATTAAAAAGCATACCCGAACCCTAGGCACAGCGCAAATATTTCATGTTTCAAATGTTATACTGACTAAATATTGCAAAATAATATTATAAATTATAGTAGGTAACTGTATGTTATAATTCTTTGACGAATTTTAAGGAAATAGAAAATGCACAAAACTTAAACCCAAGCGAAATATATAGGCTTTTAATCTATTATAGTTATAAAGTCGAGTCAGTACAGTTTGTGCAGTCGAGAAAAAACATAAGTTCCTTAAATTAACACCAAGAAAAAAAACCTGCACCGACGAAAATCATTATGCGAAACTTAGTGTTATTCTTCGCAACGACAAGTTGCTGATAATGATGTAGCATAAAATGACCAATTGAGAAAAAAAACCTGTACAGACTTGTCTTTGAGCATAAAACCTCCGTAATGATTTACTAAATGAAATCATTTGCCACTGGCTATTGAATAAAAAACAAACGAAAATATTACATGTGTACATATTTTAAGGAATTTAGGTTGAAACACAAATTATATTTTTGATGACAAAATGTGAATAACTATCAAAATTTACTTACAGTTCTCAGATGCGCACGTGCTTATTCACCGAAAGGTTTCCGTCGACTAAGGCCCCCTCCCGCACACCTGGGAGGGTGTATAAAGTTGCGTTCGAAAATGCCATCTTCAGTAATATAAATTTAACAACGCTACTGCGACAAATGACGTTTTTCTTGTAACAATAATTTGACTTTAGGTATAAGCTAACCATTGTAAAGAATTTGAATAGTTTTTTATTTTAAACAATGCGTAATTTATTAAACTTTAATACACTGACATATTAGATTGTTTTAGTAGTTTTTAAATATTTTGTAAACAAATGTTGTGTCAAGAGACGTCATCGGAATAGGAGTAAAATGACGTTTAGCGACATTTTCGAAATTTTGTTTCATAAAAACACAAAAGACAATTTTGTTAAACTTGGTAACATGTAAAATAATGGTAGAAATAAATTAAAAGCTTATCAATTGTGTCCTAAAATTTTTGCATATTAAAATAATTCGACGGAAGACATTTTTAGGCCCTTTTGAAGAACAACCCAACTACAGACTAAATCTGGACGGGGACGCTGTCTTGAGTTGGTCGTGTGACTTTTTAGGTTTATTTTTATTTTATACTCTCCCTTTCTGTATACGTCCATTTCTTTATTTCTTTTTAAATCGATATGATTCCGTGGACAATAGTGTGGGTTATGCGTTTGTTTACTATTATACCTTAGCTAACTTTTAGTATTGTAATGCATAACTGTTTTTTGTCCCATTTATTCATATTCATAAATGATTTTTATTTTTAAGTAGGTTTGCACAAACACTTTTACACGTCAATCATATTTTTTATAAAACTAGATGAGGTCGGCGTTTCCTATCTGACTACTCTGAAAAGAAAGGCCGAAACAAACTCGGAGGTCACAGTCTCTTTTAAAGTCCAGACATAATCTTGGTCAGGTTATATGAAGACCATGTAGATCGATGTCTGAGATGGTCTTTTGAGGAAAGAACCACACAGATTGAGAGGACCTGTCCAGTCAGTGCACGCATTTGTCAGAAATCGTGCAGCTCAACTCAAAACTTAAGGAGCTCAACGATTCGAGCAACAATACCAAAGAAAGGACATTTGGGTAGGCCACATAAATTACTCAAACTGCCAGACATATTCATCTTTTTTTGCGTACCATAATGTCATTACAGATGTTACAATAATGGCTTAAAGCTAGATACAATTATGGACCCTGTAGGGCACAGCAAAACTTACAACTAATTAAAAAATAAATAATATATTAAATAAACAATGTCATTCTTATTTATTTAAATAAAATACAATAAAAGTAACTAAAAAGCGTTATGCCCCATGCGACTTTTATGTAATAGAAACAGAGAGAGAGAGATAGTTTTCATGGTTTTCGAGGGTGCTGAAACCAATAAAAAGGTCAAAATTAAAATCTAAGATGGCGGCTGCGAAAACTTTATTTTTGTCATGGGTGTCGTTGTTAGCCGAAAGCGAGGTCAAAATGAAAATCCAAGATGGCTCTGAATTAAAAACGCTTTTTAAATTTACACCTTCTCTCTCTCTGTCTCTTTCTATTATATATACGAGTGTGTGTGCGTGCGAATATCGCATAAAGAACTTCGTTCCTGGCGGGGGTCTCCCGACCATACGTTTTTTGTTAAGATTTATTGGGCAACAGTTCCAAAATACAAATACAAAAAGTGAAATGGTCTGAAAGTTATTCAGATCCATGAGTAAGTACCTACTATCACCCGTTACATCAATTAACACTATTATTGTTAAACTTTATACATAATAACGTCCGTAACATGACGCATAAGCCAGATATCGATTTTTAAGCTATTGTCGGTTTGAAACTATTAAATTTAAACAGCTGTACCTAATAGCGCAATATAAATTCTCAGATACAGAAATAAAAAAAGAAATAGTGGTGACTTTACACAATTTTGACAACAGATTCGCGTTTGGAAAAATCTTGGTTATTTAGAAAATAGTTTTAAAATCAGTCCATAAACAAACAAAATAATGGCGGCTGTTTTTCGCTTTTAATTCAAAGGATTCGTATTTGAAGAACATACAAGTATAATCGTTTTGGAACTATTGAGATAACAACAGCTGTTAATAGCACAATAAGTCTTAGCACATAGCGATCTACGTCGTAACACTCAGCCACCTACGTCGTAGCACAAATAGATCTACTTCGTAGCACATTGTTGGCATTGGCGTAGCGCAGAACAAAATTTTAGACATCGTGGCATTGTGCGAGCTAAGGGTAAGCGCACAAAAACCACCTGCCACAACCACCGATGGCTGTCCGCTCTTGCTGCGTTGTTGAGTACTGTTTTATAGCGGGTGGCTTTCACCGGCCACACGTGTGCGACAAATCGATACAAAACGTATGAAAAAGCACCTGCTTTTTCATACGTTTGTTGTTGTTGGTTGTGTGACAAGCAGTTCACCTGAACTGCTTGTCACTGAGCTATCGGTGGCTCGTGTGCGGCCTAGCCTTAGGCGTACTTCTGCTTCAACTGCTTTTACATATTAAGTGAGCACGACTTTGATAATGTTAATGAATTTACGGCGATTAAAAACAAATGTTTGAATCAATATAGTAGAATAAGTACTCTTTATTACCACATCATACCAAACCAACACCATACCAATCTTTTAAAGAAACCTTTGGATAGAATAAAAAGGGGAAAGAGAAACAATACTGTAGGTAGTATGTGGTGTAACATTTTTTTTTTTGTGGTGTATAACAAATATATACATAAAGCATATACGAAAGCATGCTGAAAAGTTCTTGGTCTGAGAAGGAACGACCGCAATTTTCAGTTAAAAAATTAATTTTATTTTTCTGCCTTATCTCCCCCGACTTCAACGCACTTGGTCCAGCACTTCTCCAATATCAGTATTTCTTCCCGGAAAGGAGAGTCTGCAGGGCTCTGAAATTATTCATCTACGGCCCTCTCAACTTCTTTATTGAATGCAAAGTGATTCCCAGAAACAAATGTCTTCAAGTTTGAGAACAGATAGAAATCGAATAATGCTTGGACGGCCGAGCAAATCGTACCCCAAAGCGCGCAGTTTTCCCATCGCCAACGCACCAAGCGTGTGTTGTCTGGCACTCACCATCACTCACCTATCGTTCAACACGGTATCATGCACTTTTTCTATGGTTTCCGCTGTGGTTGCAGGATTTGGCCGTCCTTCACATGGGGTCATCTGCAACGGACGTGCGACCACGTTTAAATTCTGTTGCCCATTTTTAAACGGTTGACATGGAAGGAACAGTCCACGTAAACTTTTGTCAACGTCATTCCATAACAGTACTGCTTGAACGAAAGATATGAGAATTCCAGCGAAGACGTATAGTTAAACCATTTGAGCGTTGTACGAAATTCAGAAATGGGATCAAATTTGCGCAGGTCGAAAATAAATTTTATACAAAAGTTTTGAAGTCGCTCAAGTTTATCTAGTTGTGCCTCAGTGAGATCAAGATAACTGACATCAGCATAGTCAAGGATGCAAGTAAAAGGGATTGTGCAAGCGTAGTTTTAGTGGCAGTTGGAAGATTCAAATTATTTTATAAACTAACACATAGTTCACAAACATACAAGTAGATAGTTCCGCAATCGTCTCAGGGACTTGACTGACGCAATATTTTTTTTGACTGACGTCCTGTAAGCTGGGGATCCCAAGAAAGATGTTTGTCGATCCAAACCCTAAGGTTCTTAATCATCTCACTTACTGTAATACTAGTTCGGTCAACCCGTGCGGCTGTTATTATTTAGCCACGAGCCCCTCCCTCTAAATGATTAAAATATATGAATTTGAAATTAATATACTTCGTTGACCTCGTTCTGGAGATTCTCAAAATTGTATCCGGACCGATTTCGCCCATTTCTATTTAATTTTGCTTTAGGCATGACGGCGCATATCGCAAGTACCAAGTTAACGCCAGGCGACATTATTTTAAGCTAACGTGTCTCTGTTTCCAATTGTTTTTATCTAAATGTCGGTAAAAAGTAGCCAGAAGAAATTATAATTTTGCAAGTAATAAAAAAAAAACACATCATTGTAAAACTCATTCGAAAGTAGTCCACATCGGTAGTAAATCTAAAATTAGACATTGCTGAAGAGGACACTGGAACATGAGGCAAAATGGGTGATCTAGATTTAGCAATGAACTAATTTTAGCCGAAACATTAATGCCTTCTTAGGGCCGTAACACAACCGCGTTGCGGTACCGCGCAGCCAAAATCGGCAGTGCCGCCCGCCGCTAAGGTACTGTACTCGCGTACGTTGCGTTGCGGCGCGCTGCCGCAACGCGGTTATGTGTTTCGGGTCTTAGTGAATCCCGTTGACGTCTGTAGCATCCAACTATTCGGTGTAAGTACTATTTTCCTAGAACTATTTTAATCATTTCATGTTCCGATGTATGAACTGTTGTACTGTTTCTGCACTATCAACATATACAACATTTAGTTCAACTGACTAGGTATAACCCCGTCCTAATAGAAAACGACTACGCGACCATCGCAAGTTCGCGCGAACGTTGTTCGTACGACGCGAACGTTGTTCGTACGAACTTGCGATCTAACGTACCTACTGGTGTCTTACCTCAAATTGCTTAGCATGATCTTCCGTTATGTCGAAAATACTGCAGCATTAATTTTGAAATAAATATATGGTAAAATTGAGGATTAATGTAAAGTACTATGTGTGACGAAAACACGATTCCATAAAATTTTCTCGATAGAAAAAAAATCCAAAGTTACCTCGAAACTGAACAATAAACCGCTGGTATTAAAAAAATACTTCAAATTTGATCAGGAAACTTAGTATAATAACTAAACTAACTATAAAGGAGCGACTATGTGTTTTTTTTTTTAAATACAATTATTTTTGCCATAAAAAGCAAAAACCTAAACTATTGGCGCTGCCTGCCGCCCAGCACCGCACTCTGTCTCGCTCACACTTAGTCCGCGAGTAGTATCGTGCGAGCGAGACAAAGAGTGAATTTTAGCTGAGGTAGTATGGTATGGGCTCTTAACTGCCATTTAAGCGGTGCATTCGCGCGAAAAAAAATTTTGTATATTAATTTGCACGAACTTAGTTCGTACAAATCCGCGATAAAACATATTGAAACCAAACAGGTGGCCTTACTGGCATACACGTGAACGTTATCGCATCGAACCGCAAGCGATTGGGGGAGGGGAAAGCTATGCTTCTCTCGTTTCTCTCTCGATTGCCCGATGATAAAAACAGCGTGTTTCTGACGTCTAATGTGAAATGTGCCTTATTGACGCAAATACACGATGCGAACGTCCATACTTGACGATTGCTTATATTAGGATACACATTTTGATTCAGTTAGATACTGTCGCGTACTCGCACGATGATTGCTTTTAGTTAGGACGCAGCTTAAGTGTGGGCTGTGAGTGTTTATAGTCAGCTAGGTATAAGTGAGGGTTTATAGACCGAAAATCGATCAATCTGTGTTATTCCTTTCATAGTCCACTCCTTTCGTACTTCTGTTGTCAGTGCAAAAGAAACTTATGTCGGACGCATAAAGTTGTCGGACGCATAAAGTGTGTTTTTAACCGACGAAAAAACGGAGGAGGTTTTCAATTCTACGCTTAGGTATATATATTTTTTTTACAATTTCATAACAATGCAACACAGTCGTCTGCAAGATCTGACGTGTCGATTCTAATTCGCGTTAAATGACACTTGGCCATTGACTTTATTTCACACGTATCTACATTTCTCAAAAATATTAATTGATCTGAAATCATTTATACAAAATGAAGTTAGTTTTTTTAATATTTTTATCTCATAACCATTGTACAATTTCTACAATACAAAATTCATAAAATATTTTTTTTACTGTCAACTGGCCCATTATATTCAGATTAAAGCTATAGGTTAGTTTTCAAATTCTATGTTTTATAGGAAACAAGCCGTGTACCTTCGCTATTTACCCCTTTATTTATAAACGTTACTTAAAGCTAAGGAATGATTAGCGACTGTTTAAACATTTTTATCTATCCTGTTAGGACTCGTTGTGCAAAATGTCATGCTTGTAGACTCAGTAGCGTTGTGTACCTACTTACGTAAGAATTTAAGATTTTTATTAAGCAGGTACATAGATGTTTCATTGCGTGCCCGGAAAGCACGTTAAGCCGTTGGTCCCGTCTGTCATTCGTGGATCATTGACAGTCGTTACGGCCACGGGTTGTCAGAAGCCCGAAAGTCAGACAACCTGTCTTACCAGAGGGTTTCGTATTACCCAGGTTGTGGAGGTCAGATAGACAGTCGCTCCATGTAAAATACTGGTATTCAGCTGCATCCGGTTATACTTTAAAGCCGACCCCAACGTAGGGTGCTTACATAAAGAAACAGGTTTCCGGTGCAGGCGAGTCTGTGCGGGTCGGTACCGATAGTCGCGGGTGAAATAGTCCCACATCAACTTATGCGCTCACACATAAAGAAACAGGTAAAACATGTAACCGTTTCCTTCCGAAGATCAACCTGCACAGACCTAGCTGTACCGGGAGTCGGGACCGAAACCCACTCCTTTATGTGAGCACCCACAGTTGGGAGAAGGCTAGGCAGATGATGACATAGATGTTCCATTAGTGTTTAAAGAAACCATAGCAGTGGTTCAAGGATGATAGTGGTTTATAAAAATCATAAAAGATTTCCCAGCCAGTGTGTAATTACAGCTAAATATAACTTAAATTACCATCTACTCGTATCTACATTATACATAAGTGCGACGACCTTTTAGCTATATCAGTGTAATTGCTCTAATGCATCCCATAAACGTGCGGTGCCGTAGGTTCCTGTAAGACCGCTAATATTTAAAGCTCTCAAGTTTATTCTGACTAAAACGTAATTATATCTTTACTTAAGTTTTAAGACTAAAAAGGTACAGGTATGAATGCACAAAAAGTAAATATGTAAGTAATCCATAGTTTACTTTAACCTAACCGCGACATTGAAATCATTGTCAACCTCAGCGAGCCGAGCTATCGTAGGGTTTGTAGAATTATTTACAATTTATTAACGCTACTCTGAACTCCGAAATCCACGTGTCAAACAAATCTAAGTCAATACGCAAATGGAGGAGGGGTTTTGGGGAACAATTTGGCTATGCATCACAATGTGGAAATCCGCCTCGAGGTCGACGTGGGATCTGATCCCGAACGTTTCACACCAGAAGGCCAAATGGTCATGAATTACTTATGTTAGGTTAGGTTATTTGACATTGTCGAGCAGGTGGTGTGAAAAGTATATTATTTGAGCGTTACGCGGCGTTTAAGAGAGCAAATTCGAAGAAAAGGGCCAGATTTCTGAAAAGAAAATTGTTGGATTTTGCACCACGATAATGCGCCTTCGCACAAGGCCATCATCAAAAACTCAACAAATACCATCGAGCAACCACCTTATCCACCCGATATGGCTCCAGCCGACTTCTTTCTTTTTTCTAAACTCAAAGTACCACTTGTGGCACCCGTTTTCATTCGGTAGAAGACATAAAGGAGAATTCGTGGCGAGAAATAAACTCAATTCCGGAAAAAGCGTTAAATTTTTTTTCTTTCTTATTGAATTATTCGTTGGCGTAAGTGTATCGTTTCTGAAGGAGCATACTTTGAAGGCGATAAAAGAAATTTGGATGAATAACTAGCATTTTGTGTATTATTGATCTTTTCCCGGTACTTTTTTGACAGAGTAGTTTATTATTACTTAGTCGCTATAGCGGACTGAGTCTGTATCACCAACTGCTGGTTCTAAGACTTTTCTTATTTATTTTATATGAGACTAAACTACATAAAGCAAAAGGCGCGATGATCGTTGGTAGACTGGTTTATTAATACCGCAGAACAAAAAACTATAAAAGAACCTATTCTAAATTTAAAGAAACACTGTACAAAATACATTAAAAAGTTAATAGCTGTAAAAAAGGTGCGTTGCGCACATTCCTTCCCCCCAAAGTTAAGCCCTCAGCTTGAGCAGCTTCTTCAAGGGCCTTCTCAGTGTGCCCGCTGCAGTCCTGACGTCCGCCACTCGGACAACCCATCGCGGCCCGGGTAAGTCGCTGAGATGCGTCCCCTCTGCCAGGAGCCCCTCGGTAGGTTGCCTTCAACCACCAGGACCAGATCGCCCACAGCCAACTCTGGCACATCGCCTTGCCCGGGTCTGGGAATAAGATTCGGCAAGTATTCTTTAACCCAGCGCTGCCAGAAGTGGTCCACCAGTCTGACCGCTTTGCGCCAGCCGCTTCTTGACACCAGATCTCGGTCCGTCAAGGTTGCTGGTATAAGACGCCTCGACGAAGCTGCAAGGAGAAAATGATTTGGAGTGAGCGCCTCTTCGCTGCCGGGCTCTACCGAGACGTGCGTCAGGGGTCGGGAATTGATGAGCCCTTCTGCTTCTGCCAGCACGGTTCGGAGAACTTTTTCCGTTGGAGCACGCTCGGTGAGGGTCACTCGGAGTGCCGTCTTCACGCTTCTCACCAGTCGCTCCCATACTCCACCCATAAACGGAGCCGACGGAGGAATGAAGCGCCAGCTGATTTTCTCCGTCGCGGCATATTCGAAAGCTGCGCCCCCATAGAGTGCGCGGAGTTCTCTTCTTGCCCCGATGAAAGCAGTGCCATTGTCAGACCAGATCTCAGACGGCGCTCCTCTGCGAGCCACGAAGCGCCGAAGACTCATAACAGCAGAATCCGTCGACAAGCTTCCAACAACGTCCAAGTGGATGGCGCGGACGACTAGGCACGTGTACAAAGCGACCCACCTCTTCTCCCGTCTTCGGCCAATAGTCACCTGAACTGGCCCGAAGTAGTCTAGCCCCTGAATGTAAAGGGGCGCTTGTGGTGAGCTAAACGTGCCTCCGGTAGATTTCCAGTAGGCGGCTGGAACTTCTCTGCTCGGCAAATGCGGCATAGCTGGCAACGGAAGGTAATGGAGCGGACGACGTTTCTTAAGCCGAGCAAGTAGAAGCTCTGGCGAAGCTCGTTGACCACGGTCTCCGTGTTGGCATGGGCGGCTCGGCGGTGGTGGTGGTCTACCAGTAGCTGAACGGCAGGATGCTTCCCATCAAGGACGATGGGGTTCTTTGTGGCTTCAGGCACTCCCGAGGCTGCGGCGATACGGCTGGATAGGCGTAGGAGCCCCTCTTCATCCACAATCAGTGACAGCCGGAACAGCCGACTGGTGCGAGGTATGAGCAGGGGTGGGAGGCTGCTCAGACGCATCATCTCATCGGATAATGAGTCCAGCTGTGCCTGGCGCAAAATGTGCGTCTCGGCCAGGCGCATATCGGCAGCTGTCTCATGCGTCGAGTGTGGAGAGCCAAAAGGGCTTGACGGCTGAAAAGAAAATGTTAATATCCTCCCTTGCTCGCGCACTAAATTCTCTACGTGAAACCCCCTTCGTGATAAGGAATGGATTCTGATCTGAGTTAGATATTTATGAGCTCTATAAGTTGCTCGTACCAATCTCAGTCAAGAGCTAAACCGCTTGGGATCAACTGAGACAGGCACATGCCTCTCAACAATACCGATGAGGTGAACTGCTGCTATAGTATATACCGGATTCCTACTTTCTTCGTTACGCTTGGGTACTCTGAGGGACTACTAGGCTCAGAATCCAGTCAGAAGAAAGCAAGAATTTTGGACCAGTGATCCAGCGAGATTCTAGGGTTAATGTAGTGCGTTTTAACCGGGTTGCATCGTCAGCGACGTTCAACTCGCTAGGCACCCACCGCCAATCACTGGCACTCGTTAACTCCAGGATCTCGCAGACTCTGTGCGAAACAAAGGGCTTGAATGAGCGGGCCTCGCTTCGTAACCAACTCAACACCGTCCTTGAACCGCACCAAAAAACTTGCCTGACGGGTCTGAAACGATGAGAGTCGCAGATTGTTACTAGAGGCGCAAGAATTCCGAGAGGGTCAAAAACCCGCATCACGTGGGCCAAAACTACCCGCTTGGTAAGCTTTTTTGATAGCCCACCCTTTTTTAATCCGATATTGAAACCGACACAGTCTGTAGAGGGCTGCCAAATAAGGCCAAGCGTCCTCACAGGAGTGGCCAGGTGGCCCAGGTCTACGGGTGACGTCACCGGCGCCTCCAGCAATGTCTCCTTCGGCAACAACGTTAGGGCCGAGGCACTGTTGAAGGCCCAGCCACGCATTTCAAAACCCCCGTTTTTGTGGACAGCGTGAATATCAGCGGCCAGTTTCGCTGCTTTATCCACGCTGTCAAGGCTGCAGATGCAATCGTCCATATAATGGTCGCAAATGATTGCACGCGCTGCGTCCGGGTATCGTGTCTGATGCTCGGCAGCATTTTTATTTTTAATATAAATTGCCGTAAAGGGACTAGAAGCGGCACCGAACATCATCGACGATATCCGGTAAACGCACAACGGTTCGCGCGGACTATCGCGCCACAAAAACCTTTGTGCATCGCGGTCTTCAGCTCCAAATCAGCCATACGGCGAGCATGTAACGCCTCTGCGGCTAACTTTCTAGCCACCATTGTAGCAGAAGAACGAGATGAAGTTCTACTTACTGTTCTCGACTGAGTCTGGATGGTAGTGTCGGGCCTCGGCGGGGGCTGATTGCCGGAGACGGGCCTCGAAGGGGTCTGGACTGCGGCCGCCGCGTCGGCGGATGAGTGGCTGGGGCCTTGGGGTTCCAGCTCCCTCTCCGCAGCGTTCCCTTCAGCTCCCATCTTGGCACCCGCACGAGTAAGCACCATTACCACTACCTACTAGATTGGCTGTCGAAGGACCACGATATAGCGGACTGAGTCGGTATCACCAACAGCTGGTTCTAAGACTTTTCTTATTTATTTTATATGAGACTAAACTACATAAAGCAAAAGGCGCGATGATCATTGGTAGACTGGTTTATTAATACCGCAGAACAAAAAACTATAAAAGAACCTATTCTAAATTTAAAGAAACACTGTACAAAATACATTAAAAAGTTAATAGCTGTAAAAAAGGTGCGTTGCGGACAGTCGCCATACTTTGCATGGGTTTTTTTTGTCATCAGAATCGAGATTATTATAAATGATAGGGTGTCGTCCTTTAATCAAGAGAGGTTCAAACTGGGGGAAAAGGGGTTAAAAAAAAACACGATTAATCACTATGGGATGCAGGGACGGTAATTGTTGAGTAGTTCTCCTAGTAAGAACCAGGAGAACTGGAGCTGATTGAGAAGTCACCATCAGCTCCACTTCACTATACGCATTGTGACGAGCATAAATTGCTTAGCAACCACATTAAAGTATCTATTATTCAGTAGTGAAAAGGTACTTTTTATTGAGTAGTTCCGATGGCCATCTCTGGGTCTTTGTATCGTCAGTTCCATTTCACCAAATGGTGCTTTCCGAGAGAAAATGCACGAGTTACTATTAAAATACCCAAATCGCTATCGGTGTGGCTGTAAAAGTTTAGGGTTTCCCTAGATTTCCATGGGATTCCCTCATCAGATTCCGACTTGGTGACAATGGGACTACCTCGAAAGCATACCCTTTCAAACAAAAAAATTATGTTTAAAATAAGTCCACAATTGACGGAGAAATCGGTGAACAAAAAAAAACAGTGGCACTCCGGGAGTGCCGACAAGTGAAAACGTGAATAATAATGAATACGTGTGTATTTTTTGAATCGTCTTATAAACTAAACACAAACAGAATACTTTGCCATCACTCACTGACATATCGGATATAGGTACGTTAAAACCGAGTACATCCCGAGGACAGCCGAACACATCCGAAGCGGTGTCGCTGGTAACAGTGTCGCGAGTTAATGGTTTTTTCCCATCTCAAAAAATGCCCAACGCGCCTAAAGAAGTTTTCACTTCAAAAACATACATAAAGTCGAACATATATTCTCCTCCTTTTTGGAAGCCTTTTGTTTTTTTTTTGGAAAATATGTTTTCATTTTATATAATATTATGTTTTTGTAAATAAAAAATAATCTGACCTAATCGACATCATTGTTTTTTGTGTAATATGTACGTGAATGCTTCTCAACGTTGAGTACATTCTCGGTATCAGAAGACCAGCTACCACCGGAAAAAGATCGAGCTGTCCGTCCTGTTTAGCCCCATCTCATTCCCACACTGAAGTAAGATAATTCTGTTATAAGAGGTAGGCCCCTCGAAGTATGTCTGCCTAAATATGTGACAGCTTTTCGGTAGCACGTAGAATTTATCAGGATTATTATAAGTGGCGTTTTGGGTTGTTTTCGCTGCCGGTCATAGTTATGGTTATATATATCTAACCGCGCACTTCAGCGACAATATGTAAGTATGTAGACGCATCAGGAATATAATTAAACTTAACATTAAATTGAAGTAGATACGTACGTTTTTGTCGATTTTACAGTTCCCTGTGTGTATTGTAAAATACAAATAAATGTGGGATCAATGCCGCCGCCGGTATGGTTGAGCGAATACAACACACGACAAGTTTGAAAGCAAATACCACGAGCTTTGTTCTCGCAAATATACCCCAAACGTTGAACAAATAAAAAGGTACCTACGTAACGGTAAAATATAAAATCACCTTGGTGTGCATTTACTTTACATAATAAAGGCACATACCTAAATGTACGGGTTTATTTATAAACTCTGCTTAAACGTCATTAAGCAACATTTATTAATAAACCCCTATAGTGAGTGTGTCTTTAATATGTGTTTTACAATAAAATAGGGCCTAAGGGTCAGCATAGACGAAGCGGCAACTATGCGAGCAGTCAGCGTTGCCAAACGTATCATTTAAATCATATTCGTTATTTTTTAATCGTTTAAATGGTTATTTTTTTGTGCCACTAGACTACCTAGTGGCACTAAAAAATCCAGACAATAGTAATAGTACCTCAGACATAAGACCCTTCACCAATCTGATGACTTCAAAAAACTTATTCAATCCTGTCAATCACGGAATAATCCACTGTAAGAACAGACTGAATTTCACTCAAATCTAAAGACAAATGATTCTTTACTATGCCCCAGTTTATAGAACGTTGGATTTCTGTTGGAAACCAGGGAAAATCAGAGTGGTCCGAAATGCGAGTTATAGGTATTGTTATTGTAGCCGAGGTAAACTGCAATGCGAAGATTCATAGTCCAAAAAAGGCGAAGTCTTCGTACAAGAACTTAGGAATGCAAAAAAGAACCGGAAACACGTCAATGATATGTTTGATCAAATTACAAGAAATCACGACAAAACATTTATGATGACGTTACACGAGGCACAACAGAGTTATAAATAGAAATCGTCAAAGCTTATTACCTTATTACTTTTTTTTTTTCCTGTGGCAACCCTACAGCTAACAGCTGTTTAAAATTAGTTCTTGAATTTTTTAATCTTAAATATTAAATTTCGTTGTTTTTTTAGGCCTATTTCCAATTACTCTTCAAGTAAATAGGATAATAATGTGTATTTTGTGTTAGATTCACATAGCTAGTGCAAATTAATAGTAAATATTTCAATGTAAATCGGTGACAGTTACCGGCACAAGGGAATTTGCATTGTCATCTTGATATCAGGTACAATACTTTATATTTTACTTGCTATTAGTTTGTTTACGTATTACAATACAGTTTCACCAGCAATTACCTATTTTGTTCACTTTTATTAAGGCTACTTGATGCCAATGACCTTTGAACGTAAACATAACCTTACTTATGTTTGGTGACAGAACTCCTTTTATTTACATTTAAATTTCATTTTTCCTTTTAAACTAATCATCTTTTCAACTCCTGTCACAATAACCTCCTCTCATCTAATTTCTTGTCGCTTCCTTACTAGTTTTAATCATGATTATGACTCGCAGCGCCCGTGCTCGCCTCGGAGAGTCCAAACTCAATGAGGCTTTGAGCGCTTTAAAGGCGTCAAAGGAGTCCTGTGACCAACTAATTAAGGAATTGGATGACAATGAAAGGGTGCTCTTTGATGCCCATGAAACGAATAGGAAGTTAAAAATTGAAATGGCTCAGATATATAATCAATACACTGATGCCATAGAAGAACGGGATAGACTTCAGCTTATTGTGGACGGGTTCAGCCAGTGTAGCGCAGAGTATGAACAAGCTCTTAGCCACAAACACTTATTACAACACCAGCTACATGAGGCTCAAAGTCAGATTACACAACTTGAGACTACAAACCTTAACATCACCGCCTCGCTGAATCAAAGTCTGTTCAATGAGTTGGTGTCTATTGCCCCGTCAATGGTTCCTACCATAAACCCTACTTACACCGTTGACTTGACAGGTGATGATGAATCAAAATCATGTAATTCAGTGAGGGTAGTCACTAGTAAAAATAAACTTAAAAAATACATCAAAATTAATAAATACATTGTTAAAACCCAAAGAATGGTAAAAAGACAAAAGTTCTTCATCAAAAATGTTAAACTTAATAGGGAAAGGTTAAATTTACTTAAACAGTTAGATATGTATTCTTTTAATTTGGAACAAAGTACTAGAAAATACAACACTGACACACAGGATTTGCAATCTCAACTTGACCATCTACATGAGAAACTAAGAACAATGACTAACAAATATAATACCTCAGAAGATCTAATGAGGGAATATGTGTTGGCAATGAATGAGCTGGTGAACTCACAAACAAACAGCTGTGAATGCTGTCAAACACCATCCAATGTACCTACGCCAGACCATTCATTATCAGCATGCAACACCACATTACCCCATCCCTGTGTTAATTTGACAACTCCCTCTGTTAATAGTTCCATTATACCGTGTAAAGAAATTGCAAATCATGATATTGTATTATTTTGTGATGAGATTGGAAAGGACTTAGGTCACTTGTTGACAGATGAATATCCGGGACACTCAATAATAAATTACTGTATGCCTGGTTGTTCTTTACTTGATATTATGAAAGAAATTATTAAATGTAACTTTACCCCGGATACAACTTTATTAATTTTTATGGGTAATAGGGGAAATGTAAACAAAGGAGAACTACTCCAGTATCATAGAACATTAAGCAACCTTAGTTTAAAAAAAATTGTGTTGTTTACATTCCCTTATAGTAACAGTTTGCCACAGGAAGAAAATAGCTTAAGATTTGAATTGAATATGACATTGCATAACTTGACATTTAATAATAACTTGTTCCATTTAGTTGATATTAACAACTATCTTAGTAATAATTTCTATTTGACAAAAGATAGATATAACATTGTTATGTACTATCTTACTAACTATTATAAACGACAGATAGCTGTGTCGCTATCTTATTTTTTTTCTATTACAGCCAAAAATTTGGCTAAACAACTTGCTTCTTTTGAGCAATGCAATGACATTTTAAATAGTTCTGTCAATAATTTGGTTACAATTAGTGACATTGCTAATAATTTAAATTAGAAATTAAGACAATAGAGGCAACCTCTAGCTATAATGTACAGAATTATTCAAAAAAAAGTTTTAAATCAGTAAATAGTATCAACCTGGTGCATCAAAATATTCAAGGTTTTATGAACAAAGATTTAGAAGTAGAATTATTTATGAATTTTAATAGTATTGATATTCTCTGTATAACAGAACATTGGCTGAAAAGCCACCAGTTCTTGTTCAATTTTAATAATCACCAGGTTGGTAGTTCGTTCAGCAGAATAAATGCTATACATGGTGGCTCATTGATTTTAGTAAATAACCAGCTCAAATTTAAAGACCGTACCGATATTGTGAGCCTATCTGTTGAGCGAACAGTTGAAATTGCCTGTATAGAATTGGAGCACTCTATTGTATTAAGTGTGTACAGACCCCCTTCAGGATTGTATGACTGCTTTGAAAAGGTAATGGATGAAGTGTTACACAGGATTTGTAACTCAAACAAGTCCGTTATCATTTGTGGTGATTTTAATGTCAATTTATTAGAAAACTCAGGTACTTGTAGAAAAATTTTGAGTCTGTTCCAGTCCTACAATCTTGTAAACCTATTTTTAGAGCCCACAAGAATAACCCCTACTAGTGCCACATGCTTAGACAATATTTATACAGATATTATACCAAGCCACAAAGAAATTATAAATTTACTAGATTCTGATCATTGCGGGCAAAGGATAACTATTCAAGAAGAAAACAAAAAAGTGGCTAAAAAGGATATCACTGTTAACCCCAAAACTGCAAGTCGCTTGGAGGCTTTTAAAGTTAAACTAAATAATAAATTACCAGTTTTGTCGATTCATGATGATCCTAATCATCTATATGATAATTTTTTTAATATATACTGTAAACAATTTGACTCCACCTTTATTCCCAAGACTATCTCGGTTAATAGTAATGCATCGTTCAGTGATTGGGCTACCACTGGTATTCATAAAAGTAGAACTCGGCTTTATGAACTGTACAATGAAAGGACTTATGTTAAAACTGATGAATTTAATTTGTATGTTAGAAATTATTCAAAATTATTTAAAAAAGTTTGCTATATGGCCAAGTCACGTTATTTGGGTTCAAAGATTAAAACCAGCAGTAATGTAATCAAAACGACTTGGAACATTATTAATAGTGAAACGGGAAGGTCTAGTAACCGAAATACTGACTACAGCCTGTCTATTAATGACAACATAATAAAATCAGACTCTCAAGTCGCCGAGGCATTTGAAAATTTCTTTTCAGATATTCCCGTTTCAACTACTAAATCCCTAAACTCATCACCTTCTGTTGCTGAGTCTTTGCTTAAGGAAAATGTTAATGCTTGCGATTCGGAATTTCATTTTGAATATATTACCTGTAAAGATATAATTAAAACCTTTCACACTTTAAATGTAAAAAAGACAGCAGATCTGTGGGGTAATTCTGTAGAAGTTGCTAAGTCTATTATTGACATTGTAGCACCTACTCTAGCTCTTATCTTTAATAGTTGTATTGACAATGGGGAGTTTCCTGACCTTATGAAAAATAGTAAAATAATACCTTTGTTTAAATCAGGTAGTACATCGGACCCCACTAATTATAGACCTATTTCTGTACTACCTACCTTTAGTAAAATTTTTGAGAAATTACATAAATTATTACATAGCAAACAGTTCGGTTTTACAAGGGGTCGTTCAACTACTGATGCCGGTGTTGAACTTTTAGGACATATTTATAATGCATGGGAAGATAAATGCGATGCCTTGGGCATCTTTTGTGATTTGTCCAAGGCATTTGATTGCGTTCTTCATGAAACGTTAATCAGGAAACTCCGCCACTACGGGATCCGGAATTCTGCTCTGGATCTTCTTACTTCATACTTGAGTAAAAGGATTCAGAGAGTTGACGTTAACGGGAAAAGATCACCCGGATCTATAGTAACAATGGGAGTCCCACAGGGTTCAATTCTTGGCCCTTTCTTGTTTCTTATTTATATTAATGACTTGCCGTACCTTATAAAGGATAATCATGATGTAGTGTTGTTTGCAGATGACACTTCACTTTTGTTTAAACTTAAACGTCAGCAGTTGGTTACTGACGATGTAAATAGCGCGATTTCGAAAGTAGTCCATTGGTTCAATGTCAATAATTTGCTTCTAAACGAGAAAAAAACCAAATGCATTAAGTTTACGCTACCTCACGTTAGGCAGGTGAAAACTAATGTGTTGATAAAGGGCGAGGAATTGAATCCTGTAGACAGCACAGTATTCTTGGGCATAACTTTGGATGCTAAGCTTCAGTGGGGACCACATGTAGATAAATTGTCAAAAAAGCTAAGTTCCGCAGCATACGCGGTTAGAAAAATTCGTAATTTAACTGATATAGAGACTGCCCGTTTAGTGTACTTTAGCTATTTTCATAGTGTAATGTCGTACGGTATTTTATTGTGGGGAAATGCCGCCGATATTCAGACCATCTTTGTTTTGCAGAAGCGAGCTGTTCGATCAATTTATAAATTAAGTCCGAGACACTCTCTCAGAGACAAATTTAAAGAGATTAATGTAATGACTGTGCCTTCTCAGTATATTTATGAAAATCTTTTATATGCCCATAAAAATATAAAATTGTTTAAAAAATACAGTGATGTCCATAATATAAATACTAGGAACAAACACAAATTTGTTATCCCTACAACAAGGCTCAAGAAAATAGGTAGCTCGTTCAGATGCCAATGTATACGCTTTTATAATAAACTACCAAGCCACGTTCAAGATCTAAGCCTTAATAAATTCAAATCATTCATTAAACGTAAGTTGTGCCAGAAAGCTTTTTATACCGTTAAAGATTATATTGAGGACAAAAAGGCTTGGGATTGAGCTGCTTCCAATTTTTTTTTTTTTTTTTTACATTTTGAATGTTTTAATTATTTTTTTTTTGTTTCTATGTACACATTGACATTAATGAATTTTATTTAAACAATGACATTTGCTTACTTTGTAAAGTATTATATTATTTTAATTATTGTGCATGTGAAGACAATGTGGGTCACATTTTTTTAATTTTTATTATTCTCTCTGTTGTGTTAGTTTTTGTCTAGGTCTGGCAGTTTGAGTAATTTATGTGGCCTACCCAAATGTCCTTTCTTTGGTATTGTTCGTCGAATCGTTGAGCTCCTTAAGTTTTGAGTTGAGCTACACGATTTCTGACAAATGCGTGCACTGACTGGACAGGTCCTCTCAATCTGTGTGGTTCTTTCCTCAAAAGACCATCTCAGACATCGATCTACATGGTCTTCATATAACCTGACCAAGATTATGATGTCTGGACTTTAAAAGAGACTGTGACCTCTGAGTTTGTTTCGGCCTTTCTTCTCAGAGTAGTCAGATAGGAAACGCCGACCTCATCTAGTTTTTTTTATAAAAAATATGATTGACGTGTAAAAGTGTTTGTACAAACCTACTTACAAAATAAAATCATTTATCATTTATCATTTACCCGACTGACAAAAAGGGTTATGTTTTTGGCGCATGTCTTTGTATGGTATATATTTTGTTTTGCTCTATGTATGTAGGATTCTTTATTCTCTCGTAGCATCCAGACGGATTACATGTCGTTAGGTTTGTAGTGACCGCCCAGCGTAAAGCACTTCGCTTTCAAGCGAAATCCGCAGGACTTTGATTCCTGATCCAATAGGTGAAAGGTGACGTTTCACAAAAATCAACATAGCGGACTTTAGAAACCAATAAGTAATGTCGTGAAAAAAGTTTTTAGTACGTCAAAATAAAGGGCTGGAGGAGACGATTCAAAAAATATGTCTTATATGACCCTGAGGTCACCAAGGTTATTTATTTATTTTTATTGGTTCACCAACAATATTGTTTACACTGGTATTATGCTAAAAGTAACATGTAAAAGTGACTATGAAACAGTCTAACAATAATTAAAAATAACCGGCCAAGTGCGAGTTGTACTCGCACACCAAGGTTTCCGTACCACCATACAATATTTAACACTACATATAAAATAACGGCAAAAAAATCACGCGTGTTGTATGGGAGCCCCCCTTAAATATTTATTTTATTGTTTTTAGTATTTGTTGTTATAGCGGCAACAGAAATACACATTCTGTGAAAATTAAACTGTCTAGCTATCTCGGTTCATGAGACACAACCTGGTGACAGACAGACGGACAGTGGAGTCTTAGTAATAGGGTCCCGTTTTTACCCTTTGGGTACGGAACCCTAAAAATAACAAATGCATAAAAGTTACTAAAGCGCATTATTTCTAACACACGGGATGTTTAGTATATTAAAACTAAAAATAAAATATTGCGTATGTTGGGGTCGGCTTCCAGTCTAACCGGATGCAGCTGAATACCAGTATTTTACATGAAGCGACTGCCTATCTGACCTGTCCCTCTAAAAAGTTGCTGCCATTACATACTTTTAAGACTGGAGTAATCTATTGATTTAAAAATTAAACTATACTTTAATCAATTATTTAAATATCATGTTCATTACAGTCTAGTTATTATTCTATACGCTTGAAACACAGTTTTAATATTCTATATTCTAAAAATACTCGTGAAATCATATCAATTCTTAAAATAAGCAAGTCCCAATTACCATCTTATTTACAAAACCGGGAACATAAATAATATCTCCCTGAATACTTGAATGAAAATAACAATCTTTTACATTGAAATACCTATTACCAGCAAAGTCTTGCTAATTAACGGAAGTTGTGATGGGATTTCGAATAGTATCAGTTCAAATATTATTAGTCGTCTGTGATGAGCCTAACTTTATCCATGTTCTGATATTATTGACTTAAGGCTAAAGTACATACAGTTACATTGCAGTTTTGTGTCCAGCTGAGGGATTTGGGGCAGAGCTTTACTGTTTCGATGAACAATTAGGCCAAGCAAACAGTTTCTGTTACAATCAAACAGCTTTTTAAAAAGTAGGAAAATGAATTGGCTGAAAGTTAATTAAACATTTACACTTATACATCCCAAACCATTCTAAAGGAGAATGGTCACCGAACTATGGGTTTTTGACCTGAATCCCAATAGCCATAAGATATATGTCAATGGAAAGAACTTTTCAAGTAGAACCTTTGCTACTAACACGACTTTTGCCAATTGTGAGTCAGTTCGGAGTTAATGACCTAAATAGTTGACAACCTTGGCACCGAAGTTAAGGAATGCTTGGCGCCCAATTGCCATAAAATAATTATACTGAAAGAGCTTTTCAAGGAGAACCTGTGCTACTAACACTTTTGCAAATTATTATGAGTTAATGACCTAAATAGATGTCAACTTGGGCACCGTAGTTAAGGGGGGGCATAAAGCCAGAAAAAAATCAAATTTCACCCGCGCTTCCTTGCCTACCCCTCTCATCAAACACGACAAAAACAAAACACAATCCCTTCCCGCCAGCAGAAACTTTTCGCCCGGCCAAGTAAGCCAGAGATTAAAACAGAAGAATAACTAGCAGGGGATCGAGGGGGGAGGGGGGGGGGGGGGGGTTCTCATGGGAACAGATCGGTATAAATCATATATATTTGTGTTTGAATTTCCATCTTCTGTAATAAGTATATGCAAAATAATCAGATGAAACGACTCTATTCAATGTACCTAAGTATTATAGCAGGCTGTGCAAGTAGATATCTTGATAGGGCAATATTATTGTATGTCCCTGAATCTGTTCCGATGCTGGTAACAGATTCACGGACATACATGTAATACAGCCTATCTATGAATTTCCAATTCTGGATTGAAGGACTAACTTTACTATACAGTAAAAAAAAAAATCTTATATTAGAGAGCAAACCGAGTTGAATGCCTATACATTTTCGATTCCGAATGAAATTACAAATGAACGATTTTTGGATATTTTCCTGTACCTATTTATGCTGTGAGACCTTGCTTCTTGCCAATTTTCATTATTCTAGGTCAACGGGAATAATTAAAACGTATAAGGTACACCCAAGGATTTAAATTTCAAAACACGCGACATGAATGGCAATTTATGCTAGTTTCTAAGTCAGCGTCTTTGAGGCTTGATATTTCTACAGCTCCAAGAAACCGTAGATCTAAGTATTTGATATCAATTTCAACTTGATACGTATTCCTGAGAAAAAGGGACAGACGGATGGACAACGAAGTTATCCTGTATCTAAGGTTTTCGATTTTTCCTTTTGAGGTACGGAACCCTAAAAAGCAAAACCACTTCCATCAAAGTATTATATTACATACTCCTAATCATAAATCATGATGAAAACAAACTCAATTAATTTGTTTTTTTAACAATATAAAGGCCAATGTAATCACATCGCTTATATTATGATTTTTTATTTTGAGTTATATAATCAAGCCTTTTTAGAATGACGACGTTGTAATGGTCATATTAAGGACAAAGATGATTGAAAATATCTATCAAAAATCTTAGAAAACTTGTCGCACCGCAGTGATGAGCAACCCTATTTAATTTTCTCGTATTGGTTTCTCAAATTACAATATCGAAATATGATCATTGTTCATTCCCTTTATTTTCAATGCAATTCTTTAGTAAGTAAAAACATCCGTTTATTTTGCATATACTTACTATACGCTAAGTTTGAATTCAGAATCTAAGAATCATGTCTTAGTATTTTTTTGGAACTAGAAACTCAATGTTGATGTGACAAAGTTCAAATTCCAATGTAACCAAATTTTGTTTAGGACCTACAAGTTGGACGTCACCACATCTTGATGAAAAACAGTGTTGACCAAGAAAAAAATTATATTTGTATATCGTGGATTTTTCTTTGCAGGATCGTGCAAAGTCAATAAATTAGCAACAGTGATACCCAAATAAAAAATGATATTCGTATGGTGGATTTTGCACTGTATTATGCAACGTCAAACGGCATGTGTCATAAAAGCCTTTCCTGCGCGAAGTGCGAGTAGGAAAAAATCCCCACCGAAAACATTTGTGGAAAACGAGGCTAAGTTCGGAACAAAAGAAGTACATGTTTGTCGGATTTACCAATATGGCATCTATGTAAATGGGTTCCAAAGTCTAAAGTTCATTAGGTTCCTCTTTTGTAACTGTTGAAACTTTCCAAGTTTCCAACTTGCCAAGTTATAATATGAACTGTAGACTTTCTCTCAACTCTATAGAACTTAGCACCCATTCAGAGCTTAACTCTTTTATCGGCGAAGCCGACAATCCCAAACATGTTGATCCGTCACAACCTTTACTCATCCTCCCCATAAAAAGAAGGCTAGTCATGAGAACACTATCTGTATGAAATATTTCATGTGCCGTTTCGTACTTTTGTCCACAATAAACTCATTACGTATTTAATTTCCGATATTTCTTTTGTATGCTCCAATAATAATATACCCTTTACGCTGAATTTCGAGTTTCAACTTGATTTAGGGAATAGTACTTACTAAAACCTTATACGGAGTTTGTCAAGAAAAGTGGAAGAAAACGAATTTGGATTTTAAGTTAATCATCGTAAGGTCTAAAATCTCCAGCACGAACTTTCAAATGAACGCTAGTTGGCTATGTTGCAAATTTTCTCCGCAAGAAAATGAACCGAAATGCAGAACAATGGCGCTAGTGGTACTATACCAGTCAAAAATCTGTCAAATAAAATGTATGTCATCTTGACTTTTCAAATATCAACATTGAATTATTTCAATATTTTTATTTTATAGTTTTGCCTCGGTATTTGTTTAGTTTATCAAGTCTTATTGTTTTTAATAATCGTTTCGGGAGTGGTTTTAGTTATTTTTCCATGTTTTCTGTTTCACAGTGTCTTTCCTACAAAGTGATAAATTACGAAAATATTGTTTACGTAAATTAAATAATAGCAGCGCAGCCGAAAATTTGAGCGCAGTCCTCTCGTCTCAACAGAGCGGGGGCGACTGATTTGTGAAACATATATATGTTTGAAGTTCCCGCAACGTGCGACGGAAGATGATTTCTTCCACGAACTAAGAACGTCGTAAGTGCTATAAGCTTATCGTCGTAATAAAACCACAAATAAAAGTAATAAAATAAAATCCTTCCACAATCTAAGTCGCTTTATATTAATAAATTAATCATCAAATTTTCATTCTAGTAGTCATTAGCATATTAAGTACAAATCGAAAAGTCGTGAAAATTGGAGGTAACTTCGTGATGTTTTTTATTACAGAAAATTTTACTATTTTGTGATTTGTTGCCACAATAAGTTTGGAAATATCATGTAGTTATTCGTGTTATTTTTATTTTATACCTAAGTCTCATCAATTTCATGAAAAATCATATTGAAGTTAGGCTATTTTGGTTGATACCTGCTCTTAAGGAATTCCTAGCGCTCCATAGCCATTAATACATCGATAGAAACAGCGTTTTAAGAACCTTTGCTACTAACACAATAGTCATTAGCATATTAAGTACAAATCGAAAAGTCGTGAAAATTGGAGGTAACTTCGTGATGTTTTTTATTACAGAAAATTTTACTATTTTGTGATTTGTTGCCACAATAAGTTTGGAAATATCATGTAGTTATTCGTGTTATTTTTATTTTATACCTAAGTCTCATCAATTTCATGAAAAATCATATTGAAGTTAGGCTATTTTGGTTGATACCTGCTCTTAAGGAATTCCTAGCGCTCCATAGCCATTAATACATCGATAGAAACAGCGTTTTAAGAACCTTTGCTACTAACACAACTTTTGCCAATTGTGAGTCAGTTGGGAGTTAATTACCCAAATTGGTGACTACTTGTGCACCTAAGTTTAGGAATGTTCTTGGCGCCCAATAGCCATAAGTTATACATATATCAATGGACAGTGCATTTTAAGATAAATATTTGTTACTAAAACGAATTTGGATGGGACAGCAATCCGACTTTCATACTTGTAGATAGAAGACAACATTTTGTAGACAACCTTTGTAGCCAAAATGTATGTAGTTAGTTGTACATGTCTGCCTATCGCTTAGGGAATTCAGGCGTGATGTTTTTTTTTACGTTAATATACTAATGATGATTTTTACAAGTTACTGTTTTTAAATAGTTAACTTATGATGGGCATTAAGTCTTGATGTTCCGTCACATTTAGGACGATTTAACGCCGAACAAACTAATAATTCAGACAGTAGTAGTAATAAACGTTCTTCTAAACTAGATCTTTCAGTGAAATATATATTAACGGTGTTTCGGCAGGTTTAACATTACGTCCGGTCGACTCTTAGAATATAAGTTCATTAATTGACGAAATACCAGAATTTTAATAATTCTTAATTACTCACATTTAGACCTCTAAGCTCCTTGCGTTCTAACGATCAAGAGAAGTCATCATCTTGATGAGATCTTTCAATTGGTATTTATCTTAACGCTATTGGGCTTCAGGGCAGATGCGCCTAATCTCATTTGCCAAAGATGTGATTTATTTTAATTTGGTTTAGTGTTGTGGTTTTATAAATTACGTTCAGGGGTAATCGGTGTTACAATTATAACCATATTATTTCCGCGCATAGAGTAGTTAAATGATTGTAATTTTGATAATTTCCGTTTGTTTTTAATATGAAAATTCACAATTTCTCCGCCTTTCTATTATACCCTAGTTTTTGTAGACGCTATTATAGTCATCCGTTATACACCTAAGACATTATTATTTTTCAATGAATCTGTACCTATTCAACACTCTTTGTTCATAACTATTGACGATAATTATGATGTCACATCACCTAAAGTTCGTTTTTTAATCCCAGATTCTAATCTGACATTTAAGTCTTTTGTGTTTGCGTTTTTTATAGAATTTAGACATTACACCTGTCAGATCAATCTAGGATTAAAAAACGAACTTTAGTTCAATGATAAAAATCAACGAGACGAGACGGATGTCAGTAGTTTGACGTTTAATATGAATAAAAAAATCGGCCCAGATTTTACCTAACAAAGATGAATATACTCGTATAGTCTGCCCGCAATTTCGTCTGCGTGAAATTTGTTGTTCCCCCACCCAGCTCGTCGCATCGCATCGCCTGCCCGCGCTAGTACTTCGTTTTAGTTTAGCGTTCTTTCAAACTTCTTTTCTTTGTGTCCTAGCATGATTTTATATAGCAGAATATGAGGAAGCCTCAAGAATTGGACTATCAAATGCAAATATATTTTTTCCGGAGATTACCCCTTCATACAAACTTACAAACAAATAAAAGGGTTTGAAAATCCTTGGCATACCTAACCGTCCGCCATTTTTTTTACAAAGTGGCGGCCACGCTTGTTATCACGATGAAAACACATTTGGACCAAACCCCGTAAAGTGTCACGTTTCAAAGATATTAACATTCAAAGTTGATCTCATGACATCCATTTTTTTTAACTTGCTTACATCTTGATGCATATATGTTTTTTATGTCATTTAATTTTGGTGAAACTTCGTGAGGTTTTTGGCTATCCCTCCTCGCCCGCTCGCGCTCCTAGTATCACAAATATGTTTCGTGTTTTTAACTGCATTAGTGGTAATAAATATTTTTTATAACATCTATTCAAAAACAGCTAGAGTATTCCTCGTAAACAGGGACTAAAATAGCTCTTTAATCCCTAGGGACTAAAAGTGATTTGAATTTGGAATGTGGATATTGTTTGTAAAAGTTTCAATCACCAAAGAGATCAATCACAAACCTTGTATGAAGAAGTAACAGGCTGTATGATAAAGTAAAATGCGTGAGCGAAATTGAAAAAAAAAGTTTGTGTAAAAATAAACAACGCACGAAAAGCATTTTGCCTTCGTTTTAGTTCGTAATTGTTTACTCAAATTAGGATTTTACTTAGTTTTATAAAAAATTAGTATGTGTGTAAATAAATAAACGTGAGTAAGTACTATTCTTATTCAAAGTTACACTTACCTACTTATTTTTTCATAAAGGGTGATTAAAAGTAAAGTGTCCATCTCGGGAGCAACACTATTTTAAGCTTGTGTGGCGTAATTTGAATCCCTCGCTGCGCTCAGGATTCTACTTATTTATTTATTTATTTGCTCTCATATACATCACACATTTTACAGAATAATTACTGTCGGTTTTTGTACATGAACCCTGTCAGGGCGCTGCAAAATAATGTTGGTTTGCTGCTGAGTTTGTAGTCATAGTACTAGGTAACATAATTTGAGTCAACAAATTACAATTCAAGTACAAATAGTTTCAAAAATAGTAGTCAGATGACGATAAGATGTCCAATTTAACAGTAATATACAGAATATAGCAACACAGATATTCATAATTTACATCAGGTGGTATTATATATATTTTAGTGGTTAGGTAGTAAAAATAATATTAATAATAATAGTTACAATCATGTCAATTCATTGTTAGTAATTTAATTGAATTATGTTATGACATTTTACATTACGAAATAAAACAAAAATACAAAATAAAATAAAATATCAATGTCACTGGAATAAATACAATATTTATATCTTCGTTCAGACCGTATCTAACAAAAATAAAAAGAAAGAATTACGAATTACATAAGTACCTACAAGCAACATAGATTTATAAAGTTTTATCCGTCATGAATTGGTCTACTGTGTAATAACATTTTTCTATTAAAAGTGATCTTAGTTTGTTAAAGAATGTTTTTCTTTTATCTTCATCTTTTACATAATTTGGTAATTTATTATAAATTGTTGCGATTCTATAATTATTATTAGCTATTTTTCATTATTTTTAATTTTGGTGTTGGTGTAATCAACTTGTTTTTGTTTCTTCGGTTATAGTTTTGGTTTGCTTCTATGTTTGACCTAAAGTAATCCCTGTGTTTTTGCACGAACGTAGCTACTTGCAATATGTAAAGAGAGGGTAAAGTTAGTATTTTATTTTTTATAAAGTGTGGTTTACAACTTTCCCATGGCTCAATGTTCATAAGGATGCGTATACATTTCTTTTGCATGATAAAGATGTCATAGAAGTCTGTACTTTCACCCCACAATATTAGGCCATAGTTAAACCACGCATAAGCATAGGCATAGTATGTTGAGAGCGCGGTCTCATAGTTTGTGTTGCTTTTTAATTTACTTAATGCGTATGTAAATTTTGATAATTTAGTGTTAAGATTTTCAATGTGTTTTTTCCATGTTAAATTATTGTCCAACGTTAAACCGAGCAGCGTTAGATCATCTGTTTCCGGGGTGTTTAATTTGTTAATAAGGCTATTTATGTTTAGCGGTTTTCGTTGGTATGTCCTAAATTGTAGTAGATTACTTTTGTTTTCATTTATTTGCAGATTGTGCTTCTCTAGCCATGATTTAACTATTTTATAAGTATTCTCTATGATGGTCAAAGTTTTGGTGTTCTCAGTGCTTCTAACACTAGCGATACGTCGTCTGCGAATAGAACGCACTTCGAGTCTATTGTTTTAGGTAGGTCGTTTATGTAAATAATAAATAATATACACCCTAACACGCTGCCTTGGGGAATGGAGTGGTTAATAATCTTTGTCCGTGATTTTACAATTTGCATTTTTTTCGTTTCTTTGTTGTAGTACTCTATTTCAACATATTGTTTTCTATTTTTTAGGTATGATTTTAGCCATTTAAAGGCAGTACCCCTAATTCCTATGCCATATAATTTTTGTAATAAAATGTCATGGGAAACCTTGTCATATGCTTTAGTCATGTCTAGGAACAAACCTATAGCATACTGTTTGTCATTAATGTAGTTATATATTTCTTGAATGTAATTATAAACCGCGAGCGTGGTCGATCTTTCCTGTCTAAAGCCAAACTGATTTATATCCAAGAGATTGAATTTTTCCAAAAAGTTGTTGATTCTAGTGGACATTGCTTTTTCGAATATTTTTGATATAACTGGTAGGAGGGCTATTGGTCGGTAAGAACAGGGATATTGCGGCTTGCTGCCTTTTTTAAATATTGGTCGTAGTTTAGCTTCTTTTAATTTATCCGGAAATATACCTTCGTCAAAGGATTTATTTATTAGTTGGGCTATAGGTGGTGTTAATTCATTAATGCATTCTTTAATTAGGAAGGATGGTATTTCATCGACTCCGGCACTGCGCTTGTTCTTCATTTTGCGTATTATATTATATATTTCAAGCTGCGTGGCGGGTTGAAGAAATAGAGAATTTATTGATGGTGTAAGAACTGGACTGGACTGTATTCGGCGTGTTGTTGGGTAGCGGTTCGCCGACAGAAGCAAAGAAGTCGTTAAATATGTTAGCAACCGTGGTTGGTGTACTTGTGGTTTGATTATCATCATAACGCAAGGTAACATTTTTAATCCCTGCCGGGGCAGCGGGATTGTCCGAAAGGGTTACCGCTGCCCCGGAATATAAAGGGCTAAGGAAGGAACACGGATGGGTTTTAGTCAGTAAGAGTCTGACACTCCCTTCCGCTCCACCCAGAGCGGGAGGGGTCATTTGATGATTTCCCATCCTTAAAAAAAAAAAAAAAAAAAAAAAAAAAAAAAAAAAAAAAAAAAAAAAAAAAAAAAAAGGTAACATTTTTAATAAGGCACTTGGTATCTGGTTTCAGATTATTTTTAATTATGTTCCACATGGTTTTAAATGTATTTTGTGTCCGCTTCATTTCCTTAATATGATTAAATCTCTTTGATAATTTTACACCCTTCTTCAAGACTTTTTCATACGCTTTATAGTGTGTTTTTAAAAGTTTGTTTCTGGTCTTTTCTACAAACATTTTTAGCAATCTCTTGTGCTCACATGATTTTTTTACACCTACAGTTAAGTAAGGCTTCCGTTTATTGATTTTGATTTTTACCCGTTTTTTTGGTATAGTTTTATTTAGTAACGTTTGCATCTTGTTATCAAATTCTGTGTAAATTTCGTTAATGCTTTTATCTCCGCATAATGTTTCGTTCCAATCCGTTTGGCTTAGCTTAAGTTTAAACTGTGATATTGATTTTTCATTAAATAGTCTTTTCGTCACGAAGTAAGTAGAAATATGTTGCTCGATTCCCGGTGATTGTTGGGAATAACTTAGGCTTTTGTGGTCAGAAATACCCGTATCGTCAATAGTTAATTTGTATTGTCTTTGATTGGTGAATATTAAGTCTATGCAGGATGTCGTAGTTAGTGTCTGTCTAGTTGGTTCGTTGACAATTTGGTGTAAGTTATGTTCCAACATTATGTTCTGTAGCCGTTGGTAGTTTTTGTTTTTAGATGCTATATCAATATTAAAATCGCCAGTCAAAATTATACGGTTTTTATGAGTTTTTGGTTGTATTTTTTTAAATATTTTTATAATAACAGAAAAAAAAGTTTCCGCGATCCGGTCTATAAAATATTAATAAAAATTGTGTTTTGTGATATGATTTCTACAGCACAACATTCAATTACACATTCTATTGATAAGTTAGTACAGTCTTCTAAGTGCACGTATTCTATACCGTTACGTAAGAGGATAGCTACTCCTCCTTCGCGATGCTCACGTCGGTGGTAGGCAGAAGCAAATGTGTACCCGTTTATGGTGATGCTATCCTTTTGGTTTTCACATATCCATGTTTCTGTCAGACATATTGACTGGTAATTTTTCTGTTCTATAAAATCCTCGAGTATGTGTATTTTATTCTTTATACTTTGGATGTTTTGGATCAGTACCTTAAAGACGAAAGGGATCATGTCTAGTTTGGTTAATAGTGGATGATAATAGGGTGTTTACCGTTATGTTTGGATCATCATAATTCTGCGTTGGTGTTTTCTTTGCGCTATAGTCTGTAGTGCTAGCATTGCCTCTTTGTTGCGTTACAGACCGTTCTTCTCTCTGTTTCCTTCTTCTCTGTAATGATTCTTAATCAAGGAATCCAGATACACATAAACCTAAACTTTTTAAATATCCCGCGTTTTCTAGAATATATTTAGTCATCTTTTTACTAATTAGTTCCACCAGTAGTGGCCGTCTCAGTCCGTTTCGTCCTATCCGATACAGCTCTTCGATATAGCCAGTGAGGTCGACATTCAATGTATCTTGAAACGCATATATTACCCTACCTTCGAGGACCCTTTCAGTTTCTTTAAAGTATTCGTTTAAGCCGTGGATAACAATTATTTTAGAGGTGTCATTAGAATTTGTGGAATTGTCGTTCCCATTCAGTTGCATGGTTTTATTCTGTAGCTCGGCTATTTCTTTTTGAAGTTTTGCGTTTCCGATTTCAAGTTTTTGTATTGTGCTATTTATATGAATAATATTAGTATTTATTGTCCCTTGTTCAAGTGAAAATTGTTCGTTTTTCTGGCTTATTTCTTGTTGCAGTTTTTGTACAGCCATAATAATTTCGGATTGAATTGTATTTTCGATTTTTGACAAAATAGATTGCTGTTGTAATTCTAATTTTCTATCTAACAGTTCACAAATTTTTTCTAAAGTAATCGGCTCTGTCTGTAATATGATGGGTGATATGATTGCAGCAGTGTCTAAATTTGTTGGCGGTGTGTCGTATTTTCCTGTATCTCCTAGCATACTTTGGTCATCTTGTATTTGGTCGCCAATTGATACTACTGTGTCGTCAAGTTTCGGTGGAGATTGTCTCCTAACAGGTGTGTCATTTCTAATCTGCTTCGTAGTAGTTTTGCATGAGGGGCAGCGCCATAATTTAAGTAATTTACTTTTATTTTCAACATAATATGATGAGGTCATGTTGATGCATCGGTAGTGGTAAAGTTCTTGACAAGTATTGCATCTTAGCAATTTAGAACCCCTTACTGCGCTCGGGATTCTACTCTAGAATCTTTCGCTCCGCTCTGGATTCAAAGAAACACTCTCGACTTCAAAATAGTTGTTTGCTCCCTTGGCAAACAATCTACTATTTTATATTGCTGAATGGGGCACACATTAAATCACATTATTTCATTTACTGAAAAAAAAACCTGATTGTCACTTTATCTCATAGTGATTAATGTTTTTTCTGAACCCCTTCCCCCTTTCCCCCTGTTCGAACCTCTCTTGATTAAAGGACGACACCCTATCATTTATAATAATCTCCATTCTAATGTCTATACACTGTCTAAATAAAACAAGAAAGACCCAAGAGTAGTAACTGTAAATCTGGGTGAACTTAACTTCGATACCGGATGACACGCCAGTAAGTACATATATATGGCTTACAGTATGTTAAGAAATGGAGGGTCGTGGAAATTTTGCAATAAAGCTTCTACCCGTGTTTTGCACCTAATTATATTATTATGTTTTGACATGTCGGTCGCTACAGATTGCACCCATCCAAAGTATGGGCGACTAAGTATTAATATAATATATAAATTAATGATGATTTCCTACGTAAACTTTCATTTTTCCTCTTTATAAACGTATATACTTTAAACATATTTTTTTCTTAATGTTATACAGAAGAGCCAATAACCAATTTACATGGAATTCACTTTTCGTACCAACTTCTATCCTTTATTTTCCCGTTTAAGGAGACGCGATGCTATACGTGTCGCGTTGTGCGTCATACGAGTACTGTAAATTTTAACGTACAGTCACATTCAAAATATGTTCGCCACATTATTATTATTATTATTATTATTTAGTCATTAAAATCATGAATAAAACAGAGGGTTGAGGGAGGCTGGTAGAGGGTTATATTGATGATTTTAATAATTATAATACTGTAATTACATGCTTGTTACGGTCGTGAATCATATTTTGTCTAACATACAACCTGACACTAACCTACAAATTACAAAAACCGTAAGAAGATAGAATTGTGCGCTACCTAGCGCATTCCACTTAACTAAATTTTTGTCTGCTCATTGCATAATGGAATCTACTTTAGCGACTCAGCATTATATATTACGTCATAATGACAATACCCCAGAATCAGATTCAATCAAATATTTTAGAAAAAAAAAGGTTCACAATATTTTAGTCTTGGTTAACGACTACATTAGTTTAAAAAACTGTGTTGTAGCCATTAGCGCTTACCTCCGAGAGGGGAGACGTCGGCGTTCTAACAGTTATAATACTTAAGGTGATACGTAAAACATTACTGACAAAAGCGCAGGCGAACTGGGCAGGCATAGGAAAGTGACAGAGTCAATTACTTCCACATGCGAAAAAAGAGGGCGCAACAATGCGCTGGAACCAAAATAAAACAACGTAAGCGCTAAACCAAATAATAATTGTTTCAAAATAAATTAGGCTGTGTATCAAAAATATAATTATTATTATTACCTATTACGCACATTTTGAATGCAATTGTGCAATGAAGTTCCGTGACTTAGGATTTTAGAATTACTTTGCTATCGAGGAAATTTAACCCATATTATCAAGTAAATAAAAATAGTTTTCTATGCAATATTCAGCTCAGTGCTGTTTCTGCAAAAGGTGTGTCCTAACTTGACAAAGGAAATAATTTGAAAACTGACGAAGATATACTCGTAAAAGACTGGACTGTACACACTGCTACACATCAAGCTATACATTTCCAGTTTTAGCTGACCTCGCATTGTAAAGGTTTTTCGTACAACTCGTAGCATTTATTTCAAATAAACCACTTACAGGAACTTTTGAATTGTAAAGGGGTCTGTCAGTCAGAAAGTTGAAGCTTATTGCCCATTCCAAGCGTAGTAGGTACCTATAGGGAAGAACGGGCAAGAAACTCCATGTACACTCTTTTAAATCAAAATAATAGGGTTACAAATTATTGGTTACATCATTCATGTTAAAAAATTATGCATGTGAGAACGATGCAGAACGTTAAAAGCGTCCGTAAACAAAAGATTTAAAAAAAAACATAAGATATGCCAGCAAAGAGATGACCCTATTGACGGCGCCCGTTCACGAACATGACGCATGGATTAGCACCATTCAGCTCAACCATTTTGACAGAGAGCTAAATGATCCAACACATGCGCCACCATCAGCGAGACATTAGTGAGCATGACATATTCATGGCCGCCAAAGCACTTTCAAGTCAATGAAACACGTACCCAGTAAATGGTAGCGTCAAACAAGCTATTTGGTATACAGGCAAATTATTCATCTTTCCACTACACTGCCAATATTTAGTTTTATTTTGTGCAACCAAATAGCTTGTTCGACCGTACAATGTACATAGTACTCACATATGTGCTATGTAATTATACAATACTAGGAGATTGAATTTATATAGTGCAAAAAAAAATTGTATTTTAAAATCTTTTCAAATGCTAAGCAATTTATTTATGCGTCCTAATGGAGCAGGACCAGCGTTTAGCCAAGCATTTTTATCAGCGATAGTAATCCCCCAATTTATAATATGCTTGGCTGCATAGTGTGCGTTTTATACAAGATTTAAATTTTGTTTCATTCAGTTGAAGTATGTGGGGAGGAATTTTAAAGTAACATTTTAAACAGTCCCCATGAAAGATGAGTCTACTTTAGCTAGCCTGAAACCTGGTTGAACTAATTGGTCCCTATTTCTAGTGATATACTTAAGTAATAATAATAATAAATTGTTTATTTGTACACACACAAAACCATATAGTACAAGGAGAAGACTTAGGATTATGTTGTACAGCAATGACACAGTTTAAGGTCGAAAACATCGGACTCCTAAACTAGGCAAGAAGCCTGCATCTTAGAAGCCGAAGTTCCCCCAGATTTCATAGACATACAACAATATAAACATTGATCGTCGTACAAGTACATCTTTGTTTGAAAAAATTAGCAAATAAAAATAAAATAAAAAAGGAACAAAACAAGACCATAACACGTACAGTATTTTTAATATACAATCATTCTAACATTTTTTAAGACATTACCCTTAGTAAATTTTCAGTTTCATCATATGATAACTCTTGCAACTATTGGTAAGTATATTTTTCACCTCATACTTTGTACACGTATATATTGACAGTACTTTATTTATTTTGTTATATAGACGAGAGCTTAGAAACTGACGACCGGCAAATGCGGAACGACACCTCACAGGATCACAGACAGAAATTCCTTTGCGTCTCAACAGGATTTTTGGGTCTAAAGGTAACATGGAGTGTCTTCGCAGAACGGCGCGGAGTATAAACAGCTGTCTGACTCACAGCACATGAGCCATGGAATAGAGTTCAGCAGTGGGGAAGTCTCTGGGCTTGAAATGCATTATTTTTAGGATTGCCCTTTGAGCTCGTTCTGCAAAAATTAGGGAGGTTTTCTAGGTTCCACCCCAGGCAGGGGCGCAATAGGTGATAACAGACTCACAAAGACACCGTAATTAAAAGTAATAAAAATCTCCGTAATTAAAAGTAATATACTTAAGTAATTATCTTTCATCTCTTTTACTAAAAATATGTAGATTTTTCCTGGCCCGTCCCCATAGTAAAATAGCGTACAACATAATACTATGAAAGTAACTAAAATAGACCATGCAGTCTCGCGGTATCTACATCAATAACTTGACGGATTTTTCTGACAGCATAAGCTGCTGAACTTAACCGTCCTGCAAGGGAAGTTAAATGAGGACCCCATTGAAGGCTTCGAGCGTGATCCCCAGGAAAACAATTTTATCAAAAAGTTAAATAATTCACATACGTAATTAAATGACGTTTGGTGTAATTTTGATAAGAACTGTAGAGAGGAGGCAGGCTTTACTTAGTAAAAAGTATGTACTATGTATTTAGTAATTACTGAATGAAGAGTCCCGCGAATTCCTTTACACAAATAGACGAGCCCGACACATTAGGCCGGCAAGCATTCGACGGGAAAAATCAATATGTCACATTTATCGGTGGAAAATTCATGAACTATACTATCATTTGGTTATCATTTTTTATATCGTAAGTAAGTACTTTTCGAAGCATGTGTTGTTTCAATTAATGTTTGTAGCGAATGAAAGTTGTTTGTGTCTGTGCCTCTACGTTTCACTTTTTATGCACCTACGAGTAGTTATATCGTATTGCAAAATAACAATAAGATAGGAAAATGTTTTTGTTTATTAGTAAGTAGTCGGTAGGTGGGTTATGTTATAGTGGAGAGCTAGAGTGGGTGCAGTGGGAGCGGGCGCGGGTAGCGGTCGGCGTCGGCCGCGCCGCCGCGCCCGCAGTCGGTCGAGCACGGTCGCGCGTCGCGGTGCTCCCTGCCGCTCAACACAATACCAACACACACATTTACTCTACTACCCAAACAGAAAGTAAACTTGCACGCTTATTTACGTTCACATTATGACATTAATATTCGTCACCGATAGATACATTAGATAAAACACACGTAGGTATACGAGTATACTATGTCGATCTAGTTTTTATAAAATAAATGGGTTCACTGTTATTTTACGAACATTCAAACAAATATTACTTCAAAACTGTGTGATATTTTAGGGAGTGTTTTTACGCAACGTATCAAAATTTATTCAATTAAATTGTTTCAATATTTTAATAATGTTTTGACTTTTAAACCAACGTTTTCAAAATAATTATTAATTCCAGAAATAATATTATTTGTGTACTTATTTGAAATAATATTATGTAGTATGTTTATTGTCATTAAATAAATTAATTGTTTAAGTGGTGCCGAACCTTCGAAGGTACAGCGGAACCTTCATTTTTGTTAAATAGAACACAATTGTAATAACAATATTGAGTGCGTAATAGCATTAAGTATGTCTTATTTATTTTACCTCGAGGTGTCGCATACATTTACTTTGAAGCTTTTAAGCAAATTAGCATCTAATTGAATACAACAAAATTACCGTGTCGTGAAACATGCGATCAAATGTGGGTTAATTTCATAATTATTTTGTATTCACATCATTGATAAAGGATTTGGAAAGTATATATTACTGAAAATGGTTAATACTCATCAACATGGAAAATCGCTCAAACAATGTTTTCGCATACATGTTTTTCCATTAAAATTAAAAACTTAGTATGTAGGACGAAGTAAGTACCTACATCTTAAAGCTCTGAAAGTATTTAAGTAGAGCTTTTTATACTAGGTAAACAAATATTTTCAACAATTTGTCGCAAAATGATTTTATTTCTACGAGTTACGAAGGAACATTATTCCTTCACACATGAAAATCCGTAACTTGAGACTGTGTTCTATTATTTCAGTGGACTGTTTCTTTTAAAGGAAAATATTTCATAGTGTAATGAAACCAATCAAATATTATTTATACCTGTAACATAACTTTACAGATATTTCTGCTCTAAGTTGTTCTAGAAATAGTTTTGAGCAAATAAAAAAAAATTGGTTTAACCCGGTGCAGTGTTACAGTTTCGTTACTAAAATTATATTGTCAGTGCTAGAAGAAATATCGGGCAGGGAATAGAAACAGTCCCTCCCTAGTGCATTTACCATAAAAAAATATCAGGAGACTGCCGAGAAAACCCCTAACCAGAGGACTGTTCAAAATGCCGCCTCGGCCGGCACCGTTGACAATCTTCTGGTTAATGGAGGTGAACTAACAAATAATATTTATCAGGATACTTTGCATTCTGGAGATAGTCAGACGACAATTTTTTGTGGTGTTTTTAGAACGATAAAATTCAGATTTTACATGTTTATCAAAATATCAAGATGCTAATATTCTTCTTAACGCTTTATGCTAGAAAAGTGCCAGGGGCAACGATTTTCCAAGTTGGTGAGACTTGTCCAAATAAGTATTCTTATAATTGTCTAACACATATTTACTCCTATCTAATTTAAATATTGTTTACCTATTGTATATTAGTTTGGATCTCTCCATCTCGAAAAATTAAAACTATAAATATGAGTTTGACTCTCCATGCTATGTTTATTTCATGTGTATGCTGAAAATATATAGGTATGGAGCATTGGAGCCTTCCTTCTGACATCTTGCTTCTCATCTAATGTACCTATTTAAATAATTGGATCTTACTTCTAAAATACAATATTAAATCTGCCAAAACTTTTGAAGCAGCCTTTAGAACCTGTAGCTGAACTTTTAATCCTAGGAGTGTTCATGATGCAGTGGTGACAGAGAAGCCGCATTTATATTATTCAGATATGGCGAGTCACCCGTGTTTGGATACGAATTGGACGAGATATACTCTAGTGATTTTTCTTGAATCTGGGTTTCATCTCTTATACTGACTATCATAGTACTTAATTGTTTTCTTGAATGTAAAAATCTGTATTTGTTAGATAGATGAACATCTATCTAACAAATACAGATCTTTTAGTGGTTGTTCTTTTGTTATCAGACGTTTGGGTAAAATCCATACTAATATTTTAAATGCGAAAGTGTGTCTATCTGTCTGTATGTTACCTCTTCATACTTAAACCGCTGAACCGATTTAGATAAAATGTAATGTAGAGATAGTTGAGTCCCGGGAAATGACATAAGATACGTTTTATCCCGCTATTCCCACGGGATCGAGACTCATGCGGGTGAAACCGCGGGGCGCTGCTAGTAGAAAATAAAAGCGTTGGTTATGCTAGTTACTGTTTCATTACTGGTCCACAAACAGAAAAATATCAAAAGGAAGGCACAATTATATTTTCAGCGCACACATGACAGAAACATACCATGAAGTGTCAAACTCATATTTCTAGTTTTAATTGTTCTAACATAGAAACACAAAGAGATCCAAACTAATAAGCAAAAGGTAATAAATATCTAAATTAAATAGGTATAAATATGTGTAACTGTATATTGTGGTTACTGGGTATATGTTAAGGTACGCCACACAATACCTTTTGTCCGGGTGCGGACGCAAAATACGCCAAGAACGCCGTATTTTAACACCCGTGCGTCTTTCATTCTGGGTTATGTTCAATAGGATTTGTCTGTATCACTCTAGCACTCAACATCAGCTGCAGGCCGGACCGACAAGCCGAGTTTTCTATGACGACCGTGGAGCATTAAACTACTATATTTTTAGACCACTGTGACCCAGTTCACCATATTTTTGACTACTTTGTGAGGACTTAGACAATGGCAGGCGTCAGCAGATATACCTCGTACAATTGCTTGACAGGCTGGGATAGCTATGACAAGATACCGAGGTAAATATTAAACATTGATGTAAATACCTACTCAGGTACTTAATTTTCAGATCTTATTATTACTGAATAGGTATTTAACTAATAATACAATGATTAACTGCGGTAGCAAAAAGGTCTACAGCACGTTACCTACAGATATTCACACTTGTGTATACAGGGTGGAAAAAATCAATGGGCCCTGAAGGGAAACCACATTAAATCTTTAAGATGTAGATTATTTTACTTAAAGGAAACATTCCTTTATTTTTAATAAGAAACAAAACTGCATTCACAGATTTCACGACAAGTTTTTAATCACTCAAATCTGATTAAGACTAATTACATCAAATATTGATTAATAAATTACCAACACTTTAATTAATTAAGCATAACTACAAAATGTCTTTGTTCGGTTATCTTTGCATGGCAAAGGGTCAACGGGAATGTCAACCAAACATAATACGAAGCAGAATAAAGTCGTGACAGTGATGACAACTGAAACTGGTCAGGCGGTAGATAAGTATTTGACTTGGGCTCATTCTGTAGTAAAACTGGAAAGCAGCTCCTGATTAAAAATAAAATCTAATGATGGCTACTATAGATTCTTCTTAAAAAATGTAAATGGGTGATTTTGTTCCAAAAGTATTGAATCACTTACCAACATAACCAACGCAACAAGCGCAGGCGGCAGGCTAGCCGGTCCAGGCAGCTCGCGGGCAATCTGATAGTCAATTCACGCTTATCGATATTTTTCTACAATAGTGGGGTGGGTAGCTAGTTAATTGATAATTCATCTTAAACTGAATGAATCTATACCTTTTTATTATTATTGGGTACACTAAACATCAAAGTTAATTTTAGCGGCCTAAATTATTACACCAGAAAGAAAGTTAAATTCAAAACCGCAGGCAGGACGAATTTCTTTAGAAAAATCTGACAGACATCTGAAAGCCAGTGCAGCAAATAATGACATAATATCATATTTTTATTTTTGCTTACAAAGAAGGTCTGGCGTAAGCTTTGCTTTTATTTAGCTATACTCCTACATCTGTGAATCACAAGATTAAAAGCGAACTTGTAAGGAACAAAATGGGTGCCCGCCACAAGTTAATTGAAAATTTTCCACTTCAAATGTAATGACAATGACACGTCATTATGATTTAAATTTCAAGTTTCACAAATTTGAACTGTACTCTGTCACGTTTTACTTGACTAATTCAACTACTTATGATAAAGGATTAGGTACTTGATACTTTTTTTTTGTTATCCGGCTTTTATTTTTCAAATACTTGAATGCGCCAAAAGTTAGTTAAAGTTAATAATTTGTAAACTGTATTGCGCTCTTACAATGTAATACAAAGACTTTTTAGCAAAATCAAATGTGTATTGGTTACGAATGTTATTTTCTGGCGACGCGACGTGACCTCGTTAGTATCGTGCAAGCGTCGTCTGATGGTTGTTTAGGAAATCGAAGAACTTCTTGTAAAACTTCTCTGATCCCTCATACAACCCTTTACATATTTTGGTTGATATTTTGACCGTTTCTGCGATATAAATCGAATGTGTTATTAACTCTGCTGTTATTAGCTTCACTTGTAAGTAAAAATCCATACTAATATTATAAATGCGAAAGTGTGTCTGTCTGTCTGTTATCTCTTCACGCTTAAACCGCTGAACCGATTTTGATGAGGTATAGAGGTAGTTTGAGTCCCGGGAAAGGACCTTATGCGGGTAAACCGAGGGGCGGTGCTAGTGTAACAATATTATAGAAGTCAATTTTAACCTACTTCTAATTATCGTATCAAAATGAAACTTTATATATGTAGTTCGGAAGACAAAACTATAATTTGGTATCTTGGAGCTGATCTGATGATCCATCATCAGATCAGCTGCACTATCCACTTAATGGCTCCAGCCAGGAAGTGGATATGGAACTCTTCAGTGGCTACTAGTAAACCCCTTGAGTTTGGGCTCATATGATTTATTTTGACGAGTCCAATAGATTGCACTTGGTGTCGAGGGTCTGATGATGGAGCCAGGAAGTGGATAGAAAATAATTAAATTATTTTAAGCGTGTTTTGTAATGTTTATAGGATTACTTTGTTGTCCGTCTGTCAAGACCCTTTATCTTGGGAACGCCCATGTGTTACCTCAACAGGTCCTCACAGTCTCTTGAAGCTGTGAAAAAATCAAACTTCTAAGTTAACGTAAAATATAGATACGGCCGTTTATTCCGCAAAAAACGTATATTTCGACACTCTCAAGGGAATCAAAATTTATAGGGTACTTCCCGTTGACCTAAAATCATGAAATTTGGCAAGAAGCAATGTCATGTAGCACAAGTAAAGGAAAAAATCCGAATACCGTGAATTTGTACGGAACCCTCGGTGCGCGAGTCCGACTCGCATTTGACCGGTTTTTTTATATCCACTGGTCGTGAATTGGCTCCCAGAACATTGAAAAAAAAGTGTGGATAGAAACAGCCTGGCAAGAAAGAAGCTTTTGGGGAATAAGTACCATTCCCTCGGGTAAGGTTCAATGTTCAAGGGACAGGTTTTAAAATGGATTACGAACAATTTTAAAAACCTCTTTATAGACTTTGTCTTTGTCGGGTATTTAGTCATGTGCTGCGGCGGCGACTGTTGTTAGTATGTTAGCCAGTACGATTACTCATTCCGAATACCTGAATAATTTGACAAAGTAATGACAATTTTATGTAAATGCGCTGTTCGCATTACCAGGTAATCTCGTTCGTAGGATTACCTTATATGGTTAAATGTTACATGGATATTCGTATAAATAATCTCTCAAAAAAGCTGTTAGAAAACGACTGCAAAACTGAGGCCATAATAAGCGCTTCGATTTGACAGAAGCACCCGGCGCGAGGCCATAGATTCCGCATCAACCCTCAACAGTGTACGATACGACCTATGTCTTAAGAAAGCTTAAGGGGCTTACTTTATTTGAATCCACGGCTGCCAAGTTCAAATCAAGCGCGAGAATGGTATTTTGGCACACTAAGTCTAGACATTTTCAGGAATATTTTTCTATAAGAACAAACACTCCAACAGAGATCAAGCCTTATATTATATGTTTTATTGTACAGTATCCACTTTTCATCACAAGTAATGATTCGATTTAAAATCCCTTCATTATTGTGTCGGTTAAGCAAAGTAACACAGCAGTCGACGCGTGTTTGCAAGTTCGATTCACTCAATTCATGAGGTACCCTCGTTCAAGTTTTTTTACTTTTCCGATTTGCTTCAAGTGGATTAATACAGTTTTATCACTTACCCCTAATATCTCTGAAGTGCTTTGTGATGGATCCGCTTCCACAATAGCCTTTAATTCTTCATTTTCCACTTTGGTCTCCGCCCGTCCACAGGGTTGGTTCTGAAGGTCGAAATTTCCAGAACGAAAACGTTGAAACCAAAAACGTACCGTGCTTTCTTTTGCGAAACCAGCGCCATACACATCATTAATCCTTCGAGCTGTTTCTGCAGCACTGGTGCCATGGTAGAACTCGTACTCGTAATTATACCGATATTTCATGTTTTCCATTGTGCGGTAATAAGCGACGCCAAAGAAAAAAATAATGAGGAAAAAACAAATGAATGACTGTTTTCAAAACTCAAATGTACCAGCTAAATTAATTTATAAATTTGAATTTGGAATACTTAACCAAAGAGGAGATATTTTAGATCAAAGTGGTCAGTACGACAAAACGCTAATTTCATGTGTAAGGACCTAATATGTTATTTGAAATGCACCAAATTACCATTTATTGAATGAAATGAAAAGCACATGATAAGCTATCATAATATTATGAAGGCCGGTTTTTAAGTTGTTCCAAAATATCCACGGACCATTAGCTTGATTAACAACTGACAGTTATACTGTCAGTTTAATAACAAAGTGACCTTATTGGTGCCTTACCTTACCAGCAGAAACAGATTACAATATGTTGATGTGCGTGTGAAAAACACTCAAAACAAGGTATTATGAGGATTAGGGCAGTTAAATGTCGACGTTTAACTACCTGGCGGTGCCGCGGTGGTATGAACTAACGATCATTGACTATCGTACCGTTTCATATACAACGTAATATAACTAGAAGACCTCAGTTACCCAAATTAGAATCCAAATTAGAATTGATGACAAATAATTCAAGCCCAGGTTGTAAATATGGATACTGCTTTAAATAAAAATGTAATTACTTTGTTGTAAGGCTGTTTTTAGGGGTGCTTAGCCAAAAGGCAAAAACGGAACCATCATAACTTCGTCATGTTTGTCTTTTTGTCCGTCTATCCGTCCGTCCGGGAGTCAAACAGGCATCTTACTTGGAGACTATTGGCACTCAAAATTCTTTAGCGTTTCATTTAACTAAACCAATTAAAGGCACTTTTGAATTGTCAAGGAATCGGTCAGTCAAAAAAATTAACCTAATTGCCCATACCAAAGCGTCGTAGGTTCCTCTGGGGAAAAACGGGACACTAGAAATTCCTGGGACATATAGACGAAAATTGAAAAAAAAAAAACCGGCCAAGTTCGAGTCGGACTCGCACATGAAGGGTTCCGTACCACAAGGCAAAAAAGTACGAAAAAAGACCCCCTTTAATTAATATTAACTTTATATGTATTATTTGTTTTTATAGCGGCAATGTAAGGTGATAAAAATTTACTTTAAAAAGGAGTAAATGACGTATACAAAATTCTTAAGGTTCATTTTTTAACACCTAATGTAATACACACTCTGTGAAAATTTTAACGGTCTACTATTACGGTTCATGAGGTGCAGCCCTCTGAGAGACATACGAACGGACAGCGGAGAGTTAGCAATGTGGTTCCGTTGGCACCCTTTGGGTACGGAAATGAAACGATGATGATATTATTTCTAAGTAATTTTTTAATTTATGTTAGTTTGGTATAGGATTCGGGATTTTTTTGGTTACAACCGCAAAATAACTATGTTTTTGGTTACAACCGCAAAATAACTATGTTTTTAACAGTTTCGTCGAAAATGACTATGAAAACTACAAGCTTATTTTAGCCGTCAATAAAATCGTATGTTATTGATAAGTTCATCCCGCCTACGGAACCCTTCACTATGCGTGGTCCACACGCACTTGGCCGGTTTTTTAATTCTGTCTAGCTACCCATTATTTTTATATGTAAATGCTGTAGATTAGATCAGAATACTTTTTGCCATTCTATGATATTTATGAATTTGGCACAGAAAAATATTTTGAAAGAAAGAAAAAACTTTTATTTGCGGTGAACATGACGCAAAAAAAATAGAACATAAACACAAAAAATATTGTATTTTGTAATATATAATATTGTATTTCTTTGGAAATATTTACCACACGGTCACGAGGCAAATAAATAACAAAAAACATCGATCTTCGCAATTTACTTTGTATTAACGCTGTTCATGTTGTACTGACTTATCTCTTTGAAGTGTATGTCCATATTTTTTGACTTTTGAGACATTTCCTAAAACTTCACCCGACTCGGAAATCAAAGTAAACTTGGATGTATCTTGAATTCGACCATCGATTCCTCACCTCTTGTAAAAGTTTCAAGGGAAGGAAATTTATCACTCACATGACAGTTCTATGCACATTAATAGACTTGCAGGTAGTTAATTCACCCTTTTAGGGAAAAGATCAAATTCGTACGTATTCTGACACTAAAATCTCTTATTGTGAAGGATATCTGATAAAATATATTTGATGAGTACTACTCCAGAAGCACAATACCCGTAATTAAAAACATTCAAAATCTAGTCGCAATCTCATCTCAGCGACAATCAATGTCAAAAACTTGTATATTGAGGTATGTTTTGACAGATTGATACTGAGATCAGACTGTGAACGTTCTTAAAATTACGAGAATGGCTACGTTGATCATATATTAAAATCCAACGCTACGATAGCAGAGAAAGTATATTCAATTATGCATCGATTGCTTTCAATTTCCTTGACATAGTTATAAAAAGATTCACTATTATTGATCAGGAGGCCTACCATGATCTTTTTAAAAACGATTCAAAAGCAAGACATTTCAGTTTAGGTTCTTAAACTGCATCGTTCACAGTCGTACCATGACGTCCAACATACTGAGCGGCATTTGGATCGTTGAAAGTGAATGAGCGATAAGAGCTTGTGGTAGGTATCCAGATGGCACGGCCTAAATTGAATCGTTTAACTGACGTCATGGTACGAATTAGCAGAACAGTTCAGTTTAGGTCCTAAAGTGGATCGCGTTAAGAGCTCGTGGTAGGTACCCAGGTCACCTAAACTGGGAATATGCAGGTGGCTAATGAAATGGCAATTTTATGACGTGCGAGGGTTCTTGATAAGCTTTTGTTTAACGTGGTTCTACGCTCTAGGTAACACCTAAACGCTTATACACCAAAAACAAAAAAAAAAAACAGAAATTATGAGATAGGATTTATCGGTACATAGTCGGTATCTAAACGAATTCGCAGTGGTTGCTAATTTAATAACAAAATGTATTATTTTTATGCTATTAATTCTAAATTCTGTAAGTACCTTATCTCACACACTGATTAATATCATGCTGTCTCTATCATCTTCAACCTATTGACAGAAACGAGCGACGTTTTAGTGTTTCATGCATTTAAAACGCACTACCAAACCGGGTATGAAATATTGTGTTTTTCGCCTTACCTATCATTTTCGAACTCCGATTGCACCTATTGTTTTTTTGTGATATTTGTATAGCTTTGGAAAGCTGAGAGTCCGCGGAATTTTTAAAACTACTTATAATCTGAAGTCAGGTGAAAAATTTAGATCCTCAACTATACATAATCGCTGAAATAGAATGGGGGTGATTCTTTTAAAAGTCCTTCATGGTAACAAAAAAACCGTCCAAGTTCACACAAAACACCTTTTCATTGCTATAGCGCCAATAGTCTCCAAGTAAAATGGCTGTGTGTCATCCAGACGGATGGACAGACAGACATGGCGAAATTATAAGGGTTCCGATTTATTTGTCTACGGAACCCTGAAAAGGTAACGTGTTAGAATAGAGAAAAAAGTGCATATAAATCCTCAGTTATCATGCTTTGGTCACAGTCTCGTACCCTCATTTTGTCAAATTAGTGTGGCTTTAAAGTTTAACTCGTTTTCGGAGGTCTGTCCCAGCCGCCAGCCACCTTTTTTAACCGACTTCAAAAAAAGGAGGAGGTTCTCAATTCGGTTGTATGTTTTTTTTTTTTTTTTTTTTTTTTTTTTATTTATGTTTGTTACCTCAGTACGCCGTCATTTATGAACCGATTTAAAAAAATATTTTTTTATTTGAAAGGAAATACGTCCAGATTGGTCCCATTTTTGTCAAACTCCAGTTCTGATGATGGGATCCATGAGGAATTGAGGGAACTCCTCAAATATTATAGGCATACATATAGCAATTTTGGTATTTTCATTAACAACTCAAGCATTTGCATTCAGAAAGTATAATTTGGGGAAGTGGAACTGATGATGAAGACCACAGATGGCCATCGAAACTACTCAATGAAAAATATTTCACGGGTAGCGATTCGATTGCTTTAATATGGTTGCTAAGCAATTTATGATCGTCACAATGCGTATGGTAAAGTGGAGCTGATGGTGACTTCACCATCAGCTCAAGTTCTCCTGGTTCTTACCAAGAGAACTCCTCAACAATTAACGTCCCAGCATCGGGAAAAGCAATATTTTGTAACAGGTGATGAGCAGTTGACATTAGGGTTTGAAACGGTATGCTCTTGAGGTGGTCCCATTGTCACCAAGTCAGAGTCTGATGAAGGGATCCCATGAAAGTCGAGGAAAATCCTCTTTGGTAGGCATGTACAGTGTGTTAGTTGAACTCTCTCAAATCAAATGAAACCTATTGATGATTCAAGTGTTTGAGTCCGAGAGTCATCACTTACCTATACTCCGACTTTTAATTAGCTGCAGTAAAATAACACTTCTTAATAACTCATTTCGGACTGCATTTAGAGATATGCATGTCAAATAAGTTTTATTTGTTACACTACTCTGTACTAGAAAAACAAGGTTTGGTTGATGGCCGCGAAAAAACAACAATACGACAATTTCAGATGATGTTACAAAACCGATTTAGAATTTTTTTTTTATTTAAAAGGATATACTTCCAGATTGGTCCCATTTTTGTCAAAATCCAGTTCTGATGATGGGATCCATAAGGAATTAAGGGAACTCCTCAAATATTATAGGCATACATATAGCAATTCTGGTATTTTCATCGACAACTCAAGCATTTGCATTCAGAAAGTATAATTTGGTGAAGTGGAACTGATGAAGGAGACTACAGATAGCCACAGGAACTCTTCAATGATTATAAGTATTTCATGGGTGGAGATAAGATATCTCGATTAAGATAGTTAAGCGACTATGACGAAGCAAATTTAAATAAATAGTTCTGAGGAAACTGGTACCATCAAACCGATCTTATGAAGCTGGAAGGTAGGTACCGGAGCATCGTAATAAAACAATGTATTCTAGCCGTGTTTGGGCTTATCGAGTAAATGCGAACCACATGATACAGGAGATGTGATACGAGAAGCTATTTCGAAGGCTACTGCTCGAAAATGAAACCGCTGAAGACTGTTTTATAAGACGCCAAAGAGATCTTCGCCCTTGAGTCGTAGGTACATTAAGTGTGGCTTTGATTGTCAGAAGACAGATTTCTTAGCCTCATTATTTCCGTCAATGATCTGTCGTCGTGTGGTCGCTTTAATAATTTGTTGGCATCCAAATCTGACAAAACGATACCTTCCAAACTTCTGACACGACTTAGCGCGACGTATATTTGCCCTTTTGCAAAGTTTTTTTTACCAAGGTCGATCACAGCTCTTTCTAGGGTGGTACCCTGTAATTTATGTACTGTGACCGCCCAGCTTAATATTAGAGGCAGCATACGACGCTCCACATCTCCGTAACCCCTTACTGCCTGAAACGTAGTGCTTGTTGGTGGAATGGGTATGCAACCGTTACTATCTTTTAGCCTAAGACCAATAGTTTCGTCATCAAATTTTACGTACACGGCTTCCGGTAGTTCCCCATCCTCCAATTGATCTCTCCTTAGGGCCGGCCATTTGATTTTTTTTATTATGCCCATAGCTCCATTCACGAGTCCTTCAGAGACGGAAATGTTATTTAGGGTACCTCCCCTACTATTAAAGTGGGAATTATTTTTTTTACATGGTGTGGGAAAATATTGCGGGTTTGTGAAAACCATTTTTGGATTCTGGGAACCGATTGTGAAATATTAAGCTTTAAAGTGCACTAAATGGTTGTTTCTGGATATGTGAACAAATCATATCAGTAGTAAAAATAACGAAGAAGGTAAAAGGAAACTATCACAGGTAAAGCCTACTTACCTGTGATAGTTTCCTTACAAGTTAACGAGTAATGGTCGACCAACTTACATTGGCAGTTGGAATGTATGGCAGAACATGTTTGTCATCTACAATGTTAAGTTTGTTCTTGGGATAAATTCATCTCACCTACAGAACCCTTCATTGTGCGTAGATCGACACGCACTTAGCCGGTTTTTAGATTTGGTACCCTACTGGTTGAGAAAAAATAAAGGTTAATTTACTCACCGCCGCGTTGTTAGCCCAGGAAAATAAGATATTGACTGCGTAAAAATCCTAGTGAAGATTTCTCACCGGGATTATCTTTATTTCGGCATAAGAAATACTATGTGAAAGTCTATTACGATATCAAGTGCGAAAAAAAATGTCAGTAGAGGACTGTCAGTAGAAGTCTCCAAAATCAGTTTTTTGCTAATATTTCGTTTTACATGAATTAATTTTTACGACCACGATTTTATTCATTACTTAATTTTACATAATATTTGAAAAAAAAAAGTCTAGCGAAGTAACGTTTGGAATTTATTAGTGAAATTGAACTTGTCAAAATATTAGGATTTAATGAGCAAATTCCGGTTTTAGTTTGATTTTCCACTCAGTCTTATTGTCTTCACGCGATCTTCTAAAGAAGACTTGTGTACATTATATTACCCATTTTAGGTATCACATCACAATAGGCAGAATGAATATCTCAGTATCTTGAGATAATAAAATAAAGCATAAATTCAGTGACGGAAGGCATTCCATCACTGAATTTATTGTCAAAAGCATGTCTGCCTCCGACCATTGCAGCCTATTTGGGTTTACGACGTATGCCCGTGGCATATGGACGTCCTGTAAATAGGTAAAAAAATATGAAACAATTAAATAAATAAACTAAACTATAATAAACAAAAAAATTTAATCGATATGGGAGAAAACGGATACCCGATACCACCCCGTTCGATTCATGCAGGTTTATTCACTTTTATATCTATGGTTTTATAAAAACAACAATAAGATAACACATACCCAAAACCAAAAATAATACGTTAAAAAGGACAAAATATTAGACTATTTACTTTAAGAGCCATTTCACAAAAGTTTGACGCTCGAGTTTAGGTAAAAGACGGCAGCATTGTGTATGTGTGCGTAGCTATCCACACATACACAATGCAAACAGTGTAGCGCGAGTGTCGAGACGGACTAAACAATCTTGAGCCGTCATGATTGTAATGCACCTTTGTTAGACACATGAAAAAAAGTGATTTTATTTATTCAGTCTACTAACTTGCTAGACTAATAAAAAAACACAAATATATGTTATGTATAAGTGTATAATAAAATTGAACAGGTAAACAATCAGACATTATATATTAATATATTTATAACATAATAATTACTTTTGTAAGAGCGTTTGCCCCAACAAGCATCCGCTTCGACCGCTATCATTGGTCCGAATTGCTAACATCGCCACGAGATACTGCCGCTTTAATTCCCTGTTTGGCATCATTTAACATTGTCATTTCAGCAGCAGTTTTCCACATGTCGAAAATAGCATCATGTGTTTGACTGTATAATCGAAATGGCATTGTTGGCAAATCCATCGATGCACTGATCTCATTTAAGTTTGAGAGACCAATTCCTGTAATGACTGCACCTGATACCGCTCCTGCATTAAGGTCGAGTCTTGATCGTTCAGTTGTTTCAGTCTCCGTAGTTTATAGAACAAAGCTAGATCCACACATCATACACTTCAAGTCAAATTTAGACATGGGATTCAACTGTTTCTCTTTTTCTATTTTCAAATAGTTCAATTGCAGCCGAACTTCTCTCTGTGTTCACTTATATTTATTAATTGATTCCAAAAGTATTGAAAATCAATTATACGCCAGCCATCAACAATGTGATCGTTCTAAAAACGAAAGGAACATTAAAACATCTAATTAAAATTTAAAGAAATATAAAAGTAAAGACTAAAAATATTTACGATGGAGTCTGAATAAAAATAAATAAATACAATTTCTATTGTCGAATCGGATTTTTCACTGCACGTCGTCTCTTCTAAAGGTACTATCCTCCTCTACACGATTCACACGACTTCTCATTCTAAAATGAAAACAAAATAGCTGTCAAGTTTCGATATCTACAATTACTTAAATATTTTTTTATTCAATAATAATTAAATTATTATTAAAATAATCAATATTGTTTTTAGAATTATTAAAATTGTAATTACGGTTCTATAGTCCATTTCGATAATGTGATCGATTACTGTGTATATGAGTTGCAAATAAAAATAAAATATCTACCTCGCTTCTGTTGCTTTCTCTAAGGCTGCAGAATTTTTATCTTTCCTTTTTTTGACATAATGGTATACACATTCTTTACGCCCCATTGCTAAAACTAATAACACAAAAATATATTATAATTATTCTACAAAGTACCTACTAAAGTAACACTTTAATTGATAATAAACAAAACACTTACCTTATGAAAAAAAAATGCGAAGAGGATCAAAATGTTGTACTCGTAGTATAATAATGCGTTCACGATAAGTGCGCTCGAAAATCGGGACGCGGGAAAAATTGGCATAGATCCTTCGTCGATGGGCGCTCGCGCCGTACTAATCGGTGCCCGCCGATGCATTGTAATTTATTCTAAATAGAGTGATGTCAATAACGATATTATGTCTAATTAAATGAAGAGATTTTAATAAAATTTCAGAATTAGTTTTTTTAAAGAACATACTTTATTTTGACATGATTTTTTAAATGTAATTACGCCTTATTCAAATCAAAAAACCTAGCCAAAATAGCGATATAAAACGTAAAAATTGCCCTTAGACTTTATTTTTTTACTAATTAGTGTTATTAGTAATCGATATTCTATTACATTATGTGTCAACAAATTTATGTCTGATGCTTTCTGTATTTTTTTTTGTCAAATATATAAATATTAATGATAGATATAGGAATCTGAAATTGACTCTGCGATGATTTTTCAGTAAACTAGTTGTGGGAGATTAATCACCACAAAGTAAACAAATAAGTTTTTGTAAATGTGTTACATGAAGTATCAATACGATGTCCGAAAGGGTTACCGCTGCCCCGGAACATAAAGGGCTAAGGAAGGAACACGGATGGGTTTTAGTCAGTAAGAGTCTGACACTCCCTTCCGCTCCACCCAGAGCGGGAGGGGTCATTGGATGATTTCCCAACCTTAAAAAAAAAAAAAAAAAAAGTATCAATACGAAATATTGGTCTTTTTTTTACATGTGTTCAACAATGTTAGAGTATTACCTAAGACGGTAAATTAGGCGACTAAAATCTTGGAAATTCGCGCGAAAACGTGAAATGGCTCTTAATAATTAAAGTATATAATTGATTATTTTTAAGTGAAGTATTGTGACACATTACTCTCCTTCTGGAGCAGACGGGTATAAATATGAGACCTTTATCTAAGAGTGAATAAATAGAACATGCCAATTCCATCAATGATCAAAAAGGTCACTTCCTTAAGAAATTCCACTGACCCATTTGCTTATAACTAATTGGCCAACCTTTACGGACGAGTGACTTGCGGCCATATAATAGACAATAATGGCACTTGAAAGAACAGGATTAGGTTGTCATTGAGAGGCAAAATTGCTTTAAGTGCTTCTCGATTATTTATTGACCCAGTTACTCAAAACGTAGACTACGAGTATGCTGTGTTTTTGTGGACGATATCAAATAAAAGCTCCAGTTTCAAATAGTTTTCCTTCTATTATGTTAAACTACCTCACAACATGAGCACAGCATTCAAAAATTCACAACAAACACTTCTAGTTTGTAGACATTTTGTTTTTACTTGGTTTTTGACGATCACCAATCTCAGGACAAGCACTTCGTTGAAACGTTTTTATATGAATTTAATAAAAACACGCGACCACTCGCCGCGTTGGCGTTGATACAACTGAAGATACAAACATTATAACTTTCAAGATCTCGTATTCTTTCAAGGTGTTAGAGATACTCTATGAAAGATTTTGCGAAACTCTCTCCCTGAGTGGATCTAACGAGATATTGAAGTTGGTGTGACGTCGCCGCGCTGCAACATTTTGTGTCGCTGAAAACTGCTATACAAAATGCACCTTTTTTTGTGTGGGATATTGACCTCACCAAAACCGCCCCGGTCGTCACCATTTGCATAAGGAAGGTTAGCTGCCTCGTGTGACCTATATACCGTGCTGCGTAAATCTGCTAATTCAGTGCGTAGATCATTGATGGTGGATTGCGATGCTTCCAAATTGCACCTCGCAACCTTACCTTGCTTGCTTGCCTTGCAATTGCAAGTGCATCTCGGCCAGGCTTGATCTCAGGCTGTGATATCCCGTAGCAGCCTGGTGAAATTGACGTGGTCGGTTGTGACGGTGAGCAGCTTGCGTAAATCTTTCGCCACGAAAGTCGGCAACTCGACTCGTCTCGTCCGGATCGGTCTCCTTCAACACTTTAATAATATCTTGTAGACTCCTTTTCGTCCCTCCTGTGGAACGGCATTCGGTCAGCCATTTCTAGTGACTCGTACAGCAGTGCTTTAGCTCTGAGTGTCTCCTCTTTATTGAAGTTGGATATGCAAATCTGGATCACACTAACCTCGTCCATGACATCCAGCCGGTACTGTAGGAATGGCCAGGACCTCGTTCGCCACAAGTTCTTCCGAACGCATCATGGCAGCGGCATTTACCGTGCTCACCGCAAAATTATTTTCGCTTACTGTGTAAGCGCGTCCGATTGCAACGGCGGATTGCACTGCACTGATAAGTGCAGGACATTTTTGTCCTTGAAAAGGAGCTAGCGCAGGTTTATTAATTACGCGCAATACAGTTATTATTACGGCAGGCCAGCGACTGTTCACCCACTGCTCAGTGTAGTTTGGGTTCGGAACCTTAATTGTGTGAGCCCGACTCACTCAAGGTCGGTTTTGTTTTTCTTCAGTTCCAAGTAAAACAAAATAAAATATTAATTCAAGCTCGCTCTATTGTGGGTGAAATGCCACGCTGGTAGTCATGCAGGTGTTGTAATAATCCGGAAACAATATTCTGGGGCACAGTAGGTCGCTGTATTTATAGTTCGAATAAATCATATATAGTAAAAAATTATAAACTGTCCCTGGTTCCTTTTCTAGGCGGACATAATGCCTTATGATCTGCGGTGTCACTCATAAAATCCATCATAATAAAACCATTCGATACAATACTTATACGAGGGTGCGTTTTTAAGTTCGCGGAATAGGGGGGATGGGATAACCATAGGTCATTATCGGGATGGCCACAACTTCAGCCACTCAATATTAGTATAAACACCAATTTTTATCTTAATTGGATCATTAGTCTTTGAACTATCGTCAAGCAAACAACTCAATTGGGAAGAAAGTGTGAATTATGGAAAAAATCGAGTACCGTACCGTAATAAAGTTCCTTACCAAGCAAGGAAAGTCAGTTCAAAATATACTGGAAGAGATGGAATCCGTTTACGGGGACTCTTGCCCGGTTAAAACCATGGTTTACAAGTGGCACAGTCTCTTTAAACAAGGCAGGACCTCACTTGAAGACGACCCACGGCCAGGACGGTCGATCGAGGTGACTACTCCGGATATCATTAAAAAAGTCGAAAAAATAATATTGGAAGATGCCAGACTAAAGAAGAAACTGCTTGCAGAAATGGTTGAAGTATCGGATACGACAATTTTCAAAATTCTACACGATCATCTTGGCATGACAAAGGTCAGTGCAAGATGGGTGCCAAGAATGCTCACGCCGCCTCAAAAACAACACCGCGTGGAGTGTTCTCGCACGTTTTCGGACCTCTTTAACGAAGATAAGGATGGACTATTAAGTCGAATTGTTACTGGAGATGAAACTTGGGTTCATCATTATGAACCTGAGTCGAAACAGGACTCTATACAGTGGCACAAAAAAGGCACACCACCATCCAAGAAGTTTAAATGTCACGATCGGCTGGAAAAAATCATGGCAACAGTGTTTTGGGATTCAGAAGGGATCCTGTTGACCGATTATAAAGATAAAGGCGTTTCTATAACCGGAAAATACTATGCTTCTATCCTCGAGAGGTTGAAAGAAAGCATTAAAGAAATAAGGAGGGGTAAATTTACCAAAGGTGTCCTTCTTGTTCACGACAACGCGCCTGTTCACGAGAGCCGTATTGCGTTGGCTGCCCTGCATAAGGTGGGCTTCGATATTTTAGACCATCCACCCTACAGCCCAGACCTGGCTCCCAGTGATTATTACCTCTTCCCAAAACTGAAAAAAGAACTTCGTGGGAAGAAATTTTCAACTGATGAAGAAGTGAAGGACGCGGTTTCAGCTTATTTTTCGGACAAAGACAAACCATTTTTTTATGAAGGTATACATAAGCTAATTGAAAGATCTGAAAAATGTATAAGGGTAGCAGGTGAATATATTGAAAAAGAAAAATAATTTAGTATTTTTATTTTCACTTCTCACCCTCCATTCCGCGAACTTAAAAACGCCCCCTCGTATCAACATAATTCCCATGTACACTGTGAAGTATTGACGATTAATTAATCAATACGCTGGATAATTAATTATTGATATCACCGCTGCACCGCCTTGAACTAACTAACATAATTTTGACAACAAAAAAAAAACAATTTTGGGCAGCATGTGGCGACCTATTGGGCAAGAAGTAGCGACTCCACGAACCCAGATCCCGGGAGAAGTCTTGTTCCTCACCTCTCGCTTGCTTTTATAGGCAGGCTAGAGTGAACACTGACGAGGAACAGAGCTGCCACCTCTTTCTTACCTTGATTGGCCGGCTTGAGTGTAGACTCGTGGAAGCCAAACGTGCTCGAAGCGAGGAAGTATTCTAGTAAGATGCTGGTAGGTATCTTGACCACACTTCAGGGATTAGTCTGGTAGCCGTGGAATACCACTTAATACTACCGCGGAAAACTTTTCATAATAAGCGCCTGTACATCCTTGTCGTTACGACACTCTGTGCTATCGACCGTTTTCGGGGCCCCAAAATTGAGTATGCGATTCAGCCCTAGCCATTTCATCCGTGTACTCGTATATTATATAAAACATTTGTCAGGCAGGGTCTTTCCATAGGTCTAGGTTCACTTTAGCTACCCATAAACCAATATCTTTGTTTCCTTATCCTGCAATAGTCCTACACCAACCGGGGATTTCCTTGGGTACACTTGCTTAGTACAAACAGGGATAATCGTCGGTTGGTGCCTCATTTAATTAAAGGGCCTCTGCAGCGAGTTGGCTTTGCCCATCATACGCCTCGTTCCCGAGACATGTCAAGAGACGTAAAAATAGCAATAGGTACATAATAATATTTTGCAATATTTTAACCGTCATTATATCAGATACTGTATTAATCGTTACGTTATATATGGTATACGTTTGGTACAATATTATTACCATATTATTACTGTGTCAGTATTATGTCTTTAAGTACCTATACATATTGCATGAATGGTAGTTAGTTTAACACAAAACAAAGACAATGATAGTAAACACATAAAACTAATATTATTTGTTTAATTAGTTAAAGATCGTAAGTTTTTTTTTTTTTGTTTCAGAGTCCGTGTGGAGTATTACGTAAACGAGAACACTTTCAAAGAAAGACTGCAACTGTATTTTATTAAAAATCAACGATCGAGTAAGTATGTCAAGGCATAGAAATTAATTGCAAGATACAGACATGCTGCGGTTTCTTCGAAATAACAACTAAGGCTTCGTTGTATAGGGCACGCCGCGACAGCGGCGGTAAGGCCCCTCTTTGAGGAGTGGCTAGAGAGGCGTCACGGCGTCCTCACCTACCTCCTGACGCAGGTCCTCACCGGACACGGATGTTTCGGAAGGTTTCTGCACATAATAAGGCGGGAGGAAACGCCCGGTTTTGCGAGGATAGCCCAGAGGACACGGTGGAGCATACGGTGGAGGTCTGTCCCGCTTGGGCAGAGCACCGCCGTGTCCTCGTAGAGGCGATCGGCAGTGGCCTTTGCCCTGCAGTGGGACATCACAGGCTAATAATAATAGTAAAAATAACGTGTAACTGATCCTCTATTGATTACAGAGGACTTAAGACTTAAAATAAAACAAAAGGTTCACTATTGTGAAGAAGAACAACCTTTTTTGACCACGTATGACCCTAAATTCGCCTTGTCTGACTGGTTAGGTGGAGTATCCACACCATTCTTCATTGAAGAGGCTACAGGACAGGTGCCGCTGTTACTGCGACTGGCAATCGCAACATTATTATAATTTAAATGTTTATTTTATTTCATCAAATAAGTTAGTTAGACCTCGAAAAGACGTGGTTTTAATAAGACGGAACCAGAAATCATGCAGCTCGATAATTATTCGAAACGTTGAGAGGAATGTTTCCGAAACAATAAATTCCAAGCAATGTTGACATTAATTAACCCCCCAAATTTACCAGATTAGACACTTCCTGACTTTTTACTGTTGGGTTATTCAGGAAGAATACAAAAATGGAAAAAATTCGTGAAACACGTAAAAAGCGACCGCAATATTACCCAGCTAAAAGTTGGAGATTTGGCGAATATTGTTTTTCATACAAAATTGCCAAGTCTATGATATAATTACGGTAAAATATATGCAAATTATCGTTTGCAATAAAACTAATTTAAATTTTTCCGAATTGGCCACCCTATATTATAGACTTACAGTAGGTAAATAACACTCTCACGTCACTTGGCTGTTTTTTTTTTTGCTTTTCTCTGTGACATTGTCAATATAAAAGTTATATCAGTTTGATTGAAGCCCGTGAAAATTAGAACAATCAAAGGTTAATCTGAGAAAAAATTCCTAGTCAAGATTGTTCACTGAAATTAGGAATTGCGAAGGTAGGAATGCTGTGAAACTCCACAAAGTAACAAAGTGCGATAAAATGCTGCTGAAGAAAATTTTACCCAAAAAGCCACACATAAGATTCATTTAGGTCTAGGATGAATAGTTCTCGAGATATAATAAGGCCAAGAAAAGTTCATGTAAAGCGCAGACTCCTGATTCATTTAGGTCTAGGATGAATAGTTCTCGAGATATAATAAGGCCAAGAAAAGTTCATGTAAAGCGCAGACTCCTGTACTAAATCTGTTCCTACTCGTATAACAATGTACGCTATTTAAATCTCACTTATATATTTTTATGTTAATTATGTTTTATGCATTAAGATGAATGTAAGATATTTATATAATTATAAGATATTTGTTCTTGTATCGTAGGCGTAACAGTGAAACCAAAATGAGTTGCTGTAATTTTAAAGTGTTGTCATTAAACCAAGTATGGTCTGCTGAAGGTTCTTGCCACCTAATCCAACCACTCTCCTTTTCTCAATGTGGTCGAAAAAATCCTCTCCAAAAGTCTGAATGCGTGGCCCACTGAAACAGGGCAAGCAACTTACCTGGTTGTACACTCCTGATAACATCCCGGTCTGGTTTGCGCAAGACATTTTTGCGTATATCACCTGAATGGGCGGTTTTAATGTAACCACACCACCACCTGTCATGTTCCTAAATGAATTGCCCATTTCTTCTCTTGTGTACCAATTTCCTGTTCTTGTTATCTGAGATAGTACACTCAGGTCCTCTTTATATGTGCTAAATATGCTATGGTACAGTATTTGAGAGGCCACTTCTTCAGTCATAGTGCCTTGCATTTTCCATACTTTATTCATACAAGTTTTGTATAACAGCCACCCCCCAGAACCAGTAGTGTTAAAAAACTTAAGAAATGTGCCTTGCTCCTCCTTTTTCATTGACTCTAAGGTCACAGCTAGGAAATTCAGTGGGAAGCAAATCCTTGTTGCCTGTCTGGAAGTAGTGATGAGAAGTATCTCCGCAATCAGGCTTATTAATGTTGAAAGCTCAAAAGACATTTTGATGTTTTTCGTAATTTCTATTATGTCATCTATTGAAGGAACATGTGCCATTGCCCTTTTCACTGCTGCAGCAAACTTTCCCCTGTATATTCCTTCAGTCCTGACCATGCAAAGAAAAGCTGTCATAGGCCCTAAGCTTTGTACTATTGAGGATCTCCTTTCAGGTGGGAAACTTGCCCTCTTATAATATGTGATGCGCACGGGTGAGACCATACTTGGACACTTGGAATGAAGTATGGGTTCCATCTTTCTTAGTTATTGGCATGGTCCCATGTCCTAACCAGCGCTGGGGCTCTGTCTCGTACAGGGTCATAGCATTATGCTGAGCGATGGCCGTTTTGCGTGGATGTGACGCATGTTTTCTCCCATATTGATTATTTTTATTTTTTTATATATATGTTTTTCTTTTGATGCGTCATGTTTGCCGCAAATAAACGTATTTTCTTTCTTTCTTTCTTTCTTTCCTAGTCTCAGCTCATCCATGGCAATTTAAAGGCTGTAAACATGTCTAGATACGGCCCCATGGTTCCATACCAATTTTCTTCACTATCCATTGAAAAATTCTGATACTCCAAATCCTCCTTTTTTGTCTCTTCCAGCCATATTTTGTGTATGTCAGCTCTAGGTAGAGAATAGTCATTTCCCATGAAATGAATGTTGTAGTCTGTTGTCCCAACTTTTGTTTGCATGTTTGTGTTTGTGCCTTTCACCTTTTGTCTATGTGTATTGTGGGCAGTGAAAATTATGCTAGTTATTTGGGATGCAAGAATAACCTCAGTTTTCAGTTCAGCCATTATTGCTGGTTTTCTAGACGACTTCTCTTCAGCTTTTCCTGGGGTGATCATTTTGTTAGCCAGGACTTCGATTATTTTCAAGTATGTAGCGGCTAAGGCTTTCAAGCATCTAACTTTTTTGTCAGTGTCAAGGACCATACGTGGACGTTTTGGGTCTTGAATTTCTTGTTTGGTATCGGGATCCACAATAGTGTCATTCCTCTTTCTTTTAAGGGATGATGTACCCGCACTAGCATCTACTTCCATGGACAACTTATGCTTTTTTTTTTGAAAACAACAAAGCAAAATTCAACAAAATAAGGATCTGTTGATACTACTTACAATACATATGAACCGGAAATAAACGATACTGAAATATATACAAAATAACAATGTTTTCTACTGATATTACCATAGAGATGAAATAGTTTCTTATAGAGATGAATTAGTGAGAAACAAATAAGGATAATAAGAGAAGCAGAAGACCAGAACGAGGAAGAGGAATAAGAAAACGACCTACAAATCATAAAATGCTATCAGAAACAAACCATGCGTTAAGCTTACGATACGATGTAAATGTATTATGTCATAGAACAAAAGTTGTTGTTTATGATGTTAGTAATCCAGTCCTGCAAGGTTGTTGTAGTGTTATCCCTGTATAACAGTTTTTTACTATCCCGATACGCAGAAAAATAAAAACGGTAAAAGTTGCTAGTTTCCATTGAGAAAAGTTCAAGCCCCTTGATAATAAAAGGTGGAGATTTGGCAAATGTTATTTTCCATTTAAAAATGCCAAGCCTGTTTAATATAAATATAGGAAAATATTAGGTAACTTTCGTTACTAATAAAAAATAATTTTAGTGTTAAAGTATACACCACCGAGTGGCCCACCCTGTAGTTTATAGAAAAGTTCAAAGAGACTGGACCATTAGAATTGAATACCCCATATTGGTTTCTTTTTTTTTTAAAACCCTGGTTTTTTCATAAAAAGTACCTGTATACTACGGATTTATTCGTTATCACGGAAAAATGGAACCTATATTACATAGGTAACTTTATTGTCCGTCTGTCACAGAGGTTGTTCTCGAGATTTAAGCAACGTAGAAAGGACAATGGAGTCAACATAGTTCATAATGCTACAATTAACTTTGTGTGTGGTATGGTACGGTCTTACCCGTTCTCTTTTGAATTTTTAAGTCTCGGTGACGCGCACGCAGATCACCAGGCAAGAGCAAGACCGAAGAAAAGTATTTTGTTTCATTTGGAGGTCAGTTCGATCTTAGCAAAAAAATATATGTATGTAATGAACATATTGTGTATGGAATGGTATTGTTTAAAAGAGCTTCTAAAATTAAGTATGTTCTCTTAGTGTTCGGTTTATGGGCCTTGAAAATACAACTCAAAATTTAAAAAAAAGGTTCACCCCTTACCTCCAAGGTTTATAAATGATAAATAAATGATAAATGATAAATGATTTTATTTTGTAAGTAGGTTTGTACAAACACTTTTACACGTCAATCATATTTTTTATAAAACTAGATGAGGTCGGCGTTTCCTATCTGACTACTCTGAGAAGAAAGGCCGAAACAAACTTAGAGGTCACAGTCTCTTTTAAAGTCCAGACATCATAATCTTGGTCAGGTTATATGAAGACCATGTAGATCGATGTCTGAGATGGTCTTTTGAGGAAAGAACCACACAGATTGAGAGGACCTGTCCAGTCAGTGCACGCATTTGTCAGAAATCGTGTAGCTCAACTCAAAACTTAAGGAGCTCAACGATTCGACGAACAATACCAAAGAAAGGACATTTGGGTAGGCCACATAAATTACTCAAACTGCCAGACCTAGACAAAAACTAACACAACAGAGAGAATAATAAAAATTAAAAAAAAGTGACCCACATTGTATAAGATAACATATTGATTTCTATACAGTTCTTAGATATTGATCCATATTTTATACGAAAATTATAGTGAAGAAATAAATGAAATTTTTTACCCCAAAATTAGGCGCCTTCTAACGACTTTTGCCCTATATGTATACCTACTTAGTATTAATAACTATCAAATTACCGCACGCAAGCGTCCGTAACACGGACTATTTTGTGTAGTTTGGAATGGTGCCTTAATAATTATGTGAGCCCGGCTCTTGGCCAGTTTTTATTATGTGTGTTTTTCTTTGTTCCAGGTTTACGCATTAGAATAGCTAACTTATTTTTCAAACTTTTGACCTGTGTGTTGTATATATGCCGAGTTTGCGCTGATGGCGATCCCATTACCGCTTCCTGGTAAGTCGACTTTATAAGAATAAAAATATTAATATGGTTTTATTTACACTTTTAGCAAATAAAGAGGGATATCTACTAGTTTTTATGTGCGGTGTGTCTGCTCATGTCAAGTCATAGTGAAAACAATTATTTTAATTAAACCATTTACTTACAAAAACTTTTGTATTTGGTACAGGAATTGTGTCGATTCATTTTATGCTATTCCTAGAATGGCTCATGTTTCTGACGTGACTTATTAAATCAATGAAATATGTATATGTATACAGGGTCAAATTAAATTTATTTATATCTAATAACGACAAAAACAAAATAAAAAAGATTTGATGTTTTTTTTTGGGGTTAATGCCCGCTAGTGTTACAACAACACGTTACTTGAAGTGTGAGTTGATAAACTCTGTTTTATCGTGTTGAGATATCGAGACCAATCACTTCTGCGGAGTTTGGCTAGCTAATTTAATTTCACTCTGTATAGTAGAGCCCTTAGCGACAAGATGATTTAATGCAGTCTCATTTATTCTCTGGTGATGTAGGTAAAATTATCATATTTTACTGTCTGTTTATGAAAATAATATTATTTTCCCCGTTTATTAATAATACTGAATGGAAGGATCACAAAATTGTTACGCCCGACTAGGATACATAAGTAGGTACCAATATCTGGAAACTAGCCAAAGAAAGGTTTCCGATAATATTGTATAAAATACTTCAAGATGCGGCCTTGGCATAAACAGACTAATAAGAAAAAGCATTCATAGTAATATTACAATGGGGATTGTCCAAAATTTCTAACCATTAGATCTTATTTTATTTTTTGAAAATTTATAGCATTTTGAGAAACTAGTTTGAATATTTTGATGGTTGGCTCAATAGTTATTTTTTTATAAAACTTCACAAAATTTTAAATTTTTAAGGTAGGTTACGTCATCAGTAGCACTAAAGATTAAGTGCTGTTGCCTCACTAGTACAGAAATAAAAAATTTCAATCTGTCAACACAACGTCATCCACACCTATCAAAGTGTCAAAGTATCAATCTATTAAAATTTTTCATTCCTAGCATTTCATTCCATTTTTTTTGTATTCCATAGCTCTTCCGATATATTAAATATTGTCGATTGTTGAAACAATATAATCAGATTTATAAACGAGATGAATAAGAGGCAAGTCGGAATGTTTAAATTTAATATATTTTTGACATATTATAATTTTACACTTGACACTGACGGATTGTAGACAATACTTGCCACTTACTTTTTATTTTATTTTTGAGGTAACGATACTAAACTGTACGGTCGCAGGTGACGTAATTTGAAGGGCACAGAAGGTCAATCGTATTTTATCAAAAATATCAATAAATATTAATATTTTTCGTAAATTAATTAGTCCATAATGATTATGGTTGGTTTTTCAATTACAACATTTAAAAAACAATTCCCATTAACAAGTTGAATTATGATAGTAAGTACAGCACGGAGGTTAAGGAACTGGGTAAGGTCAGACACCTTGACGAGCAAATCCCGTGCACCCTAACGCAATTTTGGGGCTTACTCCTTCTAAAAATGATCTATTAGTTTTATTTTATTTTATAGTGGATTTTTTTCCTCCACCTTCCGTTAAACGGATTTTAATGCGGTTTTCTCCATAATTTAGAGAATTTATCACAGAAAATGTATGTACATACCTAAACATACATAATTATGAATAAATAAACAAAAATAAAATAGCCTTTTACTTCCGGCTATTTAAATTGCAAATAAATAATATAAATACTCATAATTCATAATTTTATTTCATAATAATATTATTCTAATAATTCACATTTCATTGTTTTACTAGGTATCTCGTAAAATTTTACTATACAACATATAATTAAGAAATTTCGATGTCTAATCAAGTCGTAAAAACCATGCGAAGCAGGGGCGGGTCGCTAGTGTAGGTACTTACAAGTATACATGTTCATCATTTGCCATGCCTTTTCCCATCTATGTTGGGGTCGGCTTCCAGTCTAACCGGTTGCAGCTAATGATAAAATTAATATTCTTGGACATTTCACACAACGCCATATATATTATACCAGTACTTCACATGGAGCGACTGCCTATCTATATGTTGAGACGGCAATATATGAAAACACTAACAGTAAAAGTTCGACTAACCTATAGATGATATATTTCATTGAATTTTTGTATGCAATGCGATAGGCAACGTCATTAGATACACGAAGTTTATATTATTTTCGTCACAGTTAAAACTCGAAAGTCCGTCTATACTGATTGCAAAAATGAGTAAAACTATTCCAATAATAATATTGCGTTCAATTCTGCCTTGTCTAAACACCTAAAGCAAAGTACCTACCAGTGTCGCATGTGAAATAAAAACACAGCTTTCTTTTGTTTTTGTGGTGTGTTTTTCTGTTCTGTTTGCTCTAATATTAGTGAAAGGTGAAGAGTTAGCTTTTTGTCGTATAGTTATTTCAGCCAAGAAAGTTATCTTAAATCTCTTGTCACAATGCTTTTTTTTAATGTACTAGTATTACTAAGAAGGTAATAAAAATAATTAACTTTTGTTCTTTTACAGCTACGGCTGCAGGCCTGGGAATAAGACTGAATTCGAATATTCGGCTAACTTGACGGAAGAGGAATTTCAGGAGCGCCCGATTATTAATTGGGACGGAATAATATGGGTCAATAGGCCCCTATATTTGTGGGTTGTGCAAGTCATATTAGCTATGATATCTTTTACCGAAGCCATTCTACTCGCCTATTTGGGCTACAAGGTAAATTAATTATGTCATCAACTAAATTGAAAATACCGTAAGGGACCATTATTAATTACATACGTCACACTGTTAGGGTGTCTTTTAAAGGGTGATAGGAAAGCGAATGGCCAGCCTAACGAAAATATTTTTAAATACATTGTCTTTCTTGTAAGCTAAAATAATCTTAAAATGATATGCTTTAGATTGGGCTTTTATGGGTGGGATAATAGTGTGATGATAACGAACATTTATTTATTTGTGAACCCAACTGAAAGTTAGGTTTTTTTATTATAGGATATACTCGTTAGCTCCGTAAACTCGATAAAATAAAATAAATACTTATAACTGAGTGAAAAGATTCATTCAAAGGGATGTTTTTTTTTTTCTTTAAATTAGTTCCGGTCAATGTTTTTACCAAGACAGCAATGATTTCTAAGTAATTATTATAATAAATTATCTTTCAAACTCATCATATTTTTCAGGGCAATATATGGCAACAAGTTTTATCGTTTCACTTCATCTTAGAAATGGTGAACACAATACCATTTGCATTGACGGTAAGTTTTTATTGGATACACCATTGAATTGTGACATCAAAAAAAAAATACAAAATGTAACTCATGATTTAACCCCTCTTCTATTTATCATTGTAATGGCGTTTTTTCTGAAGTCGCATTTAAAAATATAAGCCTAATAACTATCTACGCTTTACTTTCAAATATGATCATTATTATTCTTATAAAATCGCAAAAGCAGAATATAGCCCAGGAAAATAAATTACTTAAGTGAAAGGAAAATCTGCGAAATAAATCATAGTTAAGATTTTTCATCGGGATTATCGTTATTCGGGCATTAGATTTTTTAAAAACGACTGTAAAAGGACCCGAAGGTCAACTCTTTGCGAATATATTGAAAAATATTGATTTCACGTCAGATTATGTAACTAAAAGTTTATTCCTTACTTAATATACCCACCAATATTTTTTTCCAAGTCAGTCATGTTTTACATACCTACCCTACGACTAATATTGAACACAATAAATGGGAACCAAAAAAGAACTACACCGAATTATGCCATCTAACAGGGTTTTCCAGGGAAACCGTTTATTCAAAACGGAACTGACGCTGTGTTTCTCGAGAACTACTTGGTTCTTGATGAATCTTGTGTTTGACTTTATTGAGCCTGCATAAACTGACATAAAACTACTCTTTACGAGATTTTTGCAGAAAAGTGGCTTTCGGGACATTTGGCAGTTTTTTTTGCCCATGTTACCGCGATGTATTTTCACACGAGGTATTTCTAATGAGTACATAAAGAGGGGTCTTATTTTACATTGAACTGTTCCAAAAGCATAACGTTCTGAAATAATTTATATTTCTTAATTAATTAATTCGAACTTCAATCTCGAAGCTTTATTTATTCACAAAGACACAACAATTACAATTTACAAGCTAATACTAAATAATATAACAAAAAAGGAAGAAGTTCATTGGGCATCAAGAAATTCGTCCGCATCGCTGTCAATGGGATAAGTGCCCAAAACGCTGGCAGCTTTACCACGTTGGATGGCAATGCTGATTCTTTAAGCTAAAAATAGGCCAGCCCTCTGGTCAAGTGAAGAGTCAACATTTATTAGTTGTTTTATTAGTTGAAGAATAGGCAAAATCTCATTTCAGTTGCCGTTTCCACCACTCAGAAACCTTTTCATACCAGTGTTTCTAAACTGTTGGCTGGCAAAGAGGTCGCTCGAGAATATGTTTGTAAGTAATAATAATTTTAACTCCTACGTGGACTTGGTATAAAAAAAGAACACAACATACAGTATTTTTCACCACACTTGGCCGAAAATTGGCTCTTATGCACTGTTTTTAGGTACACTATACAGTGTATCTAGGACACGTGCTAAAAAGCAAAAATAAAAAAATTGCATTTACGCAACAGATGTGACTTGTAATCTCACACAACGTGACTTGTAATTTGACATATTCCTTCCAGAACGTGATAGTGTGACCCATTTGCAACAATTAATCACCCCATAAAACTTAGGTGAAACAGTCGTTGATAAAGCTGCTAAAGGTCAGGTTTGCAAATGTTGTAATCGGATAAATTAACTGTGAATTAATTAACTGGTTTTATGCCTTCCTACTACTTCGTAACCTCCCAGCAATCCATCACATGTTAGGCACCGTCGCGGCGGGTAGTGATACAGCCAAATTAAACCGATTTTAAAGTTTCCATAGTAACAGTTTACTATCTTTTTAGACATTTGTACCCTGCTTATTAGTTTCATTAAAATCGGTTCATTCATTTCGAAAAACAAGGGCTTGAAAGTTTGTATGAAATGCCGAACGACGTAAACGCTCATAAGACCGGGATCAAGATTGTGAATGAGATACATGTTTAACTTCATTTGCAATGAAGGTCATTCAATTGCAGAGTTTAGAGAAAAGTGATACTTAGTGACAAATTCCGGGTAATTTACAAAAATACTTAAAATTGGGGTTTTCTCAATTGTCACCTAGGCTTTACCGGGTGCTTAATTGTTGCAAATGGGTCACATAAAATTAATCAAAGTACCTAATCAGTATTTTTAATAATTGTAGTTTTTTTAGTTTATAGTATTCGTTTTTCGCCTTCGAATCAGGCATGAAAAACTCGTCTGCGAGCTCTTCTGATACACTCACATGTTTTATTTTATTTTCCTTTGCAAGTGTGTTGAAAATAATGTATTCGTCCTTGTCAAACATACTGTACGTACTTAACGGAATAAATCCTAGATTATAAGTGTAGTGTTAGGGATTTCCAGGAAAACTTAAATCTCGTAAAATATCCGTTTAATTAATAATATACACCTTCTTCTTAAGAAACACGTCTTTCACCTTTTTTCAGCTATCGCCATCTTACTTCTTTTTTAACCGATCCTTCCTTTCACTCGTTCCATCACTCATCCAATCACTCGTTCAAAAACATATTTTTAGTAGTTTAGAAACGCTTAAGTATACAGCCTAACAAGTAAGTACACATCTTAATTTATCAATCCTACAGGCTCGGCCATTCTACACATATTTCTGACCTCAGAAATGTTTAAATTAACTGTAGGTATGTTACATTCCAAACTTATAGCGGATAACTTGGGTATAAAAACAAGAGAAATAATAAAGTAACAACTTATAAGTAAATAGCTCAGATATGCAGACTTTACGATACAGACTTACAGTCTAAGCTTACAAACATAAGCACACACTATGCATACTATGATTCAGTCAACATTGGGCCACTTCTTCATGAAGTCAGCCACAGTGGATGTCTTACCTGGTCCTTCCGCAGTGAGGTCCACCTTCTGAACATCATAACGGTCATTTCCTTTAACCTTCGTAACGGTGTATGGCCCAAGATATTTAGGTCTTAACTTCATACCCGAGCCAATCTGGGTCCGCTTGATGGCAACCAAGTCCCCTTCTTGGTACTTATAACTTTGCTTGCGCTTCTTGTTAAATGTTCGTACATTTTCCTTTTGTATTTCCAAAATTTGCTCCTTCGCCTTCTGTCGTCTCTCTTCTCTATCCTGTATGAAGATGTCTCTTCCTTCTTGCATAAGCAAGTCATAGATTTTGTTTTCTTCTTTAGTTTTCATTGTTGTCCCAATCAGTAGTTCATATGGAGTACAATTGATACTCCTTTGCCAAGTACTATTCAATGCTCTCTGCACATGACTTATGTGTTTGTACCACTGGGTAGGGTTCCCTATAGAAAACTTTGTAAGAACTGAAATTATTGTCCGGTGTATTCTTTCTACTTGCCCATTTCCCCTAGGCACGCCTGTGGTGATCTTAGCATGTTTGATTCCTTCTTCCTCGCAATATTGTTGAAATTCTTGACTAGTAAATGCTGTTCCCCTGTCACTTATTATTCTAGTAGGATTCCCAAAGTGTTGCTGATGGATTCTTATCTTCTCAATAGTCTCCTTGCTAGTGGTACTCCTGGTGGGGAATATCCACACAAACTTGGTAAATGCATCAACCATAGTAAGTAAATGATTGTACAGTTTTTTCGTCTCCGTCATAGGTCCAAGGTGATCAATATGGATAGTATGCAGTGGTGCATCCTCTTTCTCTAATAAGTGCAGAAATCCTTCCTGCTTACCTTCTTTACGGCTGCCTAGTATACATGGAATACATGTGACGATAAAATCTTCTAGTTTCTTTGATAAATCTTTAATGTAGTAATCTTTACTGATAAATTCAGTCATCTTCTTCTTGCCAAAATGTCCGTTTGAGTGTACTCTTTTTATAACTTCCATCTCCATGCCTTTTGGTACTACCAGTCTTCTCTCCAATCCCTTATACAGTAGACCACCTTCCAAATAGTAGTCAAGGTAAGGTTTATCATCAAGAACCTCCATAATAGCCTTCAATCCTTCATCTTGCTCTTGTGCTTTCTTTATTTGATCATGTAGGCTATTGGTAATCACACCAACATATGGGTTGCGGCTCAGCGCATCTACATGTTTCATTCTTGTACCAGATCTGTGTTCCACCTGAAAATCAAATTCTTGTAATAATAAGGCCCATCTGGCAACTCTGGTTGACAAATCTCTTTTTTGTAACGTTATCTGAAATGCTTGGCAATCTGTTACTATTTTAAATTGTATACCATACAAATAATGGCGGAATTTCTTTACACCTCCTATTATAGCAAGAGCTTCTAGCTCATAGCTAGAATATTTCCTTTCTGCCTCACTCGTCTTCCGGCTCATATAATGCACGGGATGTAAACCACTGTCTGCACAGCGCTGCATTAACACTGCTGCATAGGCCACACTGGATGCATCTGTGTGTAATTCTGTAGGTCGTTTTGGGTTGAAAATAATAAGCACTGGACCACTTCCTAATTTCTCTTTTATAATATTAAAGGCATACCTCTGTTCGTCTTCAAATGTAAAACTTTCATCCTTCTTTAGCAGGTTCGTCAATGGACTGGCTATCTGGGCAAAATTTGGTATGTACTTCCTGAAGTATGATGCTAGACCCATGAAGCTTTGTAATTGTTTCACTGTTTTCGGCTCCGGGTACTTCATAACCGCTTCTGTTTTTTCTGTAGAGGGTCTCACCTCACCACCTTGCACAATGTGACCCAAATACTCAACCTTTGTTGTCAGTATTTCACTCTTCTTCCAGTTAATCTCGAGTCCATAGTCAGATGCTACCTCTAATGCTTCACCTAACCTTTCAACTGCTTCCTGAAAGTCCTTTGCCGGGATTATGGCATCATCAATAAATATAAGAATGTGACCTTTGGCTATGAGATCTCTAAAGATAATTGTTATAAATCTTGTGAAATATTTAGGACAAATCGACAATCCAAATGGTGCTCTGAGAAATTCAAACTGACCATTGTGAGTGACGAATGAAGTATATTTAACAGAATCTTCATCTATTCTCAAATGAAAAAATGCATCCTTCAAATCCAATTTGCTGAAAACCTTGGCCTCTGATAACTTGTCAATATGATCTTCTATAACCGGAAGGGGAAATTCATCCTTGACCATCTTCCAATTAATTAATCTATAATCCACACATATCCTTGTTGAACCATCCTTCTTTTTAACAAGTACCAGCGGACTTGCATACTCTGAAAAGCTAGGTTGAATAATACCGTCTCTTAGCCACTCACCCACCTGTCTCTCCACTTCCTTTTGCTCCGCCAGAGACAACCTTCTTGGCCGCTGCGCAATGGGGATGTCATCTTTTAATATGATTTTCATGGTTATTGGTGCCTCCTTAGTTCGTTTGGGTTGATAATTGTCTACTAACCTCTGAGCTGCCCCTCGTATCTGTGGATCAGAAACAAAACACACGGGTTCTGGAACCTCGACAAGCATACACTGCAGCAATACACCATTATTATGAGGCACAACATTGACTGAACCCTTATTAATTACAGCTGTAACATTAGCTAAAAATGGTTGACCTAAGATGATATTATATGGCATTACCTCTTTTGGGACGATGAAAAGGCACACGTCGAAGCAATATCCATCAATCTTAATAGATATATTAAACTTTCCAAATGAACTGACGCTTGTCGCACCGAGTCCAGATAATATCACCTTTGTCTTTTCGTAAGTTGTTACACCTAGCTCAAAAAACAAATCTGAAGAAACTAAATTCAAGTCACTACCGGAATCTATTAGACTATCAACTTCCCTATCACCAATCTTAATGTTCTTAATTGATTTATTGCACGCACTGTCTTTGTTTACATTTAACACCGTTTCCGTTTGACACTTTTGACGTTGACACAGTTGACAGGAGTCTGACGTTGACATTGGCGTACGCGAGTTTGACGTTGACCGACGCTCATCCATTCCTGTTCTTCGTTCGCTCCGTTCTCGTTTATCTTCATCATAACCGCCATGGTTTTCCGATTCCGGATCACAGGCGCCCTCTACCAACAAAATCTTCGTGCACATCGATTTTCGAGAACTTTCGCCGCCATCTTTAGGTTTATCCTGCGCCTTTGAACTTGAGTTCGAATTACAATCCTTTCCGATGTGACCGAATGAGTTGCACCGGAAGCATTTTACACCTTTTGTGCACGTGCTGGCGATATGGTCGACTTCACCACACTTGTAACATCGACGGGATGACTTTTCTGGATGCCCTGTTTTCAGTTCGGACTGCTTCTTAGTAATTGCGTCCTCGTTGCGTTTCTTAGTTTTATTCTTCATCGTCTCGTACAACGTTGTTTTCTCTTTCAGCGCAGTGTAAGTAGTTGCACCGTACAAGATTGCCTTGTTCGGTTCATAATCGTGTATGCCATCAATTATATATTGGATAGCTACATAGTCCGTAAATTTTGCACGTTTGCCTAACTCCTTCATCGTTAGCACGTACTCGTAATACGTTTCGTTACTCCTTTTCTTACGGGCCACCATTAGTTCGTGCATCTCCTTACTGTTGATGGACTCGGGGAATTCTTTCAACAGAGCCGTCCGTAGCTCCTCGTATGTCTTGAAGGCCTTTTCTGACTTTAGCCATAGCTCCGCTGTGCCGGTTAGCGATCGACGCGCCAAAATTAGTTTCTGCTGCGCCGACCAACCGAATATTTCTGCGTTGTCCTCCACGTCCTGCGTCCATTTTGCTGACGAATATGTTTTGTCAGTGCCGTTGAATTTCGGGATGATATCGGCGAAACTGTATGACGGTGTCGGATTTTTATCGTCAGTCATCTTTGCCACGTTCACCTTTGTTGCAGCTGCCCTGCTAATTTTTTCTTTCTTCGTAACACGTCGTAATCGTAACGGTAATCGCCGCGTGGGTCGCGTCGCGGACTCGCGGTTCACCTTACCGCGGAATGCACCAATCCTTTGCTTTTTCCCGGAAATCCCGGACGAGCCCCCAAAATTGTAGTGTTAGGGATTTCCAGGAAAACTTAAATCTCGTAAAATATCCGTTTAATTAATAATATACACCTTCTTCTTAAGAAACACGTCTTTCACCTTTTTTCAGCTATCGCCATCTTACTTCTTTTTTAACCGATCCTTCCTTTCACTCGTTCCATCACTCATCCAATCACTCGTTCAAAAACATATTTTTTAGTAGTTTAGAAACGCTTAAGTATACAGCCTAACAAGTAAGTACACATCTTAATTTATCAATCCTACATAAGTAAATGATGTGGTCTCCTATAATTGGAAGAGCACACTTGTATTTGTCCCTGTTAATGTTAAAATGCACGTAACTGTATAGCCTCTATTGGAGATGAATCAATAAATAAATAAAATTACCGTTTGATACGCATGAACATTTGTTATTGAACTCTCGGCTCCATAACGCCCACCTGAGGCAATCTCTCCTCGAGTGAAATGAAAAACTTAGCACACTTGCATCAATACTTAGCATACTATAATAGTATTTAGGAATATTCACACACAACACATCACAGTCGCTTCCTATAAATGAATTTAGAGCCCAAGGAATAAAAAACGGTCCACTTTAATTCAGTTTTCCCGTACAAAAGTATCTACACTTGGACGAATTTATTTGAATTAAAAAAGGCACTACTAGATGGACAGATAACAGTAGGATATTACTCAATGTACTCTGCACTGACGTATACGCTCTATATTGCAACCTATCAATTTGGTATTTGGTTAATTTCAGAATGATCTTCATAGGGCTATGCAAAAGTCCCAATCAGCACTATCTCAACAATTGATGATATTGTGCGTCACTCTTCTGTGCCTGGTGTTTACAAGGTAAATAACATGTATTTTATAAAAAACAAACTCAAACAAAAAAATTTTGAAATGTCGAAATGTGGAATGTATTTGTAGTTTTAGGGCTCCGCACCCAAAGGGTAAAACGAGACCCTATTACTAAGACTCCGCCGTCCGTTTGTCCGTCTGTCACCAGGCTGTACCTATCTCATGAACCGTGATAGTTAGACAGTTGAAATTTTCACAGATGATGTATTTCTGTTGCCGCTATGACAACAAATACTAAAAAACAGAATAAAATTAATATTTAAGGGGGGCTCCCATATAACAGACATGATTTTTTTGCCGTTTTATACGGAAACCTTGTACATAACCCTTCATCCGCCGGTATTACCTGCAATTCCGCCCGCGTGGAGGTCGGAAATAATCCCACGGGAACGTACTACTGACATAAAAAGTATCATAATTATGTTCTAACCACCCAGGTCCAGCTGTATGCCAATGTTTATCGAAATCGGTTTACCTTCAGACATTATGGCCGTGAAAAGCGGTCAGAGAGACAAATAGAGTTACTTTTGCATTTATTATTATAGTATTAGTATGGATGGATAAGGTTTAATCGCGAGACCCATTTTTTTTTTCAAAATTGTTCAATTCCTACGAATACATTACAAAAAACTGCGCACTTAGGCACACAACAGGCGCACTTTGTCCCATGTACGTACCATCTACGAGGTGCATTCAATAAGTACCTAGCCTCATCGCCAGAGGGCGCTGTAGTTTCAAAAGAGTTTTACCACAGTGTAGCACATTCTTTTTATATTCCTTTTTCAAATTTTCATTCCAATCCCTTCATTTGTTTTAATTTGACAACTTATGGAAGCGAACGTGTCGATCGGTTTTACAAAAATGGAAAAAGAGCAATATCGTTCGATGATTCGATTCCTATTTTTGGAAGGGAAAACCCGCATCGAAATAAAAGATCGCTTGGATGCTGTGTACGGTGACTCTTCTCCATCGATGGCCCCCGTCAAGAATTGGTTCAACGAGTTTGCACGTGGCCGTACGTCGGTCTTTGATGAACCACGTCCAGGTGCACCGAAAACAGCTGCTACGGAGTAAAAAATTAAAAAAATCCATGATCTCGTATTGGCAGATCGCCGATTGAAGGTTCGCGAGCTAGCTGAGACTGTAGGCATTTCAGAAGGAACAGTGCATCATATTCTTCACGAGGAACTCGGCATGAGAAAGCTGTCGGCGCGATGGGTGCCGCGTTTACTCACACCAGAAAACAAGCGCAACCGTGAGACCACATCGGAGACCTGTTTGGCGCTGTTTAAGCGGAATCCAGCGGAGTTTTTGCGTCGTTTTGTGACCGTCAATGAAACCTGGATCCACTGGTATACACCAGAGACCAAGGAGCAATCAAAACAATGGATCCAGACCGGGGAACGTGCTCCAAAGAAGGCGAAAACCAGAAAACAAGCGCAACTGTGAGACCACATCGGAGACCTGTTTGGCGCTGTTTAAGCGGAATCCAGCGGAGTTTTTGCGTCGTTTTGTGACCGTCAATGAAACCTGGATCCACTGGTCTGGATCCATTGTTTTGATTGCTCCTTGGTCTCTGGTGTGTACCAGAGACCAAGGAGCAATCAAAACAATGGATCCAGACCGGGGAACGTGCTCCAAAGAAGGCGAAAACTGTAAAATCGGCCGGAAAAGTTATGGCTACCGTTTTCTGGGATTCACAAGGTGTGATCTACATCGATTACCTCGAGAAGGGTAAAACAATTAGAGGGCTTTACTATGCCGATTTATTGGGCCGATTCGACGCCGAATTAAAGAAAAAACGACCCCATCTGGCGAAGAAAAAAGTGCTGTTTCACCACGACAACGCACCGGTTCACACGTCTGCCGTTGCCATGGCCAAATTGGTCGAATTACGCTACGAATTGCTGCCCCATCCACCGTATTCTCCAGATTTGGCCCCTTACTTCTTTCTGTTTCCTAATCTGAAAAAATCACTCGCCGGGAATAGATATGGGTCAAATGAGGAGGTCATCGCCGCCACGGAGGCCTATTTTGCAGAGTTTGACAAAAACTATTTTTCGGACGGGTTAAAAAAGTTGGAGCCTCGCTGGGCTAAGTGTATCGAACTAAAAAGAGACTATGTTGAAAAATAAATTGCCACTTTTCCAAAATTTTCGTTTACTTTTTGTAGGCTAAGTATTTATTGAATGACCCTCGTAAGTTGTACCACCAGGTTTCGAAGTCGGTGTTGGAGCTCTTTTTTTAACCGACTTCAAAAAAAGGAGGAGGTTCTCAATTCGGTTGTACGTTTTTTTTATGTTTGTTACCTCAGTACGCCGTCATTTATAAACCGATTTGGAAAATTATTTTTTGATTTAAAAGGATATACTTCCAGATTGGTCCTATTTTTGTCAAAGTCCAGTTCTGATGATGGGATCCATGAGGAATTGAGGTAACTCCTCAAATATTATAGGCATACATATAGATGTATGCCTATAATAATAAAGAGAGCAATTTTGATATTTTTATCAACAAGTCAAGCATTTGCATTCAGAAAGCATAACTTGGTGAAGTGGAACTGATGATGAAGACCACAGATGGCCATCGGAACTACTCAAGGACAAATATTTCACGGGTTGCGATTCGATTGCTTTAATATGGTTGCTAAGCAATTTATGTTCGTCACAATGCGTATGGTGAAGTGGAGCTGATGGTAACTTCACTATCAGCTCCAGTTTTCCTGGTTCTTAACAGGAGAACTCCTCAACAATTAACGTCCCAGCATCGGGAAAAGCAATATTTTGTAACAGGTGATGAGTAGTTGACATTAGGGTTTGAAATGGTATGCTCTCAAGATGGTCCCATTGTCACCAAGTCAGAGTCGGATGATTAATTACCTGCAGTAAAATGACACTTCTTAATAACTCATTTCGGACTGCGTTTAGAGATACCTATGCATGTCAAATAAGTTTCGTTTGTTACACTATTCTGTACTAGAAAAACAAGGTTTTGTTGATGGCCGCGAAAAAACAAAAAGACGCCAATTTTAGTCATTTAAGTTGCTGTCATTTTACTGCAGGTAATTTAAAGTCCGACTATAATGCTACTGAGCCATCGATGGTAGCCACAACAGTCCTTAACTGTTAGTTAAACTACTTAGCAGTTCTTGGATAGACGTGGACTTGAAGACAATCGTCTTCATCATTCCATTTCTCGTAATGATGTAACGGGACGAGCTGGTCCCGCATCTGATGATGGTACGAGCTTGTAATTGTCGAAAGAGCTTGTAATAGGCCCAATTGAATAAAAGTATTTGACTTTCACTTATCATCAGCTCAGCAGCATGAAGTGATGACTCTCAGACAACACCTATCGGTCCATTAGATTCGGAGAAAATTGGAAGTGACAGACGGACAGACAGACACCCGAGTGATCCTATAAGAGTTCCGTTTCTTTCCTTTTGAGGTACGGAACCATAAAAAGTGAAAAATAAAAAAAAATAACAAAAAAAACAACCGACTTCCAACAAAACACTACAAAGTGAAAAATAACTTTAATTTCAGAAGTCGGTCAAAAAACGAAAATGCGGAATCAACGACACCGACTTCTGAAATTAAAGTTATTTTTCACTTTGTAGTGTTTTGTTGGAAGTCGGTTGTTTTTTTTGTTAAAAAGTTTATGCATTCTGCAAGCTTAAAATAGTCAGCTGGAGGGCGATGCTTGTGATGCCACAGTTATATTCTTGCAGCACTAAAGCTGCAATCTTAGTGGGTTGGACGACTTGAGTAAATTGTGGCAGCTCTTCATTCTGCCGCTAGGCTTTTTTACATTGTACAGACGCCAGCACATCAAGCTACCCGAAACTTTCAAATTTCCTAATCAACTTTGAAACTTATACTTAGAAATTTGACAGATTGTAGTAGCTGGCGTCTGTACTGAAGAATCCTATTTTGTCACAAGACAAATGTTGTAAATAAGTAGAAATTCTACGAAACTAACTTTGTTGATGTTCAGCCTTGCTATATTTACTTGGTAACTCTGTAAGATGTAGGCATTTACTCATCCAATGCCAATAAGATGGTAGGTAATTGAGCACAATAGTTACATACAGTCAGCCTCAAAAATATGTACCTATTTAGTATGTATACCTACATGGACAAAGGTTTAGTCTACAATCTGACAACAGGATGGCATCTAACCGATTATCCTTTAGTATATAAGATAGTAGTAGCTTAATGTGCTGGCGTCTGTACAATGGGTGTCGTTTCTCTGCCTCTCACTTTGTTACCTCTTCGTTTTGTTAATGTTTTCCAATCCGTCCAGACTTTTACGATATTCTATAAAGATTTATATTCGCTTCAGTAAATTAAGTTAAGTTTAGTTACGCATGCCGTGGTTGGTCCATGGATGGGTGCCCATCTTTACATACCAAGACCCCTCCGTGCCTCAGAAATCACGTTAAGCCGTTGGTCCTGGCTGTCATTCGTGGATCTTTGGCAGTTGTTACAGGTAGTCAGAAGCCTGAAAATCTGACAACCAGTCTTACTAAGGGGTGTCGTATTACCCAGGAACTGGGTTGCGAAGGTCCGATTAGCAGTTGCTTCATGTAAAACACTGGTATTCAGCTGCATCCGGTTACACTAGAAGCCGACCCCAACATAGTTGGGAAAAGGCTAGGCAGATGAGGCAGATGATTCGCGTCAGTAAATTAACAAGAGAAAAAAGAATTAACCGGGCGTTCTCAGTAGTTCGGTTATTTAGTCCGCTCCCGGACTTTTCGTCTCAACAGTTCGATGACGCAGTACGACCGGACTAAAGAGCCTGATAGTTCGTTATCGATATCGAACCTGCACTACTAAGGAAAGACTGAAAGGTCGACATATAATACAAAAATAAAATAAATATTAATAATTAAAAATATAATTCAATAACATTAAATATTATTATTTATTAAATTAATAAATATTATTTAAATAATTTTAATATTAAATTTATTTTTACATACTTATTTATATAAATTGAGAACGCCGCCATAAAAGCATTGCTGAAAATTTTCAAAAATGTGACCATTATTGCTTGTTATTTTCATTTTCGAAATGCTTTGTATTGAAAGGCGTACCCATCATCAGTTTGTGTTGCATACTGCCCATTGCTACCAGTACATAAAATACAGGAGGGCAACAAATTTCATTAAACGAAATGTCTATTCAAGATGAAAAATTAATGAAATTCAGAAGTTATTTTCAATAAACATGGATGAAGCCTGATTTTATAAAAAAAATGGTGCGTGTTTGCTGAGCGTCTTCGCACCAACAATGTTGTAGAAGCCTGGAATTTTACACTTAATGGACTGATCCATAAAAATCCAAGTTTGTTGCCTATTTTGAACGTGCTGAAGGATGCTGACAATCTCGCAAATTTCAAGGTCGAACAAATGAAAAGATTTATAAAAGCAATGTCGAAACGAAGGAGAGTGAATATAGAAAAGGAGGATTTTATTCAAGAAGTTCAGATGCTCTTTTAGCTCGCTAGTTCAGATGAACTTGTGCCGACCTAGATGAATCTTTTTTTTTGTACAAAATTGCGTTGTACAGACGCCAGCACATCAACCTACTACAATCTGTCAAATTTCTTTGATAGATTTTCAACTTTATCGCTTAAGTATAAGGTTCAAAGTTGATTGTGTAAATTTTACAGTTTCGGGTAGGTTGATGTGCTGGCGTCTGTACTTGGATTGTTAGAAGAAGTAGATGTTTTTGCTAAGATATTTAAAGTAAAAAATATTTTATTACTTGTCGACCTTTCAGTCGTTCCTTACTGGTGCAGGGTCCGTTAAAGATACCAAACTATGGCTCTGTAGTCCGGTCGTATTACATCCACGAACTGCTGAGACGAAAAATATCACCAGTCCGGTGACCGGGCTAAATAAATAGAACTACTGAGAACGCCCGGAATTAACGAAATCAAACGAACTTAATGATGTAGTAATACGTTAACTTTAAAACACTTAAGTAATGTAACGAGGAACAACCAAATACAACACGGGAATTAATAATCAATCATGGATTACTTTGACGTTTAGATGACGTCATGAAGTCATGAAATTAAACATGACAGTCATATACGAGTATATCAATCTTGTTCACGGTCTTATTCTTTGACTAGCTTTTGCCCCCGACCCAACCCGTTTATTTCACTATTTTTAATAACCAATAAAGGCGAATCACAGGATCAAGATTGGGATTGAGATACATGTTTAATTTCATGACGTCTAGACGAACTCTAGTTTTGTATTTTACTTGATGCCGTAGTTCCAAGCTAATATAAAGATAAAATAAAATATGTAAACTTTTTATGTCGTTTAATAGTAAAAAGAACACAATAATGAAAATCCATTTGTTTCAGGCTATACATAAAATCTTGACCTAAATATACATAATTTATTTTATCTACACTCATGCTATAAATCCTCTATTTAAGTTTCTGAAACAGGTGTCATAGTAACCATAATATCATCCAAACAAGTGTTATAATGTTGTACTAAACATTATGCAAATCCAATTTAAAAAAAAGAACATTGTCATGCAAGCGCGATTCACTACCACAGCGGCGTAATAAATAAAAAAAAACTTATAGATTATTCGAATTCATCGTATCCCGCCATTTTTGATCGATAATAGCACAGTATAAAAAGATTCAGTAGGACGACGCCTATCTTTATATAGACTGTGATAAAGTATTGCAATGTAGGTACAACACCCTATGGGTTGAGAAACTTTTATAGAGGATTCATATCATAGGTGTAGATAAAGTCTTGTATGCATCTGTACATAATTAGGTATTAAAACAGTCGCATGAATAACAATTATTAAACTATTTTAGTAGATATTAATTGGTACTTTTTATTTATTAAATTTTTTCATTCAAGATAACTTAAAGGCAAATATTACATTTCCAGTGTCTGTGGCATCCAGCACTTTCAACGCGCGGGGCATCGCCACCTCAACTTGTTCCAAGCTACCTACTTCGTAGTGGTTACTTTCTCTACAGTGGGCTACGGCGACTTTGTACCTGATATCTGGCCATCGCAACTCTTTATGGTTATCATGATCGGGGTGGCGCTGGTTGTCTTACCTACGCAGGTAATACATGATTAAAATCGAATTAGAAACTTGTGTCGAACTATTAAAAGACATTATTCCATCGAGATACGGATGCGTAATTTTCGTATTTACAGAATAGATACACTAAAAGACCGTTACCGAATGTACATAGGAAAAATTTTAAATCTCATTATCTCGTGCTCATCATGATCATCCTACAATATTGTCACAAATAAAATTTCAAAGGACCATGAGGAATTTGTACATGCCCCGTCCCCACCCTCCAACAAGGATACATGTCAATATGTGTTTCTATGAATCCAGAAAAAGCCTCAGTCTTTTTCAAATTGTAAAATCGATGGGATTATTTTGTAATAAAAAAGCAGTTCAGCAAAAATGGGTTTATTTTTGAACAAAAGCTATTTTTCTTATACAAAAGCATATTTAAAATTTACAAGAATAATGATACTATACCAAAAACTTGACTTTCGAACCGAAACCATCATTGAGGGAAAATAATAATGTTCAACTTACATAAATGAGAACCATAGTTAGGTTGCTATACCTATTCTATTCCTCTTAATTGCAAACTCACAAACTAAATATGTAAAATAATGCTGATATTGAATAAAAAATATATATTCTAGGTATACTCCACATACATATATGAAGAATGTCGCCATAGTAAAAAATATCTAACCAACCAGACGTTTCGAATGACACTTGTTTCAAATTTGTTGGAGGGTGTGGGACGATTTTTCCCAAAGTCCTTTCTATTCGTTTGCTTTGCAAGTATTAAATGACTATATTATTTGATAAAATCAAAAACCCTTCCAAGAGTAGACTTACGTATGTAACTTTTGGAATGATAAATGCAGGTTATACATTCAATGTTTCTTTTACTTCTAGATCATCAAACACGTGGGGATGACAGTTGTTTTAAACCTTTATATGAGACACGTGGAACGCACTGCGCTTACATCAAGGACTTGTAAGGCTACCTACTTTTACCTTAGATAATATCTAGACATAAAGCGTTCAAAAGAATGTAGTCTTTTTACCAATAACTTGGTTCCAAAAATACATTGAAAGGCCCACATGTGAGGACCGTCGTAAAACGGTTAAACTGAGAAGCAATCGTTAGGAAAACATGTACATCTGCTTAAACTTCCTTCTATAACAACTAAACAACTTTACATCCAGGTAGAATATTAGGTATCTTTTCTCGACAACCTACCCAAATTTATAAGGGTCTATTCAGACTGATCACACCATAAAACTTCAAAGCGATAAAAAATCACTTGGTAGCGGTCGTAACGGTCTCGCTGCAGTTGCCTGTAGTCGCGTTGTCGCAAGCACACATTATGTGCGGTTGCGATTTAGTTGCGTTAGCCCAGCAACAAGTCCGATTATTAAATACAGTTAAATAGTAGTTTGACTTTATAGTAACTGAATCGTAAATCAATGCAGTTGACGCTTGCGTGCGAGTGACGCGAGTTTTGGCCGCGATGTCGTCATGTTTGCGAAGATTGTTAAATGCTACTGCAAATTTTACATGGGAGAGGAACAACTAAGTATTAATTGTGATTTTGAAGAAGTTTTCGCCTCTGTGAGCTCGTCTGAAATGACTCTAAGGGTAATGGTTGACGGAAGAAATGCATAATATTGTCTAAAAATGTAGTATAATTTTTTTTATATTTACAACGTACAGCAGCGGAGGTTCTATTTCTTACATACGAAAATTACGTGTCTTATTAATATTACATATTTATTAGGTATTATAGCTATTTAGCGATGACCTTTGCAGTTTCATTAGATGGTGAAACTATAGATTGATTATAGATTGTAGAACTACTTAGTAAGAATTATTTCATTTTCATTCTCACTAGTTTGATCATTGGACTAATGAGGAACTACTATGTCACTAGTTCAACGGTCGAAGTTTCGATTGGACTATTGAGAATAAACCTAAATTAAACATTTACGTTCACATAATAATTTGTACCTAATTTGCTATTAAAGAAGCTACAATAAAAATCATTTAAATGATTGAAGAAATTGCTCTATGATTCAATTTGAAACTTATTGGTTCATAATCCATTATCCTTGCAGCTTTACCCAGTCCTCTTTCTTGCAAAATACTTATATACTTACCGGATGTTTTATTTTTACCGTCTCGAAATTTTTACATGAATATGAACAACTTTCACTATGGGACAAACACTGAAATCACGAAAAAAATCTGCTGTTTAATACAAAAGTTACTACCGACCTAGTTAACCTACTAAACCAATATGCAGGAAAAAAAAAGGTGCGACAGTAGGAATGCCAGGCTCCATACCGACAGAGCGCGTCAGTGCTTTATTTTTCATAAAAACCAAGCGTTTCATTGTTTCTCACACTACTACACGTAAATGACGCATCCGTATTGGGTCCTACAATTCCCCAACAATTCGAGAAAATGATAATATCCTCGATATTTTCATCAATATTTTCATGTTTATACTTGGGGCAATTCTCGTAATTTTAAGAACGTTCACAGTCTGATCTCAGTCTCAATCTGTCAAGAATATCTCTAATTTCCCTACATTTTTGACAAGTTTTTGACATTTCTTATCGCTGAGATGAGATTGCGACTTGAATTTGAATGTTTTTAAGTACGAAAATTGGCCTTAAGATTTGGAAATACAAGGAATTAGTCGAACAAAGTTTTAATCAATACCCACTCATTTTATGTGGTTCTATATATCCATATTTTACGGAAAAGTTTTAAATTAAATTGTATTTATCAGAGCTTATAATCATTTAGATGTATACTTTAGGAGCTAAACGCATGTATATTAATTACGCTTAATACAGTAATAAGTTAGTAGACCGTTTTTCAGAAACCGATTAATAATGTTCCTTGTGGTGTATGCCCCTCAAAATGTAAATATTCAAGCAAAATATGTAGTAAGAATAACATGACTTATTTTTCAATTTTATAACGCATCTTCGACACGAGTAAGGCGAACGCGCTTACACATGACAAAGATAAGCAAAGCGATCCCTCTCACAAGAAAAGCGAATTTAGCGAGCCCAGTTTTGTGCCAAGCTAGCGAAGTGAGACTATGACAGCAAAGCGCGCTTTCTCAAGCAATGAGCGAGCGAAGCGAACCCCCCACAAGGCCAGCACGCGGAGCAGGCCCACTGTCAAAACTAGCGATCGAAGCGAGGTCTTCTACCCAACGAGTGAGTGGAGCACGCTTTCGCATGTGAGAAGCGAGCGAGCTAAGTGAGACCCCCCCCCCCCCCCCCCAAGAAAAGGAAGTTTAGCGAGCCTACTTTAACGACGAGCAATCAAAACGAATACACTTTCATCATTAGTGAGCGCTGCCACTCGTCAGTAATCGCGCTCCACTCGCTCGTGGACTAGGTGGGTTCTCTTCACTCGCTCGTCTCGAGAGTGGTCTTCCTCCACTCGCTTGTCCTGTGGAGAAGGCTCGCTTCTGTCGTGTGAATCATGACGTAAATGGGCTAACTTCGCTGTCTCGTTTTAAGAATGTTAAGGGCTCGCTTTTTACTTGAAGAAGCGCGATCTGCTCAGTCGTGTCGTCTGTAATCTCGCTTTGCTCGCTCGTCACGAAACGGTAGAGAATCCTATCGTAAAAGTCAGCTTAACTTGATGTGAATTTAACCACCTCATTAGTTGAGATAGAGCAAGCATGGCGATTGTGGCTGGCAAAAGTAGCAGCACTAAGGATCGTTCATGGAACTCCTCTCAACTTATGCTAACCTAAGTTACAGTTGTGCCCAAACATTTTCATAAAACAAACGGCGTGAACATGAACTGCGTCTACTTATTTTTTTACAAACGGATTTAACTTTTCAGTTCGAGCAACTTGCATTTACATGGATGGAGCGACAAAAACTTGGAGGTTCATACTCGTCGCACCGTGCGCAGTCCGAGAAACACGTCGTCGTGTGCTCAACGACTCTACACGCTGATACTATTATGGACTTTCTAAACGAATTCTACGCCCATCCTCTGCTACAAGACTACTACGTAGTGTTACTGTCTCCTATGGAACTAGACACGACTATGAGAATGATATTACAGGTAACTTTCATTAAATAGTTTTCTTCGGGATTAATCTTATAAAAAGAGGTAAGGCTGTGCCACCAAAAGTAAAGTGAGCGCGGCCTAAAGTTGATCTGACGGACTAGTACGAGTACGAGATTTGGTTTACTTTGGTTTATTTTTGGTTGTAAACTACACTAGCTATTGAGTCCAGCTCAAAATTGAGATTTGCAACACTCTTGCTTTATTGTCTACCTCATTTTAATTGATGAGACATTACTCTTCCTCTGTTTTTTGTCATATGCTTGACTATTACTTTTTTTTTTCTTTAGCCTGTACTGTCCCACTGCTGGGCAAAGGACTCCCCCATTTTCTTCCACATTTCCTTAAGCTGTGCTTTCTCCGTCTAGTCGGTCAGGAACGTGTGTAAATCGTCGCGCCAGCGTTTCTTAGGCCTGCCTCGGTGACGACGCCCGTCTTCCGCTCGACGCTCGACTATTACATATATTTAAAAATTAGGCATGTCGATTTGAAATCGATTATTTAGAGTAATATAATCGATTTTTAAGGTCGATTTTGAACCCTACGTAGATTCAATGAATCGATTCATAAACCTCCCGAATCGGACCGATCAATTCAAAGAACTAGCGATAATATTCCTCAACTGGCTGCGGTATTTAGGTTTTTAGTTTTTTGCTGTTGCCGGACGCAAAAGCAACTGGTAGTACTTGCTCAATAATTTTAACGCATCATAGAGTAAATATTTATGAACGCTTACAAGGTGGCGTTACTTGCGTTAAAAAAAAAAACATTTTATTTTTCTATCCGGGTGTCAAACCTAACCTATCTATTCTTGTGAGTGAGTTTATTTATCAAAAATAAACTGTGGAAACTTAAAATTTTATTATTTATTGACTGACTTACTAATTTATTGCTTAGGCGAGGCTAGGAATTTAAACTGCCACATTAGTTTAGTTGTCGCAAGCACTACTGCTGAGCAAAGATCCTGGGTTCGATCCCCACCTCTACCTATTCTTTCGAAGGAATATAAACGTGATATTGTTTATTAATTTAATAATACTTCTAACCAATTACTTGTATTTGCGTTAAATGGTCATCAATAATGTCCTGTATCTACATAATAATATATTAAGCAATTAGGCATGTTTGACATTGGCGAGATTAATCGAAAATAGATTATTTAATGCTCGATTTAAACAAGAATCGATTCTAGTATGTTCAATTTGAATCGAATCGGAGATCGATATTTTTTAAAGTGAATCGACATGCCTATTAAAAATACTAAATATTAAAAAAAACCAAGGGTAATTTCACTGTTAAAAGTCATGCGTATGTGTGCATTTCTAATATTTCAGGTTCCTATTTGGGCACAAAGAGTGATTTATATCCAAGGATCCTGTTTAAAAGATACCGATCTAATAAGAGCACGAATGAACGAAGCTGAAGCGTGTTTTATTCTGGCTGCTAGGAACTATGCAGACAAAACGGCAGCGGATGAACATACCATACTGAGGTAAACGCTTAGCGTTTTTTTTTTCAGTATGATCATTTGATCATGAATTTATTACCACTAAGTCGATTCCCGTTATTTCAAACCGAAAAAAAAAACTTATAAAAAAAATACGCTTGACCTTTACGTTGGTTTAATTTTACACTAAGTATTACTTAAATATTTTAACTTAAAAACAAAAAAATGCTACTAAGGCTATGCTCCAAGATAAAATTACCCTATATCTGATATCCCATATTTATGCGAAGTGCGGCACTGCAGTCGCGCGCCGTTTTAGTAGTAGCACAAAATACAGAGAGCAGAATTCAAAATGCAGAAGTCAATCTACATACAAAGTGCGCTCAGGCAACGCACACATGAACATAGCTCACGAACACGATCGGTTGGGATCAGAGCGAGTGCGAGTGCCATCCACTTGAGACCCAAATATTGCGTAAGTTGAAAACATGATTTTTTTGTTCGTGTAGATATTGGTGCCGATTCTCTTGTACACACGGCTACACATCAAGCTATACATTTCCAGTTTTAAGTGACCTCGCATTGTATTGGTTTTTCTTACAATCAGAAGTCAGCTTATAATGGTTATGTATAGCTTGATGTGTAGCCGTGTTGTACATCGATTTAAAATAACTAAACTATCACTAAAATTCCTTACTTTAGGCCATGAGAATCTTAAAGCTATTCTGCAAAAAATATCTCTAAATTTAAAAATAATTTTGACACAACTAAATCGAATTTGACAATCGCAACAGCACATGCAAAATATTTTTTGCAAAAGGCAGCCTCGACGTCTCTTATATGGAATTTTTCACTTTTTGTATGGAAAATATGAAAAAGTATTACCTACGTGTTGAGTTTTTGGGGTTTACGGGCTTTATAAAGGGGGTTAAGATTTTCATTATTTTTGCGATAGGACACACCGTTTTCGAGATATAAGCAAAAGTTAAGAAAAAAAGATACAGTACTGTTTTTGCACTGGAAGTCGAGGTGTTGGTGTGAATTTTAGTTCATGCGAACTAAAAGTCCACACCTTTTTAGTCGCGATTAAAAATTGTCAGATTTAGTTAGAAAATCTAAATTTTAAGTGAAAAACGTCAAATTCAGAATAGCTAAATTAAAAAAAAAAACAAACTATCAATTTCAGAATGGGAAATCGTCGTTTGACAGGAATAAACTAAATATTGGTGATTTTAGTCTAGTTTAGACGCATTTCTGACAAGAGAGTCGACACCAATGTGTTCGTTTTTAGTGTCATTTGGTAGGTTTAGGTCTAAAACGGATAGGGCAAAACGAATTGTGTAAATAGGGTAATCCGTTTAGAAGTTATTCGGGATTTTTGATAGTGGAAATTGACAAATGTAAAATATTATGTTTTTTAACCGACTTAAAAAAAAGGAGGAGGTTCTCAATTAGGGTTTATTTTTTTAATGTTTTTTACCTCAGTACGCCGTCATTTATGAACCGATTTGGAAAATTATTTTTTAAAAATCAATTTTTGTCAAAATCCAGCTCTGATGATGGGTTCCATGAAGAATTGAGGGAACTCCTCAAATATTATAGGCATTCATATAGCAATTTTAGTATTTTCATCAAGAAGTCAAGCATTTGCATTCAAAAAGTATAATTTGGTGTAGTGGAACTGATGATGAAGACCACAGATGGCCATCGGAACTACTCAATGACAAATCTTTCACGGCTTGCGATTCCATTGCTTTATTACGGTTGCTAAGCAATTTATGTTCGTCACAATGCGTATGGTGAAGTGGAGCTGATGGTGACTTCATAATTAGCTCCATTCTCCTGGTTCTTACCAGGAGAACTCCTCAACAATTAACGTCCCAGCATCGGGAAAAGCAATATTTTGTAACAGGTGATGAGCAGTTGACATCAGGGTTTGAAAGTGTATGCTCTTGTAGCTGCAATGCCTGCAATACATAAACACACATCCGTTCGCCGCCGCTGTGCGCGGGATTCTAGGGCTTTGGCCTGCAGCGCTCGCCGCCGCGCTGAACCGTCGACGCGGTCTCCACGATCGGCTAACAACACGACGGCGACATGCGCGCCCTCACACGGATTTCTTTACGAACTATATCTCATACCGAATATTTCAACTGGATTCCTATTGGTCGATTTAATGTTGTAAGTAGGTCACTACTTGCGCCCATAAGTTTAGTAATAAGACATGTACACATCTTGTGAAAAAAAGCTATTCACTACTCGCTATTCCTCGTCTATATTCTTAAATATACTTTCGTCGTACATCTGGAGTATTATTGCCTCACACCACCTAAGCGCTACAGTGGTGACCCCGACGTGATATTAAGAAGATAGTTACCTAGAAATCAAGTTGTCATCATGGCCAACAACGGTGAACAAGAACTCTCCGGTGTGTCGACGACGCTGCGCATTCCACCCATTTGGCGTGACAAGATTCGTCTGTGGTTCGCGCAATTCGAAGCCATCATGTCCGCACAGAAGAAAGGCGATCAAGGTATGTTTGAACTCGTTATCGGACAACTTGAGCGGCTAGATCTCGACGAAATCTCCGACATCATTCTTCATCCACCTGAAACTCACCGTTATGAAGCATTGAAGAATCGATTGTTCCAAGTCTACGAGGAATCCGAGCAACGGCAAGTACAAAGGTTGCTATCAGAAATGGAACTCGGCGACATGAAGCCTTCACAGCTGCTACGTCGCATGAAAAACCTCGCCGCCGATAATATCTCCAACTCAGCGCTACGGATTATGTGGACAAACCATCTTCCACAATCCGTCCGAGCAGTACTCGCTGTAAACGACAACATCGCGAAACACTCCGATCTCCACGACCTGGCGTTGATGGCAGATAAGATCCTCGAGCAGACACAACCACTCGGTGCAGTCGCTGCAGTTACATCCGTTCCTGCAATCCCGCATGCATCTAGATCAATTGAGGAGAAGATCGACGCGCTCACGAGAGAAATCGCAGAACTGATAGCACATCCATCACATTATCATCAGAATCGACGCAGACCATTCGACAGACGGCGTTCAAGATCGCGTTCATCGAGCAAGAACGGTACTTTTGGCCAGCAATGAATATCGACATTGGCGAGTGGACGAAAACATGCACTTCGTGTCAACTATCCAAAGTACAACGACATAATCACAGTGACGTCACGACATTCCCACCGAGCGAACGATTTCAACACATTCACGCTGATATTATTGGACCGCTACCTACATCTTCATGTGGACATCGATACCTACTCACTATAAAAAAAAAAAAAAAACATTTATTTCAGGTAAAGACCCATATTCAATACAAAAAGAACATAAATTATCAATTTGACAACATAATTTTTTTTTTAAGAAATGTATTACATTTAAATTATTTAATTAACAAACACAAATCAAAAGCTGAACTCAAGTAACAGTAGATATAAAATTAAATAAAAAAAAATATTATAATAATAATAATTAGAACGTCAAAAACTAGTATTTTAACATGACAAATTATACTCCCATCACATGCCTGCCACAACAGTGCCCAATGTAGGGACAATCAAATCTCCTAGCAATCATATCCAGGACAATGTTGGAGCTAGCCCGCACCCTGCGCACCAAGGACGCGCACCGCTTGCATGGTGGCGTGAAAACAGTCGGTGCGCGCTTCCGCAAACATGCCCGAGGCACTGCAGAAGCGGGGCAGCCCCAACACTGCCCTGAACGAGTTGTTGTATTGGACACGGAGGGCACTGTAAGCAGCTTGTGAGTAAGATGCCCATAGGCTGCACGTGTATAGGGAAGTACAGAAAGCTTTAAAAAGTGTACTCTTTACTTGATTTGAACATCGAGCAAACCTACGGGCTATCATATTTGCTCTCTTAGACAGTGCCCTCCGCTCCCTCTCAATATCGACATGGTCTTTCAGGTCTGCCGTTACCCAGTGCCCCAAGTATTTAAATTTATTCACCCTTTGCAATGGTACATCAATCAGACGAATAGAGGGCACATGTTGTGTGTACTTAGCGTCTCCCTGAAAGACCATGTATTGGCTTTTAACCACATTATACATAAGACCATGGTTGCCAGCATACTCCTCACATATTTTCAGCAGTTTGCGTAATCCACAAACCGACGCGCTCAGCAGCACCATGTCGTCTGCATAGCTCAAATTGTTAACACACACATCATCAACATAGCATCCAACATGCCTACTACTGAGCGCGACGATGAGTGCATCCATGTAGAGATTGAAAAGTGTGGGTGCAGTTAACCCGCCTTGTCTCACTCCACATTCAAGACTGTATGGCTCTGATAATGCGCCCGCCCATCTGACAATGTTAACCTGGTGTTCGTACCAATACTTGAAGACGGTAACAAGTTCATGTGGCATGTTTACGCCTACCAGCTTTCGCCACAATACATTATACGATACCAGGTCAAAGGCCTTTGACAGGTCGAGGAAACACGCGTAAACCGGTGTTTTACGATCCGTGTAGTATCGGACGGTATGCTTGAGACACAGTATTGCACTCTCTGTAGATAATTTGGGCCTAAACCCAAACTGATTATCGTGAAGTGTCACGTGATTATTTAACCGTGTCTCAACCAAACCGTCAAACACCTTAGCTATAATAGTAGCAAGAGAGATAGGCCTGTAGTTAGTTATATCGGCTAGGTCACCAGTTTTATTCTTCACCACAGGCACTACTATCGTCCTCATGAAGTCATTAGGCAGGTAGGAATGGCTCAGGCATAGCGAGTAGAACATAGCTAATACCCTAGATACATGTGGGCCAGCATACTGCAGGTGCTCAGCACTGAGGCCATCGTGGCCCGGACATTTACCTCTGGTCATATGTTTTATGATTTTATCAACCTCTCTCGCTAAAATCCTCGTCTCCATTACTCCTCTCGGCTCCGCAGTATTGACCTTCGCATTCTGCCTTCCCAACAGGGGCTTTACAGAAAAGTAGGACTTAAATAAATTAGCTATGTCTCCCGATTCACTAACCCCTTCGACGCACACCGGGAGGCCAGGTCTTAAATTTGCCTTCTTGGTACCCTGCCAAAAACCACGAAAGTCTCCGTTTGAGTGCTTCACAGCAAGGATGTCCATTTTCAATTGGTCCTGATGGTCTTGGCACCATTTAAGCCTAGATTTGAACACCCTTCTGCTTTCACACATTACGCGATAAACTACCCCGCACTTAGGTTTGCCGCATAACACCCATTCAATAAACCTAGTTCTAGCCAACCGGTGAGCCTCGCTGACGTTATTGTTCCACCCCACTACACGCGAGCCAGCCACACCCGTCCTCGTGCCACCCCAACCCGCCAAAGACGCATCACGAAGAGCAGTCACAATACCAGAGTACAATCTGTCAATGGCACGCCTGTGACCAACGTCATGGCAGTGAAAGTCAGCACATTGTATACACTCTTCAGGAAAGTCAACAAGCCTGAGCCTTCTATTGCATTCAATCGTATACAAGGCAATCTGTTCCTCCTTCCGTACACCCCACGAAACCCCCTTATTCAACATGACATTGTGATGTACCATCCGCGGAATCACATTTAAATTACACTCAATAATAAGTGGGAAGTGATCAGACCATAATGTGTCATATTCCACAAACACGTTCGTAACCGATTGCCTTGCAGACTGAGTTACTACGCAGTGGTCCAACCAGCTGCACGACCCATACACGTCACTAATAAAGGTAAACGTATCTGAGTCAATCCCCAGTATTTCCACATCAACACATAACCAGCACTGCTCAGCACAATAGCTTACAAGCTCGTTGAAAAATAACCACACGGCGCAGCATTAAAATCGCCTAAAATATACACGGACTCAATGCCATATTCGTCAATAATTGCACTTACCACACTAAGACAATCCGTAAACTCGGCTAAATTGTCCGCTGCGTTCGTTGGCATATATTTAATGGCACATATACGCTCACTATCACAACGCAACACAGACACCTGCTGAAATACGCCACTTCTCCACAACAAGGCAACGCCACCAAAAGGTCGACCACGAAGCAGCCCTGCGGATGTGTCGACCGCTGAAATTCCCGTGTAGCCAAACTCGCTGTGAATCGTACCTAAGTACGGTATTTCCTCAGGAAGTAGCCAGGTTTCCTGTAATGCTACCAACTCACAGGAACGACAGAGCTCCTTAATGCTATCCACTGAGCGTTTTACATTTTTGCAATTGAAGCTAGCAAAGCGATATGGTCTACTATGATCGATCGCTGTACACGATGGCCCGAAGCCATACCCCTTCAAGTGATAACCGCCGAAATCGTCGCAAGAAAGCTGTACGAAGCCTGAATATCTCGTTTCGGTTGTCCTACAAGAATAACAACTGATCAAGGGCGACAGTTTGAAAGTCGACTATTCCAAAACCTCGCACAATTACTTGGAGCAGAAAGGACCCGCACTACTGCCTACCACCCGCAGAGTAACGGTATCGTAGAACGCTGGCACCGAACACTGAAAGCTGCACTCATGGCTCGACTAGAAAACAGCAACAAATGGATCTCCGAGTTACCTACTGTTTTAATGGCTCTTCGAGCCGCCACGCGCACCGATTCCAACACAAGTGCCGCGCAGCTTATCTACGGCCAAGCGATACGCCTGCCCGGCGATTTTATATCACCTTCACCAGCCGCAACGAAAATGGACCATGACTACGTCGATCACCTGCACGACGTTATCACGAAGCTCACACCTACATACAAACCGCATTCAAACAAGCGATGTATGTTCGTACACGATGACCTACAGACATGCAGCAACGTATTTGTACGCGATGACACCGTCCGCAAACCTTTGCAGCATCCATACAAAGGCCCATACAAGGTTATCGAACGCAACGAGAAATACTTCACGATTCAATTACCAGGAAGATCTAGCAACATTTCGATCGATCGTCTCAAACCGGCGTACATTATCAACATCGCAGAAGATCAAGAACACACGAGTAGTGAGACACGCCAATCACCTGGACCTACCACTGAAGATCAATCCAGCCTACTTCCAGCCTCGAAAACGAAGGAACACAGAACAAGATCAGGCAGGATCGTCAAGACGCCTGTACGCTTCGCTAAGGGGGGAGTACTGTAGCTGCAATGCCTGCAATACATAAATAAACACACATCCGTTCGCCGCCGCTGTGCGCGGGATTCTAGGGCTTTGGCCTGCAGCGCTCGCCGCCGCGCTGAGCCGTCGACGCGGTCTCCACGATCGGCTAACAACACGACGGCGACATGCGCGCCCTCACACGGATTTCTTTACGAACTATATCTCTTACCGAATATTTCAACTGGATTCCTATTGGTCGATTTAATGTTGTAAGTAGGTCACTACTTGCGCCCATAAGTTTAGTAATAAGACATGTACACATCTTGTAAAAAAAAGCTATTCACTACTCGCTATTCCTCGTCTATATTCTTAAATATACTTTCGTCGTACATCTGGAGTATTATTGCCTCACACCACCTAAGCGCTACACTCTCGAGGTGGTCCCATTGACACCAAGTCAGAGTCTGATGAAGGGATCCCCTGAAAGTCGAGGAAAATTCTCTTTTGTAGGCATATACAGTGTGTTGGATGTGATAGACAGACAGACACACGAGTGATCTTATTAATTCCTTTTGAGGTACGGAAAAATTTCAGAAGTCGGTGTCAAAAAACGAAAATTCAGAACCAGCGACACCGACTTCTGAAATTAAAGTTATTTTTCACTTTGTTTTTCAGTTTTTTGTTTTTGTTGGAAGTCGGTTCTTTTTTTGTAAAAAGTTTTAATTTTCTGTAAACTTTAACAACTTTACAACATAAATCAAACAACTAGATACGAGTGCCACTACCACGATAGTTTTATGTGCATAATCCAAAGTTGACAACCGTAGCGCGACCGCCGAGCGTAGGTATGAAAAGTGAAGTACATACATGTGATTGACTTCTGTACCTTTCTGTTTTGTGTGACAAGTTATTTGATTTTCACACCACCTGCTCGACAATGTCAAATTATATGTCATGCAAACCTAACCTAAAGTAATTCATTCAATATTGTACTGAATTTCATTATGCACCTCTAGTCATTAATGTGATTTGAATTTGGAACATAAATTAGAAATCGCATACGAATATTTATGATGGGTAGTAGGTACTTAATAATTCCATGCATTCACCATTAAGATCTGCAATAAAAAATAGGTAAATTATTTAAAAATAGAACTGGTTACCACGAGTAGAATATTAAAAAAAACACTAACACAAAAAAAACGCGCGAATACTGAAAATTGCTTTGCTTTTTGCTTTACAACTAATTACCTAAACTACAAATTCTCACAAAATGTCGAACGACGATAGTGATTTGACTCCGGAGTAAGTACATTAAATCCGAAGCCATTGGCATTGCCAACAATCTACTTCCAGAAACGTCCAAGGAATCGTACATGAAAGCCTACGGCGATTTTTACAAATGGAAAAACTACAAAGGGCGTCAAGTCTGTATCTGAATCAGTACTTTTAGTCTACTTCCAACATTTATCATGTACAAAGAAGCCAAGTAGCCTATGGTGCATCTATTCGATGCTCAGGTCAACAATATGCATCAAACATAATATACAATTTAATACATGCACCCATTGACATATATTACTAGCGCATACAACAAATTACTGGCATTTTTAAAAAGGAAATCTGTAGGACATCGTCGTCCTAAGAAATCAAAAGTTTTCACAGTTCAAAATATGGAAACGTTTCTAACTGAAGACCCTGACCACAGCTTTCTTGCCACAAAAGTAAGTACCTTTCCAACCATTGATTTAATTTTTAGTAATTTAAAACAGCTAAAATACTTATCATAGGAAAGTAGGTACTAGCTGCTCATGAATCGATCGCTTGTGTGCGATCTACTGATGTGATGTTTCGACTCTTAATTATTATTGTAAACCTTCGTAAAGTTTATGTGTATATTATTAAAAATAATAAACTTTCTTAGATTTGACTGACACAGCTGATTTGGCTGAAGCATATAACTTGTAATACTTACATAAAAAATAATTTAGGTATTACGTAACTTACCTTCTGTAGTGAATGGCGCTTCTCGTGGAAATAAACTCGTAAACATTCAGATTTGTTGCTGGTAAATTTGCCAGATACAAAATCAAAGAAAGAACGGTCATTCGTAGTCCGTGGAGAATACGTAAGAATTATGGAAAAGTACCAAGCTCTAGGTACGCCCCTCTAATATAAACACTATTTCGTAGCTTATAAGGATTCAAAATAGTGCTCGCGACATTACGGTGCCACTAGTCGATATTTTTATATGGTGATGGTGTATAAATAAATCACATTTGCATAAAACGAATGCTGGAATTAGTTTTCACGTGTATTGTTATTTATTATATTTCTATTAAAAATTAAATCTGTTTGAATTATGTCACGAAGTCTATGGGGATGATGTTATGCCAACCAAACAATTTACTTTTCTACCTGAAAATAATGACAAATTTTATTATAAAGGCATAACTTTTTTTTTCTATGGGGACGGCATTATGTAAAATATACTAAGATATTGTAGGTAGGTACATAAAAGTTCCTTTAATAGCATGGAGAAATAGATAATTTTCTGTATTTTCACTGTATTTTTACCAATTAATATGTCTTAAAGACTTTGGTGGATTGGCGTATCCCTCAGTAACTTTGTTTAAAGTATGTTACCGTTCTGAGTGTGTCCTACGAAATATTATGAAAGTTCAATCAGGAAAATGTTTAACCAGCAAGCATAACCCTGACTGTAATATCAAACAAATGCTTTCAATATGTGACCAGCTTTAATGATATATTTAACTTTTTTTAAAAGCACCCTAATGGATCCCACCCCACGACAAACCGTGTATCAAAAATATTGTTCAAGAATTCCTTAAAATTCGGGGCTAAATAATAACAGCCGCACAGGTCGATCGATCAGGTTAAGCTACGCTTGCCGCGGTTGGTCTGTGGATGGGTGACCATCTTTACATATCGAGACCCCTCCGTGCCTCGGAAAGCACGTTAAGCCGTTGGTCCCGGCTGTCATTCGTGGATCTTTGACAGTCGTTACGGGTAGTCAGAAGCCCGAAAGTCTGACAACCAGTCTTACCAAGGGGTATCGTATTACCCAGTAACTGGGTTGTGGAGGTCAGATAGGCAGTCGCTCCATGTAAAATACTGGTATTCAGCTGCATCCGGTTAGACTGGAAGCCGACCCCAACATAGTTGGGAAAAGGCTAGGCAGATGATGATGAATTCCTTAAAATTCGTTTGCATTATATTGCCAAAAATGATTCTCTACTGCACTCATCACGGCAGAAATTGAATAAACTTCCGAGGCACGTAGGTAATAGTCAAATATCAAAGACAGTAATAATATCATCATTATTTTAATTTTAATAATAATGTCTGTAGTTCCGGCCTACTCCCATGGAAATAAGGCGTGAGTTTATGTATGTATATAACTGATATTACTGTATAGATACCTAAATTGAGAATAATAAATAAAAAATAAAAATAGACCACACATTTTAGCATACATATCTACCTATTACTGCCTAAACTCTGCTCTATTTACAGACCTTGATAACAACACTGTTGCCATACAGTGATATCCCGGGCGACGAATAGTGGGCGAAGCGGCGTCGTAGAAATGTCGTTATCGGCCTAAACGGTAAATGGTAATTTAAACCCAAACAATCAGGAAATAAGGTCCATTTTTAACTGTGCATCCAGAATATTAATAATATTGTTTGTGTGATTTAGCGAATCAGCGACGGGTTTTCGGTGTGTTAGTTTGTTTGGGATTTCGTGTTAAAAAGCGCGCTTAGTTTCCTTGAAGTAATGCTTCCATGTTTATTTTCGTTCACTGATTTTGAAAAATTCTCTTTAATGTCTTCTAGACAAAAACTAAATAAGTTAATCATATTTCGCGGGACATAGAGTTCATTGGATTGTAAAACGTAACCCAAAAAAAAAACAATAATATATTATAAAGAAAACATTGTACAATAATATTGTTATATTATTGACTTGGTCCGGTGCATTTATTGCATAACATCGTCCACGTCGCTATGACTCAGCTGTCAAAGCAGACATTGCAGGACACGCGCGAACCAATCCCGGATTTCGTTCTGAATTTAAACCAATTACCAAGCATGTCTTCTTGCAACCTCGGATGTGATTCGTATTTTGAACCATACGTCATTTTGGTTTGAAGTAGGTCAAGTAGGGCCACTTTCTTTGTGGAATTTGTTCTGAATAAGACATCCATGTTTATTTCCGTTCACTGTAAAATCTTCAAAACCAAGTCTGTACCAACAAAGCTCCGTTATCGAAGAGTTCAATAAACTTTATTTATAATTGATTTATGCAGTGTTTTTTTTATATAAAACTCGTTTTCAGCACTTTTAGATTTTTTTACGTGCCTATCAGTTCGGAACGGTGTTTCTGTGCGTGAGAACTAGACGTTGTACGAGTAGACTAGCGTCTAACTACTCATCACTAATACTAGCTCTGTCAGACACGAATCCAGATGAGACAGCGTGCTTTTTGGCCATGGCCACCAGTGAGTTTGAGCTCGCGACTAGTTTACTCTTAAGACGCTACTTTATCCCTTTAATCCATAATCTACTATTATCATACTTGAAAGTAACATTTTACGATCGTGTAAATTTTGTTGTAATGCCCTACATTTAGTTAGTAAGCTAGCTTAAGGCTCTTGGACCATATAAAACAGTGTTATTTTCAAATGGAAGTCAGTGTTTAGGTTTGACAGGTAATTAAAATGAAAAATGGCGCTTGTGGCTGGTTGACTAACTTTTTGCGGGTCAGGTTGACCCACCAGACCTTCGTCGAAGAGATGTTATAGAAAAAGCTTGCCACTTTGTAATTTTTCAAAAATGAAGCATTAAAGCGACCGCTATAGCGTTTGATATTCATTATAAGACTTAAATAATAGTTACGTAAACGTACTTACTCAAACGTAGGTACGAGACGAAATTAATAGACAAATGAGAATAGACTGCTAATGAATACAGAAATAAATATTTTCTACCTGACTGATCTAACTTTAGAATCCGTTAAAGTTGTTTTGTTTCTTGATTTATAGAATTAATGTTTTATGACTAATCCCGTGTCCTGGTTTAAGATTTAATTAATTACTGCTCACTTAATTACTGTCTTAGTAAGCCTACCCTAGGCCTATGGTCAACCTATTCCAGTCCTGTGGTAGGTTGACAAGATTTCTTCTTCTGGAAAAACCAGTAAATAACAATCATAAAAATATAAAACCAGTAAATATTAATTTAGATCAGTTTTATCATTGTTTTTCATTTCTTCAACAGCCTCTTCGTATATTATAGAAAACTAGATCAATGAAGCACTAAACTACAAAATTTATCATTATTTTCAGATCGTGGGCTGTAAAAGACTTTGCGCCAGCAGTGCCACAATATGTGCAGATTTTTCGACCTGAAAATAAATTGCACGTTAAATTTGCTGAGTTTGTAGTTTGTGAAGATGAATTCAAGTATGCCCTTTTGGCGAACAACTGCACTTGTCCAGGAGCTTCTACACTTGTAACTCTTCTTCTTCATACCAGCCGGGGCCAGTAAGTTGAATTAAATTTATAAAAATAACGATTAATAGAAAAAGAACGATACCCTGGGTGTAGTTTGTTCGGAATCGAATATTCCAACGACTTCAGGCGTCTATGTATATCCATCTTCTATCGAATTTCAAATTAACTTTCCTACCTTAAAACCTTTTTTTTTACTTTTTAGATGCACTAATGTATTACCTAAAATCTGATGTGAAGACCTAAGCTCTAAGTTAAATAGTTCAGGAGTTGTGACTATTTGAATATGACCCTTTACTTTAAAGATCCTGACAAGTAGAAGGAAAATAAAAAATAAAATACAATGTAGGGGCAAAATGCCTTATTATAGTGAATTTGTCGATAAAATAAAATACAATGTAGGGGCAAAATGCCTTATTATAGTGAATTTGTCGATAAAATTGATCATATTGGTTAGCCTTAACGGGTTGGACACCGATGACCAGACACACAGTATATAGACGGGTATGAGAGAACGATGTAGAAACATTTGTACTTTAAAAGCATTTAGAGCAAAAAGAAGACAAAACAATTCAAAAATAAAATACGTAATTGTAATAAGCCGTGGCAGCTTAGAGATGAAAGACGTACCCAGTAAATAGTATTCAAAATTTTATTTTTTTAAGAACTATAGTAGTTGGTCCGGAGGAAGGTGATGGCATTCATGATACAGGGTAATCGTAGTACGAGTGTCAAAAGCACTCCTTTGACATCTAAGCGCACATTAAAAAACCAGTGGCGTGCACTCCATACATGCAAATAAGCTCTGCATACCCTGTAGTCCCATACATACATGATTGTCCATCTAAATGATAAATAACTATAATGAAAAAAAAACATGGTAATTTAGCTTACGCGCCATCTATAACTTTTTTTGGAACTAACTCGTTGGAGCTGCGAACACCCGCCACCCGCGCAGGCAGCGCCCCCGTGAGCAAAAGCAATACTGCGCCTTGCTTAGTATTCTTCATACAACGCATCTCGTGTATACACAGCAAAAATGTGACTGTTGCGTCAAAATGTGTGCGCGTGTTGGAGTTTTAGAAGCATAGCTTTTTTTTTATTTATTTTTTAAGTATGGGAAATCATCAAATGACCCCTCCCGCTCTGGGTGGAGCGGAAGGGAGTGTCAGACTCTTACTGACTAAAACCCATCCGTGTTCCTTCCTTAGCCCTTTATGTTCCGGGGCAGCGGTAACCCTTTCGGACAATCCCGCTGCCCCGGCAGGCTTCGGCCCTGACGGGCCCCTCCATTGATGCTGACATCTCTTTGAGGCGCGCGTGGAACACATACGCGCGGTCCAGCACGGGCCTGGTCCTGATCGGACGGCAAGCTACCCATTACTCGCCGTCCGCAGGCCCGTGCCTACGGTGGCCGGAGTCGTCACGCGGCTCGACGCCCGGGGCGTCTACCGCGGCGGCTGGGACGGGCGGCTCTCTCCGCTCTCTCCCTCGCCCATCCCGCCATAGAAGCATAGCTTACATTGCAAACCGTTCAAATTGAGAACCCGTAAAAGCACCGCCTAATTGTTAATTGCAGAGGGTCGACTTTTTTTAGTCGGATTAACCAAATGACCGACTAATTAGTTCTTATTAGTTCGTAACGTAATAAATTACAAAGTTTTTTTCGCCATATTGTTTTTCTTGGCGCTATACGCTAATGATTGACGAGTAATTATTTAGTAAGTCTATTGTAAAAAATGGAAAATTATACATGTGAGACCTGTGCTGGCGGCAAAGTGTGTTTAAGTAGTAAATTACAGCCGCGATTTATTTGTGCATACCCACCCTGTCTGAAATCTCTGTGTACGCCACTGTGAAAAACACCAAATTTTTTTGCTTTTAAGGAGGATTGACTGTACCCATTCTTCTAGCAATAAATATTTTTATTTATTCATTTATTAGTATCTTTAGAGTACACTAGCAGCGCCCGCGGTTTCACCCGCATAAGTGTCGATCCTGAGGTAATATTGGGACTGAAACTATGTCTATACCACTACATCGGTTGTTTAAGCGTGAAGAGGTAACAGACAGACACACTTTCGCATTTATAATATTAGTATGGATAGTACTCACACATGTACGATTCAATTCCAGAAGAATAATACACTTGCACTTACGGGATATTCTGATGCAGATTATGTTGCGTGTCAAATTGACAGGAGACCCTTCACTGGATATGTATTTTATTTAAGTGGGACCTATTTCGTGGGAATCTCGTAAACAGCGAACGGTCGCCTTGTCAACAACCGAAACCGAATATATGGCAATTAGTGATGCTTCTAAAGAATCTATTTATCTCAAAACCTTATTGATGGAAGGTTTAGGTTTTGACAATATATACAGCGATAATCAGGGAGCTCAAATGCTAACTAAAAACAACATTCATCACTCGCGAACAAGGCACATTGATGTAAGACATAATTTTATAAGGGATAGTGTCGCTAGTGGTATTCTCAATATAAATTGTTCCCACAAATGAAATGAAGGCAGATGTCTTAACTAAGTTTCTACCGAAGCAAAGACATCTGTGTTTAACAAAAGAATTAGGATTAATTTAACATTTTTTTATAATGGCATATTACCTATTAGAAGTAGGGGAAGTGTTGGGACTATTGAGTAGCTTTAACCAACCTTCATATTTTAGTAGATCTTTTTATTTAGTTTTTATTTATTTTTCACTGTCAGTCTATTTCAAATAATGAAAAATACAACCAATAAATATTCATAATGTTACACATTATTTATTTGGATTACTAGAAACCCACTGAATCTGTTTTAATCTCACTTCCTACAAATGACAAATGGTGACATATTATTATTTTTTTTAAACCGGTTGGTACCCATGCCAGAATTAACCAACACACATTTCCGTCTAGATTCCTCCTGTCATTACTAATATGTAATCGCGCGCGCAATTTAGTTTCCGCGACGAACTGCGCACGGGTTGTCGCGTAAATATAAATTATGAGGATTTGTACAAGGTGTAATTGAAATAACTAAAAACCTGGAAAGGGGTCACTGTACTCATGAACAATTATATATTACATTTTATCGAGGTATGCGAACATGACTGTATGGAGCAGTGGATTTTTTCGCATTTTCTGGTTTGCTATTTAACGATCACATTAAAATATATCTGGTCTTATTTCTGTTGAAATAAGCAGTGCCTTTGTGCTCTTCTATCTTCATGTATTTCTTTAATATCCATATTGTATATTTTGATGTGCGTGCGAGCCTTAGCACTGCTCGACATCGCCAAAACATAATAAAGATAGAAAAGAAGGTCGCCTCCAAATATAAATTTGTATGTTAGGCGTAAAATTGTTTAAAAGTTATTTAGTTCTAACTTTCTTACAGGGAAGGCCAGCAATCACCTGAAGAATGGCATCGACTATATGGTAAATGTTCTGGAAATGAAATTTACCACATTGTTTTAGGAGACAGTCGATTTTTTGGCGAGTATGAAGGAAAAAGTTTCACCTACGCTAGTTTTCATTCGCACAGGAAGTAAGTTCAGTCTAGTTTTTATAAAAGTTGTATTACGAATGTGACAGGTATTAGTAACGTGATTTTTGTCAAGGTATGGCGTTGCTTTAGTTGGAGTACGCCCAGCTGAGCTGCCTGAGTTCTATGAAGAAACCATTCTATTAAATCCTGGCCCTCGTCATATTATGAAAAGTAGTGACACTTGCTATTATATGAGCATTACAAAGGAAGAGAATTCTGCTTTTGTTGTGGCTGAAAAACAAACAGAACAGAAACCGACAATACCAAAAGACCAAACTGCATGTAGTCTACTTTCTAACGAGAAGAAACCAGGTGATGCAGAGGAGGTTTCTGACCAGCAGAAGAAACCTGACGGTAGTAGCGTCGCTCAATACGACCTTCCACAAGTGATTCTCCAAGCTCCCGCGAGTTCCACACCAAAAGCATCGCCATCACGCATCAACCAAGCTAATACTGTATCATCCGCTATTTTTACTGTCACTAGCTGTGAGTGTCACAGTTGGTAAAAAACAAAAGTAGATCGAATGCATTTCCCCTCCTTATTATTTGTTACGACGTGCATTCGGCCTACTTTCCTTTTTGGTTTGCTTATTGCTCGTTGTCTTTATTGGCTTAAATATAACTCATACAGTTGATGAGTCTGATTATTACGTTAAAGGCAAATAGCAACTCACTCATTTCAAAAACAAAAGTACTATGATAACGAGGCAAATAAGCAATTAAAGTATTATTAGTAACTTCAACACAGTACACTTACAAAAAGATGTTTACAGTTTAAAAGTTGTTACCTTCCTTGTTATCGTGTACCTCTTCATAATCTGTACAATGCAAGGATCCACAAACCGGTCAGTGGCTTGGGTGTGCTTCATGTCAAGTAAAATCATCTCAATATATCTTCAGATACAAATCATAGCCCTTGAATTGAGTTTCACCAAAATGTAATGATTTTTGCATGTCTCGTTTGTAATTACATTTAGTTACATGGATTAAAGGGTGTGGATTGATTTCGAGGTTGACCATGCCACATTATCACCAGATGCATCTTTGTTTATAATAAATAACGAATGTACCCGCGAAAATCTTATTTCGACGTTATATTCTATTATCATCACTGCTTATTCCTTTTGTCACATCACGAAATATCTCATTAAACGGTACAAAAGAGAGAGACGTTACCTTTTATAATAATATTTAAGATTGGAATATGTGTGCTCTGCCACGACTACATTGGACCTAGGGTCGTGGGCTGTTCGAAAGAGTTACCGTGGCCCCTGGCACAAGCAACTGAAGGAATACGGGTGGGTTTTAATCAGTAAAAGTCAAGTCTTCTCTCGCTCCGCCCAAAGCGGGAGAAGTGATTTGACACGCAAAAAAAAAGGGTGTGCGTTGGTGATAAGGCTAAAATTGACTACATTGTTACCATTTTTCCCTGTAAATTTAATGGAAAAATCCCGATATAATAATTATTTTCATTTTACAGGTGACTTGTAATTTGACGTATTCTTTCCAGAACGTGATGATGATGACGTGATGCCTATGCGAGAAACCATGGCATTCGAGAAGGCAAAGATTTGTATGTTTCTGAAAATATAAATTTTTCTCCTTTCCTGTAAATCATAGGATGTTAAATACAATCAGTATTTTAGATAAAAAGAGACCTGAAGACCCTCAAGTTAATCTTTTACAAATATTGCCACTAGTATTTTTAGCGATTTAAAAAATAAAACTCGCCATTGGCACTAGTAATGAGCAGGCAGCGATACTATTCCTTACGGCCAAATAAAGCGCCTCCTTTCACCACAGCTTTCAGATTTCAGTTATTAAAAAGACATATTTGTTAACGAACTCAATATCTGTTATTATGAAGTATTATCGAACAATCATGCATCTGGTATTTTTTATTAATTTTATCGATGTTTTCATGTTTATTAATTTTAATTATTATACTAGATAATTCATGTGTGCAAATTTCCATATTTGACTGTTTATACAATTTTGTAGGTTTACACAAAAATATATATATCACAGGTATCACATAAATGTGTTTATCTCCTAAACATTGGTACTCTTTTATACAAATTAATGAATTTGTTACATTTTGTTTTTAAAATACAATTTTATATTTTGAATGTTCTTTATCTACACAGCTAAGTATGGTGAGGGCACATCGGCTTCAGATTCTAGAACCTGTTTAAAAGATTCTCCAGGTACAGACAGTGCTACCGATAGTCATCTGTTATTACCTAAGCCCGATAACAACTTTCTAAGCCCTGACGCTTTAAATTACCGCCGCGGTAAGAAATTATTACTAAATATTTCTTGAAAAATTTTCAGCACACAAAAATGATTATGCTTAATCTGAAAATTGTTGCAATTCAGGCAGCCGAAGACCATCTATTCTTCCCGTCCCTGATATGGTAACGAGCAGTTTAAACATTGCGTCTGACAATCAGGACGATGAGGCCGAAGTAGATGAGAGCGAGGACGAGTTGGAGGACGATGTTCCATGGAGGTCGCCATCAGAAAAAATCGCGTAAGAACACTTGTGAATTGATCGCTTCCAATGCATCCACATGCACGCAACATTTATAGTTATATTATGTTTAAAATTTTCAGTAATGTAATTCAAATTATTAAGATTTTTACTTTTTTACATGTTTCGTACTTAGACCCCTAAAAAGGATTCGTTTTTTCCTTTTTTTTTATTTAAAGACGTTCATTGTTTTATTTTCTTATTTATTATTTGGAACTGTTGATGGCAGCTTATTTTATTTTTTAACTGTTTTAGCGTGTATTCACTCCTGTAGATAACCGAACAGGATAACACAAGCTGCATGAATACCGCACAGTACGTACTCCATAGTCTCATATAAGTACATACACGTCTGCTTCAGTATATCAATTTTTTCCTTTTTTCGACTTGCTTAAATAACTCAGAGCTATTTGTAAGCGACATCACTATTGCAAATATAGCAATGATGCAGATGAACGGACATCCATTAAGAGCGGTTACGACGTACGGCATTTCATACAAACTTTCAAGCCCTTGTTTTTCGAAATGAATGAACCGATTTTAATGAAACTTCATACGCCTAAGCAGGATACAAAGTTCTCATCATAATGATGAAATTTCATCATTATTTTTTCATGACAGGCCCCTATTTTTTGTATTTTTAAATGTCATGTGTTTATCTTTTTCTAACGAAATTTTTTTAAATGTATTATTCGCCTTACTAAGAAACGTTGTATAACGTCTGTATAGTTACACAACGCTTTGTCTTCTATTTTTGAAAATCAAGTTATTGACGACTGAAAGAAAGAAATCGGTGTGTTTTTTTTTTCATCATCTAATATAATACGTTTATTAGTAAGGGGGTTAGTATTGATGAAAATTAATTAACGGAATAAAAATTAGATTCTACAATATTCAATAATAACAATTCTGATATACTTGATACTGTCTATTGATTTTGATTAATTGAAAACAAATTATTTATGCGTTCTTAATTGTAGCTATATAGGAGTCATAATCGCGGCGCGGGCAACGTCCGGCCGAGGCGCAGAAGTCATAGTCCATAAAACAGTGCTTATGACATGGAACTTTCTTCGTATCTTCGTGTACGAAGTCCTCACCACACGATCGTTATGTCAAATTATCGTTATTTCGATCACAAGATCTTTCGCACTAACGCTCATCCCACAAACAAACATTTCAGCCTTCAATTAGTCACATTAATTTTTGTTAGGTATAAAAATGATTTCAAGTAAGTACATTATCTTCATGCATCAAAATTATATTTTTCAATAGCAAAATGTTGTTTTTTCAACTGCATCATTTTATGTATGAATTAGCTAACACCATATTTTACTTTCGTTCTTATCTGCTGCAACCACAAGCACCACCAGCATTACGTAAAAATTATAAAAAATAAATTAAAATTTGTAGTAAACTGTATTTGACATACAGATACTTTTAAAACTTTTCTTATTGCAATTGTGTGCATTGTGTATCTGTATAATCCCCTGAGCGTAAACCCCCTATCGCACGGCCCGTACCCCTGCCTCCAGTGATGACGTCACCACCAGCAGCTTCTCATCGCTGGCAGCCAGTGACAACGGGCACAGCGCCTGGCGAAATGATTATATGAGGTAAGCTAACGTAAGAAATTACAAACTACTCATAACGACCTTACACTTTACTGCATAATTTTGGGGAAAGCGGGGACGGGAATATTTTGGCAAACTGCTTTTACTAATCAGCCAGGAATTGTCAAAACGCTAATTGTCCAAACGAACGGACGCGTCATGTTCGTGTACGGGCGCAGTCAATTGAGACTCTTTACCGCCATGACTTAACTTTAAGCTAAATAAATATGAATTGTTTTATGTTGTCCTCACTTTCAGAATCAACAAGAATATACTACTAAGATGTTATTATAACTTTCTTTTTGTAAAGTTCTTACCTATGAAATCGCCGTTTTACATAAAAAAAAAAATCTAATATAATATTTTTTAAAGAAAATCGAAGTATTTATTGGTCATTAGTGAAGATGCACTTTGCCATTTTAGTGGAAGTTCGTTGATGGCACTGCTATAAAAGTCCTAGCGTAGCGATGGGAATCGAAGAACTCTTTAGAGGTGGTTTTCACCGCCATGTTGGATTTGAATTTTTTCCCCTTTACAGAGGTATCTAAATACCGAATAAAAATGGAAATTTGTTGGAGCAAGATCTGGTAAGTATGGTGGGTGATGGAGAGTTTCCAGTCGTAATCCCTATAGTTTTCGTTGCCGGTTGCGCGGTTCTTCGACGCAATTTTTTTCTTGTTGTTCAGCGAATTCATACGCTGCCCACTTTCCGAGCTTTATTATTTTTCCAATTTAAAGGAAATGAGTCAGTATCGATTTATCACTTACATTGAAGGCTGCTGCAAGTTCCAACAAAGTTTGAGATGAATCTGCTTCCACTATGGCTTTCAAGTCATCGTTGTTCCGGTCGGCTACGGGGCTCATTGTTGAGATCAAAATTTCCAGAACGGAAGTGATCAAACCAAAAACGGACCATGCGGTATGCTGCCTGTGCTGCGCTGGTGCCGCGACATAACTCGTATTCGAAAATAGCGCGCAATTCGGATTTTTCATGGTTACAAAAAACAGCGATATTTAAAAAAAAACGAACGTCGGGAAAACAAATGAACAAAATGAATCAAAGAATTTTAAAAACAAATGTCATGCTGTACCTATTATAAAATTAATTTGAATTTGGAATTCTAATTAGAATTGAAGCTATCGATTTTCACAATAGCCAGTATCAAAAATCTGCAATTTCATAGGTAAGGACCTAATAAGTATAATAATATGATGCTGGATGCAGTTTCTTGCCCATTCTTCTCCATAAAGATTACGTTTAGGAACGGCTGACGTTGAGTTGAAATTTTTGACAAACTGGGAAGTGCATATAAAATGGTTTAATAGCGAATAAATAATGGTTTGACCGAAGTTAAAACTAAAGTACAATACTCTAATAATGGCGACCATGCCTCAGGCTACTCTTCCTGGATATTCTAGCTAGTTTAAATAAAAAACGACTGTTTGAAATACTGTTATTTCAAAACTACACCCAACAATATGACCTTAATACTTTCGACTCCGCCCACTTTTCATAGAGCTCATACGCCATGCCGCCATACATATTGCAAATGGACCCTCCAGGAGGGTCACCGGCATTACGTTTGCGCTAAAGTGAACCCTGGAGGAGGGTCGTCGGCATTAGGTTTGAAACCGTATTATAAAACACTGTAAAAAGAAGTAAATTAGTGTTTTCGGAACGTCTTGTTGCTATATTTAGTATCTCTGGGGGTATTTACATGTGCTAGTGGGGTGGAGACGAGAAATATAAAAAATAAAAATATGAAGAAAAAGTATAATCGCTCGCTTTGATCCCGTGACAGGGGTGTCCAACCTCTTCTGAAATTTTCATGCAATGTAATTTTTTTTCCAACAATTACAATATGCAATAAGTATTAGTAGTTTTTTATGTAATCAAAACGTTATTATTTTGTAACAGTTTATTAACGTTTAGTGTTCTATTATTTACTTGACGTTCATGATTCACTCTGGAATTATCTACTTTCAATCGTTATTCATTTAAAATCAATATTTAAGAAAGTACGTATAAATTAATGACGAAATAACTCCGATTGAGACAAGAAAAATTTATGTCTTAACTACTTTTATCTGTAGCTTCGCTCCCGTGCTTCTATTGCCTCTCATTAGCATAAGTTCTTTCAGCTATACCTATACCATGACTACAAACTAGCGATGGGCCGAGTCGACTTTTTGGTAACTCGGGTAACTCGAGTTGACTCGCTTACCAACTCGGGCTACAACTCGAGTTGACTCGTTCAGTCTACCCGTGTCGCCGCTTCGTGCGTCCGAGTCAGTAAATGCTCAACTCGGTGCATCGTTCCGCGGGTTGCTAGTTTGCTACGTTCACGGTTCGCCGGGTTGGGTCCGGCGGGCTGCGTGGCGCCGAGTCAATGGTAGTCAAATAAAATTGAGCCCGTTCAAAAATCTGACGTTTATTATTATTAAAAGTGTTTTCAAACATCAAATCACAAAACGAATACTACTACTAGAATGGTAACATTTTTACCTAGAAAATAATAAGAAACTAAAATAAATGTAATGGTACTTTATTCCTTAAATTAAACACCGTACCATTTGGTATTTGGTCATGTATCAATCAACTAACACCTATAAAAAAAAAGCTAATCAACATCTAAGTAATAGCACTTATTTTTGAATGAATACCATTCTTCAGTCCAGTCAGTCAACTGTAACAAACCAATAAACAACGAGCTTCATTACGTGAAAGAAGACAAACGGAAATCACACACTACCTATTGGTGTGATACACATACAAGGCGTAACAGAATAAACGCAAGTCCTGAAAGTAGTTTGTTCATAATTGACTACTGACTCGATATCAGTAACTTTTAAGGCGAAAGCGCCAGGGTAGCTCGCGAAATTCTTTTTTTTTTACGGCCGCGAATCAATTTTGATCAACATACAACTTAATATTGACCAGCAAATTGAAAAAACCGTAAAAAAAATGAATTTCGCGGGCTACCTTAACGCTTCCCCCTTAATATTAGTACATTACTGCAGCGGCCAGCAAAAGAGGCATTGAAGGACGAACGTGTAAATGTGGGCCGAGACGAAGCCGAGGCACACATACGTAAGTCCATCAATGCCTAGTTGTGGCCAAGGCTTGTATAGTACTTTTCTCAAATAATGCGCGGAAATTAAAATACAATTACTTTTCAAAATCAATGAAGAATAACGCACAACAATATTTTTTCCCGCGTTAAAGTGTTCATTTGTTTTTTTTTTTACTTCCTTGCTTGCCATTTTTCGAAGTAAAAGATCAACACGACTTAAATGAGTTTACTATGTAATTTGTTTGGCCGCTAAACCAGGACAGATATGGATTTTCATACAACTTTTGCCAGCCGCTGCTCGCATTTATGGGGCCAGTACAGCAATTTCGATTTATCTCAAAGAAGGTTGTCAAAATAATGCTCAAATTTCCAAGCATGTTTGAGAAACGACATTTTTTTTTTAATTATTCGTTTGCCATACTGACCGGTGATTGAGCCTAAGAAAAATAAAACTTATTTCAAAGCAATAAGTCCATATTTTAAATGCATAAGTTAGTGTTACGGTCAACACGATTTTCTTAATAATAATAGAAGTTAGCTTAAAAAAAAAAGTTTTGGTTCTTGCATGCTTTTAACTCAATACTCTAATTGGGGTGTATGAGGTCTTGCGTTAATTATGTTACACATTGTATACATGACCACAGATAATATAAAAAATGACAAAACCAAACAACTTGTATGTAGCGAAGTATGTTCCTGAAATGAGCAGCTGTACAAACGAACGGACAGACAGACAAACGAAGTTGCACCATGGGTGTTCGTTTTTACCATTTTGATACGGAACCCTGTAAAGCTTCTATTTTTAAACTCATCCTCTTAATTTATAATCTCAAAATAAATATTTTTATTTTTAGTGAATATTTGTACCTACCTAAACGAAAAACAGTTTACCATCCCTGAAATACGGGCATCCTAGCTCCCAATTATTTTTGAAAATAAAAATGCTTGTATTTGAAAACCAACGATTATACTAATAAATCTTGTTAAAATATACGACTAATTTTATTTTCAAAGTTTATAATGCTATATTCGCTAAGAAAAACGTACCTCCGCGAGGGCTCCCGGCATCCCATATGCGATTTGAGTGAACCCTCCAGGAGGGCTCCCGGCACTGAACATTGAGTGTGAAGAGTGCACCTACTTGATACTTAATTTTGCTCTTTATTTTGTGTCATTTATTATGTACAACGGAGAAGGTACGTCTCTCTCATTATCATCGGCCATAATTATATTAACTACTGTGGGCGTACTATGGGTAGTGTTGTTTATTAAGCAATAGAAAAACCGTTTGCAGTTCAAATCAAATTATAATTTTACGATCTAATTAATCACACTAGCAAATCACTTACTTTAGGTCTAGGTACACGACACAGCTACACGGAACGCGCGACAGTTTCTAAACGTGTTCACTCCTCGACCGCCATCGACAAAATGTGCTTCACTCTTACTAGTCGAACGGTCAGTTTATTTTTTTTTTCAAATTAATTAGTATCCTGACACCTGTCCTGGTGAAAAAGATTATTTGAGAAAAGGGAAGAAGAGGAGGCAATGATTGAGAAGATGAGGGAAGGGCAGTAGGGAAAAATCGAAAACATTTAATCACAAGCAAAAATAGGTTTATTTTATAGAAAAATTACCACTTTAATAAAACCTAAATATTCCTAAGTAAGTACTTATCGTAATTTTTATGCCAATTTGGCCATTGGAGAACTGCATTTGTGCGAATAAAATGCGATTGTCATTTTGAATGCTCGTTTTGCGGCGTTTAGGTGATGACCTTTTTTTTTAATCTTTCTAAATGGTCACAATTGAGTGAAGTCAGTGATGACTCTTGATGTAAAATGTGCAGTATCTGTAAAAGATGCACTTCATTTTTATTAATGTTCGTATGTATTGTTGCCGTGATTCCAACCTTCTACATTATTATTAGTGCGGTGACGCAGCCCATACACACACCAGATCCTATAGTAGCAGTCATTCATCTAGTATTTTTGAAAGTAATTTACAAATTTACTTAGCTCGTTCTCGTTTGGCGAAATCTCACTTTTAACATAATCTCAACCATCTTTTATAAGGTGTTCAGGAAGTAAAGCCAGTTTACCACATAATTTAATTATGCTCCTGTTGTTTTTGGTTAGCTTTGTGTCTAAAGCTTTCGCTTTACGAAATAAGGCATTAGAAAAATGGTAGTGGCAAACATAAATTTCCACATTCATTTTTGCCAATACAAGCATAGAACTGCCTTTTCAAAATCAATGGTGACTATCTTGGGCTGCCAGTCTGAAACCTGGGCTCTAATTAAATTAAATAGGATCGTATACGCCTTTGTTGTTTTATGTGTAATAAAGGCAAAAACCAAAACCTTATGCTTTAGCGATAAAGTTGAAAATCTATCAAAGAAGTTTGACAGATTGTAGTAACTTGATGTGCTGGCGTCTGTACATTAGAATCGCTGCCTATATCTGCTTGAATGACATAAATCTGTCCAAAAGGTGTTGGACAAGCTTGATAAGTCCCATCCATAAAATAATTAGTAAGCAGTTTTAGACGCACTTGTGCGTCTTTTGAACAAAATACAACAATTCGCATACCTTTATGCGAGTAGTCCGCAAGTAAAATCTTCATACTGTTTAGGTACTTCTACCTCTCCTGGTCTTTTTGTGCTAGTTTTCTTAACTTGAGCCAACTTATTTCTTCGAAGATACATCCCAGATATATTTTCATCGAATGTAGGTATTGGTTTGTTATATGATAAATACCATCCTTTGATTTATGGAATACAGCTGTAGCCCTCGCATAATAATACTTTACCACGCCCACTTTTAATAAATTTTAACTCTTCGTTCGCACTCATTTTCCGTAAATAATTATAAACGCACTAAACTGCAATGTCAATTTGACAGATATTAAATTAATTTATTACTCATATTTGCTCATATCAAAAAGACTCATCATGTAGGTTGACTAAGATCCATTATGGCTCTGGCCAATGGATCTTCTGAGATTGAACGGTGTTCATCATCGTCATCATTTCAGCTGGAATACGTCCATGCACTGCTGGACATAGGCCTCCCTCAAGCATCGCCACTTCGACCGGTTCTGTGCTTCTTGCAACTAGCGAATTCCTGCGGCCTTTACAAGGTCATTCGTCCGCCTTGTGGGAGGCCTTCCAACGCTACTCGTCCTTGTTCCAACGTCTTCTAGTACACGCGGTCGTCACAGCAGTACCTTTCGGCCCCATCGGTCATCTGTTCTGCGAGCAATATTCCCTGCCCACTGCCTCTTTAAGTTTGGCAATTCTTTGGGCTATATCGGGTTACCTTGGTTCTCCTACGGATCTTTTCATTTCGGATTCGATCAGGAATTGTGTAGTTTGAGTTTCTTTGTGACGGCATTTCCTCCCGGATCGCAATAATCGAAGGCCGCTCTGATGACGCCATCGTCCTGTTTGGCATGCCTCGCATCTGTGCGTTCGGGTGCTGGTGCCTGATTTTGTAATTCTCTTTGCTAGATGTAGTAGCTCGCGTATGGGTGTGGGACGTTCAGGACTGATATTTTTCTTGATATTTGCTGGCTTAAGACAAGTAATGCCTGAGAGGCTGGTCGTCTCTACATAGTGGATTTCTGGATCTCGAAGTCGATACGAAAGCATAGCATGCATAGTTTGGTAGTTATGCGAGTGGCTTTGCCAGCACATATTTTAAGTGGCTTTTAAATCGCAGCTTATCATCTAAGATGACTCCAAGCAACTTTATCTCGGGCACTAATGTTAGGTTGGTTCCATCCATTTAAAGCCGCGTGGTTTTCGATTTGGTGGTGAAGGCTATGGCTATGATTAGTCGGGCCAAAGATCAGTTTCACTCGTTTGACCCATTCGCTGATATTAACAAGAATGGTGTTGGTATGGTTGTGGAATGGTGAGTTCCACAGTTTCGGGGGTGTCCGCCGTAACTACTAGTAGGATGTTATCCGAAAAGGCTTGCACGTGGCAGTCCGATGGCAGCTGCATGGCCAGGAGCTCGTGCAGCGTCAGGATCCTAAAATTGGACCACACATGGAGCTTTGAATTCTGCGCAACCCTTTGTTAGAATTTTACGCACTCGGGACTCCCGCATGGTCCAACATGGCGATACTGTCCTGAACACAATATTTAATTATTCCGATAATATTCTGCGGCGTCTCAATAATTAAAGACGATGGAAGAGGGCAGGCCGCCAAGCGTTATCAAACGCCTGAGACCAACCACCCGCGAGCCAATCGAACGATGCGAGCGGTGACGCAACAGCGGCCGGCGAGCGCTACATTCAAGTTGGTCGCAGTCACTTGGTAATTTAGTATTTTTAGGACACCAAAATAGGAATTAATTTGCGGTTCGAGTAAATGCGTTTTGGCAATATGCACTGGCAATTTGATTCGCATATCAACATGGGAGGGAGAGGCAGGCAATAATTAAGAGGAAATGCGGGTGATCGTTTCTCCATAAAAACGCTCTCGCCTGTTTTCTTTCTGGTTAATGGCCATAAAGCAATGATTTTTTACAGAATAATAAATATTAACTACTTGTATGTCCCTGCATTTTCCTTTTTGATGATACATTATTTTTATAAGCACTAGAACCTCAAAAAATGCTCAAAATTTACGATTTAAATCGCTGTCAACAGATGCCTAATGTACAAATTAAAACTATTAATGAAAAACGAAAAACATAAGGACACAGTATATATTCTTCTTATTCAGTTTATATTGGAGGCGGAAATAGGCGAGAACCAAACCTCGAATTATGACTTTTTACTTAGGCTTTTTCAAGTCTCACGACCGCATTTCTTCATAACAATATAATGTAGGTACTACAAAATTAAAGATTAACACTAATTAACCAAATCTTAAGTCTCACTCTTTCTAGAATGGTGGTCGGCTAAAGGTAGGTAACTGTGTATATTAGAGATGTTTCGATTGCCCATGTCGCGATATTGCCAATGATTATTTTTATTGTACCTTGAAACACATTTAAATTAAAGATAACCACCCAATATTCAAACTAATAAAATTGGGAAAGCGATTAATAGTATTATTTAACTCCTTAGCGATTACTTATTCAACGCATTGACATATCTGTACAAAATCGACACATGTCTAATCAATTCGTATTTCATATGGATTCTAGGAATTGTTTAGTTAACTTAATGTTATTTGTTCTTACAGTATCACATAATTACCGTTTTTTATTAATAGTACCTCCGATTTAGCGTTAATCTTTAACAAATTGGAAGTGCATCGTACGAACGTTTGATTAATCAATCCCAAAATCGATATTACGGGTGTTGAAACTACTAATGCTAAAGTCCGGCATTGCCTGTAGGCCAGTATGTTAACCAACACTCTGTACCTTTAAAACCAACAGAGAGAAAGCTTCATACAAACGCGCAATCACAGAGCTTAAAACTGATAACTGAAACTTATAAACTTGGCATTACTCACCTGTGTGGCGTATGTTCGTACCAATTCGGAAACACGAATATTACCGAAACGCGTACCTCTTGTTTCACCACCTGTAATTGGCTATTCCGGTATTCAGAGGAAAAAAGTAATATGATAAAAGAGAAATATGTGATATTATACGAACGACATTAAATTAGTTTATTATCACATTTGCGTTTGAGCAAGAGTACGCTGCTTGACGACATGATTCAAATAACTTCCATGATAAGGAATTGAAAAAAATGTGTGACTGACGCCGCTGCACGTGCTAAACGCAAGCGTGATAGCGGATCTAGAAACCTTCAAATACTTTAGCTATTAAGGATTAGTTTACTTTTGCACATGTCCTTATGCGATTCCGAGCATGATAATTTCGTGAATTTGATGTTTAATGTTATACTTACTTTAAATACTACATATTATAGAACTAAACACAGTCCAGTTATTCATGTTTTCTTTATATTAGAGGTGTTATTACCCTAAGGGAGATGCATGAAATTCAATTTTACAAACGTTTTTTTTGCAATTTGGAGGTTAATGTCAGATTGTATGTTGATAAAAATATGATTCGCGACCGTATCAAATATGGCTTAACAGAATTAGAATCTGCAAGCAATCCTTGAGTTAGAATTGGCTTCAAATGGCATGATTTCATGAAATACTCATTTAATATGAAGTTAGAGAAATTATTGTATTGATCACTAGATACTAAATTAAATGACTATAAACTAACTTATTTTATAAATAAATACAAAAACAAAGGAATTGTTTTTTTTTTATTGTATTGATGATTTTTATGATTATAATTCTATAAACATTTTTTTACGGCCGCGAATCATATTTAGATCAACATACAACCTGATACTGACCTGCAAATTGCAAAAAAAACGTAAGAAAATTAGAATTTCGCGGGCTACCCTGACGATGACGCCTTAACCTTTTCTTGTAAGTATGCTAGGACTTTCAGTAACACTTTTCGTCTCTTTTAATATTAAAAATATTTTTATTAAAAGCTTTGCTTCGCCTAATTTTATGACGGAAATTAATTATTATGTTTAAAATATATGTTAATATATCCACAAATAACGACAATGAAATGAGAACTTTCAGGATCGTGAAAGGATTCCCACCGGTGTCACCATTCATTGGAGTGAGTCCAACTCTCTGTTATTTATTAAAAGAAAAGAAGCCGCTATGCTGCTTGCAGTTAGCACAAGTTTGCGAACATTGTGCTTATAGAAACGCTAAAGAATACCAATGGCAAAACAAAACGATAATCCTAGCTGCGGATTATGCATCGAATGGAATATATAATTTCATCATACCTCTGCGAGCCCATTTTAGATCAAAGACCTCGCTGAACCCTATCATTCTACTTTTGGAACGTAGACCAGACATAGCATTTTTAGATGCAATATCATACTTTCCTTTAGTGTACTGGATGCTAGGTAGCATCGATTGGTGAGTACCCAGTGCGAATTCACCAATTTATCTAGTTATCATAGGAATAATATTGAAATAATAATTTACTTTTCATTTCAGCTTAGACGACCTGTTGCGTGCTGGAATTACGTTGGCCGAAAATGTGGTTGTTGTTAACAAAGAATTATCTAATTCGGCTGAAGAAGACAGTTTGGCAGATTGCAATACAATAGTCGCTGTACAAACTATGTTCAAGTAATGGTTTTTAATAATTAAACGGCGCTGCGCCATGGCGAATTAAGATTTTTAAAGACTTTCTTTCTGTATTTAGTGAACTAAGGATCACTAGTGCATAGATCACAAGATCATAGTCCAATTTTTGCGCAGCGAACATAAAAATTGACTGTAATGGTACATAAACAGTGTGTAAGTCACTGGACCCGCACCTTGACGCCCTCGTTTACACGATGCATGTAACCTGCGCAAGTGCCTCAACATGCGGTACCATTCGTTTTATACAAGTGCATATTTATTATCAATCAAAAATATGTTTTTGTTTTCAGATTTTTTCCATCAATTAAATCAATAACAGAGCTATCACAATCATCAAATATGCGATTCATGCAATTTCGTGCTCATGACAAGTATGCCTTACACCTCTCAAAAATGGAAAAGGTATCTATTATTTTTAATTACAATTTTTGATAAAAAATGTTTCCATTATTATGTAACAGTCTCTGCTTTCATAATACTTTTGCTTTTTTATATTTTTTTTAGCGGGAGAAGGAACGTGGCTCACACATTTCTTACATGTTTCGTCTACCGTTCGCTGCGGGGTCTGTATTCTCAGCGTCAATGCTTGATACATTACTCTATCAAGCATTTGTTAAGGATTATGTCATTACATTTGTGCGACTATTACTGGGTGTTGATCAAGCTCCAGGATCCGGATTTCTCACATCAGTAAGTTTATAAGTCTTCATACATACCGATTTGGCTGTGCCCCAATTTTTATAAATTCTTGCGAATTTTTTGTTGAAGTACATTTGATGACATTATTTCATGCGTAGTCATTTATAAGCGAAATATTGCGAACGATTATAGCTATTTTAATAAAGCTGTGATTTTAATGAAACGTAAACAGGCTTTTTTATATTCAACTTGGACTTCTAACAGATGAAAATCTCAAAAGAAGATATGTGGATACGAACATACGGTCGATTGTACCAAAAACTATGTTCAACTACATGCGAAATTCCGATCGGAATTTATCGTACTCAGGATACGACATTAGCCGATGCATCTCACCACGTGAGTATGTCGCCAAGGACACCATCAAAGTGGTTTTGGTCACGCCTCGCGAGAATGCGACCATCGCGTGCATCGGTGAGTCGGTTAACTCCCTACTCTCAAATATTTATCTCCTTAAATACAGTCCTTTACTGCAGTTTACGACTGAACGCTATTGATCCATCACACACCATTTCAAAACTTCTAAATTCCAAATTAAAATAGTACATCACAATGTTGCATCTCAGTAGTCCGAGTCTTTGGACTGTATTTCGGGTACATTTTTTTTCAATCTTATTTTTCTTTTTCTCGCGTCAACGCTACACTTTTTCCATTACTGTAACCTATCTACATACATTCTGAGCCTTACACTTGTGGAGTGTCTGTAATTAGTACCTAGCAATTTTTATATAACTTTCTACCTCTCACGCGATACTGTCTTATGGACTACACGTGCTTCAATTTTATGATTTATACGCAAACTGCTACGGCCGGATGGGTTAGGTAATGCATAATTTCAAAGCTAAGTGTCAAATGTTAAGAAGCTAACCTAAAAGGTATTAGCTGACCATTATAAAATATCGCAATTGAACTCGATGATCGCAATCCCGCCTATGTGTTATATTGTAGTTTGTGTTTTGCATGATACTATAGAAACCTAGAATCTTACGACATGAATTGATAATGAAAATTAGCAGGATTATAACATGAGTTAATATAACTTTATAAAATAGTATTCTATGGAAACAAAAGTGTGATCGTTGCATGTGCAAATCTGAAGTCACCTATGCCATCAGGTTTAAATACATCACACTTTTCCATAGCAAAAACAGAGGACCAAAGAACACTACGTAGCGCAACTGCTTTAGCTTTATGCATGCTTATAGCAAGAACGAGTAGAATTCATAAAAAAATACTCATCTTTCATGATTTAAACGATAGATAGGACACTGAACTAAGTCCAATTAAAATGTTCAGTACCCTGTTAAATAAAACGTTATCAATTGTTTTATCTTCCAAGATCCTATAGGACTTAAAAATATTAAAAAGTTTAACATCATTCTCGAAACAACCAGTTTGTTGCCGATGTGTTGTAAAGTTAGGAAAAGTATTGGAAAACTGTGACACAATAGTTGCAGCAGGAGGAGGGCGAAGGCGGAGGATTTTCGACTTGCGGGCGCCGGGAGGCGGCTGGCTGCCTCAGTGGCTGCTACGGAGAACGCACGCCGGCGGTAAGGTCACTACCAGGGACCTTTCACATGGACCTTTTAAAATAATTATGGTGGGCCGGTCGCTAGTTCAGCGATGCTTAAAAGCATTGGTCATTACGTAACATTGTGGCTAAGGCTATAACTACATATACATGTAGGTTACTTTTTTTGTTTGTTAGTATGTATGAAGAAAGCGGTCTATTGCTGCAGATGGATTTATTTTCGGAACCAATGTTATTTTTACCTACTGCGTCAATAATTACTTCGTTTTCTTTTATAGTTTTTTTTTTGTGAAATTAATAATTTTGTTAAGTATCCTGATAATTGGTCGTTCATCATCTTCTTTTATTAGGTCCTTAAATTACCTATGAAATTGCCGTTTTACATTCGCCTCCGGTCGGCCACTGGCATTGTTGAGATCAAAATTTCCAAAACGGAAGCGATGAATCCAAAAAACACACCGTGCGTTCCCTTGCTTGACCTTATCCATACACGTCGTTAATATTGCGTGCTGTCTGTACTGCCACGACGGAACTCGTATTTGAAAATAGCGCGCTATTTAAATTTTTCCATAGTTACAAAAATAGCGACACCAAAGAAAAATCAAACGGCGGCGGCGGGAAAAAAGTGTAGAACAGATTTCGAAAAAAAAAATGCCATGCTAAGAACTCTAAATAGAATGAAACCACTGACCTCTATTAAACAAGTACGCTGGACTAACTATAGTCTACGAAATTACAGTTGTTTTTGTGCCGATTCAAAGCGCTCGCTCGAGGTTCAGGATCTAAAATTGGCACATTCTTTCAAATGGACGTTGAGTTGTTTGGTTCGTCTCTGATGATTTAGGTCTAAATCGTGGAATACGATTTTTTTGTGTATTTTGTGTTTACTACGTGATATTTAGAATATTTTTATTAAGAAAGCATTCTCATTTTGTAAAACTTGCTATCAAAAAGGCAGCGGAATAACCTTGCACAAGTAAGAGAATAAATGTTTCGATTGCTTGTGTGAGCATTTTTAATACTATTTTATATTTTAAATGTTTTCATTAATATCCAGTCACACTTAGAATACTGCTAACCGGAACGCGCGTAATGAATATGTCCAAAAACGGCAGAAAGGACAATCTTTGGTTTTCGTTTGCTGTTTATTTTGCGATGCGCTAACTGATGCGCTGATTTTGCGGCGGATGACAGCTAAGTGGATATCTCATCATTTTTAAGTGTAATTAGGGCTCAGTTTTCACATATATATTGAATACAATCATTTGAATAGGGTTTTAAATGTCCCATGTCGATAATTTTATTCGGACAGTGAAAAATTTAAATTTACGTCTTTCATATAGAAATTTACTCTCGCCAGTAATTTCTGCAATTTGATTAGCTAAAACAAATGAGCAAATACTAGTTTCTAATTTCAAAAAAAAATATTATATATGTTATGCGTACTTGTTTTCGAAGTAAAGACCCAACATCGAAATAAAACTTGCCATCTAAAATGTATACACTTTAGTCATTTTACTTTAATTAAATACTTAATTTCAGATTTCCCACCAACGCAACTAAGCAGATAGGTATGGCTGAAAACATGAAAATGGAAAATTGGAGTCCTAAATCTAATTATCATCTTTGTAGTAAACATTTCACTGAGGACTGTTTCGTTAAACGCGCTACACGTACGCTCTTCTCTATTCTTCGCTCTTCAATTCTATTCCATTGTAATTTTTGACGTTCAAAAGTGCCTTTAGTGTTCATATTTGAAATAAATGATTTGACTTTTTTTTTTTCATTAGTATGCACGCTATCCAAATACTTAGTAATGACTAGGTAATGTTACACGGTCCACTTTTGGCATTCAATTTGAGTGAATTGGATTGAATTTGCATGGACGCTGTTTGTTGAATGGTTAACTTTTTTGTTTACATGGTTCAATTCTTCAAAAAACAAAATTAAGAAGTGGCTATTACCTAAAAATGCAATGTAGCTCACGAAGAATACAACTGCCATTTGATTTACTAGGATAGAGCGAAATGGCAACATAATAGCTCAATAGTTTTTAGTTCACATTGCGAACTAATGCTACTTCAGCTCAGCTTGTAAAACTAGTTTAGTAGTTTTTAGGCAAAGTTTTAAGCCTATCCTCTATTTAAAGCTCACTGATCTGACCGTCATGCGCTATAACTTTACTGGGACACTATCCACTAGTTTATAGCTTGCGATCTGACCGCGCCGTAATTAATTTTCAGTTAACCCATGCAGAGCAATATTATTCTATTACTTAAAAATGAAGCATAAAAATAACTTCGATATTTTTCTCTTAAGTAATAAATTGCTCTCAGTGGTTATATCGATCGATAAAGTTCATGAAAGTATTTTTTTATCGAAGGATATATCTCATCTCTAATATTAGTTCCACGGAACCTCACGTTGCTATCAGCGCCAAAATGGCGAAAATCAAATGTCTTCATTTTGTCATCGATAGTATGAAGTCCAGCGTACTTGTAGAATACATGTTCTACAAAGGTTAACTGAAAATTCATTAGGGCGTGGCCAGATCGCAAGCTATAAACTAGTGGATAGTGTCCTAGTAAAGTTATAGCGCAGGACGGTCAGATCAGTGAGCTTTAAATATGAGGATAGGCTTAAAACTTAGCCTAAAAACTACTATGGTTGAACTAATATCTCCTGGCTCAACTACACTAGTTTTACAAGCTGAGCTGGGGTCATATTAGTTCGCAATGTGAACTAAAAACTATTGAGCTATTATGTTGCCATTTCGCTCTATCCTAGTAAATCAAATGGCAGTTGTATTCTTCGTGAGCTATATTGCATTACATTTATTTAATAGCCATTACTTATACGAGTAATAGTTACTTTTGGTGTTTAATTTGGAAGAATTGAACCATGTAAACAAAAAGGTTAACCATTCAACAAACAGCGTCCATGCAAATTTAATCTAATACACTCAAATTGAATGCTTAAAGTGAGCCGTGTAACATTACCTTACCATGTAGTCATTACCAGCGGAAAGAAGAGGGATTCCATTTTCATTATTGGGTATTTGGATACCGTGCATACTAATGGCAAAAATAACAAAGTGAAAAAGCAAATCATTTATTTCAAATAGGTACATTAAAGGCAATTTTGAACGTCAAAAATTACAATAAAATAGAACTGATTCTAGTCGGCCTTTCCAAAAGGTAGTGGTCGTATGGAGAAGAGCGTAACCAATTTTCCATTTTCAGAACTCCAATTTTCCATTTTCAGCCATATCTGCTTAGTTGAGTTGGTAGGAAATCTTAAATTAAGTATGTTTTATTTCGATGTTAGGTCTTTTATTTCGGAAATAAGTACACATTACATAATATAATATTTATCTTTAGAAATTAGACAAATTAACAAATACTACTTGTATTTGCTAATTTGTTTTACCTTATCAAATTGCACAGAAATTTCTGCAATTTGAAACACGACAAGAAAATTATCGACACATTATCGACATGGAACAATTACAACCCTATTCAAATGATTGTATTCAATAAATGTGAAAACTGAGCCCTAAATATGATGAGATATTAATGAAAACATTTATTCTTAATATAAAATAATATTAAAAATGTTCACAGAAGCAATCGAAACATTTATAGTCATGAAATCCACTTACTTGTGCAAGGTTATTCCACTGCCTTTTTGATAGCAAGTTTTACAAAATGAGAATGCTTTCTTAATAAAAATATTCTAAATATCACGTAATAAACACAAAATACACAAAAAAGTCGTAATTCACGATTTAGATCTAAATCATCATAGACGAACCAAACAACTCAACGTCCATTTGAAAGAACATGCCTGTTAACGCCCTCTATTGATGTAAAGTCAACAACACATTGCATGGCACCCTCTAGCGTCGAGTAAACGGAGGCTCGGCGGAAGAGGATGGAACGAGAGAGCGACGCACGGAGAGAGCTGATTGGTCGTCGGCGAAGGACTTTGAAAAACGTTCAATTTCTTCGTTCCACGGATCAAGAGTTCGTTCGAGACAGAGATCAAGAAAAAGATGGTAGTCGGTTCACCATCACAATTTTATTAACTTTAATTGTTTTCTACTCTGCAACTCATGTAAATGTCATAAATAAACGCCTAAAACCTAAAAGAATAAATGGACAGTTCATTGAAGAAGCCTGACCCTCAAACTTACAAACATATTGGACCTTCGAACTGGATCGGAGCGGCTTCAAGAAGAAGTACCTACAGATGGAAGTCGGCAACCAGCAGAAAATAAAACGGTCAGGCCATTCAGTGTTCCTATCCAAACCCATCCTCAAGGGTCATGTGTGTTAATATCGTGTATTCTTTGCAAAATTCCAGTTAACTAGTCGTGCCGCGAGCCCGCGTTTGAAATACCTACCTACCGCCATTTTGAACGGCGTGATTTCGAGTTCGATCGAGCAAGTTAAAAACTGTAAGTACTTTCTTTTGTCTCATAGAATCTCCCAAAATGCCACTTGACGAATATAAAGATTTGATTAAAAAAAGGGGTGTAGTGAAAGGAAAGTTTACTGTATTCGTTAAATATGTGCAATCGTTACAAGACGTAGAAATATCAGAATCTCAAAAAATTGCTCTAGAAGATCGTTGCAGTAATATTATGTCACTATTAGAACAGTTCTCAACCATTCAGGATGAGATAGAATTTCACCTACAGGATTCTGAACGAGACTTAGAAAAACAATTAATGGAAAGAGAAACCTTTGAAAATCTATTTTATGACATCACATCTATGGCGAAATGCACACTAAAGAGTAAAGAAATTATTGATAACGATGTTGAAGTCTGCAATAAGACCTCTAGCATTAAATTACCCACTATCTCATTGCCCTCCTTTGACGGTTCATTTGAACAGTGGTTAGAGTTTAGAGACACTTACTTATCCTTGATTCATAATTCTAAAACTATAGATGATGTTCAAAAGTTTCATTACTTGCGTTCCGCGCTCACTGGCACTGCTAGTCAAATAATACAATCGTTACAGTTTACTGCTGAAAATTACAAAATAGCCTGGAGTTTATTGGAGAACAGGTTTAATAATAATAGATTACTCGTTCAAAACCACGTTAGAGCTCTGTTCTCATTACAGTCTTTACACAAAGAATCTGCATTTCATATTCGTAAGTTGATAGATAACATACTAAAAAATATTCGTGCTCTTAAAGGTCTAGATGAGCCCACAGATCAATGGGATACCTTAATAATATTCCTTATTGTTACTAAAATGGACTCAACTACCGAGAAAGAGTGGGAAAACCATAAAAGTGCACTTTCTAAATTACCAAGTCACGCTAATAAAAAATTAACACTAAACGATATGATTACATTTCTTACCGACAGGGCGGACATGTTAGAATCTATTAAAGGTGCACATGATTCTGGTAAGCAAACATCCGATGGTTCCGTAAAGAAATCATCAACCAATCAATCAAAACATGCTAACTCACATAGCTACGTCGCAACGCGTAATAATAATAATAATTCGTCTAAATCTAAATCATCACAAAAACCTAATTCGAACAATGATTCAAAACGTTACCAAAGGTGTATCATGTGCAAAGAGAATCATCCGCTTTATTCGTGCGGTAAGTTCAATGACCTTCCTATGAAGGACAAATTATTATTCGTAGACGAGAACAAACTATGTAAAAATTGCTTGCGCGCTGGACATACAGTGTCTCATTGCTGGTTCGGCGCCTGCACTATGCAATCGTAAACACCATTCGCTTCTTCATGGTGAGTGCTGTGATAATGGCAGCACGTCAAAGTCTGTAGGGCCACACGGCGACGCGCAAGCGCCGCCGCCGCCGCCGGTGTCCACATCGTGTCGCGAGTCCGAAGCGACGGGCAGCGCACACAGTACAGCGTTACACAGTGCGTCAACTTCAACGCGTCAACAAGTTGACAATGGGTATTCGTTTCAAGAACCCGTTATTCTTTCGACTGCATTATTAGAAATTTTAAACCGTGATAACAAGTATCACACTATTCGCGCTATTCTAGATAATGGCAGTCAACATTCATTTATCACAAAATCTTTATGCGATAAATTAAAAATTCGTTTGATACAGTCCACAGTAAAAGTAGCAGGAGTAGGTAATTCGGTAACCCAATCTACACAATCGTGCAATGTGCAGTTGCGATCTAAAAATAGTGAATTCAATACGCATTTAAATTGTCTCGTCCTACCTTGCATTACCGCAACGTTACCTTCCGTTACTCATACTAACGCAAAATTCATGATTCCGAGTAATGTATCACTCGCTGATCCTAATTTTCTAATGTCAAAAAGAATCGATTTACTAATCGGCGCAGATAAATTTTGGGAACTTTTAAGTGAAGGATTGATTCGACTTACAAACGGGCCATACCTACAAAATACTAAGTTAGGTTGGGTTGTATCTGGTGTCATACATGATACAAAACGTTCATCCGTTAATCGAGTCCAATGCAATTTTACGCACACCTACGACAACTTAGATATTCAATTAACTAAATTTTGGGAATTAGAGGAGATAAGTTCAAAAACAGATAACATGTCTAAAGAAGAACATGACTGTGAAAATTTATTTATAAAAACAACTACTCGTGATAATTATGGTCGTTTCTCTGTTCGTATTCCACTACGCGAATCAGCTGATCAACTAGGCGATTCATACCAACAAGCCGAGAGTCGGTTCCTCGCGCTTGAACGCAAGTTAGGTCGGTGCACACCGAGTTATAAAAAATTATATTTCGATTTTATGCGTGAATATTTGGAACTCGGTCATATGACAAAAATAGATACTTACACATCTCCAAATTATTTCTTACCGCATCACGGTGTATTTAGAGAACATAGCGCAACTACGAAATTACGAGTAGTATTTGACGCTAGCGCTAAAACTACTTCCGGTCAATCGCTAAATGACATCCAACTGATTGGGCCGTCTTTACAAAATGACATTGTTGCCATTCTTTTGAGATTTCGTCAGTACAAATATATTGCCTGTGCAGATGTCGAAAAAATGTACAGACAAATATTAATTCAACCCGATCAACAATATTTGCAATTAATTTTGTGGAGAGAAAACCCGTTGGATGCGCTCGGTGTATACCGGCTTAACACAGTTACTTACGGCACGGCGTCCGCGCCATACCTAAGTATGCGATGTTTACAACAGCTGGCGTCGGATTGCACTGATAATGAAATCGCTAATATTATTTACAAAGATTTTTACGTAGACGATTTAATAACGGGTTGTGATGATAAAAATAAATTATTAGACATTTGTAATAAAGTTTCTACGGTATTACAATCGGGTTGTTTCTGTTTACGAAAATGGTTGTTCAATTTCGATTTGTCAACTTTAAACGCGTCAAAGAATTTATCTCTAGGCGAATCCTGTCAAAGTAAAACTTTAGGTTTAGGTTGGTTCGCAAATACAGATGAATTATATTATACGACTAAACTTGAATTAACCGGGAGTCACGTTACTAAGCGCATTATGTTATCGGCAATCTCACAAGTTTACGATCCGTTAGGTCTATTAGCGCCTATTATAATACTTGCAAAAATATTATTACAAAAATTATGGACGTATAAAATCGGATGGGACGATCCGGTACCTCATGATATTTTAATTAATTGGCAAAAATTCGCTGATACCCTTGACTGTTTGGGTAAATTACGTATACCACGTCAGGTTATAAATAGCAAAATGCAATATATAGAATTGCACATATTTACTGACGCTTCTCAAAATGCTTACGGCGCTTGTGCTTACGTGCGTATGTACTCGGATAACAATGCCGATCATGTATCCGTAGCCTTGTTATGCGCTAAGTCGAAGGTCGCGCCTGTCAAACCGATAACTATACCGCGTTTAGAACTATGCGGGGCATTATTAGGTGCAAAGCTGTACACAAAAATTATAAATTCACTTCGTTCAAATTTCACTAATGTTTATTTCTGGTCTGACTCCACAATTGTGCTGGGATGGCTACGAATGTCACCTAACACTCTTAAAACATTTGTACAAAACAGGGTGGCTCAAATCAATGAACTCACTGGTAGTTTACCATGGTTACACGTAGGAAGTAAATCCAACCCAGCTGACTTGGTGTCACGCGGGGTCACGTTGGACGCGCTGCGCACAGCTGATATTTGGTGGCACGGGCCGGCATTTTTGCACGAACGGCTGTGTAATTTTAGTTATGATCATAGTTGTCATAATGTTAATTTTAACGAGTTACCAGATACTAAATTAACTACCACACTGTTAGTACATCAAATTAACGAGAATACGTTTCCGTTTGAGAGATTCTCTTCATTTACTCGTATGAAGCGTGTATTTGCGTACATATTACGTTTCATTGATAACGTTCGTAATAAAATAAAGGTAAATCGTAAATATGGGCCGCTTCAAGTAGATGAGTTAAATAAATCGATTATTAAGTTGACTCAAATGTCACAAAACCAATCGTTTCCTGATCTTTATATTTCATCAAAAGGCAATGTAACTTTAAAGGCTACCCGTAATATTTCTGGTCTTAATATATTTGTTGATAATAATAACATTATTAGAGTTGGGGGTAGGTTAGATAATTCTTTAAGTTTCTCATACAATAAAAAGCACCCCATCCTGTTATGTAGTAAACATATCTTTACACGTTTGTTATTCCAATATGAGCATAAGCGCCAGCTTCATGCAGGTCCTCAATCACTGCTAGCTAGTATACGAGAAAACTGGTGGCCCCTCAGAGGCCGCAATTTGGCTAGAACTGTTGTACATACATGTGTGACATGTACACGTATTAAGGGTAAAACTGTTTCAGTTCAAATGGGTAACTTACCTGTAGAAAGGCTAGAACCAGGTTATCCGTTTATAAGGTGCGGTGTAGACTATGCAGGACCCATGTTTTTTTTGAACCGTAAAGGGAGGGGCGCTAAACTGGAAAAGTGCTATATTTGTTTTATTTGTCTGTTTCTTAACGCGTGCAGTTCACATAGAATTAGTGACTGATTTAAATTTAACAACTGATGCTTACATACTAGCTCTAAATCGGTTTGTGTCTCGAAGGGGTAAACCCGCTGAAATATTTTCAGACAATGGTAAGAATTTTGTTGGGGCAATGAAGGAACTTACACAATTTCTTAAGAACAATCGTGATAATATTATGGAGATTTTAGCTAATGATAATATAAAATTTAATTTCATACCACCATATACACCGCATTTTGGGGGATTGTGGGAGGCAGGAGTAAAGTCTTGCAAATATCATATCCGTCGTGTTATTGGCAACACGAACTTAACGTACGAGGAGTGTAGTACTATATTAACTCAAATTGAGGCCGTCCTAAACTCTCGACCCATGTACCCACTGTCCACAGACCCTACCGACCTTCTTCCCCTCAGCCCTTCTCTGTTTCTGATAGGCCGACCGCTCACCGCACACGCCAGCCCAGACTTGACGACTACAGCTTCACATCGCCTGTCACGTTATGACCGCGTGGAACAGATGCGACAGCAGTTCTGGCAGAGATGGTCAAAGGAGTACATAGCGGAGCTTCAGACCAGAACGAAGTGGAAGACAAGTAAGGAAGAATTGGTACCTAATACTCTTGTACTCATCAAGGAGGATAATCTTCCGCCTCTCAAGTGGCGCTTGGGGAGAATCCTTCATACTTTTCCTGGAAAAGATGGCCTGTCACGAGTCGCCGACATCAAAACGGCGACCGGGACGGTGCGAAGGGCATTCTCAAAAATATGTCCTTTGTTACCACAAGAAGAGAAGAAGACGGATCCACAAAAATCATCCAATAACCATTAAAATGTCAACGTCATCGGTACTTCGTTGGAAGCAGGAACTTCCAAGGCCGGGGGCATATGTTAACGCCCTCTATTGATGTAAAGTCAACAACACATTGCATGGCACCCTCTAGCGTCGAGTAAACGGAGGCTCGGCGGAAGAGGATGGAACGAGAGAGCGACGCACGGAGAGAGCTGATTGGTCGTCGGCGAAGGACTTTGAAAAACGTTCAATTTCTTCGTTCCACGGATCAAGAGTTCGTTCGAGACAGAGATCAAGAAAAAGATGGTAGTCGGTTCACCATCACAATTTTATTAACTTTAATTGTTTTCTACTCTGCAACTCATGTAAATGTCATAAATAAACGCCTAAAACCTAAAAGAATAAATGGACAGTTCATATCCGCTTTATTCGTGCGGTAAGTTCAATGACCTTCCTATGAAGGACAAATTATTATTCGTAGACCAATATGTTTGTAAGTTTGAGGGTCAGGCTTCTTCAATGAACTGTCCATTTATTCTTTTAGGTTTTAGGCGTTTATTTATGACATTTACATGAGTTGCAGAGTAGAAAACAATTAAAGTTAATAAAATTGTGATGGTGAACCGACTACCATCTTTTTCTTGATCTCTGTCTCGAACGAACTCTTGATCCGTGGAACGAAGAAATTGAACGTTTTTCAAAGTCCTTCGCCGACGACCAATCAGCTCTCTCCGTGCGTCGCTCTCTCGTTCCATCCTCTTCCGCCGAGCCTCCGTTTACTCGACGCTAGAGGGTGCCATGCAATGTGTTGTTGACTTTACATCAATAGAGGGCGTTAACATATGCCCCCGGCCTTGGAAGTTCCTGCTTCCAACGAAGTACCGATGACGTTGACATTTTAATGGTTATTGGATGATTTTTGTGGTGATTTAGATTTAGACGAATTATTATTATTATTACGCGTTGCGACGTAGCTATGTGAGTTAGCATGTTTTGATTGATTGGTTGATGATTTCTTTACGGAACCATCGGATGTTTGCTTACCAGAATCATGTGCACCTTTAATAGATTCTAACATGTCCGCCCTGTCGGTAAGAAATGTAATCATATCGTTTAGTGTTAATTTTTTATTAGCGTGACTTGGTAATTTAGAAAGTGCACTTTTATGGTTTTCCCACTCTTTCTCGGTAGTTGAGTCCATTTTAGTAACAATAAGGAATATTATTAAGGTATCCCATTGATCTGTGGGCTCATCTAGACCTTTAAGAGCACGAATATTTTTTAGTATGTTATCTATCAACTTACGAATATGAAATGCAGATTCTTTGTGTAAAGACTGTAATGAGAACAGAGCTCTAACGTGGTTTTGAACGAGTAATCTATTATTATTAAACCTGTTCTCCAATAAACTCCAGGCTATTTTGTAATTTTCAGCAGTAAACTGTAACGATTGTATTATTTGACTAGCAGTGCCAGTGAGCGCGGAACGCAAGTAATGAAACTTTTGAACATCATCTATAGTTTTAGAATTATGAATCAAGGATAAGTAAGTGTCTCTAAACTCTAACCACTGTTCAAATGAACCGTCAAAGGAGGGCAATGAGATAGTGGGTAATTTAATGCTAGAGGTCTTATTGCAGACTTCAACATCGTTATCAATAATTTCTTTACTCTTTAGTGTGCATTTCGCCATAGATGTGATGTCATAAAATAGATTTTCAAAGGTTTCTCTTTCCATTAATTGTTTTTCTAAGTCTCGTTCAGAATCCTGTAGGTGAAATTCTATCTCATCCTGAATGGTTGAGAACTGTTCTAATAGTGACATAATATTACTGCAACGATCTTCTAGAGCAATTTTTTGAGATTCTGATATTTCTACGTCTTGTAACGATTGCACATATTTAACGAATACAGTAAACTTTCCTTTCACTACACCCCTTTTTTTAATCAAATCTTTATATTCGTCAAGTGGCATTTTGGGAGATTCTAAGAGACAAAAGAAAGTACTTACAGTTTTTAACTTGCTCGATCGAACTCGAAATCACGCCGTTCAAAATGGCGGTAGGTAGGTATTTCAAACGCGGGCTCGCGGCACGACTAGTTAACTGGAATTTTGCAAAGAATACACGATATTAACACACATGACCCTTGAGGATGGGTTTGGATAGGAACACTGAATGGCCTGACCGTTTTATTTTCTGCTGGTTGCCGACTTCCATCTGTAGGTACTTCTTCTAACTCATGTAAATGTCATAAATAAACGCCTAAAACCTAAAAGAATAAATGGACAGTTCATTGAAGAAGCCTGACCCTCAAACTTACAAACATATTGTGCTTACCAGAATCATGTGCAATCCGACGCCAGCTGTTGTAAACATATCTTTACACGTTTGTTATTCCAATATGAGCATAAGCGCCAGCTTCATGCAGGTCCTCAATCACTGCTAGCTAGTATACGAGAAAACTGGTGGCCCCTCAGAGGCCGCAATTTGGCTAGAACTGTTGTACATACATGTGTGACATGTACACGTATTAAGGGTAAAACTGTTTCAGTTCAAATGGGTAACTTACCTGTAGAAAGGCTAGAACCAGGTTATCCGTTTATAAGGTGCGGTGTAGACTATGCAGGACCCATGTTTATTTTGAACCGTAAAGGGAGGGGCGCTAAACTGGAAAAGTGCTATATTTGTTTATTTGTCTGTTTCTTAACGCGTGCAGTTCACATAGAATTAGTGACTGATTTAACAACTGATGCTTACATACTAGCTCGACTTCAACACAAACTGGGCTAATGCCCGAGAGTTTGAAGAACGTCCCCAACAATCCCGACCCCGCACTGAGAGGAGTGCGAGTTGGAAAGGAGGGAAGAAAAAGGAAGAAAAGAAAGAAGTTAAAACTGATACTGCTATTTCGTATGATTTTAGAGCGAAAGACGAAACCGCTCCAGTTGACGAGCCATTGTATGACCTTGGCCCGCACACAAGTTCAATACCTGTCCAAGAGACGTACTGTCAAAATTTTGAATTTAGTGGATACATTGACCAAGTTGAGCGTACGTACGAGTCACTTCGAGGTGTCGACCCAAGGCTAGACAGACGCATGCCATACTCTATGTTTCAACATTCAATGTCGACAATTCTCAACTGTTACCTTATGGACTTAACTTTAGACAACGGTGAACGTAAATTAGACGCTGCCCGCTGTCAAGATCTCCTGCCTGAAGACTTGTGTATTCCAGATAATCTATATCATTACATCACTAGCATCGGAAACACTACCACAGTCGGTGGAGAAGAAATTAAATTTAACCTCCCGGAAGCAGCCGTGCCACAAGCCGCAGACGACAATATCCCTGCAGGATCGTACGGCCCCTTGACCCCGGAAAATCATAATGTATATGAATGTTACATCTCACCGCTAGTCACTTCTAATCGTGTGTTAAATTCCAGGCGTCTTCCAAATGACCCTGAGGTACTTCCACTCCCTGCTGCCTTGGTGCCCCCTGGTGCAACGGCAACTCTCAATTTACTGGGCCATGGCCCGGCAGACGTTCTACCTGCGGAAGCCCGCCCCAGAATTGAAGGTTTTGAGTTCCCTGATGGAGATTCTGTCGCCGCGCGTCTTCGTATATGCCCCGAACTTATGAGCAGGGTGAACACGGTTCTTTTTGAGCTAAGAGGCCGCTACAAAATGAGAGATATGGGCCGCTCGTCCCCTACGGTCCGAAATTATTTAAAACCAAAAACGTCCAATTCGTTCGAGTTCCAGAGCCTACTCCCGACTTACAGAAACTTAGTCGTAAGCAGTGCCAAGTAAGAAGCTCAGCAGCGTTTGGATCTAATACTGCAGGATATAATAACGTATCCGTACTACATCGAGAGCGTACAAATAATGCGAGAGGTGCCTGTTATTTAGTTAATGGCGCCATGCCGCATGGTTGGCTAGCCACTATTAACAACAATTTTAATATGGTTGGCCCCTTTGCTCCCACCGTTGGTGCCAATAATCCGGCTCGAAGGACCAATATGTTTGTAAGTTTGAGGGTCAGGCTTCTTCAATGAACTGTCCATTTATTCTTTTAGGTTTTAGGCGTTTATTTATGACATTTACATGAGTTGCAGAGTAGAAAACAATTAAAGTTAATTAGTCGTGCCGCGAGCCCGCGTTTGAAATATTTATCTGCGCCGATTAGTAAATCGATTCTTTTTGACATTAGAAAATTAGGATCAGCGAGTGATACATTACTCGGAATCATGAATTTTGCGTTAGTATGAGTAACGGAAGGTAACGTTGCGGTAATGCAAGGTAGGACGAGACAATTTAAATGCGTATTGAATTCACTATTTTTAGATCGCAACTGCACATTGCACAATTGTGTAGATTGGGTTACCGAATTACCTACTCCTGCTACTTTTACTGTGGACTGTATCAAACGAATTTTTAATTTATCGCATAAAGATTTTGTGATAAATGAATGTTGACTGCCATTATCTAGAATAGCGCGAATAGTGTGATACTTGTTATCACGGTCTAAAATTTCTAATAATGCAGTCGAAAGAATAACGGGTTCTTGAAACGAATACCCATTGTCAACTTGTTGACGCGTTGAAGTTGACGCACTGTGTAACGCTGTACTGTGTGCGCTGCCCGTCGCTTCGGACTCGCGACACGATGTGGACACCGGCGGCGGCGGCGGCGCTTGCGCGTCGCCGTGTGGCCCTACAGACTTTGACGTGCTGCCATTATCACAGCACTCACCATGAAGAAGCGAATGGTGTTTACGCACACAGTACAGCGTTACACAGTGCGTCAACAACTTACAAACAATGCCAATTTTAGTTCCTGGAGAACCTAGAGGGCGCTTTGAATCGGCGCAAAAAACAACTGTCATTTCGTAGAGTATCGTTAGTCCAGCGTACTTGTTTAATAGAGGTCAGTGCCAGTGACTGAAAGATTACGATCTTCACACTGGCCAGTATGAAAAATCGGCGATTTCATAGGTAATGGCCTAATCTTCTTAGCGTGTCGATGGTAAAAATAGCACGATAATTTTATTTATATATTTTTTTAATTTGTTTGACCCAAAATTCAGCAAGGTTACGCTATGTTCCTGGACTACGGATAGAACTACAGTTGGGAGGCAAAAAAAATCGTAACACTGAGTGCCGCGAGTCCGCGCATGTTAAGGGCATCAAGTTGGGTAGTCTAGCCAATGTGTGCTGCGCCTTGTCGTCCGACCTATTTCCACAGTTACAGTGGTTCAAATGAGACGTTGTATATCCAACGTACCACTGTCAACGGGAATTTGAGGGCCATATGCTGTATCTCCAATCTCTCCATTACGCCTCTTAATCTGGTCATCCTCACTGTAATCGGCGATGTTAGGATGTACATACATTAAAAATTACATAACTTACTTGGTCAGAGTTCTACAGTTTTTCAGGTCCATGATGATTATTCGCAAATACTTTGAGGTTCTAAGCAGCGAACGTTCTCGTCGATATTCAATATATGCAAAATGTTTTTTAATAATGGCATCAGGCGTGAACGACGAATAAAAAGACAGAAGTTTGGTTTTACTTCACGCCGCTTTTCCATCTTTTTTATTATGAAGTAAGAGCACGCCTTTTGCACAGAGCATTGAACTAAAGCTTCTTATTATTATTAATATAATACCAAAAACACAATATCATCTGAGGTTCCCTCGTCACAATCATATTTAATTCACCCCGAGATAATGTTTCTTTTAATTTTTTGAATAATTGAAAATTCTAATTTATCGGTCGTTACTAGATTCGCAATATTAAAAAGGGTATGCCCCTTTTCCCAGCTGTTTTACAATTAATATTTTAGTTATTATTCTATGTGAAAGGACTCTGTTTGGAATTGATGTCTAATTATATATACATGTTCATCGGTTGAAATTATGTTGTTTTGTAGTCAAGACGGCTGGTCACTGACCATTGAAATGTTGAAATGAAAACAAGGGCACTATTCTAAATTGTTCGGGTGGGATGAACACGAATTTGAGTTTCTTTATCCTTAACCGATCCGGTTTCTTCAAATTTTCTTGTTCGGTTTGCTGCACTTGGCTGATCAAATATTGTACGCACTTTACCGAGTTGTCTCCGCACGATTCTCACCATATTTATAGTGATTTTTTACAATATTATCTCGTTGTTCCGTCTTGTCTTTCCATATATAACTATCACAAATAACAACAGATTACAAATGCTTACTTATCGGCGTTTCATTCCCGACAGTTAGAAGATTAAGTTACTACTCTGTCAAAGAAGTACCGGGAAAAGATCAATAATACACAAAATGTTAGTTATTCATCCAAATTTATTTTATCGTCTTCAAAGTAGGTATGCTCCTTCAGAAACGATACACGCAAACGATTAATCCAATCGTCAAAACGTTTTGAAACGCTTTTTTCGGAACTGAGTTTAGTTCTCGATGGATCACATGGATGGAGATTCATGTTTTCTACCGAATGAAAACGGGTGCCACGAAGTGGTAATTTGAGTTTAGGAAAAAGAAAGAAGTCGGCTGGAGCCATATCTGGTGGATAAGGTGGTTGCTCGATGGTATTTGTTGTTTTTGGTCAAAAATTCGTTCACAATGATGGACTTGTGCGATGGCGAATTATCATGATGCAAAATCCAACAATTAACCGTTCACAAATCTGGCCTTTTTCTTCGAATTTGCTAGCTTAAACCCCGCATAACGGTCAAATAATATACCTTATTTACTGTTTGACGTTCTCGTAATCATTCCGAGTGCACAACACACCACGATAGTAAAGAAAACAGTCAACATGACTTTGACTTTTGATCGACTTTGTCGTTGTTTTTCCGGTTTCGGTTCAGTTGGAACGCGCGACTCCAAAGCTTGTTTACTAGTTTGAATGTCAAACTCGTACACCCACGTCTCGTAACCAGTAACAATGCGTTTCATGAATGTTGGGTCGGAATTGACTCGTTCTAGAATGTCTTCAGCGACTCTTATGCGATTGAGTTTTTGGAGAAAATTCAGGTCTTTTGCGACTAGCCGATCAGCAACATGTTTCTTACCCAAGTGATTATTTAAAATGATACGGATCGACTCGTGGGACACAGAACGTTCAGCGGTTATCTCTCAAACTTGAATGAGTCAGCAGGATTGTCCGAGAGGGTTACCGCTGCCAAGGAACATAAAAGGCTAAGGAAGGAACATGGATGGGTTTAGTCAGTAAGAGTCCGACACTCCCTTCCGCTCCACCTAGAACGGGAGGAGCCATTTGATGAATTCCCATCCTTAAAAAAAAAACTTGAATGAGTAGTTTCAGTCACTATTTTCTTTACTTTTGCGATGTTAACTTCAGTTGAAGACGTTGATGTCCTACCAGGACGAGGCAAATCTTCCAGCATATCTCGCTTTGTGTTTTTGATAAAGTCGATTCACCGTAAGCCTCCTGTAACATTTTCAGTGACTTCGAACACGAAATTCCATTGGCGATGCAAAATTTAAGACAAACTCTTTGTTCGATGTTTTTGGCAAAAATCGGAATATGATCTGTAACTAAAAACACTCCGCGCCAAAATGGCAAATATTTATGCCAATCTAACAAAAAAAAAAATTTGAATTTGGAACCATAAACAAATCATCCATTCCCGATACTTTTTTGATTGAATGTATATAATCAAATTACTCTAGTTTCGAGTATCTAGTTAAGTCGTTGGTTTTAGTTTTGTTTGTTTTTTCGACTGACTTCCGTAACTTTTTAATTTTTATTGAGTCTGTTTTTTTTTTTGTTAGAAGTTTTTTTTTTTCGCTTTTCAGTGCGTACTGTTATAATACCATGTTAGATAGCTAATGAAATGTGGAAGTTTTTTTTTTTTTCAGTGTTAAATGACACATTTATTTTGCAAAATCTGCTTCAAAAGAAGGGTCGTAGTTTTATGAAATGTTTATAACATTTCAAGAAATTTTCATTACACTTTACAATGCTTTTTTTCAAAGTTTTGAGTATTTTTTGATGAATCGATTTTTGGAGGATTCGTTCATATACTGTTTTTGGATAATTTCCAAAAAACTTTAAAAGTTAGGTAACTCCAAAATAACCGGTTCGGTTTATTTTCAAATATTCATATGATAATGTTAGTATTTGAATTGGGCTAACAACTATTTTTTTTGTCATGGTATTTTTTTGGGAATCGTTACCTAAATATACATATATGTAGTTGAGTCGCCTTCGTTCACTCCATTTCCTACTAGCATAGGTATAGCCACTTAGAACACTAGTAACAGTGCGATGTCCAAACGAATGCCACACTCCATGTAGTTGGAGTACAATTATAGTAGGTACCTATGTAGAAATGAAGTAATACGCACTAAATCGATTTTAACCGTAATATTATCGAATAATCTGCGTATCGTTTCACCCATAAAGCGTACAAATCAATAAAGCAGATCATGCATGATTGTCTTTACGCACAGGTACCAACAATAATTTGTATGTTAGTGTAAATTGAAATGAATGAAATTTCTTATTTAACTTTTAATGTTTATAATTCTACTCGTCATAATTATTATTGTTGATGACCATAATTTTGTGCCACTAACAGGACTTTATATAAACGATATAACGTCTTAAAAACTTGTAACATTCACAGTATTCTACAAGCCTGGCGGATGAAGCCCGTGACAACCATGCTCAACAAATTGAAAGAGCTGAAATAGCCAATCTAGTACGATCTAGAATGGAATCATTAAACCTCACCGGAATTGACTATGATGATGTGAGCGAGAAAAGAAATAGTCTGTCGTATGTCATAATAAATCCTAGCTGTGACTTAAACTTGCAAGAGGGCGATATAATGTAAGCATACGAAAGTTCGTTCTGTCATTTATTAGGTTAAGCTGATGCAAAAATAATGTCTTATAATATATTCGTTACATTTCAGATACTTAGTTCGACCTTCACCATTTTCGGCGCAAAAAACGTTTGAACGCCATAACAGTCGCCGTAAATCAAACATAAGTTTTTGTTCACAAGCGTTAATTCAAGCTCAGGGAGTTTCGAGCAGGAGGGGATCCACCATCGGTGCAAGTTTCGCTCCACCTCGTGCGCCTCCCCTCTCTACTACTAAAGCTAACTCCTTATCGCTGCCTGATAGTCCTACTATCATAACAGATTTCAGAGGCAGGTCAAATTCACTTCGGGTTGTCGACGATATATTATTGAGACGATCTAATTCTCTACGTCAAGGACTAAGTGGTGTTGGATCTCGTCGCCGCAAGAGCAGTCTCGAAGAAATTGGTATATCTCACTTCAATTCATTACTACAACATCAACAACAACAGCAGCAGCAGAATGCTTTTAAAATTGCTTTGAATGGCAGTATTGGTTTGGAAGTAACCCCGCCGGAAGAACATCCGTTGGAACGTCTGCCTGGACCGAGCATACCACTCGGCGGATACCAAGAAGTCGCGGTTGCTTTACCGTCTTCATCCTTAGGTCCCACGCTCCCAACTGTCACCTCATCTCCAGATCCCCAACATTTGCAAGGGACTATTGTATGATACCACCTTATGTGGGGACGACGACTGAGTTCCGTAATTAGAAACAAGTGGACGTAGAAATTTGTCCGGTAAAATATAATCGAGCTATTTCTCCTGTAGTTACCGGCTAGTCCGGCTATGTAATGTTTACTTGAACGCGGAACTTAACTCATCTCGTAGCGTCTCTACCTTCCACGTAGTGTCACCTATGTACATGTTTAAGTACAGATTTAGTGATTTAGATTGGTGGTTAAAGAGCTGTGTAATGTAAGCGGGATCAATTAGTTACTAGGTAATGGGGATTTATAAGTCAGCACATCGCTGTCGGAGTATATCAGAATTTTACGTGATTTTATTTCAAATTGTAAATTAATCGTAAATAAACTTTACAAAATGTTAATTATTGTAAATATATTTACATAGAAAGAACTATTTAACTTAAAAAGTAATTAATCAATTAGGACTCATTTTTCTAGATTTACTGACCAAAATTAAATAAACTTGGATTTGAAAATAGATTCCGTACTTTATCTATGCAGATTTAGATTTACCTAACACTAGATTTGAAACATCACCTAACTAGTTCAGATAATATAATAAAGAACATGTATGTATTCACACAGAAATTGTTTTTTTTTTTTCATTTACAGCCCATGTAAGTTAACCTTTAAAAGGTCAAATCACTCGTATAAGCTCTGCACGGGATCGGCATCAGCTCACCTCATCGGCACGTCGTCCACGCACGCAACCAGATCGGCCTCGACTTCCGAGGCTTCACTACGGCATCGCTCCGCTTACGTCACCCCGTGCAGTGCGTTATACGTGTGAATTGTCCTTGACAATCAACTGCCTCGTCTCAACATAAGCTGCTAGCTGCTGCGTAAGTATGTTGGGTAATGAGAAATGCTACCCGCTAGATACTACAGCTAGCCGCCTTGCTAAACTATTGTTGACTCTAGATTTAGAATTGATAACGAATCGCAAGTATCGTAATCGTCTATGACAGTGTATTGGAGTCGTTACATTAATTGTGAGGCCAACGTACAGGTTCAGGACGCATATTATGGTCTTCCGTATTTTGTATATTCCCCAATATAAACGAGAGTTGTATGCTTTTCTAATCTTTTAAACAACTAGAACACCGTTTCCTGTACGTCCCGTCGCCGCCGCCCCTCGATGGGACGAACAGGGCTTAAAATGAAAACGCAATCAATGCGTCTACTAACCAGATACTTCTGTAGGTTCGAATCATTTCGTGAGTTTTTCAGCTATTTGTTTCAAGAAGAATGGTGGTAAACAACCTTTTTTGATGGGCACTATAAGGTGCCACTAGTCGAATTTTTTTCCATACAAATTTCGGGAGAGTATTACTCCACTGTTTGACATTGTGTATACAATGTTAAACATGATATCGTTTTGACTTAATATTAATTTTGTCTGTACGAAAACAGAACAGTAAAAAAAACAACCATTAAAAATTTATAAGCCAACATGTAGTAAAGAATATACCCGTAATTGTAGTATTTAGGTTTTATTTAACAAAATTCAACATATTGATTCCATGACACTATGAATCCTGACAACTCAGTTTCTTCTTTACTTTAGCGTTCTATATTGACCAAGGAGTTTATAATATATTACCACACAACAAAGATTCGTTTTAAACGGTTTTATTTAGCTTGCCCTGTTTGTTGTTGTTGTTATTTGGGTCCAATTTACTACTTGAAATTTTACCCCCTTCCTGTTGGCAGATTGATCTGATATTTAGTGGACACCTTTAGTTTAGATAACAATACAATTTCATTTAATCAGTATCATTATAAATCCAAGATGGCCGCCGCTACAAAATGACGGATTACATATTTTTTCAAAACCCCTCAATATGAGTATCAAATGAAAGGGCTTGACTAGTAGAATACTGTACTCTATGAAAAATTTAAGATGGCCGCTGGCACAAAATGCGAGATTTCATATTTGTTTCAATATAATTATAGGTAATGGGTTAATTAAAAGGCATTACAAATAGAACACAGTGCATGGCAGATCATAGAGTTTAGACAGTCTATACCATAGAACTATTATTACTAGCGTAGTACTTTATCTCAGTGGTCTATACTTACATTAAAATTTAAATCTAGGCATCTAATCAAAACAAAGAACTTCGTCAACTTAGAATCGGGATGCAAGCAAGGATCTCCCACCCAAGTCAAGATTTCGTATCGTGTCGAGGACCTTGTAATAATGAGGCACTAAATGAAATAAATAGAAAGAGAAATATTAAATAAATAAATATAAAGTAAAAGCTTGATAATAAAATAAGTAAAAAATTTTTAAATTAATCGTGTAAAAATGTAAATAGGTAGCATTTAGAATGCTACTAGCGGTTGACTGTTGATAGAAATTTCACGCGCCCCACGTTTTTTTTTTTTTTTATCAATTCACTAAATTGATGTGATGACTGGTACAGATATTCTATTTCACGAAGTCCGTTCGGCTTTGATTGTAATAATGACGTATCCCGACAAGCGCGCTTGTATGTGTTACACGACACTGAGCGCTCTCGAGGTTACGCACACAAAAACAATGTGAATGTGCACGCTTGACAACATTCATAGCCAAACGGACTTCGTGACATAGAACATCTGTACCTAGGACCTACCGATTATTTTTTAGCTTTTAGTTCATTATCTAAGTACATCTTATTTTCATTAAAACGGTTCAACTTAAAAAAAAAAACTTGCTATTTTAACGTAATTTGGGTGTAAATAAGTAATAAAAGAACTCAAATATAGTGCCTTTTTTTTTTTTTTTAAGGATGGGAAATCATCCAATGACCCCTCCCGCTCTGGGTGGAGCGGAAGGGAGTGTCAGACTCTTACTGACTAAAACCCATCCGTGTTCCTTCCTTAGCCCTTTATGTTCCGAGGCAGCGGTAACCCTTTCGGACAATCCCGCTGCCCAAATATAGTGCCTGCAACTACGTCAGTTACTATAGTTGAATGGCTGGCAACTGTATCTAATTGAAACTTACCGTCGAACTCTGGTAGTATTATGTACGGTAAATATTTATTTGGTCTTGAAATTTATTGAAAAGTCTGGCTGTCTCGGTTGGTGTCCAAGGTAAAATCCTGGTCACCACCTACCTTTTGTTCGTCCATGGTTGCATTCGACTCGACCGATATGTTGTTACCGTCTGTGACGTTGTTATAGAGCCCCATATCACTGGGTCCTGGTTGATCTTGAGCGGCCATCTGAATCGGTATGTAGAACAACTGCTGAGCGAACTGTGGGTTTTCTGGCTTACCTGCCGTACGCATTGTGACGTCCGATGATACTGGTGTGAGAACCGATGGTTTTGGAATGTTAGGTTGATTCCTAAAGTTATTTGAACCATTTGGTCTAGAGTTACCTGATGTTGGTTTAGCCTTCCAGGGCAATACGGATTGTACCCATTTTTGACGCTGTTCAAGGGTCATATTATTTTGTTGAGGTACAAAGTTTTGTGGGGGAATAATAAAGCCAGGCACAAATGGGTTTACTGTATTACGGATGGGATTATTATTGCCTGGTGGTTTAGATAACTCCTTTGGCTTTGCTTGTGACGTTGAAGGATTATTATTAGTATAATTAGCTCTATTATATGAAAGCCTAGCTTCTTGTCTAGCCGCTATGATAGCTGCTTCGAAGGTGTCCGGTTTGGCGATTCGAACGCCCAATGAGACGTGAAAGTCGTAACTGGTTTATATACTGCTCAATAACCATCTTTTCGTAATACGATTTATTACCATGCTCTCCTACAGAATACAGAGCATCCAACAGCGCATGAAGGCGTTTGCCGAAGCTTTCACCGTCTTCTGCCTTAAGACTTTCGCACTCGCGTTAGCTCCTGCATTACTTATATTCCGTTTCGTGGTTCGCCAAGGCGCCTAGTTAGCGCGTTCTTAATTGATAGCCAGGAATCTAAGTAGCCTTCGTACGCTATTGCGTCTACGGCTGGACCACTGAACCTACTTTTAATTAAGCAGATGAATGCTGGATGCGAGCGATCTGCCTCAGAGGTTAACTGTTATAGATTTTCTACTTCCCTAATGTAATAATTAAGTAATTTAGGATTGCCATCATATCTTGGCATTAGATCTGCGATTAGTGCGTATGGGACATCATAATCCCTGAGCGACATTGTTTTTCTGAAGCTTGCCTGCCTAGTGGCGCTTGACGTAAAACAATAGAGGTGTCAAATTAAACACTGAATTTACTCGTGAAATACTTAACGCTACTTATTATAATTTTGTAGTTGCCTACTGCGATTTTAGCTTATAGACAGACACAATTAGAATAAGGCAGGAAATCGAGCAAGGATGAACTTGGTAAATAAGGGCACTTACCAAAGTTGCCACTGCATTCCCCTGTCGAGTCGAGTCTCAGTTAACGCAGCTTCCTCCAATTCTCCGGAGCTTTGTCCCGATGACCGTAGAGGTGTCCGAGCGCGCGATAGGTTCTTTGTAGATCACGAATTAACGATTTAAGAACCGTCTTAAGATGAAGAGTTGGATTCGATCTTAGAACGTCGCGATCCTACCGACTGCGCCAGTTATGTTTCGGCGGTCGGAAAATTTAATTATAAAAAATACAGGATATTAGGCTGATGCAAGACTGAATACAAATCAAAAGAAAATAATTCTATTGATTTTCCGGTAAATGCATAGTTGCAATACGACGCATGCTGACGGTGGCTGCATGCTCAGCGTATGAGTTAACTCATCTTCAAATTCATTTTTCTTCCTTATCCCTTTAAACACACAATATGGTGACACTTATTGTTTCTCCTTTTTCTGCAGAGGTTAATGTATGCACGTCTTTTGCCCCTTTTGTAGCCACTACCTTGCCGGGATCATTGCTGAGCTGAAGACCACTTTCATCCATGTTGAAGATTTTACTAGGCATTCCAACTAGGCCATGGTGGTCTAATAATACTTTTAGCATGTCGAAGTAATTATGAACTTCCTGCCTATTCATACCAAGAGCACGAGCAAGTGTTGAATTACTTCTCAAGAAGGAATTAAACCAATCTCGTCCTGCCAGTTTGTTGTCACGGTGGAATTGGTGTTTTATGAATTTTTTTTCAGCGTACGAGTAAGCCAGCTGTCGCACCCATAATGAAGTCGGTGGGTATCCCACACGTTTAAATTTTTTTATATATTCTACTAGCTCAGCTTCGTATTTACCCAAACAACAGCTAGGTCCTAGGTTACCTTTTACCAAGTTGTTTTTTTTTTAATTCGGCGTTGTAGTGTATTTTGACCAGTTCTGACCTCATCTCCAGCAGTCACTAAACTCTCTTCCGTCCATGATCCTAGCTCAGTCTTGCATAAGTAGGTACCGGCGACGCATTGTTATCCTTAAAATAGCCTAACGGGTAAGATGCCACCCGGTCGGGGTAATATGCCACATGGCATCATGCCCCACTGTATATCAACTGGCATGTCACCCCAACACATGGAAATAGCTGTCAAATGACAAATAAAAATGGCGTACTCGTCAACGAATTTAGCAACCTAATTAAGCAGGCCATTATCCTTTTGAGCGCCACGGTCTTCTATAGAAGACAATCGTTTCCGTGCACCCCACGCCACGTCTTTATTAGAAGACAATATATAAATACATGAACAAATGCTTTTGTGCGTATTCTTACTATTGCCCTAAACTTAAATGTTTATTTCAATAGGGGTCTTTGTTTATATTAAAAACAGAAAAATTATAATAGCCAAAAATTTTTTTATGTCCCAGGCGTCGTAGTCTTCATATGAAGACGTCTAGTGTTGTAGTTACTTGATCAAGTTTCTAAAGCGTCGATAGACACGAAAGTTTAAAAAAACACTTATTTCGAATGGAAATGTTGAGTTTTGAAAAAAATGCGACTCATAAAAGATATGTAATTAATTTTGCTAGCCCAGCGTACTTTGGTTAATACTGAAATCGATATTGAAAGATCTCGTCACTACGAAACTAGTAGATATCGGTGCCTCGTGCGCCATAGACATGAATAGAAGACATCCTGTGACGTCATAGACGTAAGCGCATCAAGGTCAGTGTGAAATAGTGCAGATTGCAGCTCTCTATTGTTGTTGTTTATATTGTTGTTGTTGTATAAAAAATTGGTGAAGTTAGTGAATTAAGTTCTGAAGAACTTCTAAACATCTTACAAGGTGTGGAGTCGGAAATAGTTTGCAAAGTTGATTGAAGAAGAAATGAATCAAGTGGAACCGTGTCTTCGCACGAAAATGTATGCCAAGATTTTAACATTCATTCATCAAGCCAAAGGATTTCACTCAAATGAAGTTTTTGAGACACGAAATTGTTAAGTTTATTATGTTGATTAAACTTTAAATTGTTAGTTAGGTACAGAGGCCAGCACATTAAGCTACCCGAAACTGTCAAATTTTCCCAATTAATTTTGAACCTTGTGCTATAGCGATAACGTTGAAAATCCATGAAAGAAATTTGACAGATTGTAGTAGCTTGATGTGCATTAATTAATTAAAATGATGAAAATTATGTTTCTTAATTATTATAATTCCCTACGAACATTAAGAAGGAAATGTGTGTGTAGTAATACTAATAATGTGTGTTTAGCATAAACATAGAATAGACAAAAAAAATTAAGAAAAGAGACCATAGACATCCCTAATAAAATTTGAACTTTTACGTGCTACGAGCGCCACGGTCTTGGTATTAAGACAACTGGATGACGTCAGAAGACAATAGGGATGTAGCCAGATTTGTTGTTGTTTTGTTTGAGTTATGTATCTGATTTGTCATTATTTAAAGTATATTCTGCTTTTTCTTATTACAACTATAATTGTAAATAAAACAAGACATCAAAATACGTCATTATTTTTATTTATCTGGTACATTTATATGAAATGCAAGTAACATTAACAAGTTAGTAACATTTATCGATAAAACAATTACCCTCATCACTACTGTTTACTATACATTCGTTATACATTTATAGCTTGGCGCTGGGGGTCACATCGCGTTCGGTACCGCTTGGCGCTCAAAAGGTTAAGTAAATCATACTAAATCAACACGATCCATCGATAAATATTTGCAAAAAACATTTGATTAGCCTTTCTAATAACATAAATTTTATAAAAGGTACAATATTTTCAGTTCTTGCCTTAAAATTATATTAAAAATTAATAATATCCACGGCCCCGTGCGAACCACGTTGCCAGAAGACCGAATGGAGCAAAAAATGCGCACTGTGTCGCCATCTGTACCACACGATTAGAAAATACAGAGTTGTGGCATCTTAAAGACGACGTAGATATAGATCGAGAGCAAGGGCGCTAGCGGTCAGGGCCAACATGCTGATACACAGGTTCGCTCGTTGTAGTATTGGGGTAAAGATTACGCTGTTTAAAGCGTATTGCCAATCGTTCTACACGAGCGGCCTGTGGGTAAGGTATACTAAGAGATCGCTAGACGCCCTGCGTATTCAATATAATAACTGCTTCAGGATGCTGTTGGGACTGCCGCGCTATTGTAGAGCGTCCGGTATGTTTGCATTTGCGCATACCGATGATTTTTAAGCCATAATGCGCAAATTCCATCTTGTCTAGAGCGCGGTCTACTTCTAACGGCATCTTAAGTATGTTTATGTAGAGCCAGTCAAAAAGAGCACTTGCCTTTTTTCCCGGATAAGTATCGTCTACTGGTTTGCGAATCGCAAGTTGTTGCATACTTCAACCTAGCTGCAGAGTATTCCTATACTTCCAAGTTCCGTGCGGCGTTGGCTGCTGGACTTCGTGACAACTGTCGCCTGATCCCAGGAAACTACGATTATCATCTTCCTGCCCTTATCCCATGTTACTTGGGGTCGGCGCAACATGTTTTCTTCTTCCATTCTCCCCTGTCAACCGTCACGCTATCATTCACTGAGACGGCCTTGTTCTCGACGTTCTATGCTGGAAAGTTTAATGTGCCTCTTACCATGCGGTGATCACTTCTGGTTTTCACCGCGTTGATCACAGAGACGTCATTGAATACTTGCTTCTTCGTCGACAAAAGGATGGTACGGCCGCCCGGCCGTGCCGCTTTTTGCTCGACTTGGCGGGGGCACTGCCGTGCCCCCCAACACGTTCATTTACTCCACTTGTTATCGTTTTACTTAAGACGAATACTTGCACAGATTCAACCTGGTAGACAAAAAATGTTTTTCGCTTAACATGTCCGAGGGTAGAAGTGTTTTACTTTTTCAAATACTTTGCAGCCTGATTACACGATATTTTAGGTTCTTGTGGAGAGTGCACAGGAACACTGCAGGTGGTGCTCCGCGTACACGGCGCTCATGGCGGAAGAAGTACTTTTCTGAAAACCTACTGTAAGAACGGACTGTGTTGTCACGAAGCATTCATATGTATGTGGGATTGTACGGCAAATAAACGAAAAAATACTTGAGACTGTTTATTTCTAGCACACAAAAAAAGATCAGCGTTACACCGTAAGTCCGTCGTGTATCTAGTTATCGCCATTTCTTCTCTTTCTCACTCACAACACATACTTCCCTTTCATCATCCGCTGCGTCCCGTTTTAACAAATGGAGCTGCGTTCATACTTTAAGATAATACAATATTTTTATCCCACAGTAGGCCATCCTGATCCATGTCTGTCCTCAGACATCCACACAAACATTCATCACTAGCTTTCAACTTAAATTTAACTCAACTACCAGTACAACATTACAACATCAGAATAACAACATGCATCATTACATCACTTATTTTCTACGATAACATCACTTACGAGTAATATCTAAGTTTTATTTTAAAAGAGAAGGTACAACATAACATCATCAATATTCCTCTATACCTAAAAATGTTTATGTTTAAACACTGACATTTAACATTGCAGTAGGTATAGTGTAGATATAGGTCTTTTAATTACATTAAACTATGCTAATATCATAACAATACATGATGTTAACAAACATGGCATACAATCTCTCTCTCACACACACAAACCTGAAACAAGACAAAGTTAACAAAAAACTCACCTTATAGGTTTTGGAGTTTACACCTGGCCACACCTTCATGTAATCTGCTGAACTAGAGGTCACCCCAGGGCCTTCAGTATTAGGATCGAGCTTTTTCACATCATATCTGTTGTTCCTCTTTACTTTTACAACTTGATAGGGCCCTAGATATTTAGCTTTCAGCTTCATTCCCGTGCCAAACTGCATGCGTTTTGTTGCCACTAAGTCTCCTTCATTGTACTTCATACTTTCTTTTCTCTTTTTACTGATATTTCTTATGTTTTCTTCTTGAACTTGTAGAATTATTAGCTTTCTCTCGTTTCTTTGCGTTTTTTATCAATAAATGACAACTATTTTATCTGGTTTTATTAAATTAACGATAGAAAACACGGAAGTGATATAAATTAAAGCAAATGCAAATAACGACTTTAATCTGTGACGTTTAATTGTGCGTGTGGCTGTTGGGCCTGATTATCTTCGTCTTAGAAAAAAAAAATACTTTATGCACCAGAGCATATAAAGCGACTGTATGTCGCCTACGCACAACATAAAGACGAACCTGTAACCCGGCCCTTGAGCAGTTTACAGGAATTAATAAGAAACAAGATGTTGATGGTTTCTATTGGTATTACACTACTCACCACCGTGCTAAAGTAAATTTATAAGGTATAATCTGTTAGGGAAAGATTCAATTAAACAAGTACCTTCTTAAACAATTAAAGTTTATTGTTAATACATAGAAATAGGTAGGTACACAAACAAATAATGTGGCGAGCCACTACACTATATACCTTTCCCAAACACTTGGGCATCCACCCATACAAATAGTCTCCGTTCCTACTTGTATTGGTGAAAGCCTGCAATGAGACTTATTACAATTTCTCAGAGTCGCTATATCGAGTCCGTGAGATGAACCACTTAATAACTTCTAGCTCAACCGTTCAAGTATTGACCTTTTAGGATTGTGCTCATAAAGGGAAAATAACGATTATGCAAAGCAATACCCGAGACACAATACTCTATAACAACTGGCTTAACACCTAGTTCCTACAAAGGCCTAACTCTCTCATATGATAAATTATGACACTATAGATTAACTCAGCGTTCTCTCAGTATAACAAATTACCTCTCAGTTAACAATCGAAATACCGTCAGTTGACGATTGAGTTACCCTCAGTTAACAATCGAAATACCGTCAGTTGACGATTGAGTTACCCTCAGTTGGCGGGATTAAGTCCCTTGGCTTCGTTCACAGGTTAAACCTGTGAACACACGAATAACGTGGCCTACGGGCATAGAAGGTGACGCTGTCGTTACCTCGAGTGGCGAACTTCCCTCTTCACCTGCATTCGGCTAGGTAAGGCCTTCCTTACTGCGGATGACCACACCACAGGGGGTAGACTAGAGTCGCCTGCACCCGGATCGATTTCCTATCACCCGATCACAGGGCCGCACCGAGACATCACGAATCGCTCGCGCGTAGCTTCGTGCAATAAAGAAAAGGCTAGCATATAGCCAGACCTGTAACAACGACCTTGTGTCAGAACAGAAATGTAAGACCCAAAGGTTGACCCACAGTAACAAGGAAAATGATTGAATACTCACAGGGTTCAGCTTCTGCCGTGCTTATAAATACCCCAGAGGGTTATTAGGGCACATCCCGATCCTCCCAGGAATACGTCCCTTCAAGTCAACCTCTTGGCTCGTGTCCTCGATCGTAAAGGCCGGAAACACTCTTGTCTTTTTTCAAACCGATCTGACAGTTTCGGGAATGTTCTGTCACAGACTAAAGAATATCATATCGATTTCATAAACCTAGCGCCATCTAGTGACGCGTAAGCTACACTAAACGAGCCTGTACAGACCCACGATAGACGTCGCTACCTGTTGCGACAAATGTCTATTTTGCAACGTCACAATGCCCCTCTTCCCACAAAAAGGTTTTTGGGTACGCAAAAACCACACCGCCCTCGGTGTTAAAACACTGAAGTGGGTAAACAAATTCCAAAGGAAACTTAAGTGGAAGAGCAAAATTTATTTGAAAACGCATGGTTTCAAATATTAATAAAAATATATATGAAATAACTTCAAAGAAATTAAATTATTTCATTAGTAAGTCCTACTGAAAGCAAATAACCAACCATAAATAATCCAACCTGCCAGGAAACCTATTCTACTAACAAAACTTCCTACTATCCGGGCATAACCCCCCCCAATCTTTCATGCATCCCTAAATTTCCTCTCTTTCAACCTGTAGCAACCTGCATTCGAACCGCAGGAGGCCACCTCTAGCATACTCCCGAATTCCGTCTGTATACCAGTGGAACTCTGCATTGTTCAAAATAAATCAAAACGATCCCCCTGGTGAATATGTTCAGCGAGCTGATACATATATTGAGCAAACAAAGTGCATAACTCACCAGGCAGGACGTATACAACATTCCCAGAATGAAAAAATCCTGAAAACAAAATGGTGGCTTGGCTTATTTTAAGAGTCACCCGCCGCTCTTAACTAGATAAGCACTAGTGCTATCTATAGTCTCACCGAAGCAACGATGCTATCTCGGCTAAACAAAACATTAGTGAAGGCCTATTTTAGAAGTCACAATCCGCTTCATAAAAAAAACAACCAAGCGAGCTTGGCTGATAACAACGTGAAGGCTTATTTTCGAAGTCACTATCCGCTTCAGTAAAGGCCTATTTTTGGAGTTACTACCCGCTCCGTTTCTGAATATGGATACAGCCATACTGAAAACAACAACCAAGTGGGCTTAGCTGTACACAACGTGAAGGCTTATTTTAGAAGTCACTATCCGCTTCATAAAAAACACATGGACACTGTCCTTATAAAAAAAATGGAGAATAAACACAAGGCATGCAAAACGACATAATACGGTGCAGTATAGAATGCCGAACGAACCTGCAGTCACGTTTATAATATAATATTAAAAAAAAAATGTAAAAATAAAGTATTACATCATACCTACGCCTTATCGTCGTTGTTGGAGTAGACCTCCAAACAACACGTGAAAACACGGACTACGGCTAATAAACCCCTGGCTGAGACGACTGAAAAACAATTTTCGACAACAAGAGATTATGTTAATAGATTTTCATATCTTTTATGTGCCAAGAGCCTAATGGTTTACCATTTAACCCTATGAGCTCATAAACTAAAGGTGAAAGCTTCTTTTTCACTATGCACTGTTGATATTTAGGAGCCAACTTCGATGCCTTATACTTCTCCGCATCACTTTGGATGTAAGTTTTACGCCAAACCATCTGGCCTTCACGTAAAGTGACGTCGCGCCTACGCAAGTTATAGTATTTCGCGTTTGTGGCATGAGCCTTTACAATATTGGCGCGCACCTTATCGAAGATATCCTTTAGGACTCCTAATTCGCCTGCATACTCTTCACGAGGCATAGCTACTTCATAATCGCAGTCGTCTGTGTTCACAGGAACGGATGACATCAACGTATAATCTATTACACCACCACCGAGTAAACTAATCTTATGTTTTATTAAGCCATGTAAAAACCTTATAATAGAAAAAAAAGATTATACCTTATAAATTAACTGTAACCCGGCCCTTGAGCAGTTTACAGGAATTAATAAGAAACAAGATGTTGATGGTTTCTATTGGTATTACACTACTCACCACCGTGCTAAAGTAAATTTATAAGGTATAATCTGTTAGGGAAAGATTCAATTAAACAAGTACCTTCTTAAACAATTAAAGTTTATTGTTAATACATAGAAATAGGTAGGTACACAAACAAATAATGTGGCGAGCCACTACACTATATACCTTTCCCAAACACTTGGGCATCCACCCATACAAATAGTCTCCGTTCCTACTTGTATTGGTGAAAGCCTGCAATGAGACTTATTACAATTTCTCAGAGTCGCTATATCGAGTCCGTGAGATGAACCACTTAATAACTTCTAGCTCAACCGTTCAAGTATTGACCTTTTAGGATTGTGCTCATAAAGGGAAAATAACGATTATGCAAAGCAATACCCGAGACACAATACTCTATAACAACTGGCTTAACACCTAGTTCCTACAAAGGCCTAACTCTCTCATATGATAAATTATGACACTATAGATTAACTCAGCGTTCTCTCAGTATAACAAATTACCTCTCAGTTAACAATCGAAATACCGTCAGTTGACGATTGAGTTACCCTCAGTTAACAATCGAAATACCGTCAGTTGACGATTGAGTTACCCTCAGTTGGCGGGATTAAGTCCCTTGGCTTCGTTCACAGGTTAAACCTGTGAACACACGAATAACGTGGCCTACGGGCATAGAAGGTGACGCTGTCGTTACCTCGAGTGGCGAACTTCCCTCTTCACCTGCATTCACCTGCATTCATTTTGCAACGTCACAAACCTTTAGAGCATGAGAAGTGAAAAAGACTATTATTTTCAAAAACACAAAGTGCTATAGCAAATAAAATCAATTCCAGTTACACATTCGTTTCACTTAGATAAGTTAATTTTATGGGTTTTCGCAATCAGAATCTATATACATCTCAAAATAAAAACTTGCTGTTGAAAATGTATTGTCATATCTGTCTTGCATTTTTACTTCAATATTTTTATATAGTAGGTATAGTAATACAATCAAAGGACATCATTCAAGTGTCAAACATTTTATACCCAAAAATTAAAGTGCAGGCCAGAAAAAAAAGGTATTGTTTTCGTATAGGAAACATAACATATCATAACATCTTGAGGATTTTTTACTATTACAACGAGTCTACAGTTGTAATAGTTACAATATGTTCGTGATGTTATATTAATTGTTGGTATTTTTTAATGTTAAGCTTAAAAAATATGATTTTTGGCATTTTCAATCTCAAATAGCAGCCATTGATTGCAGACTTTCGCTGTAATAGTAAAAATGCTCAAGGTGTTATTTCTCATAGGAAAACAATACGAGTACTTTTTTTTCTGGCACTTACATTTTTGGATACGAATTAAATGATGTCCTTTAGAGTATTTTCGTTAATATAAAAAAATATATATATTAATTCCTTTGTAGATGACTGCGAATGTTGGTGGAATTAGTGTTCTCGATGGAATAGCACTTCGAGTAAGTTATGTGCAAATCTTATCGTTGAATACGTGAGGAGGTGTGGAATATACGAGTACTGACACATTCACACATATTCAGCAACTCAAAAACGCCCATGAAAAAGAGCGGCCTGTGACTTCAATTCTATCATCGAAGTTTTGCAAAAAACCGCTTTTGAAATCGAACCAACCGTTTGAGAGCTCGACCACAGAGATAGACATACCGCCATAAATAACAAAGTTGTCACATTATAATTACAGGTTCAGGAGATGAGCCAAGGTAGCCCGCAAAAGTAAAACGTAAGTTGCCATTTTCTGCTCAGTGTCTGGTTGTATGTTAATCAAAATATTAGGTCCTTACATATGAAATTGGGGTTTTGTACGGGAGGAATATAAAGTAATTTTTTTAGGGTTCCGTACCTCAAAAGGAAAATCCGGAACCCTTATAGGGTCACTCGTGTGTCTGTCTGTCTGTGCGTCTGTCACAGCCAATTTGCTCCGAATCTTATGGACCGATTAAGTTGAAATTCGGTACACATATGAATCTCTGTGACCCAAACAGACGTGTAACGTAAATAAATGAGTTTTGAAAATGGGAGTCATTTTTGAGGGGTAAATAGACAATTAAAAAAAAATTCACAATCTGTACCGTGTGACATATCAAATGAAAGGGCTTACCGTGAGGATCTCAAATATATTTTTTTCATAATTTTAAAGAAAATTGTATTAAAGTTATTTAAGACAATAGACGGAAATTTACCATTCCCCCCCCCCCCCTTATCTCCGAAACTACTGAGCCTAAATTTTTTTTAAAAATACAGAAAATAGTTCTATACCTATAGATTACAGGAAAATTAATAATAAGTCTATGATCTTGAAACAACATGGTAAATCTCTCAATATTGTGCGTACAAACTTACATTTTCAGTTGGAATGTATGGGAGAACATGTTTTTCAACTACAATGTTAAGTTTGTTCTTGGGATAAATTCATTCCAACTATGGAACCCTTCATTGTGCGTGGTCCGACACGTACTTGGCCGGTTTTTATTTTTTTGTTAAATATATTTAATTAATCAAAGTATGCACCGTTGTTATCTATGCACTTTTGCCATCTCATAGGTATTTCATTGATCCCTTTACTAAAAAAACCATGGGGGCGAGAATCAATGAACTCTTTGAAGGCGGTTTGGACTGCCGCATCGGAGTTGAATTTTTTTCCTTTTAAGAAGTTGTCCAAATTCCGGAAAAAATGGTAATCTGTTGGAGCAAGGTCCGGGGAGTACGGTGGATGTCGCAGACATTTCAATTGTAGCTCATCTAACTTAGTGGTTGTTTGTTGTGCAGTGTGTGGTATTGCGTTGTCGTGAAGTAGCAGTGGCCTAGAGCAATTGACCAATCTCGGTTGTTTAGCAGCAAGTTCTTCCTTCATGGTTTGCAGTTGCTGACAATAGATATCTGCCGTAATAGTTTGGCCAGATTTTAGGAAGCTGTAGTGAACGACAGTCACTACAGACGCTAGTCCACCAAACACTCACAACTAACTTTTTCTGAGTCAATTTTTGTTTAGGGCGGGATTTGGCTGGTTCTCCAGGGTTCAGCCATTGCGACGAGCGCTTCCGATTATCGTACAGTATCCACTTTTCATAACAAGTAATGATTCGATTTAACATCCCTTCATTATTGTGTCTGTTGAGCAAAGTAACACAGCAGTCGACGCGTGTTTGCAAGTTCGATTCACTAAATTCATGAGGTACCCATCGTTCAAGTTTTTTTACTTTCCCGATTTGCTTCAAGTGGATTAATACAGTTTTATCACTTACCCCGAAGCCTGCAGCTATCTCTGAAGTGCTTTGTGATGGATCCGCTTCCACAATAGCCTTTAATTCTTCATTTTCCACTTTGGTCTCCGACCGTCCACGGGGTTGGTTCTGAAGGTCGAAATTTCCAGAACGAAAACGTTGAAACCAAAAACGTACCGTGCTTTCTTTTGCGACACCAGCGCCGTACACATCTTTAATCCTTCGAGCTGTTTCTGCAGTACTGGTGCCACGGTAGAACTCGTACTCGTAAATATCCCGATATTTCATGTTTTCCATTGTGCGGTAATAAGCGACGCCAAAGAAAAAAATAATGAGGTAAACACAAATGAATGACTGTTTTCAAAACTAAAATGTACCAGCTAAATGAATTTATAAATTTGAATTTGGAATTCTTAACCAAAGAGGAGATATTTCAGATCAAAGTGGTCAGTACGACAAAACGCTAATTTCATATGTAAGGACCTAATATTAATGATTTGCGACCGTAACAAAATATGTTTTTACAGAATTATAATAATTAGAATCATCAATACAACTCTATATGTTCAAATTACCCTATTTAATGACAATTTCACGAAATCATGATATAATTCTAACTTAGGGAGTTGTATTGCAGTAGGTACATTTTGATCAACATACTACCTAATTATGAGAAGAAAATGCAAAAAACGTAAGAAAATTGCGCTGGCTACCCTGGCCCTTTATTTAGCCTTATAGCACCGAAACTATGAAAAACAACTTTTGAAGTAATCGAATTGTTGCCTGTCGGTTATATTATATAGGGCCGAGGACGTGTAGATAGCAGCGCTATTTTTGTTACTCTTTTTACAAGCTTTTTATTATGCTTTATCCAATCTATACCGTTGCCAATATTGAAATTCTAGCTTGACATTTTCTTCGTGTACAAAGCAAGAGTCTGATGAAGAATTAGCATTTTCATCAGAAAACAATACTCCAACAACACAATTTGATAACGATGAAATAATAGTTCCACAAAATCCGCCGGAACCTTTGCAGACACCGAGCAAAACAAAAGCGAAGGAAACGTTCATAATATTACCGACTTTTTAAGTAGTGACTGGAAATCTAAAACGAAATGAGACAGCTATACATTTACTACACCTGCATCCTTATTAAAAACATAACTTCAAACTCAATACAAAGTAACATACAAATAAAGAAAAAAACAATGTCACATAACCTGAGAAATAGATATAAAAACAAACTTGAAGTCATAAGCGCACGCACTAATTACGGTAGAAAGACAATATTATTTGAAGGAGTTAATCTGTTCAATGAATTATCCGACGATATTAAAGAGTGCGATAATGTGAATACATTTAAAAATAAGCTTAAGAAACGTGTATGTTCATTATAACTTCTAATACTCTGGAAGAAATGGTATTGTACTGTATTATCATACTTATTACTTTGTATCTCATTATAAGCGGACTGTATGTTCTTATGACAAATAAATTCTTTAAACCGAAATGCGAACCTCAGCATATGTTAGAGCGAATACGTAAAGAGCAGAGGTACTCAGCTCATCCCGATGTCAGTAAATATAATTCGTGTACCTACTTATTAGCGCCTTAGTTCTCGCTCCGTAGGAGTAGCTCGGCCAAGTCAAAGCTAAAGAAACTATGTTTAAAAAAAAAACATTTAATACAAAACACGTTAATATTCCAGCAATCTGTCATCAACTGTACGGCAAAGGTATCTCTATTTTCCATAAATTAGAAATTGCTTTTACAAGCCGAAAGACTATTCACTAATACGATTTCCCTGTTCTAGTGCAAAGGATCGGACTGCCAGTCAAATGTAAGATTAAAATAAACAATTTACCTGCTTGATTTTTGCGGTGAATTTTATACTGAATAGCTGTGCCTCGCGGTTTCACCCACGTTAATTTGAGGAAAAAACCTACTTGTGAAAATATTTTAGAATGAAAATAAAATAATATTAAATTACAAATATAGATATTTACAAAAGAAAGAAAAAAGCGGCTAATTGCGAGTCGGACAAGGCGAAATCGTCGAAAAAATCTTTTATATTATTATGGAGAATTTCGTTTCTGAGACCCCTATAAGACATAACTGAACAACCAGCCCTTAGATCATCCAAGACTCTTCTAAAAACATAATATCTCATTGAAAAGACATCGTCGAATACAACAAAGAAACATCGTTGTGGTGCTTAATTATCAGCGAGTTCCCGACGCGACGTCTGCAGCCAAGGCGACGGGTGCGAAGTCTGCGCCGTGCATGCGCAGCGCCCAGGCCCCGAGCGCGACTGCGCCGCAGTCGTCAAAACACTCAAAACCAGTTGACATTTTAGATTTTTTTTTTTGAGTGCGTGTATTTATAGTTTATTTTTATATTTATTAGGTAAGTTTTTCTGTTAGTTTATGTGTGTTTTATATATATGTTCAATGCCGGCTGTAGCGACGCCGGAAACTGTGCTAGTAAAATTACCACATCGCTTGATGTTCAACTGGTGAGATGTCCACATTGCTCACAGGCACGCTTTTTAAAGGCGAACGGGGGCTGAGGATACACTATGGCAAGATCCACAAATCATAGTGTACCATAGTGCCCTCCAGCCGCATCCCCAACATCAACACCTCTAGAACAAAGTTTGTGGAAAAAATTTGCAAAATTAAAAAAATCTACTCCTAAGAGAGTTCCCCGGGGCAAATTAAGTGAAGGTGACAGCAGGGGTGCGGCCAGGATACTTTTCAGCAGCGATGTGGTGGCACCTTACTCTCCAGAAACACTAACAGCTCTAGAGAGGAAACATCCAGCGCCTGCGGACGGTCTCACCTTCCTCGACGCCCCCGACCCTCCCGACCTAAATTCAACCTTCCTCAACGTTTCGGCCCCCCAGTTGCTTGCAGCCGTGAGCTCCTTCTATCTTTTTGCCCTGCGCAAGAAGAACGGCAGCATTCGTCCCATCGCCGCTGGGTGCAACTATAGGCGTACGGCAGCCAAAATATGCTGTAAGCTATACAGCCGATCGCTTACAGCTAAGTTTCAGCCCCTTCAGCTTGGTTTTGGTTCGAAAGGGGGCTGTGAGGCTGCCGTGCATGCCCTTTCCACATTTTTGAAGTGGTGGGACAAAGGTGAGATCATCCTCAAGGTTGACGTTAAGAACGCTTTTAACTCTGTGAACAGGGACACTTTGTTGGCTGAAGTCAAAAACCCGAAATTTATGGTTTTATGTGGCAATATTACAGGTACCCTTCTAAATTATTATACAAGGACAATGTTTTGGAATCTGCAGTTGGATGCCAACACGGTGATCCTCTCTGGCCAGTCGTTTTCAGTTTAGCTATTCATCCAATTATACAGAAACTAAATTTAAAATTTAACGTGTGGTATTTAGACGATAGAACGCTAGGTTATGTAGATGTCGCAGACAACTGGTTAAATTAGCCGTTCAGTTAACTGCCTGGCCTTTAGAAGTAGTGTTCGCCTCGCTTCCTCCCTCGGCTCGAACGCGGTTGATCACAGTTCTAACCTAACCTAACCCACTTGTTCGGGGTGCAATGCCTTAATTACTGCAACCAATTCGGCTCGCGCGTGATTGGTTACAGACTTCCAACCTAAACTGTAATTGAATATCATTCAGGCCGTTAGTTGAACTGCCGCCGTTTAGTTGAAAGGCTAGGCAGTTAACTGAACGGCTAATTTAACCAGTTGGCTGCGACATAGACACTGTTTTGAAAGATCTACTACTCCTCAAACAGGAATTTCAGTCTATTGGCTTGGACCTTAACCCCTCAAAATTTGAATTTTGCCTTTCTGACATTACCGACAGACAATTGACTCTAGATAAATTTAATGCAATAGCCCCCCACAAATCAAAATTTTAGACAAAAGTTCACTGCTCCTCCTAGGTTCCCCAATTGTAGAAGACAGATTTTATATATTATAAAATTCGTCAGTTTTTTAACTACTCTAAAGGGAGAATGGGGGTGAAATTAACTCGAATCTCAGTATATAAGACCAAAATAAATAATAAAGTGTATCAGGGTTATCGAAAATCTACCCCTAACGGGGTGAAGAGGGGTAGTCAATTTCACAGGGGGTATTTTATTACGTGGCTTGATTATCTGGAAAATTGGTATAAATAATCTTTATTAAGTCATGTTATAGAAACAACCCAGACGATTTTTCAAAATTCCACCCCTGTGGGGGTGAAAAGCGGGGATACAGTTTATTTTAAAAATCTCATTCCTTTGATCTATAAACTGAAAAATTGGCCCTAATACTTATTTATCTAAGAAATTTGATAAAGATTACATATGACACTTTCGAAATTTTTGAGGTAAGTACGAAATACACGCTCACGAAGTCGCGGGCAAAGTGCATTTTTTTTATAAATGTTTATGAGATGCTTAGAAGTCATTTTTAAAGTTTGTTGACTTCTAAAAAAGTCTAGAGAAGCGTTTTTCTCTAGTTGAGGGCAAGAATAGTCGATCGCGACGCAATCGCAACTATGGCGGTACCGTTCCTGGAAGCGAGGATTTTCGAGCTGTAGTGCCCACTTTGCTCCCGTAGGTACATTTCCTGGTTGAATCGACAGATATCGTGAAAGAAGGAGCCAAGGTCTTATCAGTGCCGAAGGAAGGACGATGCAGTCGAGCTAGACTACGAATTTTGGCCGGGAGTTGTGTAATATGTTGCAGAGAAGCATGACCAAAAGTAAACTCCTATGTGTGGTGTGATAATAATGTTTTTTGGTTTATACTTGGGTGTAAACCCAAGGTTACGTTAAAAATAGAAAAGATTTTTTGTTGGCTCGTAAATTTCAATGGGTTTTTATTTTACTATTCGGTTTCCGTTCAGAAAAAATAATAATAAGTCAAAACGATATCATGTTTAATTTTGGATGCACATTAATGTCAAAACAGTGGAGTAATACTCTCCCGAAATTTGTATGGATAAAATATCGACTAGTGGCACCATCGCAATATTGAGAAACTCAAAAACTGTCAAAAAGCAGCAGAGTGCGCCTGTGTGCGTGGTGCACGATACTTGATACAAACACGTGCAGAGACAGGGGCGCGTAACTCCGGTTTACACTCATAAAAATATAAATATTATTGCGAAACAAATATAACATTAAGGAATGTATTGTTATGATGATGAAATAAGTACAAAACTTTGAACTTATATTAATTATTTAACTAATAAATAAAATTTAATATATACATAAAATAAATTTTGGTAATAATTTTAGTTTTATAAAAAAAAACCCCCTCAGTTCAGAGATAAATGTTTACAACAAACATTTTTGTTAGTAGCATATTTCTTTGCTATGTGCCTTTGGCCTTGAATTTGATAAAACTGGTCATGTTTTTGATTAAACTATCTGTTTTTGTAACTTTTGTTCTATGATGGCAGTGTCCGCGTCCATTCCATTACAGGTCATGGGGCAGTTTGTTTCTACTTATATCTTTTTATTACATTTTTAATACATATGAATTACTTATTTAAATATTTTCATTCTCCTTTTTGTTTGCCCTACAGTGCTCGGGTACGATGTCATCGGCATCGGTAAGAATAATTCCCAAAATTTTATTATAAAAAAATACGTAATCATAGGTAAACCAAAGATCTCAACTATCCAGGGCCAATCGCACTCACTACCTTTGCCTCTACGTTCATAAAGGTACTGGTACGTGCCTGAATGTTTCGCGCTCAGAAAATATAAAAAAACAATAACGAATGAACAGGAATTTAATTAATTCTGGCTTTCACATTAACGAGTATGATGGCTATGGCGAAGCCTATCACCTCTCAAAAGCAGGCCGCCTTTTCGAAGAGGTGGAAGGCTGCCATAGCGGCGCAGTCAGGAACCGACAAGGTTCTGGAGTTTTAATGGCCTGTTATCATTGCCTTAGGAACCAGGTTCCAGGCGGCCCTGGTGGGGAGAAACAGTCTCAGGAGGGAGATAGTTGAGCGGACCCTCAAGTTTGCAAAGGTAGATGCGGAGGGGGCAATTCTTGCCCAAATAAAACTAGTATGGGAGTTGTCCTCGCTGAAGGCCGTCCAATACATGGAAGCCTTAATACAGTCTCACTATCGAGCCCTGGAGATTCCCGCTGTATTGGACCAGGCTGTAGCCCTCAGGTCCAAATGGACGGCCGCTAACAGCAACGACCCAATGCTCCCTTACAGCAGGGTCTAACTCTCATCCTGAGCTGAACCACTCGCATTTCCCAGATCTGTACTATGCGGCAATTGCTCACGTGAAGTTCCAAAAGATAATAGGGGAGAACTTCCAATGCTCTCAGACCCACAGAGCAACTAGCGCTGTTCTCATTGACAAATACGTCAAAAAGATGGCAGATATAGAGCTGGGAGAGCAATCAGAGGATGCCAAGAACAAGCTCATCCAACTAGGATATCCCGTGGGAAGCAGGCAATCCAGAGAAGACACCGACTCCGAGAGTGAACAGGAGAGAGACACCCGGGGAAGAAAGCATAGGAAGCGCTAAAGACACAAGAACAAGATCTCACCAGAAGCACAGTGTTACATTTAAGAGAACGTTAGAATAAGCGTACTACTATCAATTATTTAATTTTATTAATGTACATTTCAGGCTGTAGGTTTCAATGCGACTGCAATAGTAAGTACAAAAATAAATAAAGTAACGATCAAATGCATCGAATATAGTAATGAAATTTCTGGGCTGGCCATACGCAAAGTACTCGCTTTGACGTGGAGTTGCGGTCACCAGCCCGTATAACCTATCTACCTATAGGAGGAGGTAAAAGCCTCATCGGTACAGACACATCTTTGAGCAGGCCGATTCGGCACAATTTTTATTAATAATCATCTAAAAACGTAATCTTACAACATAAGACTCATAATAATGGAGGTAAAAGTCTCGTCCAGTAGGAACACGGAACGGCCCCAAATCAGATGGCGTATGATAGAAAAATAGGAATGTGCCAGTATGTTGAAGAGTCAACTGGTAGATAAAATTATTGAAATGAAGGATATGGAAGGAAAATCTGTGAATGAATGTTGGAAAACGATGCCGGATTGTTTAAGGAGAGTAGCCAAATATGTGTTTCGATAAACGAAAGGGAAAGGTAAGATAAAAAAGGATACATGGTGGTGGAATAAAGACGTGCAAAAGATGCTTTAAGAAAATAAAATTGCGTTTAAAGAATGGCAGGGTGTAGAAAACGAGTATGATAGTTTGAAAGAAGATTTATAAGGAATGGAAGAGAAAGGCAAAAAAGGCAACAGGAGAAGTTGACTCACTGGACAGACCTTAAAGGCCAGAAGGAGCTCTACCAGATTACAAAAGCAAGAGAAAGAAGAACGAGAGATATAATTAAGAAAGACGACGCCGGCAAGGTTCTGTTCAAAGATGACGAAATAAAAGAACAATGGAAGAGCTAATTAATGCAGAGAATAAATGTAATGGTGTGCTCAAAGAGGTACAAGTACATACATATTGGTTTGGTAAGGGAATTTAGAATATATGAAGTAAGAAAGGCAGGTTAAGGTATGAAAAATGGAAATGGACACTCGTGCAAATCGATGACGAAGTAGGTCGGACGGTTAAGCACAGAATTAACACTGGATGGATGAAATGGTGGCAGGGTACATTCTGCGACACCTGCGTTCCCCTTATAATTAAGGGGAAGATACATAAAACTATGGTTAGGCCTACTGTTTTATCTGGATCAAAATGTTGGGCCGCAAAAGGGATGAATGAAAGGCAATTGCATGCAGCTGAGATGAGAATGCTAAGAGGGATGTGTTTGAGTTTTAATCGAAAAGTCTGCACTTTCGCTCGTTCACCAAAATGCGGGCTAGTTCGCGTTCAGATCTCGTTAGAGACACCACGTACTCAAAATCATTACCATTACTTTATACTAACCATTACCTTAACAACTTCAAATATGGATTTCGATTCTCTATTCATGAACCAAACTGAGCTCTATTAAATCCACAATAAGTTTTTAATCAATATAAAGAAGGATGGATCCGAGAGGAAGACCAACGATAATTACAAGAGCAAGGCTAATATTTTGGAAGCATACTGTCACGATTATCAAGAAAACCATAAGAAAATGTTCGAGTTTGCGGATTTTAAGCACATTTACTTCAAAAAGAGTTGTTTCGATACAGTCCGGGAAGTTTACTTGAAAATCAAGGAAATCTATATTGATAAAACCCTGAGGTAATTAGGCAGCTGCAGGGAGAAAGCCCCCGCAGACAAAAAGCGGGAGAAGTACAACCATTACCAAGTATCCGGGCTGGGCAACAGCACTCAGCCGGTGTGGCGTGGCGGGGCGCGGCCTGGCTGGGCGGCGACGCTGCGCTGCGGCGGCGACAGCAGTCTCCCTGCGGGCGCGATTACATTTTGGTGTTGTTTACAAATGTAGGTACTTACAACTTAGCGGCCTTTTCAGGCATCGCAAACTTGAGGGCTAACTAGCAAACATTTAAACTATAATGACACAATGAAATTCATACCTTCTATCATTTATACGTAGGATTAATCAATATAATAATTTAAGTCTTAACATTTTAACGCATGCACATACTTATAATAAATTAACTCTAATTGTGTGTTCTGCTCAGCGTAGCGTCGCCGTGCCGTACAGCCGCGCCACGCCCGCTGTGTGCAGAGACCTTAAGCGCTGGCTGTCATCTCGCTATGTATGTATCTCAAGGAACGAATGCAAAATGTGATAATAGTTATTTAAATTATTGCAGACCATTGGCGACCTTTCTACAGTCGAGGTAAGCCATACTGACAATAAATCTATGAATATCATACGAAAAAATATCCAAGCGACAATTCGAGAGATGTGGAGATTTCGCGGCACTTTACATTACGTTTCTCTACGAAAAAATCCTACTAATATTATAAATGTGAAAGTTTGTGAAGATGTTTGGATGTCAATCACGCAAAAAGTACTGAACGGATTTGGATGAAATACGAGTATGGTACACAGATTGTTTTTTATCCCGATATTCTCACGGGATCGAAACTAACGCGGGTGAAACCTCGAGGCGATGCTAGGAATAAATTATAGCACTGCATTACAGACATTATGCTAAAGAATCCGGCATTAGAAACTAGCGAAATTAAAAGGGACGCTTCTTATGTACAGGGTGGGCAACTTGGAGGTATACAACTTTTTTTTGCCTCCATTTTGTTTTGGTAGCAAATATGACAATTGTTTCATGAAAATTATTTTGTGTAAAGGGCAAATTTGTTATGGAGCGTTTTACGACTGAAAAACGTGTTTTAATTATTAAAACATTCTACTCAATCCAATCATGCAGTAGGTGTGCAATTTAGCCTTATTTCTTTGAAGATGCTATGGGTGATGATGTTACAGTGAATGGAGATCGGTACCGTAAGATGATAAACAATTTTTTCTTACATCAAGTGGATCAGTTGGGCTGAGGAAACATGTGGTTCTAACAAGGCCCACAATCGAAACATTGAAAATAACGTTTCCGGGTCGAGTCATTTCGAGAAACGGTGACATTGATTGGCTCCCAAGATCCCCGGATTTAACAGCACCTGACCTTTTCTGTGGGGCTATCTAAAGGGGCTGTCTATGCTAACAGGCCAATGAACCTTCAACAATTAAAACAAAGTATGTCACTGAGATAACGCAGGAAATGTGTGAAAATGTCATGAAAAGGGTTCACATCTGCCATGGTGCTAGAGGTGGACATTTGTCTGACATTGTTTCCATACTTAATTGCCGGCCCTAAATACTATATTTAAAAAAAACTTAATATTTTTTTTATTTCATAGTATAAAATTTTAGTGTATACCTACCTGTTATTTGCCCACCCTGTTTAAGCTTACATTAGGTGGTTTTGGAGAGAATTAACATTATAGGAAAATATACAAATAAGATAAACAAAAATAAGGTTCCCTCTCTATCTGGCAGAATAGTGATGCTCCGAAATTTAATTGGCATAACACACTTGGCACGCCATATCTCTCGTGTCTTGGTTTTGATCTATGTTATGATCTGTGTTTTGGTCTTATGACATATTCTAGATATTTCCGTGTATTTATAGATACTCGTATCAACACAAGAATCATACCTTAGTGACAGATGTCACTTAGGTATGATTCAATAAGTTTCAGAACATTGCCCCTTATGCCACATCTATTTAATTATTACAGTAATATCTTGTGATCCACATAGTCAAATGCCTTTATCATATTATATCGGTAAAGATTGTACATACTGGATTATTTTTATCTACCGATGTCATAATATTAGATAGTACAGTGCCATATTAATAGTATGATTTTTAAGAAATCCTTTTTGTTCATTGCAGAATAGGTTGAACTTTTCAAAGTACATGAATTATAAATTAGATTTTGTCGCTTCTTTTAAATAGATATTTAATGATAGCTTTTTTTAAACCTTTCGGAAATATGCCATGCATTAGGTATCTGCACGTAAATAATCAATAACATTGCAAAATTACCCCCTCCCCTTCCTCACTTCTACACTTTTATCGATTTAGATACCTCCACTTGTTCGTATTAGTATCACCAATACACGGATTTTCGTCCATTAAAGAAAACACCTTAAAATATACTTAGTCCCACATAAAACCTACAATATTAGTAACCCTACTGCAGTGTATGTATGGTAAAATTTAAATGACCAATATCTTTGAAACTACGCAAAGTTTCTCCGTCACGAATTCAGGTTATCATTATCGACCCCGTCAAAAATTTTTTAACATATTTTGAAGGCCGTAGATCATCAGAAGGCCAATTCTCGTAATTTAAATCGTTCAAAATCTAATCGCAGTCTCATCTCAGCGACAAACAAATGTCAAAAACTTGTCAAAATGTAGGGAAATTAGAGGTATTTTTGACAGATTGAGACTGAGATCAAACTGTGAACGTTCTTAAAATTACGAGAATTGCCTCTCAGGTAGCGGAGATACATGTGTCCAGCCAGCTTGAACTCAGGCTGGCTGGACATTAAGTTTTTATTGATTTCTCGTAAACCCTTACATGTGACGCCATTCAAACGTTATTATTGACACACATTGCGTCACTAAATGTTAATAAGGGAACCATATTTAAAAACGCTCCCGTTATTGAGATTCGGAAGTGCCAGCCAGAAGTTATAAACGTAAATTCAAGCTGGCTAGACACAGATTTTTGCATTTTTCTACTAAATCGCTGTACACACGGCTACACATTAAGCTATACATAACCAGTATAAGCTGACTTCTGATTGCACGAAAAACCTATACAATGCGAGGTCAGCTAAAACTGGAAAGACGTATAGCCGTGTGCAAAACTTTGAGCTCAATGCCTGTCACAAATTTATGTGACGCCCGTTGATATGCAAAAAGTCGTCAAAATCACTTCCGTTACCGAGATTGAGAGACCAGCGAAAAGTGGTTTTTCAAGCTGGCTGGACACGTTTTCGATCGATTATCTAAGATTCTGTAGCGTCACAAATTCTGAAATAACGGTGTAGCCGTCACATAAAGTGCCTGACCTAGTTAAATGCGAGCTATTTTGAAGATTTGTCCAGCCAGCCTGAGTCACATTTTAATGTCTATCGATATGAAATGTATGCGACGCAAAGACGATTCTGACTGTGAACTTTCTGCGATATGATGGTTCTACTTTTTAATTATTATGGATATGAAATTGATGCCTAAAGATGTTGTTGTTATTTGTTTTTTTTTGTTTGGTGAAAGTATGATAAATGAATGATTGCCAAAAGATTTTCTAAAAAATACTTATTTATATTGTAAACATAACTTTGATTACTCTGTTCACAGTGCTATGGTCCATTGTGTAAAGCTGCAGTACGTATTAATACATAATTATTATTTACCTACATAACTATTCGTTTTGATTAAATAGGGTGTCTGGTAAATTGTGCGACTTACAAGAGGGATGATAGCTTGGGTCTTTCTATAGAGCAAAACACCACACTGCGCTCTAAAACACAGATTACTGACGTTGCTCAAAAAACCAAAATAACCACTACGCGGAGCCCTGACACAGCCAGAAGGCGTCACGGCAGACCCCGTAGATGACAGGACAAGCTGGAGAAAACAAATGACCAGTGGTCCACTTAAGCCCTGGATCGAAAGAGCTGGAACTCATGAGGAGAGACCTTTGCCCAGCAGTGGGATGAAGTACGCTAACAATACCTAACAGTAAACGTTATTTTTACCTGGTCATCATCTGCCTAGCCTTTTCCCAACAACGGCCTCCAGTTTAACCGGATGCAGCTGAGTAACACTATTTTACATGGAGCGACTGCATATTTGACCTCCACAACCCAGTAACTGGGTAATACGAAACCCCTTGGTAAGACTGGTTGTCAGACTTTCGGGCTTCTGACGACCCATTAAACGCAAATAAAAAAAAATGCAAAGAAAAAACACTGACCTAGACTAGAGTCAAGAGCAAACCCATTAAAAATTAAAAATATCATCTTTTATCTTATACTTTATAACAGCCGCACACGTCGATCGATCAGGTTAAGCTACGCTTGCCGCGGAGTCTGTGGATGGGTGACTATCTTTACATACCGAAACCCCTCCGTGCCTCTGAAAGCACGCTAAGTCGTTGGTCCCGGGTGTCATTCGTGGATCTTTGACAGTCGTTACGGGTAGTCAGAAGCCCGAAAGTCTGACAATCAGTCTTACCAAAAGGTATCGTATTACCCAGTAACTGGGTTGTGGAGGTCAGATAGGCAGTCGATCCATGTAAAATACGGGTATTCAGCTGCATCCGGTTAGACTGGAAGCCGACCACAACAAAGTTGCGAAAAGGCTAGGCAGAACACCTACCTTGTACCGGTGTGAAGCTATAAACGAATTTGATTTGATTAGGTCTTTCCGCAGAATATTACTGTACTCAATTTTTTATTATTATTTTACTTGTAGGTTTTTTACCCAATCTACGAGTATCACCCTCGGCAGTAAATCGCACTGTTTACTGGATGCCTCCATAGCACTGGTAATTTGTTAAGAGGATATGTTGAAAAAAATGTGGTTTTTCTATTTCGTGTAACTTGTTAAGTATATGGAATAGGGATTTCACATTTTGGTATAGGTATGTCTTTTGACTCTTTGGTCTAGTATCATGTAAAAGGAATGATACACGATGCTATGATTTTTTCTCGATACAAATAAATTGCAAAGTTATATCATTTTTTTTCGACATCACGGCGTAACGTATTCAATGGAATTTACTTTAAAACATAGAGAACTAATATCAAAGTTTACTCAAAGTAGTTTTAAATTTAATTCATTTATTGTGTTAAAAAATTTGTATATTCGTTTTGGCACATAGGTCGTTTTATTCCAAGCGCTCGCACATTATAGCCATTACGCTTCTTTTGCGTTTCAAAAGTAATTGCATCACTTTCGCAGGCTTAGTAGGATTTCGAGGATTTTAGATTTTCGAGGTAGCGCCTTAAAATTAAACTGTTATTTTAATATTTTTTTAGTGCGACGGAATGTTGAACGTCTGCATGTCAAAAGTGAGTGCCTTTCTTAATCTGGGTTTAACCTTAACTATAACGACAGCTATCTACTTATTCTTCCTATCATTAATACGATGATTTTTAGAACAGGGCCTTACCTTGGAGCCGAATGCTTGCAAGGGCACAATCTGCGACTTATTCGCCTAAAAATAATATGGTTAAAAAATGTAGACTCCGGCTCCTGACTGAAAAACTCACATTAATTTAAAATTAATTTCAGTGCATTGGGCGTAGTTGTGAAGCACTTGTAAGCTTTTGTTTTACTATTATCCCTTTTAGTACTTATTTATGAACTGCGGTCATTTTAACATTGTAATTATATTCATGTACAGTGTCGTTCATCCTCCTGTTTAACATTTGTAAGTATAAGCTTCATCATATAATTTCCGACTTTAAATTAATAACCATTTACAATACAATATATTATTTCATAATATTGTTATTTCATACCGTGAAATGTTATTAAAGTACCTACAATTAACATCACAGAACACTATTACCCTAACGGAAGAATGACAACTTCATATTATAAAAACAGTGCTTCCATCTAACCGAGTCCCACTACACTATTCAAAGCGGGAAGATTTGAAAGTGGTTTCTGATTAGACCTACAAAATGAATGTTTTACCGTTGTACGAGTACTATTGCAGATTCTTTCTAGTTCCTGAGCTCCATATTCGCAATTATAGGGGTAAAAAGAATACAAAATACGATAGTGAAATTGGTCTTTAATGACATTAAATAATTTACATAAATATTCACAAAATGGCTTTAAACTAATGATCGCGGAAGAATTAAAGTTCAATTCGACACGTCTCTATTTTAAACTACTCAACACTATCACTGATATAAAATCGGCGTAATAATGGAGACACGGGGAACTAAATTAACACAACGAACGTAACCAATAAGACGATGATTCGCCTAGCCAAACTAGTGTTTACATTCTCTTTGTAGCCCACCGCAAACGCCGAACAAAACAAAAAAAAATTTGTCAAACCCAAAGTACGCACATACATACATACATAATCAGCCTATAATGTTCCCACTGCTGGGACACAGGCCTCCTCTCTGTGAGAGGGAGTGGGCCGTAAACCACAAAGCGGGCCCAGTGCGGGTTGGTAGATGTCACATGTCTTCGAATTTTTGGTTCTAGGGCATGCCGGTTTCCTCTCGATGTTTTCATTGACCGTTTGGAGAGTAGTGGTGATGAAATAATTTACAAAAATAATTTACGAATTACAACTCGTAAGTCGCGGCCGTTACCACTGGGCCACCACTGCTCTATGTTCTATGTTATGGGTTTGGTTTCCGCACTTAGTCCTTCAGTGGACCATTGTGCGTGGGCCATGGCGGCCGTTGGTGGTTATTCCAACCAGCCCACCTCCCTCCAGAAGCTGATTAGGTCTCCTGGTCTTTTGAGAACATCTGTGTACGATCTGGGTGTCTCGAGGGTTTGTGTCCTGATCTGGGTGACGCCTGTGCACTCAAAGAGCACATGCGCAATGGTTTCATCAGCCTCCATGCAAGCTCTGCACAGGGGGCTGTCCGTTATGCCTATCGCCACCACTGCTCTCTAAAGTACCTACACACGCCATAACTTTATACATTCAAATTCTAATTTTTTTAATGCATTGATTACAAATTAGTAAATTTAAAAAGTAATTTACATTGTTATTTAAAAAAAATATATGATACCTATTTATTTTATAAAAGCCTGTAAAATTATTATTTACTACCAATAGTTTCAATACATGCATTGTTGTTAACACTAAGAATCCGTCTTTGACAGACCCAAATTAACCATTTTTTGGGTCTTTTTAGGTCTTTCATAATATTTTTTTTTTATCCCTAGTAGGTATGTCTCAAATTCGCCGAGCAAGGTCGACCGGGCCTGATTAACATCTTTGACACTAAAGAGTGACTTTAAAAAAAAAATGCTAAGAACCAACCCCTGCTTCGCAAGCGAGCAATGTACTGATGTGCCGTCACGCCCATCTTGACCATATTAAATAAAAAATTGTAAACCATTTTTACGAAACTGTGATAGCACTACTTCAGATTTTCGGAATGTAAACCAAAATTATGTAACCTAATAAACTATACACCCCAAATGGAAACGGAGTTGTGAAGTTTCTAACTGCTCCTAGGCTAGGTTGATTCCGCGTTCAGCATCTTCTAATCTAACGACATACACGTCTTTGTGAACCTACTGCTATGTCAGTGAAAGCTGATTTTGACGATAAAAAAAAATTGTGTTACGCTGACGATCCGCGACGGTCGCGTACAGTCGTTCACACGTACAAAGACTTTGACAATATGGAGGTGTTTAGTGTAGCACGGACGGTCAATAAACGCGAGTCCATATAAATAAGTACGCGACCGAATTCAGCGCTGAACGTCGGTAGAGCAAAAATTATATTAGATATTTTTGATAAAATACGATTGACCTTCTGTGCCCTTCAAATTACGTCACCTGCGACCGTACAGTTTAGTATCGTTACCTCAAAAATAAAATAAAAAGTAAGTGGCAAGTATTGTCTACAATCCGTCAGTGTCAAGTGTAAAATTATAATATGTCAGAAATATATTAAATTTAAACATTCCGACTTGCCTCTTATTCATCTCGTTTATAAATCTTATTACATTGTTTCAACAATCGACAATATTTAATTATATCGGAATAGCTATGGAATACAAAAAAAATGGAATGAAATGCTATGGAATGAAAAATTTTAATAGATTGATACTTTGACACTTTGATAGGTGTGGATGACGTTGTGTTGACAGATTGAAATTTTTTATTTCTGTACTAGTTAGGCAACAGCACTTAATCTTTAGTGCCACTGATGACGTAACCTACCTTAAAAATCTTAAATTTTTAAATATTTATAAAAAAATAACTATTGAGCCAACCATCAAAATATTCAAATTAGTTTCTCAAAATGCTCTAAATTTTCAATAAAATCGAATGGTTAGAAATTTTGGACAATCGCCATTGCTTCCTCATACACATAATTAATCCTTCGAGCTGTTTCTGCAGCGGTGCAACTCGTATTCGTAAATAACGGGATATTTAAGTTTTAAATATTTAAATTACCTATCTACCTATTCATTACCTATCCTACTTTTGCCAGTAGGTATTACAATACTAACTAAAGGTTACGAAGTAACTATAAAGGTGCTCTCAAAATTAATTTTGTACGTTATGTACCTCATACCGGCCTAAATATTACATTTTAAGTACTTACATTTCATACCCTCGCGAAAAGTCGGAATTATGTGTCGACAAGAAGTAAGCTTGTACTTTCTCACTTTCAATATGTGATTTGTAACCTCGTTATATTTCAGGGCATGGGTGTTGTTGCTACTTCGAGTGTAAGTCTAAAATTAGTATCTAAGCAAAACCAATTTAAAAAATAATAAGATTCCATTATTTCGCGCTATTATTTCTCACACTTAGGGGTGAAAAAGGTAACAAAATGGATAATTTAAAGGAATATAATTTAATTGAAACCTGTAAATGAATCATACGCTCCATGAAGGTTCAATTGTTATTTCAAAACTAAAAACTGCCCAAGTGCGTGTCGGACCACGCATAATGAAGGATTCCGTAGTTGAAATTTCTTTATCCCAAGAACAAACTTAACATTGTAGTTGAAAATTATATTCTCCCATACATTGCAACTGTTAGTCGAGTATTACTCGTAAATTTGTAAAGCCTACTTAGCTGTGATAGTTTTTTCCTTTTAATTTCGTTATATATGTTTACTACTGCCGTGATTTTTTTCACATATCCAAAAGCAACCATTTAATAGCAGGGGGAGGACACTTTACTCCCAAAAAAAATTAGCACTTTACAGCTTAATATTTCACAAACGGATCCCTGAATCGAAAAATGGCTTTCCCAAACCCGCAATATTTTTGAAAGACCTATTAATTTTTTTTTATTCTTTTATTATGAAAAGCCATCCCCACATTTATACGTATGGGAGGTACATACTTACACTAAAAAAAAAATTTTTTCATGATTTTTTTTTACCTCTTTGTCGGCGTGATTAATATGTAATATCCATGCCAAATTATAGCTTTCTAGTACTAAGATTCTCTGAGCTAAGCTGCGGACGGACGGACGGACATAGCGAAACTATAAGGTTTCCTTGTTGACTAAGGAACCCTAAAAAGCAAAGGTCTAGAGCTAAGCTGCGGACAGACGGACAGACGGACATAGCGAAACGATAAGGGTTCCTTTTTTGACTACGGAAACCTAAAAATTAAAGGTCTATGTTTTTGCATTCCCATTTTTTCTGATTAAATTCATAATTACTACTATTAATTGCAGTGTTTAGGACATCTGTGTTTTGCGAATGTAAGTATTCGAAATTTTTTCGTTTATTTGTGATTTTGTCGGTTCTATGGCCCACTCAGCGATATGATTTTGTAGCGGCTAGTTGCTAATGGCTACAATATACAGGGTAAAAAGATTCAAATGAAAGAAAAGTACATTAAATGTTCTTGTTCATGTTAGCAAGCATCTAGGTATGATACCAGCCTGTTACGGTCCCACTGCAGGGCAAACGCCTTTTGTCGTACAGAGAAGGCATTGATCACCGTGCTTGCGGGTTGGCGATTTCAGACTTATCTTAATTTGAAGTCCAGTTTTCCTCGCGATGTTTTCCTTCACTGATGTCCATGATAAACTTAGATTTCTAGTACATATGAAATGAAAAAGTCACATTGGACCTTTACAAAAAATTACTCGATTTCGCAATAGATTTTTCACTCAATATTGTTAATGCATAAAATATATTATGTTCCAGGTGAGGACCTCACTAGGTTTTTTTTTTCTACAGATCATAGTCAGTTCCATGGGTTCAGTTTCCTGGGTTATTATTTTATAATTTGGGTACGATCTAGTTATTTGCAGGTAATTCAGTGGGGCAAAGTAATCTCTGCCCCACTGAATTTATCTTTGGCCAAGTTCATTATAACGTCGAAAATTCGAAATGATATTCGACTAAAAACAATTCAATAAAAATTACAAAATACCGTTTTTCAGTGCACGGGTGATGGGTGTATATCATTGGTAATTATTATATTAACGATAAACAGGATTTGAGCACTATTGTAAAAAATTTTTGGACAATAAAGAACATAAATGTACGTACGTGAGGGGCTTGTGGCTAAGTAATAACAGCCGCACGGGTCGATCGATCATAATCATCAGCGGCAAGCGCAGCTTAATCAGCTGCGCTTGCCGCTGTTGGCGCGTGGACGGGGGGTGTACTATGCCAAATCGAAAGACAAATAATCGAATATCAATTGATCGACCACTATAAATCGAACGTCTAAATACTCGAACGTTCATAATATCGAATGCCAAATAAATCGAACATTCAATACATCGCACACTCAATAGATCGCGAGTGTTCAAAATATCGCGAATGTTTGTTTGATCCAGCGATCAATGCATCGCATATTCATTCTATCGAAAGCTCAATATAATTTTTAAGAATACAAGAAAAACTAAAATTCTCTAATAAAAATATGTGCGTGTTTTTATTAAATACCTTTTTATAATTTTATTACCTCTTTTTTGAAGACAATTATGATTATTTTGTAAATTAATCACAGATAATTTAAATTATTAAATGTGTTATTTTATTAACATAGATAAACTTTCGATAAAAACAAGTCTATTTATGAACGCAACAATTAGGTAAGTCATATTTATTTCAGGCTACCCTCATACATTGTAGGTAATGTTGTTTTCACTTCATAAATAAACTCTAGTCCTCTGCAAAAAGGATTGTGACTTAGTAGTGCATTACAAGTGAATTTTGTGAAAAATGTCTGTTGGATCTTATTATAAGCCTGAATTGTCTCAAAAACACAAGTCGCTCTTAGTTTTGGATGGCTATGTAATGGCAATAAACAAAAATATTAATAAAAAGTTCTACTGGAATTGTTTCTACAAATATCATTGTAATAGTACTGCAACAACAAAATTGCACGGAAGTGAGGAGCATTTGTTGGAAAGCTATAAAACAGCATTATCACGCACCAGATCCTGGTAATTTTGATGAACTACGTTATAGAAATTCCCTAAAAAGTGATGCTACCGGCTCGCTTGGTAGACCGAGTCAAATTATTCAGCGAAATGAAGCCAAAATTTGGAAATCAAGTTCGTGTGCTCTTCCAAACAAAAAAGCAGCATCGCAAATTATACGTCGAGCAAGAAGAAAAGAAATGCCGAAGGAACCGACTACTTTGGATGATATAAACGTCCCCGATAGGTTGCAGAAAGTTGATGGTGAACGATTTTTAGGGCGTCAGGTTAAGTTTAAAGAAAACTATATTATGTTATTTGAGGGGCCCGTGGCTAAATAATAACAGCCGCACAGGTCGATCGATCAGGTTAAGCTACGCTTGCCGCGGTTGGTCTGTGGATGGGTGACCATCTTTACATATCGAGACCCCCCCGTGCCTCGGAACGGCACGTTAAGCCGTTGGTCCCGGCTGTCATTTGTGGATCTTTGACAGTCTTTACGGGTAGTCAGAAGCCCGAAAGCCTGACCACCAGTCTTACCAAGAGGTATCGTATTACCCAGGAACTGGGTTGTGGAGGTCAGATAGGCAGTCGCTCCATATAAAATGCTGGCATTCAGCTGCATCCGGTTAGACTGGAAGCCGACCCCAACATAGTCGGGAAAAGGCTAGGCAGATGATGATGATATATTATGTTATTTGCAACTAAATCAAATTTAATAGTTTTATATAATTCACAAGCACATCAAGCTACCCCAATCTGTCAAATTTCTTTGATAGATTTTCAACTTTATTACAAAGGAATAAGGTTCATATTCAATTGTGAAAATTTTACAGTTTGGGGTAGCTTGATGTGCTGGCCTCTGCACATTCGAAACATGTCCTATACTTTTCAGACAAATGTATAGTATACATGGTTTGGTGGATACGGGTACAGATCGTTATTTCGTACCTTTAGTATATGCGTTTCTAACGAAGAAGACGCTAAATTGTCACTTGTATTTTTTTCAAACACTAAAAGCTCTAGAATATGATATCGAATTTAACCCACAAGTAATAATGACGGATTTCGAGATGGCATTCATTAATGGTGTAAAACAAGAATTTCCTGATGCGCAACACAAATGCTGTCTATTCCACTTAGGCCAAAATGTATGGCGTCAAATTCAACAAAATGGTTTGCAAAGTAAATATGGCCAGGATGCTGAGTTTGCTGTTAAGTAAAGACACATTCTCGCACTTGCTTATTTACCCCAAGAAGAAATACCAGATGCTTTCGATGAATTGAGAGAAGAAGTGTTACTCAATGAGGCAAATGATATAACCAACTGGTTTGGAAAATATTATGTTTGGGGAAATATTCATTCTCGTGAGACTGGAAATAATAAATTAATCATAACACACTGATCACCTGTTTCCACTGTCTGTGTTTCAAAACACACACACTCACTGTTCACTGTTTTTCACTGGGTTTTCCTAGAACTCAAAACAACATTGAAGTATGGCACAGAAGATGGAACACGTTGCTTGATAAGCACAAACGGGGTCTATATGCTACCATATAATTTTTTGTTAAGGAGCAAGCTATAACAAATAGGACAGTTGAAAAGGCAAACGCGGGATTGAAAAGACCTTCTCCACAAAAAAGAGGCAAAAGGGATGATAATGCGATTGGAAAAATAATAAAAACAACATGGATTTATTAGTTTCTCCGTGCAATTGCAATTAACACAAAATTGTACATATAAAAGATAATAATTAAAGATAAAAATGTGATTTATTAGTAAATTTTGTGTATTTCTTTTATTCTTAAAAATGATATTGATCTTTCGATAGAATGAATTTGCGATGCATTGAACGCTCGATCAAACAAACTTTCGATATTTTGAACACTCAATGTATTGAGTGACCGATGTATTGAATGTTCGATTTATTAAGCATTCGATAATATGAACGTTCGAGTATTTAGACGTTCGATTTATAGTGGTCGATCAATTGATATTCGATTATTTGGCATTCGTTTTGGCATAGTACACCCGTGGACGGGTGACCATCTTCACATACCAAGACCCCTCCGTGTCTCGGAAAGCACGTTAAGACGTTGGTCCCGGCTGTCATTGACAGTTGTTACGGGTCGTCAGAAGCCTGACAACCAGTCCTACCAAGGGGTATCATATTACCCCGTACTTGGGTTGTAGAGCTCAGATAGGCAGTCGATCCATATAAGATACTGGTACTGTATCGGACTGCAGTACGACCCTAACATAGTTGGGAAAAGGCTAGGCAGATGATGATGTATTAATTCAACAAAAAATGTCTGAATTATTTTTGATCTTTAAACCCAAACCAAACGCTACTATATTTATTCTTAAGATACACCCTGTTAAATGTTGTACGCCTTGAAAGGCAAAACATAGTGATACAACGCAAATTTTATACCATGTACCATATTACCTATGTTCAACAAATAAAATATTTTGACTTTGACTTTAAATATCTTAAGAGTAAATAGCGGATTGGTATTCAGCCTTTGACAGCCTTTGTATTTTTGATACGACTTAAAAATTCCCCAGACAAGTTATCTGACGTTTGGAAAATCAGCGCCTTATGACGTCCATTAACAAGGCAGTTACCTATAAAGAAAAATGTGAGCTATGTTAACACCTCGGAATTAAATTTTTCACTATCTTTTTTTTTCAACAGTGCGAAGGTGCAGATTGTTCATCCGAGGTAAATAATTGTAGACACATCAACACACTTTGCTACGAAAACATTACAAAAACCAAATTATATTACGACCAAACACGGTGAAGGGTGCCGTAGACCAGATAAATCTATGATCATCAGCGGATAGCAGTCCACTGCTGGACATAGGCCTCCTATTGCACGCCATGTAACTCGATTTTCGGCAACTCTCATCCAGCTGTTACCAGCCGTAACCAGCCATCCTGCGAAGATCGTCGCTCCACCTAGCCTGATAGCGTCCTATCTTACGTTTACCGATTCGCGGTCTCCACTCAAGAACACGTATACCCCGGCCAGCCCATTGCCACTTCATCTTACTTATTCTGTGAGCTATGTCGACAACTTTGGTTCCCTGCCGGATCACCTAGTTGCGGATTCAATCCCTCAATGAGACTCCAAGCATAGCTCGTTCCATAGCTCGCTGAGCAACCTTGAATTTATGGACCAGCCGTGCCGTGAGTGTCCACGTTTCGGCTCCGTAAGTCATAACTGATTGAAGACCTTTAGGCTCGGTAGAATACGCGTCGAGTAGACGAAGCTTTCCAAATGCTGCCCAGCCCAGCTCAATTCTTCTGTTAGCCTCCCTCTGAATGTTGTTTTTACCAAACTGCAGAGTTTGCTCGAAGTAAACGCATTCTTGAACAACCTTGAGAGCACCGCCATTTAGAGCAATCGTTCCAAGGGTAACGTGTTGGTTGAACATAACCTGGGTTTAGCCCAAGTTTATTCGGAGACCAGTGCATACAGAAGAATCAGCTAGGCCGTCCAGCATCTGCTGCAAGTTCTGCACCATAAATCTATATAATAAATCTATACACATGCACAATCCATTACTAATATTATAAATTCGAAAGTAACTCTCGTCTGTCTGTCTGTATGTTACCTTTTCACGCCTAAACCACTGAACAGATTTCAATAAAATTTGGCAAAGAGATAGATTGCATCCCGGGGAAGGGCATAGGATAGTTTTTATGATGTGATGTCGAAAAAAGTAAAAAAAATAGATATAACTTTGCAATTTTTGTATCGAGAAATATAAATTTAATCGTGTATTCCTTTTACATGATACTAGACCAAAGAGTCAAAAAACATACATCAAAATGTTAAATCCCTATTCCACATACTTAACAAATTACACGAAATAGAAAATCCACATTTTTTAAATGGTTCATATTTCTATCTAATTCCATAGAGAAAGCATTTTGGAATTACTGGTTGACTGTACTTGAGCAATATCTATTTTGTACCTATCATTCCAATTAGAAATTTTCATGAAATTTTAGCTTAATTGATGATTACTTTTTTAATATAGTGTCACGCTAATGGTTGCCAATCACATGTGAGTATAATAATACCTCCCAAGCTTTTGTCATATATGTACATAATACTATTAAGATGTTATGTTAGAGATTTTAGTAAGATAGTTAAACAAAAGTCATTGTGATCTTGTTCTTGTAACTGTAGGTAATTATCTATATTATTGGTTTATTTTTATTGCTTATATATTTATAGGTAGTATGTATGTATTTATTATTAAGGATATGTTTATATCTGTGTATCTATTTTAGTAAATTGTATACTTATTATTGCCCCAACGACAACCCCATTTATGTCCAGGCAAATTACTGTCCATTCCAAGGTTGCCTGGAAGAGATCTCAGAAAGCGATAATGCCGCCCATTGTATATTTTGTAGCGTTCGATCTATTTTTTGTTAGTTTATAGTATATACAAATAAAAAAATAAGTAACGTAACTGCAATTATCTCGTGCTCACTGGAGAGGTAATGATTTAAGAAGTGTACAACTCACATCCAATAGGCACTGTTAAGGTGAACGGAATTCTGTATATGAAATCTTATGAATTCTAAAATTCGTTTCGTTCGATGCGTTCTACGCGTTCGGCTCGGATATGATACTTTTAGGAACCAGAAGTGGATTTTATTAAAAAAAGAAATAACGGCTACGAACTATTTTAATACAATCGAAAAATATCAATAATTAGAACACAAAAATAAATATGAGGAAAACTAAATTGACACAGCTGAGAGTGTGAACGCTCCAATGTTGTGCGGAAATACACAAGGGGCTGTCATCTCTTTGACACTCCTTTTTTAAGCATGATTAGTAGACAGTAGTATTTTATCTATGGTGAGGCTACTCTATGGAGTTATTACTCGCTACTGTTCATTCCCAACACGGCCTCTCCTGATTGAGCGTCGTCCTCGACCGCATCTGATCTGTTGCTGGTTCCTGGAATGGGCAGCGCATTATGTTCACCGTTTAGTTCTTCATCAGATTCATCTGAAAGCCATAACACAAATATAAAAAACATCTGAAAGTCAACTTTATAGGCAACTCAAGCACTCATCTCTCAATCAGCTAATTCATAAGTCACATTTCATTTCCATCTCACAAAAACGGTAGTTAGAAAATTCATCCATCCTCAACTATAAATCGCCATCTACAGAGACGTCTCGCTTAAAAACAAACCATACAGGGTCGAAGTCACCGTTGCGCGCGTTTCAGGAACCTTTTACTGCAAGTACAAGTTCCTCTACACACTGCCACAGGCCTTACAGAATAAACCTGCCTCAGTGTGTCGGTTAAATGATCCAGTAGCATCTACATCGGACCATTACACAACACCAACCCAGTAACATCTACATCGGGTCTCCAATGATATTGATCCAGTAACATCTTACATCGGATCATCTATCAGCACAGATCCAGTAACATCTACATCGGATCGTTCATTTACACGGACCCAGTAACAACTACATCGGGTCTATACGAGTAACATAGTCAAGTAGATAAACATCAGACGTAGCCAGCGACACAACATAAATATGTGCAAACACTCTCTATCAAAGGACGCTGTACAGATTTGACGGCACCACTCAACTCGCCAGGGTACCATATACTCAGCCGCAGCCTGGCGAGTTTTTCCGTAAGCTCCGCTGAGTAACTTCAGTTCGTAACGTCTGCTTGGCAGAACCTCTCGGTAAGGTCCGCGTATTCCTGGGTCTTGCTTTCCTGTGGACTGAGAATATTTAACGACTCTTTTGTTACCATCTGTAGAAGACTGCATTAGAACAGCACCGAACCCCGCACTGCTCGCGTCAGTGTGTACTTGCGTGGCTAAACTAGGATCAAATATGACCAAAATAGGTTCACTCGTCAGGCACTCGATGATCTGTTGGCGAGCCTTCTCTTGTTCTGGTCCCCATTCGAACTTCTCATCCTTTCTGGTAAGTTTGGCTATACGTAAGCGGTTTTGACTGCAAAGTCTTTTAAATACCGCCTGAAATATCCAGCGAGTCCTAAGAACTGCCAGATTTCCTTCACGTTTTGTGGCAAACGGTTGTTTACCAAGGCTTCTACTTTGCGAGGGCTCGGCCTTACCTGACCCTGACTCACTCACCCTCGCTCACCCTGCCGTAGTAATGTTATTACTCTTATGAGAATTTAAGATTGATGTTACGTGCTTTACGATTTCCCGATCGTTCTTTTGCAATGTGATTTTTTCTCTGATTTGTCAACACACGGTTTCTTTTTTTGACAACGATAACAACGACTTTTATGTCCAGTTTGCCCACAATTAAAACATTTGATCTTAGGTTGACTCGCATCATCACGCCGTTTGAAAGTTGGTAGGTACGTGATCATCTTGTTTACAAGTTCGAAACTTAATATTGAAATCGCGATGGTATTACAGATTTTAGTGCTGCATCTAACACTAAAGTACAATTCGTGTGAGTATCGCTCGCGGGATGACAATAATTATTTTTATGTACACCACTAGTGCTAGGCATAGACTTTTGTAATAATTCGCGGTTCTCACTAGTTACACATACAGGTGTCGACATAAGGGCGGTAGGCTCCTCAAGACAAGACGGTGAACTATTATTCAAGTGATCACAATTTAATTCACTTTCTAATAGGTAATAAGGGTTGAGCACTTACCGGTTCCCTGTTGACGACAACTGCATGCCCCTTATTTTGTTCTAACACGTTTAATAGCTCCAGGATTACATGTAATTTAACGAACGTTGTAACTTTTCATCCTTAGAACGTTTACGACTAGTACTATTCCTATCACGCGACTTATGTATAACGAATGCGACCGTGATCTAGTCCGCGAACGATGCCTATCATTGAATGTCGTACCTGTCCACGAAAAGCACGCGACCAACTACAAGAACGAAGACGCCGTGATCTACCCATTATTTTAAGAAAATTATGCGCCTTACAAGTATTACAGATTTAACGAATCGCACCCTAAATCAATTTGAAAGATGGATAGTCCAAACGGTCAGGCTGTGTGCAGATCCTATCCACTCATCCACCTATCCACTTATCCTAAAATCCACTTCTGATTTTAGGAACCAGAAGTGGATTTTATTAAAAAAAGAAATAACGGCTACGAACTATTTTAATACAATCGAAAAATATTAATAATTAGAACACAAAAATAAATAAGAGGAAAACTAAATATGGCACAGCTGAGAGTGTGAACGCTCCAATGTTGTGTGGAAATACACAATTGGCTGTCATCTCTTTGACACTCCTTTTTTAAGCATGATTAGTAGACAGTAGAATTTTATCTATGGTGAGGCTACTCTATGGAGTTATTACTCGCTACTGTTCATTCCCAACAATACTATAATTTTTGCAAATGACGACAAAAGTCAATTCTACTTTGACATTTGTGAAGTAAACAGATACAAAACACTCGTCAACAAGACATGAATACTCATCAAGAACGCCGAATAATTGTTTCGGTCTTTCGGGTCGTCTAATACCAAGCCAGCAAGTATTGCGACAAAAAGTTTTTATGTTTATACCCTTATGAAAAAAAAATTAAGACATCAAATCAACATTAAACATAATCCAAAAGTTGAAACAGTTTTTCATTCATAAAAAAATTACAGCCAAAGAACGTCGGGTAATAACTTTTGCGCCACCTTGTACATACATAAAACACTCATCACTATCACGTACTAAGTGCTCAGTCAAAGCAAGCCATTCCTGCGCATAAGATTATGGGAGGCCTCAGGATCACCATCATCTCATGGTCAGGACTTCTTAGTCGCGAGGTTCTGATGAATTTATCATCTTCCCGACGACATCGTCGATGAACGCTTCTTTAAATTTGTTTAACGCTTTAAAATAATGATTAAAAGTGAATTAGGAAAATTAAAACATCGTCGGGGTCCATAAAAGGTTGAAAATCTCATCATTTTACTACACTATTACTAATTAGGTTATTAAATTGCTCTCAATATAATAGCTATAGCTCTCAATGTGACCGCACTATTAATTGATTGTCGTCTAGACATCGCACAAAAACCCAGCCATCATAATTTAACGAAGGTGGGTAAGATTTTTATGTACTCGCTTTTAAGCTAGCAAGTAGGTACGCATAGTATTAACTACTTATTACACTAACTATTCTCAAACTTATACATAGGTCGCGGCTCTGGAATCTTGGGACTTGATAAAATGTAATTTTTCAATATCATTTCATTTTTAGTGTGCAGGCGTCGGTTGTAAATCTGTGGTAAGATTATTTTTATAATTTTTTTTAATACTCCTACGATATTTCTATTACAAATCTTTTACTTGTACTTCCTTTCTGATTGTTGTAATAGGTGTATCTCTTAAAATAAAAAAATACACGGTTTTTATTTTTTTAATTATTATAATTTTAAAACTGCCTCCGAAAGTGGGGCTACTAGGCATATGAATATGAAAGAGCGCAGTTTGCACATTATCAAACATTTTTTCTTTTTTTTTAGGCCGCGTAGTTTTCGACTTTGGTGAAAAATGTAAAAAAAATACCGTTCCTCCCCTTATCTCTTTCTCTCCGAAGTTTACAAAGAGAAAAATCAAATTATTCTATGTGATAGAAGTTTATGTAAAGATTACAGGAAAAATAAAACGAAGTCTCTAAAAAGCACACTTTTGCAGAAATCATCAACAAAAGTTACATTAGTTCCACTATCGGTTAAGAGATAGCGCTGACATAAAACTGCAATATTCTACACCGCAGTGCAGTGTTAAATTTTTTTTTTTTTAAGGATGGGAAATCATCCAATGACTCCTCCCGCTCTGGGTGGAGCGGAAGGGAGTGTCAGACTCTTACTGACTAAAACCCATCCGTGTTCCTTCCTTAGCCCTTTATGTTCCGGGGTAGCGGTAACCCTTTCGGACAATCCCGCTGCACGAATAGAGGCCTTGCCGGTGAAAAATTATAACATGATGGTACGGAACCCTCGGTGGGCGAGTCCGACTCGCTCTTGAACGGTTTTTTTTTTATTGTCAGTTTGCGTCCGGACGCAAACACCTGCCCTCACCTCCTATTACATGGGGCCTAACAATATCGCTGGTGAACTGTAGTGGACTCTGCCTATCTCTACGGAGAATGCAGAGGCGCGATGATGTTAAAAATAAACCAATGTAGGTAGATTTAAAAATTCGATCAAGTTTTATTTTAATAGCTTATCGCATACAATACTATTCAATGTGAATTTTAAACATTTTTATATAAATCAAGTTATTATGAATCAGTAGGTAAACACAGTACAAAATCGATTGCTTATTCAGCCAACCAGCTACACTTACTACGAGTGCCTCTACAATCTACATGATTATTAATGTTATTTCATTAAAAAACTGACAACAAGAATAATTATTCAAATAATAATTCTTTTTTTTATATCAAATCAAAATCAAAAGTCATTTATTCAAACTAGGCTGAGAATCAGCACTTTTCGAACGTCAAAATTACAAAAGACAGTCCCCCAAAACGCCCGCCCTTCACCACTTCCTAGTAGTGCTTTCGCTGGGGAGAAGAAGTGGCGCAACAAACTCCCCAGTAGAATATTTTCCATATCTGACTTCTAAAATATATTTATACTATATACAAGTGTTTATTAAAAAACAAAAAAAATACTTGTCATTACAACAATACACTTGTTGTAATGACACTAGAGAAAGCTTATCTACCAACACCCAACACCTAAAGTAAAACAATAGTCACTAACTGGCTTTTTTAAACGTTTGTTTTCAGTGTTACGGGCGGCTTTGTAAACGTTCTACCGCGTGACTTCAATTTATCAAGAACTACCGGCTACGGACGAGAACATTTTAAATTGACAACTTTATTTAAACGCTTTTCGAGAAGAGCAACATGGGTTTATCCATGCTGTAAAATAATTAACCCTTTTAAATACACTCAGTGACAGTTAATTACTTCACTAAACTAAAAGCGCCGGCTCTTAGTGTATTGAAGATGAATACTAGATATTTAAATAAAGTTACTTTTGTTGCAATAAAAAATCACAATTCCTAATAGAATTCATTTGTCACAGTTTAATGTGTTACCCATAAAAACAATATAATAATAATTTCAGACTGTCGATCAGTACAATTTTGTTTTACTCATGCACCCATAGCCTAACAGATTCTCGGTCCAGGCTACCTAACCGGAAAATAATCAGGCCCAACAGCCACACGCACAATAAAACGTCGCAGATTAAAGTCGTTATTTTATTTCTTCCGAGTTTTCTATCGTTAATTTAAAAAAACCAGATAAAAATCTTTTATTATTTAAAACCGCAAATAAACATTTTTATGACTTGGCAGTATGAAGTAGGTACCCAAGTCGAATGACACACGTAGAAAACAAAATAACGAAAACTTTTAAAAAGTTTCGTGGCAGGAATACTAAATATTCTCTTATTAACACTGTTATTACTTTATACCTGTTTCATTTTCTCGCAATAGAAGTGAAAAGCAGTATGTACACTCGGTCATAATCGAGCCATTTTACCCGTTTGCTTCTTTTATGCACTAGTTGTACAATCTACTATAAAGGCCACCAATAGACAAAAAGCCCATTCTTCTTTAAGGATGATTCAGAAGCTACCTTGAAAAAATATATTTATTCAAACTCGCCCAAGAAGAAGACACCTTTTTCCCCGAGGAGAATACTGTTCTTTTGGAGGTAATAAAAACCAGTTCAATTTCGAGTAAATAGGTTACTAAAATGTAGGGATGTGAAAAAATAACCGATAATCGATTTACCTACTTATAAAACACGATTAATAAAAAATCTATTTTTATTCGCGGCCGATTTTTTTCACCTGGAACGGTTCCAACACAGCTTTTTATTCAGGAGCGCGAAGCCGCAAACAGCCGCGAAGCGGACCACAGTGGTTCGCTTCGCGGCACTTCAGAAACATTCGGCAACATTCAGGAAAACCCCGAACTTACGCCTAGTCCACCGTCCACATATTCGACCGCTGATGATGTCGATAGTATAATTATATATAAATAAATAAATAATAGTGGTGAAATTTGGCAAAGCCATAAAACAACTGTTGGCGGAAACCACGACAGCCAGACAGAGTCCTCATTACAACCTCTGAACTAGACCTCTGCATAGCTGCGCCTCTAATAGATTTAAAAGAGGATGTCTTGGAGATTTGGAGGAGCTACGAGAGAGCTTATCCCAAACTATCCCAGTTAGCGTGTAAGCACCTTCTGGGGCCGACTTCTTCGGCTCCAGCGGAAAAATTATTTTCGAAAGCTGGCGCCATACTAACAAAGACCAGGAGCCGAATACTTTCTAAGCGTTTACCAAAACTTTTATTAAATTCTTTGCCAACACTTTTAATTTATTTATTTTATGATGTGCTACGTATGTCTTAAGGTGAATGGGTAGTGGTAGCCCGCGAAATTCTACTTTTTTGCGTCTTTTGCAATTTGCAGGTTAGTGGTCAGGTTGTATCTTGATCAAAACATGATTCGCGACAATAACAAATACAAAACAAACATTATGGCAAATCATTTATGCCTAATAATATTATGCGAAGTGATCATTATGCTGGATTTCGTTATGCCAATGTAAATTATGACAATATATTTTATGCTTATCGTTAGTAAACCGTATTTAGGTAATTATAACCATAAGAATCATCAATATATCTCTCTAAGTTAGATGTTTTCTCTTTTGATCCAAGAAAATTTGAATTTCGCGGGCTACCACTACACTACATTCAAAGAATTTTCTTCCAGCAAAAGGAGAAATGAAAAAAATATTTCTTTTGTGAAAGGACTCCGCACAAATATATGGAAAAACGCCGATGGGGGAGAATTGGGGCGACAATATTTTTGGGGGTATACTTGGAGAGAGAAAACTAGGTGTGGACTAGGGGACTTTTTAGTAACATAACTAGTCCACAAGAATGGAATGCTTTGCAACCTGGAAATCCACGCAACACTCCGAAGAGTTCTGGGTTGAAGTTTATAATTTCAAAAATGGAGTCGGTGATGGAAATTACGGACATGTTAGCAAATTGGCATTAGGAATTTTGTCGTTGCCTTTTTCTAACGCAGTTGTGGAAAGAGCCTTCTCTCACGTAGCTATTATTAAAGACAAACTTCGAAACAGATTGGCCATTTACACTGCCGAATCCATCTTGAGAATAAGATATACATTGCTAGAAGGATGTCTTCCTTTTAAACCCAGTTCAAAGATGCTACAGATTTAATTCAGAAAAAATGTCCTACGGAACTGCAATCGACGCGGGTAAAGAGGCTGATTTAGTAATGGAAGCTATTGCTGAAATAGTATAAAATTGTATCTTTCATTAATCCTAAGGAAAGAAAATAAATTTTAATAAAAAAAAAATAATATGAATAAATAATTGTTAATAAAAATATTTTGTAATTTGTGGGGTTTTTGTTTTTTCCAAACCTGTATTTTGGGAGATTTCGGGGAAGGTTTGAGGAGAACGCGAGACGGTCATCTGGCAACACTGACGGTACAGGAGTACAAGTTAAGTTTTATTTTGACGTGAATTACCTCATCCTATTACTTTTGCGTAACTCACCAAACACAATAAATTAAATAGATAAAAATCAAGTAAATACCAGGGGCATAAAAAGGCCACTTTGGCAGAATCATAAAACAATTCATATCACGCAATTCATCTGTTTGATAGTTTCACACCTATATATCCCTGAAGGGAAGTGTACCTATAGCATTTTACGAATCTCCATACAAAACTGTCATACAGATGAAATTGCGTGATATGAATTGTTTTATGATTCTGCCAAAGTGGCCTTTTTAGGCCCCCTGGTATTTACTTGATCAAAATTTCCCTCCACTTTGTTTGCGAGCTAAATAACGTGTCTGATTAAAAAATGGATCTGCGCCGGGAACGTTTTCGCGCTATGATTTTTTACGATTTCAAGTGTTCCCTGAAACCGGACGAATCGTACGATAGACTTCAAATGGCATTCATGATAAAGGCAATTCTAAGGCAACCGTGTATCGTTGTAGAACGAATTCAAGCCCGGTCGACTAACTTTGGAGGATGAAGAAAGAAGTGGTCGCCCTTTGACGGCTGTTACGGAAGAAAACGTGCTAGCAGTGAAAAAATTAATCTAAGACAATAGGCGAGTTACGTATCAAGAGAGATTCAGCACATACTGCAGGTTGGATTGGGAAGCCTTCACGAAATTCTACACGTGCATGTTCGCGTGAGGAGGATAGTTTCACGCTGGGTGCCGCACAACCTCACCGATGTTCAGAAGCAGGCCCGGGAGGAATGGTGCCGTGTTAAGATAAAGAAATTTGAAGCAGGCTCGTCTCGGCGTGTTTACGACATCATTACAGGTGATTGTGTAATGATGTGTGTCTTGGATTTATCAATACGATCCAGAAACGAAGCGCCAGTCGACTGTTTGGGTGTTTCAAAACGAATCAACGCCTACCGAAGTGAAGCGATCTAGAAGGGGGGGAAGATTTTGATTGCGAGCTTTTTCAATTTGACTGGCTACTTGGTGTCAAGTCCTTTACGGGGAACCAAAGAAGCATCAACGCTGAATGGTATACTACCAAATGCTTGGCAGAAGTTTTCTCTGTTGTGAGCAACAAGCGACCAAACACAGGGCTCCGCGGGCTACTGCTCCACTCCGACAATGCGCCTTCGCAAACAAAAAATGATTGTGATATAATGCGTAAGCGCTCTTACGCACTAGCGGTTAACCGCGGGGGCGGATAACCGCGCGGCTAGCCGCTTTTCCATTTTAATATGCAACCGCTTATGATTGTACGCACTTAACCGCCACAAAATTGCATAGTAAACTGGAAAAGCGGCTAGCCTCCCCTGCGGTTTAACCGCTAGTGCGTAAGAGCGCTAAGGGTCTAATTGTTAAAATTGTCAAAATGTACAAAAGATAAAACACAATTGTGCTAAAGTGCATCGTGGTCCAATTGTCACAAAGTCAGGATTCGAACCCGCAACCCTGGGCTTCGAAGGTAGGATCACTAACGACTGAGCCTACATACACTTATCTGCTATTTACTTGATATCAACATACTTCTCTGCACTGGATATCTAATTAAAATCTCTTCTCCATCTAATCTGTTTTGAGTATAAATACTCCTTGATATTGAAATCCAATGTACGCTTGCAAGCACAATGTAAGCAGGGCACAATTTTCATTATGTGTTAAAGTTGTTCCGGAGGATGGACTCTTAAATTTAATATGTTACACACCTAGGAGGAATTTAAGTACACTTAATATTAAGTAGAGAAGTTTTGTTTTGTTTAAAGTAAAAAAAAAAAAAGATTTTTTTTAATTTTGTTGCAATTATTCAAACAATAGCTCAGAGCAGATAGCTCAGTCTGACAATCCGTGCATTAATAAATACACTATGGAACCCTGTCATATTTTGAATGAAATCTTACTAACGTATTAACAAGGTCCCAAAGTGCAGGCGGGATGTGCATATACATTATTTATGCACGTGACTGTACATATGACATTTTTACCATATATCAATTGTACATTACAGCTTTAATGTATTCTATCATAGCGGCATTTGGGCAAAATTACATTTTGGCACTAGGCAATTTGTACATTTTGACACTAGGACTATATTGCCCATTGATTTTTGGTCTTTGTAACATTTAGTATCCGGCGCGCGATTTTCTTCGAAAAATTGTGCTTGTTAAAATGTTAGGAAGATAAGTAATTAATTGATTATTGGTAAGAAATAAAAACATAGATACACTTACTTTTAATTTTATATACTAGATAGGTATATCAATTTTATTGTCTAAGTATTTTTGCGTTGGTCGAGCGCGAGATTGGGATATTGCTTGTATGTGTGTTGTGTTTTGTGCTTGCTAAGTTGATTTTGGAATACACATATTTATGTGAGTGTGTATTTACGGCCTACAATAATATATCCGATTTCGCCGACCGGACCGCCTTGAAGAAATGCTGGCACGGCAAAAGAGAAACGAAACCATGACCCAATACTACCAAGATAAGATATCACTAATGAAAAACTGTGGGCTGGATGGGAAGAACGCTAAGTCATGCCTCATCCGTGGATTACTGATCGAGCTGCGTGCGAACGCGAAGGCATGCGGCTACAGGTCGCCCTAAGAATTGTATTATGGATTACTTTCTTCGCTGTAAAAACCAGACGACCCTCTGACCAGAAGCTGAGCAAGTCAACAACAAGGCTCTGCGGCGGGGAACCCTGTTCCGAAAGTGTGCTACTACTGTCGGCGACCGGGCCACGCACAAGATTTCCGAGCTGCACCCGCTAGTGGTGGTTATTAAAGCATTAGTGTCCGACCGAAAGTTCGGTTTCGGTTTCGGCCAAAAATCAAGTTTCGGCGGCAGTTTCAGTTTCGGCGGCAGTTTCGGTTTCGGCCAACATTGGCTGAAACTTTTGCCGAAAGTGAAACTGGTTTCGGAAGTTGTCGTGCACGCTCGCCTAACTTCGTTTCTGGCGGCAACGAAGTTAGGCGAGCGTGCACGACAACTTTGGCGGACGCTGGCGGCCCTGTTCGGGAATTTTCGTGCACCGTTTGGATAGCTCTGTAGCAACACAATTTAGTCAGTGCGTTATCGCCCGACGCAAACATTCTTTTGAGGTTATGTTTTAATGGAACTGATTACATGTAAGTTTTTGTCTTATTTCTGTACTTGAATGATTTATACCTATAGTTAAATATTGCATCAGTAACTTTGTTTTGTTGTTATTAACAAATCAAGTCACATGTAAAAAAGAGATTGTAAATGAAAAATGTGAAGTAATTTGTTAAATTACGTTGTACAGACTTATTTCAAGATTTGTTTTTCATTCCGGTGACCTATTGATGTAGTTTTGCTGTATTAGGGTTATTATTACAGTTTTATTTTTAATTGGTTCAGACTAGTATTAATTAATAAGATTTCAAAATACCAATACTTAGTAATTAAACAGTAACAATTAGTGATTTGATTATTGATAACTGATAAACTCTAAACAGCACACTTTCTCAGAAATCATCAAGAAAAGTTACATTAGTTCCACTACCTGTCAAGAGATGGTGCTGGCCTAAAGCTGACCTAAAACTGCAGCGCGCAGTGTTAAAATTCTCTGACGAATATAGGCCTCGCCGATGAAATACATTATTATGATGGAACCCTCGGTGCGCGTGCCGACTCGCTCTTGACCGGTTTTTTTTATATTTTAACTGGGCTTTAATTTACCGTTACACCATTTACTTCAGTTCATTAGGGCGCAACTTTATTAATTCGCCTTGCAATGTTCGAATCTGTTCTGTGGTTTGAATAAACAAATCCAGAAATGTATGAAATGGTAATTATTTTTTTTCAGACACAACACGGTGCAAATCTCGCAAAACATTTATCAATACACCACATGAGTACAAAAATGTTTGCGATCAAAATGAAAGCGGCTCAAGTAGCTATTCAACTCCAATAAAAAAATCTGAAGATATCCTCACTATACTATCCCAAGAGTGCGTAAAATTAGTTACTGTTCATGGATGCCCATTATCCTTAATCGATGATGAGGCTTTTCAGAAAATTTTATCGCTAGCTCCATTAAAAGTCGAAAATGAATTTAAAAAATTAATTCCTATAACATTAGAGATCAGGTGGTCAAAACCAGTCGGTGGAATGGGCTATTAGGACGAAAAAAATGGAACATAATATTTAACCATTCATGAATTTAGTAAGGAGCAAAAAAGCACGGAAATGGGAAGAGAAAGATTGAAATCTCAGGCACAAACTACCGAACGAGCAACTAATAAAAAGAAAAGAGAAGATAGAATCAAAAAACACTTTAAAGAGAAAGACGATATGGACATGATTTCATTTTTAAGTGGCTTGACCCATTTAAGTTTCTTTAAAAAATAATTACATTTAAGCCATCTAATGTATATCAATCAAATGAAATGCTGTTCGTTGGTAAACGCATCATTTGAGAACGACTGGATCGATTTGGCAATTTTTCGTTTTAAAATGATTGTAAATAATACAGAGTGGCGCAATAGAATGTGCATACACACGTACTACATCGTTGGGAAGGCGGGCTCATGAAGTTTAGTCACCATGAGTCACTTCGACGGGAAGCGTCGCGGATTTTGCGTGCGCGTATTTTACGAGAACTCTCGTTCATACATTGTTACTAGGCGACTATATTGTTCTGAATATGGACTACGGCGAATTAGTGAAGCTCCGAGTGCTAATTTAAGTAAAATATGGGTAAAGCGTCTTGAAGAGACCGAATTAACCTTTAAACCACACTCAAAAGGTCGTCCAAGAACATCTAGGACCGAAGACAATATTGACAGAGTTATGCAGTCGGTACGAGAAGATCCACAAATGTCTACTCGCAAGAGATCGTCTGTCTTACAGTTATCATGAATGTTGGCCGGAGTACAAAAGAAAACTAAAAACCCTTACTTTTTTAAAGTCAGACAGTCAACTTAGGCTGGGAAACGTTAGATGTGTTAACGGATTTATAATAACAATAACATCCCTACAAGATATTTGGAAGGTAGTACAGTCAAGAAATTTTAAATATTTGAATCTTCGTCAATGGAATCGTTGCGTTGGAAAACTTGTTTGGTATTATAAGGCAACACTGTCCTACCAACAAAAACCCGACGTGCCATCACTTTACTTCTGCATTAAAGTCAGCGGTACTTGCTCGACTTAGCGCACCCATAAGTCGAGGGGCCAATTGCCAACAAGACGAAAATTAAATACTATTTGATTTTCAAGATATTGTATTCCAAAAACAATCAAAGGGAAAGGAAAACTACTCTACCTAATCATGACAATATTCAAATCCAAGTTTTAGATAAGTATAATATTATTCCCATTTTACAAATTCCTAATGAAGAACATATAGCAAATTATATAGAGGAGATGGAAAAAATGTTCAAGAAGTTTGAGAAACAGCCTACTGTGTACGTTGCTGGATATTTAGCAAAGCTTCTTTTGAAAGACGTGAATTGCCAAACATGCATAAATGCAGTGAAAGTCAAGAACTCTACAACTAACTCGATTTACAACTATATAGCTTTGAGGGAATGGTGGCATGACAAGATATCCCTAACTTATCCTACATTGCATTTATGAAATGCTCTGGATACTGCAACAAATATTTTCGATGAAAAATAAAACCTAACATCTTTATAAAAGATATAAATACTTTTTCCAAGACACAGATGCTGGCTAATTTGGATTTTTCGTGGATGTGTGAAGATCACAAATATACAATAGTCGATTGACTGTTGCAGCGAGTGAGTCTGCTATTAATCCGCAATTATTGCAGAATAACTAACAGATCTTTCGCATTGAACGAAGAATCTTCGGCGGACTCTTTAAAGAAGGCGCAGCTTCAGAGTGTTGCCAAATAAATTCAACAATGGAAACTACTTCTGTAAGTAATATTATTTATGAATTCAAATGCAGAATGGGTGAAAACATTGCACTGGTATGAGTTTGAATACAAAGACTTTGACCAGTCTGACAAAGACAATTGATATGAAACCATGGGCCCGTACTTGGATATGTTCGTTGCTTATGTTTTAAGGCATAATGAATTACGACTGGAGCATAACAATATTAACAATAATACATCTTCAAGTATGACGGGAATCATAAGAGTTTTCCAGTAGGTACCTACGGCCTTTCAGGGGCACACCATGTATTGTTAGAGGGTACGTCATTTCCTGCTGAGCATAGATCATCAACTGTTCAGTCTTGGACCGATGACTGCGTGTTTGTGCTGGCTAAAAAGCGAAGGGGTCTTAATCGACGAATTGATAGAAATGACAAAAAATATGAAGCAGGCGTTTGAAGTGTTCTTTTTGACAACACGTGTTGCTGAAATATTTCTAATGACTACGTCCCGCCAAGCAACGAGAATGTTCTTCCCAATAGCCCTGTTGGCTGCTGTATGGGAGGAGGCTCCAGACCAACAAGCTTTACGTGACTTCTTCAATAACATAGGCAGTGGAGGCTAGTACTTGTATAAATGTGCATGGAATCTCAAAGGAAATTTCTCAGTGGCTGGAGATTAAGAAGAGGAAATGGCTACACAGACTGTATTCCATAGTATCTTTGGTAAATTTATGGAGAATTTGAGCATTTTAGGAAAGATAACAGATGTACCAAACTAGTACCTATCCAAGGAAATTCATGGGTAGCTGCTTCAGAAATCAAGGGACCACTTCTGTAACATCCATGATCAAGCTATTAAGAAATATTACTCAAAGATGTCCTGTGCAAATCAATCAAGTCTACTCAAACCTGTCAGGAGAATATAAACAGGTAATCACCGTGCCGTGATTTAATGGACAACGAATTCCGAATTTCGACCAGGCATTCTCTGACTAATTAAGAGGATGTCAATTTCGTCAAGGAAATCAGGGCGCACCTGTCCAGCCAGACATGGAACAACGAACCATAAAAGTGTGTGGTACTGTGTTAAATGATACAACAAAATACCTTGTGATATATTACCAATAAAAAATGCAATGCTTTGTAAACAAGCATATTACAATTTAGAGGATTATATCCAGGATAAGAAAAATAAGTATGATTGTGAAACTTTTTAGTTGACAACTCATTTCAAATTGATATTCGAACATGTGTGTTTTTTTATAATGACTTGTGTCATTCTTGTGAATAAAATATTTAAAAAAATCTTTTTATTACATCGAAAATGATCCAGCAGACTTTTCTCAATTTGGCTGCACACTATCTAACTTAAACATCATAGGAGAAACTAAAAGCTGCTACTCAAAGAGCACGTACAAGACCAACTATGGTGCACTTTCTGGAGCAGCAACCATAGCCGGTAGAAAGTTTTTTGAAGCTCTATTCTTAGGAGTAAGGAACAAGTACTGCTGTATCTGTGCCCGTGCAGAGAATAAATACATACATAACTCCAAATGGCCGTTAATGTTGTAAAAATATTATACTGGTTCCTCGTCTGGAATGGAAGCCGAAATACTATCAAAGGGATTTTAAAAATTGTCTAGATGTACAATATTATCTACGGAAGATTGATCGCTGATACAGATTCCATTACTTACTTGAAGATCCTTGAAGAAAGGTCTTACAAGGATATTACAGGAGAAAATAAGGAATCGCATTTTAGTACCCGCTAGCAAAGATACTATACCCAGTCTATGAGAAAAATGCTTACCACAGAAGGCATACTCACCATTGTGAAGTCATATAATGTTGTGCTATAAAAACACATACATCTTGAAATAAGAAAAAGAATACTGACATTTTCAATTCTTATAACCACGCTTTACACGCTACATGATTTTGACAGTGAAAGAAAAAACGAAGATCTGGTGATAATAATTAAAACTACTCGTCTGGGGCTTATTGTGCATAGTCGCACGTTCAAGAAGTCTATTAAACGACTGTGACAGCAAAGCCGTTGAGCAGTTCAATAGTATAATAGCCAAATTCGTAGGTGACAAAATTAATACAACGGCAGACATATCACTCTAGATGTGCTGCTGTAATGGTGGCACAAAAAAAGCCACTATCACATCCAGGAAACACGTCTTTCTTTAAGAAAGGGTGGGATCTTCTCGTCGCCTTCCCTGTTGCCAAGTACGGTCTTAATGGAGCTCTACACTCGAGTTCTTTCCTGCCAGCTAAGATGTCTAGCATGGTTCAGATTCTTGGACCAATTACTGCTTTCCTATGCAAGCTGCGGCCCCAAGGCAAGTTCAGAAACAAATGTAAAGGGGTTGTGAAGAGGGCCATGTCTCGTTTGTACCTTGCATAGATGATATCATATCTCGAACACGCTGCAAAAGAGAACTCTCTAGGCATGGGCGTACCCAGGGGGGGGCAGGGAGGGCAGCTGCCCCCCCCTGGATATCTTGCAGAACATGTATGAACTCGCCAAATTGTAAACGGGGCCTTATGCTCTAACGTTTAAATAAACCGCGCACTAGACACTGGCAAAATGCACGGTGCAATTTGCCAAAAAACCGGTTGTATTCGGTAATCTTCGGTAGGGAGTTGCGAGCGACTAGCAATTACAGCTCCAAAATTAAGAAAATGTATGGACGAAGTATCCAAATTTTATGAATTAGAAGGGATCACATCTGAAGCTGAACTATGGCGCACTTTTTGGGTTAACAAGCAGGAGGTTTTCGAAGATTTGGAGATAACGGGATTAATCCTTCAAGAAGAATGTTTTTATACGAAAGTGAAAACAGCTCTAGAAATTATACTGGCAATGCCTTATTCCACGGCTACAATTAAAAGCTCATTCAGTACACTCAGACGCATGAAAACGTGGCTGAGATCAACAATGATTGAAGACAGGTGAAATGGACTTTGTTTGCTCAGTGTACATAAAAACCTTTAAACAGTATGGGCGATTCTGTCACGGAAGACGTTATAAACCGTTTTGCAGAAGATATTCGAAAATTACTTTTATAGTAGAAGCGGTTTAAATAAAATAAAAATCCATGCATAGTCAAATTTATTTTTATTTATTTAACTACCTATAAAGCAGGATCATTTGCGGCCATTTGCTCTACGCACTACACTACATATAAATAATGTTTCATGTAGGTGTGTTTGTGTAGTGTGTATGACATTCAATATTGGCGTCCACACAAGGTGGACAAGGGAGACCTCGCTCGTAAAGGCAAACTCCAACCAAAACTATCTACTCCCATTTTCTATCAAACGAAAACATGACATGACCCACCCCCCCCTGGGCCAGAAGCTGGGTACGCCGACGTTATTTAGGTATCACTTGCTAGTTATTTTTTTGGAAGTCGGTTGTTTTTTTTTTGTATAAAAGTTTTTATTTTTCACTTTTTAGTGAGAGTTTGTAATTTATCTAAGTTACAATAGGCTAACGTCAACTGCTCATCACCTTTTACAAAATATTGCTTTTCCCGATGCTGGGACGTTAATTGTTGAGGGGTTCTCCTGGTATCTCCTAGTAAGAACCAGGAGAACTCCTCAACAACCACTCACCATATGCATTGTGACAAGCATAAATTGCTTAGCAACCATATTAAAGTAATTGAATCACAACCCGTGAAATATTTATCATTGAGTAGTTCCGATGGCCGTTTGTGGTCTTCATCATCAGCTCCACTTTACCAAATGATGATTTCCGATAATAATAAATGATGATAAACCGATGATAATTAATTTAATGTTTTTAATGAGAATTTAATAATTTTGTCTAATGAAATGTTTGCATGCCGAATGGTGAAATATGGCAGAACTCTGATTTATACCCACTACTATCTACTTATGTATTACCCATATTTGCAAATAAATGTCTATTCTATTCTATTCTATTCTATTCTATTCCGAGAGCAAATGCTCAAGTTACTCTAAAAAATATCCATATCGCTATAGGCGTGCCTATAAAATTTAGGGGTTCCCCTCGATTTCCATGGGATCCTCTTATCAGATTCCAACTTGGTGACAATGGGACTACCTCGAGATTATACCCTATCAAATAAAATAATAATTTTCAAAATCGATCCACAATTGACGGAGAAATCGGTGAACATAAATAAAAAAAGCAAAGTCGTACATATAACCTCCTTTTTGGAAGTCGGTTAAAAATCTCTCAAATACTCCCACGAGACAGACTCGACCTAGTGTGGAGTCCACAAGTAAAAAAACAATTATAATTATGTTTTCCTTGTAACAATAATTTTGGGAGTAGTTTATCACGTGTGTGTGTGTTTATATGTTTGTTACTTCTTCACGCCCAAACGGCTGGACCAATTTTGATAAAATTTTGTATAGAGGTACCTGACACCCTTGATTAAGAATAACCTACTTTTTATCCCGATATTCCCACGGGATCCACACTTATGCGGGTGTGTGTGTGTTTATATGTTTGTTACTTCTTCACGCTCAAACGGCTGGACCAATTTTGATAAAATTTTGTATGGAGGTAGGTACCTGACACCCTTGATTAAGAATAGCCTACTTTTTATCCCGATATTCCTACGGGATCGACACTTATGCGGGTGAAACTGCGGGGCGAGTTTGTACTATATAAGGCAATGTAAGAAACACTACATGGTTATTAAACGATTTATTATTAAAACATAATTAGGCCCGCTTCCACCAGAAATCACTAAATGAGGTTACCGCTAAATGCATTTAAGACATCTTTCTATTTCTGTCAGTCGTTTGAAAATGACGGAGAAACACGTTTATTGATTTATGGTATAAGCGGCCTTGTTAGTAGAATTTCACTTGGCGGAGAATATTTACTATTATCTTAATATATATAAATTACGTGTCACGATGTTTGTCCGCGATGGACTCCTAAACTACTTAACCGATTTTAATCAAATTTGTACACCTTGTGCAGTTTGATCCAACTTGAAAGAAAGTCGAGAAAAAAAAAATACAAAAACTTTAGCCACAGCAACGCGTGGCCTGGTCAGCTAGTATGTGATATGTATTCAACTAAGATGTTTGATAAAATACAGCGAAATGTGTACGACCTGTCTTGTTACATGGATTGACATTTTCTATTAATAAATAGTAAAATAAACTTATATAAAAACGTTTTGTTTTATTTCTATTTCTATTTTAAAGATGTCATGGGTGCTCAATACTTTTGGCCAAGGCTGTATCTTACCATGCAATTTTTACCATGACATCCTCTGACCACACACCTTCCCTACCAGATTACTCCGCCCTGAGGCGGGCGACAGGGTCTGTCAGACTCTTACTGACTAAAAACCACCCCGGTGTTCCCTTCACACACTTGGACCGGGGATCATGGGAACATATGCGCCTTCCACGATGTGCCAACCTTCCCACCCCTACATCAGACTATGTTCACTTCTTTACCATTTCTAAGTTAACTACTCATGGATATCAATTGAATGAGCCCAGACACGACATGTGTACTGTAAGTTGTTGATAGTTCGCTTTTCTGCAGACTTACCTTACTTGAGCATTAGGACAAGGTTACCACATAATTGAATTGTTGACAAAATAATATTACTACAGTATACCAAATTTTAAGACGATCGAACGAGTTATAGAGACAAACAACCGTCGAGTGGCTTAGATCCCTACACGGACTAGGAAAAAAAAACTTCAAAATTGCTGAACAGATTTTCATTAAACATAGCTAAGGACCACCTCGATAAAATCAGCCTTCAATTAATAAAAAAAAAACGTATTGAAATCGAACCACCGCACCGGTTCGGAAGCTAAGATGACAGATTATTTATTTGTAAAGCAGAACAAAAATTCAAGACTTGTAAAAGCAACTTTTCCCATTTCGTGAAAAAGAACAAAGACTGGTTGAACAAATCATTTATAGATGATCTTCCTCAAGACTTAGTTCGCTCACGTGTTGATGTATTTCCCCAAAATTTTACGCAGAGTGCGTTGCATATTTTGACACGGTTAGCGCAGTGGTTGAGCGATTGACTGCTGCGCAGCATGTCCCGGGTTCGATTCCCGCACGGAACAAATATTTGTACGACCTACAAGTATTTGTTCCGGGTCTGGGTGTTTTATCTATAATATGTAAGTATGTATTGACAAAAAAAAAAGTTATATAAGTAGTTTATCAGCCATCTCGTTACCACAACACAAGCATTAGGTTGCTTATCTTGGGACTATATGGCGTTGTGTAAAATGTCCAAGGATATTATTATTATATTGAGGAAGAACAGCATATAACGCCTACAATGAGTGCTAATGACCTTGAGGAACAACATGTAGATACATCATTTACTACTACTCTCAGTCCCTATACAGAAGATATCAGCAAAAAAAGATTCGAGGAACTTAATCCACGTCAAAAACAAAGAGCCATAAAAAGACTTCAAGCGAAACTGGAAGATGAACTAGGTACCTGAAAAATTTACAAAAACGTTTACTAAAACAATTACTGTTGGAGACGAAAAATTAAGTAAAAAAAGTGCACGTGATTTGGAGATAATTATTAATAAGTGTATTGAAACTCCGGACAAACCAACTAAAATACTAACTATGATAAATCAAGAAACTCATCCTTATACTCCAGAAGAAACTCTTGGAACAATGATTGACAGAAGATTAAGCGTCGATCCTTATAAATTTTTACAGCAAGACTCCAAGAAAAGAGGATTTAATCTATATCCACCTTATCATCAAGTAGCGCAAGCCAGACAATCATGCTACCCTTCAGAAAAAGTATCTGTTTCAGAAATCGAAGCTTCTGTTACCCTGCAGGGTTTACTGGCCCACACACTCCAGCGTATCTTAGATTTAAATGATGGATCTGTAAATCGTTACATGGAAAAAGAGAATATCAGCCAATTGGCTTGTACTTTTTATGTTTCTTGGGGATTTGTTGGAAGTACTGGGCAATCTGTATACAGACAAGAATTTAGAGAACATTCTGGTGACCCCGATTTTGACGAAAAGTCAATAATTGCTACAACTTTGGTACTATTGAAAATTCAAGAATGCGGAGGCAAAAACAGTTTAATATGGTTAAATCCAGCCCCACAGTCATTTCGTTCTTGTAGGCCTCTTCACATCCAATATAGAAAAGAGACGCAAGAAAGAATACTGTCTGAAAAAGAATATGTAGGTAGAGGAACAAATAAGGTGTTTGACTCCTATTACAACACTTACATCAAAAGGATTTATTGACTTCACAAACTATAATTTAACGCTGAGCTTAATTGATGGAAAAGTTTTTAATGTAATAAACAACACGTCTTCCCAATTAAGATGTGCTATTTGCAAACTGACCTCCACTAATTTCAATAACCTAGACCTTGCTTTTTCAATACCAATTACAGAGGAAGCGGCACTGAAAAACGGCATAAGTCCTTTACATGCGTATATAAGATGCCTGGAATTCTTGCTGCACTTGGGATATAAAAATGACCCAAGAGTCAGACAGTGGCGAGTAACGAAAAATTCTGATCTAGGACAAATTACTGCAGAAAGAAAAAAAGAAATCCAAAACCAAATTAAGGAAAGTATGAGTCTATTGGTAGACGTTGTTAAACCTAATTCAGGCACCACAAACGACGGCAATACGGCTTGGCGAGTATTCAAAAGTGAACAAAGCCGCCAAACGTTTGCTAATATACTTCGCATTGAAAAATGGCTCGTCGATGACCTAAATGTAATTTTAATAGCCATCAATTCGGGATTACCAATAGACGCAAAAAAATTCGGAACATTTTGTAACAATGTGGCTTATAAGTATGTAGAGAAATACAACTGGCACCCTATGACTACTACTATACATAAAATCTTAATTCACGGAGAAAAAATTATAGAGAATTCAGCGCTACCCATAGGACTACTCTCTGAACAGGCTGGAGAGTCGAGGAATAAATTTTGGCGTCAGGATAGGGAACATCACAGCCGGAAAGATTCTAGGGTTCATACTATGATGGACTTATTCCACAGGGCGCTTGAGTCATCCGACCCTGTCATATCAGCGATACGGCTAAAACAACGCCTAAGTAACCGAAGGAGAATGCCACTGCCAGAAGCTGTTATAGAAATGTTACAACCGGACAATTCTGAATGTTTAAAAGAAGATAACAGTGATGTCGAAGAAGAAACTGCATGTTTCGAGAGTGAAGAAAACGAATTTACAACACTTCTTTACAACGAAGATAGTTTATTTAACGCAGATGATGTTTAAGCACAATTATTTTTATTACGCCAAAAGAATTCTACTACATATATTTATAAAGTAAAAAATATAAAAATTACGTCTTAAAAAAAATTGCGGGTAATTACCCAGGTTCGGGTAAGTTCGGGTAAATCTTAATATTTCCGAGATTCCACGGAATTAATTGTTGTTTTTTTGTGTTGGTAGTCTACCTTATTACCTCTTTTTTAAAGCAAATTGCAGATTTTAACACTGAGGAATATGGGCAAAAAAAATAAAAAATATAAAAACGAAAATACACAGGACGAAATAGCCGTCAAACTTATAACACCCCTCTTTATACGTCAGCGGTTAAAATAAATACATTTACGCCCTTACTAATATAATATCAGATGAATAATTACACACCGATTTCTCTCTTTCAGTCATCAGTAATTTAAATTTCAAAAGAAGAATTGTGTAACTATTATACTTATACAACCGCTATACAACGTTTATTAATAAGGGGGTTAAAGTGCAGTGATGAAATAATGGTGCAGTATAGAAAACTAAGAAACTTAAAACTCAATGCACTTTTTAGTAACAATAAGGACAAAATAATATTTACAACAACAAATTTCTTAAATGATAACAAATTATGAAGAGCAAGGCTTTAAAAAATTACTTGGTGAAAAAGTCACTAGAAAATTTTTGGTATTATATAGAAAATGATCCATTTTATTATGTTCAACTTAAAAAAAAAAACAAAAAAAAAATAGATTCGAAAATGAACTATGTGTTCAGTACCAGCATCCCAAAAACTATAAACACAACGATGAAAAATTCACGACTTTGATGGCCGACATCTTGGATTTAGATATTTAGGGCGCATTCTACCAAACTTTTATACCTAGAATAAGTCTGATCCTGAGAATAATTATTGAATTTTTGACAGTTAGTCCATACTAGAACTGTCAGTCGTAAATTTTATTCCAAGAATAAAAGTTATCTGACTTTGGTAAAATCAGCCCTAAGTCGTGAAAATAAATATCTAAATCCAAGGATAGATATTTATTTTCCTTCATCAACACCAGTCCCTCACAAAAAAAAACAAGCTACAGTACATAAACCAATTCAGTAGCATTCGAAATCATACAATGAAAGCCCTTGAAATTTGACTTGTGTTCCCTTCCCACACTTGGACCGGGGATCATGAAAACTTATGCGCCTTCCACGATGTGCCAACCTTCCCACCCCTACATCAGACTATGTTCACGTCTTTAACATTTCTAAGTTAACTACTCATAGATATCAATTGAATGAGCCCAGACACGACATGTGTACTGTAAGTTGATGATAGTTCGCTTTTCTGCAGACTTACCTGACTTGAGCATTAGGACAAGGTTACCACATAATTGAAGTGTTGACAAAATAATATTATTACAGTATACCAAATTTTAAGACGATCGAACGAGTTATAGAGACAAACAAAACGTAGCTAAGGACCACCTCGATAATGCCAGCCTTCAATTAATGAAAAAAAAAGTATTGAAATCGAACCACCGCACCGATTTGGAAGCTAAAGATGCCACAGACAGACACAGATACACAGAACGAAATAGCCGTCAAACTTATAACACCCCTCTTTATAACTCAGGGGTTTAAAATAAATACACTTACCGGGTTACTAATATAATATCAGATGAATAGTTACACACCTATTTCTCTCTTTCAGTCATCAGTAATTTGAAATTCAAAAAAGAATTGTGTTACTATTATACTTATACAACCGCTATTACAACGTTTATTAATAAGGGGGTTAAAGTGCAGTGATGAAATAATGGTGCAGTATAGAAAACTAAGAAACATAAAACTCGATGCACTTTTTAGTAACAATAAGGGAAAATAATATTTACAACAACCAATTTCTTAAATGATAACAACTAATGAAAAGCAAGACTTAAAAATTACTTGGTGAAAAAACCACTAGAAAATATATGGTATTATATAGAAAATGATCCATTTTATTATGTTCAACTTCGAACAAGTTCATCCATTTTATTGTTGTTTCCATTTGAATCCATTTACTTAGTTTGTTTTATGTAATATAATTAATCCATAGCGAGAAATAAATGTCATACTGAGACAGTATCTAGATTCGAAAATGAACTGTGTTCAGTATCAGCATCCCAAAAACTATGAACACAACGATGAAAAATTCACGACTTTGATGGCCGACATCTTGGATTTAGATATTTATTTTACTCCATCAACACCAGTCCCTCACAAAAAAAAACAAGCAACAGTACATAAACCAATTCAGTAGCATTCGAAATCATAAAATGAAAGCCCTTGAAATTTGACTTGTGTTCCCTTCCCACACTTGGACCGGCGATCATGGGAACTTATGCGCCTTCCACGATGTGCCAACCTTCCCACCCCTACATCAGACTATGTTCACTTCTTTACCATTTCTAAGTTAACTACTCATGGATATCAATTGAATGAGCCCAGACACGACATGTGTACTGTAAGTTGTTGATAGTTCGCTTTTCTGCAGACTTACCTTACTTGAGCATTAGGACAAGGTTACCACATAATTGAATTGTTGACAAAATAATATTACTACAGTATACCAAATTTTAAGACGATCGAACGAGTTATAGAGACAAACAACCGTCGAGTGGCTTAGATCCCTACACGGACTAGGAACAAAAAACTTCAAAATTGCTGAACAGATTTTCATTAAACATAGCTAAGGACCACCTCGACAAAATCAGCCTTCAATTAATAAAAACAAACATATTGAAATCAAACCACCGCTCCGGTTCGGAAGCTAAGATGCCACAGACAGGCGTATACACAGGACGAAATAGCCGTCAAACTTATAACACCCCTCATTATACGTCAGCGGTTAAAATAAATACAATTACCCCCTTACTAATATAATATCAGATGAATAGTTACACACCGATTTCTCTCTTTCAGTTATCAGTAATTTGACTTTCGAAAGAAGACATAGCGTTGTGTAACTATTAAACTTATACAGACGCTATACAACATTAATAATAAGGGGGTTAAAGTGCAGTGATGAAATAATGGTGAAGTATAGAAAACTAAGAAACTTAAAACTCAATTCACTTTTTAGTAACAATAAGGACAAAATAATATTTACAACAACCAATTTCTTAAATGATAACAACCTAAGAGCAAGACTAAAAATAAATACTTGGTGAAGACACCACTATAAAAAGTTATGGTATTGGTTATAGAAAATGATCCATTTTATTATGTTCGACTTCGAACAAGTTTATCCACTTTTGTTGTTTCCATTTGAATCCATTTAGTTTGTTTTATGTAATAATGTATGTTTGTTTTATATTTGTGTAATATAATTATGATCCATAACGAGAAATAATTGCCATACAGAGTATCTAAAGAGTAACAAGTATAATAGTAGCTTATGTTTAGAGAGTGAGTTTGTTTTAGGACCCACCCGATGTTTGTGAGGGTGAGGGCGTGTGAATCTGCCGGCACTTTGCTTTGTCAGCAGTTGTTAATACGTGGAAACTAAAAAAACACTAAAATAAAATTTATGATGACGGATTTATTAGATTTTAAATCTCACTACTTTTATATACATACTTTTAAATAACACAGGCGTATTAATCGATGCTGTAAGATGTTATATGTTATATACATAGCTAAAGCGTCTTATACGCTTTAAGTCGTCCATGAGCTGTGTGATCGGATAAATCATTAACCATACATTACATATAAATTCAACAAAATAATGCACAATAATGATAAATAAGTATAAATCACAAAACAGATAAACAATCAAGATCAATGAACTTCATTACATTATAAAATAATAATAAAAATATAATTGAATAGCTATCTACCACGAATTATCAGTAAGTTCTATATAACATCATTGGTATGTAATGAAATATTATAAATAATTATACTTAGCATCATACGAAACTTTAGTGACTATTATTATGGCTTATACTTTGAACTGTAAAAGTCAGTGCTTGCACATCGGAAGGAGCTTCTGTGGGAGGAGCAGGAAAGTGACCATGAGCTCTTCTGTGATTCTGTAACGCGGTACCCTGAAACAAAAATTTATAAGCTGTCAAATATTTTAATCTCTATACACTCCTCACTATACATAAGTCGCGCAAGTGTCCATACTGAAAAGAGTGAACTCACACATCCTAGTAACGTAGATGGTCAACGAATAGAACTAGGTGGCGATAAAAACTTATTTCACTATGCGTTATATGTGAGAGAAAGTGGGGGTAACAAAGAAAGCTACGTACAGTCAAGGAACGAAAATTTTAAGCATTTTTCAAACAAATTAACGAAATGCTTGGCTTTTCTTATTGCAATATTTTTGGAAATTTACATTCAAATTTATACAGTGGTTGTTGCGTGATGTGGTAAGAGACAGACTATAAACATTGTAAAATGTTTCGGCGTTTATTTTGATGATGCTAATGAACCACTTAATAAAAAAAAACAGATACGTTCATTGATAGACAATGCACCATCCAAACCACTGGGTCTAGAAGCACGAAAGCGGAAGAGTTATTTAACAAAGATGAGTACTAAGGAAGTCGGGATATCAACCAAGTAAGGGTATGTTGGGGTAAGTTCGGCGCTGGGGTAAGACCGTACGAATCAAATTTCCAGATAATTTGGCAATATTTTGCCAAGTTAACCGCAACTACCCTATAAGCCTTAAAAATTCATCACCTACAGGGGGGAAGAATGTTTGTATGGAAGTTCGTCTGAGAACTGAGAACTTATCGGGCATGCGGCTGGTATAAAATATTTAAATTTAAAAGACGGTCAAGTGCGAGTCGGACTCGCGCACCGAGGTTTCCGTACAAATAGTTTTAAAATTATTATTTTTTGTAATGTAATTTCAAATTTACGGTTATCGGATTTTTTCCTTTACGTTTTGATTTTGGAACATAAACGCCCGTATCTTTTGATTACGTTGACTTAGAAGTTTTTTTTTGCAGCCCTGAGTATTTGATATTAATTTCAACTTCATAACTGCACGCGTTCCTGAGAAAAGGGGTATTGACTAACGGACAGACAGACGGACAACGAAGTGATTTTTCCTTTTGAGGTACGGAAGCTTAAAAATTAATAAAATAAACATGGATACGAGAGAAATGAGAAAGTAACCTTTTTTCCAGCTGTAACAAAAATAAATAAAACATAATGAGAGCATCACCTGTATGAATCTGTCGCCGCACACTTCGCAGATGTAGGGCCGGTCGCCAGTGTGTCGGCGTATGTGCAGATTAAGATCGTTGCTTTGCGAGAACGCTTTCTCGCAGTAGGTGCACTTGTACGGCCGCTGGCCAGTGTGCACGCGCATGTGGCGGGACAACTTATTGCTGCGCGAAAAACCTAAAAATATCACTGTCCTATAAAAAAACCGGTCAAGAGCGAGTCGGACTCGCACACCGAGGGTTCCGTACCATCATATTTAAGTATTTTGGATGTGTTACTTTTCGTACAGTCCTTCAAAAGTAGGATAGACGGACAGGCCGACAGGTGGATGGGCGGACAGGCGACAGGTGGAAGGGCGAACAGGCGGACAATACTTTATTATTATATCTTTATTGTTAATTTACAAATCTTAGCCACAACTGCTTATGGTGACTGAAAAAAGTTTCAGTTACGGCTCGTCGTCCCCGCGCTTACGTCTCTACGTACCCGAGCGTACGCCTCTTCGTCCATCCTTGCGGGGCCTCACCCCTCCGGCCTGCCTAGCTCAAATGAGGGGTAACTCGTGAGGACCTCGCGAGGTAAATTCTCCTGAGGTAAAGACTCTTGAGGTAAAGGCTCCTTCAACCTCACATAAAATTGATGAGTTACTCATCACTAGAAGGAAGGTGACGCGAGAGCAGCAGACGCCGTGTACTCCACCGTCCGCACACCCCGCCCCATCACGAATTTCGCCAGTAAAATCAGTTGTTTTAGCGAGGATCAACTGAAAACACAGATGATTTTTCTCCCCGCGCCGATTCAAACACATGCCATGGCACGTTTAGTTATTTGTACGATTAATGTCATAGTAATTTTTTTAACGAGCCAATATGTTTGAAGCGTAAAATGAAAATATTGGTAAGATAATATTCTTAAATCGCTCATCATTTTAATTATTTTGTTGAATTAAGTACTTTTAATTATGTTCATAGCTTAATTGAAGTGCCAGCTACAATATATTTTTTTAATGGTACCCATTCGATATGAAGTTTCTTTTTTTATTTGGAATTTTGGGTAAATATCGAAAAACCCATAAAATTCAAATATCTCGAAAACTATTGAACTTCGGCCATACATATGGGGGTTCAATTTGTTGCATTTTAGTCCCAATATCAGCTCCTGACGGATATATGTCTAATTACAAGTAACCCTGTATAATTAAGTAATGAACACCTGTATATAACAAATAAACGATTTGTTTTGAAGCAATTATTTTAGGAAACGCAACACTACTGCGAAATTAACACACTAAAGTTGCAAATAATTTTTATTTTCTTGGTTAAATTTGATTCATTAGGTACTTTAGAAAAGACATATTTGAAAACGCTCAATTTAATAAATCTTATTGTTATATTAGCAAAATGAAAGACCTGTATTCAGGACAAACACGAGTTAATCATACACATACATTTACGAAATTTTTTGAGAAAAGTACGAATTACACGCGAACGAAGTCGCGGGCAAAGTGCTAGTGTATAATAAAAAGAAAAACTTTTTTACCTTTACCACAGACACGGCAAATACAAGGTTTCTCTCCAGTGTGAGATCTCCTGTGACACTGAAGGTCGGAAGATCTTGGAAAACCTGTAAGGTAATGACATAAGGATAAAAACTCACTTTTATTACAAGTCGGGTATTCAGCTAAAGGCTAACCTTTGCCACAAAAATCACATTTGTAGGGCTTCTCTCCAGTGTGACGCCGCATGTGTACGATTAAGTTCGACGAGTTAGAGAAACTGCGGCCACAGTAAAGGCATAAGCAATTACTAGATGAACTCTTTTCGCGCTGCGGCTGATGCACTCGTTTGTGAGAGCTGAAAATATTACCACACGTTGTATTTTTCTTTATTACTGTTAAGTTAGTGCATCATAAAAACAGACTAACCGAAGATTGTCACTCCTGTGAAACTTCTTTTCACAAACATCACATTGGAAGAAGTTTTCGATTGGCATGTGTATTTTAGTATGTTTAACTAGCAAGTCTCTCCTGGAAACAACAAAAATTAAAACTATACTAACATTTCCCAAATTGCGTTAGGAAATAACGATATAGTTGCCGTATCTTATACTCCATTCTTTTTTCCAACTTCGGATTATTAATGATTTGACAAAACCCCGCATACTTACTTGTAGAAACTTCTATTGCAAGTATCACACTGAAATTGTCTCTCTTCTCGTTTGGTTTTGGAATCAATAAATTTAACCGACACGCTTTGTCCCTCATGATATCTTAAAATATGCTTATTCAAAGATATTTCATAAGCGAATTTCAGTCCACACGTGTTGCATTTATATTTTCTTTCAATTTGCTTACAAATGCTTCTGTGGCGCGCCGCTGATCGCAAAGAAGCAAACACCTGAAAAGATAAAAGTCGGTTGCCGAAAAATTATTAAATAATAGAGACTCAACATGCGTAAAATGTTATATTCGCATATCTGAAGAGATCCGACCAGGCGAAATGAGGCGTAAAAAATAATATTTACTGCACATGAGTCTAAAGAGACTAATCAACAATTATTAGCTATGTTGATCTGTGCTGGAGAATATTTAGCTAATTCGCTGTTCATCATAGTTCAATATACTTACAAAGAAAAAGTATAAAACTGTCTGCCTGTATGACCGCTTATATCTTCTAAACTACACAATGGAATTTGATGTGTTTTTCGTTCCTTTATTCCGGAAGGTTGCGTGTCAGTATTACCATCCGTGCGAAGTAATAGCAAGTGGCTAACGAAACGTGCTGAGTTGCATTTTGTGTTACGGTTTTGCTTAGGATCACGCAATACGTGCTGGCATGCACACGCGCACCCACCCCGCTCGGTTTTCCGTCTATCTCGGTCGCACTCAGCACCTACCCGCATGTATGTCAAATAATATCACATTATTGTTTGCAATTATTGCAACACTGGACACATGAGTTAATAATAATCAGAACTGACTCAGTCGCACTGGTCGCACAGTTTACCGCACAGCTCAATGTTATGTGTAGAAAAACATTGAAGAGAAAGTTAATTTGGCTAAGCACAGCACAGCACAGGGTAGCATAGCCTCTTGTTGTTTAGTCAAAAACTTGAAACACTTCAACGTGCTTGAAAGACGCAAGTTGAAGGCGTTGCTGTCATAAATTCGTGCACTATGCACGCAAAGCAGCGCCTTGCGCCATTAGGCTGGAGTCCATCTGACCACACGCCGAACGCGACCGACGACGTGTAGCCGTCCGTCACCGACAACGGCCTAATGCTTTTGATTCCGTTTCGTTGGTTTAGACTATAGAATAATCTTCAGCGTATTAAAGAAAAAGAAAAATAAAGTACCTTAGTGCAGAGGTTGCACCGATGAGACAACTCCGGGTGTTCAGCATCGCGATGGTTAATGAGATCCGATTCTGATTGCAATATGCAGCTACAAGCACTACATACTATAAGCAAGTTGATGTTCTCCTGAAACATCAGACGACATCATTTTACTGAATTTTCGACAGTTATCGCTAGTACATCTCTATAGGCGAGGCCCCACGCTAAAAGCGTTGATTAGGCTTCCCCCAGGGTTCAGACTATAGATGCAGAAAGTGTTGTATCTGTAATAAGTACTAAAATGATACCTCTTATCAGTACTGTTTTATGCCTAGTTGTGGCCAAGGCTTGTATAGTACTTTTCTCAAATAATGCGCGGAAATTAAAACACGCCGGATACTAAATGTTACAAAGACAAAAAATCAATGGGCAATATAGTCCTAGTGTCAAAATGTACAAAAGTCTTAATGTATATTTATGAAAGTGCAAATGACAAAAAAAAATTGTGATATAATGCGTAAGGGTCTAATTGTTAGATTGTCAAAATTTACAAAAGATAAAACATAATTGTGCCAAAATGCATCGTGGTCCAATTGTCACACAGTCAGGATTCAAACCCGCAACCCTGGGCTTCGAAGGTAGGATCATTAACGACTGAGCCTACATACACCTATCTACTACTTCCTTGATATCAACATACTTCTCTGCACTGGATAACTAATTAAAATCTCTTCTCGTATTTATTCTCTTTGTGTATAAATACTCCTTGAAAGTCCGATATCCTTGAAAAATACGATTGAATTAATATTTTGAACCGAAAAAAAAATCAGCCTCTATAAGTACATACCATATCCATGTTCGGGTCTAGAAATTCGTGCAGTGTAATTTCTGACAGAAAATTTTGTGGTTTTTTTTCATTGGTTTCTGGTTTAGCCGTATCCTGAAAGAGAAGATAAATATTTTTGACAAGGAGACATTTAGAGAGTGGTTAATTTGAAGCAAATGCGGCTGTTGCTGGGTATTGTAATGTATACAGGAAAAGGTTTTAACCAGTGCACAAACAGTAACCATGAATTCAGCAAATAATTCTAGAGCTCTAGCATATACATTTTTCGTTGGTAATCCTACTATCCTACTTCCTACTAATCCTACTATCCTACTAATATTATAAACGCGAAAGTTTGTGAGGATGGTTAGATGGATGGATGTTTGTTCCTCTGTCACGCAAAAAACTAATAGTATAAACGCGAAAGTTTGTGAGAATGGATAGATGGATGGATGTATGTTTGTTCCTCTTTCACGCAAAAACGACTAAACGGATTTTGATGAAACTTTACAGTAACATAGCTTATACATCAGAATAACACATGGGATACTTTTTATCCCGATATTCCGACGGGATCAACAGTTATGCCTTTGAAACCGCGGGGCGCTGCTAGTAATAAAATAAATTAGTTGTTCCATACATGTTGACCGCGTAGATATTGCACTTTTCTATGAAAGTACTTTTTTTTATTGCCAACCAAAAATGACTATCCTACGTCTAGAATCGTATGCTGAATTCATGGTAACAGTTTGCGCACGGGTTAAAAATTTATCCTGTATCTTAATGTTAACCCACCACTACAGCAACGAAATTTATACTCTGAGATCGTGATTATGTTTTCATTGAGAAAACTGATTAACTGAAGGGATTCATTTCCGTGTCTCGTAAGTGACGACATTTCAAAGAAATCTTTTTGATAACTATTTTGAACGTTTTCTTAGCAATAGCAGAGCAGGACTGAAAGATTATTCTTATAGTACTCACATTTTCTACATTGTTAACATCGGCTTTCTCTTCAATACAGCCATGATAGTCAAACTTTTTCCTATCAAGGTATATTTTCTTGCAAAGGCCACAACGCAGTACTTTCATATCTGAAACAATAATAAAATCTTGACTTCACCTGTTGGAGAACATAACGACAATGGTACATAACGATATTGTTATGCAAATATGCTGTTTTGCCTTTTCAAACTTATTGATGTAAGTGAGCAACCAGACCTAGGCCAATCGACAACGACTATCGCCTCAAAATATGCCAACACATAATAATTATCATTTCCAAAATTATGTTCTCTTCAAGTGATCTTTTAACTTTCAGTCGAGATTTATGTTTCTGTTTGAAAAAAAAAATTATTACTTTTACAACTTTTCATTAAATAGGACTAACCTTTATGAGTTACAGAGTGTGGTCCTAATTCTTCTTTGGTTTGGAAATGTTGCTTGCAAAATGCGCACTCAATCTTTTTAGCTGGCATTGATGTAATGCAAAATCCATTTTCTGATAACTTGTTAAGAATGGTCTGAAATGTTCCAGTTTCAACATAAATACACAAAGCATTACAAAATGCTAACGCTAAAATGCACATTGTTACAATTCAAAACTGCGGCTACTGAGGAGTACTTCCTCGTGCATGCTGAGGCACCACCACCATCTTCTAATTTCCAGGCTGCTGCTACTAGGAAATTCCTAATAGGTAAAACACAATAGCATCATGCTCGACCCGAGGATCGACTCCGGAGGACCTCAGCAGCCGTGTTTGCAAAAAGCGAATGCAATCTCTAGTCGAAATTGAGAAGGTCTTGCATGCTAAGTCCGGGGCAGCTTTAACAGTTGCAGCTTTAGTGAGAAAATGTGAACTCAAGAGTTTATTTGAGTGTAATTTGTCTGACCAAAATCAACTAGTGGAATGTTCACAATTTTGTCGTCCACCGACGACAATACTCCGCTAACATTCCGCTTCTTCTCGGCAGAATTTACGTTTAATTAGTTTACTCAGGTAAACTTTTAAAACATAAACTGAAGGTTCTTTTTAACACAATGAAGTGTTTGACTAATGAGTACAAGGTTAGGTAATGTAGTTGTTTAATTTTCTGCTAAACTATTGTGTACGCACCAGTACGAAACTATTAAAACACAATTAGGATACTATACTAGAAATTTTAGAACGTTAGCTCTTTATACTGCACGGCCGCTTTTTTGTAGCTATTCAAACTTGGTCGGTTTATCCAAGTATTTCGGTTGTTCTGGTATTTTTATTATATCTCTTTAATTATTAGGTTTAATAAGCTGACATTTTACATGTGAATAGTTGCATTAATACACTAAATATCTGATTATTATGTTTTATTTTGCTTTTCCATTATAAAGTCCTACAATCGGATGTCATACAATATAGTGGTCCAGTCGTAGTAAATTATGCCATTGCTCATTAATTACTAAGAGCACATAAATGAAACTTGGCAAGACATTGTAGACCCTTGCAAGATACAAACAAATAAACGTTTTAAGTTAGGCTCTAGAGTTCCTATTTTAGGTATTTGTACCTAAAAACCTTATTTTACTTTTACGTGTATATCTTATGAACGGTATGTTTTTTTTTCAAATTCTGTTTTCACAAACATTACACACAAATTCAAAGCAAAACGTGCGTAAAAAATTACAACTCTGCACTAAACCGTTTTATATGATTTTCATCAAATAGCCAAACGTCAGCGCAGCGGAAACTTGATTACCTTCGCAGTTTTATGACACACAAATTTCATTTAAACATACACATTTACCTCTCGTTACACACTAATTATTGCATGTATTTTTTTTTCTTGCACGTCCATAGGAAAAAAAAGTTCCGCTGGGATGACGTAGTCCCAGCGGAAACAGTTTGTATCGAATAGCTCCCCAATGGTTGGATGCACAAATCTGAACTTACCATACACAATTACTCGACGTCATACACTAAATATCTGGCTAAACAAAAATGAAGAAATTCGACAACTTTCCGCTGGGACTACGCACACAGAAATGAACTCTATGTAAACATTACACTAAAGTTATTACACTCACACTAGTTAGCATCTTCTTAGGTCTGCCTCTCTTTTTAGGGCCCATAAGGTCTGCATGATTTTCCCACATATGTTTCGTTAAATTCTCTGCACCATTATAGCAAGTACCGCAAAGTGGGCAGTAAGTACGGTTGGTTTCATCACACTCAACTGAAATAAGTAACACCAGTTTTTTTTTTTAGTGTAGTCATAGAAAGTTCATAGAAATATATTCAGTATCTGATTAATGGTAACGTTTACACAATCCATCTGATACCGCAACAAAACCCCATGTAATAGTCTGGTATTATTACTGCTTAATTTTTTTTTATATCTATAAATGTAATATTTAATTTTATTTTATAATAAATGAATTAGTTCCTAAGAACAATTATTCTACCTCAAATGGTTTCAGACTTTCCAATAGGGTTTAAAGCTTGACAGCAACACAAAAATAGATAAATACTTATAGAAATTAGGTAAACAGCAAACAACTGTAACATGTAACTTCTTATACTATATTACTGTCATACTAACCTTTTATGCATATCTTCTGGTGTTCCTGTAACTTATAATGTGTATCGAAAACGACTAAGCAGCTTTTGCACACAAAGCATGACTTGCGTTCTGGGCTCTCATGCTCAATTTTAATAGCTTCTGAAAATAATAACTATTATTAATTTCTCACATTCATCACCCCCCTCGAAATGATTATTCATTTTGATCATTTTTGTTTCATTTGAATGTTTGACTGAATAAGTAGTTATTCAGTCAAAAAAACTTTGTAAAGTATTATATTATTTTAATTATTGTGCATGTGAAGACAATGTGGGTCACTTTTTTTTAATTTTTATTATTCTCTCTGTTGTGTTAGTTTTTGTCTAGGTCTGGCAGTTTGAGTAATTTATGTGGCCTACCCAAATGTCCTTTCTTTGGTATTGTTCGTCGAATCGTTGAGCTCCTTAAGTTTTGAGTTGAGCTACACGATTTCTGACAAATGCGTGCACTGACTGGACAGGTCCTCTCAATCTGTGTGGTTCTTTCCTCAAAAGACCATCTCAGACATCGATCTACATGGTCTTCATATAACCTGACCAAGATTATGATGTCTGGACTTTAAAAGAGACTGTGACCTCTGAGTTTGTTTCGGCCTTTCTTCTCAGAGTAGTCAGATAGGAAACGCCGACCTCATCTAGTTTTATAAAAAATATGATTGACGTGTAAAAGTGTTTGTACAAACCTACTTACAAAATAAAATCATTTATCATTTATCATTTATGAAATAAATGAAAGGCTATGACTTTGGCCGACTTTGCTCTTGGTGGAGTTTAGGTTTGATTAAAAACTACAACTGTTATTCTAAAATAAGTAGTAAACAATAGGTTATTTTTAGTGTTTTGTTTAAATTGTATTGTTCTTGATTTAAGTTCAATTATTATTGACTACCAAAGGAAAGGTTCCTATTATTAGGTTATATTACAAACTGAAAGGCTGAAGAATAAAATTATATTTGTAAGCATAGACATATGAATAAAGTAATGGCCAACTAGTCGCAGACTACAAAATCATTTAAATAAATCATACCTTGTTCATGTAAATCTGGCCCACTACTTAAGGAAACATTGAAATCACTATCGGCATAGTCGTCATTATCAAGTGAAGAAAAATCTTCAGTTTTCACACCTGATGTATTAGTCTGAAATCAACACTTTTTTTTTCATAATAGTATTGTTAAGCCTAGTTAATACCAATGCCATTTTAATAATTATTGAGACTGCACTGTTGGTGAGAATGAACTAATGAAAGACAGCTACACAATGTAAATGAAAAGCTTGGCAAGCTTTGGCTTGCATGCTAAATACCTTTAGCACATTCAGACACTAAAGTCCTCACATCTCCAGCATCCTAGAAGCATCCTTTCCTTTCTTTCTTTAATTATATAATTTAAGAAGGGAAATCATGAATGTATAAGTAGCAGTCTTAGGTAGTATTAGGGCGGTTTCACACTATGTCCGATCCGAATCCAAGAAATGCCAGTCCGAAGTGACCATAGTCCTATTTGTATAAGGGCTTTCGCACTAGATCCGAACTTATCCATTCGAATTTAGAATATTTCCAATTCGGATTGAAATTGGATCTTTAATTCGGCTATGGATCGGATGTAGTGGGAAACCGCTCTTAGGACCAAACTTACTTGACTTAAAACTTTAGTAGATGGTGAGCTTTCTTTTTTTAATATCCCTCTAAGGTACATATTAGCCTCTTCCGATTTTTTCTTAAATTCAAATGCCTTTGATGCTTTTTCTTTACACTCGCAGCAAATTGTTGCAGGCAAACCATCATTTTTGCTGATCTAGTTGAAATGACCAAAAATAATGGTGCTATTTGAAAAATGGCACAGCTTTGTGATTGATGGTGGTAAATATAACTAAACATTATTGAGGGATTAATAACTGAAAGATTATTGAGGGTTTGTTTTTTGAAAACTATATTTTCAATGCACTTTGCCCTTTTATAGAAGTTCATTGATGCCTTTTCTATAGAAATCCTAACCACATGAATCAATTAACTTTTCCAAGACTTTCACTGTCTCATAGGCAAAGATATTTTTTTTATGTATTTGCTGGCAAACAAAAACTAAGAAAGGAAGCATTGTTGCTGGTCAGCTTTTGTTTTCTAATTAATAATAATTATGTTCCCAGCAAAACAAACATAATGCTGAATCAATGTAGCAAAATTTTGTTTACCAGTGAATATGGGAAATGAGTGGGAGCACAAGCTTTATGGCAATTGAATGATTGGCTGCTAAGTTATTCTATTTGCAACGCAAGCACTCGTAAGGAAACATGATATATTATGTGTCTGCCAGTATGGAATTCATAAGCACATGAGATCAACACAAAATCTCTTTTTGTATTATGGAGTTGGCAATTATTTATAAATAAAGACCTCTAGCAAAAGGTTTATAAGGAAAATAAGCCCATCATACTTGTGCTCTCATTAAGACCTGTATAATAATTTAATTAAGATTAGTAAGTATTTGTTTGAAGAATTATGTTGTATTTATTTTTGTTTATAATATTTACATAATAAATAGCCTATGTCCTTCTGGAATAATGTATGATTCTAATAGTGAAAGAATTTTTCAAATAGGAGCAGGTTCCGGAGATTACCCTCCACATACACACAAACTTACAAAATTCGCTCTCTCTTTATAATATTATTATAAATTAATATTAAATAAAGGTTGTATTTAATTAAGAAAATAAAAGTGTTTGTTTCAGTTTTAACATATTTGGTTTGGGAGACCATGATTGGTTATTGCAAGCCAAAAAATTTTACAAATCATTATCTAATTACTTAGCTAAATAATAATTGCACTTATTTCCAGTAGGTACAAAGTAGGTACATTACCTACAGGCAAGCACGAAAACCACAAATCCGGATAATTCGGTACGACGACGCTTAAAAAAAATATTGTTTGTTTCCGCTTACAATACAAACAAACATTTCGCATTTTGCAGTGTCAACATTCAACTAAATTCAAATAAAAATACAAACAATACTTTTACCTTTAGCCCAGTACTTGATGTTACTATGTAATCTAACGTAATTGTTGAACTTATATTAATATCAAATAACGAGTATAATTCATTATCCTTAGACAAACATGTTCTACACAATTCTTCAATCTTTATTTCGGATTCCTGATTAGAGGCCATTTTCTTTTTGTAATATTTTTTTCTCTTGTTAGCTCTTGTTGATCCTCCCGACCCCGAGCCGCTCGCCGAAGCGCCAGTGTTGCCAGACGCCGACGTAGGGATGTGAAAAAATAATCGATTATAAAAAAATCTATAAAAATCGTTTTATTTTTCCAAAAATAAAACGACTTTTATAATTGATTTATATATTACAAGAAATCGATTAAAAAAATACAATTTTTCATTCACTTTCGATTTTTTTCACCTAGAACGGCCGCAACCAGCAACACAGCTTTTTAGTCAGGAGCGCGAAGCCGCAAAGTGCCGCATGCTGCGAAGCGAACCACTAACTATTACAACCATGAAAATCATCAGTACATGTCTCTAAGTTAGATTTGTTATCTTTTGATACCGGAAATTTTGAATTTCGCGTGCTTCCACTACACTACATTCACCTTAAGAAATGTCTCTTCCTCGAAAAGAGAAATGAAAAAAAATCTTTGTGTGAAATATAAATTAATGTCTAACTTGTTGATTATTAAATTAATAAAACTGTGCTATGAATGCTGTGAAAGAGTGTGAATTATCGATATTTCAGGTTAATCAATCAATCAATCAACTCAGCCTATCGCAGTCCACTGCTGGACTTGGGCCTCCCCCCAAACTGCGCCACAACACCCTGTCCTCCGCCTTTCGCATCCAGTCAACCCCAGCCACCTTCTTTAGGTCGTCCGTCTATCTAGCTGTGGGGCGTCCCACACTACGCTTGCCGATACGCGGTCTCCACCTCGTCTGCTCTCTGCTGTCGAGCAGAGCATATTTTAGGTATTTAATTTAATCTATCAAAAAATAAGAAAAAAAAATCGTTTTTTTAAATAAAATCGATTATTTTTATTTAAAAAATCGATAATTTTTGAATCGATTTTATTACTGGGCAAAATAATCGATTAATTAATAATCGATTTTTTATGTATACTGTCACATCCCTACGCAGACGGTGTTTCCTCGTACAGACAAGCTCCTCGTATTTTGTCAACACAACCTCGCATTCCAATTATTTAACAAATTTCTTAAAATCGATTGATTTTCTAGTCACCTAACTCGTTTTCAGATTTGAAAAAAAAACAAGCATTACAAAGCAGTTTCGTTTGAAAAGTAGGTTCTACAGGGCAGGCATCAAGTTACTACAATCTGTCAAATTTCTTTGATAGATTTTCAACTTTACTGCAAAAGCATAAGGTTCAAAGTTGATTGGGAAAATTTGACAGTTTCGGGTAGGTTGATGTGCTGGCGTCTGTACATACGACTTAATACTGACCAGCAAATTGCAATAAACGTAAGAAAATTTGAATTTCGCGGGCTACCTTAGGACATACTTTAAAGGAGTGTAGTACTCATGAAAATAACAACTTTTAATATGGGATGGACTCAAAAACAGCTGTTCCCTACATTTTCCCCAGTTATGCGAACATAAATGTATAGAGCTGTGGATTTTATTTTCTCGATATCAGTGTTGGTCTCTTATAAAAGTTGTTCATTTTCATGGGTACTATACTCCCTTAAATTATGTCCCTCGTTTAACCTGACACACTGTATTTTTATCCGATCAATATAAAGAATATTTGTTTGTTTAAGGTTAAATCATAATTGGTCAATTTCGAATATCTAAATTAAAACGATATGTTTCAATGCGTTTTAATCACATCACTAGTAGAGATAGTGTAGCAACATTTTTTAACGAAATGTCAGTAAGTCTAAGTAGTGTCAGTTTACTGCAGTGCAGGCCAGCTAATTAGGGGTGCGTTCCGAATTGGGAAAATAATTGATGTAATCGATTTGAGCGTGCTTAAACCCGTACCGAATTAGCGTGAGCGCGACGATGTCCCGTGAATTGTCATAGCTGACATGCGCCATATTGCGATAACGTCGACCATGCCTTGTAATAATATCACCGTGAGCGCTTTCAAAAATGACAATGTGTGTGTGTGAGAATGAGGATGTCAGTGTGTTTTGTTTTGAGTTGCATCATATCTTTAAGACGGCGTCGACCAAACGCCGACCGCAGAGTGGCGCCCTCGTCGTTTGTTAACGTGCTTATTTTCTGCATTTTCATGCTAAAATAAAAGAAATAACAAAACAAACGATGAGGGCGCCACTTGTGGGTCGGCGCCCCCTTAAATGAACGTGGAGTTTTCGAAATTGTGCTTCTGGCTGACAGTCGCCACCTTATCAAAGAAAAGGAAGTAATGTGAAACAAAGAAATACTTTTTGACATTGAGTAAGTATTGTAAGCGCGTTCACGAGCGTTCCGAATTGTTGACAGCTCTCAGCTGTCATAATCGTAATAAAGTTTGGCCAACGAAAGCTGACCACGAATTATTTTCTAAACTTTTAGAATGGAGACAATATATGACTGTCAATCCTAATTATCAATGTCAATAAATTCGCAATGAATAATAAATAGTATCAATTGCGTTTACGCAGTGTATAGCCAGGGTAACAGCTCTTGATTTTTTTAAATTGCCGCCTTTTTTCTTGGTCAGTTTTCGTTGGTCAGACTCTAAGAGCGAGGCCACACGATGCGTTAACGGTACGGTGCGGCACCGCACCGCAATTAATTCGAGCTATAAGGTGGCACACCGGCGGTGCGGCACTGCAGTAGAACGCAGTTTCCCGCGTGCGACGCGGCGCCGCAACGTCAATGACACAGTAGGGTCACTTCACTTCAGTTTGTCAACAACTATGGAGCGAAAGAAACGTGTTCTAATGCTACTATTACTACGTCACCGTCAGTGCCGGCGTAAGGGCCACTGATACCCCGGGCGAAAATATTGTGGCGCCCACTTGAGGGAAGCAATATCAAGTGTTAGTTTTTTGCTGATCCCAAGTAAAATTGTATTAAGAATTTCATCTTTCCTTTAGCGTTACCCAGAGCTAACGACGCGGACGTAGAAAGTTTTGTAGCTCCTCTTTTTTATATATATATATATTTTTTTTTATATTTTTTATTTTTTTTTACATTTTATATTTTTTATTTTTTTTACATTTTATATTTTTTTTATTTTTTCAATTTTTTAAAATATTTTTATTCCTTTTGATTTTTTTTGTCTATCACAAATTTTTTCAAATGTCTTTTCAAATTTGAATTTCTCGCACATTTTTTTTTTACTTTTCATTTAGATTGAACATTTTGTTAATTTTTGATCAACTTTCTTAAATTGTTTGTTTTTTCGAATGATGTTCTTCAGTAAAATTTCACCTTCCGGGCTTTTTTGTCAGCAAATGATCGAATTAATTGAGAAAAATCTAATTGTCCAGCGATTTCATTTTCAATCGACAGAGTAGCTAGGTTAGAGAGTCTCGATTGAGAGGTTGTTGATCGAAGATACGTTTTTATTAGTTTTAGTTTTGAAAAACTGCGTTCTCCACTTGCAACAGTAACCGGAATGGTTGCAAAAATCCGGAAAGAAATCCAAACATTTGGATACAGTTCCTGAATTTCGCGCTGTCGTATGAAATTGAGTACGGTTATACACGAAATATTGTCACCGGGAAGAAAATGCTTCAGACTTATGAGCTCGTCACATAGTCCGTCTCCATCGATATCGGAATTGGAACCAACAGTAAGCTTTTGCTGGAGATTTGCACATAATACTGCAAGTTCCTTTTTTTCCGGAATTTTTTTAATATCGTGTAAAAAAGACCACGTGTCCGAATAGTCTTTTAATTGTTGGAATCTTTCTTTTATTGACATCAAAGCGACGTCCAGCAACTTGTTAAAAAATTCGACTTCGAATTTTTTCTCGGGAGATTCAATTGGCTCATCCGTAGCTATTTCACCAGCCTGACGTTTTATACGTCGTAAACGTTTTGCAGGTTTGAATTCTGGATTGACTTGAAGCTCTTTAGCTAAGTCACTTGCAGTGCAATAAGCTTTCTTGAATCCAGTTTTTCGGTATTCTTCAAAGAAATTACAACAATTTTCGAGCATTTCTGCGGATTTACCGAGATCCATGTCTTGGGATTGCAGTGATTTGCTAACAACATTAATTTGAAACAGAATTTCGTACCAAACCAACAAAGAAAGAATGAAACCGAAATCTTTCAGTTGTTCTGCTAATGTGCTTGCCTCGTGTGAGGTGGTGTGATCGGTTTTCTCCGTAACGTTAGCCAATGTAACTAGAGCATCATGAATTTCACAAATTTGATAGCGAACCGATTTTACGCTGTTTATTTTGGCTTCCCAACGCGTATCACTCAGCTTTTTCACACTGTAGAGTTCTACATGATCAGTGAGTATTTTCCATCGATTAACTGAAGCAGAAAATAGCGTGAATATTCTTTGCAAAATCCCAAACAACGTTACAGAATTGACTGACGATTTAGCAGCATCACACAGTACGAGATTGTAACTGTGACAGCCACATGGCACATAAAAAGCCAAGGGATTTAAATCCAAAATTCTTTTTTGTACACCAATATTTTTTCCCTTCATGTTAGCTCCATTGTCGTACCCCTGACCTCTACAATTCGCTATCTCGAGTCCGTGTTTCTTGAGAATGCTCAAAATTACTTCGGTAAGTCCTGCACCTGTAGAGCTAGTGGCTGGGATGAACTCTATAAAATGCTCCTTAATAGCGACGTTAGCGTCTGTCAAATCTGCAAATCGAATAGTCAGGGACAATTGTTCGATATGACTTATGTCTGGAGTACAGTCCGCTATAATTGAATAATATTTTGCGTTTTTGGCTCGTGAAATAATCTCGGAAGTAACTTTTTCGCCCATCAGATGAATTAACTCGTTTTGAATATCCTTACCGCAGTAGTGATCAGAAATGCCACCTGTTGTTGCCAGCTTCAAATGCTCCTCCATAATTGGATCGAATTTACCCAATAATTCGACTAATCCCAAAAACTTACCATTGTTTCGTGTGTACAGTTTGTCTGAGCTTCCTCTAAACGCCATATTATTTTCGGCCAAATAAAGAACAATGTTCATTAAACGAGTCAAAACATTATTCCATCGCAAGGTTTCACGATTAATCAATTTTTGTTCTTCGCAATCAATTGTATTTCCTCTTTTTAACCTTATTTCTCTCTCAAACTACTGATGATGGTACTTTTTATGCAGTGCGCTATTTTCATGTGTTTTCAGTATTTCAGACAAATGTTTCCAATTATTAAACCCTTCGGACGTTAAATTCGATGTCGATTGACTATTGAAAAGTCGACAGCAAAAGCAAAAAACTCGATTTTTCGAAGGTGAGTACACTAGCCAACGACGCAAGATTGTCTCATTATTTGGAAGTTTTCTGAAATACTGAGAACTTGTAAAATGACGACCGGATTCATCTTTCGGAAAGTTCGGTTGTTGAACCTGCGACGGACCGAGAGTTATCAAGTGGTCAACCATTTTATTATTTCGATTATCCGGCCAGTTGCCTACATCGGATAAATCCACTGTTTGTGAAATCGTGGTTTCTGAGTCATTTATAACTAATGAACTATCATTATTAACGTTGCCAGTACTATCGTTTTCATGAGACTCTTGGGATTCAGTCGTGGTCTTATCATCTTCTTCGTTCTTGTCTTCTTTCGTTCCGAAAGATGTAGAAGGGCAGGATTTTTCTGAAATTGATTCAAGTTCCTCTTGCGATTTCTTGGCAATGTATTTATCAATGTTCATTAATTTTTTGGCTTTGTGAAACTCTTTTTCCTGTTCACGTTTGCGTTTCCGATATTCCGCACCGGAAGGTTTCTTTTTAATCTTCTGGTCTGACATTTTTAAAGAAATAATAATAGGAATAACCTACTGCAGTTTTTTTTTCTATGATTATTGCAGATTGCAGGTTACCTGCAATTGTAGTTAACTTACCACTAGTATTTTTAGAAAAATAAAAAACTAAAACAGAAAAAAAAACTGCAGAAAAATCTCAATCGTCAAAAGAAAATAACTAAAAGAAAAATGAAGGAGTATTCCTGAATACAAAAAAAAATAGGAATAAAAGATTTGGGATGCTGGAAGAACGATATTACAAAACTAGTAACGCAACAAATTCTGTCCTCTGTAGCAGTCTAAACATTGTAGACGGTTTTCGCGTTGCATAAATTCGAGCGACGCTCGAACATAGAAGGTTCTGTTATCCCCACCATCTACCACGTGTCACGCGTATCGGTTTGGCGGTGGAAGTATTGCACCAATCGTAAGCGTAAGCACCCTCAAAAAATCCATCTAAAAAAAATCTCAATGAAAAATATGCATATGCACAGAGCGTAGAGCACAGTTCTGAGGGTTTGCACCAGGAGAGGCAAGAGACTCCAACTTCAGACCTTGGCGCCCCCCAGAATTTGTCGCCCTGGGCCATCGCCCCATCACGCCCCCCCCTAACGCCGGCACTGGTCACCGTCGAATCAAACATAGGAGCACAAGACGTTTTCGGATAAACACGGATGGGCAATTAGATAAATATTAATTTTAATATATTATAGCACACAACATGAATAAACACGTCTGATACAATACTGCGGTGGCGGCACGGTGCACTCCGGGCGCCGTGGCGTATCACCCTTCCCGCCTCGCCTCGTCTCGCAGGTCACAAGCGTGCCGCGCCTACGGTGCGACGCCGTACGGCCGGCGGCGGCCCAACGCATCGTGTGACATGGTCACATTGCATAGTGATTTGTATGTAGGATGACGTTTCGGCACCGCTCCGGCGCCTTACCGCAACGCATCTTGTGGCCTCACACTAATACGGAACGCATGTGAGACGAATTGAGTGCTGTGAGCGGTTATAGCCAATTCGGAATAATTTACTTATTCACTAAAAGTTCTTTATTATGTATCTGTGTCACTGAGCACAGAGTACTTTTTAATAGAGTGTCACTGAGTGCCGACACTGCCGACTGCTAAGGTGGTGCCGAGTGTAGCCACAGTGTACTGTTTTTAAATAAACTGTTTTAGAACATAATGTGTGGTGCACGTACCTACATTTATTGAATGAACATTCCAGTATTATTTATTAAAGTGTACATTCGTTTCTGTGTGTCGTTGATGATCTGCTTTCAGTAAAATTACACTTGAAAATGTAAGTACAGTAGATTTTGCGAATTAAACAATTAAAATTTGTGGATTATGTAGGTACAGCGAATAATTTTGGTATAACGTAATTTACTAACTCAAATCATATTAATTTATGACCTAATAACAATTATTTTTCTCCTCTCATTTGTTAATATGATTTGGTGGAGTCATTCCACTGTTAAAATAATTTGCTCATGCTAAATGCGAATGTATTGTGGCGATTTCATTGAAGTGATGTTTTAGTACATTTTGTATTGCCATGTATATTGTACTAATTACTTATTCATATTCATTTATTTGCGTGCCACAAGGTAAAAACAAGGTTTAAACAAAAAAGATTTAGAGCTAAGAGCTGTAGAAGATCCTGATACGGCACAGCAAAAATTATTGTTTCTTAAATATCTATTTCCTAAATATACAATGTGTACCAAAATTCAACGATAAGCGGGCACCAGAGGGTACACCTGAGCGTTTTCACAAAAAAGTGTACCCTCAACTTTTTGGTTGTCCCTTGTGTTTGAAGTATTACTAAAAAGTAATATGATATGATTGGTGAATATTTTAATGACTGTAAGCATTAAACACATTTTAAACTACTAAATGAAATGCCACAAATATGAAAAAAATTGAGAGCAATTAAAATAATGACCAATTTAATCAGCAAGAAGTCAGTTTTTGACGTGGGGGAAACGTCAAAAACTGACTTGTATTTCTCGATGTTAAAAGCTATTCTGAAAATATTTTGTACACGATACATTGACTTTTTGGTATGGTTTGAAAGCACTGACTCATAGCTATTGTCTCTGAAACTTTTTAATTTAAACCTAAAACACACAGAAACACAATTCAATTTACAACAAACATGTAAAAAGTGGTACAGACCGGACATGACAGGTTTGTCACGGCTAAAACTGCTATTTAAATAATAAATAAGGATTCTTTAAGTTCTGAACTGGCAACATTAACCGTACAGTCCACCGTTCGAAATAAAAAAAGACTAGTTGTGATATGAAACCGAGTAAACAATATGTGTATTTTGTTGTGCCATGAATGTCAAGATTTCGTGTGTCGGATTTGAGACACAATAACTGCTGATTCCGGTAATTTTACATCATTTCATGATATTTAAAAGATTAACAATTTCATAATGTAATCGTAATATTATTAATATAAAAAATTTTGTGTAAATGTTTTCGTTAGACTACAGTTCAGAATATTATAAGGGAAGAGAGCGTCACATCAGTTTTGCGACATTTTATTAGAGTAATACTTCAAACACAAGGGACAACCGAAAAGTTGGGGGTACACTTTTTTGTGAAAACGCTCCCCTGATCATGACTACTTGAGAAAAAATAATGAAAAAAAAACTTTTGGTAATTACAAAGTGGACTGAAAGTAAAAAACTGAAAATTTTAAGGAAAAAAAGTAATTTTGATTGATTTTTGTGTAAAAACGACAGGTATTCTGGGATTTTTAAGGGTTGTGGTGGATAGCAGTGCTACTTATGTTGCCGATACAAATAAAAAACAGAAATATTTGAAAAACTGTGGTTTAAAAAAATTCGTTTTATTTTTTCATTATTTTTTCTCGAGTAGTCTTGAGCAAGTCCACCCTTTGGTGTCCGCTTATCGTTGAATTTTGGGACACGTTGTTTAAGAATGATAGATTTAGGAATGATATGATAAGACAATGTAGTGAGTATAAAAGCGGATTAAGTGACAAAAATTGAAAAGTGTATGCTTAGATGGTTTCATCATGATAAGTGGATGAATGAAAGGTGTCTAGAAAGGAAAAGTATTTACAAGCCAGAAGCACAGATAATATAATACTCTAGCCAGAAGTTAATGGATATATAGGAGGGTACACCCTAAAAGAACATAATTATATTGACCCTATTTGTGTTTTTTTTCAGAAAGGTCAAGTGCGTAGTGCTCGCAAATAGTGTGCATTAATTGACCAGAGGGACAATTCTCGTAATTTTAAGAATTTTCACAATCAGAGGGGCAATTCTGGTAATTTTAAGAACGTTCACAGTCTGATCTCAGGCTCAATCTGTCAAAAATACCTCTAATTTCCCTACATTTTGACAAGTTTTTGACGTTTGTTTGTCGCCGAGATGAGACTGCAACTAGATTTTGAATGTTTTAAATTAGGAGAATGGGCCTTCAGATGTATGAACTTAAGAGCGTTTACGCCGTACGGCATTTCATACAAATTTTCAAGCCTTTGTTTTACGAAATGAATGAACGGATTTTAATGAAACTTTATACGCATAAGCAGGATACAAAGGTCTAAAAAGTTAGCAGAGAACATTTTCGAAAAATTGTGTTACAGCCAAATTAGACCGATTTTAAAGTTTCCATAGAAACAGAGATTTCCAGTTATCTTTTTTTAAATAAGACATTTCGAAAATGTTCTCTGCTAACTTTTTAGACCTTTGTATCCTGCTTATGCGTATGAAGTTTCATTAAAATCGGTTCATTCATTTCGAAAAACAACGGCTTGAAAGTTTGTATGAAATGCCGTACGGCGTAAACGCTCTTAAACGAAGCAAAAGGAGTATTATGTAAGGATCGTAACAGGTGGCATCCTGTAGTTACTGCCTACCTCCATGGCAAAAAGGCGTGAGTGTAGCATGGATATGGAGCAATTTGAGATTTTGTCTGCATGTATTATGTATTTCATAAATTTTATAGAAATATCCAGAATAAAATGAAGCGTATGTCATTCTCCAGGTCCTATCCAATCCTATCTGTTAAATTCATAACAATAAGTTTACTTGGTTAAAAGTTTACATGTAAACTTTGAATGTATGTTACGGCCTTTGCCCAGTAGTGGGACACAAAATATGCTAAAAAAGAAAAAAAAAAGTATGTTATGCGACATCCGATTTCAAACATTCTTTTTGGACGGTTAGTGTATGTCTCAGGGGTGGTCCTACATAATTTTATTAACTTTGCTTAGGTAGTTTTTGAGTTAGCTTCAATAATACGTATTTTTGCCACTTACTTTATATTGATGATGTTATAATAACTTCCTGTGACTGATATTTACTTAGCAAGTAGTGTTACTTATATGAATTTTTGTGGTGTAAGTACAACAATTTCGGAAGCCAGTGGCAAACAACTAAAATGCGAACCCAACGACACCGCCTTCCGAAATTAAGAGTAAACTAGTCGCGAGCTCGAACTCACTGGTGGTCATGGCCAAAAAGCACGCTGTCTCACCTGGCTTCGTGTCTGACAGAGCTAGTATCAGTGATGAGCAGTTAGACGCTAGTCTACACGCACAACGTCTAGTTCTCACGCACAAAACGACCGTTCCGAACTGATAGGCGCATAAAAAAATTCGAAAATGCTTTCTAAAATCAAGTTTTATGAAAAACCCACTGCATAAATCAATTATAAATAAAGTTTATTGAACTCTTCGATAACTGAGCTTTGTCGGTACGGTCTTGGTTTTAAAGATTTTACAGTTCTTTTATTACTTATTAACACCCAAAGTTGCGTTAAAAATAGCAATAAAAACGAATCTTTGTTGGCTCATAACTTTTTAATAGTTTTTTAATTTACAAATCTGTTTCCGTACAGACACAATTAATAATAAGTCAAAACGATAGATATCAGAGGGGCAATTCTGGTAATTTTAAGAACGTTCACAGTCTGATCTCAGTCTCAATCTGTCAAAAATACCTCAAATTTCCATACATTTTGACAAGTTTTTGACATTTGTTTGTCGCTGAGATGAGACTGCGACTAGATTTTGAACGTTTTAAATTACGAGAATTGGCCTTCATGTTTAACTTTGGATGCACAATGTCAAACAGTGGAGTACTCTTCCGTTTGTATGGAAAAAATATCGACTAGTGGCACCTTTAAAGTAATTTTTCACATTGTAGTGTCTTTTTTGGAAGTCATTTGTTTATTTTTATTATATTTGAAGTGATGCAACGAATACGAATATTCATATTCGCCGAATAGTAGACATTTACCGAATATTCGTATTCGACGAATACTAATACGAATATTTAAAAATTAATATGTTTGTACGCAAATCTAATTACTGGCAGACTTGGAAAACGCGCGTCGTCGTCACGTAAAAATAAGACGTATGCAAGGGCCTCCTTAACCGCAACGACGACGCGACTGGGGACTCCCCGGCCATAGTTTATACAGTGCCGCGGCCCGGGAGTTTCCCTATCAATTTGGCAAGTATGCCAAGAAATAATTTAAAGCGCAGATATACGACTTCTAATGATTTTAAATTCAACATCACGTCTAATCGATCGGACTGATTTCTTTGAAAAAAATTAATGTTATACTAGACCATTTGCTTCGTAATTTGATATGTGAATATTTGCAATTATATTTTTTTAACATAGTGTAATTAATTTGTAAAGTAATGTCTACCACGGACATAAAAACGATAATCACGCAAACACTATCGGGTGTATTTTCATAAAACTTTCACCATATATAAGACAATTTAATTCCCCGAATTTTAGTATACGGTTTTTATTTGTTTGGTGTTTGATAAAGCAACAATAGATGATTGTTTCATATTTTGCAATAAATTACCAGCGTTGTGTCATCGCGCTTCTCTTTCTTTTCTATGCAGTCCCGATAGTGACCGCGTTTTAGGTCATGTAGTCGCCTTAAGAGGCCGAAATGGAAGAGCCAATTTCAATATTTTCTGGTGAGTATGAAAAAAGTTAGAAAAGTTATTAATAGGTAATATAATAGGTACTCTTTGTCATCTAGATAGTATAGTAAAAGTAAAATTTAATTTCAAAATGTTTTTTTACAGGGGATTCGCAAACTAAAAAAGAAATAAATGCTTATCTAAAGCTCCCAAATTTATCGCCGACTGCTGATCCACTGGCCTTTTGGCGAGAAGATGTCCATTGTCCAAGTCTGAAAAAACTCGCCTAAAAATATTTTTAATTGAAGCCATATACAGTCGCCTCGGAAAGACTTTTTTCAACGGCTGGGAACATCCAGACTGAAAAAAGAAATCGCCTACAACCAGAAAATCTCAAAATTTTATGTTTTTTAAATAAAAATTTGCCTATTGTAAATTTTAATTATTAGAAGAATAGAAATTCATCAAATAAATTATTACCATGGCGAGATATTCGTATTCGTATTCGCCGAATAGTAGGTTTGATATTCGTATTTGCATTCGTAAAAGTAGTATTCGTTGCATCACTTTGAAACTCCTATAACATGAACCTATTTTTAACCGACTTCAAAAAAGGAGGAGGTTCTCAATTCGACGGTATGTTTCTGTTTTTTGTGTGTTTGTTACGCGATTACTCCGCCAATTGTGGACCGATTATCAAAATTCTTTTTTTGTTCGAAAGGAGATACTTCTGAAGTGGTCCCATAGTCATCAAGTCAGCATCTGATGATTGGATCCTGGAGAAATCGAGGGCAACCCTCAAATTTTATGGGCCCACACATAGTTTTTCGCAAATCTTATGAAGTAATTTAAGGACGTGCGTATGGCAATCATCATCACATGCAGCTGAGCTGATGATGGAAGATACAACTCGTTAACAGTAAGGAGTAGGCATCGACTGATTTAGTAAATTATTTTTTTGATGTTTGAAAGGGCGTTTGCCATTTTGGTCTCGTGATCAATCAGGTCAGGAGCTGATGGACTAACCATAGACAATAGAAATCTTCAAAAAACGACAGCACATGTCTCGCGATTGCTGCGATTGTTTGTGTATCCATAGTTTACGCCATACTATAACATAACATTACGCCAGTTCGCTTTTAAGGGCGCTTTTAAATTGTAACAATAATTTAATACAGTAAAGGTGTAATTTATCATTGTTACATCTACATTTTTTTTACAGTTGTAGATGTGTCACCAAAAACAGACAGACAGACACTCGAGTGATCCTATAAGAGTTCCGTTTTTTTCCTTTTGAGGTACGGAACCCTAAAAATTTAAAAATAAACTTTTTTACAAACAACCGACTTCCAACAAAACACTATGTACAAAAGTAACTTACAGAAGTCGGTGTCAACATTTTCGTTTTTTGACACACAATTTCAGAAGTCAGTCCGAAATTAAAGTTACTTTGTAGTGTTTTTATTGGAATTCGGTTGTTTTATTTGTAAAAAAGTTTTTTTTTTAACATCATCTCAACCAGTTCTGCTCAGTCTTCTTTGAATGCATCATAGCTTTCTAAAATAAATCTATATTATTTTTCTGGTCTTGTTTTAATCAATAAATTGAATGTTTCTTGCCCATTCTTTCCAATCTTTTCCATTGAGATCTATGTTTTGAACTGGGCAACTAGCTTCAGCTTTCTAACTGACCGACTCCAAAATTCTTTGACACTTCAAAAGTGCCTGGAAATGGTTTATTTATTATTAGCCTGTGATGTCCCACTGCAGGTCAAAGGCCTCCCTACTCTCTTTCCACTTTTCTCTGTTCACCAGTGACCAGTTCTTGTTGAAGGAGTCCAGCTCATCCCGCAATCTCCGTCGGTGCCTACCGCGATGTCGCTTGCCATCAAGAGGGACCCATTAGGTCGTAAGTTTGGCCCATTAGTCGTCTGACATGCGGCAGATGTCATCTGCCTAGTCTTTTCCCAACTATGTGGGGGTCGCCTTCCAGTCTAACCGGATGCAGCTGAGTACCAGTATTTTACATGGAGCGACTGCCTATCTAACCTCCACATCCACAACCCAGTTACTGGCTAACACGATACCTCTTTGTAAGACTGGTTCCACATACATAAACGTGTTGCAGCAATACTTGCAATAGTTGGCGGAGTGGCTAGGCCACAATATTTTATGCTTCACCGGGCCACACATTGCCGGGAAAGTATGGCCCGTTTAGAAGCGCCTTAAATTATATTTTTCCTATGATACACATAATTTAAAAGTGATTTGCACCATAAATGTTACCATTTGGCTAACCTTTGTTTGTAACCAGTACAACATAGAGCGACTGCCTATCTGCCTTCTACAACCCAGTTACTGGGACTTATAAAACTAATTCCAGACCAAGCTGGATTCAGACCAGGCAAATCTTACTGCAGCCAGGTCCTTAACCTCATTCAACATATCACAAATGGGTTTGAAACAAAGAAACTGACGGGCACAGTATTCGTCAACTTGTCAGCAGCATACGATACAGTAAATATTAAACGCTTGCTGTGGAAGGTTACCAATGTGACAGAGGATCTAAAGCTTACAGGAATTCTTAGAAAACTGCTGAGTAACCGACGATTTCAAGTGAACCTTGAAGACAGAAGGAGATGGCGAGCCCATAAAATGGACTACCTCAAGGTATTGGCCCCGCTACTTTTCAACATAATAATATACACCAATGACCAACCGGTTAGCCCGAACACGACCCGCTTTCTTTACGCTGACGAACTTTGAGGAGATTGAAGCCAATCTTTCTACAGCTCTCACTGATCTCAGCCACTATTATGTTGATAACTCGTTGAAACCGAATCCCTCAAAAACACAATCAGTCTTCCACCTCCGTATCAGATAGGCGAGTCGTAGACTGAACATCTTATGATAAGGGGTATCAATAACTCACAGTGTTCACCCAAAATACCTCGGCATTCCACTTACCTACAAAAATAACTGGGGAAATGTAAAACTGAAAGTTCATGCCAGAAATAACTTGCTACGCCGCATAACATGCACCAGAAGATGGTACCTGCTTTTCCGTTTTTGAATATGCCTGTCCAGTATGGAACCGTTCTGCCCACGCTGACCTAGTACAACATTAGTAGTAGTGGATACAGCTCTAAACAAGACGTGCCTGCGTGATTATTAGTGGTTGCCTTGAACCGACCCCAGTACGAATGCTTTAGCGACTGACTGGCAATGAGCCTCCTAACATTCGCAGGACCATAGCCAGCCGCGTCGAGAGGGCTAAGCTACAAGCTGACTCATATCACCCAAAGCACGGCTACGTCTCAGTGCCCCAGAGGATGAAGAGTCGAAAAAGTTTTCTTGGGTGCGAGGGTCCACCTAGTCCAGCCAATAAATTATCAGCCAATTAAATATTTGTACGCCACTGAGGCCAAACATGACTGATCTAATATTGTACCTATTATGATAACTTGCATGCTCATGTTTGTATACTCATGTTTTCACAAATAAAGAATATAAAAAAAAAAAATCCTCCACAGTAAGATGTAAACTATGACATTAACTGTATAAGCCCCTGACAATTTTATCGAACCATCTGAGAGCCTTCCGCCTGGTCACGCGTTACCGTGGCCGACTTGGAAATCTCTAAATAGACTTCGAACCCAAGTCGGCCGGAGCAAAGACAATAGTCACAGATGGGGGTCCACGGACGGTTCAGATCTCAAGTGCGTATGCGGCACTTCCTCACAGACCCACCTTCCTTTCTGCGGCGCATCCAGTCACCTGTGCACTTGCTGATCTCATGACTCATATGACTGCGTCAGTGAGCGTAGGTAATTTTGGGCCAAAGAATAGATGTTTGAACTTTTTGCCATCAATACCTACGCTAAGAAGAAGATAAAATTAAATAGTTTTGCGAACATGTCATATAAACTTAGAGCAACTGCGAACTTTATAATCTATACGTGTGTATTAATACGTATCTTCAAAATATTTTTGTACTAATGGAATTGAATGGAATAGAAAAAAAACTTGTTTATTTCGACTTCTGCTATTCTGACGATTAATTATTATCTAATTTTTTCATGACATACCCACTGTCATGCTCAACAACAGACCTCTTAATTGTTTTTATTGAAGAAAATATCAAAACCACTTTACATAATATACAGAGCAAATTTTACTCTACCTACATAATAATTCTGTGCCGAAGTCCATAATAATTAAACTAATTAGATAACGTGCACAAAGACGTAGCTAATGATTTTAGTATCATAAAACGGCCTACTCATCTCATGCATATAGCCGACTTGAGTAACTGAGACAGTAAAGAGAGAAAGTTAGTTAGACACCAGTTGCTGACAACTTTCACTAAAAGTTTACACCAATGAATATAAACATATTCGTATTCAAGAATACATACCTACACGCTAAATTTTTCGAGATAAAGATCACTGTTTTATTCTTCAAATTATTTTCCTTGTTCGCCTGTTTGAACTTTAAATCATAACTAATATTCTAAATGCTAAAGAAGTTTGTTTGTTTGTTACCTTTCACGCCTAAACCATAAAACCACTGAACTGACTGATCCTGAAATTTTGCATATACGTTGTCAGGTGTACAGAAACGGACATAAGGTACCTTTCATCCCGAAAAAAAGTGCTGTTCCCGCGGAAAACAACAATAACGTTATTATGATAATAGATGGCGCCAAGTGTCTTTTGTCTTGATCGCAGACGAAGTCGCGGGCAACAGCTAGTGGTACAGAGGCCAGCACATCAAGCTACCCCAATCTGTCAAATTTCTTTGATAGATTATCAACTTTACTACAAAGGAATAAGGTTCATATTCAATTGGGAAAATTTGACAGATTGGGGTAGGTTGATGTGCTGGCCTCTGTACCATATTTCTAAGACCGCTACGAACCGGTAGCCTTTGTTGTCTGATAGATCACGAAAAAATCTGGCAAATCTGTTATTTTTTTTCCAAACATAATCGTTTAAATTTAAAGTTAGGTATTACTTTAACAATTATTTTGTACAAGCTGTTGGCCGTGGCTTTACCTGCATCGGCCGCATCTTAGGGTTTCTTTTTCATGTACCCGGATAAAAACTGTTTTCTCTGTGATTCTATGTACCAAATCCGCTTAGCCGTTTGTGTTCAAGCTGCGCTTTTTACTGACACAGTATTATCAACTTATCAGAGAGATTTGTTCTTTACGATGGATCCAACAGATTTTTTTAAATGTTATTAGTAGGTACACATTTAAAGTGTCGGCTCTATTAACGGCTGAATCAAGCAAGTTTAAAAATCTTGGAAAGGTGGATAGGTAAACTGTACTACACTTACTTATTTGTAGTTATCTTTTGGTTGCTTACTTATCAGTATTTAAGGTAAAAAACTTTCCTTCCACAGACTGTAATTTTGGAACTCCCAGGGTTTTTATTTTCTCGAGAAGATTTGCAGTACCTACTTAGAGTCTAGATTCTACGGTTGGTTTACTACAATGTATCTTCTAGAAGGCTGACGACGACGGACGAAGGGGGGTGCAACGAACCCGTTGCTTAGGATCTAAGAAACTTCTTTCGTCCTCGGTCTTCCGCAAATCCTTGTCTTGTGTGTGCCTTATATTCTTAGCTTTCTACGCACCGTTTTGTTGCTTTATTCGGAGCCACGAAGATGTGCAACTAGTGCCGTGGTAGTGCAGAATGCATGAGCATTTCTTCACGTTAAAAAAAAAGTCGTAATAATAATAATTGTACTTACCCCTTTATTAGCCGACTACAAAAACGGGAGGAGATTATATACATACGAGTTTTTTTTTTATGTATGTACGCATAATACTAAGCCGATTTACGTGATTCTTTTTCATTTGGTGGAAGTCGCCCGCGTGATGATCCCATTTAAATTTTTATTAACTTATAATTTGTAACAGTCGCGAACTTTGCTTTCATCAACATGCAACCTGAACTGAGGCCTTATTGTGAGTTTTTCGACTCACGTTCGATTGCGAGCGCGTTAGAATTTTGAATGGGAAATTAGGTTTCTCCTAGTGACCACCAGGTGGCGCTATAACTTTTCCCATATAAAATTCTAACGCACGTGAAAACACACACAAAGGCCACTGACCTGAAAATTAAAGAAAAAAAACAAGAAAGTACTACCCTGGAGCTTGCGCTTTAATGAGTTCTATTCATTCATCATACGATGAAGAGAACTTGGTGATGGCCCTGGACTCTGGACGGTAGATGAAGGAATCCAGCGGGGTAATTGCGTAACACACTAACAGTAGCAGTGGCTTTAATTTAAACAGTTCAACAGCATTCATTGCGTTATTTTCGTTGGTGAGCAGACAATGTTATCGAACATTTATGAAGCAATTGATTGGCAATGTCTTTCAAAACGATTCAAATTGTGATTGATAGAGTTTTACGCAATTAGGGTGCAGTTTAAATGGCTACAGCGAGTTCAAAATTAGAGCGAATAATTCCGTAACATGTTGTGCCTTCGTGCAATAATTAATTGTTTTTGCACATCGCTTTAGATTTTGGAAATGGCTCTAAGGCAAGAGACCGCTCCAGTGCTGACTCCGCTCCACGACCCATACCATGTGGAGGGCGCACCTCTCGCCGATGAACATTTTGAAGTGAGTTTACATTTACTTATTTTATACAATACTTAGCTTTATTTTGTATACCAATTCAATTAACATTTAGATATGAGTATGACAGTTTTACCCTTTCATTTATATGACTGAAGCTGGCAGGGTCGCAAGGACATCGACGCGCAAAAAATTGCTGTTCCATGCGTTTTGACCGCGTAGGTATTTAACTTTTCTATGAACTGCTGCAAATGATTTTTTTTAATAACCAACGAAATGTTTCTTCTTTAGGGGGTCTAGAATCATGTGCTGAATTCATAGTTTCAGTGTGGTTTCAGTTTGCGCGTAGAAGTCCCTGCCACCCGGTATAAAGAGTTATTTTAAATAAAATGATCTGAAAGTACCTAAAACTAACTTTTATCATTGTTGCAGGATGAGTTTGAAGATGCTACAGATGAGCATCCAACGTAAGTACTACGATTTTACATTTTATTTTTAAACGAGTCGAAAATAGGAGGAGGTTATGCATTCGCGAGTAGACATCTATTTTTTTTCCATGCTACCTGCATGGGAAAAAAATGGGCTGGGCCGGTTTCTGTCATATTATTTTATTTAGTAGAGGAAGCTCGCGCGGCGTCATACAACTTCCAGACTTTTTATTAACTTTGCTTTAGCAGCTTTTTAATTAGCTTCAATAATACACGTAAGTATTTAATCCACTTTGTGTATGACGCTATGTTATAGCTTACTTTATACTAGTTGAATGTATGTGTGTAATACGAATTTGTTTTGGGTACCTAAGCCACACAAATTCGTAGGTTTTTCAATTTGTAATATTTTTTTTGTGAATAGTTTTTTTGTTTTGTTGATAATCCTTATTGTTGTAGGAACATAATGGATTTACAAACTGCTTTCGATGACTGTGAAGTGGCCATAAGAAAATTCTTTAACAACGATTTACTTGGTGCCACTAACATGATGAAACCATGGTGAGACGAGTTTCGTTTACCCACTCTAAAATTATTATAAGTAAATAAAAATAGGCTTGTGATTCTCCTAGATCTTTAGTACGAAAATCCTTTGTCGGGCTTAAAATTATGGATCCCAGAGTGTCTTACTTTTGTCTACAAAACTTGTTTTAAAAACCTTTAAAACCTGAGTAATATCGGGCTTTTATAAATCTACAGAACCGCTTTTCAGTGCTATAGCGTTTCTGTAGCGGCCCTAGTACAGAGGCCAGCACATCAAGCTACCCCAATCTGTCAAATTTTCCCAATTGAATATGAAAATTCCTTTGTCATAAAGTTGAAAATCTATCAAAAAAAATTGACAGATTGGGGTAGCTTGATGTGCTGGCCTCTGTACATACTCCAAAATAGTCGGGCTGCGCAAAATAGTGTGCATATGAAACCCAAGTAGTTTCATATGCATACTAGTTTGCGCAGCCCGACTATTCTCTAGGTATATTGTTTTATACATGATGGATTACCCAGCAACGTGACACGATGCCGAATGTAGGAACTTAGTGTTTATCGCATCTTTCTAGTCTAGTGCCCCATTTATATTTATATAACACACCATTTTTTTATGTCTAGGGAACGCACATCACTTTACCACAGTCTTGGCACTTCCATGTTCGAGTTTATACCAGCAATGCTGACTTTCGACCACGCACAGATCAATCGGACCCTGGCTGCACTCAAAGTATCCATCTCCATCTGCAATCAACACAGGAAAAATTACACTTTCGTAGAGAGCATCGGCACAATTATCAAAAAGGTGGAATACTATTAATTTTATTTTGTGTATTAAGGCGCGTCATATGGCAGGGACAAGCAAGTGGCAAGTGTTTCTATTTTTCTCCCTTTAGAATGTCTGTTTATAAGGTGATTAAATATTATAGTACCTACAACAGTAAATGGCTCTGTAGACAGTAATAAAAACGTTTTAATTTAGATCATTAAAAGAAATAAAGATGTATGGTTCAACTGTCGTTAGAAACAAATCTAAATTGCCATTTTTTTTACATCAGTCGGAATAAAATATAGTTCAAAATTAAATAACTGACTCGACTGTTTAAGTTTTGTCAGTTATCGGTTTGTAATGAGACGGATCCCTTATACTTAAGTTATAACAGAAGTAAGTACTTCTTTAAACCATCGAGCCAATATTTGTAAAAATTACATAATTGTGATTGAAATACAGTTCTTTGTAATACAAAAGTAACAATTTAGTTACTATTAATTTACTTACTGTAATCAGAATGAAGTTCCTAATCCAAAAATAGCTTCATGGTTCAAACCAGGCTCTGAAGATAAACCTTGTTTTGTAAAAAGGCCGTATACTGAGCCCTAATGAAATAAACTAATAAAACTTGAATAATAGCTATTAATTTTTACTAAATGTTGTGCAAGCGGGCTTTAATGGGGATTTAATTTGAACCTAATAAGTTAATGATCTTTTATGTAACACAACAAAATATGTTTTTTTTTTTATTCGTGGTATTTAGGCGCTTGCCCAAGGAAACCTAAAAGTAAAGAAAGAAAGAAAGAAAAGAAAGAAAATACGTTTATTTGCGGCAAACATGACGCATCAAAAGAAAAACAAATATAAAAAAAAAAAACATGGGAGAAAACATGCGTCACATCCACGCAAAACGGCCATCGCTCAGCATAATGCTATGACCCTGTACGAGACAGAGCCCCAGCGCTGGTTTTCAGCGACAGCCGGCGTTGACGTGATGACGTCAGCCAGTGCAGCATACAATTAAATAAGTACGCTACGTTACGTACCTACGCACGTAAAACTACACTTACATAAAGTATTTAATACTAAATTGTGATGCAAGTAGTTCTAAATTAGGTTTAGATACTTAATCACGCTAGAAGAAATTATAAAAAAATTCTGGGTGTGGTGCTAATGTTTACATTCAGAACTAAAATAGATCAGTAATTATATAAACCACACACTTAAGAATAATCATAGCCCACTTAATTGGTTACATATTTATATTGTATCGGTATCTACCAGAAATACTCATCTAAAATAGAAATATTTGTTTTTCTTGCAGCCAAATTATGCCACATATACAGATTTGGAAGCTCATGCTGAACTATGCTACGCAGAAGCCCTTATGCTTCAGGCAGCTATGACTATTATGGACGGAGAAGACCTCACTGGGCTAATCAAGGGCACTATCAAGGTCAAAAATTGCTACAACAGTTACAAGTAATTATTATTTTATTGTATTTTAGCTTTATTTATACAATTTACTTTAAATTAGATCCTCACAGAAAGCCCTTTCATTTGATATGTGACGGAAGATTGCGAAATTTTACAAAAAAAAATTGCCCTCCAAAAATTACCCCCATATTCAATTCAACTTAATCCGTCCATTCGATTCGGAGCTTATTGGCTGTGACGGACGGACGGACAGACAGTAGACACACGAGGGATCCTATAAGGGTTCCGTTTTTTCCTTTTGAGGTACGGAACCCTAAAAAGATGTAGTGACAAAATTGTTAAGAAGATGCTTAGTAAGGCATGCTCTTTGTAAGTACATATTTTTTTAAATATGATAAAATTAATGAAAGGCTTCTAACAGTCTAACAAAAGGTATTTACAAGGCCGATGTGAGTGGAAACACCGCCAGGGGACGCCCTAGCATATAGTGACCTTATCGGTGACGTTTTTCAGAAAGGTCAGGTGCGTAGTAGGTACTCGCAACCGGCGTGCGTGTATGACCAGATGTATGAACGTAAACGAAGCAAACAAACACTACACACTACAAAAACTCCAGAAAACTATAACTGTTCTGTAGTTCTGCCTATCCCACTGACCTGTATTATACAAGTGTTTAGAGGTCAGTGTCCTACCCCCAGGGGAAAAAGCCGGAGTTTCCAATAAAGGACTTTTACAAAAAAAAAAAAACAACAGATTCTGAACATGTATTTTGTCCATTTCATCATTAGGTTCTTCCTCTTGTGTCCTCTTCTTCAGCAAAGCTTGTACCATCTCCTTGGTTACTACCTGTTTGTTAGTAACCCCAAACATCTTGTTGAAATGTTTATGGATCGATCGACTTCCAAAAAAAACACTACGTAGTGAAAAATAAGTATATTTTCGGAAGTCGGTGTCGTTGGTTCCACATTTTTCGTTTTTTGATACCAACTTCCGAAATTTTAAAGTTATGTCCACTTTGTAGTGTTTATTTTTGAAAGTAGGTTGTTTTTTTTTGTAAAAAAAAAAATATTTTCACTTTTTATTTGTATCTACCCCACACAAATTCATATAACACTACTTGCTATCGAAATATCAGTGGCAGGAAGTTATTAAAACATCATCAATATAAACTAAGCGGAAAAAAAAACTTGAAAAATATATTAATTTCCAAAGGATAGTTGAAACATTTCCATCCAATTACTGTTATATTTTGTCTAAAACTCTAAATATTCCAGACTTATTTCCGTTGTATTTAAACAGGGAATGCTCAAAAATACTAGAAAAAAAGCTATGGGAGTCGGATCAATCGAGGATACACTTCCAAAGCGGTGTGCGCCTGGGCGTCGCCACCTTCAACGTAATGATATCCCTGCTTCCGCCGAAGATTATAAGCGTATTAGAGTTCGTTGGCTTTTCTGGGAACAAGGTAACAGTATATACTTCATGATATTTATTTTTGTACATCATGTTTTAACCTGTATTGCGATGGTTTGTTCCTATAACACAACAATAGTTAGTTCGAATATGAATGCTAAAAGCTGGCGATGAATTTTCTTAAAGTTTAATAAACTAGCAACTAGATTCTATTCTATCATAACATCATTCAAGTTAAAACAAAAAATAAACTAGCATTATTAAAGAGTATTCTATTTACGTAAGACAAGGCACTGCTGAAAATTGGAGGTTAGTATCTTTATAATAATTACAAGATTCAAGTCATTTTAACCACAAGGGGCTCATAGTGGGGTGTGAAAATAAATTAAAAAAGATAAAATAACTTGTAAATAGGTAGCTAGATGGCATACAATATTCAGACTTCATAATGTTACACCATAATTATTATTTTATACTCACATGTCCTTGTCTCGAGCTTTTTTAGCTAGGCATAGGAATGCGGTAAAGATACTGTAACTTCGAAACAAGTATATGCGCAAAATGTGTGAGGTAGTATTCTGTGTCATCACTGTAATAGGCACGGCTACACTTCAAGCTATACATAACCAGTATAAGCTGACTTCTAATTGTACGAAAAACCTATACAAGGCGAGGTCAGCTATAACTGGAAATGTATGACTTAATGTGTAGGCTAGCCGTGTGTACAGGAAACTTCGATGGAATAATATTTATTACGTACGAATTGCAGACTATTATACAGTCAATTAATGATGATTTATTCTCAACCTTGTTATTTATTTTATCAAAATATGTACCTATGTACTATCGCGGACACTGCCGCCTGACCACCACTAAGTTAATTTTTGCTTGCACTCTAAAAATAGAACTGCTCTCTAGAAAGCGCGCCAAGGTCAAATAGTGCGTCCGCAAAATTCACAAAAGGAGTACACGTGATGCGTTACTAAGCTGCGCAGTGCAGGTTGCAACTAATTGCGTTATCACTTTCCTAATGGGCAAAAACTTTAAGGGGGCGTGGCTTGGCGCCGCCGCAGGATTTTTAAGTGATCAGGCGGAAAAGGCCTCGAAGGTACGTAGTTATGACAAATGAGATACCTTTCACTAGCATTATTCTTAAATAGGTGTGCGTTTAAAGTAAAATCACCCATCGCAGAACAAAATTACGTACATAGATCCGGAACAACATAGCAATAATGTAGGCCAAGCAAATATTTCTTACTTTCCGTGCAGGAATCAAGTTCAAACACTAACCTCACGACCCGCCTAGCAATGATAAGTCACAGCAGAATTGACTGGGGTTCTTCGTTTTGTACGTATAAGTGATCTATAAATTATGTAAAAAATTCAAAGTCCTGACTGACTGACATATCAAGGCACAGCCTCGCTGGTCCAAGAGACATGAAATTTGGAGGATGTGTTCTTTGTGAAGAGTAGGTATCCACTAAGAAAGGGTTCACGCGGACAACGTCGCGGGCAGATGCTAGTTTTATTATATAACGAGCTGGGCCATAATTATGTTACCTAACGTGACACAGACATTTAGCCAAAGCACATTAGCTAGGTAATATCTACGAGTATGTTTACCTTATAGAAAACACAGTTAAGGATCTATGCACGGATGATTCACTGTAATCACTATCTATAGTACCTACTTACCTATATTTATGCAAGGTGTGACAGAATAAACGCAAGTCCTGAAAGTAGTTTGTTCATAATTGACTACTGAAACGATTTCAGTACTTTTAATATAGCCTTTTTTTTTTCAAAAATGATATTGCCATACTGACAGCTGATTGAGCCAAAGAAAATTAAAACTTATTTCAAGGATATAACACTCAATTTTAAATGCATAAAGTTAGCAATTGAGTTGAAATTTATTATCCTACTTTCTTACTGTCCCTACTAATACTATCCTACTTCCTACTATAAAATAAATAAATAAAAACTTTATTCAGTTCAGAAAAAACACAGTACAATATAAAAACAAAGACTAGTAGTAGTTTACAAGGAGCCTTATATATTTGCTTGGTTTTTACAAATTCCCTGGCCCCACACTAGGGTTCCCTGGGTCGTGGGGTACTATCCTACTTCCTACTATATTATATTATCCATACTAATATTATAAATTCGAAAGTAACTCTGTCTGTCTGTCTTTATGTTACCTTTTCACGCCTAAACTACTAAACGGATTTAGATAAAATTTGGCAGAGAGATAGATTGCATCCCGGGGAAGGACATAGTATAGTATATATAGACATACCTCGCGGGCGAAGCCGCGGGCGGAACTAGTATATTATATAATATTATAAACGCGAACGTTTGTGAGGGTGGATGTTTGTTTGTTACTCTTTCACGCAAAAACTACTGAACGGATTTCGATGAAACTTCACAGTAATATAGCTTATACATCTGAATAACACAAAGGCTACAATATATAAAGATTTTGTGTGATTTGGCCATAATTTAACGATAAGTATCAAGTAAGTCGGAAAAAATTCCTGCCCTCTGAGAGCTATCTTGGCTTGCGCTGCCTAAACTAACTCTAACAGAGTTACACGAAGATAGTGTATCGTGGGACTATTTGTCTTAAACAGTTCTAAATAAAAGTCCGCGACAGCATAGAACTACCTTTTATGTGGAAGTTATTATATCCAAAATAGTTTCATTTAAATTGGATACTTTTTACAATGCTCATTTTAGAGCACTTAGTGAATTCTTATCAAAATTAATACATTTATCGCTTTTGGTATTTAATGTAGATAAACTTTGTCTTTCACACTAATCAATTTGGACAAATACCTTAAAAGTTATCACGATAAGATTGACCTGAGTGGAGCGCCATATGAATCGGCGGCGCGCAGAGCGGGGGTGGAGTGGAGGGGGCGGCCCAGGCAATGACGCGCCATCGCCGAGCGACTGCGCGTCCCGACGGGCTGCAGAAACACCGGAACAGTCCCAAGATCGGTCAACAGCATGCTGAGTATAGTGGTGTCTCAACGGGCTGCAGAAACACCGGACCAGTTCCAAGATCGGCGTCAACAGCATGCTGAGTATAGTGGTGTCTCAACGGGCTGCAGAAACACCGGAACAGTCCCAAGATCGGCTTCAACAGCATGCTGAGTATCTGGTGTCTCAACGGTCTGCAGAAACACCGGAAAAGTCCCACGATCGGCGTCAACAGCATGCTGAGTATCTGGTGTCGCAACAGGCTGCGGAGACACCAGAACAGTCACAAGCTCGACGTCAGCAGCAGGCGACTTACATGGCGTCCCAAAAAGCCACAGAAACCTACAACGGCTGAATCTCGCAGACGCGCTGTTGTTACACGAATATAATGTATCGTGGGACTGTTTGTCTTAAACAGTTCTAAATAAATGTCGGCGACAGCATACTTATATCTACCTTTTATGTGGAAACCATTATATCCAAAATAGTGAGCCATAAATACATTTAAATTGGATATTTTTTTACAATGCACATTTTAGAGTACTTTTATCGCTTTCGGTATTTAATGTAGATAAATCTTTTATTATCTTCCTTTTATATGGAAGCCCAAAATAGTGAGCCATATCAAAAGTACCTCTCTCTGTAGGTTACCTTTTCACACCTAAACCACAGGATGGATTTCGATAAAATTTTGGCAAGGAGATAGATAGCATCCTAGGGAAGGACATGGGTTACTTCAGCGGTACTATCCCGTGAGATAATTTTCGACGTCCACGCGGGCGAAGCCGCGGGCAGAAGCTAGAATGAAATATCTGGGGTCGGCGGTCCCTTGAACCGGTGTGGAACCTAATACAGAAATACGCTTGTACGATACGACTATTACATACAGAAAGCACAGTTAATAGAAATCTCTATTCCTAGACAGCACGTTTCGCCGAAAACTTTGTTGATGGTGATGGTGGTTTTTGGTCTCACAGAATGAGTAAAGAAAAAATTCAAAAATTATTATGTAGTTATAACTTGGGAATGCAATCTTGTTCAAGATTACGAGACGGTACGCGCGCGTTTTTGGACACTATGCTTCTTGAGAAATCCGTTGTATAGTTTAGAACAACTAATCGCCCAAAAAAACACGAATGCGACTTTATTTTATGTTTAAATTACATAGTGGGACATAGAGGTCATAATTTAATACTTATTTCATTGTGCACCACACACCACTTATTTGACCTATCTTTTCTTTCTTGTCAGCCAATGGCGCGCGGTCATCAGCACAAACTATTTGAGAACGATAAATAGTCATTCAGTAGAATGGTAGCACATGGCTATCAAGGCGATTGCTTAGAATGTGTGGCTTTTATCCGTGGAATAAAATTGACGTCTGACAGTTCTAGTATGGTATAAATGTATGTTTGAAATGTTTCAGACTGTTGGTCTAGCGGACTTGGAAGCTGGATCGCTCGCGCCGGGCATGCGCTCCGTACTGTGCGACCTGACGCTGCTGAGCTACCATCTGGTCATGTGCCAGTTCATCGGCGCTCCCATAGATTTGGCAGTTTGCGAGAGGATATTAGAAAAGGAGCTGAAGGTTTGCACCGTGTTTCGATGTTTATGTATATTACTGAATGTTACACAATGAGCTTGTGAAAGATTTTTCTGGAAGAACGGAGCTCTGCAAAGCCAAACTTTATCTTAAACTGGATATGCCAATAAATGGCCGAGTACTATACCTATTTGAATATCTGCAGATAGCCTTTGCCGGATTTTTTAAGTTCAATTGCATAAGGTATGCACAGGGTGACCAATTATAGTACTGATCAGTGGCAGTCAGCTTGGAATCCAGTACAATTTATACAAGTTGACAAGAACTATAAGTTCTTATTACACTTTCAGAACCGTTTTTTCAACCCTTAATGTAACGTAATTATCTACATGGCTTTATGAACATGAACCCTTGCAATTTACAGGTATATCCGGATAGCGTTTGGTTTCTAATGTTCAAAGGCCGCATCGAGCTTCTGCGGGGGCAGTTCGACACCGCCATCGAGACGTACAATCGCGCTGTCGACAGTCAGAAACAATGGCAACAGTTCCACCACGTGTGCTTCTGGGAGATCATGTGGGCGAACGGGTGAGATAACAAATACATAAGATCAAATTAAATTAGCTAACAAAACTTCGCAGACTTGATGGGTATCGATATCTTAACACGATAAAACAAAAAAAAAAAATGATTTATTTTCCTTTTTAGGGGGACTCAACATCCGCTTTTTGAAATATAATTCGAAAAATCTGTTTTTAGTCAAACTCATCAGGTCTGCAGAGTTGTACTAGCTAACTTAATTTTAAGTAACTACACCTAGAACCTCAAACAAAAAACCATTAATATTTTTTTTTTGTTTTATCATGTCACGATAATGGGTATCTTGACATCATCATGACGTCTGCGGAGTTTTGGTAACTAAATTAATTTGACCCTGTATAGCACGGGAAACCACAACTTTAATAGCCCGTCTCTGAGAGGTTAAATAATTCTTCTTTGTTAGTTTTAAGACCTTTGCACCCACAAAGCAGAAAGTGACAACCTTTCCAAAACCGCTGCTTTCTAAGAAAGTCCATTATGAATGATCAAAAAATAAACAGCTTGTAGATGACAAAGTACTATTAAATTTTAAAACACCATTGCCCTTTTTAAGTTTAATGAAAGTCAATGGGCATTGTTCATATTTTTTAAAATGTTGTAATTGAAAAACCATTTCGAGGAATAGTGTTACTAATCATTATGGACTAATTAATTTACGAAAAATATTAATATTTATTGATAATTTTGATAAAATACGATTGACCTTCTGTGCCCTTCAAATTACGTCACCTGCGACCGTACAGTTTAGTATCGTTACCTCTAAAATAAAATAAAAAGTAAGTGGCAAGTATTGTCTACAATCCGTCAGTGTCAAGTGTAAAATTATTATATATGTCAAAAATATATTAAATTTAAACATTCCGACTTGCCTCTTATTCATCTCGTTTATAAATCTGATTACATTGTTTCAACAATCGACAATATTTAATATATCGGAAGAGCTATGGAATACAATAAAAATGGAATGAAATGCTTTGGAATGAAAAATTTTAATAGATTGATACTTTGACACTTTGACAGGTGAGGATGACGTTGTGTTGACAGATTTAATTTTTTTATTTCTGTACTAGTGAGGCAACAGCACTTAATCTTTAGTGCCACTGGTGACGTAACCTACCCTAAAAATTTAAAATATTAAAAAAAAAAATACTATTAAGCCAATCATCAAAATATTCAAATTAGTTTCTAAAATGCTCTAAATTTTCAAAAAATAAAATAAAATCTAATGGTTAGAAATTTTGGACAATCCCCATTAAATCAATAGAAAAATAAACTTGTAGCACCTTGACCTTTTATGTTCAATACCGAATTAACGTAAATAAAATGTTAATGTGAAAGAGTGACCGCACTAGACCCAAAAACTTAACTAACTTAAAGGTTGACTGGTAGAAAATGACTATGGCTTTAAGTCCGCCTGTGTACATTTTTGTGGTTGAAGTAATAAATAAATAAACTATTTAAGACGAATAGTATAGGTAATCAAACGCATGAGCCCAAAAACCCCTATCTCAACATAAGTACATTGTTTGCTTTTTTGGTTTCAGTTTAAAGATGGACTGGCGCGAATCAGCTTTGTACGCAAGTAAACTGATCGATGAGAGCTCGTGGTCAAGGACTATCTACTCATACTCGCGAGCGGCCATGTTGCTGGAACTCCATGACATAACGCCTTCGGAGAAACAGCAGTGCACCGATCTGATGAGGTGGGCAACCAACATTTTAAACGTCCAATAACTAATATGTATAAATTACCAATGAATTTTGTTTCAATATGAAGATAACATTCGTCTTGATGGCCCAGTGGTTTAAGCCTCGCCTGTTATGCACGAGATTGTGGGTCAAATCCTGGCAAGTAACAATGCGACTTTTCAATTCATATGTATTTTCTGAAACTCTGAACTGAATCAGAAAGTACATATGAACACATCTCTGAGTTTATCTTGAACACTACTGACATCAGTGAAGAAAAAACACCTTGAGGAAACCTGGACTTACATAGTTAATATGAGTCTGAAATCGCCAACCCGTTTTGAGCAAGCGTGGTGATCAATGCTCGTGCCTTCTCAATATGAGAAGGGGCCTTTGCCTGCAGTGGGACAATAATACGCAGGTATTATTATTATTTATATCAAGATAGCAGATGTCAGAGCACTAGTGACCCAATATTAGTAATACTTAGAGATAGAGTTTAGCCACACCTCATCTGATACTGTCAAAACGTCCAAAAAACCGCATCAAACGGCTCGCTGGCGGGCCCCCGCTTGGTCGGACTATTTGAGTTTCATCCGATTTTTCAAAAAAATTATTAAGAAACCCATAATAAAACTGTGACTGTTTCTTAATTAATAATAATAGTTCTTTTACTTTTGTATGACTCTTGATTTTTTTGGCTAAAGATAAACTTACCTTTTTTTTCTATAAAGATCATAGAAGTATATATATATATATATAAATAATAAATAAATCGGAATTCTGCTTATTTTTAACCGACTTTCAAAAAGGAGGAGGTTATATGTTCGACTTTATGTATTTTTATGTACGTTCACCGATTTTTCCGTCAATTGTGGACCGATTAGTTTTTTTTTTTCTTTTTTGAATGAGTATACTCTCGAGGTAGTCCCATTGTCATCAAGTTGGAATCTGATGAGAGGATCCCATGGAAATCGAGGGAACCCTCAAATTTCATAGGCAAACCTATAGCGATTTGGGTATTTTTTTAAGTAACTTGAGCTGTTGCTCTCGGAAATCATCATTTGGTAAAGTGGAGCTGATAATGAAGACCACAGATGGCCATCGGAACTACTCAATGATAAATATTTCACGGTTTGCGATTCAATTACTTTAATATGGTTGCTAAGCAATTTATGCTCGACACAATGCGTATGGTAAGTGGTTGTTGAGGAGTTCTCCTGGTTCTTACCGGGAGAACTCCTCAACAATTAAATGATAAATGATTTATTTTCTGTAAGTAGGTTTGTACAAACACTTTTACACGTCAATCATATTTTTTTTAACTAGATGAGGTCGGCGTTTCCTATCTGACTATTCTGAGAAGAAAGGCCGAAACAAACTCAGAGGTCACAGTCTCTTTTAAAGTCCAGACATAATCTTGGTCAGATCATGTGAAGACCATGTAAATTGGTGTCTGAAATGGTCTTTTGAGGAAAGAACCACACAGATTGAGCGGACCTGTCCAGTCAGTGCAAGCATTTGTCAAAATCGTGCAGCTCAACTCAGAAGTTGAGGAGCTCAACGATTCGACGACAATACCAAAGAAAGGGCATTTGGGTAGGCCGCGTAATTTACTCAAACTGCCAGATCATGATTAAAACTAACTAAGAAGGAAAACAGTAAAAAAGAAATGACCCACATAGTCCTCACATTCACAACAATTAAATAAAAAAATACTTTACAAAGTAAATATTCATGTCATTGTATATATAAAAATCATCAATGTCAAAGTGTATATAAAAATTCAGGCATAATCTTTGAGGGCCATGTAGATTGGTGTCTGAAATGGTATTTTGAGGAAATAACCACACAGATTGAATGGACCTGTCCAGTCAGTGCACGCATTTGTCAGAACCGTGCAGCTCAACTCAGAACTTATTAACGTCCCAGCATCGGGAAAAGCAAATTTTGTAAAAGTTGACGAGCAGTTGACATTAGGCTATTGTAACTTAGATAAATTACAAACTCTCCCACTAAAAAGTGAAAAATAATAAAACTTTTTTACAAAAATAAAAACGACTTCCAAAAAAAAAACGCTACAAAGTGAAAAATAACTTTTAAAAATAATAATTTCGGAAGTCGGTGTCAATAAACGAAAATACAGAACCAACGACACCGACTTCCGAAATTTAAGTTATTTTTCATTTTGTAGCGGTTTTTTTACATTATAAAATATATTTTTTTCGAAGGACATACGGATTTTTATTTAAATCAAACATGAAGTAGTTCGCCTCGGATAGGAGTAAACCAGCGCCAGCAGGTAGTGTGTTAATGTTACCCACTCAAATGCAGGAACGCGTCGTACTACAAGCAGCGCATCGCTGGCAAGTCGCTGCCGATGGAGAAGTTCGTGATCAAGCGATGCGCGCGCTACCAGGTGCAGGGGTGCCGCCTTCTGCTGCCCTCCATCGAGCTGCTGTGCCTCTGGAACATGTTCCACATCCTCGCCAAGAACGAACGAGGCATACAGAACGTACTCAAGGTAACTTGCCTTATGTCCGGAATTATTACTTATCTAGCGGCCCGCTTCTAATTCTCACGGTTTTTATTACGACTCGACATAAAATTATAATACATTACTGCAGCGGCCAGCAAAAGAGGCATCAATGGACGAACGTCTAAATGTGGGCCGAGGCGAAGCCGATGCACACGTACGTAAGTCCATCAATGCCTAGTTGTGGTCAAGGCTTGTATAGTACTTTTCTCAAATAATGCGCGGATATGAAAATAGAATTACTTTTCAAAGTCAATGACGAACAACGAACAACAATAATTTTTCCCGCGTAAACAGCTTTCTATTTGCAAGCCAGTTCGAAATTTAAATAAAATCTTTGATAAGTTACCTCCTTGGTTGCCATGTTTCGGAGTAAAAGATCGTTCCATTTTTTTTATATTACACGACAGATATGAGTTTACTATGTAATTTATTTGGCCGCTAAACACGACTGATATGGATGTTCATACAACTTTTGCCGGCCGCTGCTCGCATGTATATGACCAGTACAGCAATTTCGATTAATCTCGAAGAAGGTTGTCAAAATAATGCTCAAATTTCCAAGCATATTTGAGAAAAGTATATATCATGTAGGTTTCATATTTAGTGGTGGCCCTGTGTTAACAGCCGTGACTTAAGAGTTGTAGATCGTGGGTTCGAACCCAAGCAAACGCTTTACTTAGTGTAAAATATTTTATCACCACCGCTCTCAAAACGGTGAAGGAAAACATCGTGAGGAAACCGGCAGGTCCTAGAACCAAAAAAATCGAAGACATGTGACATCCGTTAACCCGAACTGGGCCCGCGTGGTGGATTATGTTCCACTCCCTCACAGAGAGGAGGTCTGTATCCCAGCAGTGGGATCATTATAGGCTGACTATGCTTTACCTAGAAACCTTCCGGAAGAAATCCTATAAGTGGTGGAGAAAACCGCATCAAAATCCGTTGCGTAGTTTAGAAGAACGACGCGGGCGCCCAGACAGGCGAGCAAAGCGACTTTAATCTAATATACATCTTTCTAATAAATAAAATTCTCGTGTCACAATGTTAGTTACCATACTCCTCCGAAACGGCTTGACCGATTTTTATGAAATTTTATATCCATATTCAGTAGGTCTGAGAATCGGCTACTATCTATTTATCATACCCCTAAGTGATAAGGGTACTCATAAAAAATTAATAAATGTTAAATATGTGTGAAACAGTTAATAGAAGCAACGAGCGAACGCATCGAGAGTGAGAGCCGCGACTGGATGGGTGTGCACGAGGGAGATAACCGAGCGCTAGTGCGCTTTCTGAAGGGGTGCTGCCTGGCCTCCATGAACCTGCCGCGTCTAGCACTCGACACATTCGACTCCGTGCTGCAGTAAGTACATAACATCGTACTTGTATTCTCTGAAGGCTTAGGCAGAGATATACAATGTGTTTCAGAGGGGTATGACCAAACTTGGGGGTGTGGTACAGGGTACAGGCCATCAAACTGAACAACTTTTTCCCGGAGACTAACATCGTAATCGTGAAAAAAAAAACAGTTGTCCCATATATTTGGTCAAGTAGGTATTGAAGTTTTGTATGGGACGACTGATGGTTTTTTCACGATTACGATGTTGGTCCAGAAAAAGTTGTTTGATGGCCTGTACCACACCCCCAAGTTTGGTCACGGTCTAAAACACATTGTATTTAGTACATCCACCCAGGTTTCGTAGATCTACAACAATACAACGTGACATATAATGCGGTGAACCACAAACTAAGCGTCTCTTGTGTCTTGTGTTCTATAATCTCGCGATATCAGTGGCTGGGCTTACTACCAAACCAGGCACAAATCCAGAGTTTCTGATACCGCTACTGCGCAGCTTAGGAATCGCACACTAGACCACTTTCTCAGCAGTCTTAGATTTGTGTCATGCAAATAATATAGAATTAATGCAGATAATAAATTCACAAGAACATTTTGTCTCAAAAAGAAAACTAAATTAGAAGGATATAAAAAAGTAAGAACGATTATTACCTACCTAATCTGAAATAAGAATTTTGTTTATTTACAGACTTAAGAATAATATAAAGGAAGATACATTCCTTCTTCCTTACTCCGTTGCGGAGATGGCGATGTGTCACTATCAGCTTGGTGATAAGGATCGCGCTCTGCAAATGCTGCAGGATGCCAGGTTCGTTTCCTACATAATATAAATTATCTAGCTTCTGCCCGCGATTTCATCCGCGTGGAGTTATGTCCCGCCCGCGCTATTACTTCGTTTTCGCTTAGCGTTCTTTCTAATTGCTCGGATCCAAGGATCGTAGCGTGATGTTACCTTAGAATTGGGCTATCATATGCAAAACGTTTTTTTTTTTCATATCTGACTTAAATACAAATAAAAAACAAACAAATTCTTAAGCTTATTATTAGTAAGTATAGATTTGAGGTACAGTTTATTTTGAAGTTTCTACAGCTCAGTGCGTCATACTAACGGCCTGAGTGAGTATACTGAGTAGCCATACTCACTATACTGAACTTCAGAAAGAAACTCAGACACGTATGAGTGAAAGGCACAAGCGCCGTACCTTTCCTAAAACTGTACCGGAACGTAGTTCCCTCACGTGACCGTATTTCTTTTCAAACCTGTTTTTTTTTGCTAAAAGATAAATTAGCTAATAGAAGTAAAGGAAATCACTAGATTATCATGTTGCAACTACAATATCACTGAACTGAATATTTTTTTATAGGAAAAAATATTCGGGATATTCGTTGGAGTCACGATTACATTTCCGCCTGCACTCAAAGCTACAAATTGTCAAGAACGGCAGCTCCGGCGCGAGTCCTAGTCAACGTTCAAGCATCTCTTAAAGCGACGCCGCATTGACACACTACCTACTAATTATGTCTAGTAATAATCATTTCTATGCTCTCATTTATAACTGTTAAGAATATCTTGAATCTGTCACGCGTCATTTACTTGTATCTATTTTAACTACAAATATTCCGTGCTTAGATAATATTAAATTGGTACTTCTTGTGGATAGACTAGAATTTATTTATGACTTCATTGTGACATAAATTGCAAAAAAAAAGCAATTTATTATATTGTATAATGTGTAAATTAAATCTTGTCTTCAATTAAGTTTATTCAAAATAAATAAATGTACTTATTATATTATAGTGAAATTTTACAATCATGTATTTCGTAATTTAGAATAATAATCTTTCAAACATAAATGAAGAGCATTTTAGATATATAACATAATCTATAGTAGATAAGCCTTGTCTCAAAGTATAATAATGTCGAAATTACCTATAAACTTTCCTCATATCATTCAATAACCACTTGCAAGTGATATGCCACATAATATGTTGTGTATGAGAGAGGTATGGCCATATTGAAGGATGCGGTATAGACCAGCAAACTGACAATTTTCTTCATAGGACAACGTCGTAATCGCGAAAAAATTATCTGCCGTTTCATACATTTGGCTCGAGTAGGTATTGAAGTTTTGTGGGAAAGTTGGACCACACCTTTTTGATACATGCTGTATAATATTTATTCTTCGTTGTTACGTCTATTTTTAATGTCTAATCTAAAGTATTGCTTTTGCGAACTTGTTGAATCGATCCTGAACCTTTTGGAATTTGCAAAATTCCTTTGTCTTCATGTTATTTATTTTTAGATAATCATCTATATCGGTATATTGCATAATTATAATACAAGCTTCACATATATTACTCATTAATTATATACAACATAGTTCGATTTAAATCCACATACATTCAGTACAAGAAACTTGTAATGGTACAGAGGCCAGCACATCAAGCTACCCCAATCTGTCAAATTTCTTTGATAGATTTTCAACTTTACCTCAATCGAATAAGGTTCATATTCAATTGGGAAAATTTGACAGATTGGGGTAGGTTGATGTGCTGGCCTCTGTGCTTTACCATCACAAGTTCTTGAAATGAATGTATGAAAAAAAAAGTAAAGTACTTTTACTACTTTTTACTTACGTACTTTTGTTTGTAACATTAAATGTCTATGATTGTAAAACGAGTGGGTATATATTTTTGTATATAATGATTCTGTAGTGCGTCCATTACATAATTTAGGAAGATTACAAATAAGTAGCGCTTTCGGAGCATTTCTCCAGGCTTACAATATGTATATAACTGATTTATAATATTTCACCCTTTTTTTAGGGTACTAATTATATTAATCAAAAAATTATACAACGTGGCGCTACCATGGTGACATTAATTTCACACACGGGTAGGGCTAGTGCCCATTAATCATATAAATGTTGATAGGTTAAAATAACTCGTAAATAGAAAAAAAATATTTTTCAAACAAACTAAATAATAAAAAAGTAACTAAAATTGGGATCACCCTTGCAAAAATTCATTCATGAAATTACCTAGCTGGCTTACTTTAACTCGTAGTGGCAACGCGTCGCTTTGCGCGCTGGCAACCGCGCAATGCGTCTCGTGATCGGACCGATTCTTTGCGGCATATTATCAAAGAAACCGAGCGACGCAAGTGGTAACTACAGCGGAGGTGCTTAGTCAAACACTTATCAATTTATCATATCACCCTCTCTTGTTACTATTAGTTATAACTTCACAAATCACAGTTTTATTTGTCTTTGTATTTTAAATTTTCTTATTTTCAATGAAACCACCGTGTTGGCGGATGCAAAGAGCTGAACGACGTTTCATATTTTCCCGCACATTTGAAAATAAATTGTCACTTAAAGCCATTTCCCTCAATTTCTCAAACGCATTTATTATTCGATGGCGTAATTGTTCCACCGAATCCACTTTCTTTCGCTTACTTAGTATCTAATTACTATCCTAATTACACAAAAATAAATAAATAAAACAACAGGTAAGCGTCTTTTTCGCGGAAACATTCACAAAATTATTAGATCGCGACGTAATTATGCGCACGAGTGTGAAGAAATGTGTCAAGGACACGGGTTCGGCTAGCACTAGAAAAGCAAAATAAAAGAACAATTCGAGGAGTTCGGTGCGGTGCGAGGCGGGCGGGTAGAAGGGAGGGCGCGCGTCGCCTGCGCCGCTCACTCACCAACAAATGTCTCTTTCCAACAATTCGCCTACTGTTTGCATTTGTTTCATCCTAACAGTATTGCTTATTCGTTTTAATTTCATTGATGCGATGTTATGATCCGTGACCCCGGCAAATGACCGCTGCGCGACAGTTCTTTAAGTACAGGTTGTTCTAAGATGCTATTTACTAAACTTTTAAATAAATCCGTAAATAATAACGTTTAATGGAAATATAATTTCTTCATGAAATGAAAATGTGAAAACGTATATGTGTGTTAAATTAATGTCACCGTGGTAGCGCCACGTTGTATATGTTATGGGGTAGTTAACCCAAGCATACAGGTTGGGAGAGAAAGATATACAGGGTGTCGTTTTTTACGCGATTTCATGTTTGGTCCTGTAGGAAAAGTTGTGCATAATGATAAGTACAATGCCCCCTTAAGAGGTTATCCATTAATTACGGGACACCCTGTATAATCCTTTCTCATTGGATTTTCGAGTAGACAGAATATTTAAGATATTACAATTCTATTTTGTAGTAAAATTTCACAAATACATTTAATATGGTCAAAGTATATTGACCTTTATCGGCAGTCTACGTGTATATTCAATATACTTAAATACTATTTTCATAATAATGTATAAATGTCTATTAGAATAATAAATACATAGAACAAATCTCAATTTACTGAAATCCGGGTGTTACAGTATATTTAGTACAAAGTTTGTAACTTTTGGCAGTTAGACTATAGTTCAGCCTTTGGCTTTTATAGGATAAGTACTATTTTTTTAATAATTATTTTACCCCAATTATAAGGGATGGAATATTTTATCGTTATCAAGCTTGTTTTACGGTGGGAAATAGGATTAAAAGACTTGGATGGTGCCGTCGAGTTTTCTTTCACAACATACACTATCGATGATGATGTTCTAATAACAAAACTATGTATTATAAAGTATGTCTCCTTATACCAATTTCACGTAAAGCTACTCTTAGAGATGTCTACCTTTTCAACAAAGCCTCGAGTTCAAGGTTTTTTCGAATGTATTTTATTGCATAACATACTACGTTAAACACATGTTGGTTAGATATAATTTGCAACAGCTGGACAAGAAATCAAACCCATTATCTATCATCCATTAATACTTCTCCGTACTGAACATGAAGAAACTGAAAGTAGGAAACTTAAGAAGGTGGCTAGGACAGACTGCATTTGGAAAGCGGAGGACAGGGTGTTGTGGCGCAGCCTGGGAGAGGCCTATGTCCAGCAGTGGACTGGAATAGGCTGAGTTGATTGATTAATTGACTGAACATGAAAGTAAAATAACAGGGCTGTGAATGACATTAAATAAGTTCAAACTAACATAAAAAAAAAACTTCCATACCTACGAGAACACCCAGTAAATAGTGTTTATTGTGTCTGTAAGCTAAGTTTTTATTTTGTTGAATTAATTATTAGTATGATACGGGGTGATAGTTAATAAGTATTTCAATTAAAATATGTATATAGTGCTTATAATTTATTTATTTTAATAAATGTATTCGTTTAGAACACAAGATTTACGAAAAATATTGATGGGCAACGTTAACTTAAGGGGGCGCCGACCCACTGGTGGCGCCTTCATCGGTTATTTGGTTATTTCTTTTATTGTAGAATGAAAATGCAGAAAATAAGCACGTTAAGTTGTGCTTCATAAGATTATACGTTAATATTATTATAAGAGGTAGTTTCACATTGTTTAGTTAGATTGTAATCATAAAAACAGAAAATAGTGGCCACTATTATCCGTTTTAAGGATTATAATAAAACAATATGTATTCACCGCAAGTAACTTAATTCAGTACAAGAGATTAAAAAAGAAACATATTTTTGCTGTCTTCATCACTGTGAGGTATCTGAACAGCAAAAGGTAGTTTATTATATTACTCAAAATCAGCTCCACTGGAATATAACCCAAATTAATTTTGGTTATTACTCAATTGAAATGCGATGTTACAGTGTATTCAGTTGTTGTGTTTTGTATTACCTGTCAAATATAAAACAATTAATTATAATAATATTTTATTTTTACTGATGTCACTTTTTTTTTATCCCAACTTGGGAAAATGCTATTCAGATGATGATGATGGCTGTTGTCATTTTTTGTTAAATGTCGCTAGACTATCAATGCTGGTGTGATGAGTCTTTTTGCGGCACAGATTTATTATGTTGTTGTCTTCTTATTGTTTTAATTAAAGATAAGGCTAACACGTAAACACGTGACTGTGTAAGCAATATATTTAATCTATCCAACTAGTCCGACTACATAATAACTTATTTGCATGGATACTGAGGCCCTTATTGCCCGACAACTACTTAAGAGCGTTTACGCCGTACGGCTTTTCATACAAACTTTAAAGCCCTTGTTTTTCGAAATGAATGAACCGATTTTAATGAAACTTCATTCGCATAAGCAGGATACAAAGGTCTAAAAAGTTACTTAAGAACATTTTCAAAAAATAGTGTTACAGCCAAATTAGAACGATTTTAAAGTTTCCATATACTGCCCAAGATACCTATTAGTTCAAAAGTTTAAAAGAAAGATGAGTCACAACGCCTAACGCACGAGCGTTTATATGAAAAGTAAGACGGGTTGGGCGCTCTTAAAGGATGGCCCTACTTAGCATACAGGTTAACCAATAAAGTAGGTAGTACAGGGTAGTAGAAACATCAACATGGTTCTGTACATCCCTACATTGAAATTTATCGTAGGTTATTAAAATAAAAATTTGCTGTTCCATATATTTTGACCGCGTAGGCACTTTTCTATGAACAAACCGTTTTTTTTATGGGAAAAAATTTCTACCCTAGTGTGTCTGGAATCATGTGCTGAATTCATAGTTACAGTTCGAGCGACGATGTGCCTGCCACCGTGTATATTTCATTCGTAAAGATAACAACAAACATCCGTTATCAAAAATTTATGAAAAAGGTATAATTACTTTGTCTTACATAATTAATGAAAAACTTTTGTTGCTGTTTATTATCCATGTAAAACGGCATAATTTATAACAGCGTTAATTAATATCGTGAATTTATGAATCGATATCTGACTCATAACAACAAGAAACATAATTTATTATGGCCCGCTTTCTGGCGGCAAATTTCGATTTGAACTAGTTTGGTTTATAAATTAAAACTTGAAAAAATGTTGATTTTTATGGATTGAATGAAATAAATATTTTTATTTTATAAGTGTTGTCTTATTTTTAACCCTCTTCAAAAATAATAAAAAGGGGGAATGTCAATGTGGTTCTCTGGTGACCAGGACTAACCTAGGGTTCTTCTTTTCCAAAATATAGATCCTGGAACTACTTACATAGACTCACGCCTTCTTATTTATTTATTAGTCTATTTACAATCGTTACACTGTTCACCAAATTAACACAAGCAAACATACAAGCCAAGTGCACAATATTAAGCGATAGACACGGGGTTAGGCAGAATCTTTAATCTCTGGGCAGAAACTACAGAACGCTATCTATTACGATTCCTCCATACACACACACAGATTAGTACCTCTTTTTTTTCGTTCACGTTTCATCGTTAAAACGTCTAGGTCCAGTTAAAACGAATTATATGTAAAAGACATCAGACATGAGTTTAAAATTTAATAGACCTAGACCCAAATTCTACGAAACAAGTTACTTACATTGTTAGATTAGAACCATTCATTATATGCCCTTCTTGCTTACCTACTTATTATATGTTTTACCTACACATCCTAACAATTATCATATCCACGTACCTATTACAGCGTAGGTATATTAAATTATAAATGCGAAAGTAAGTTTGTTTGTTACCTTTTCACGCCTAAACCACAACCGATCATCCTGAAAATTTGCATATACGTTGTCAGGTGTACAGAAACGGACATAGGGTATGTACCTTTCATCCCAAAAAAAAGTGCTGTTCCCGAGGAAAACAACAATAACGTTATTATGATAATAGATGGCGCCACGTGTCTTTTGTCTTGATCGCAGACGAAGTCGCGGGCAACAGCTAGTCTATTATAGAAATAAACATAGGAACATCTATTAATTTTAGAATTTATGTCTTATATCCCTCTCTTTGTTACCGCGTGGTGGCAGAAAACAGGAATCATTCATGATATCATCGTGGTCTAGGTATAGTAGAATTAATTGCATACATAATGCTCCACAGAGATAAATAAAAAATCATAATGTCAAGTAAAATATAATAAAAAACGTCTAGCTCCTTAACTATAAATAATCGCTGAACATACCTACTTGAGGATGGTGTTTCGGGATGTCCTTGAAGAGAGCCGTCAATTTTTTTTTATATCTGTACTTTTGCTATCCTGCTGCACTGCTGCTGCATTTGTGTTTACTAAAAGTGTAATAGCTGGCGCTCGTGTTGACAATAAGTCTTTTCCGTTTTCTATTTTCGAAAAAAATTAACTAGTAATAAATATGTCAATACCACTGAGATAAAGTACAATGCATGGTTTTCACAATCGTTTACTGAAACCGGATAGTTAGTTGAAGTATTTTTAAGGAAAATTCATGGGGAGCACCCGGGTGAGATGCACCACGACCACGAGTTCGTTAGCTGTATTTAGACTTTCACGAAAACTTACGTGCAGTCAAGCGTCTATCGCGCGCGTTCTGATACACGTTAATGGCGAGTTTGAACTCTATTACCTAAGTGAGCAACACTATTTCAGTTCATGTGTTAAACAACCTCGCGGAGCAAGCCTGGGTAAGCAGACGACAACCTCATAACAGCGAGACGCCATTCCTAAAAAAAAAAAACATCCGCGCAATCACCATGCGGCAGAAACACGGGCAGAACAGAAAGCAGCCACCGATGACCGCGCGCACCACAGAACATAAATACCTACCTAACGGGCGCGCACGTTCTGTGTTCAAATGTCAAAAATATATAAGTACTTAAGTACTTATAATAATTTAATCTATAATTTTATTTTCGTTACATTTTATTTATAAGCGATATACAGGTTGAAATTGAATACATGCGACAAATCGAAATGGGAGATTGTACTCATCATTATGAACAACTTTTACTATGGGACCAAACCTGAAATCGCGAAAAAAAAAACGGCTGTTCCCTACATTTTGACGAGTTAAGCGAACATAAATGTAGGATGAGTACAATCTCCTATTTCGATTTGTCGCATGTTTTCAATTTCACCCTGTATAAATCAATTGAGGAAGAAAAAAGACAAGTAAGTACCTACCTAAACTTAAAAAAAGTTTTTTCTGTCACGTCCATGTCACATCGCATCGTATAGCTACGGTAGGACATGGACTGTGGCAGCTAATGGTGTCTGCCAGTAAATATCTACATCTGCTGTATTTATGACCAAAAATATTACCACCAGTGTGGCCCACGAAACAACGTCCAAAGGAAATTTTTAGAAGCCTCAACTCTCCAAGAAGCTGCTCACCCCCATGTATGTTCAGCGATTATTTATAGTTTAGGAGCTTAATAATATTTGGGAAATTCTCACTTGACTCGCTGAGTTTTAGGGTTCCGTACCAAATTGGTAAAAGGAACCCTTATGGTGCGACTCAGTCTGTCTGTCTGTCACAGCTGGATATCTCAAGAACTACTAATGCCATCAACTTGAAATTTGGAATAGTTTTAGATAACGTTTGCCCAACTATTTTGCAAATAAGAAAGAAATAATAATATATATTAGGTCCTTACATATGAAATTAGCGTTTTGTCGTACCACTTTGATCTGAAATATCTCCTCTTTGGTTAAGAATTCCAAATTCAAATTTATAAATTCATTTAGCTGGTACATTTGAGTTTTGAAAACAGTCATTCATTTGTTTTTTTCTCATTATTTTTTTATTTGGCGTCGCTTATTACCGCACAATGGAAAACATGAAATATCGGTATATTTACGAGTACGAGTTCTACCGTGGCACCAGTGCTGCAGAAACAGCTCGCAGGATTAATGATGTGTACGGCGCTGGTGTCGCAAAAGAAAGCACGGTACGTTTTTGGTTTCAACGTTTTCGTCCTGGAAATTTCGACCTTCAGAACCAACCCCGTGGACGGCCGGAGACCAAAGTGGAAAATGAAGAATTAAAGGCTATTCTGGAAGCGATCCATCACAAAGCACTTCAGAGATAGCTGCAGGCTTCGGGGTAAGTGATAAAACTGTATAAATCCACTTGAAGCAAATCGGGAAAGTAAGAAAACTTGAACGATGGGTACCTCATGAATTGAGTGAATCGAACTTGCAAACACGCGTCGACTGCTGTGTTACTTTGCTCAACCAACACAATAATGAAGGGATTTTAAATCGAATCATTACTTGTGATGAAAAGTGGATACTGTACGATAATCGGAAGCGCTCGTCGCAATGGCTGAACTCTGGAGAACCAGCCAAATCCTGCCCTAAACGAAAATTGACTCAGAAAAAGTTACTTGTGAGTGTTTGGTGGACTAGCGCCGGTGTCGTTCACTACAGCTTTCTAAAATCTGGCTAAACGATTACGGCAGATATCTATTGTCAGTAACTGCAAACCATGAAGGAAGAACTAGCTGCTAAACAACCGAGATTGGTCAATCGCTCTAGGGCACTGCTACTTCACGACAACGCAAGACCACACACTGCACAACAAACAACCACTTAGTTAGATGAGCTACAATTGGAATGTCTGCGACATCCACCGTACTCCCCGGACCTTGCTCCAACAGATTACCATTTTTTTGGAATTTGGACAACTTCTTAAAATGAAAAAAATTCAACTCCGACCAAACCGCCTTCAAAGAGTTCATTGATTCTCGCCCCCATGGTTTTTTTAGTAAAGGGATTAATGAACTACCTATGAGATGGCAAAAGTGCATAGATAACAACGGTGCATACTTTGATGAATTAAATATATTTGACAAAAAAAAAAATTACGTTATATTCCTCCCGTACAAAACGCCAATTTCATAATTATGTAAGGACCTAATAATTTAAGCTGGATGTCGCCAAATCTGCTCGTGAGACATTTCGTGATGACTCTTGAAAATAGCTTGTAGAAATGGGTCAGAAGTTAAGGCGTTGTCGCCCTTTTTATTAAAGAAGAGAATCACCACACCTCTGTTCCATTCTTGCGACGGTTTACCTGGCTGGCACTTTAATGTTTGGGTACGAAATTAATGATGTCCTTTCAAGTTAATCAGATGCTAGTAAGTCCATGAAAAATTTGTACCTACCTACTACAACTAGACACGTCTACATTCTTGATTCTATAATACTAAGTAAATATGAAAATATTGTGTTTTTCGCTTACCTGCCACGTTCGAACTCCTACTTCACCAAAGTGTCCCGAAAGTACCTATTATAGGTATAGCTTTGGAAAGCTGAGAGTTCCTGAAAGTTTTCAAACTTATTGGGTAATTGCCACAGTTCTTTTTTCAAGGCCTGAAAATCTGGAACCAATTTTGTCGAGCAAAAATTTTAATGCCTAAACATAGTGATGTTTAGGCATTAAAATTTTTGTTCGACAAAATTCAAAGCCCAAATAATTGGGCTTTTCACTCAAAGCCCAAATAATTGGGCTTTGAGTGATGTTTAGGCAGACAATATTTTTATCGATTGTAGATCATAATTTAATGATTTATAATTTTAAAAAAAATATCCAAAAAGTGCAATCAGAAAGTGAAACATAAAAAATCTGAAGTAAAGTGAAAATTTCAAAAAAACTACTTATTAAAAGCCGTCTAGCTCCTAAACTATACATTTTCGCTAAACAGTGAACACACATGGTGGTGTTTTGGGAAGCCCTTGGACAAAGACGTTCGTTTCGTAGGCCGCCCACACATTGTATATATTTATTCGAGTATTCAACAATATAATCAGAAAACAATTACAACCTAACAGTAAATTACCGTTTTTCCATTTTTAATGCGACCCAGGTGACAAATGTATTGGTATCCACTGATGCCAATGCATCCACGTTCAAAATCCATTTTATAAGTAGGATTAATATTAACGGCCCCGACTTGCAAGTTGTAGGTCGTGGCCCGTGGGGATCGAAACCAGCCAGGCGCTTTATTTTGTGCAAATAATTTCATCACCACTGCTCTCAAATCGGTGCGGTGGAGGAAAACATCTTGGAAAGCGGCATGTCACTGACCTCTATTAAACAAGTCAGGTCAGTGCGGCATGTCCTATAACCAAAAAAAATCGAAGACATACTTCTACCAACCCGAGTAAGGCTCCCGTGGTAGATTAATGATTAAAGCTCAATCCCACTCAAAGAAAGGAGGCCTGTGTCCCAGCAGTGGGAAGATTATAGGCTGATTATGTTATGGTTATGCTGACTTATATATTAATAGATAGCCAAGAGCCTCGATCAACACCTGATGAGGCTCTCGTTGGGCAGATGGATCAAGGGCTAGATATAGAAAGCGGTACTTCTGAACACGGCTCGCATTGTTAGGAGGTACTACTCTCTGGAGCCCTGATCGCTGGTAGCTTGGGCCCAGTTCCCGATACAGTGGGCTACGATTTTTCTTTTTTTGTATGTTTTATTTTATAAAAAATTTTAAAATATAATTTACTTGTATTTTAGTGACATATAAGGGACGCTAACTAATTATTTATTATTTACAAATGTTATGCTTGTATCGATTTATTGGACACCTAAATAGAAAGTGTAACTACGGCTCATAAACTATCATCACTTACGTACTTTTAAGATGTGAGTTCTATGTGAGCTACCATTTACCGGGTATTAATATGTCTTTCATTGACTTGAATGTGCCCTGGCGGCTGATAGTATGTCATGCTCACTAAAATGTCTCGCTGACGGTGGCGTGTGTGTTGGATCATTTAGCTCCCTTCAAAATGGTTGAGCTGAATGGTGCTGATCTATGCGTCATGTTCGTGAACGGGCGCCGTCAGTTGGGGCTGGTCATCAATTGGCTGCCTCGGCTTATTTAAATTTTTTTTTTTTTGTATTGTTGTTTTGTTAAGTACTATTTGCTGTACTCTGGACGCTCTTGACACGTACGTCTTTTTTATTTTATTACATCGTTCTCACATATAATTATAAATTCAACATTAATGATGTAACTAATATTTTTGTAAAAATATGATTTAAAAGAGTGTCCATGGAGTTTCTTGCCCGTTCTTCTCCATAGGTACCTACGCTTTGGAATGGGCAACTAGCTTCATATTTTCTGACTGACCGACTTCTTGACAATTCAAAAATGCCTGTAAATGGTTTAATTGAAATAAATGCTTTGAGTTTGAGTTTGAGTTTGAGTTTTAAGTAGCTAGACAAAATTAAGATGTTTTTCACTACTACTACTATTTACACTACACAACACACTCACTATTCTATTTATAGATACTACTACTTATTTATTAATTTTTCATTAATTACACTTTTTCCACGACAACAATAAGTACCTATAGGTACACTACCTAAATGAGGGACAATAATAGAAACTTTACCTACCTAAGCAAAATGTAAGCAAGGCAACTTCTTGTTTCATTATCATAATATCTATTCATGTTCATGGCATTTAAGACACCTATTAAGTTTAATTTATTAAAACTTTATGCAAGAACCTCTTTTCTGGTAAAATCAAATAAGCATGGCCGTCGCGTTAAAAAGCTAAATGATTTTAGTTCGATATTTAGATTGACGTCAGTCAGATTTATTCAATACAACTGAAGACAAAAGAAAACCGACTGGCCGCTGGTGTTGGACGTGACTGTCGTAATTTTGCGACTTTGTTATCGGATTCGTAAATATATTCCCTGAAATACCTATTACTACAAAAATGAGTGAGCCAATGAAGTCTGTTTCTGCCATGAACAAATTGTACATAGGCAACTTGCCCATTGAAGCCGACGAAGCAGCTGTGAGACAGTTATTCGCTGAACAGAATTTGACTGTTGCTGATATCTCTGTAAAGAGAGGTGGTTACGCTTTTGTCGACTTCCCTGATCAATCAGCTGCAGATCGGGCCATAGATAAACTGCATGGTAACTAAAATATTATTACGTCCTTCTAAACATATCGTTGCGTAGAGATTAATAAGAATGTGAGTTTGTACCTATTTATTCACAATATTGGTTGTTGGTATAGTGCCTCATGGACTATAAGTAACAAAATTATTAATAATAATCGTAGCAATGCTTGTACGGGGAAATAATATGTCAAAAAGTTGTCAAATCTACATAACTAGATTGGACAAGTTTTTGACATATTATTTCTCAATTTTGCACAAGTTGTATCGTAGGTACTATGTGCTCGGCGATTCCTAGGAAGGGCCTATATCAGCAGATCGCCACCTGCCTTTTGGTGGGAGAAGTGCATCGTCGAATCCTATTCCTCTTCACAAGCATAATTATGTGGGTACCTGCTACATTTTAAATGTCCCTGTTTAATAAAACTTTGTTATTTCAGGTTATTCGTACTGTGGCCTGCCACTGATTGTTGAGCCTTCGGTTGCTAACAAGAAAATGTAAGTATATGGCGATCTAGTTGTATACTATTACCACAGATAATATAATACTCTACGTAGGTACTATTACTATTACCTAGTTACATCAAGCGAGTGGTGCCGACTGGAAGGAAATATCTCGAATGATCTTTTCCCTGAAACTTTCCAGAGAAGGACTGCCTACCTTTGTGTACGTGGTTTTGGATTACATCCCATTGTTCACCCTGAACAATGGGATAAGAATACGAGGCAAATACTAATAATAAATAACTAAACCTTGCACATATTTTTCGGTTTTCGATTTGTCTACGATAAAATATTTCGGTACTAACTAACTTGTAACAATAACAAAACGCTATATAATAGATATCTTTCTGTCGATCTGTCATAATGGTATTTGCATGGCAGATTTGCTCATTCTTGTAATTTTTTCAGAGTCAACGTACCTAATCTTCAAAGCGCCAGTACCACTCAGCTGAAGGAGGGCAATAATGACTCTCTCCCAGGAGGTTGGAGGTAAGTGAGCTTTTATGTACCCCAAATTCTGCTAAATTCAAGTTGTAGAAAAAGAACTTTATTTATTTGTGATTTATTTATATCGTTAAAAACAAAGGGGTAGCTCGGGATACCGGTTTGCGAGAAGCGAGTAAACTGCTGAGCGTGCTTTACCTGTTATGATTGTATCTGATTATTCATGCAACAACCATTGTTTTCAACCGTATTTACTTAACTATAACCCCTGTTTTGAACTGAATCGGAACTATTTACTTAAGAATGATTTTTCACTTCTTAACTACACTGAATTAAAAACTATGATTGGTATTATACCTACTTACTTAATAAAAAACTTACAATTAATTCACTGACAGACGACGCACAGCCTAGAACGCCTAGAAGCATGTTTTGCACAAGAATTCCATAAATAAAGTTAGGAACAAGACATATTTTTTACCCCGAAAGGGGTTCAAAAGAGGTTATTGTAGTTTGTATGAAAAATCTTAATCCTTGGGTTTGTAAACTTGAAACTAGATACGAGTATGTTAAGGTTTGACATTATTCGTTTTTAAAACTTTAGGTGTAAAGTTTAGGTATAGAAGAATATTACCTATTTACACGCGGTCCGATTAATTTGAAACTTGGTATTTATGATATTGAAAAATGCCAAGATTTACATGTCTTCTACCCTTAGGTGAAAAGGGGTAATCAAGTATATCGGGAACGATTTTCCTGCTTGCTTTGATTAAATTGAAAATTGGTATAAATTATCTTAGGGTCACATTATGGAAACGTACAAAACAAATAAAATACCTACAGGTGGGCAGGTACATTGAAAATGCTTTAATTTGGCATGCCACCTTCAGTAACTTAGGCCCTTTTTATCCTTATTATTTAATAATAAGGATAAAAAGGGCCTCGCTGAATACAAAAAACTTTCGAATGTAATTTGTCCAAGGTTAAGAAGGGAAAGAGGAAAATAAATTGATAGTGCAAAAGGTAAATAGAAAGAATACTATCTCCAATAAAATGTTCGTCTCCAAGCAATATAATAACAAAGGGGGCCTGGATGCGATTTGTCTTTGTGGCGGTGGTGTACATTGAATATTTTGGTCCGTTCAGAAAGGTACATTCAACAAGCTAACATTCTACACCGATATTGTTGTTGTAGTTCAGGGGGGCAGCTAGATAGAAGCACATATTACGTGTAGGTGGGTATTAAACATAAAAAAATTAAATGATGTCCTATAAGAAGTAGGTAATTATGTAATTATTCAACCCTTTAAAAAATGGCAATTGCCTAGGTCATAGGTGGTGCGTAAGACTTACCCCCGGGGTATAATTTTGTCATTTTATTTTCTCTTTGACATCTTGATTACCTACCTTTATCATTTGCACGCAACACATGGCATAATATGAAAACTTTAAATACCTGTTTTAGCCACATTCATACAAATAAATACGTAGAGCTATTGATAAATACGGTACTGGTTCGTTTTGGCGTCAAAAAATTATTTTGTTGACGCCAGATGGGCAAAGTGGACTGCGCCATAATAATAGAGCAATTAATGAAAAGTAAATGTAAATAGCTAATTAATTCTAAGTTAATTCATACTTACCTTGAGATGCACAGTAATTTCTGAAATACTTACTAGTTATTACGTCAGCAAGTATTTGTCCTTATAGGTTATGTACCTATGTATCTACTTTAGTTTTTCGCCAGTTTACATTCTCGCGAGATTTATTATGAACTCGGTGTTTGCAACCATTCAGACACATACCTACCTTTAGACAGATAGTACATTGGATTCACACCAACACCAATGTACCAGGTAAGAAACTTAGGTATTTGAAATAAATATCTTTGTAAATACATACCCCCTACTAATAAACGTTGTACCTATAGCATAGTTACACAACGCTTTGTCTTCTTCTTTCGAAAGTCATATTACTGACGACTGAAATATTTCTATATTATATAACGTACTATATCAGATGAATTGTTACACACCGATTTCTATCGGTGTATCGGTGTGTAACTATTCATCTGATATAATACGTTATTTAGTAAGCTAAGGGGGTTAATCAAAACGGTAAAATGATGTATTAAAAAACAATTCTTAAAAACAGCCATGTAATTAGAAAAATAGGTTGTTGCTACTTACTAGACTGGAATGTTAACTGGAAGTCTAGAACAAACATTTCCTCGCCATAATGAAGAAGTAACCAAGGAGTTACACTTACAAAACAAACAATTCCATTCTAGGCACTTTTATTAGCGTTTGTATAAGTGTCGAAGTCCGAGTTTAGACTGAAATGCGGTACCCCCATATTGTTCAAGTATAAGTAAACTTAAACACTGCTACTCAGACTCACCCGTTTTTGAGTAGTGTAATTGATGCGTATGACGCAGGATTTTCATTCAAAAGATAGCAGTGGTTTGTTATCTTTTTGTTATTACTAATAGTCAATCGAGTAACTATCCTAAAGGTCTTTGCCATTTGCGACCTTGAATACACAGATTGTTCTTCGACAGTACCAAGTACTTTCAACATAATTATTCAAAAAGTGTACCTTGCCTTTTGTTTGGCAAAAACCCTGTACCTACTGCTGACTAACAAATGAGTTGACAATCATGCATGCAACGTGCTAGCTATTCTTGTGTAAAGAGTGGTAATTCGAGATGGGGTATTTAGGGTGTCTGCCTTAAAACCATTGATGCTACATCAAAACGTTCTTCGAGTTGATTTAAATCTGTATGACCGTTTAAGTACGAGCTGGAAACTATACAATTCTCACTTTTTTATTTTATGTTTCTGTTTCGTATCAGGATCAAAGAATATCCGATCCTACGAGGTTAACACAGCGTTTTAAGCTACTTATTTAGATAGTGGGATATATTTACAAATGTTGCTTATAGTTATTCAGTGTACGGTAAAGCAGATGTTCAATCCAACAAACCCTGCTGGTGTGTGCTAGAAGTGGGCTACCGTCCATCATCGAGCGACATTTCACCGTACCTACGCAGTATTTAATGCCTCAACACATTGACAATTCATAAGTATGGGAGTTGGGACATTGTGTTCTATGTATTTAATCAGCTGCAGCAACCCTCAATTTAGAACAGTTCGATAACGAACCGGATTGATTGCGACCGGTCTTATTTCGTAGTTTCCGTAGGAATTCAATTTTATCTTGGCACTTGTATTCCTAAGGGAGATGGCGCGTCAAATTTGATTGGACCCAAAATGGCCACCCAGTTAGAAAACCTACATGACTATTAATTGTGGATAAAAAAGGTGGGGCAGAGGTTCGACGTTCTCACAGAATCTCATTCTCAAATATCTTTATTCAAATTATATTCAGTTTGTCAACTCATAAGTATCAAATTCTAAGCACAGGCGTGTCAGCCCTTGTTCTCCTCTTCTCAGCACTCCCCTATCCAATTCGTTAAACTTCAAAGAACAACCAGTTTCATACGAACGTTAGCAGCGTTGTATAATATCCTATCTTATTAATATAACTCTATTGGAGTGAGTTTAGCGTTTAATCCCTGAACCGGTCAAAGCTCGACGGATTTAAACGATTTCGTTTTTTGCTGAGCCCTTTAGTTAGATTGAAGGACATAATCGTATTTCTTTTAAAATATACTCTTGCGTTTATTTCGGTGGAAGCCTGTACTCAGTTTTACTAAACATACTTAAAACTAGAAATTATCTGGGAATGGATGTTTTTTGCTGGCGAGTTCTAGGTATCACAGACTATGTTTTGAAACACCCCATGTTTCCAGAAGTTTCATATCTGGCGTAATTAATTGGATTTCCTTCTGCCGTCGTTGTTTCTTTAGCGGGTATTTGTTAATTTCTACTTATATCTACCACCTACATAGATAACATTTCTATGACTACCTCCATATTATAAAAATAAGTCCCCCCGCCGCGCGCCGCGCCGCGTCTATCTGTCCGTCTCTCTGAACGCGATAAACTCAAAAACCTACCGGACGGATTTTCATACGGTTCTCACCAATGCAATGGACGGAGGGATTCACGAGAAAGGTAGAGGTGTATAATTAAGGTGTTGTGTAAATTGGCTGAAACATGACGATGATTGTTGAAGATGACCAAAAGAATCATGCGGACTGGGGAGCTTTTCTGGTGCGCATCGTAAACCAATAGAGTAATATGGAAACTATGTATTACGGAATTATTCCTCATAGTAAAAATATGTATTTAAAAAAAACACGCTTTTACCATGCACTAAAAATTATAAGTGAATAAAAGCGATAAAAGAATATGCGTGATAAAAGCATGTTTTATAGTTTGTTTGAATTACATATTTTTATTTTTATCTTTTGCGTCTAGTATTTTCGTCATTAAGTAGGTAAAGAAATATAAAGTTAACGAAGTTATGACGATTAGGGGCTACTAGCAAACTCGCGGGGTTTACTAGTAGCCACTGAAGAGTTCCATTATCATCATCACATCAGCTCCAAGATACCAAATGATAGTTTTGTCTTCCGAACTTCATAATTATGTACATACACAAGTTTCAATGACAATTAGTAGGTTTAAATTGACATAGTTCCAATTTTACAAGTGAAGCTAGCAAAAAAGGCGTTCCGTGGGACAATTATCGACCACCACGCGAGCGTAGTCGCGGGAAATACTTAGCTAGTGGAATATAAAAATAAAAAGGTAAGTACCGATTAATCGCTCCGTCCCGGCGCGGGCCCATAGCGGCCCATTACAATAGAATTTCAATTGTCTCATTAGCGGTGATTAGGCTATTAAGATCAATAACGTCTTGTAGATTCGCAAAACGCGACGCCTCGTCTGGCATAGATTTTGATTCTACCTCGTGTACAAAGCTTTGTACAGTCAGCATCAGATAGGAGCTTTCAAAGTAGTCAAAATCATGTGAAGAACATTAATTTCAATTATATATTCACAGACATTGCATTCGAATTATTTTAAGCATTCAAAGTGGTCAAAACATCTTAGTTATCAGTTTTCAACAGTGTGTTTACATTAATATTTGCGAATAGTTCATTCAATGGTATCTAAGCATTCATAGTAGAGTCATGTGATAAGTATAAAAAAAAACTAAGGCTGACCCATAGAACTATTATTACCTACTAGTGGACTGGCCACACACCACAGCCCTACTTACTGTTATAACAATAGTGCATGGGCAGTACGTCGAGGTTGACCCATGCATGGTCAAATTACTGAATCTGATACTAGTGAAATATATTCAGTGCCAGGATGTGTTTAATTTGCACTGACTACCTATATCAAGAAATATGAAAAATAAAACAATGGGTTGTAATAGAGGTTCGTTTAATTTGTTATTTACGAGTAGAATCGAGTTTAAGCATGTTGGCATTAATTACGTCGATGAGGCGTTGCTTCATTGACCTGACTGGCATCATCATCATCTGCTTAGCCTTTTCCCAACTATGTTGCTGTCGGCTTGCAGTCTAACCGGATGCAGCTGAATACCAGTATTTTACATGGAGCGACTGTATATCTGACCTCCACAACCCAGTTACTGGGTAATACGATACCCCTTGGAGAGTAATTATCTGTGCCCTTGGTAAGACTGGTTGTCAGACTTTCGGGTTTCTGACTACCCGTAACGACTGGCAAAGATCCACGAATGACAGCCGGGACCAACGGCTTAACGTGCTTTCCGAGGCACGGAGGGGTCTCGGTATGTAAAGATGGTCACCCATCCACAGACCAACCGCGGCAAGCGTAGTTTAACCTGATCGATCGACCTGTGCGGCTGTTATTATTTAGCCACGGACCCCTCATTGACCTGACTGTATTATTACAAAACTTCTCCTCAAAAATTCCCAAATTGCATTTAACTAAATTGCGTAAATTTTCTGTTTATACAACATTATTTTTTGTAATATGCGTTACCCGAAACACGTGTCTAGTGTTTTTATGTAAAGAATCTATGTACAAAATTTCAAAACTGTATCATGAGAAATCACAAAGTTATAAGCTTGTTATGTTACCCGGTTGTCCCTTCAAAAACATGCTCATCACGCGGCGCGGCGCGGGGTGACCATGTTTTATGCTCCTCCAGCATCGTACGCTCATTGATAATAGTTTAGCAGTAGGTACCTAACTTTACGGCGATTTAATTGTAATTAACAAGTGATTAAATATTTTTGGGACAAAATATAACATGGTGTGAAAATGATTGAAATCGATTCAGTTACTTATTCTGAACAAACTATATTCAGGTTTCGCATATACCTACTAAAAATAATGTTGTATACGTCAACCCGTTTAGACGTCCACCAACTTCACAACAAAAGCCAAGTGATATGCGTCCATTTCTGTTATTGGGCAAGATTATTTTCATCGCTATATCTTGTATTATTATATCTCCACAGTGAGAGTCGACCATTTATGTAGAGTTACAAAACACTTTTTCAATAAAATTACTTTGCTAAAATCATAATCGAATAATACTCGTATACTTAGTGCAAATTGCAGTCTTTAAAGATTTATGCCTGGGTGTTAAGTGACGTTTTTTGCTGGCACGCGATTATGAAGGCCCTTCGACGAATCGTACTCTGGAGTGGTCGCCAATTGGGAAGTGTATGCAAAACGATCCTCTCGCACACTTTTCTATTAGCGCGGTCTTGTCGAACGTTACTAATAAGCGGCCGACCTGCACCCTAATTGCGTACCACACTATTACTCTCAATTTGAATTATTTTGAAGCAAATTTTATAATCCATTGCTCCATATTATGTTAGAAAAATGTGTCTGTTCAACAACCCAAATAACGCAATGAATGTTCTTGAACAATTGTCAAAATGAAACCTATTGCTACTGATGCCTAGTGTTACGCAACTGCTGCAGTAATATGACGTATACGGACGACCAGGAGGCCTACCATGATCTATTTAAAAACGATTCAAAAGCAAGAAATTTCAGTTTAGGTTCTTCAACTGCATCGCTCACAGTCGTACCATGACGTCCAACACGCTCAGCGGCATTTGGATAGTTGAAAGTGAATGAGCGTTAAGAGCTCGTGGTAGGTATCCAGATGGCACGGCCTAAATTGAATTAGAAGAACAGTTCAGTTTAGGTCCTAAAGTGGATTAGATATCCTGGGGGCCTAAAAAGGCCACTTTGGCAGATCTATTTGAAAGTTTCACACCTATATATCCCTGAAGGGTTAGGCAGAGGTGTACATATAGCATTTTACGAATCTCCATACAAAACTGTCATACAGATGAAATTGCGTGATATGAATTGTTTTATGATTCTGCCAAAGTGGCCTTTTTAGGCCCCCTGTTGTAACATGACGTATAATCCCTCCTGATTCACGCTAGCGCATTATCCAGAAAGATACTTACAATGTTTCTCTAAAAGATAATAAAAATCATTTATGACTTAGACGCATTAAAATAAACGACAATGCCTATAATTTTCACTAAAAAACACACACGCTTATGCGAAGTTCATCAGCTATGTCGGTAACGGATACATTTTCTCGGTAACGCTTTGTTTGTCATCTAAGTGATACGAAGGCATATTTAAAGTAATTAATTTATTTCAATTACATAATTATGTCAATTCTAAGAAAATTCCAATTGTTCTATCTCATTCATCCATACTTCCTTTCTCTCATTATGGTATTTTATTAGAATATTATGACTCGAACTCTAGGTATGTAAGTTTCTACAATATGTATCGGAAACAAAAGACATATCAGTTACGTCATGCAAGAAATGAACAGGATGGATATTCAAGGAAAAACGGGAAGCAATATTTATTATTAAAAATTTTACTCCAAAATATACTCTAGTTGCGGGTATTAACGTTAACATTTCTTAATTGTGAAGATATTTTTGACTATTATGAATTCTTAGAGACCATTGAACGAACTAATATAAACACACTGACAGCTTACACAATATTGAAAACTGATAGCTAAGATATTTTGACCACTTTGACTGCTTACAACAATTTGAATGCAATGTCTGCGAATATATTATAATTGATATTATGTTCTTCACATGATTTTGACTACTTTGACAGCTCCAATCTAAGCGCTCTTACGCACTAGCGGTTAACCGCGGGGGCGGATAACCGCGCGGCTAGCCGCTTTTCCATTTTAATATGCAACCGCTTATGATTGTACGCACTTAACCGCCACAAAATTGCATAGTAAACTGGAAAAGCGGCTAGCCTCCCCAGCGGTTTAACCGCTAGTGCGTAAGAGCGCTAAGAGTCCTTATTTCTGCCTTTCCTTTACAAGCCTGTCTTCCTTTGTCCTGCCTTCTTTTTGTTTGTAGGTAAGTACAAGGTTGCTGTCACTGAATAGGGCTTCAATTCAACAAGTCAGCTTTAGGTAATTGGTAATAGCACAGAATAGTGTGAATACATAAAAATCAACATACATTTTATAAAAAAAAACCGAATTCCAAAAAAAAATACAAAGTGAAAATCTACTTTAATTTCGGAAGTCGGTGTCTTTGGATCTGTATTTTAGTTTCTTGCCACCGCCTTCCGAAATTAATGTGATTTTTCACTTTGCAGTTTTTTTTTGTTAGAAAGTTTTTATTTCTCGCTTTTTAGTGGGTCTGCTTGTAATTTATCTAAGTTACAATAGCTTAGTGTCAACTTGCACATCGCCTTTTACAAAATATTGCTTTTCCCGATGCAGGGACGTTAATTTTTCAGGAGTTCTCATGGTCCACCATCATCTCCATTTTACCATTTGCATTGTGACGAGCATAAATTGCTTAGCAACCCTATTATGGTAATCGAATCGCAACCCATGAATTACTTAGTATTGAGTAGTTCCGGTGGCCATCTGTGGTCTTCATCATCAGCTCCACTTTACCAAATGATGATTTCCGAGAGCAAATGCTCAAGTTTAAAAAATACCCAAATCGCTATAGGTTTGCCTATAAAATTTTACGGTTTCCCTCGATTTCCATGGAATTTTCTCATCAGATTCCAACTTGGTGACAAAGGTACCTACCTCGAGAGTATAACCTTTCGAATAAAAAAAAAAATTGCGAACAAACCTACATAAAAAAATAATCTCCTTTTTGGAAGTCTGTTAAAAATACAAAATTTCGAGCGACCATTGTTTTTTTTGCGATGAAATTTATTGGAAGAAGAAAAACTGCGATAAAATCAGTGAACATTTTATCACTTCGGCTTGTGTAGGTTCTGTTTTCTTTTGAATCAGTAATTCAGTACATTTATCATTTAAATAGCAAAGAACAGTTTCCCTAGAAAACCATATTTTCCACTCCGAAAATTCTAGGAAATAAAATATCAACTCAATCTATGGACTAGTTCGAATTACTCGTACTTACATGGAAACAGAGTTAATACGAGTTCTGAAAAAAAAAGAACGATTTCAGTAGAAAAATTTAATGGATGATTCAACAGTTTCATTCCGTCCCTTTGCTGCCACGGTGCCTGGTGCTTTGCTTCCAGCACAGAATACGTAAAGTGCTTCGTTACAATAACACTATTGTGATTAAAATAGAGTAAACAAAAAAAAAACATAGGTACATAAAGTCGAACATAATATCTACACATACACATAACATAGTACCTTTAGGCTCAAAGGGCACCATTTTGGCGAAAATGAGATACTAATGCAGTCATACCTTCTTAGTTTTTCGTCTTCTTTCGATCGGTATATTTAAAATCGCGAAATTCGCAAAAATGTGGTGTTTATGTTGCTGTCAAAACTCATAACCAGTCAAATTCAAATGCACAAAGTACTTTTGACTAGAAGCTCTCGACAATAGTACTTTTGACTGAAGCTCTCGACAATAGTAGGTACTTTTGACTGAAATTATAGTCAAAACTAGTTTTGCCCAATAGAGCTCGTTAAAAGTAGTTTTGACTAATTTCGTTAAAAGTAGTTTTGACTAAAGTATATCGTGAACCATCACCCATGCCAGAAAATAAGTTTCTCAAAAAGTACGAGGGTCATTCAATAAATACTTAGCCTACAAAAAGTAAACGAAAATTTTGGAAAAGTGGCAATTTATTTTTCAACATAGTCTCCTTTTAGTTCGATACACTTAGCCCAGCGATGCTCCAACTTTTTTAACCCGTCCGAAAAATAGTTTTTGTCAAACTCTGCAAAATAGGCCTCCGTGGCGGCGATGACCTCCTCATTTGATCCATATCTATTCCCGGCGAGTGATTTTTTCAGATTAGGCAACAGAAAGAAGTCACAAGGGGCCAAATCTGGAGAATACGGTGGATGGGGCAGCAATTCGTAGCGTAATTCAACCAATTTCTCCATGGCAACGGCAGACGTGTGAACCGGTGCGTTGTCGTGGTGAAACAGCACTGTTTTCTTCGCCAGATGGGGTCGTCTTTTCTTTAATTCGGCGTCGAATCCGCCCAATAAATCAGTTTTACCCTTCTCGAGGTAATCGATGTAGATCACACCTTGTGAATCCCAGAAAACGGTAGCCATAACTTTTCCGGCAGATTTTACAGTTTTCGCCTTCTTTGGAGCACGTTCCCCGGTCTGGATCCATTGTTTTGATTGCTCCTTGGTCTCTGGTGTGTACCAGTGGATCCAGGTTTCATCGTCGGTCACAAAACGACGCAAAAACTCCGCTGGATTCCGCTTAAACAGCGCCAAACACGTCTCCGATGTGGTCTCACGGTTGCGCTTGTTTTCTTGTGTAAGTAAACGCGGCACCCATCGCGCCGACAGCTTTCTCATGCCGAGTTCCTCGTGAAGAATATAATGCACTGTTCCTTCTGAAATGCCTACAGTCTCAGCTAGCTCGCGAACCTTCAATCGGCGATCTGCCAATACGAGATCATGGATTTTTTTAATGTTTTCCTCCGTAGCAGCTGTTTTCGGTACCTGGACGTGGTTCATCAAAAACCGACGTACGGCCACGTGCAAACTCGTTGAACCAATTCTTGACGGTGGCCATCGATGGAGAAGAGTCACCGTACACAGCATCCAAGCCGAACGATATTGCTCTTTTTCCATTTTTGTAAAACCGATCGACACTTTCGCTTCCATAAGTTGTCAAATTAAAACAAATGAAGGGATTGGAATGAAAATTTGAAAAAAGAATTAAAAAAGAATATGCTGCACTGTGGTAAAACTCTTTTGAAACTACAGCGCCCTCTGGCGATGAGGCTAGGTACTTATTGAATGCACCTCGTACAAGTAAACATTCCGGCCGCGGGCGCTTCTAACTCGAAGTTTAAATAAGAAGCGGGCTGCCCTGTGTCGGCAACTCGACACGCATACGAGGGGTGGGTAGGACGAATTGTCGCTGTTATCTTACTACGTTATCGGCGATCTCTGTACAAGTGGGCTTTTATTGCACGCCATTGAATCAAATGATAAACCTACATACAATATACGACTTACCGACTACTTACGAGGTATGCAGGCGGCACAAAAACACCGGAGTACATACATATTTTGAATCCAGAAAGGTACCTACAGCTAATCACGTGGCTGATAGATAATGTACATAAGCCATACTTAAAAAGTATTTGATAGAATTTTGCACCAATACACCAACGGAAGTGAGCATTATAGAAGGATTTTATAAAATGCATCCCCTAAAGAGATTAAATAGTGGATTGAAGTTGTACTTACCTACGTAATTTTTGCCAATAGGAAATTCCATTGGGCACGAGTCACCGCTTACCAATACTTTAATTTTTTTAACAATTAAATACAGATATTTCATTCGCTCTTTTTGCAGCTTATTGCTAAGGAATGTTATGTTATAATATGTGTTACCTTCAGCGAGTGTGAGCACACTACAACTTTTTGATTAAAATTCGGCACAATGCCATTATGCGACCTAAGTAGGTACTGTCCGCATTGTCTCACACAGCGAATGTCCTGTTTAAAACTACTATGAATAGTTAGATACCCCTACAGTGAAGATGTGCCTACCTACGTTCAACAAGTCGTGTAGTGTAGGTAGGGTACCTATCGTACACATTGTTTGTGATCATCAACCGCGACCAACATTCATCCAACATAATATACCTAACACCTGGCCAAATCACAAGTAGGTATGTATGATTAATTATATTATTTCCGAACGCAACTAAGCTTGAAGTGGAAAACATTTAAAACAATGAAAGTGACAGACCAACGGAGGATGTGGCGCGGAAAAAGTGTAGGTGTAGGACGTAGGTAGACGGGCGCGCCGCGACACGTGTCGGCCGGGTGTGCCCGAAGAGCGCCCACGTGCCTCCATGCCGATCGATACACATTCGCGCACGCGCCGACTCTCCCGCCATTCAGCCGCCAACCGGCCTGGACCTACCGAAACGTCCCCTGAAAATACAGCCTCCTACATAAATTGTGTTATTACGCACATCTCTCAAGAGCAAGAGTTCAGAACCTCACACGTCCAGTTTATTCATATACCTACTTACTTAATACCTACGTAAGGAACTGTTGTGGAGGTTCTTTGTGTTGAACAATTCAAGTGAAGAGAAGCTCGGCCGCATGCCGAGCAACAGTGCCTCCGATTGATATTTATTACAAGTACAGTTTACAGTAACAAATATGGTAGGGCTACTAAAATTAATATTTTTATCTCTTTTAAAGGACTGAGTAAGCTGAAAAATAATAAGAAAAAGGGAAATCTTTGCGATAACAGATAAATGTAATAAAAGACAGACGGCTGCCTATTAGAGCGACTAGATTTTGTTGTATCCTGTTTGCTTCTCAAGAAAATACCAGCCAGTGGAAGTGTTAGCATCTGTAATTCAATTGACTTGTAATTCCCCGTCCTGTCTACTAGCTTCTGCCCGCGACATCATTCGCGTGGAAGTGGTAATACACCACAATATACTAAAAAACACACACATTTTTATAAAACTTTCCTATAAACTGCGTCTGTATTTTTGGTCTCAGAATAAGTCAGGACTGGTGACGCGGCAGCAATGGACGTAAAGTTATCCGTGTGAGAATTAGCAGTTCGTCCTAAGGTCGACACATCAAGGCTTCAGTAGCTTTCCCAGTGCGTGGGAAATTTTTCCTTTTAGTGAATTAATTGAAAGCCTGCGTTCCTGCATATTGCTACCTAATGACAGTAATGACACAACCCTGATACACAGATATATGCTACGTGCATCTGGACTGAGGGCCCATTTTTTTAATCCTTGCGAAACGAAATGAGACTTAATGTCATTAAGGCTGGTGTACCTTTATTTCGAAATAATTTCGTTTTATAATAGAAGGAATATAATTCCACAAAAATGCAATCACAGCAGCCCCCTTTTAACAGACTTCCAAAAAGGAATATACAAGATGTGGCGTAAATAGTGGTCCACCGTTAAGATGGCATCGAGCAAACGCCGACCGCGCAGTGGCGCCCTCATCGTTTATCTGGTTATTTCTTTTATTTTAGAATGAAAATTCAGAAAATAAGCACGTTAAGTTGTGCTCCTCAAGATTATACGTTAATATTATTAAGAGGTAGTTATAAATTGCTTAATTTTATTATAATCCTTAAAACGGATAATAGTGGCCACTATTTTCTGTTTTTATGATTATAATCTAACTAAACAATGTGAAACTACCTCTTATAATAATATTGACGTATAATCTTGTGGAGCACAACTTAACGTGCTTATTTTCTACATTTTCATTCTGAAATAAAAGAAATAACCAAATAACCGATGAGGGCGCCACTAGTAGGTCGGCACCCCCTTAAGGATTTGATATACCGTACTAATTTACTATAGCATATTACAATTTTAACAATTTTAGTAGTACATTTTTTTTTTACAAAAATTGCTCTTGAATTTGCATGTTCATGTTAAAAATTAGGGTTAAAATAAAGAAGAACTAACTTTTACTTCAAAAGCTGAAATATTTCTATAAAAAAAAACCATAATTTTACACGATAGCTCTAGTATTCAGCAGTAGTTAACGGAAATCAAAATGAATAGGTAAATAATGGTTTTTGATGAAACGTCAACCAAATTTGTTACAAAAGGTAGAAATTTCGTAAATAAAAAACAAAAATATGTATATTTTGGGAACCCTTGGATATTTTTTTTTTAAATTGTAATATGTTATAGTAAATTATCTGGTATATCGAATCCTTAACGGTAGACCACTATTTACGCCACAGCCTGTATATGGGTAAAAAAACGAAAATGCGGAACCAACGACACCGACTTCCGAAATTAAAGTTTGTTTTCACTTAGTAGTGGTTTTTTTGGAAGTCAGATTTTTTTTGTTAAAAAGTTTTTATTATGTTTAACCTGTTAGGGGCGGGCTATTAATTGAATCCATTTTATTCTCGTTATTATTATTTTTCCTCTAATTTGTGTCGGAACCTTATCCATGAATGTGAATTTTTGTGAACATAAATCGACAAAATTTATGGAACAGCTGATTTTTTGTCGGTAGATTCATGTCGGTAATTTCTCATGTAAGTATTTAGTTAAAAACAGTGAAAGTTAGTATAGATATAGATATCAATGTCACCCTAATTTCTTAACACACTATCAATCACAATCTGAGTGATTTTAGGATATTGCTCATCCATTGCTTCATAATTGTTCGAAAAATTTGTCAGCTCAACAACGTAAATAAATAACGCAATGAATTGTCAAAATGAAAACCATTGCTACTGATACTGTGTTAAGCAATTACCGCGCAGGCGCTTTTTCATGCCTGTTGAAGGAACAACTAAACAAAGGGGCCGCAGGCTCCGTGGCCCAGCAGCCATACAACATTTGACATTTGGCAACTTAATTTGTTTAGGTACCTGTGAACGACGTCTTTGTTTTTTTTTTTCATAAAAACGTATTTTCTGTTACAATGATTTTTTAAAACCATTGAGGGGCTTCTGGTTAAGTAATTACAGCCGGTAAGCCGCACGTGTCGATCGATCAGGTTAATAAATAAGCTACGGTTGCCGCGGTTGGTCCGTCGATGGGTGACCATACTGACCATCTTTGCATACCTACACTAGACCCCTCCGTGCCTCCGGAAAGCACGTTAAGTAAGCCGTTAATCCCGGCTGTCATTCATGGATCTTTGGCAGTTGTTGCGGGTCGTCAGAAGAAGGCATATATATGTATACTATACTAGTGGCAGCACAAAATAGACGTCGAAAAAACCCCAAAACTGTCTAACAAGTTAAAATATAGGATGCTGCATAGATTTCAAAAAGTTGTCATCTCTTAGAATTCAATAATACGCGCGTGGACATGTCTTGCGTTATAAAGGTGAACGGCAGATTTGGTACAGGATACTATTTTTGTTGTTCTGTTATAGAATTTGTACCACTTATTAAGGCAACTAAGCCATTTATTGTCATGTAAGTGTACTATTTTTAGAACTTCGGATTAATTAATAATATGAATAAAAAGATTTTAATAAATAAACGTAACAGAACCGTAAACTAAACGCAGTTATCTTTTTAGAAGTTGCTATATGTAAAATAAAACAAATATCGAAATGATAACGAATTATTTAGAAATAGAAATAACATTAAATATAAATAAATACTTATATAATAAACGAATGAATGCATAATTGTTGCATAAAATCATATTATTTAACGATTTTATGATAGGAATGATTTTCGTCAAAAATATTTTTTGTTCATATGGCAATTATTTTATTGACAGGAAAAGAAAATCATTCTGTCTTTCAGTTCAGGGTACCTACCACGAGCTCTTAACGCGATCCACTTTAGGACCTAAACTGAACTGTTCTGCTAATTCGTACCATGCGTCAGTTTAACGATTCAATTTAGGCCGTGCCATCTGGATATCTACCATGAGCTCTTAACGCTCATTCACTTTCAACGATCCAAATGCCGCTGAGTGTATTGGACGTCATGGTACGACTGTGAACGATGCAGTTTAAGAACCTTAACTGAAATGTCTTGCTTTTGAATCGTTTTTAAATAGATCATGGTAGGCCTCCTGTTCTTCTAATTCGAACCATGACGTCAGTTTAACGATTCAATTTAGGCCGTGCCATCTGACAGCGATTATCCCAAACTGAGTCGCAAGTTTTGGTTTCATTCATTTCATTTTGTACTGTATTTGGTACCATTACGTCCTTAAAGCAGCTCAACTGAAACGCTTACTGTCAAAATAAGCGATTCATTTTATGTTACTATTTCTCTAACTTATACTGAAACGTTTGGTGAGTTATTGACGAAAATAAAGTTTTTTAGTGGAATTTTACAAAAACCAATGTAAGTGTACTTACTTTAATCTTTCTTTTAAAGTGTAAAATACCTATTTTACATGCCTTTTAAACCGCATGTTTTTCTTTAGCAGATGTCCTTTTTCGACTAGAATGCAAAAAAAAGCACTTGCAAATTATTGTCATAATTTCGAGGCAAGTTGTACATTTATTCACTTTCTTAAGGGGGAGCCGACCCACTAGTGGCGCCCTCATCTGTTTTTTGGTTATTTCTTTTATTTTAGAATGAAAATGCAGAAAATAAGCACGTTAAGTTGTGCTTCATAAGATTATACGTTAATATTATTATAAGAGGTAGTTTCACATTGTTTAGTTAGATTGTAATCATAAAAACAGAAAATAGTGGGCACTATTATCCGTTTTAAGGATTATAATAAAATTAAGCAATATAAAACTACCTCTTATAATAATATTAATGTATAATCTTGAGGAGCACAACTTAACGTGCTTATTTTCTGCATTTTAATTCTAAAATAAAAGAAATAACCTAATAAACGATGAGGGCGCCACTGCGCGGTCGGCGTTTGGTCGATGCCGTCTTAATAGATTTATATATAGACTTCTCGAAAGAATTATTTAGTTTCAGTACTTATACAAATTATACAATGTTTAATACTTTCGACATTCCTTGAGATCAAAACTACACTCTGGTACGTTCGAAACAGAAATATTGTTTTAGGTATTAGGTCGAAATAAAAATATTGTTTTCGTATAATAAATAGCAAAAGTTAAATAAATATCTACTTTGACTAAGAATTATTTTAACAATAGTTACCGTATTAACGTGGAATCTTAACAGCAGCGGTTGAGTGTCTGTTTTACTATAAAGTAATGATATTATATTGAGTTATGAACAAATAAAATGTTACTTGCTTCTGAACGTGTCTAACACTAAAATGTGCCCGAAACAAACTTATTTGATAATAATAGCGTTGTCTCTTTTTCACCAGAAACGTTTCAAACGCGGTTCAGCAACGAATTGCGATCTTTCATTCATTCACTTTCAACGATCCAAATGCCGCTGAGCGTATTGGACGTCATGGTACGACTACTCGTATGAGCGATGCAGTTTAAGAACCTAAACTGAAATGTCTTGCTTTTGAATCGTTTTTAAATAGTTCATGGTAGGCCTCCAGTTCCGATATATTACTTATGGTTATATTATTACTTTATTACTCTATGGTTCAGTTCTTTGCTGTTGTTTTGGATTGTGGTTTGTGACTGCATCTGAGCAATTTATTATTATGCCGCCATTACGTGACACGACAGTGTCAATCGTCAATCACGCACACAAGTCTATGACCTCTAATCCTTTCTGCCTACTCAGAATGACAGAATGACACCTCGTCATAAATATCTGACAATTGCTTTATCAGCATAAGAACCTTACAGTAGTTTTTTTTTTTTTGTTTCATTGCAAAAAAAGAATAAGGCATCCCACTGGCAGCATAAATGTCTGCCAATAATGCTTGAACGTCTATAAAAAGCGATTTAGCGTTGGAGGGTCAGAAATCCAATTCCTGCCCATCATGCATTAAACCAGCAGGGAAACGTGCAACTCCTTTATCTAAACCAGAAGGCATAGGAATGAGAAGGGCCGAGAGGCGTTGCGAAAGGAATATCACTGCAATGTAAATAGTAGGGCGTAGTACTTTTTTTACTTACGCGCTACATTTCGCGCTTCAACAAAAAAACCTGCGTGCACGCGCCTATTCTGACGTGTTCTTACGAACCAGTTGAGTCAGCAGTACACCTACCTAGTCATAATAATATGGATTCTGGGGCGATTTGTTTTTTTCGTTTTTGCCAGTAAAGTTAGTTATATGTCGTAAGTCGACATCAAGCCGGAATCGCGTAATAGGCCAAGTCATAATAGTTATCAGAAAAATATAAAAATAAATCTTTGGAGTAAAATATTTTTTATAAAGAAATTGTTTTTTTTTAAATCCTTATTAAATGCGCCAACTTTTAATGTTACTTGCCAAACTCGCATAGTTTTTTTTTATTTTAGTAGAGTCAGTCAAAGTTTGGCAAAGTATTAATTTGGAATATTTGGTTGGGCAAAAAGTGACATTTAAATGCCAATAATTTTATAAACACAAAGATATTTTTGTGATAACTATTATGACTTGGCCTATATTACCCGATTGCGGCTTGACGTCGACTTACGGGACAACCTGTATAAGTTCTACAACTTTGTAGTAATTGCAGAATCAATGTAAAGTCTATTCCAAAACTTATGTTTCAAATTAATATTATTTCAAGTTGATACATTTTGGTAATTAAGTTGATTTCAGAGTGACTGGCACTATTGAAATTTGTTTACATTTTTGGCTAATAAATCGCGAATGCAGATTAGACGCTTATCATCAAAAATACACCTTTATACAAACATCAACACTATATTTTAGTTATTCATGTATTGAAAAGAAACTACTTATAAAATCTTATAACATTAAGTACTTACTTAAATCAAAATGCGCAGTAGGTACTTTATACTCATAACTAGTTGCGCCCTCGACTTCGTTCGCGTGCATGTCGAAAAACAAATCATTGGTTTTAATTGTTAGTACAAAAGCTGTTATTTTGTCATTACAAACACACTTCTGTATAAATAGGAAATAAAAAATATCTAATATAATTATATGCTCCAACGAAGGGCTTTACAAAATTTTCCCGAAAATCTGGTGACAGGCAGTGAACTTCATGCACCTTCGTCGAACCTGGGACCTTATCCCACATTGTTATTTAATTCCACTATAAAAGCCATTTATTTAATTTCCTATTAGAGTATAAAATACTGCACATCATCTTGTTAAAAGTATGTTATGAGATTTTTATGTAGGTAGCTGAGGTAGGTAGTCGCTTTTCAATACATTAATAACTAAAATATCCCTAGATTGTATTGTGTGTAAAATAAATAAGTATTAACGTCACTTTAATATTCTTTAAAATTGAGTAGGTACAAGGTTCCAGTCAGTGGTTTTTCCAGCCCCCCTGGAACACAGTGGCTTTTATAAAAAACTAAGGACCCGCCCCAACTTCGCACTTTTTTCACGATTTCTTTAATAATAATGTATTATGCAATAAACCTTCACTTAAAGTAAATCCTTTATAATACCTACTCTAGTAAATGATGGGGAACGCCGTATCAAAATCCGTCTCCTGCGCGTGTTTTTTCAAAACATTACGCAAAGAACCTTACCTACACATAAATATTTATTTTCATACGCTGTCTCCTGCGTATTAAAATATTTTTAGATTAGTGTCAACTATTCACAAGACAATATATCTAACCACTACCACACTACCTAAACACACTCTTTGTTTTGATGTTTTTTTTAACTAAGTTTTTTACCGCAATCGGGTTTTTTTTCCAGCTTTTTAGTTTACAAAAATGTAAAAGATTATGCAGAAGATTTAGTTCTTGTTACGTGTTTTTTTAGATTTGTCACTTGAATTATTTTTAACCATAAACGTGTATTCCTATATTTTTGTAATCACCTTAAATAACCCTTTATTTTGATACCCCATTCGATAGGTATTGAGAAAAGAAAAACTTTTGAAGACATTTTTTTTTCTATTTTGATATACCCGGTGTCACTCTCGCAAGAAGATGAATCTAACGGCACCTCTCAAGCTAAAATCGTTCTAGCAGTTTAGGCTACAGAGCGTGTCAAAGAAATATACATACACACATATACATGAAAAACATGATCCTCCTTCTGGCGCAGTCGGGTAAAAAAACCGCAAGAGACACGACTTTAGAGGAACAACGCGCGGTCACCTGACACACGAAAACTTACTTTAATTTATAAGTAGATAAGTAAATATTTCCGCGACCACATACTTACCTATATATTAAAGCAAAGTAAACTGTTTTTCAGTACCTAAAGGAGATTGTTCAAAAGCAGTCTTGAAAAGTTGCACTTACGAAAACCAAATTAATATACAATTTCTTTGCTCAAGTTTTTCACTTCAGGAATTTTGTTTTCGTATCCGGAATTATGATTTTAAGATAAACAGTAAATGAACGATTGCTAGGTACATTTCCGTATAGTCATGATGGACGTTTCGTTCTCTTCATTTGTACGAGTTACGTAAGTATGAGCCTTTACATAAAAACATCACAAAAATGATATTAAACTCATAAATAGCTAAATAATTAGTAATCTCATAATCATAACGTAGGTACTATACATATGTATTTCATAGAAGTTCCGTTGTGAAAATATTTATTTTTGTGTTTCGTCTCACGCAGATGCCACAGAGCATGTAACCTTGCAACTGTCAAGGCAGATGACAGACGTACCGGTAGGGATGACGATTAGTTCTAAAACAAGATCGATTTTTAAATCTATCCGAATCGTTCTGATAGATCTGTTCCCGCCATTATTCTACATCGACAGCTTTACTTAGATAATCACTTACTCGTTTTGGTGTTGCCAGCATAATTAGTCAAATGTAATGAATAATCGAATACAAAATAAATTAAATAATATTCTTGGTTACAAAAAACAGAACAAAGAAACTGCGTATCAAAACTTAAAAGTTGCAATCCGCAGGAAAAACATCGGACTCTCTATCTGACTCCAGTTGTTTTTAGGGTTCGCCATGTCTGTCTGTCCGTCCGTCCTCGCTTAATCTCTGTGACCGTTAGCACTAGATAGCTGAAATTTGGTACCAATATGTATTATCAATCACGCCGACAAAGTGGTAAAATAAAAATTGAAAAAAAATGTTTTATTAGGGTAGCCCCCCTGTATGTAAAGTGGAAAGTGATTTTTTTTTTTTTAATTTCGACCCTAACGTTTGATGTATTGTTGGAAAGGTATTTAAAAATGAATAGAGGTTTACTAAAATAATTTTTTGATAATGTCAATAATTTCGGAAATAATCGCTCCAAAAGTAAAAAACAATGTGTCCTCCCTCTAACTTTTGAACCATAAGTTTAGAAAATATGAAAAAAATCTGAAAAGTAGAACTTTATAAGGACTTTCTAGGAAAATTATTTTGAACTTGATGGAAACAACAGTTTTTGTACAAAAAAGATAAAAATTTGTACCAAATAATTTCTGGACTAAGTTTGTAGTATAATCGTATATGCAAGCATTTTTTTTAACTTTGTTTACATATTTTATCATCCTGAACGTATCTTTTTTCAAACAAAAAGGAATTATTAAAATCGGTTTTCGCAATCCAAAATTACCACCGAAAACTTCTGGTACGTCTTATGTATTAATTAGTAACCCAATTCCCCGAGAGATGGCGCTGTAGGTACTTATTACATTGGGTCGGGTATTATTAAATTTCGGGAATTGTTCGGTTGGTCTCTCCTTGGCATTGGCGGTATCTTATAACTACATAAAACTTCTATCAGGAACATGCTAAGGCAATTTAGAACAAAACTAAAATTCATTTTTTTAACGCCATCAAAATGTTAAGGTAAAAACCAGTTCATAAATGGTTCGATAGATGGCGTTGCGTAATGACGTCATTTTTTTAAAAGTCGATGTTAAGATTTTCCGTGCTTTCATGACCTACCGTGGTAAAGAAATACTAGTCGTCGAGGTTTGATTAAATTAGATTGTGTATAAAATTAACATCTTTTGCGGATTTGTCCTTTGTGGGCCCGATTTTAGTGTTCCGTAATTATTAGAGTTCCGTCCGTAACAAATAGCCTTTTTTAAGTTGGGTTACCACTATGTTCGCGCTCCAGCAACGCTCCGCGCTCCTGCAACTGCTCCAATGGATACGTCGCACGCACTTCTACATGCGCTCTCCTGTGTGTTCGCGCTAAAAACCGTCACGAGTCGGAGCGCCTGCCGCGGAGCGTGCACTGTTGCACGCTCCGTGTTCGCGCACATACCCACTACCGGGAGCAGTTGCAGGAGCGCGGAGCGCTGCTGGAGCGCGAACATAATGGATACCAACCTTTAAACTCATAGGTGGGAACACTTATTGTGACGGACGGGAAACTACGGAACCCTACACTGAGCGTGGCCCGACACGCTCTTGGCCGGTTTTATTTCGATAATGTCACATCAACGCTGCGAGGCCATAAAAAGCACGATAATCGTGAATTTTCTCGTTATTCACGATTATTCGCGTTTTTTTTCAATTAGCAGCTGTTCTCTTATTTTGTTTTTAACTATCTTTGTTGTTTTGTACCTACATGAGTGATCTGTGGTCATTTTATGAGTTGCAAGTAGTTTACTTTAAAACTCTGATACTTGTGTGAAAATGAACACTTAATAATAAAGATAATAATAACACTCTATAATAAATAAAGGTTTATTGTGTTAACTTAAGACGGATTTCCATACATTAATACATAACCGTAATTATTATCAAAGTTTATTACGTAAGATTTTAACCAAAGGCTGCGTTATAATGAAGTTGGGACTCGTATTACTTGTTGTGATTCCATTCGTTCTAATGATGATGACTGCTATACAACATGCATCAGAAATGTGTGCTCATAATTAAGGGTGTGTGTGGTACAGACCATCAAACTGACGCAACTGTCTCAACAAAACTTCGATACCATTGGGATTTTTTTTTCGTGAATACGATTGGTCCCGTGAAGGAAGTTATCAGTTTTTTCAGTTAATTCTTGATATTTATTCATACCTTTTTCATAAATAGAAATATGTTCCAGGTAACACCATAGCATGTAGGTACATGCAATTTACACATAACACAGTCAAGGAGGGAAAATGTTAAGCAATTTTCAAATAACCTTCCCATATACATAGCGGGTGCATGATATCACCTTTTTCAACTTGTAATTTTTTTCCTATTACCCATTTTAAATTCCCATAAAAAACGCACCATTTTTCCCGGTTTTTTTTTAATCCAAATAACCAGATTTTGGACAATTTAACACTTTAGTTTTCCAAATTGTTCCAGTTGATTCAAACTGATGCGCTTATAACTTATCAACATGAAATGCTGGTTGCATTTCATCACACTAATATTATAAAGGCGAAAGTTTGTGAGTGTGTGGGTGTGTGTGTGTGTGTGTGTTTATATGTTTGTTACTTCTTCACGCTCAAACGACTGGACCAATTTTGATAAAATTTTGTATGGAGGTAGCTGACACCCGGATTAACATATAGGCTACTTTTATCCCCATATTCCTACGGGATCGACACTTATGCGGGTGAAACCGCGGGGCGCAGCTAGTAATCTTAATAATACGAGTATTTTATAGAGGAAAGATTTGTTTGTTTGAATTGAATAGGCTCCAAAACTAATGGACCGATTTGATTTTTTTTTTGTGTTATTTATCGAGGAAGGCTATAAGGCTATATAACATCACGCTACGACCAATAGGAACGCAGCATCAATGAAAAATGTTGCAAAAACGGAAAAAAAATATTCCTTTTGAGAGCTTCCGTTGCGTACGCTGCGAAAAATCATGGTATGACGGAATTGTTCACCTTTAAAAGTTCTAAGAAAAGTCCGTATCTTTTAAGGTTGACTCACCATAATTATAACCTTTTTTTATGGTAATCAAATTTGTTCTAAAATAATGCATGGTGTTTTTATATACTTACTTTATTTACATTTTATATGATATTAATCCTTATCCAAATAAATACGTTACTCATCACAAGTATTTAATTTAGAAATACCAATAGTAGGTACTAGTACTACTCTGGTACTGGTATCATACCAAGGCCAATCGTACCGGTTCCCAAAAATACCGGTTCCCAAAAATACCGGTATTTCAAGCCCTGGTTGTGAAAGTCAAATGGCCTGTACGTTAATTCTGTACTGTTGACGCTGCGGTGCTGCCTCAGCTTCCACATCTGCTATGCGGAACTTATTTTCAGCCTAAACTTCTCAGAATCTCGCCTAGATAGGTTCTGTGACTTGTTCCCATACTCGTACACACGAGGACATATCGTGCATTTCTCAGGTATAAGCATGACCTCGCATTTAGATATCGCTTTCCGTACTATGGAGAAGTCGGCTAAATTCTAGAAATGTATAACTTGATATTATGTCGTCGTGGCGCACCTTAAAAGCTAGGCTTAGACGATACCTACTTAGTATTATTGTATGTAAAAACTTAGTTTTCGGAGCGTAAGTTAACGCTATGTTTTGTCTCTATATAACTTTCCCAAAGCTTCCGAAAATTACCGAACTCGAGCAAACAGCGGGAAGCCGTTTTATTATACCGCGAAAGGCTTTGTCATGCCGCGTAAATACAAAATGCTTTGCCGCTGGTGGGTGAGCGCCTTTATTCGGCGTTATTTAGTTGCTGGTGGCCACTCCACGTCGTCGTGTCGTTCGTTATCCAACCCAAATCATAGACGTACTTACCTAAGTCTACTTCTTTGCCTATAAAAAAGCAAGCGTTGTTGCCGATTCTCCTACCGTCCGCGTCAGATCCTTACTTAGTCGCGTCAAATGCAAGTTTACGCTACATAATTTGTTTATTCAGTAAATACGATATGGAACCTCTTTCAAAAATGCGCATAGATGCATGATTTCCTCGTTGAAATTAAATACTATTCGTTTGGTTTTTATTTGGTTGGTATAAATAGCAATTAATTGGTAAAGATAGTTCGTTTTCTCTTCTACAATAATAATAAAGCGATTTTTTTATTATTTGTCTATTTATTTAGCAGTAATCGTTCTTTGATGCATATGTATAAGCAAAAACTTATGGAGAGCTGGTATTTTGAGAGCTCTAATTTACAGATTCTGTTGAATATAATCCATCAAAACAATTTTTTTCATATCACAAATATCATATACTTTAATAATAATAAAATACATTTTTGTTAAATTCATTGACTTAGATACTACTTGAAATCATTGGTTAAATTTATCTGCGCTGGCAATGCGCGCTCGCCCGAATGTCTTAACTTATTGAGGCATCCACAGCAACCTCATATAATGCAACTGCGTACCAAAATGTAAGAGGGCTCTGGAGTCGACATTTCCTAATATTACCCCTGAGAAGAAAAGGCGTGTCCTTCACCACACAATCCTCACTTTTGAAAACTTCTAGAAAATCAATTTTGAGAACGCCAAAAAATAGTCAAGAAATTGTCATAAATAGTCACCAAGGTCAAATAAATGGTCGCATTATGATTCCGAAGTTATATAGGTTGGTGAGGATTGTGTTGTGAAGGTCTCCACACACCATCCTCACCTCTAATGCAACCAAACGGCTGGGAGTGACTTGGTTTCAATTCCAAAAATGTCAAAAAATAGTCGTAACGCTATGTCAAATCTCGAAAATAGTCATTAAGTAATTCCAGATATATAAAGGTGCCTTGGTGAGGATTACGTGGTGAGCCTTTCTCGCCACAATCCTCACCTGATTACCGCGCAACGCTTACGTTTTTTAATTTCAATTTGGTGTCAAAAAATAGTCAAGAAATAGTCGTCTACAACCATGATAATTTCGACCTGGTTTACTATGTAAGAAGTTCTAGCCCGAACGAGCCCTAACATTAACGTCCTTGATCTGACCACATCTGTATTATTGTAGTCTTAACACGTCTTGAAGGAAAAGTGTCCTTCTACGTAATGTTAGTACTTATTATATGGCAGTACCAACAATCAATACTCAATCAAGATTGTTTACAAGTGAGCGAACAGTTCCAGGAATAACAAGGCTTCTTGACGAGCTGAGGCGAGGGAGCTCTGCGGACCACTCCCCTCCTACCTCCACTCAAACAGCCATATTGATTTATTGCTAGTCGTGATGTATAATCATATTAAAATATGTACATTTGGTGCATATTAAACTAGGGCTAGGGAAAGATTTGAATGCCTACAGAGTTGCTTTGGGCTTCATCAACAAAATATGTCTGCCAGTTTTTTTATTTAAATTTTAATTAATCTCGACGGGAATCTAGAACCTAGGTACTTACCAATTTATCGGTTTTCTGTCCAACTTACAGTTTTTACTAACCTACCTAAACGCAACAGAACTTTGTAAATGTTGAGTGTTTTTCTTTTTTCTGTTTTTCTTCCGTATTTTAGCTGTTTGGGACCAATCAAAAAGTCCTTTGTCGTGTTGTTCCAAACACCTCGTTTGATACTTACCAGTACCCATTACCATTACCCATTACCAGTACCTACATTACCCGTTACCCAGATCTGTATTTCCTTTTTTTTTAACGTGGAGAAATATTTATGCATTCTGCACTACCCACGGGGAGATAGTGCAGAATGCCTACAGAGTTGCTTTGGGCTTCATCAACAAAATATGTCTGCCAGTTTTTTATTTAAATTTTAATTAATCTCGACGGGAATCTAGAACCTAGGTACTTACCCATTTATCGGTTTTCTGTCCAACTTACAGTTTTTACCAACAAACTCGTGCAAAATAAGCGAAATTCAATTACCTACCTAAACGCAACAGAACTTTGTAAATGTTGAGTGTTTTTCTTTTTTCTGTTTTTCTTCCGTTTTTTAGCTGTTTGGGACCAAACAAAAAGTCCTTTGTCGTGTTGTTCCAAACACCTCGTTTGATACTTACCAGTACCCATTACCATTACCCATTACCAGTACCTACATTACCCGTTACCCAGATCTGTATTTCCTTTTTTTTAACGTGGAGTAATATTTATGCATTCTGCACTACCTACGGGGAGATAGTGCAGAATGCCTACAGAGTTGCATATGTACATTTGGTGCATATTAAACTAGGGCTAGGGAAAGATTTGAATGCCTACAGAGTTGCTTTGGGCTTCATCAACAAAATGTCTGCCAGTTTTTTAATTTAAATTTTAATTAATCTCGACGGGAATCTAGAACCTAGGTACTTACCAATTTATCGGTTTTCTGTCCAACTTACAGTTTTTACCAACAAACTCGTGCAAAAGCGAAATTCAATTACCTACCTAAACGCAACAGAACTTTGTAAATGTTGAGTGTTTTTCTTTTTTCTGTTTTTGTTTGGGACCAACCAAAAAGTCCTTTAAGACTCTAACCCACTAAAACTCCACAGTGTCCTCCTCTGCCGCTTACGGCGGGAACACGGGCACGCGTTAGCACTAATCCGTAAACCCGCCGCGGCTGTCCGTCACCGGACCCTCCTCTGGGGATTACTCCCCATCACCGGCGCACCAGAACACATAGCACGCCGTAGCCACCCCAGTCGTCGGCTTACAGGCAAAAGCCCTGACGAGCGACCCCTCCTCGGGTTCCTCTTCGCTGCACCGTGGTTGACCAAGCCACGGCTACTGAGCCGACAATGCGGGGAACCCACCGAGGGGGAGTCTGTATTTCCTTTATCAACCTAGTCATATCATTTTTATGTGATGTAGTTTTGCATTCGTCTAAGATTCGTTATTGGAATACGTCAATTCAAAGTATCCAAGGACTTTAATCAAACCTTGCCGTAGTGGCAGTCTTTTACTAAAATGATGATACCTAAACATGAACACTTTATCATGAATAACGGAAACAGGAACGGGAAGAAAAATTTAAGTTTTTAGCTGCTAATTAGAAACAACGCTACAGAGCTTAAACCTCGCTACTCAGAATACCGAATATTTAACTTAAATATGAAACCATGAATTCTGCTGCGGTTGTACCTACACACGGCGACACATCAAGCTATACATTTCCAGTTTTAGCTGACGTCGCATTGTATAGGTTTTTCGTACAATCAGAAGTCGGCTTATATACTGGTTATGTATAGCTTGAGTTTCGCGGCTTTCGCTTTGATTGTGGTGTATTATGAGAGTCATTTGCACTTGCTAACACATACTTTTTTGTTACGTGATACATTTCGCACCGTTGCTCCTGCTGGGGTCTCTATTACCTCGCAAGTCACATTGTTATTGTTACCTATCTTTTAACCGACTTCAAAAAGAGGAGGTTCTCAATTTTTTTATTGTATTTTACGCAATATCTCCGGCAATTGTAAATCGATTTCAAAAATTCTTTTTTTGATGGATCGAGTTTTACCTCAGGGGTGGTCCCATATAAATTATATAAATTTAGTTTTTGAGTTAGCTTCAATAATACGTTTCTTTTTTTGTCGTTAGATTTTAGTGTCAAATGAGAGGATTATGTATAAATTTGTAAATCGGTCCACGGGTTTTAGAGATAGAAAGAATTTTGTTTAATGAAAACATGCCAAAGTCCGATTACAAAGTTACTGTTCTAGAAAGTATTTATGAGGGATAAAATCTCTGCTTACTCCATAATTTGCTTTAAATTCGTATTCAATAAGGCGAAAGCGCCAGGGGGTAGCCCGCGATATTAATTTTATTTTTTTTAGAATTTGCTGGTCAGTATTAGATTTTACTTTTCTTTAATGATTATAATTCTGTAAATACATAATAATATAATAATAATAATAATTCTAATAATAATTAATAATAATTCTAATAATAATAATTCATATAATTATAATTCTGTTACGGCCGCGAATCATATTTTAATCAACCTACAACTGACTACCACCTACAACCTATACTGACCTGCAAATTTCAAAAAACATAAGAAAATTTTAATTCCGCCGGCTACCTTAGCGCTTCCCCCAAAACGTTTTGTCCGTTTATTAGCAATACCCGACACCCATCTCGTCTTTGTTTCAATTGTTTTTTTATAGGAAAACACTATTTATTACTGCTTATCGTGCCATATTATACACTTATTACCGATTGAAAACCACTTCAAAACGCAAAGCAATTTCTAAAAAGTTACACTTTTGTACTTATGTGGATAAAAAAAAAAAAAAACAAATTCGGAAGTTGGAGTCGTTGGTTCTGCATTTTCGTTTATTCCGACACTACACCGACTTCCGAAATCAAAGTTGTTTATCACCTTGTAGTTTTTTTTTGGAAGTCGGTAGTTTTTTTTTTAGTGTTCCGTACCTCAAAAGGAAAAAACGGAACCCTTACAGGATCACTCGTGTGTCTGTCCGTCTGTCACAAAAAAAGGGGGTAAATAGACAATTTAAAAAAAAAGTATCGCTATCTGTACCGTGGGCTTACCGTGAGGATCTCAAATATTTTTTTTTCATAATTTTAAAGTAAATTGTTTTAAAGTTATTTAAGACAATAGACGGAAATTTACCATTCCCCCCCTCCTTATCTCCGAAACTACTGAGCCTAAAATTTTGAAAAAAATTCAGAAAATAGTTCTATACCTATAGATTACAGGAAAATTAATAAGAAAGAAGTCTATGATCTTGAAACAACATGGTAAATCTCTCAATATTGTGCGTACAAACTTACATTCTCAGTTGGAATGTATGGGAGAACATGATTTTCAACTACAATGTTAAGTTTGTTCTTGGGATAAATTCATTCCAACTACGGAACCCTTCATTGTGCGTGGTCCGACACGTACTTGGCCGGTTTTAAAAAAGTTTTTTTATTTTTCGCTTTGTAGTGGGAGAGTTTGTAACATAAGTATCTAAGTTACAATAGCCTAATGTCAACTACTCCTCACCTTTTACAAAATATTGCTTTTTCCCGAAGCTGGGACGACAATTGTTGAGGAGTTGAGGGTTATTTGAGGGTTTCCCTCGATTTCCATGGGATCCTCTCATCAGATTCCAACTTGATGACAAAGGTACCTCGAGAGCATACCCTTTGAAACAAAAAAAAAAATACTTAGTTCCACAATTGACGGAGAAATCGGTGAACATTTTCTCCGTCAATTGTGGACCTAAGTATTTAATTTTCCTCCTTTTTGGAAGTCTGTTAAAAATCACAATCAACAACCTATCCCAACGCATATTGACGCAATACCAGTGGCGGATTTACCCATTTTCTGCCAGAGGCTATTCAATATTTGCCGCCCCTACCGAACTCTACAATAATGTCCCATGTCTTTGTATACTGCTTCGACACGCTTAATTCCATCGCTCTTTCTTTCAAAATACTTAAAATGTTTACGTCCAGCTACGAAAAACTTGCAAAGTGATTTGCAAAGATCGGCAACTGTGATCAAATCTACGGTAGAAGCCTGAATTTGAGCATTCACTTTCGTTTATTCTCACCAAAAAAAACATGGTAGCTATATAAATATTAATCTTTATAATTTCAGTACTTAAGTCATAAAAAAAATGTTAGCCCCATATTTGCCGCCACTAAAATCTGCCGCCCTAGGCTCCAGCCTACTCAGCCTGTTGGTAAATCCGCCACTGCAATACGCAGCTGTCAAAATACACTCGTTCTCTCTCTACTCCTACCGTTTACCGCACGCCAAGCCCGATCTCAATTCCACTTAGTTCCCCCAAAATGGACACCCAATGTAAAAACAATTTGGCGCTAGCATTGAATCAAAGAGTACGAAACGTCACAATTCCAATGTCAAGCACCCAGGAGCGGTATTCCCTGCCGCTGTGGGTAGAAGTGCATACCGTGCGGATTTCGCTCAGGTATTTTTAGTATCAATTTCCGCGGCTAGAGCGGAATAGTTGGTGCCATCCATAGTACCTCATAGGTATTGTTTACCTTCTTCTACTAAAACTTCTTTACCTTCCTGAGCGAAATTCGAACCCTGTATTCTGCCCACAAGGATAGCGAAATCCGCTTTGGTGTGAACAGTAATGTTACCACATACCCACTCGGTTTTCCTCTACCGTAGCAGACGGTAGCGAATACCGCTTATGTTTGAATAGGCCTTAAGAGGCCAGCAAAACTAGTTGACTGATCTTGATGGCACAGTGATAACGGCCCTGACTAACGGCCAGTTTCTTCATCAATAGTAACAGCCAAAGTAACGTCACAAAAGTCGAAAGTAACGGTTAAATTTGTTTCTTCACTATTTTAGCTGTTGAATGAAGGAACACATCTGCCGTAGTATCAATAAAGGTCAACAGTAAAAGTCAGTTTGAATGATTACTTTAGTTGTAGTTGAAGAAACTGGCCGTTAGTGTCGTAGGTCGTGGGTTTGAATGTGCGCTCAAAACGGTGAAGGAAAACATTCTTAGGAAACCGACATGTCCTAAAACCAAAAAATGTGACATCCACCAACCCGCACTGGGCTCGCATGGCGTATTATGGCCCGGTCCCTCTCACGGAGAGGAAGACGGAGGAGGAGCGTTACAGTGGTTTGTTACTACTGAGAGGTACTACCGAGCCGCCGGAGCCGCGGCGTGTACCTTGCCTACCGATAGAGAAATAGCGACGCGACGTTATCTAATCAAATCTAGAAACACTACCTACTTTATTACTGAGTGACTCCCACGACACGCGCTTACGCTGACTAACCCAATTAATATTTGTAATGCTCTAAATAAAGTGTCTTGAGTAGGTAGGTCTCTAGTAGAATTAGACAGTGTAGAGACTACAATAGATTATATGAAAGAAGATTTCTGTGCTCTCTACATAATTATATAATCTAATTTGATTAAAGTTAACCGAGGTTAGATTCGATAGGTACTAGTTATAGGAGTTATCTTTCACAAACACCTAGCCTCCAGGTACCTGTGTCCCGTTGCTGATAGAAACGCACTCGACTTTGTATTGATAGGTAGATATTTATATTCAATTAATGTTTGAATTTTGTTGAATGCGCGGGCGGCTAATAAACATTTTAAAAGACTCTCTCTTCGGTTTCGTCTCCCTCGGTCGCCGGGTTGGCCGTTGGGGTCGGGTTGCTTGATGGCGTTACCCACGTCCAAACAGCCACCACGTGCGCGGTGCGTCTTGGTGGCAACGGCGGCGTTGCCGTGGAGACGCGCGGGCGGAACGCGGGCGGCGCGGGGCCCCTTGTCGCCGCCCGCTCGGTCCCCGCGCCGCACCGCGCCCGCTCCGCTTGCCCGCCCGCCGGCCGCGCCGCCGACCGGCGACCGACCGACCGAACGAACGGAACTACTCCGCTCAGTACTCGCTACACGCGCGCACCGGTTTATTCCGTGTGCCCATTTTTCATACCGTAAACTAAACGCCGCTCGAGGCCCGAGTTCCCGTCGCTGATACCGAACTACATCGCAGCATGGACGGTGACCTATCTCAGGGTGCTTCCGGCGACGCCTCTCCCATTTACGAAGATAGGTAAGAATTTTGTTCTTTAAGACTGGAATCTTATTGGCGCGATGTAGACCGTATGTGCATTTCGGTTCTAATACATGACATCAACAGGTAGATCATGCCTCTACCTAGTATCGTAATTTGTTAGTACTTATATGGATATGTAAGAACAATAATTAATGATATTATTATCTCTGTAGGTTGTGTAGGGTATTCATTTCTCTTTAGACATCTGTGGAATTTGAATCTTACATTCTACGTATATTTAGCAATAATTACCTTATTGAACTTAATCATGAGATGGTCGTTTTTTTTTTTCTTTTTTTTTTGAGATGGACAGGTAGGTAAATTATTATAGTCGGACTTTTAGTTAGCTGCAGTAAAATGACAGCTTGTGTTACATAAATGACTGAAATTGGCATCTTCTGTTTTTTCGCGGCCTTCAACAAAATCTTGTTTTTCTAGTACAGAATAGTGTAACAAACGAAACTTACTAAACGCAATCCGAAATGAGTTATTAATTAAGAAGTGTCATTTTACTGCAGCTAATTCAAGTCGGAGTATACTTTGTGCTGCGTAGGTAATTATTTTGTACAAAATTCGCATTAAGTAGGAAGGTACTTAGCTAATGCGCCTACATCCATCTAATTATATTAAGGTAATTATATTTGCACTTACTGGTTATTTTCTCTCTGAACTCTTAACGTAAATAAGTTGAAAAGCGCGTCCACGTAAATCCATAGTGCAGAGTCAGACCCGAATGAGGAAAACTGTTGATATTTTAAGTAGGTACCTACATAACGTTGGCTATGGGTCATGGCCTGGGTCGCAACTAAATAGGCAGTATAAACAATCGAAATCCGTAAGAGGTATCCAACAATCTTATGAGGGATCTTAGCACCTACATACTTCGTCTGTTTGAGGTCCTCGAAATCTGGGTAATGAAGGAAAGGACTACAATAGATTAGGTACAGTTTAGCACATTTTTATTTGTATTAAAACATGGTACAATAATGGTCTTCCTAATAGGGTTACCTATTTTATTATGAGCCACATGTCTCGCCATGGACTGGCATACAAATATTTGAAACATTCATTTGGTTCTACCGATAATGCTAGCCAATCACAAACACGCAAGCCTCATTAACTGATGTCACTTTATACTTGGGAACAGACAGCTCAATCTATACATATAATAAAATCGTAGGAAAGTCAAAACTGTACATTAAATATAATATTTTTTTTTTTTAAAGAGTACTTGGGGCTTGATCTACAATCGATATCGAAGCCAAAAATATAGTTTTTAGAATTTTTTTCTGTTTGTCTGTTTGTCTGTATGTATGTCCGGGCTAAACTCAAAAAGTACTGCATGGATTTACTTCAAATTTTGCATGAATATTATTAAGAGGTCGGGTCAACATATAGGCTACATATTATCACGCTATCACCTACGGGGGAGGAGCTGTGAATCTTTATTTTTCTTACGCATTCTGTGACAGCTGATGTTGTTTTTGAGTATGCCATACTATTATCTAGCTTTACACTATAAAAACTACTCCATTTAAGTAACTTGGGCAGAGAAACATAGTTTAATGAATGTTAGTAGTATAAAGACAATTTTGAAGCAGCGCCATCTATGAGATTTCATAAAAATCAAATCGTTACATGTTAACACTTTTTGGAAATTAATAATTTAAATTTGATCATGTTGGCGAAGGTTAGTAGTTAGTTATTCTTAAAATTCATAGATGGTAATGTGCATTTTCTTCTTAAAAGTTGTATCGTATAGTTCGTTTTGACAAATTCAAGTTCCAACAAAACCCTCATAATCTTGAGCAGAGTTGAGGAAGACAATTTAAATGCGGTGTTAAGTATTACAAAAAAGTTATGTTCATTGATGATGATCATTTCTTCATAAATTTCATGTTGTTGGTACAAAATAAACATTGACTGTTAATACTTTTTTTCGGTATTTATCTGTGTGATTATTGCTTGGTAATTAATATATTTTCATGTCTTATACCTAATTATAAACTTAAATGTCATGTAAGCTGCGCTTGACCCGGCTCGGCGGCAATGCACGTGCTCAAGAATTCTCCGATGTCCTTCTAATTCTTGGCGAAGGCACTCTACCAGAAGAGAGAGGTGGAAAAGTTGTGCTTCCAGAGTCTCTCGGTAGAGTGGTATCCAGCTTAGAAGAACTCATTCGCTGTGTGTACGAGGACATCAGTCGTATATACGGGGACATCAGTCGTATATCGCACCAGCAGAGTACTTGGGTGTGTGAGCGGGCCATTTTGACGCCCAAAAATGATCAGGCTGCTGCAATTAACGAAAGCATTCTCTCGGAAATTGAGGGGAATGAAGTGGTCTACACCTCAATAAACACTGTTGTCGAGCAAGATGACGCCACACATTATCCCGTGGAATTTCTGAACTCCCTGACAGCAAGTGGACTTCCAGCGCATACCATCAAGCTGAAGGTCGGTGTCCCGATTATGCTTCTTCGGAACCTATCTCCTCCGAAGTTGTGTAACCTCCGAAGTTGTGGACCCGCCTTAAAGTCATCTCGCTCCACAGACACACCACCATTGAGGCGGAAATTCTTACGGGTTGTGGCGTCGGTGAGGCAGTCCACCACGCATTCCCCTCATACCACATAACTTCCCGTTCCAGTTCAAGCGCGTGCAGTTCCCCGTGAGTGTTTGCTTCGCGATGACCATCAATAAGTCGCAGGGGCAGACACTGAGGGCAGCTGGTGTCAACCTCAGGACGAGTTGCTTCTCACACGGGCAACTGTACGTCGCTTGCTCCCGCGTCACCAGTCCTGACTCTCTATACATTTTGACTCCTGGCAGCATAACTACCAACGTAGTTTATAGGGAAGTGTTGTAAGGTATCATACCTTTGTACGTATTTTTACTCTTTTGTGTCCTGGAATGTATTCCTGCATTATTTTCTCTATTTCCTTCAGTCGAGCAATTTCAAAATAAAGTGTACCCCTGCTGTAAAATTCGATTTAATTTATGTGATTTTTTTATTTTATTTGACCATAATATAATAGATAATATCGTTTATCATGCAGAAAAATAAAAAGGAACGCGGAATTCGAGGCATTTTCCCGATAATATCGAAACAAAACGGACTTTGTGGCGGAACTAGTTCCGTTGTGTGACTAGATTTAAAAACAAAATTAAAGGAAAGCGTGATATTAATAAGGCTTTTTTAAATTTATTTAAACTAATAATACATGTAATTAATTGATAAATCAAAGAAAATAGCCTTAGCTTCAAGGATTAACACAACATTATTGTTTTTTATTCGGTTTTGTGACTCTGTCGCTTATTACTGGTCTATTTTTTTATTTTACTCCAAAATCATAATATATAACTTAATATGTGTAGCTTTTTCTTAAAGTAATATTTTAACTGTAAACATATTTGTGGCCGCACAGATTTAAAAGGTAAAATTCATGTACAGACGCCAGCACATCAACCTACCCGAAACTGTCAGATTTTCCCAATCAACTTTGAACCTTGTGCAGTAGCGATAAAGTTGAAAATCTATCAAAGAAATTTGACAGATTGTAGTAGGTTGATGTGCTGGCGTCTGTACATAATTTCATAGATTTAACTCCATCAATTTGAAGGGACAGTGACAAAATGGAAGTCTTAAAATCATAAGGCAGTGTTCACATGATTTATAAATTGCCTAAATAGACATTAAACCTAATTTAACTTTTGACATCAAATGATGATTTAAATTTTTTTAGCCCTACTTCTCAAATTGGAACTAGTTTTATATTTTTTCTGTTAAAAGAAAATAATTACTGAAAAAATCGAAGAATAGAGTAGGTAAGAAATAAAACAATAATTTTAAATATGCTTGGTTTTTTATCTTACTATAGGTACTTAATGTGAAATTACAAAAGAAACCTCAAACCCAATTATTACAGACGGCCAGCACATATCAATATCCTCCTCCTATCCAGCTATCCTCATATCAATATCTATCATCAAGCATCGAGCTATCAGCTAAGAAACTGTAAAATTTTCCCAATTGAACATGAACCTTCTTTTGTAATAAAAGTTGAAATCTGTCAAAGAAATTTGACAGATTGGTGTAGCTTGATGTGCTGGCGTCTGAATAATTTGTAACATTAAATCAATGCAATGTAAACTAAGCTTTATGCATTCCGACCTGTGGTGACTTGCCGTTCCGTTAAATGTGACCCTAGAATAAGTCACAAAACGGAGGTCACATAATGCTACCTTCTTGCAGGGTTAAATTGTTTAAAAATTACCCATCGTACTTAGCACTATTAACTTTTTGGTATGAAATACTATACAAACAATAATTAAAGAAATGTGATGTATAAGGTAAAACTTACATACTGACATACCATACATTTCTTTACTCACATACCTGAGCAAAGAAATTGAAACACGGGAACACATCAACAATAAGTCCGCGCTGGTCATAAATTAAGTTTGATAATGAAAGCAAAATAGCGTCTCTCGATGAAGGACGATATGTTGTCTGCCATTTCGTGCCGAATACTTTCCACAATAAGAAGATTTTTTGCAAAAACAAGCGGTCACAAAACGGAATGTTCCGGTTAGCTAAAATTTTCGATTTTCCTATATATTTATTTTTTATAGAAAATATGTAATAAAAAAATATATACTTCTAACTGATAAATTCGACTTTCAAGAATTCAAATTATATTTATAAACCACTCCCAATACACGAAAGTTTTTGGAAATCAAAGATTTTCCGAACCTAGTTGGGAAGGGGACAGGTAAATTCGATGGTCTTGAATATTAAAAAATCATTATTAAATATCTTTATAAATTTAGTAAAGAAACAACAAAACTAAAATTTATATATGTATTTAAAAATGTTTTTTTCACTTAAATTAATGTATTCTGCTAGAAGTAATTCATCACAAAAAAATAAATGAACAAAGTCGAGGGACAAGGCAAAAACCGGGGGTACAATTTTTTTTTGAAATTGCTCTACTTCACATCTTATGACTGAACTCAGCCATGTAACTCTCTTCACTTGCCAATCTCCCATGTAACTCTCTTCACTTGCTTCGCTTGCAAAAAAAACTTATATTTAAATGCAATTTTAAAAGTTGTTTACTTATAATGCTATAGCGACACTGGCATCTTAGGTATTTTTGGTGCTGTAGAGCCTTCACGCAGACGACGTCGCGGGCAGCAGCTAGTTAAAATAAATAGGAATGAGCGCGAGCTACGGCTCATAATCTCAATTTTTCTATTTTAATTATAGTAAGCCCGCGTAACTCTTCTGGCTGGGCCCTAATTCACTAGGTACTTACTTCGAGAACATGTCAATTCCTTAGCTCTTCCCGCCAATCTCGCATTCATTTCGCGCAGTTTCGTTCATTGTGTCATGGAGAATAAGGCTTCTGGTTGACTACCACCTACTCTGATCTTGATTAGTCAGCTGGTTGTCAGAGGTTAAGTACTCTCTACTTATCCGATGTGAATCATATATATAGGTATCCAAAAGCACGACACCAAATGGGTTAACTATACCTAGACTTGACAAAAGCAATAACACTGAAGTTGTCTGGGAATTGAACGCGATACCTGTAACCTGCGTATCACTGATTAAATTCGCACTAAATAGGATTACACGTATTATCACAGTCACTTTTAAATCCTGTGCGTGTTTCTAAATTCTATTTATATTCTATTATATTTACAAACTAGCACTTTGCCCGCGACTTCGTCTGCGTGTAATTCGTACTTTTCTCAAAAAAAATCGTAAATGTTCGTGTATAATCTTTATCATTTATTTAGATAAATAAGTAGTATTCGGGCCAGTTTTTAAGTTTATAGATCAAAGGAATCAGATTTTTCAAATAAACTGTATTCCCGCTTTTACCCCCACAGGGGTAGAAATTTAAAAATCGTTTGAGATGTGTTCATAACTTGACTCAAAGACCCATACCCATTTTAGAGTTAATGGAAGCAAGCTGTAAAATCCACCCCTAAACTTTATTACCACTTTCTACCTTGGGAGGAGTCGATTTTTGAAAAACGTTTTTGTTTTAGTAGTAAGTACTGAGTTTCGAGTTAATCCGACAGCGGGTTATTTATTTTTCTAACTTATCTTTGTCACTCCCTAAATCCTCTGTGAGGGTTTTTTTTTAACTAAAAGTTAACAGATTAACCGAAAGATAAATAAAGTAACTATGCGATTTTAAGGCGCAGATATACGACTTCTAATGATTTTAAATTCAACATCACGTCTAATCGACCGGACTGATTTCTTTGAAAAAAATAAATGTTATACTAGACCATCTGCTTCGTAATTTGATACGTGAATATTTGCAATTATATTTTTTAACATAGTGTAATTAATTTGTAAAGTAATGTCTACCGCGGACATAAAAACGATAATCACGCAAACACTATCGGGTGTATTTTCATAAAACTTTCACCATATAAAAGACAATTCAATTCCCCGAATTTTAGTATACGGTTTTTGTTTGTTTGGTGTTTGATAAATCAACAATAGATGATTGTTTCATATTTTGCAATAAATTACCAGCGTTGTCACCGCGCTTCTCTTTCTTTTCTATGCAGTCCGATAGTGACCGCGTTTTAGGTCATGTAGTCGCCTTAAAATAATGTCGTAGGTCTAATAATAATGTCGTCGTCTATAGGTATTATGGGACCCCTCAAGTTGATACTGCTATAACATTGAATTTGTTCACAACTCTATAACGAATACTTTCAAAAAGAGCATTGCTTGACGTGGATTCGATCCAACGTGCAACGTATTGCCCATCGTCCGCATTCAATACCGAATGACAAAAAGAAAACTGTATTTGAGAATTAAAACTCCAATGACATCCGCTACAAGCGATCTTAAAACTTCCGAGCTAACTAGACGAAAACAAACATTAGGTACTTAAATGTTCTTGTAAATCGATACGTGTCGAAAAACTGCATTATAGAATGTTAATAGAAATGTCTGTTTTGGCTTTGTCAAATTTGAACGTGCAGGTGTCTTTTGCTGGGGAGGTACCTAGTTGGTTACCATAAAAAATCCAGTGAAAACATCGTAACATCGATAGCACAAAAACTTAAAATTTCACACTGCTGCATCACTAAACCATAGACAATTTCGAGTGGCTATTGTTGTTTACAACTTTGAAATTGTTTTTTGGCAAATTTTGAAACGCCGCGCCACCCATTCGGTATTCTGCAGCTTGTTAGTAACTATTTACTGTTTCGTAACTAATACGGTATGTACTACCAGTCAGATGATAGTACCTAAATACATATGTAATTATGTATTACACCTAAATAATTTATCTACATAATAGGTAGTTTTGCTATAAGTCATCTTGATTCCTATCCTACCTAGATCTTTAGCAGTAGGCTAAAGATCTGATTTTCCTAAGAATAACCTACCTACTTTGTTCTCGGGGTGCTAATTTGTCGATCCTCATGCTGCAGGGGGGCTACATCTCGGTTTCCCTGATGTTAACTAGGTACAAAATGATTTTGCTTTTGGATTGGATTGGGAAATTGGACATAATGGGCGAAAACTAAAACCAAGAACAAAATTGGACGAAGGACTTATTAGCTTTGTGAAAGTACAACAATTTTTTCTAGGGTAGCTTTGACTACAGAACTTTATAGAGAAACCTGGCTCAACCAGGAATCGAACTCGATGTGTTGCACAAAATAAGCACCGAGCGTTGCTGCTGATAAGGATCAAATCCTGCGTGGAAATTTTATTCGCTAAATCAAATATCACCAATTATTTAGGGCGCCATGCCGTAAGCCAAATGGTAAAAACGGAATTCGGAATTGCATCCTGTCTGCCTGTCTGTAATTATAGCGCAATTAAGGGCCAGCGCAGGCGAAATTAAATTCTTTAACATAATATATTTATTGACAACTAGCGGCCCGCCCCAGCTTCGCACGGGTGCAATTTTTTTTCGAACTGTTTTTTTTTTCTCCGTAAGAACCATTCTCGTACTTCAAGGGATATTATAAAAAAAGAATTAGGGAAATCGGTCCAGCCGTTCTCGGAGATTTGCGCTTAGCAACACAAATCGATCCAGCCGTTCTCGAGATTTACGCTTAGCAACACATTTAGCTTAGCTATTCATTTTTACGAGTATGTATAAGAAGATTCATGCTAAACTGACAGAATAGCACCTTTTTTTTGGAAGCGTGGAGGGTACACTAGGTAAATGTTGAAAGTTAATTTTAGTGACTCATAGTATGTATCTAATTGTAAATTAAATAAAAAAAGTAATCATAATGTTAACTAATTATTTAATCAGAATAATTTATCATCCATTAATCGATACGACCAATTAGAACACTTAGTTTTTTAGTCAATTGCATTAGTACAGAGTTTTGAAAATTTTCGTACAAACTTAAGAGGGAATGGTCTGAAAAATCTATGATGACAAATTATAGTATTGCACATTAGGATTTTTCATAAGAACTTCACTCTATGTATAGAGATCGTTTTGCGCAGACCCCAAGTAACATGGAATAGAGGGGCAGGAAAGCTACGATGGTTCCGCAGTGTGGAAACCGTGTAGAACCTATGCCGAAAAAATCAAAATACTAGAATATTAATTGGTAAATGGCAGTCGAGCTTGAAACGCACTTGCGGACAGACATGTGTAAGGATAACGATTATTTGACAAATTAAGTAACATATCGGCCATCAGCGAAGTCAGCTTGTCAGGTATATTCTAGAGTGTCACCTTGGCAAGGAGACGGGTCTATTTGCGATCGCACAGTGTACTTAATAATGCATGGTGAGTATGGCCCCATGGTGACCTAGTTAATAAATGGGGTTACAAATCGATAATGTCGTCGGACTGATAGTTTTCATAGAAATTACGGTTGATTTTATGTTTTTTGTCGTAACAATGGCGAATTGCACTACAATTTTACCAGAAGGCTCAATCTATAATCGAATTCGTAATCAAGTTAGGTAGGTACAGTGTGTTTTTGGTTTTTGTAACAGCTAGGCTTCGTGAATCTAAATTTTGATTGAATGCTGTTAATGCTGCCTTAGTAGGTTTTGTGGTACAGTGAACCAGCCCCCGTCGTTGGTAGAGACACTAATTAAAAAAAATTAAATCCCGGACGCAATGAAATCTTAAAAAGCATGGTTTGGCAAATTATGTTGACTTACTTACTTACTTACTTCGGGAACGCACGTTCTTGTTAAAATGTTTGTCTCTTTCAAATTGTAACGCACATTTCGGAAATATACACGACTAGAACACGTGACACGACGAGCACATGTGACATGACGAGATCAAGCTTTTCATTTCCAGTTATAAAGCTAAACTAAAGCTCGCGTTGTATAGGCTTTCCGTACAATAAGACAGGTCAGCTAATCAGCTTATGCTGGATATGTACTCGTATAGCTTGAATTATTTCGTCGTGTCACTTACCAGAATCCATTTCAAACTCAAACAACGAAAAACCTCTTCAGCGATAGGACGTTTTTAGTTATTTTGTTCGTTTCTTTGAACGCGCTTATCTCTAGAACCCGTAGAATACGAGCATAAGCAAAAAAGCAAAGTCGCGGTCAGAAGCTAGTCTATCATCATGTTGTCGAACTGTGAAAATGAAAGCCATTGTTAATGATAGTCATCATTCTCCTGCATACCCAATTTATTTGGGGTCTACGTAACGTGTTTTTTTCTTCCATACTTCTCTATATTAGTCGTCATCTCGGTAGTTCACCCCCTCTAACCATATCATCATTCACACAGTCCATCCATTGTTTCTTTGGTATTCCCCTACTCTTATAGCCATCCACATTCATACTCGATTCATACTTTCCTGACGATATTATTTTCCTCATTCCTCAGTCCATTTTATGTTATTTTGTTTATTTCGTTCCCGGGCTTGCAAGATGGTTTCCGGGCCGTCTTGCAAGTTTACAGTGTGAAGAAGCAATCTACTATTGAGTATTAGCTAAATTGTATTTCCAATCACATAGTCTAACTCTGCTGAACGCCCCGCGCACCGATTAATTACTACTTATCGCAATGACGTCACTACTTGGTCGATTCATAAAAAAAATTACGCAATTTCCCTTTGCGTTACGCGTCTTTGAGTCTCTCAAAATTGATTAATTATTAATCGAACGATGTATTTCAGTCGACAGGTGTTTTGACCTGTTGCATTTCTACCACTTCTTATGCCTCTTGCTCGTCGAAATGGAACTGATTGCTTTTCTTTTCTAGCGGACCGGTAACTTGCCCTGGTTATCTATATGGTACGGTGTACGTGTAAAACAACCATTTCATCTTTGGCTGGGCAAACGATTTAATCAGAGTTTAGTAAGACTTAGAATGTTTAAATGAGATAAAATGACACTAAAATGTATAAAATAAGAATAAATAATTAAAACCCGACTGCCATGCCTAAAAAACGAACTAAAAAGTAAAAACCAAGTTGTATTCCCTGACTAAAACAGATAAATAAAATTGACATTGCAGTCCTCTTAGGTTAAAAAGTGTTCCACAGAATAGTTCCCCGACTGCATTGACAATTTTATTTATCTGTTTAGTCAGGGAATACAAATTGTTTTTTACTTTTTTGTTCGTTTTTTGGCAGGGCAGCCGTGTTTTTATTTTTTTTTAATTATTTTAAAATATTCTATCGCCTATGTTCATCAGGTCAGGGATAATGTAGGATTCTAATGGTGAAAAAAATTTTCGAATCGGTCCTGTAGTTTCGGAGGCTATGCAATTCAAACAAACAAACAAGTCTTTCTTCTTTATAATATTAGTGTAGATAGAAAAAATTATGTTTAGAGCTGTCTTAAAGTAACAATGCAGCGGGTCATTGCATAGTACACTATCAGTAGCAATGGCTTTCATTTTGACAGTTCAACAACATTCACTCTTCTTTTGCGTTTTAAAAGTAGTTACGTCACTTTGCTCGCTTAATAGGTTTTCGAGGATTTTAGATTTTCGAGGTAAGTAGCGCCTTTAAAAGTGCGGTTTCAGCTCGGCCATGAATTTTTCAGTCAGATGCAAATGCACACAAGCTCAGAATCGACGATAACAAGAGCAAAATAGGAGTGGCTGCTAGATAACTGTTAACTAGTGTACAATAGTGTACATGTGCATATCCTCGGGGAGAGGGGCTCCGTTAACAAGCAGGATAGGGTTCGACAATCAAGAATATTGTTTGATTGCCTCTCGACTAGGTCACAGGGCTGAACTGTGAGCTAATGTTATATTAATATGACATCACAGCAAAACCATTTTATACTTTCTACTTAAGAAGCAATAGCTACATTCAAGGGCAAAACGTGTTGTACTTTACTGCCAATAAGAAAGCGCGCTGCGGTTTCACCCGCATAAGTCTCGATCCCGTAGGAATATCGGGATATCCTATGTCGTAATCTAGGTCATGGTCTACCCAGGTGCCAAATTTCATGAAATCGGTTTAGCGGTTATTTTTCCGCATTTACTTATCTCTAGCAGTTTCCACTTCTCATCTCCGTTCAGATTCGGACCGATCGATCCGATCGAAGACGGGCTGGTTTGTATTTCAGTTAAAAGGAAGTATAATCAAAGACATAGCAGTAAGACGTGCTAAGATACAAGTCTTAGCTAAATATCCCGAAACAAAAATCTGCTGTTTAATACAAACGTTCAATACCTACTTGACGAAAATGTATGAAACAGCAGATTTTTGTTTCCGTGATTTCAGTGTTGGTCCCATAGTGAAAGTTGTTCATATTCATAGGTAGAACACCCTGTAAAAATTTGGAACGTGACAATAAAATCTTCCTGTTTCCTGTATACCCGAGTATATTAATTGCGCTGAATGGAAACTCTTAAAAAATCACAACAGTAATTAATGTACAGTAATGTGTAAAAAGTACTGTTAAATCTCGTGACATTGATTGTAGCAAATAAGAATGCTTAGTGGGGGTCAACAGCGAGGGGCCAGGAGTCCAGGACTTTTTGGGGAGGGGTGACACCCCTAGTACTTAGCAACTGTTGCTTCCAGTTAAAGGTCGTTGATTTATGCGTCACCACTAGCTCAATACGCAATTCATAAGTATAACTACTAGATAAGGTGCTAAAGGAATTTAAAGTAAAACCACAACTGTGATGATTACTTTATTGATTACTATAGAGGTATACAGTTATAATATACAGGATTTGATACTACTTTGATTTTAGTTATAATATGAACTTCTGTGCTTTTAGTGGGACAGCATTCTGTTTCCCAGTGCTGGACAAAGGGTCTCCCTTCACTTTCTCACTTTTCACGGCTAGGTAGTGTGATGTTGTGGTAAAATTTGACAACATGTAGAAATACTAGTTTTCTAAATATTGCCTTGCCTTTAACCTACACTTCGTCGTTTTCCCTTTTGGCAAGTTATACCTAATTTAATTGAGAAAGTACATACTTGTGCTCTGTGTAACTGTTATTTTCTATTGACTCTGTTGTTTTCTTCACCGTGAATCTATTTATATAACAACTAGCTTCGCCCGCGGCTTCGCCTGCGAGGTACGAGTATGTCGATAAAAACTCCTATATCCTTCCCCGGGATGCAAACTATCTCTCTTCCAAATTTTATCGAAATCCAAATCTGTTCAGTGGTTTAGGCGTGAAAAGGTAACATACAGACAGACAGACAGAGTTACTTTCGTATTTATAATATTAGTATGGGTAATGTTATCTATTATAAGGTTAAATAATAGAGGTTTATTATATTTTGCTTTTCAGTTTTTTCGACGGTTTAATTTATGTAAAATGTTTTTTTTTTGTGCTCATTCAACGTAAGTTTTTTTTTATTTAATTGTAATACACAACTCACCATTAAAAATTTGTGAGTGAACAATAAATCACCCCTATTGTCCCACCCTTAGGGTAGGTTTTTTTTTCCTAATTTAAATGGGACCAACTTCGAGGTGTTATACACCCTATCTAATAAAAAAATAATTATCAAAATCGGACTATTCTGTAAAAAATGATGCGTGGTCATACATAAAAAAACTCCATACTTAATATTATAATTCGAAAGTAACTCTGTCTGTCTGTATGTGTTACCTTTTCACGCCTAAACCACTGAACGGATTTTGATAAAATTTGCCAGAGAGATAGATTGCATCCCGGGGAAGGACATAGGATAGTTTTTATCGACATACCTCGCGGGCGATGCCGCGGGCGGAAAATAGTCGTAAATAAATTTTTCCCAGCGAACATCTGGCGCAATCGACTTATGCTAGTGTACGGAGTCAAAACCCCAAATGGATGGAAGTTCTCACTTATGCTAGTGTACGGAGTCAAAACCCCAAATGGATGGAAGTTCTCCTATCTAATAAAAAAATAATTATCAAAATCGGACTATTCTGTAAAAAATGATGCGTGGTCATACATAAAAAAACTCCATACTTAATATTATAATTCGAAAGTAACTCTGTCTGTCTGTATGTGTTACCTTTTCACGCCTAAACCACTGAACGGATTTTGATAAAATTTGCCAGAGAGATAGATTGCATCCCGGGGAAGGACATAGGATAGTTTTTATCGACATACCTCGCGGGCGATGCCGCGGGCGGAAAATAGTCGTAAATAAATTTTTCCCAGCGAACATCTGGCGCAATCGACTTATGCTAGTGTACGGAGTCAAAACCCCAAATGGATGGAAGTTCTCACTTACTGTCTGCTGAGAATTCTGTGGCCATCACATGCATGCCTTGGGAATGTGTCGCACGGTCCTATGATTATATCATTTATAATCGGATTTATAATCCGGATCAGATTCCGATCTAATTGCTCAATGCGCTATTATGACAATATGCGATAAAATAAAAGCTTGTTCACGAATCAGTAAACTACTCGTACAATAAGGATGAAACTACATAAATAAAAGTATTATAATAATTTAGTTATTAAAATAAACAATATTCAATATCTATTTCATAGCACAAAAACAAAAACATAAATCATAATAAGTACCTGTTAATGTATAGAGCGGCCATTTCATCTATCGTGAGCATTAATTAAAGTACTTGTACAGCATACCTACCACGAGCTCTTAACGCGATCCACTTTAGGACCTAAACTGGACTGTTCTGCTAATTCGTACCATGACGTCAGTTTAACGATTCAATTTAGGCCGTGCCATCTGGATACCTACCACCTCTTTCAACGATCCAAATTCCGCTGAGCGTATTGGACGTCATGGTACGACTGTGAACGATGCAGTTTAAGAACCGATAAATCCTATCTCATAATTTCTGTTTTTTTTTTGTTTTTGGTGTATAAGCGTTTAGGTGTTACCTAGAGCGTAGAACCACGTTAAACAAAAGCTTATCAAGAACCCTCGCACGTCATAAAATTGCCATTTCATTAGCCACCTGCATATTCCCAGTTTAGGTGACCTGGGTACCTACCACGAGCTCTTAACGCGATCCACTTTAGGACCTAAACTGAACTGTTCTGCTAATTCGTACCATGATGTCAGTTTAACGATTCAATTTAGGCCGTGCCATCTGGATACCTACCACGAGCTATTAACGCTCATTCTCTTTCAACGATCCAAATTCCGCTGAGCGTATTGGACGTCATGGTACGACTGTGAACGATGCAGTTTAAGAACCTAAACTGAAATGTCTTGCTTTTGAATCGTTTTTAAATAGATCATGGTAGGCCTCCAGAGGCCAGCACGTCAACCTACCCCAATCTGTCAAATTTTCCCAATTGAATATGAACCTTATTCGTTTGTGGTAAAGTTGTAAATATATCAAAGTAATTTGACAGATTGGGGTAACTTGATGTGCTGGCCTCTGTACATGTTGCCATGTCATTTATGATATTGTTAACGTAGATCAGGGAAAGTGAAGAAGTAACGAAAGAGTGTGTAATAACTATATATATATATACTTAGTGATGCAACGGATACCCGGCCAGGCATAGATGGTTGAAATGAGCCCATGAAGAGATGAGGCCCGATTCTGGAAGACTCGTGTGGTTTCGGGCATCACACAGTGTTTTGTGAAGACCATTTTTCGGACATTCCTTTTTTATGTAAAAAACTGATAAGTTTCAAGTTATTTAAACACAATATATCGTATCCCCATTTCACTAGCATGTTTAGTTTTTGAGATATAATTTTTTGAAAATCGTCTTTTTTTTCAACCGGGTATTTAGAAAAAAAATCATTTCTCTGAAACTAAATATGATACGCAATTGTGACCTGAGAAACATCGACGGCGTTTTTATGCTGCATATTTTGGAGTACAAATAAACCTCGAGACTTCATTAGATTCAGACTTATACGAGGTTTTTAGTTTTAATTTTTTTTCTCGGTAATTCCGTCGTATTTGGAAAAGTTATTTATACTGAAATTATGCCCTTTATCTTCCCTACATACTACAAAAATAACACGTCCTAATTGCGTGGAATTTAGAAACCGTCGTTAGGGTTGTCACGCGATCATATTATATTAGTTTATATCCGGATCTGAAGTTATCTCTATATATAAAAGGAGAAATTGACTGACTAACATACCAACGCACAGCCGAAACTACAGGGAATAGGAACATGAAATTTTGCTCACGGTTTCGTTTTTAACCGACTTCAAAAAGAAGGCTGTTCAGCTGGATGTATTTTTTAATTTTTTTATGTATGTTCACCGATTTCTCGGTCAATTGTGAACCAATTTTGAAAATTATTTTTTTGTTTGAAAGGTTATTCTTCCAAATTGGTCCCATAGAAATATAGTTATGATCTGATCATGTACTTCAAAGATATGGAACGGAACTCCTTACAGGATCACAGCACAACTGTCGTAACAAGTAAAATTGCTTTGTTTATACGTGTAGTCGATAACTGACTGAAGGAAGAGGGGGATATATCGAACTGATCTTATGATGAAGCCGGAAGGTAGGTATCGGAACTCTGTAATAAATCAATGTAAACTAACCGTGTTTGGGATTATTAGAATTGTCATGAGATGCACTCTGGCTATAAGGTACCATCGAGCAGGCGCGGTCGCAGCCCATGTTTTGGGGAGGGGGGGGGTCACCATGAGTGCCGAGGAATATTTTAAGGGAGGTACAACTCCACGTTGGTCTAGTGGTCTACTGCTGAACATGAGGTCCTAGCTGGGTTCGATTCTAGGTCGGGTAAAGTGTTATTTGGTTTTTACATCAGAAATTTGTCAGAAGCTGTCTGGATTTATGCCCGGTTGGCAGCAGTAGGCTCGCCCCCTATAACATTTCACTTAATAACTGGCGAAATGTGGGTGTAAGTACTATATGAAGGTACACCCCTGCCTCAATAATGCTGCCAAATTGGTCATATGTGTTAGAAAGGTGAATCGTAGATCGGAGATATATATATATAGCTCGAAAATTTTAACAATCCTCATCTGTTTGGTTAGGTTTTATTTTATATTTTCAAGCAGAAATACGAATTACATTGTTGACTTAAGCAGGCAAGCCCAAGCAACAAACAGTAGTGCTATTCTGTAAAAATCTCACTGTGACAACTTAGGTGAAGTGAGCTGTCAATAGTGTCCATCCCTAATATTAGGTGGAATGACAGTTCACATCAAGCTTACTTCACATTAGTTTTCACGGTGAGATTTTTACAGAATAGCACTGCAGAACGTAAAATGCAAGAGCGAGCTCGAAAATTTTGCACACTCTCGGATAGGTTCGATTTTCTTTCGATCATTCCAAAAGGACTAGGGATTACTTGCTGTGTCGACTTATGAAGAAAAACTCAAGAATCAACAGAATTATCTACATTCTGTTGATTCTTGAGTTTTTCTTCATAGGTTGAAGACTGAAAATTTTAGTACCCCTCCTAAAATAGTTTCTTGTTTTCTTTTAATCATCATACAAAAAGGGAACTTACTTTATCGAATTATGACGAAAAGCTTAAGCTCGATGTACAGCAGTTTAGGTTTTGGAATCTGGCCTTAATCTAAGCCTTTTGAACCTTACGAACGAACTGGGTGCCCAATATCCCGAGTTTGCTTTTCGAGTTAGATTCTGTTTATAACAGGCTTTTTAAAGGAAAAACTTTTTAGGCGCGTTAAAAAACTGACTCCCTATGTTATTAAGAAGGAACAGGGCGTGCGATTCTCCATACAAATGTATTCCCCTTTTTTCTTCCTGAATAATGCCTTTAGAGCAATATTTTATTTTTTCATACAATCAAGGTCTGCTCTAAACACGTCCCTGTCATTTTCTTTTTTTCAGCAACTAAATAATAAAGAAAATATGACCCTCTATAAATGACGTGACCATGTTTGCCGCAAATAAACGTATTTTCTTTCTTTCATTATTTAAGTTAGGCTGAGGGGTACTTTTTAGTTGTAGAACCACCACTAAAAAGTGTAGAAAAACTTTTTACTAAAAAAATACAGCCAACTTCAATGTAAAAAAGTACTACAAAGTGCTTGACTGCGACCTCACCTGATGGTAAGCAGTGGTGCAATCGTTGATGGTGAAGCGCACTAGTTAGTAATATAAAATAGTCAAAGAATTATGTTTCTCTAATTATTCTATTCTATCAAACTCGGCTAAGCAGCATTCGGGAAGCTATGCGATGTTTTCTCGACCGACATACCACGTTATCTTAAGACGAAAGACATACGACCAGTGCGTGTTGCGAGTGGTGTCATAATTATGACTGAAACGTAATCAATCGTAAACGTAATCGCCCACAATGATTAGAAATCCCAAAGGGTCCCAAAAGCAGGGACCATACAACCCCGAATATAAGTTAATTCTTTCGGAAGTGTTACAGAATGTACGCCTACAGCAACGGAAAATGTTACCTCTTGGAAGTGTTAGCCCATTCATAACCCTAACGTTAGGGTAACCCTATCAATAAGTTAACTAGTACAAGATGTTACCGGCTCTTCTATGATTTCCAATTCAAGCGATAACCCTTTGAAAGGGTTTGTCGGGGTAATCAAAGGGTTTTAAATCAAATCATTTTAAATTACGTTGAAGTGGAGGAATAGATTTTGTCCTTGAAATTTTGGAATCATATAGAATTGTTCATTAGTGTTTCTTACTCGGTTTGATAGGACGGTGCTGTTTTTTAAGTTTTAAATTAAGGACGCCTGAATATTGAAGATGAAAAAAGGTAAGTAAGTGTATTTTAACTAAATATCATATTTAATAAAACTGTAAATTATAGCCTGTGTCTGTATGAAAGTGTTTTAAACTTTTAGTGGGCTTGTAATCAGTGTAGATACTAAATAACCAATTCTTGAACATTTTATGTCGCTAAAAGTATGTGATGAATTTTGATTAAAGTTGTTATGGTAATGGCTGAATATCCTAGTGAACATTTCAGGTAGCTTTAACCTCAGGAAAATGTCTAATACGGACGATAAATCGTCGCGAGTATAGCTTTTTTTAATAAATAAAGAGACAGAGAGATAAAAATTCTAGACAAAATTTTTATTTTTATTAAATAGGTACTTATCTCACTCTCTCTTATATACTCTTAAGTGTATAATTTATATCTTTACCGACGTGAATTAGTTACATACTTTGTTAAGTTTTATTAAGTTCTACAATATAAGGGTTTGAATAAAGATCTTTAAAATAAAGCATTGAAGAGACCTGAAATGTAGGTAAATAGCATATTGAACTTGTAAAAAAAAAAAAAAAATAGAAAAAAATCCTGTGTTTCTATGTAAGGAGCTGTAATACTATTGCCCCAAGACCACGCCATTGGCACGGTGAAAAATTAGTTTTTCGCCAATATTTGCCGTCTTACAGCTCCTAAAATATAAATACAGGATATTTTTTCTATATCTTAGCAATCTCTTTAAAAATTAAATCTGTTATTTACCAAAATTTCAGGTCTCTGCAATAATTAGTTTTCAAGATCTAAATGGCCGCATTTCGGTAGTCCAATATGCCACTTAATTGTTTATTAATAATTTTATAATAATATATAATTCTTGTTTTTTAGAGCACATATATATTTCAGACAGCGACAGAAGCTCAGACGAAAGTGAATCAATAAATTTTGAGGAATTAAGGACAATCGATCCTTCATGTGAGTCAATACCGAGATTGCAACCGACATTAGACGATAATGCGTCTACTCCCGATTTATCTTTTGAAAATGACTCTAAAGAAATGGAAGATAAGGCTATAAATACTGATAACTCAGACAATAGCAAGGAAGATGTTATTCATGAGTGTTATTCTTTTTCTTTATTAGTTGCAAAATATCTAAGCAAATTAGAAGAAGGACGACGTAACAAATGTATGTAAACAATTTTCTTAGTCTATTAAATCCGGACCATAGAGGCGTTATCCACAAAAACATTACTTTTCAGGAGAGAAAACAAATTTCTTGTGATTGAGCCAGCTTGCGGTGTTTTTGCATTTGGCCATACATTTACACTTCACTTAATAATGGGATGCTTTTAAGGTACCTATTTCCTCTATAACACTAGTTTTTCACAATCTCAATAACAATGCAAAAATTAATTACGAATGAATTCAACATACATTTAAAAAATGGTAATGTAAGTTCTACTACTACATTCTTCTACAGGAAAAAAGACATTTGAGTGAGACTGAATCATTAGCATCATGGCAGTTGATGTGCACAGGGCAAGTCAAACTTCAAAGTGACAGACAACAGTTGTGCCGCACATTGTGCATTGTTGAGAATCGCATGACAATTTACTTTTCGTCTACATTGACCTTCTTTATGAGTGGTATAGTATAAAAACCCCAATCTTTTAATTTTTTCTTCTTTTTTATGTACCTATATTTTTTTATATTATATTTAATGAACCTGTTTTATCTGCTGTGCAGAATTTGTTTTCTATTAAATTCCGATACCTACTTACGTGCCGGCCTCGTGTACGACACGTGCAATAAATAACAACTAAAAAGCTACAAAGTTTTTATGCATTATGCAGTTCTCATAATTCAATCACAAATAAAGGGTTCAACGTGTTTACGAGATGCATCGCCGAGAAAGTTTTAGTTCGCTTTCAGAAAGTCGCCCGCTGTAAGGGAAGGGGATGAGAGGTGGCCATCGGCACGTGTTCGGCTCGTGGTCTCGCTCAACAAATGAATCTAAGAAGCACCTGCCCTGCCATGCCTCGCTGATGATCACTTTCTATTCTTTGTCATTTCATTTATTCAAAAATTTCAATAACTAAGCAGCTTCGTAATAACTAAACAGAGCCCGACGCAAAGTTTCAAGGTCTTCTTATGGCCTTGATTTAATCCGGAATAACGATGTAATAATAATATTTTTCTCGTAGGCTTGCTTGCAGAAACGCGGCACATAGTCGCTTTTTTGTACTGAATACCCTAAAACCTATTGTCCTGTTTTGTCCCAAGTTGGTCTACTTATCTTTAACCGATTAAAATAACGTGAATATTTTATTTCCCCGTACCTACTTATGTATGGTAACGTTACGATTAGCCGGGAGGTCTATTCGTAATTTACGTGGTTAAGAATTTAATCAGAAAATTGTAAAAAAGGGCTTCTGGTGACTTGTTGGTTCCCTTGGTGCTGGAGGCTCGGAGGAAGAGTTCCCTCGACGTCCACCTTAAGCGTTAAAAAGTATGGTATGGGTGGGATAGGACACGCTTAGGCCCGCCGCGCACTAGGCAGCCTGGCTGCGGCAGCTAGGCTGCGGCAGCTAGGCTGCGGCAGCCAGTCGAACGTATGACGGTGTATGGGAGCCCGCGCACTAAGCAGCCACGAAGCGTCATATGTTTGACTGGCTGCCGCAGCCTGGCTGCGCAGCCAGGCTGCCTAGTGCGCGGGGGGCCTTGTAGAAAAGTCATCTAAGGACTCTAGGCAGCCTGGCTGCGGTCAGCCAGGGGAGCCCTTATAGGCAAATTCATTTCATATTAATAAAACTCACTTAATTATCTGCATTTAAATAGTAAATTAATATCAATAATTCCGATTTGTATTATTATTTTAAACAAAATTAGAATAGGGTTTTATAATATGTCGGGCTCTTCTTTCATATATATGGTTGGGATTACTTATAATAAAATAATAAGAGAAAACAACAACATGTCTTAAAAATTAAACCAGCTTTGCAACATGTGTGATGTGAACCCTTAGCCCCTCGGTTTGTCATTCACATGGGACCCCCTGTTTAGTGGTAGAATCGGAAGAAGGGCTTTGTCAAAACGAAGAACAGTAATGCGATACTACCGCGAACATGATTGTCATTTGTACGTAATTTTAACAATAATAAATGCGTTCATGAAGACTAAAATATGTCTGCCTGAGCCGAATTTAGCGGACAATGGTGTCGATCTCTTGACACAAATGCTTCTAAACTAATAAAAATCAACAAAATTTTGTTTATTCCTGTCAAACGACAATTTCCCATCCTGAAATTGACTAGTGAGAACTATATTTTAGTTTGACAGCACTAAAATGGCACTGAGTTAATTTTTACCCGACTACGGCGAAGGAAAAAGGATTGTTATGATTTTGACCGGTATGTATGTATGTATGTTCATCTGTTCCCCCATAACTTCTAATCTACTTGTCATAATTTGACAAATGAGGTGTCGTTGGAAGCGTCTTGATCGTCCGCTGGTTGTAGGCTATGTGACGTCACATTAAATTGAATATGGCGCCCTCTAGTCGTGACTTTAATCATGCCGTGTTGGGTATCAAAAGAAAGGGCTTAATTAGCACATATCAAAAAATATATATTGTCATCTGTTGCTCACGGCTTTGCTTGCATGCACCCGATAATTAGGAATAATTTCTATAAAATCACGCCTCAGATTTGAGTTACTTAAATATAATGATGTAAGTATAAGTTTGGTATATTACCTAGGTAAATTTAAAACAATAAAACAAACAAAAGAAATAAAATTAAGGGGCTCTGCAAATACTTTATCACGAAATTATAACCCCAAAATAATTTAAATAAAAAATAAGTTCAAAAACTCCACTACTGAAAAATCACGCTCTAAAAGTATGAAAAAAAAAGAATAAAAAAAAAAGAAAAGGATGAAACAAAAAAGTAGGTACCTTGCCGTGGTCGCACGCCGCTGTAGGTATCGGAGTAGGTAAATTTAATTTTTTTACTTGTATCATAAATGCCCACAGAAAGAATAAAATGGATGAGCCATTTTCAAATTCCGGTGGAATGTCCATATCCATATATATACGTTTCGGATCAATGACCCCAATTCAATCTACCTACTCCGATCACTGGTAGTAACATGAGGTGTGCACAGGCCCTAAGCTATGGTAGCATACGACCACGGTAAAGTACTTTCTTGTTTCATCCTTTTCACGGGGCAGGGCAAACAAGTACCACGCGGAGCCGCGTTGTCAAATTCGATTTTAGTTTTGTCAAAATTATTTTTAATTTTCTCATTCTCGTAAGGAGCTTTAGTGAAGTTTAGTTAGTTTAGTTCGGGGCTTGTGGCTGTGTGTAGTTTAGTAATAACAGCCGCACGGGACGATCGATCAGATTAAGCTACGCTTGCCGCGGTTTGTCCGTGGATGGTTGACCATCTTTACATACCAAGACCCCTCCGTGCCTCGGAAAGCACGTTAAGCCGTTGGTCCCGGCTGTCATTCGTGGATCTTTGACAGTCGTTACGAGTCGTCAGAAGCCCGAAAATCTGATAACCAGTCTTACCAAGGGGTATCGTATTACCCAGTAACTGGGTTGTGGAAGTCCGATAGGCAGTCGCTCCATGTAATATACTGGTATTCAGCTGAATCCGGTTAGACTGGAAGCCGACCTCAACATAGTTGGGAAAAGGCTAGGCAGATGATGTCGGTGTACAAGAGAATCGGCACCATTGGCCCATGATTCTGTAACAGTAAGTACTAACTTTGATTCAGTCTTTTACTTAATATAAAACCTGACAAAACAAAGCTATTAAAATAAAACAACATCGAATATAACAGAATGTTTCAATAAACTAGTTCAAAATCGCAAAGTGATCATTGTCTCTTTCTAACTCTGCCTGTTAACAAAAGATAGAAATAACTCATTACGCGTCAGAATCACCTATTTTGCGGTAGCACCTATTTTCTTATTTGTTTATAATTATGGATCATGCAGAAGCTACCAACAATGATAATGAAGTGCACGATATGGTATTTAAAACGGGGCGCCTGTCGCGCTAGCCACAACTCGGTTTGTGTGCAGTCGCGCCGTCTCAGATGTCTGCAAGCGTTCACGCTTATGAATTCCTTGTTACCAACTAAATGTAATTCGCATCATCATCAAAGGTCTACCAGGTACTCAACCAAGCCCAGTAAAATAAATCTGCATAAAAAAAACTCTAGTGAAGACTAAGCTCAATACAAATAAAAAACCAAGACAGAGCGTTGAGAACGATACAGTGAAGCATGCCAAAACTACACCTCCGCTCTGTACAAACACGCGAGCACACGAGTCACACGCACACATTTACAATCAAACTACACCCGGCTTCACTTTACTGTTGACAGCCCTCTGTCTTGGTTTTTTATTTGGTATGAGTCACTAGGATTATCTTTTTCAGGCTTTAGAAATACTGTGTAAAATTCCATTACGAACACTTTTTTGTGCAGAATACGAACACCTTTTTTTTTGCTCGGGATTCTAATCTAGAATCCTTCGTTCCGCTCTGGATTCAAAGAAACACTCTCGCCTTCAAAATAGTTGTTCGCTCCCTTGGCAAACAAAATATTATTTTCCTGCTATTATATTAAGCTGATCTTACTTAATTGTTTAAAAGAATAGGTTGTCTACATCCTACGCTCCTTATGCTGGAACTGAGTTCTCTAGTTAGTCGACTTAACTAAATGAACGACTGGCACTTTTACTTAGCGGTTGGCAAATAGATTGGCTGATGAAAAGTAGTTGGCTTAAAAAGGCCGTTTTATTGATTTTAGTGTAAAATGTGCTTTACGTAGTACTTTTACGACCTATATTTATTAATATTAAATACGAAATACCTTTTTAATACTTATCGGCTTCGCTAAATATTATCTAACGCTTAACCGCCGTTCCTCACAAAGTAATGGTAGGTACTGTGTAAGTACCTAGGTCCTAGACCAAAAAACTGAAGCTGGTTGTTACTTCGGATAATTTTTATCGAGTTTCTAGAAAGTAGAAGTTAACAATATTTTATATGGTTATAACTGAATCTGTAGAGTGACGCATTGGTAGGTGATCTGTTGTTTGACGTTAGTTTTGTTTATTATATTATATATACTGTCAGCAATAAACGCAAACGTTCTCTTTTTATTAACCGACGCATAACTTTTTACAGGTGTCCGATTTTGATCATTCTTATTTTATTGGATAGGGTATAACCTCGAAGTTGGTCCCATATAAGTTTGGTAAAAAAGTCCTACCCAAAGGGTGGGAAAATCCAGAGGACACGGCGGAGCATACGGTGGAGGTCTGTCCCGCTTGGGCAGAGCACCGCCGCCGTGTCCTCGTAGAGGCGATCGGCAACGGCGGCTACCTCTCGCGTTCGGCCCTGGTCCAAGCCATGGTCCGGGGCGAGAGAGAGTGGGAGGCAGTCACCTCCTTCTGCGAAGCAGTCATGCTAGTGAAGGAGGTGGCGAGATGGGCGAGGAAGAGAGCCGAGAGAGCCGCCCGTCACCAGCCGCCGCGGGAGACGCCCCGGGCGTCGGGAGCCACGTGACTCCCGGCCACTAGGGCACACCGGCACACCACGTGACTCCAGGTAGCTCGCCGTCCGATCAGGACCAGGCCCGTGCTGGACGGCGCGTATGTGTTCCACGCGCGCCTCAAAGACATGTCAGCATTGAAGAAGGGGCCCGTCAAGGCCGAAGCCTGCCGGGGCAGCGGGATTGTCCGAAAGGGTTACCGCTACCCCGGAACATAAAGGGCTAAGGAAAGAACACGGATGGGTTTTAGTCAGTAAGAGTCTGACACTCCCTTCCATTCCACCCAGAGAGGGAGGGCTCATTTGATGATTTCCCATACTTAAAAAAAAAAAGGGTGGGAAAATAGGGGTGATTTATTGTTCACTCACAGATTTTTAATGCTAGTAAAGTAAGTAATTTTGAGTTGGCGCCAAAGTGATGTAGATAATGATCTTTGTTAATTGATTTGATTGTTTGGCGCTACTACTACGTATAGGTACTTTACATTAGTTTAAGAAGGAACTTAGTTATTAAGGTTAAATAATTATAATAAATAAATAACTAAAATATAATAATATTAATAAAATAACCAAGCTATTTTATTTATCGAAACGCTTATTTTATAAAATGTAAAATGCTGCGTTTCTTCTTCTGTGTTATACACTTATCACCTCACTCTTTATGAGCTATGGGAAAACTATTATTACTTGATTTTCAGCCGGTATAAAATGACTTCTCCATGTCACCGCCCGTACTATGTAACGTTACTGTCCGTACACTGTACTGGGTACTGACTGACTCTCGAATATAATTCCGATAGATCGACATTGGAATTGTCAGTCAAACGTCATTGATTGGCTGGACTCAGAACTGAGTCTAGCCAATCCCTGACGTTTGAACTGAACCAACTGACGTTTGACCAATGTCGATCTATCGGAATTATATTCGAGAGTTAGTACCCTGGTCGTTTCCTGTGACTATCCTGAACGTTAGGACACTGCATCCGATCAGAGTCCGAGAAATTACGCTCCGAAGTAGCCCTATTACTATTTGTATGAGGGGTGGTGCACTAGATCCGAATTCCAGCCGACCGAATTTAGAACATTATGTGACTTTACGTTTTGTTCGCCGTCAATTCTCGCAATCGGATCAGATGCAGTGCGCAAATGCTCGTAGTCTGATGTTCTTTTTTCAAACATGTGCAACGGCTCTGTACAGCTTCTCTCAGGTTCCGTATCAAGCGTGGTAGTATGACCGTATGACGTTACGATATAACTGATCTTTAAATTAATTGAAGTACGTAGTCTAGACGTTCATTTCCTTTTCGCGTTCGTTGACTCTGTAAGAAGTAGGGCAGGTATATGTATTCAGCTAAAGTATAATTTACGTGTTCGTATCAGTTTTTTGTTTTCATACATAAACGCGTTGCATATTCTCACTTGTTTATTACTTAGCGCTGATTTTACCAGTCCGATATATTTTATAAACGGAACAAAATATACGTCTAGTAGGACAGTTCTAGTATGGAAAAAATTCAAAATTTATTGTCAGGATAAGACTTATTCTAGGTATAAAAGTTTGGTAATATTCGCCCTTAGTACAATAATAAATAGTCCTGAATAAACGTATACTTATGGGTAATTTTTGAGTTAGCTTCAATAATACGATTTTATTCCACTTTTTATATTGATGATGTTATAATAACTTATAACTTTATGTTCGCATAACTCGTCAAGATGTAGGGAACAGCTGTTTTTTTTTTTTCGCGATTTCAGGTTTGTTCCCATAGTAAAAGTTGTTCATAATGATGAGTACAATCTCCCATTTCGATTTGTCGCATGTATTCAATTTCAACCTGTACAATGTCAATGGTACAGAGGCCAGCACATCAAGTTACCCCAATCTGTCAAATTTTTTTGAAAGATTTTCAACTTTATTACACAGGAATAAGGTTCATATTCAATTGGGAAAATTTGACAGATTGGGGTAACTTGATGTGCTGGCCTCTGTACATACGCTGTCCGAGGCGGAGTGCCATGAAGTTCGAGCTCGCTCTTTTATCCTGCATTCTCCACATATCCTAAAGTGCCCAGAGCCTTCTAAACGTTGAAAGACGGTGCTGGTCTGACACCCGAACCAGTGAAGGTAGTGGCCCACGGCGACTGACTGCATCGCTAGTTTTGGCCGTTTGTCGCATTTGCAACAACAAGTACAACACACGACAAGCGATTCAGTAGCGATACAATCGCATAGTATATTAGTATCGATGTCGCAGCCAACTGGTTAAATAAGCCGTTCAGTTAACTGCCTGGCCTTTAGAAGTAGTGCTCGTCTCGCTTCGCTCTCTCGGCTCGCACGCAGTTGATCACAGTTCAAACCTAACCTAACCCCTTTGGTCGGGGTGCCCTGCCTTAGTTACTGCGACTAATTCGGCTCGCGCGTGATTGGTTACAGACTTCAAACCTAAACTGTAATTGAATATTATTCAGGCCGTTAGTTGAATGGCCGCCGTTTAGTTAAAAGGCTAGGCGGTCAACTGAACGGCTAATTTAACCAGTTGGCTGCGACATCGATACAGCATCGCATCTACATCGCTACTAACGCGCGGTTTGATTTGATTGATTTTAATTTTACTTTCTACGATATAGATTTTTAACCAAGTATTAGTATGTATCACACAATAATTTGATATTAATAACATTTTGCTGTACCCTGACAGGGGTCTAAAACCGCTCTTAGCTCTAAGCCTGTTTGTTTTACCTTGTGGAACGCATATCAATGAATATGAAAATAATATGATTATCACAATGGCCACCAACGTAATCTTTCTTTACTAAATAGGTGCATCCAATATTAAGTCTTGTCTGTAGCGTCCACAGGCATTCACAAAATCACAATTAGACACCTTAGGACTGTATCGATACTGCATCACTGCAAAGTCTCCGTAGACAGATTCAGTATTTTTATAATTTGTTGGATAGCATTTTAAATAGTTCTGTATCCTCCCGATACTCCCGAATGATAGCAATGCATTGTAGTATTAGTAGTAACTATGAGAAGCGGGGTGGGGTGCACATGCAGTGTTAGTGTCGGGGCGAGGGGTGTGGCCGGCGTGCCATTGGCCCGGCTCGCTGATTCTTGCATAACGTGCAAGGGTTGTTACCGCTATAGATAAGTGATAACAGCGATCATCGAGCTCGAGATTAGTGGAGCGTTCATGTCCAATCGAACTATTATTTGTGAAATATACCCTAAAATATATTGACGTGACCTTAAAAAAATTGAGAGAGCGAGATTGGTAGGATTGGCTTTCAGGAACCAAAAAATTTAAAAAATGCTGATTATCTTTGGGACACTAAGCTACGCTGACATTATCGGTTTTATCAGATTAGGTAAATGATAAATAAATGTCGGTTTATTCAAATCAATACCATCAAAAACAATTAGTAACTATTTATTATACATCAAAAAGTGCTTTTTAGTTTAATTTACTTCAAAAACACGAAAAGCAGCTGTGAAAGTGAAACTTACTCCCGTCTTTTGAACTGAGAAATTGAGAACTTAGAAGAACCACAGTTTATGATGATTCCTTACAGCCAATACAGCCCGCGAAATTCAACATATCTTTCACTTCAAAATCTCATTTCAGAAGCCAGGTATATTTTAAAAGTAAGTAAGTACCTGCAAATTGAGAGAATTTTATATTTTGAAATGAAACACTTGGAAGGAAGTCTGCCTCCTTCATTACTTTATTGACTTCCGTCGTCTGGAACAACCTGTTTCTAAATATACTTCCCGGTATTTTAGATACATCAAGGAAGTTTCACTTTTTTATACCTATTATATTTGCTTCGTATTTGTAAAAATGTCCCTAGCGGAGCTCTCATGGCAAGTACCAAACAGCCGTTAAAAAGTACATCAGCGAGACGTATAATGACGTGTCCCTTCATTCTAGTGATCTGCCCGTCCTGCGTTATCTGATTGTAATAAACTACATAACCCAAAGAATGGTAATTTTCATGTAAATCAATAATTGCCCTCCTTTTTACCCCCTTGCTGGGTACTAAACTGCGCTTACCGTGAAAGGATTCAAACCTGCCCAATTTTTTTATAAATATAATTATGTTATTTTTAGATTGATTTATAATTGCAATGAGGGGCTGGGCTCCCCCGGTTGTGAAAGGAAAAACGATTAAGTATCTTTTCAGGATTTGAAAGAGCAACAAACAATACGGGACTTAGGACATCTTATAATGTCTCTAAATTTTATTTAGACTAAATAACGCTAAAGTCAAAGACATAGGACATCTTATAATGTCTCTAAATTTTATTTAGACTAAATAACCCTAAAGTCAAAGACATATCTTAAATCTCTTTGGGCAAAGTGGATATACGTCTAGGTATATCACTATCGATTGCCACTAACTCAATAATATATCCACTCAATATTATTGGGTTAGTGGCAATTGAACGCACATATCTCCCAGCAAAAGTGTGAGCTTCGACAATCATCGTCTATCTTCGGCAAACGAACGCGCGATAAGAAGATCTAATATAGAACAGTTACATCCACGGAAGTACTTACCTTACCTATATTCAAGCATAGTGATTTATTATTCAGTGTGGGTTGACACATTTTACTTGGTATTCTTTCAATTCCATCCTAATCCTACTAAGCTTCATTAATAATACTTGCTCTTCTTAATAAGTTCACGCAATAGTCCAACGTGCGGGATTTGTACTCGCGATCGCGTCCTCAGCAGACCTTGCGCAATTTGTTGGGCTGTTTTTGCTTCTCCTATGTATTTGGGATGTTTGAAGTCTCTGAGAATTATAAAGAGAATAGGTTCTAAAACGATTTCAAAAGATCAAAGGACCTGGGATCGACAAAAACTAAAATCTAAAGTTTTTTGTAAGGTTTGTGACGCATTGCCCTTGAACATTCGCGGCTTCACTCCACGAACATCCTATCAGAAATGTGTAGTCAAATGCTAGTTCACCAAACGAATGTTGTGTTTTTTGTAATGGAAGAACACGAAATCAACAGGTTGAATGGCTCTCGAACATTGCCAGTTCTGAGTTGTGTAACTCTTTTATGACGGGATAACTAAAGGAAAGTACAGTACAATAACCCGGCCGACAGATAGACAAAAAGGCGGGGGGATGTCCTTGCGCGCAAGGTCGGGTAGTCGTTGTGTATGTTGTGAATTCAGGGATTCTTCTAAAAGTTTTTGACCTTGACTCTTGTTTTCTGAGTGGCCACAACCTTTGTACAGTATTAATCACTTCCACATCCACTCTCCTTTCCACATCTGCGTCATTTTATACCATCCCTTGTAAATAAATTCCCCAATAACCTTTCTTTGCATTTTGGTAAAAATAAGTAGGATCCCTGAAAATGTCTCTAGGTAGAGTTTGCTTCTGAGAAATTTGTCCTTGCTTTTGAACAACACGAGGAAGTCGTTAAAAACACATAAATATGCAGATAGTTTTATCATCTTTAAATTGGTCTAAGCTAAGCTATTTAAAAAAAAAAACTCCAAATTAGAAGTAAGTATTTAAAAAAATCACATTGTCTACTTTTCAATCCACGATGGCGGCGGAGCGAGTGGAATGTTCATAAAAAGAAGTCACGTACTGACGTGTCACAAATTTATCATTAGCTTTTTAGGGTAAACAAAACAGCCGTTAGTATCCAAATATTGCAAACACTTGAGATCTAAGAACAGAACAGTATTTAATTTAACCTCTCTCGATGGAATAATATCAATGTCGGACAAAAAGTTTTCTCCTGCCCAAAACCCGATGTCAATTAATTCATTTTCGGAGGGGTTGGCACTGAAAGCGGATGCCATCTAACGTTCGTAACGATCACGCGGTATTATTATTAGCGGATTGTATTCAAAAACTTGTCTTCTAACTGATGTTATAAATTGTTATTTAACTTGTGATTTGAAGATCAACTAATTCTTTGGCGGTTTCATGAAATGGCTATGACATGATGACATGGCAAATTGACGTAGTGTCAATTTGCTTACCTATTAAATTCCCTGAATGTTACCTACCGGAAATGGAGCTAACTATGAAGAAATGCAACTTTTTAATTATCATGGTGTCCCAGAAGAAAATCATAAAAAGATAGAACGCGATTCTCAGGGAGTTAGTCATATTCAATATAGAACACCATAGCTGAATGTCGTTTTGATGTCACTAGTTCAGACAGAGTTCGGGGCATCGTACCATTGCATGATAAAGAATTTCGTTATAATCGCAAGTCATGGGAGTTTCCAAATTATTTTTTACATTAGCATAGCTTGCTATACCCGTACAGTTTTTATGTACTGTGCAGGCCGCCCCCGTCTGTATGCTGTTGGCGCTATCAACCTTAGTGGAAGTGCTCAGGTGCGGTTCGTCAAAGTGCGGTTCAAATCAGTGCTCTGAGTGGAATACCTCTTTATTGGGACGAACTGTGATAGGTAAAAATCTGATCATGATCACTATTTTTTTTTTTTTTTTTTTCTAATAACTCACTTGAAAAAAACATACCAAACCAATACGATTATTAATACAAAACACTATGGGCGGCCTTATCGCTTTGCTTAGTACTTGTATTCCACCAAATAAAATTAAATCCCATATTCCGTTGACCCAATTCTAAATGAACGGTGGACCTACCTGTATTTGGTATTGTCATGTCTGCTCTCATTTCATTTTCAAACAGGTGACTACGCAGAAGCTACGGTGGATAGCAAAGCAATCGCCACAAACTGTAATGCTTTGTTTTGGACAATTTTCTTTCACCAGAATTTTTTACATACCCGCCCCATATTTACAACTAGTTTCGTTTGACCACAAAATTCCGCGTATCGTCGATTACATATTGCACAATGACCTCTTGACAATTAACTGAAGCCCACAATAAGGTTTTAAAGATTAGATTATACCAGTTCAGCTGTCAGATTCCGATCCGAGAAGTTGGATACGAATAACTCGTAATTGGACGGTCCAACAATGATATGGTTTACGATTTTTAGGTTTGGTTGATTGCGTCGTTTCCCTTGTATGTAATTGAATATGCGTGAACCCTTTGATGCAAGGTTTATACCGGATAAACTGTAATTAGTTACCATAAAATAAATTGCTCGTAACGTAAGATATATTTCTGGGAATTAATGTTCCTACCTATAAGCAAGTAGTATGCGGAGTCTTGGAGGTCAAAGGAACGCCCGCGGCCTAAGCAGCTGGTGTAGCCCCGACACAATGGGAACGTCGAGAGTATATTGTAATGTGTATTTTGGACATGAGGGGTTGTCTCCCCAAACCGACGCGAAGTCGGTGCACAGCTGCCGTCGACGTTAGAACAGCGTTAGATCCCCATTGACAACATGCTCTATATTAAAGGTATAAAAGTCCATATCAATGGACGCCATGGGCGCGCCATGTCGATGTCGTCAGCAGCGACGCCTAACAATACAATAATAGGTAATTAATTAATTATATCAAATTGTAAGTACTGAGTACTTACCTATAACATGCATAATGACTGCCGCCTGCTGATGCTAAAATTAAGTTTTTATTTTATTCTTTTTATTTTATTTGGCATCATCGGTTGCGTTTGAATGAAGGTCGCCGGTCGCGGTCACGGTCGGCAACGCGGAGAGATTCAAAAGTGGTAACTTTTTACTATTGAGAGAAGATGCATTATACCTAGGTACTTACTTAGTTTAAGAAGAAAAATAAATGATGGTTTTTTTTTTTTTAAGTGTAGTATATCCACCAGGTGGACGAGGGACACGTCTTCCATGGGCGACGGCGACGATTTCATCGCAAATTCGCAATTGGCATGCACAAAAATAACGTACCTATAGGTAATTACCTACTCCTTTGCCTAATTGATATAGGTAGGTACCTCTTACCTACCAATTTGCCGCACAGCCACTCTATGGACACTCGACTGTCCCGAAACTTTAGTTATTTATATAAGCAAGTACCTACCTAGGTTAATATTTGGAAGTCTATTTATTTTTATTAAGTGAAAGGCCGTGATCATTAGATCAGACGATCTTGAAGTTTTCACACGATAATGATAGATGAACTACTCCACGTAACTCCGTTCGTTACATAGGCGTCTGTATAAGGTACGTTTGTAAGTAAAATAATGATTCATACAATGACGTATATGTATATGTATGTAGAGGTAGGTATAGCGTCGGTTTAGTGCAAGCGTTCTGGATTGAGCTCGTTGTGTTGTGTTTAGTGGGCTCGTTCTCGTCGCTCGTACGCACGCATGGAGTATGCGACGGCCAACCTAAAAAAAATCGGTCGATACGTTGCGTTGTAAATATTTCAAAAATACTTTTCCTTTCAAATATTTTTATTTTTCACATTTGGTCAAAAGACAGCCCGGGCGTTACTTTGCTTTTATTGGATTACCTAATCAAATAAGGAAGGTTTGTTGATTTGATTCGCGCAGTGGAACATCAGCATCAGTTGGGTTGGGGCCCAGGCCTTCTGATGGTAGTAGCTTTGTTCCTTACCCTCGTGTAAGGGCAGGATAAGCTATTTGAAGGGCGTTTTCTCCTTGGAGCTACGTCTCGTCTACTTGTAATTTTAAGGTGAAGCGGGACACGAGGCGGGCGACGCCTGTACCAGACGAAGTAGGCGGTGTCGGGCGACCGCCCTCCGCGGGCCCCGGCCGAGCGCTGTGGAAAACGCATGGGCGCGGGGCGCCGTCACACGGACCCAGTAACAAATATACTTCACGAACCTGTTATCGCTCTTAGTGATTGACCATCAGTTCCATTTTGTCGATATTAGTTAAAATCAAATTAATTAGAAATTTTTAAATTTCAGAAAATACCCTTTTAAAAACTACCCCTTTGCCCTCGTTCGTAATTTAAGAATGTATGAAAAGCTAACATGTCGTTGTGAACGTATCAGTATTTAATGTTGACCTGTACCTGTTAGATGTTAAAAAACTATTAGAATCCTTCATATTATCCTTCTAAAACCAAAATACTAATGTCTTCCCGGAACGCAGCAGTGCTTTGCTGCATTGTAATGTAAATTCGAGTGCGAATTCAGTGCACAACATAGCACTGTAACACTGTAGCGCAACAAGATTATTTTATTACTGGTTTGTTGCAATTCGTTCTTCTAACAAGCGACAATTTCGGAAAACGTGCATCATGGATCGCAATCAGTTTACAGTTGCAAATAAGTCCGGCTTTAAGTAGGGCAGTTTGTGTGCGTCTCAAAATACGTAGTCATAGAATCATAGTGAGGTGCTGAACAGTGCAACAAGATATAATTTTTAATTGAGGTTAATACACCGGAATTAGTATTATGTAGTGGGAACACGTCACATTACACTGTTCGGAATAAGTAATTATATTAAGAAATGGAAGAACCACAAGCTTCGAAGCACTACTGGATGGGTCTTAGGGCGAAAGCGCTAGGGTAGCCGGCGAAATTCCAATTGTCTTTTGCAATTTGCACCTCTATCTCAGGTTGTGTGGTAATAAGTTAGGTGCGCGGCATCAAGAAGTTAGTCGTGGGTTACCAGAAAAAAACATCTTTTTCTTTCAGGGTCTTTTTTCATATAACGCAAGAACGGTATCCATAGTTAGTCAAGGAATTAAAATGCTTAAAGCAACAATAAAATTAGGGCGAGCAATTAGGGCAATAAGGGATAGTGTCGTAAATAGCGCGAGCAAAAGATATTTTTAACCGACTTCTAAAAAAGGAGGAGGTTCTCAATTCGGATGTTTGTATTTTTTTTTTTATGTTCGCACATAACTCCGTCGCTTGCCAACCGATTTGAAAAATTATTTTTTTGTTGGAAAGGGTGTACTTCCCAAATGGTCCCATGAAATTTTTTTCGAAATCTGACAAGCGGTTTTTGAAAAATCAACAAAAATCTAAAAATTCAAAAGCAATATTTTGTAAAAGGTGATCAGCAGTTGACATTAGGCTATTGTAACTTAGATAAATTACAAACTCTCCCACTAAAAAGTACAAAATAAAAACTTTTTTACAAAAAAAATAACCGACTTCCAAAAAAAACACTACAAAGTGCTAAATAACTTTAATTTCGGAAGTCGGTGTCAATAAACGAAAATGCAGAACCAACGACACCGACTTCCGAAATTAAAGTTATTTAGCACTTTGTAGTGTTTTTTTTTGAAAGTCGGTTATTTTTTTTTATATATTTGATTGTTCATCGACACAAAAATATTGGTACGTAGGTATTATTAATTTATTTTACCGCGAAAAAATATCTAGGACGAAAGTAAAATGAATAAATCCTAAGCAACACTGGCCGTTACTACACTCGATATAACTTTAAGATCGATACTTGCGCTTCACTAAGGTGTGGCGTTCTCTCCCCGAGGGCCCCGGCTCAGCCACGCCCAGCGCGCGCATTCTCAAACAAAATCCGCAGAAAATGTTGTGCGAAGAATCGAGTAGAGTCTGCGTCGTTCGTTTCGTTCAGTCACGCACGTCACATCAGTCAGGCAGCTCAGTTGAGTAGTGATCTCGATAGCCGACGAACCGTACGCACGGCGCACACGTGCCAAACGCGCCCATCCCTTCTCCGCCGCACCGCACTCCCGAGCGATTTCGCCGCTCGCTCGGTGACGCCACCGTCCGTCGCTACTCCGCCGACGCCGCTTGTGCTCGGTGTCGTCCCGTACGGAGCTTTGCTACATCATACTATATTATGTAATACGAAAATAAACAGCTCAAAGCAACCACGTGTGCGCGCCGGCCGGCTTACATACAAATTCTTAATAATTTTAAACATCCAATCCGCTCCCAAACCTCAGTTAATATCAAAGAGTGAGTGATAGGTGAAACAAATAAAAAAAACATTCCAATCTTTTAATCAGTATTTTAAAAATTTAAATATTATCGTGGCTTAAGATAATCGAATACAAACAAGTGAAAATGTCTAATTCTGTGGAACAACAATTTAGCGAGCTTAGTTTGTCTCAAGAGGACCATGATCAATATGAACCAGAGGATCATCAAGACCAAAGGTTAGTACCAAACGTGCTCAAGACATTCTAATAATAACGTTACAAATAATTTACCAATGTACCTACTGGACCCTAAGGCTAGCCTTAAATGTTAATTTACCAAAGGAATAAAAAACAATTTCAGCATATTTTTTTGCAAAAAGTTGCGCGAGAATAATTCTTGACTAGCTCTATTTGACTAGATACAAAAAAAAAAATCTCATAGTACAAGTGAGCCAAGTGAAGGGGCGCTAAAAATCCTTCAACATGATTAATATGTACACACGGCTACACATCAAGTTATACATAACTGGTCTACGCTTACTTCTGATTGTACGAAAAATACAATGCGAGGTCAGCTAAAACTCGAAATGTCTTGAAATGAAAGCTTCATGTGTCGCCGTGTGTACAACTAAACATTGATTTATTCTACCTACAGAATACCTAAGCCGTAACGTTTTTTGTTTATTAGTCCGCAATTTTTTTTTACTAGCTACATATTTCAAGTATTATTAAATCGATTCCTAGATTATTGATTTGGAAGCCGGGTTTTTATTGAGTTTCAACATTGAGACCCGATCCACTGGTACCTATATTGTTCGTTTTTTTTTGTTGTATTTAGATTTTACGTAAAAATAATACTGTGATAGTCTGACTCAGCACATTAGGACATAAGTCATTAATATTCATGAGGTTACAGCGCCACCTAAATATCTTACTGGTTTATCTCCTTTATATCTTTATTTAATTAATATTTTAACAATGTGTGGTATGAGCGTGAGTATCCACTGACTAATGATAAACAGCGACGACAAAACATGGACACCGATATGAAGAATCAACGGCTTTGTTGTTCAAAAATACTGCTGAATCGTTATTCCCGACCCCGAACAAGTGTGTAGCAACCCTTAAGGTAAATACATAGGTAGGTACATAGTGTCATATAAATGTCACAGGTACTTTTGCGGCAGAAAGGACTTTAAAATAAAAACATACTCCCTAATGTTAATTGCATGAATGGGGTACTTGCCTAAATTAGGAGTAGTCATTTTCATTGTCATCATTCGATTTGAAACTGAATAAAGTGCTAAATAACTTTAATTTCGGAAGTCGACTTCCGAAATTAAAGTTATTTAGCACTATGTAGTGTTTTTTTTTTTTGGAAGTCGGTTGTTTTTTTTGTAAAAAAGTTTTTAATTTGTACTTTTTAGTGGGAGAGTTTGTAATTTATCTAAGTTACAATAGCCTAATGTCAACTGCTGATCACCTTTTACAAACCAAAAACAGCTTGTAAGATTTCGAAAAAAATTTCATGGGACCATTTGGAAAGTACACCCTTAAAAAAAAAAATTAAAATACAATAAAAACACAAAAAATAATTACACAAAAAAATAATTTTTCAAATCGGTTGGCAAGCGACGGAGTTATGCGCGAACAAACATTCGAATTGAGAACCTCCTCCTTTTTTAGAAGTCGGTTAAAAATTAAAACAATATGCCTCCCTCCCCCCTCCCATATATCTGCGAAAAAAAAGGCACAAATTACGAAGAGAAAAAATATTTATGGTACTATAAATTATCTGCAATTTAAACGTAAAGTCGTAAGTACTGGACTAACAAAACAATACACACTTGAACGTGTGAGTCCCCATTTACATAAGTCAAAAAACGAGAGCATGCGCGCGCGTTACGTGAGAAGCGCACTTACCGTAACGAATCTCAGATAATTAGAGCAAATTATGTGCTACATACAATAGTGATTCAAAACTTCACTCTAAACGTGTCCTCTCTAAGTTTTTTGTTACTAAACGAACAGAACTGGATTGTTAAATTAGTACAATGTACGCCTACCTATATAACATGCGATTAGACTGCAAAAATACTCCCCAGCGATGCCCTAAGCCGAGGTTCGTACCACACAGGGGGTGCCCTTAGTGTGCAGTCGCTGGGTCTATTAGATATTCGCCCCTGGCTGGAGGCTTAAGAGTTGAGTTTACTTAGGCAACAACAGGATAGTCCGGTTAAGTAGTCACAACCTCTCAAGGTCATTACGAGATGCCATTTCCTAAATAAAAGCTGAAACACTGTTGCAAGTTTGAGGGCCACGGGGACACACCGGGACGAGAGCGCTCTCATCTTACATTGTCGCACTCGGCCGGCATGTCTATGTGAGTTTAGAGCCGACGGAACACAATCGCCACCTGTCTCGAGGAGGACGATGGAGGCGGCGGATAAGGAGAAAGGGACCAAGACCTAACCCGCAGCAGACGCACTGTGGAAAAGGGATGAAATAGAGGCAATAACATGTAGCTGAGGTCCAATTATTTCAGTGGGTGTAGTCGGGGTGTGCACGATTCGATAAGATGCTAAGAGGGAATGTGTATGCGTTACGCGACTGTATTGCATAAGAAATGAGTATGTAGGGAAAATTTAAGCTACGCTTGCCGCGGTTGGTCTGTGGATGGTGGGTGACCATCTTTACATACCGAGACCCCTCCGTGCCTCGGAAAGCACGTTAAGCCGTTGGTCCCGGCTGTCATTCGTGGATCTTTCATGTGATGCGGAGGAATGAGGAACACGTCGTGGGCAAGTCTTGAGTATGAATGTGAAGACCAAAGAAATGATGGATGGCTTGCGCGTAAGGGTTATATTTTATCCTAGTTTTACAAAACCTTGTAGAACTCTAACTTTTCCTGAACAGTGTGCCAACTCGGACCGAAATGGTAGGCATGGCCTTGCTAGCGCTCACAGCACAAGTTCTACAACCTTATTATTATTTATTAAAACTGCCCGTGCAACTTTTTTGTGCCTGTGTGTGTACATTTATTTTCGTCTATTTACGAGGTGCATTCAATAAGTACCTAGCCTCATCGCCAGAGGGCGCTGTAGTTTCAAAAGAGTTTTACCACAGTGTAGCACATTCTTTTTTAATTCTTTTTTCAAATTTTCATGCCAATCCCTTCATTTGTTTTAATTTGACAACTTATGGAAGCGAACGTGTCGATCGGTTTTACAAAAATGGAAAAAGAGCAGTATCGTTAGGTGATTCGATTCCTATTTTTGGAAGGGAAAACGCGCATCGAAATAGAAGAGCGCTTGGATGCTGTGTACGGTGACTCTTCTCCATCGATGGCCACCGTCAAGAATTGGTTCAACGAGTTTGCACGTGGCCGTACGTCGGTTTTTGATGAACCACGTCCAGGTGCACCGAAAACAGCTGCTACGGAGGAAAACATTAAAAAAATCCATGATCTCGTATTGGCAGATCGCCGATTGAAGGTTCGCGAGCTAGCTGAGACTGTAGGCATTTCAGAAGGAACAGTGCATCATATTCTTCACGAGGAACTCGGCATGAGAAAGCTGTCGGCGCGATGGGTGCCGCGTTTACTCACACCAGAAAACAAGCGCAACCGTGAGACCACATCGGAGACGTGTTTGGCGCTGTTTAAGCGGAATCCAGCGGAGTTTTTGCGTCGTTTTGTGACCGTCGATGAAACCTGGATCCACTGGTACACACCAGAGACCAAGGAGCAATCAAAACAATGGATCCAGACCGGGGAACGTGCTCCAAAGAAGGCGAAAACTGTAAAATCGGCCGGAAAAGTTATGGCTATCGTTTTCTGGGATTCACAAAGACGGTGTGATCTACATCGATTACCTCGAGAAGGGTAAAACAATTACAGGGCTTTACTATGCCGATTTAATGGGCCGATTCGACGCCGAATTAAAGAAAAAACGACCCCATCTGGCGAAGAAAACAGTGCTGTTTCACCACGACAACGCACCGGTTCACACGTCTGCCGTTGCCATGGAGAAATTGGTCGAATTACGCTACGAATTGCTGCCCCATCCACCGTATTCTCCAGATTTGGCCCCTTGTGACTTCTTTTTGTTGCCTAATCTGAAAAAATCACTCGCCGGGAATAGATATGGATCAAATGAGGAGGTCATCGCTGCCACGGAGGCCTATTTTGCAGTTTGACAAAAACTATTTTTCGGACGGGTTAAAAAAGTTGGAGCATCGCTGGGCTAAGTGTATCGAACTAAAAGGAGACTATGTTGAAAAATAAATTGCCACTTTTCCAAAATTTTCGTTTACTTTTTGTAGGCTAAGTATTTATTGAATGACCCTCGTATATTCCAGCTTATTAAATGAATCCTTATGAATATCCTTATCTTATGAATTGGTCAAAATTGTTTACGGTTTGAGATACCTACACTGCTTTAAAAATACTTTTTGGCCGTTTTCAAGAAATCACCTTAAACAAGTTTAAAAGCCTTATTACACTACACTATATTCAGGGACCATTTCCTTAAATCAGGATGGTGAAATAAGAGAAAGGGAGGAAGAGCCCAATAAAAAAAAAAACACATTAGGGATTTAAGGCGCTACCTCGAAAATCTAAAATCCTCGAAAACCTACTAAGGGAGCGAAAGTGATACATAACTTTTGAAGCGCTAAAGAAGAGAGTTGGCTATAAGGTGCGTTTGCTCGGAATAAAACGACGTATGTGCCAAACCGAATTTACTCCTTTTTTAACCAAATTAACGAATTAAATTTAAAACTACTTTTGAGTAAACTTTTTGATGTGATAATTCTCTTTCCATTGAATAACTCTTATGCGTTACGCCGTGATGCTGAAAAAAGAAAAAAATTCGCCCGCGAGGTATGTCGATAAAAACTATCCTATGTCCTTCCCCGGGATGCAATCTATTTCTCTGCCAAATTTTATCGAAGTCCGTTCAGTGGTTTAGGCGTGAAAAGGTAACATACAGACGTTACCTGCATAATTAAGGTTATTTTTATCAATAAAGTAAATATTAAATACATAATAGAATTAAAACACATCCGCGACACTTCACAAGCATACAATTCTTTCTGCGCGCTTTACTGTACGCTCATATGTACACGCGCTTTTGCTACACGTTCCTCCTGTACGTACGCACGTAGACAGACTGGCACACGCTTATTACCTCAAATCGTATTCGTAAAATCATTGTTACTGACAGTTCTACTAGTTAGTGCAAATACGAACCGAAATGTAGCGCGCTTGTAAGCGTTTCTGCATAACAGGACTATCAAGCACAAAACGCGTAGGTCAGTAACCGCCCGTAATTGCCTACAACACTAATACCGGAGCACCGTCCTGTCCGCACAGTGAGTGTGTGTATGCGTGTGGGAAATTCATTAATATTGTTGTCTGATCTAAGCTATATAACCCTTAGAAACCCTTTGAACGGGTAATCGAAATGGTGTCCCTGGTTGCGTGTGGTACGCAATTAGGCTGCTGCTTCTCTTTTTTTGCCATGTTAGAAACTATAGTAACACTCTCAGTGAAGAGGATAATGCAACTTCTCCCAGTCGAAGCGCGGTTTAAGAATACATAACACCACAGTGAAAAAGATTTGTTGGCTCAAAACTTGCGTCACTTACACCGTTATACGGCATCCATGGGCATTATCACGGCGGCGGCGGTGGCAGCGCTTAGGCTATGGCAGTATTTTTTTAGGGCACAAGCAAGCAGGATAGATACATGGTTTGCTCCACACCCTGGTGACGTACCGTCGAGGTAGCCACACTTGGTCATCTTTCCAATTGGGTCGGAGGCGGTTCAGGGTACTTGCAAGTAGGCCGGGGCAGGTTGCACCCTGTGAGAAGATGCTCGCTTAGTGGTACGCATTGAGCGGGTGGAGGGTGACTTACTAAGGTCGGTGAAGAAAAACATGAGAGGAAACCTTCATTTCCTATTTTTGGTTCTAGGCAACCGTAAATTCTAAGACATGATGTGATATCCCCAACCCGCACTGGGTCGGCGTGGCAGATTATAGCCCGCTACCGCAATTTGAACGGTCAACCGCACGTCTATTATAAAAAACAGTAGCAGTAAGGGCGCCTTTTATTGACAAAAAAAAAAAGCGCCCTTACCGCTACTGTCTTGACTAGTCTTGAGATTGTAGTATGAAACACACTATACAGCTATTTGAAAGAGAAGATTTTCTAAGGCTTTGTTATAAATATTTAAGAAAAACATAATAATAATCTGTATATTTTTCAACAAGGCTTACCAAAATTTTTAAAATAAGCTATTTTTTTTAAGGCTTGACGATAAACATTGAAGGATTTTTTTTTTCCAACAGAGCTTCCTGAGTTATTGTATATATTCGTGAAAGAGGAGATTTTCTAAGGGTTGTTGTTTTTTGAATAAATACAAATAAGGGTTTGTTTTGCGGTTACGTCACATTCACATAGAATTTGATCGGTCAACCGCACGTCTATTGTAAAAAACAGTAGCAGTAAGGGCGGGCGCCTTTTATAGTTACAAAAAAAAAAACCGTCCAAGTACGTGTCGGACTACGCACAATGAAGGGTTCCGTAGTTGGAATGAATTTATCCGCAGAACAAACTTAACATTGTAGTTGAAAAACATGTTCTCCCGTACATTCCAACTGAAAATGTAAGTTTGTACGCACAATATTGAGAAATTTACTATGTTGTTTCAAGATCATAGACTTCTTATTAATTTTCCTGTAATCTATAGGTATAGAACTATTTTCTGTATTTTTTTTTTTTTCAAAATTTTAGGCTCAGTAGTTTCGGAGATAAGGGGGGGAATGGTAAATTTCCGTCTATTGTCTTAAATAACTTTAATACAATTTACTTTAAAATTATGAAAAAAATATATTTAAGATCCTCACGGTAAGCCCCTTTCATTTGATATGTCACACGGTACAGATAGCGATACTTTTTTTTTAAATTGTCTATTTACCCCTCAAAAATGACTCGAATGATTGAATGAATGATTTTCAAAACTCATTTCTTTACGTTGTTGTTGGTGTTTGGGTTCGTTGATGTTTGGGTCACAGAGATTCATATTATGTGTACCAAATTTCAACTTAATCGGTCCATAAGATTCGGAGCAAATTGGCTGTGACAGACGGACAGACAGACAGACACACGAGTGATCCTATAAGGGTTCCGTATTTTCATTTTGAGGTACGGAACCCTAAAAAAGTAAAAAAAAAATATATAACTGCAATTTATTTGCATCGTTAAAAATTCATTGAATCGTGTATTCATTTTACACGATACTAGGCCAAAGGTGTCCTGTCCTTCACCACAATCCTCACTGAAAACTTCAAGAAAATCAATTTTTGAGAACGCCAAAAAATAGTCAATAAATTGTCATAAATAGTCACCAAGGTCAAAAAATAGTCTCATTATGATTTCGAAATACTCCCAGCCGTTTAGTTGCATTAGAGGTGGGGATTGTGTGGAGACCACACAATGCTCACCAACCTATAGCTATAACTTCGGAATCATTAAGCGACTATTTTTTTGACCTTGGTGACTATTTATGACTATTGGTTGACTATTTTTTGGCATTCTCAAAATCGATTTTCTAGAACTTTTCAAAAGTGAGGATTGTGTGGTGAAGGACACGACCAAAAAGTCAAAAAAACATATAATATACCAAAATGTTAAATCCATATTCCTTCCTAGTTAGTTACACGAAATAGAAAAACCACATTTTTTTTCAACATAACCCCTTAATACAAGTTGAATAACAAAAAAACTGGTCAAGAGCGAGTTGGGCTCGTGCAACGAGGGTTCCGTACAAATTTGTAGGTAGGTATGTAAATAGTTTTAAATTTTTTTTTTACGTATCACAGGCTTTTTTACTATCGATTTTCAAATTTTTTCCTTTATTTCTGCTACATGGCCATGCCCAAATTTCATAATTCTAGGTCAACGGGAAGTACCCCTATACATTTTGATGTCGAAATATGTTTTTTGCGGCATAAACGGCGTATCTTTTTTTACGTTAACTTATTATTTTTTATGGTTTTCAAGGGCGTCAAAGCCGATAGTGAGGTCAAAACGAAAATCCAAAATGGCGGCTATATTTTTTTATAGTTTTCATCATGGGTGTCGTTTTCATGGTTTTCGAGGTTGTTGGAGCCGTAAATAAAGTCAAAATGAAAATCCAAGATGGCTGCTGTAAAACTTTTTTTTGTTAGGTAATAGATACTTTTGATTATGTTTCTGATTAGTGACCGCGTCTGCCTAGACTAGATCCGGCCTAGTACTGACTAGTGCCTACCTATCCTGAAAACCAATGCACGCCACTGCCCTTATTAGTAGCTATCCCTGCCATCCCTACACTATGTTGGATTTTGTTTTGGTGGGTTTAATGTAAGGGCAAATAACAAAAGTTATGTACGTTAACCTTTCGCTCTAGATTTGATGCAACATGAAGTGCTACAGACTTAGGTATGTCTGAACTGGCTTATTCCTTTTTTCCCCCCTGACAGAATCCCCCTCAGGGGGGAAATCTGGACTCTAATCTAAAAAGAGTCCAGAAATCCCCCTTGTCATTTTAAATTATTCCACTTTTCCCCCCTGAGAGAATAACCTCAGGGGGGAAAAATGAACTCTAATTTAAAAATATTCCAGAAATCCCCCTTTTCATTCTTGATTATTCCACTTTTCCCCCTTGTGTTTAGTTTTAATTTCTACGCTCAAGTAAATAAAAAAAAACGTGATTCGACAATACATTTAATATTAATATATTAAATATTAATATTAAATTAAAACAGTCTTTTTTTTCACAGAATTTTGTTAAGTAACAAAATGTGATGAAGAGTAAAAACAATCACAAACAAACAGCGATTAGGGAAATCGGTTGATTTTAGTAAAAGTAGTAATTAAAACAGTTCAAACAAAGAACCTACCAAGAAAAAGTAAATTATTTAGCATATCCCCCCTGAAAGTTTCCCATAATAGCATCACTTACTTAAATATAAAACAATTATCAAGTTCAAAGTGATTATCAAAGTAAAATTGAAGTACAAAGATAAAGAGAAAATATAAAATAAAACAATCACTTGTAGACAACATGGTTGACTAGTAATTAGACAGTTTACGAATACTTAAAACAACATTATTATACGTACAACAATTAAAAAAAACTATGTAAGTAACACTAATAACAACCAAAAATACTAACAATTCAAAGTAAAAATAAATCATTTAGACAATGCACCGAGAGTAAAACAATAAAAAACATACAGTAATCAAAAAAACTAGGTAAGTAATGCTAATAACAATCAAAAATACTAACAATTCAAACTAAATGCACCGAGAGTAAAACAATAAAAAACGTACAGTAATAAAATAAACTAGATAAGTAATGCTAATAACAATCAAAAATAATAACAATTCAAACTAAAAATAATTCATATAGGTAATGCACCGAGAGTAAAACAATAATCAATTCGAAGTAACTATAAAATATAAATCACCTAAATCAACGAGGATTATCTTCCTTATAAAGTATTAAAATTCAAATTATTTTAACTTTTCTAGGAAATGTCCAATTGTTATGCTCCCGCTTATTAATTCCATTTGTGTCTCGTGAATAAAGTCATTTGTCTCGATACTTCCTTTCGTTCTATTCTTCACGTGAACATTTTTCGACACTTTGTTGGCACGAACTTCATTAACTGATGCATCTTCAAACAAAACATTCAAAAGCTGTGATAGGTTAGCCTTTTTTTTCGATACAATTCCATTAATTTTTTTATGCCAGGCTTCTAAGAGGTTGGTAGTCCTGTGACGTTCACCGAAGACGCACCAGATTTTGATGAAGTTCTTATCATTTAGCCATTGTTGTAACATATATTGGCGAAATTTTTTGCTGTTATCATCGTCTGGGCTCTGGCTGGCTACATAAAACCACCCATTTGTAATTTGATCTTCTGGTAAGAGAGGTAGAACAGCGGATAGTGCCACTTGTCTTTTCTGGACCTTAGATTTTGTCAAATTTAATGCACGACCTTTCTTCCAAATCGCTTGTAAGTAATGAAAATAGCACCCTTTTACTGTAACGTTTGGAAAGACAGTTTGAATGGCGTTCATTAGAAATTAATATAATATTTATTAATATTATAAAGCGAAAGTGAATTTGTTTGTTACGCTTTACGCCCAAGTTCGCTCCTGCGTTCTAGGTTATCTAGGTAATATATCTGCCGACGCCCGCGGCAAATATTTTGGCAATCAGCACCGGCAAATAAATTTTAACATATCAGGGGGGATTTTTGGACTTTGTTTTTTTGCGATTCTAGTTTTCCCCCCTAAGGGGGATTATCAGGGGGGAATTGTAGACTTTTTTTTTTAGAGTCCACTTTTCCCCCTCAAGGTGCTATTTCAAGGGGGATTTGTGGAATAAGTATTTTTTTCGATTCCCGTTTTCCCCCTTAAGGGGGATTATCAGGGGGGAATTGTAGACTTTTATTTATAAATTCCACTTATCCCCCTCAGGGGGGATTTTAGGGTGGATTTTAGGAATAAGCCGTCTGAACTTACACCAAGCCAAGACGTCGAAACGTCAAAAATAACTTGACGGTCAAGGAAAAGGATCACTGTTGGCTACTCCAGAGCAGAGCATAATTTTATGCGATACGATCTCTTAAAAGATAGTGTTCTTGAGCCAGCTTAAAATAATGTATACCGTGTGCATATGTGTGTGTGCGTGAGCATCACGGCGCAGTTGTTGCGGCTGACGTTGCACCTGCCGGCAGGTGGTTCGGCCCTGTCCAGCGCACGTGCCGTTGCCGCGCTCTTCAGATTACCTACCAACTGTTCGTTTTTTTTTTGCTAAATGATATTCAAATAAATTATTATTGCAAAAGGAGTTTCAAACATATAAAAATACCGGCCAAGTGAGTGTTGGACCACGCAAAATGAAGGTTCCGTAGTCGGGATGAATATTTACGCATGCACACAGCAGTGGATCCCAAATGGAAACCCGAGAAAGAGATGGCAGGAAGAGCTGGATTGGCCGGCAATCGCAGTAGACCGTGAAAAAATGAATGAGGGAAGGAAGGCCTTTGCCCTGTAGTGGGACAACACGACAACACAAATGCTCATAATAAAATAATAATAGTATTTATAAAATCCGTAGCAAAAACTTTGTAAAGCGCTGTGTTATTGGTGTCGGAATTTCTCAGTAACAGCCTGGAGTCTGGATTTGTGTCCGGTGGCGAAATGTAGGTTCTAACCCTTCGGGGAATATACGCGTTATGTTGTTTGTTTATAATTTCTCGAAAACTATAATAAACAAGTTGTTTCTGTGGGGTTGCATCCGAAAATATCCCGTATCGCAAAAACCTGTTGACTTAGATCGAAGCGAAGTCGCATTCACGCGGTTTCCGTTTCGAAAATTTAAGTTAACTTAATATTACTGGCGGTGACTTTAGTTCGAGCAAGTTATTTCCTACAAGCTGAAAATCAAATCTAGTGTGCATAGGTAGATCTGAACGCCCGCGCCAGCTGGAGACACGACGAATAAGGGTTCCGTTTTGCCACTTGGCAACGGAACCTTAAAAACGTTGATGATGACTGATGTTGATGCAGAAAAAGAAATCAGCAGTAATAATAATATCCTTTGAAGCTGCTATCATGGTAAAAAATAAACTTGGCTTTTTCTTTATTTTTTCTATAATATTCGCACATATTCAAAGATATCCATTTGTTCCATAATACCGAAATGGAACTGGTGAAAGGCTGGTGTTTTGGGGGACTGGACTGATGAGATATGGGATATTTTAGGTTATACTGATAGGCACGAAACTTGAGCGCTCGGTTTAAGAGTGTAAACCTATGGTAACAAAAGTCCCCACTCTTTCATCGAGCTCTCAAGATTCGTGCCGGTCACTGTACAACCGCGAAAATAACATATTCATAGTTTTTTGGAAAATACCTTTAAAAAAATACTTATTTTAGCAACACTGCGTGCTTACATTATCCTGACAACGGAACCCTTTATTGTGCGTGGTCCCACGGGTACTTCTTAGATCTTTATAAAAAACTGACGATTAGTCGTTTTCACATAACACGATAACGGCAATGACTACCTATATCGACGGACAAGTCATGTCATACGTATTTACTTGTGAAATGCTATCACAGCGTCACTGATAAATATTATCGCAGGACGATGACAACGACTGGTGCCGCGGCGCCGAGCGATGCTCTGGGTAACTTACTGATCCAACTAGGACTGGGATATGAATACTTCAGGTCTTCAAAAGAGCTTCTTTTACCGGTGACAGTGGTAACGGCTCCGATTTACGAGTTGTAGGTCGTGTGTTCGAAACCAGGTAGGCGCTGTACTGTAATTTTTTACACACATCACCATTGCTCTCAAAAAGGATGAAGGAAAACATCGTGAGGAAACCGGCATGTCTTAAGACAAAAAATTCGAAGACATGTGACATCTACCAACCCGCACTCGGCCCACGTGGTGGATTATGGCCCACTCCCTCTCACCAATGATTCATCATTATTTAGCTGACATTCGTCTTCGGCTGGACATCACTACTCCTGCTCGATTGATACATTGGTCTTTTTCCTATTGCTGTGAGTGTGAATCGATACCGGACCCGGACTCGGAATCTGAATAATTAATTAACAAGGCATGCCATAAATATGACCAGTGTTCGTTGCTACACAGAGTACCACCTGTACTCTGTGTAGCATGGACAATTAAATACCCGCTGATATTCGAAGGAGGCGGTTGTACGCCAGCTGTTTTATTCCGCTCGCGCAACGCGTAGTAAATAATGAAGCCGCTGAAAAATGTTAAACCATCTGGCAAAAGCAAATTCTTTTCATTAATGTAATATAATACCTAACGACCCGTGCGGCGGCCCAAAGGTTCTGGAGTGGCGACCACGTATTAGCAGGACGTATTCCACATTGAGCACCCGCTTAAATGGCACCTGAGTGAATGTGGAAATGTTGTTTCACTTAGTGGATGCCCAATGTGGAATACGTAATTTTGTGTGGAGAGGCAACATGCGGGGACAAAGCGGGGATTTAAAAAAATTCGATAAATTTAGTATCAATTTTTTTTTATGGCAACATCACGTCAATTTCAACGAATCTTCGGGGCTGCGTTCCGTTTGATCGCCCGTCGACGCCCGCTCATCACTAACAACAGAATAGCTTGCACAATCTCAAAGCGTGCAAAAGAGATGTCATTATCGCCGGTCATCAGCGGATGATCAGTCAATCAAACGGAACTCACCCCGGAGGAATCCCTGCTAAAAATATAGCTGCGTGAGAAAGAAAGTATGACACATACATGTTGTTTCAACTCGTTATATCTCAACAGTTCATGTTGAAGATAAAACGAGACGAATGAAGGACAGCCCGGCCGATGATAGGTAGGTACGGTACGATAGATAGGTACTTGTCACAGACTTTAAAATATCAAGGTCCGTGTTCCTTGTTATTTATGTTACATTGTTTTTTTTTTTTTATAATAAATATTATTGTTGATTTTTTGTATAGAAATGAGTTTATTTTATGAAATAATTCTGTGGGGCATCAGGATTTTGCTCTCTCCAAATTCGGGGATTTTCACTAATGATTTTGGTGAATCTAGAAAATAGGGATTGGGGCAACGCTTAAATTAAATGTAGGTACTACACGTATTACACTTATTTTTGATTGCAGTTTGTATGAACAGTTTGATGAATTCCTTTTGTTTATTAAGCAAATAACCTATTTACTATTTTCGAAAATTAAACCAGTCGTAATGATATCGGATTAGTGAATGGCATGGATTGTTGTTTTTATCAGTATGTGCGCGGAAGGGTGGGTGGAGGGCGGCGCGGCATTGTCGTTTTGCATTGCAAGTCCGTTCTGAGAACCCGCGTCGCGTCCGCTATACACAGCCTGTACTCAACTCGGTTCGAGTCGGTTCACTCATTCTTCAGTCACACGGCAACACTCGCAGTTGCGCCACAGCTCGTGTACGAATGGGCTAGGTTCATCACTCCTTCCGGTCGTTTTATTCATTTAATAAACTTTTACATGTAGTAATACGTTGATGTTTCTAATAATTCAATTGGAATCGTGGTGGACATTTCTGTTGAAGTGGTGAAATTGAAAGCGTCGGTGTGCACCCACATCAGGCGCGTGCTGTGTTAAGTTTTAAAACTTGTTTATGGCTTACAGAATGGCGAAATACCGCAGGTATGAATAGTTTACTAGGCTCTCCAATCTACACGAATACGCCCACATTCCTAAATCATCGTTACAGCTGTTACGATTGTAGTTTGACAACCGTAAACAGGTGCCTGCTTACATAATATTTGACATTTCATCTACATTTGCTGACATGCATTTCTGGAATGCAGTAAAAGCGTTAAAATTCATCAATAATTTCGATGCACATGAACACGTGGTGCGTAAAGAAAATGGCGGCGAGCAGAGAGCTGCCGCCCGCCGCCGGTACTGCGGCCCGTCGCGCCGCGGTCATGAATCACTGATACCGAACGCGCCGGCCGGCATCGCCGCCAGCCGCCATGAGTATGCTATGGATTTATTGATAACAACTTTTCATAATGTTCTCGCAATCGCAAGGTTTAATAAATAAGAACTATTTATTCGTTGGTATGCCTTTAAAGCAGTAAGGGCGATTTTTGTAGTGCAAATTTATGATGTAATATCATTTGTAAATAAATTATTATTATTATTAAGTACGTAATCTAATCTAATGCATAGCTGTAATTTTTACCGCATACACCTAAACAGGTAGGTACTTAACTAATATTCTTATTTATTTATTTATTAAAGATACACCAACAGCTTCTATGTATAATTTATCTTAAGTACATAAATCACAAAAGTCTCGGTCTTACAGTCGCCAATTACAGGTTTACCAGCAAACTCAGAAGAAATAAGTGATCACACATAATAATAAAAAAAGGCTGTAATATTCAACTCTCAAGAGAACAGCGTTCAAGTCTTCATTAGTTTGGAGTAACATAACTGCAAACACTACAATCTTGACCAACTAACACATTGATTAAATGTCCAGAATTGTACCTAACCTAGTGCGCGACTAAAATTTAATTTAGTAGACTCAAACTCAAAGCATTTATTTCAATTAAACCATTTACAGGCACTTTTGAATTGTCAAGAATTGGGTCAGTCAGAAAATATGAAGCTAGTTGCCCATTCCAAAGCGTAGGTACCTATGGAGAAGAACGGACAAGAAACTCCAAAAAAAGGAGGAGGTTCTCTATTCGTCGGAATATTTTTATTTTTTATTTTTTTTTACAAAAATATTAGTTTAATAGAAAATACAAAATTACTTAAAAATTACAAGGTGGCTGTTAAGAGAATTTTAACTAAAATGATATACATACTTATTTATATACCTACCTTCAAACAGGTTTAGACGACAGTCGACACCCCACTTCACCCCACAATATGCCGCCTTTTTTGGAAAGAACATGAGAACGAGTTTAACAGCAATCTGAAATTCTTGACTCGTTGTTGTACTGCACGTTAAAAGATGCAACATTTTTAGGTTAGTCAGTGGCCAATGACCAGGTTTAAAACGAAATTCGGTCTGGCGAGTCATATATTTAGGGTCTCCCTTATCGAAATTTTATACTGGGACACCATGGTCGCGCTGCCAAGAAAATGTATGGTGGTTATACGCCATCAACAGATGAGATACCTGTCCACCTTCTGAAATACCAGGGCCCTGTTCAATAAACGTTACAATCCGACAAATTTGTAAATAAATGACATATTTGTACATTGTAGGACAAGTGCTGTTTAATAAACGTTACAATTATGTAAGAATTTTACAAGTAAAAACATTACAAATATTACCATTACAAGTGCTGTTTACATGTGCAGAAAACGCCTGTAGATTTCGATGACAATATTGTATCTACAAAGGAGATGTTTCAAAATGTATGGAGCCTGGGCCAGGTCCTTGTACACTATACAAAAAAATAGGAAAATTCATTTAAAACAGTTCTCAACTGTCCAATTACTTTAAAATGGCTTGTTTTGCTGGTAAACACAAGAAATTACACTTGAAATTGCAACACACAGCAAAAACCCGTCATGGCGGTAAACTGTCATTTTGATTGATTAATGACGTTTGACATGTTTATTTCTGTGGAGGAAACCACACAAGAAAGTCGAAGTCCTTACAACACAAGCCGGGTAACAGTCCAAAAACGAAAGCTAGGTAAACAGATGGGAAAGAAACTGTATTAAATCCAAAAAACGAAAGCGAGGTTGTTAAAAAGAACTCCAGAAACTCAAAACAAAACGAACACAATCACGACCGACGACAAGACGAAAGTGACTGAAGTGACACTTTTGTGACAGCTAACAGTTCTATTTCTATGATCAATGGTTAATTGTCCTTGTTTTTAAGCACAGAGTAACTAAATCGGTGAGACGCCATGTTGAAAGTCGATAAAAATAATTGATAAGTATCAATTCACTACCAGAACAGTATACATTTAATTGAATTATCTGTATTTTTCCTGAATTCTATGGATTTTTCTCTTTTTTTTGAGTTACTGTACATAGACCTGGCCCATTTTGAAACATCTCCTTTATACTTAATTGTAAGTTACATAATGTTTTTGTTGAAGATTCTTAAATCGATTCTTAGATCTTAGAATCGTATTTAAGATCATGTTCTATTTTCATCACCAATTATTCGACGGTAGTTTTGCTGACCCGAAATTTTTTGTTGAACGTAAAATCTGTCACATCGAAGGTAATGTTTATCCTTTTACGAAAAACTCGCCGATGGCGTTCACTCATATATTCATCATCACTACTTCCACTACTAGTTGTTAGAACCATTTTTTTTATGAATAACAATTAAATTTCTTCACTTATTAAATTGAGGTACAAAGTTGTAAAGTTCTGACACAAGGCGAGTCCACCTGGGCAGCGGGATTGTCCGAAAGGGTTACCGCTGCCCCGGAACATAAAGGGCTAAGGAAGGAACACGGATGGGTTTTAGTCAGTAAGAGTCTTGACACTCCCTTCCGCTCCACCCAGAGCGGGAGGGGGGGTCATTTGATGAAAGGCGAGTCCACCTGTCGGAATTGTTCTACAATTTACAAAATATATAAATTTGTAATTACATTATGTGTTCAATAAAACAGTTTTCCTTACAAATATGTAAATTGTCACCTGTAAAGAGAAAATGTTTATTAAACAGAAATCTGTAAAATTGTATGGTAAAGGAGAAGTTTCATTTTCGGCCATAAACTGTACGGTAATGAAAAAATAGGAAATAATTCCACGAATTGTGGAAAAATATGATTTTCTGAAAATTCCCCTGATTACTTCGGCACAAAAAAATTATAGTTTTTCAAACTATTGCCATATTCTATTGAACATGGCGTCGTCTAACTTTATACTGCTTTCGTCCAGAAATCATGTTACATTAAAACAAAATAATATCACGTAGACGTTATTTATTTAGATTTAAAAGGCATGTATTTCTTTGCTATTATGATAAGAAAGTAAAACATCTATCTCAAACAATTTTTTGACTAATTACAAGAAAGTGTGACGATCAATTCATCTTTAAAAAAAAAAACTATTTTTGTGGATTGTAGACTTGTAGGTAGTTTTGAAGGAAAAATTCTAACCTTAGTTTGTATTGTTGACATTGACATCACATCAGTCTGTCAGTCTCGTTGTGGTCTCGTTCACACTATACCTCAGGCGGTGACTCCAACTTGCACGTACATTCTTTAAAACTGGGTGGTCATACTTTCGGGCTTCTGACTACCCGTAACGACTGATCTACAAATGACAGTCGGGACCAAACGGCATAGCGTGCTTTTCGAGGCACGGAGGGGTCTCGGTGTGTAAATATGGTCACCCATCCATAGACCGACCGCAACAAGCATAGCTTTACCTGATCGATTGACCCGTGCGGCTGTTATAACTTAGCTACGAGCCCCTTTAAAATTTATTATAAAATAAGACAGTTAATACCCATTCTACGCACTTTTATAACATAATCAAGATGAGCTGAAACCCAGAAATGGTGCAAAAGATTTGATCGTGTCTTGGTGGGCCCAAATCCCAAAAACAACAATCATATTATGAAAAAAAAACATTCTTTATTGTATTCAGGGGTTCGTTTTCCAGGTTTTCTAAAATGTACATGTTATGACCGGAGTCCCATACAAAAATGAAACTTCTCCTTTGTAAGTTGTATTCTTTATTAAACAGAAACTTGTAGATTTGTAACTTGTAAAATACAATTGGCATTGTTCATATTTTTTAAAATGTTGTAATTGAAAAACCATTTCGAGGAATAGCGTTACTAATAATTATGGACTAATTAATTTACGAAAAATATTAACATTTATTGATTTTTTTGATAACATACGATTGACCTTCTGTGCCCTTCAAATTACGTCACCTGCGACCGTACAGTTTAGTATCGTTACCTCAGACCTTCTGTGCCCTTCAAATTACGTCACCTGCGACCGTACAGTTTAGTATCGTTGCCTCAAAAATAAAATAAAAAGTAAGTGGCAAGTATTGTCTACAATCCGTCAGTGTCAAGTGTAAAATTATAATATGTCAAAAATATATTAAATTTAAACATTCCGACTTGCCTCTTATTCATCTCGTTTATAAATCTGATTACATTGTTTCAACAATCGACAATATTTAATATATCGGAAGAGCTATGGAATACAAAAAAAAATTGAATGAAACGCTATGGAATGAAAAATTTTAATAGATTGATACTTTGATAGGTGTGGATGACGTTGTGTTGACAGATTGAATTTTTTTATTTCTGTACTAGTGAGGCACAGCTTAGGGTTTCTGAACAGCACTTAATCTTTAGTGCCACTGATGACGTAACCTACATTAAAAAATTTAAATTTTTAAATATTTATAAAAAAATAACTATTGAGCCAACCATCAAAATATTCAAATTAGTTTCTCAAAATGCTCTAAATTTTCAAAAAATAAAATAAATTTTAATGGTTAGAAATTTTGGACAATCCCCATTACAATTTGTAACGTTTATTGAACCAGGGCCCAAGGTCTTATAAAACCTGCCAAGAGCAAGTCGGGCCCGCAAATGTAAGCTCATAAAAATATGATACCTAACACGATTATATTATTTAACTTTCATACATTCGAACTGACACAAAAAAAATTTGGTTTTTGTTTCGAGAAACAAAAACATAATTAAAATTCCTACGTATATCTCGAGAACAATTTCTGTAGACTAACAGAAAAATGTGATTCTAGTATAAAGGTTCAGTTTTTTCTTCTAAGGTTGTCGGGACCCCAAAAACGATCAATACCACATTTTTTTTTATTTTGAATCTATACGAAATACTCTGCTATCAACTGAAAATAAAAAAAGAATGCGTCTCTTTCTTCAGGTAATAAAAGAACTAACAATTACCTAATATTAAATATTGATAGACGATTAAAATAATAATATTATAAATTATTATGTTGTTGTAGATGATATTCAATGAAGTTTAATAATAAATAACAGTACCCGGTACTCCGTGCACTCTTGTTATAAAGTTTATTGACGCCTGTACGGTATGACGCAATTATTGAGGAGTATGTGTGGTTATTGTAATTGTTTAAAGTACGTGTATGTTAAAAAGGATTTGGTAATATCCGAACGGCAATTTGCTTAAAAAAGTAGAAGTTTAAAGTGGTCTGATTTTCAAGGGACAGTACTGTCTAAATAAAAAAAAAGACTCTTTTGTTTTGGGAGTAATTTAACATTCGAAGAATTCATGATTATCATGGCGTGATAGTGTGACCATCGACCACCTTCTCTGATTGTCCATCGGTTTGAAACAATAGCTAAATTCAATATCCATACTAATACTTATTGTTTAGAACAATCTAAACATAAGAAATAGAAACTATATTAGTCTTAGAAAAAAAAAACTTTATGCACTAGAACATAAAAACCGATTTTATGTTGCCTACACACAATTTATAGACGAACTTTTAGAGCGTGAAAAGTGAAAAGAAAACTTGTATCTCCTGACCTCAAAAAATTAAGTTCAAATTCAACGAAATTTCCTATGAAAATCCGACCATTAATAAACTTCGTTCCACTTTCTTCGGTCTATTGCCCCCGAATGTAAACTTAACGATCGTTATTAAATGACAAGTCAATTTAGAAGTAAGTAGTGATGTCGACTTGGTGTCTGAAGTCACAATAAACTCTGGCGTAGTCGAAACTACAACTTGAATTGATGTATCTATCTTGTTTTCTACTGAGAAGAAATAGATGCGCGGAGATATTGATTCACGAGAGTGGAACGACCCTGGAAAACCAGGCTACTGGCTCGGATGGAAAAATTATTAACCTTACCTATTACGGATATTTTATCTACCAAGTTTAGAATATAAATAATCCTACTCTTTTTTCTGTTTCGTTTTTTTTTACTAGCTTATTAATTGAGGCGTCTAGTTGCAAACCCCGCTAAAAAATATTTCTCTTACAGTTTGTAACTGTAAGTATTTTTTTTCATACTTCATTGTTTAAACCGAAAACCGTTTTAGCGGGGTTTGCAACTAGTCGCCTCGATTATGTAAAACGCAGTCAAATATCATTTAAATGCATACTTACTTAAGAAAAATCTATAGTCTGCTTGAGCATGTTGTCGTTCGATCTCACGTATGAAAATAATAGCAAATTAACTACTTTAAAAAAATTTAAACATTAAACGTTTTACGTTTATGTTGACACAATTGCCTACTTAATTAGTACAGAAAATAATGTGATTATTATAAAATACTTAAATAGTGAAGTACTTGATAGATATTGTAAAAATAATAAATAAAATATTTGCAGATATTAGATAGACAGATACCCAACCCACTAAACGAAAACGAATTAAAATGTATCATTCGATTGTTGGTTGTATCCTGCGGTCGTGGTTTATGTTGTTATCTAGGTATATAAATGTGTAGAGTGAGATAGTGAGTAGGTGCCTAGGCACATTCACTACGAGGGGTCATGCATCGAGCGAGTGCAATGGAACTAAGTTGTGAATGGCTTGCGAGTAGTGGGGAGAGCCGGGGGGAGAGGCCTGTCGCGCGGAGCGTCTGCCTTCGTCGGGCCGCTGCTACGCGCGCCGCGGGCACGCGGGCTTAGTGACGAGGGCGCGGATGATGTCATCTCCGGAGCTCCGCCATTTTGTAGCCAATGATGTCCGAATAACGCAACATAACCATTGAAAGTAATTTAGCAATATTTATGACGTCGTTTCCGACGTGTCCCTCTCCCTACTTTTGCAACAATTTTTATTAAATTTTTTAAAGCTTTTTTTTGTGTTGTTTGAAAAGCAATAGGTTTTGGTTGGTAGCATTATTAGCGAGGCCTAGTTCCCATGACTTAAGCTTTCGTTTTCGAAGCGTGTTGCCAAAAAATAACAGTGCATTGGGCGCACGGGCATCGGCCCGCCACGCTAAGGTTTAGTACGATGAGTATGCCCGAATCGCTTTAGCGTGGTAATAGCGGTCATTCATTGACCAACCTACATTTACTAGCATTCTACATTTAAAAACTGAAATGATATCCGTGACCGTCCTGCGTTCCTATTGTGATGTACAACATGCTGCAATAACGAAAAACTACACATAGTTATTATATTGTTTGGGTTCTTACGGAGAGATATTAGGAAAACAGCAATAACCGCAATTATCACGCTTAAGCGATTCGGGTAGAGTTCCGTATGGAGACCTTTATGTATTGACTTGAGCCGTCGCCGGCAAGTGAAAAGACGCGCCATTATATATTTTGGCATAGATGATCATCCGTCGGCTGCCGAAGCCGTCGCCAGGAAGGCCATGCCGAGCGGTGGAAATAGTACATTACTGCAGCGGCCAGCAAAAGAGGCATTGATGGACGAACGTGTAAATGTGGGCCGAGGCGCGGCCGAGGCACACATAATTATACGTAAGTCCATCAATGCCTAGTTGTGGCCAAGGCTTGTATTGTAGTAATTTTCTCAAATAATGAGCGGAAATTAAAATACCCGAACAACAAACAATAATTTGTCTTGCGTTAAAGTGTTCATTTTTTTTTTTTTCAATAAGCAGCTTCCTATTTGCAAGCTAGTTCGAAAGTGGACATGGAGCTATCTTTTACGCACACGATTTAGTTCATTACTAGTTTTCAAATGACAACAAAAACTCTTGATTGTTGTTGAGCTCCGAGTTAGTCTAGTTACTATCGAAACCAAATAAGTTATAGTCTAGTTCTAGTAAATAATATCTAGCTAGAGGTATTACGGAAACCAAACTCTAACAGAAATAGCTAAAGTTTAGCTACCAACTAGGACGGGTCGCTAAAGTAAGGGCGGTTTCGCACTACGTCCGATCCGGATCCGATCTGAATCCGATCAAAATCCGAGAAATGCCGGTCCGAAGTGACCATAGTCCTATTTGTATGAGGGGTTTGCGCACTAGATCCGAACTCTACCTTTCCTCAGAATTTAGAACAGTCCCAATACGAATTGAAGTCGGATCTTTAATTCGGACTCGATCGGATGTAGTGTTGAAACCGCTCTAAATCTATACTAATACTAGCTGCGCCCCGCGGTTTCACCCGCGTAAGTTTCGATTTAGGGGTATGAAAAATAGATGTTTTCCGATTCTCATAGATACCGGATAAGCACAAAAAATTTCATCAAAATCGGTCAAGCCGTTTCGGAGGAGTATGGCAACGAAAACTGTGACACGAGAATTTTATATATTAGATTAAAGCTGAAGAGTTTATTTGGTTGAACGCGCTAATCTCAGGAACTACTACTGGTTCGAATTGAAAAAATATTTATGTTGGATAGTCCATTTATCGGGGAAGGCTATAGGCTATATAACATCCCGCTACGACCAATAGGAGCGGAGCATCAATGAAAAATGTTGCAAAAACGTCAAAAATGATTCCTTTTGATACCTTCCATTGCGTACGCTGCGTAAACGGTTAAAGTTACGCAAAAATCATGGTATGACGGAATTGTTCCCCTTTAAAAGTTCTAAAAAAATATCCGCGACTGCATCTGTCGGATTGATTCACTAAAACCTTTTATGGTGATCAAATTAGTTCTAAAATAATGCAAAAACAACAAAATAACCCTTGGCGGCGGCATCATTTGATTTCAATGAATATCTTATCGTTTGAAAATAACTCGGCAAGGCAGCCGGTCATGAGCGGGTGGAATATATTTTAGTACGTTTTCTCCTCAAATTAACGCATTTGAAACCGCGGGGACAGCTAGTTGGTAAATAAAAAGGAGATAAACCAGTAGTAGGTGCTATATTTTTGGAAAACAACGTACCTATTATTTTTTTTTGCATGGCTGTAAAAAACGCCATACGCATTATCTGAGATGAGACAAATATGTAAGTTTATTAACATTTCGTTGGCGCGCTGTAATAATAAAGTTGTAATAAGATTGCGACTACGCTATGTGATTAAACTACTTATTAAATAATAAAAGTGATGTGTGTCTAGGTACTAGTTTATGATAGGTTGATATGGAGTTAATAGCAAATTGTTGTAAACAAGTGGTTATGTCGCTTCTCGCAGCCGGTCATCAAAAGTACTCATCAGTGGGCTACCCCTGCATGTTCGCTTCGACAACATCGAGCCCCTGCTCTCACAGTATGGCAACGTACAACATTGCGACAAAGCGAACTCGCGCGATGCCAACACCCAGGCGGTGTTCATCACGTTTGAGACTCCGGAGCAGGCGCAGCAGTGAGTATTCTTGTCTGTTTGAGGGTTCTCTCTGGGATGTGCTGCCTTGTTCGCACCGTCTGCTTCGGTTCCAGCTTTCCTCTATCTCTCGTATCTGTATTGTGTGTACGTTCGCATGGTGACTTTGATGATGTTTGGCTTTACTACTATTTTGCTTTATTGCTTTTCAGGTTGCACAGAAGGTAGATATAATTTACAAGTTATATAGTCACAAAATCACATAATTCAGTGAATTTGTATCTATCTAATTAAACAAAACACTAAATATCTCAGTGATCATTGGTTTATTGCGTTTTAAGGTTTTATAGAAGTGCATTACGAGTACATTTTAATTTATCAACAAGAAGACAGAAACATATGTGAAGAATATTCACATATTTTTGTTTTTTTTTCTGCGATTTTCACTGAATTTCATTGATACTGAGAACTCTGCTTTTCCTATACTTGTAAGTCATAGAATACGCATGGGTGGTGCTGTTTTGCTTGCTGTCAATTTTGTTTGTATTTTACACGAGCTCAACTTGTTGCAGAGCCATCAATGGGCTAAACGGATGCGAACTGGAGGGAAGTCGGATGAAGGTTGAAGCGGCGGAGCAGAATACCCGTGGCGGCAGGCGCGGACGCCCTGGCGGCGGCCGCGGCGGCGGCGGTGCCACCGGCGGCGGCTCGCGACCAACTGACTTTCCGCTGCGGCTGCTCGTGCAGAGCGACATGGTCGGCGCCATCATTGGCCGCCAGGGCAGCACCATCCGCCTCATCACACAGCAGAGCCGCGCTCGCGTCGATGTCCACCGCAAGGACAACGTTGGCTCTCTCGAGAAGGCCATCACCATATATGGCAATCCCGAGAACTGCACCAATGCATGCAAAAGAATATTGGAGGTCATGCAACAGGAGGCCAACAACACCAATAAGGGGTAAAATCTTTTAATTAAATAAGATAGTTGTCGTAATAATTGTTGATGTATGTCTTATGTTGCTTCATTTTTGTTTTCAGTGAGATCTGCCTCAAAATTTTGGCTCACAACAATCTAATTGGCCGTATAATTGGTAAAGGTGGTAACACGATCAAGAGGATCATGCAAGAAACTGATACAAAGATAACCGTCTCCTCTATCAATGATATCAACAGCTTCAACCTTGAGCGGATCATCACCGTCAAAGGCACCATTGAAAATATGGCTAAAGCGGAGTCACAAATTTCAGCTAAATTACGCCAGAGCTATGAAAGCGATTTGCAGGTAATCTGTCGCTACTGTACCATAATTATGCAATGAGTTAGTTAGCATATTTGCTTAATGTTTTTGTTATTGGTGTTATAGATGCTGGCGCCTCAAAGCATTATGTTCCCGGGGTTGCATCCTATGGCCATGATGTCCACTGGTCGTGGTTTCTGCGGTGCTCCGCCACCGTTCCCGCCGCCTATATACGCTCCTCTGCCGGGCCAGGGCGGCGCACAGCAGGGAGCCGGTGACTCACAGGTACTATTTGCAATTTCCAGAGAATTCTTATTCCATTACATTTCTGACGCCCTTTCATTTTATTGTATCCGCGTTCGGGGTTGCTCTATTCTATGCTCCCGAACTATGACTCGCAAAGACGATTGAACTCAACTGTGATGTCTATCATGATCAGCCAATAACATTCCCACTGCTGGGACACAGGCCTCCTCTTCTCTAGAGAGAGTGAGCTGAACCACGCGGGCCCAGTGTGGGTTGGTAGATGTGTTGTCTGGGCAGTGATTTATTTGCAACAACTGCAAACTTCTTAAATTTTAACTAACGCAACTCTTTTTGTGCAATAGGAAACTACATACTTATACATCCCAAATAATGCTGTGGGCGCGATTATTGGCACCAAGGGCTTGCACATTCGCAACATTATTCGATTCAGCAATGCTTCTGTGAAGATAGCTCCATTGGAGCAAGATAAACAGGGCGAGAACCAAAGCAATCCGCAACAGGAGCGTAAGGTCACCATAGTCGGCAGCCCAGAGGCTCAGTGGAAGGTATGTACCGATTATATCCTAATAATTGTTGTTTGCTGCACCGGGCGACGTCATTACGTCGGCACCAGCTGTCGCTGAAAACTAGCGCTGGGGCTCTTGTCTTGAATAGGGTCGCAGCATAATGCTGAGCAATAGCCATTTTGCGTGAATTTGACGCATGTTTCCCCCTACCTTTTTATATTTTATTTTTTGTTTGCTCTTTTTTGCGTCATGTTCACCGCAAATAAACGTATTTTCTTGCTGTATTTTGATGCTTTTATACATTAAAATGTTTTGAACATTCTGGACAATGTTTTAATTACGTACACTTAACATTTACAGGCTCAATATCTCATCTTCGAGAAGATGCGAGAAGAAGGATTCATGTCTGGCTCTGATGACGTGCGGCTGACAGTGGAGATAGTGGTTGCTTCGTCGCAGGTCGGCCGCATTATCGGCAAGGGAGGTCAGAACGTGCGAGAGCTGCAGCGTGTCACTGGCTCGCTCATCAAGCTGCCCGAGCAGCCACAACAGCAGCAGGGCGGCGGGCAGGCGCAGGATCACGACACAACTGTGCACATCGTGGGCCCCTTCTACAGCGTTCAGGTATGAATACGTAAAAATACTTGCTGCTATTTTCTCTCGAGAAAGGTGAGGTTACGGACATGTTGCGCCGGCCGCAAATAAATTGGGATAAGGGAATGAAAGGGATTCGGAAATCATCCAATTAGTTTACGTTAAAATGCTGAAATACATATTAACACGTAAAAATAACTGATCATTTAAGGAATTTCCAGAGGACCCCTCTGGAAATTAGGATGAGTTGTAAATAAAGAGAAATAATAAAATTGCAACACTTAACTAACGTTGGGAAACGGGGGTTGTCTGGATTTTATTTTTCTCTTTAGGGTGTGTGTATGGTGTATTTGATACATAATAAATTGCCAAGCGAAATTTTATAGAACGGTACTGTACTGTGTGAGATGTATACATGTAGTTACGAGTCCAAATTGAATTTATTTCTAAGCATATATTGTAAGAAGGTAATATGGTGACGCGACATACGTTTAAAATGTCAAAAAGATAAGTATAATTATGGTTTCACTAATAGCTGGCGCAATGCAATGCAATAGTTAATTCGATTTTAATTACACGACTCCCTGTGGCATAATAAGATATTTACGTTTTGTAGCGGTCACCTGACGCGGGATGAAACATTATCGAGACACTGCCTGTCTAAGGATACAATCCTCAGTGTGAGCCAATGAAATGGCACCACACCATGGCCATGCCAAGTTATTTTATGCCTTTGATGCTAAACAATAGGTGAGTTATCTCAGTATTAACGTAAATAATCAATTATATAAATAATATGGCGAATGTTAAGATTGTGAATAAAATATATTCTTTATGAAACATCTTTAATTTAAATGCTACGCCTTTTAATTGTTATTGGACTATGTAACTACATGTATATGTATTGTACAGAACTGACGTTTAAGTAAGATACTATTTGATATAATAATGTAATTGCCAGCTCGAGGAAGATATCAAGATAATAATTTATTATAAGGATACAACTTTCATCTTGTATCTAGAACATAAATGATGAATTTTGGTCATATAAGTGATGTTAATGATGATGATGATATTAATTAATACGTACGGCAATTCATATTGGGGTGTATGAATTTTGTCTTAAATAATTTAAACGCAAAGCGATTTTATATCATATATTTGTGTATTGCAATGCTAAATAATATTTGCAATGGAATAAGTTTTTCCGCTGTATGAAGTACACATCAGCCGGCAAAAAGTCTTATAAACCATTGTTTATTAAAATGTGTATACCTGTCTTATGCGAATGTGATCATCGTTTAGTAGTTTTACGCTTAACACTTGGTTGTGTATGTTATCAGTCGGCGCAGCGACGTATTCGTGCGATGGTCGCGCAGGCGAGCGCGCCGGGCCGCCGCCGCGCCGCCGCTCCCCCGCCGCCCGTGCCGCAGTAAACTGTCTCCGCACCTCCACGATCCCCGCGCGCCCTCAAGCACCCTCACCCTCGAGCCCTCGCAACACCCGCCGGCTCGCCAGACTGACCGCGAGCGGGCGCGGCGCCGACACGGTTCTCGTCACCACATGCCAGTGACCATCACTAGACATAGCTTCACTTGCTCACTTGCCTTGCACAAAAGGTAAGACCGTGTCGTACGCCTCGCCCGAACATTGCGCAGGCTGTCGAGTTGACTATTTGTGTCCAAATGTTGTTGTTGACATAATTATTCTATTATTGTAGTGAATTGTAATTAAATCTATTGATAAATCCATATTTTATCCCGGGAATTATCTATGTTGATGATTAATATTTGAATATATATATATAATACATATATATAATATTATTCATATACACTATTTTTTTAATAATAACGTGATTGTTAAGTTGTTTTCATACCATGTTATTCTGCTACATGTAAAGAGTTGTCATAGATTGCAATAGTTAATGATTATGTTCTGTATACTGTTTACAAATGTTAATAGCAGTTTCTATAGTATCGCGCCGTTTCTATATACAATCAATAAGTGCAAAATATGTTTTTTGTTATAAAGTAATAGTTTAATCTGTTAAAATCACTGCACCATACTGTTAATGTAATTTTTTGAAGGGTGTGTGGGATACAACTACTAGGAACGGAAAATACACGACGTTGCTTTAACGAGGAGGCTCATTGGACAAACGGCTTTGCAAAGTATATTGTAAGAATATTTCTTTAAACGATACACGGAGTTTCTGCATGCATGCTGCTGAGAATGTGTCGTACAATGGTTTCTATTGAACTGATGTGTGTTGGGTGATAAGTAACTAATCCAAAGAGTGAACGCCGATCGTGTGTCGAATCGGCCTGACGTAGTGACGAGCCTTGACTTGACTAAGCGCGGCACGGCTGGGTACCTGCGCCCGCGCCAAGCGCCTGCGCAACGCTCCTATCAACGATATGGAGACGATGATCTACCTAATTATGATGGACAAATATTTTTGATATAATAGTAATTGTTGGAGAGTAAGGAGTAAACTTATGAGTTTTAATTTGTAAGTAACATTTGTTGATCGTTTTCTTTGTAATTTTGTCTTTGTTAGCTTTATAATGTTTTCTTGTATTGAAAATGTAATACAAAAAGTTTCGTCATTGAACGATACCGTAGCGTTTAATGGTGCGAGTGTAAATGTCGCGTCGGTCGTATTGTTCGGTTCTATCGTGATATGTTTTATTATTCAATTGTACGATTTGCGTTATCATTGTGCCAAGTGAGATAATTTTAACTATGAGAGTTTTAAGATTAAGTGAATAATATCAAAATTAATGAAAAGCTTAGATATTTATATGTATAATGTGATAATATATGGAAGTTTTGGCAAAAATGTTACTAAGAATGTTTTACATTCTTATTTCCATTTTCTCATTTTTTAGGTTAGATTATAATAAAATTATAAATTGTAAGTCGTGAGGCGGTAGCGATGGCGCGGCGGCGCACGGTAGACGCGTGCACGTCCCGCCTGCGCGCGCGCCTCACCAGCTGATGTCCCGATACTTCAACACTTCTCTTAACATCTGGTCACGTCGATTCCGTGTCCCAAATGCATTAAAATAATTTTCTATTCATTACGGTTACGTGGCGTAACCTTCTCAGTTGCACAGTTTTCGTGCTGAATGTAAAGGGTACAACATGCATGCTTACTTATGTTACGTATGAGAGATTACCTAATAATTCTTAAACAAGTCAAAGTTCTGAAGGACATCTACGCTGCGTTTTGACCGCGTTTAGTTCCTGTGACGGACTCGGATTTACGCCGTCACACTAACTCTGATAGCGAAGCCGTTGCGTGTATATACGGGTCCATTATAATTTCAGCCGCCTGACTTTGGTTTGTTCCACTTTTATTAGGTAATAAAACTAGTAACATTTTGCATTTCTATTATTCAGAAAGAATAAACATGTTTTAGATCTTCCGATAGAAGTCCGATCTCCAATTCCCCCACCACCCAGCTGGCGATACCATATCTCTCGACGTCCAGCAGTCACTTCTTTCCTTTCATGAGTTCATATTGTTGCCTCCAAGCTTATCCATTCTTCAATACATTTGAGGAAAGTTCAACCATCCGATTCGTTTCTTTCTTTTTTCTTTTAACAGCAGGTTTTTTTTTTAAATTACTGTCAGTTTACTATCGGAAGATATCGTCTCGAGCCATATTCTCTTCGTACCAATAACATGGATCTGTGCTGATAGATCATTATATGGTTGTAATACTACGGTATCTTTGCAAATTGGTGCGACTTTGCTTTATTGTAATAATTTATTTGTTACTTCTAATTTATTTGTTCTATGCTTTATTTTAAATTTAATTTTTTGTGGTGAATTAAAATTTTCTGAAGACAAGTACTTCACATAAGTACTTCTATCTATTTGTGTGATAGTGTTTTTTTTTTGCAATTTTGTATTGCTTCCACATATTATTGAAAATAATCTCACATTTGGCAAATAACTCCTTAAAGTCAGTCGGAAAACAACGTGCTGTAGGTGCTTCATATTCAACGATAAACTAAGAAACCACTTTAAAGAACAAGCCGTGAATGAATACAATTATGTCGCCGTTATAATTTTATGATTTACATACTTCATTATATAATAGATTCATGACTACAATTTTACTCTATTAAAATATATACTGCCATGTTAAATACTATTAATAAGTCTCCCTTAAATTAGTTACTGTTAATTATTGAACCAGAGTATCGTTGTTATATTACACAAATACATAATAATATTTATATTTACAATAAAGAGTAAACTAATCGTAAACTTATAACGGCTTAATTTTAATGCGACAAATCCGTCTATTATAATTAACGGTACATTTATGTAGTACGAGAATAGTATTCCCAAGTTTTATGTACGTGAGTTCCTTTACACGCTACGGATAGTAATGTGTGCTCTTCTATAGAGAACACGCATGAAGCCATTGATATGTAAATAACGTATGACATTTTAGAAAACGGACTTCATTTTTACAAACATATCAGGAAGAATAAACGTCTAAACTGCCTATGATATCGGAGAGCAGTGAGAGTCCACTTACTGGCGGCATGCGCCACGCCTGTGGTGTCGTGCGCAGACGCAACACAATGCGAACACATTAATGATTGGGCCAGGATCAAAGTTTTTACAAAATGAGTGTTTAGTGATTAGAATATCGTGCGATTGAACGCACTCGTCGCTAACTTTGTTACTCTCCACAATAGCTGTATCACTTAGAACTGATAAGCCAGGAAGTAGTGTATAAAGTACCAATAACTATCTACGTTCTACAATACATATTGAGTTTACTGGGCTCTGGATTTATTAATAAACTGAATATGAATGTTTGATGCTAGGAGAAGCGTAATGGTTTATGCGCTTATTAGCGTATATAATATTGTCAGGATGCTGAGATGAGTCCTATGATATCGGCAAATAATTTTACATTCCATATTTCACGAAATAACACCTATTGCTGAAAGACCGACCACCTGCAATTGAGTATTTTAGAAAATTTACTAAATTATAATATAATTTCGCATTCAATGTTATTAATTATACGGTACGAGTGAAAAATATATGTGTAGATGTATGCAAGCTAATTATTGTTTCGCTAAAAGAAAATTGTATGCATTATCGGTATTTGAATGTCTTGAATTAATGTTAGAATTCATATTGGTGTAACATTTCCACTCGTTAGTAGAATAAATAATATTTTCTGGAAAAGAGAAATTGGCTTGTATTATGTGTTCAATATCGGTCGACTACAGCTGGAGCTAGTTGGCCGATTATTGTTCGACACACAGACAGCCAGATTCCGCTTGCATCGGCTATCAGAATGGAATATAATAAACGGTTACTTTCACTGCGACATGAAGAGTGTACATATAGGCATGTTGTTTATTCCTTCCAAATGTTAGCAAGAGAGGGTTCATTATAATTTGTAATGTTAGGATGCAGAAATAGATTTAGTTGATTATTATTGTATCGTTGCGAAGTAGTTTAAGTTGATGTAGGCGCGGGCGGCGCGCGGCCACGAGACTGAACTACACCCCTGCTGCCGCGCCCTCGCGCCCATTACTTACATATTGTCATTGTCGCTATTATCATTGTTTGATGGTTCTACTGTTATTTACATTACATTATAATTCTTTCTCGTGTGTGTAACCACTATTTTGTGTATTTACGTGTGAAAGGATCGATTTCATTTTAATGTGCATGAATGATGAAAACCTCGAGCGCACATTGCATTTTATTTTCTTCAATTACTTGTTAATTTTATTTAGTGGGGAAATGGAGCACTCATTCTGTTGTTCGTATGTTACAATCCCCTCCAGTGTATGCTATTGAAGTTTACCGAGTCTATAGTAATAGAATAGTGTTTATGTATGTCGTATGTATTTATGTACCTTGCTGGAGCATGTATATCAGTGTGTAGCGTGGTCGCGTGGCGGCCGGGCGGGTGTAGGAGCATGTCGCACCGGGCTGGTGACGCCACCGCCCGGCCAGACTCGTTTCGTGTCGTCGCGTCTCGTCCCGCCCGCCATGTGATAAATATATTATAAAATAACGGGCGTACATACGCGATCTCATGAGGCGGGACCCACAGTATGCGTTATTTTTGTTTAGATATAGAGAAGCTGTTGTTGTTGCTTCTCAAATGAATGTATCAAGGTCCAATATTCATTGATATATTGTTTTTGTTTTCACGATTCTTGCAAGACAATTGACATACATAGTTCACCGCATTTCAATTTTTGCTGTTATTTTTGGAACCATTTTATAATTGGTATAAGTTCTGAAACTAATAACTACCTCAATATTTCTAAATGAATATGATAATTATCTTTGTGCATGTTTTTTGGGAACTGAATTTAAAAGAATACAAAAATTCATTATAGTATAAGATTGCTATTTTAAACATAGTAACAGAAAGTTGTCAAAATTAGGTTTCTTAACGTAATAAAACTGGTGAAATTTGGTTTTGTTTTTAATTTATCGCACCACCTTCCCTCTGAGGATTCACGACAGAAACAAGGGCCAAAGCACGCCAATGTGCACACTTGGCAAACTAAACAACGAACACGTCACGATATTCCACACCACAGTGCTGTTTCATGTCACACTATACAGGCAAACCAGTGAGGTATGGAAAAAAATAAGGCATAATAAGCTGCACAAAGCGCAGGCCACACCGTCAGCTAGCGGGCGGGCGGTTTAGGCGGACGAACATCGTTTCACCTCTTTACATACTTCGGTTCACATCGCGAGCTACCGACTAACCTAACGAGCTAAGCTAACGATATCCGACGATTCCAGCGAAGCTACTCGTTCACCTCGTTGGCGCGCCCGCGCTTCGCTAGCTTAGCTCGCCCGCCAGCCCGCTCGCCCGTCCTCCCCGTTTCGAGTAGACTAGTCGACGCTCGAATAGCAGTGTAGTGCAGGCGCGGTCGCAGCCCAAGATTTTGGGGGGGGTCACGATGGGTGCCGAGGAATATTTTAAGATGGGTACATATCCACGTTGGTCTAGTGGTCGCAAGCGTTACTGCTGAGCATGAGGTCCTAGGTCGGGTAAAGTGTTATTGGGTTTTTCCATCAGAAATTTCTCAGAAGCAGCCTGAAGTCTGGATTTATGACCGGTTGGCGGCAGTAGGCTATGACATGGCACTTAATAACTGGCGAAATATAGAAAATGCCTATTTCATTAAGTCCGCCTCTTTACATATATAAATCAATGTGGGTGTAAATACTATACCCCTGCCTAACACTTTGGGGACTAAAGGCGTGAAAATATTTTAAGGTTCCTGTTTATCTCCAGCTCCATATTACTTATGCTAGGGACGCAGCTTTTACATGCCCCCCCCCCATGTACAAGCTGCGTCTCTTTATAATGCTGCCAAATTGGTCGTATGCATTAGAACGGCAGATCATGTAGGGTGGGGAGAGCGAGCGAAGCGAGCGCGAAAATTTTAACAACCCGCCTCGGTTTGGTTAGGTTTTATTTTATATTTTTAAGCTGAAATAGGAGTTACATTGTCGACTTATGCAGGCAAGCCCAAGCAATTAATAAAATGTAGAATCCAGGACCGAGCGAAGTGAGCTCGAAAATTATGCACACTCTCGGATTGGTTAGATTTTTCTCGATCATTCACAAATGACTATAAATTACTTGCTGTGTAAAAGCTCAAGAATCAACAGAATGTAGATTGCAAGAGCGAGCGAAGCGAGCCTGAAAATCTTAGCACCCCACCTTGAATAGTCTCTGTTTTCTTTTAACCATCATACAGAAAGAGAACTTCCTTTATCAAACGAACACATAGCTAGAGCTAGAACAAGAGCATTCTTTCGTGGTCTTTTAGTGTAAACGAAAACTCGTATTCAGCGTTTACATCAAATGAACAAAGAGCTAGAACAAGTATATACAATCGCTAGAACACAAGAACGCTTTGAAGAGACCGCTCAGGGGCGCGAGCACGTCCGAACACACAAGAACGCTCTAAGCAAAGAGTACTTTGTATATACGGCTCTAAGCAACTGTTCGCGCGCTCTAGCGCCATTTACATCGAGCGAGCGAGTATTCTTAGAATATTTCATAGAATCTTTGCGAACGCACTAAGAACAACGAAAGAATGCTCTACGCCTGTTTATACTAAAAGAATTTGATATAGTGGGGATAGAATGAGGAGCATTCGCTCGTCTGATGTAAATCGACCTTTACGTGCAACCGGGGTGCCCAAATCCCGAGTTTGTTTCGCTCGCTCTTGCATCCTAGATTCTGTGTTTTATAACAGGGTTTTTAAATGAAAAACTTTTTAGGTGCGTTAAAAAACCCACTGTAATTTCATAGTTTTACGTAGGGCAGAACACGAATGGGTTTTAGTCTGTAAGAGTCTGACACTCCCTTCCGCTCCACCCAGAGCGGTAGGGGTCATTTGATGATTTCCAATACTTAAAAAAAAAAAGGGCGTAGGGTAGCCTTTGTAGAAAATAACGTTATTTCGGACTGACGTTATTCGGGATAGCGTTCATTCGGAATAGCGTGATTCGGGATAGCGTTCATTCGGGATAGAGTGATTCGTGATTACGAGTTTCGGCCTAACGTAAAAGGGTCTTCACAATTTTATGGGTGTTAAAAATTAAAATCAAGTACCGGTAGAACGGGGCTTTTCGGATTTTCAAGGATTTGGTATTAATTAATTGTAATATTTGAATTGACATAAATTCTACCAAAACACCATAGACATCTTTTTTTATTATGTCAAATTGTGACCAGAAATAATAAAAAAGACACTAAAAGACGAGAGCTGACGATTGTAACTTAAACGAACGTCGTAGCTTTCCGAGTCAAAGGAATCTCGTTCGATACGCAGCAAAATGACCTCAAAACGGCGGCGCTTCCGCCTCTACCACAGAGTACTTTTTGATAGAGTGAGAGCCTCTATTACCGCGCGCGATGCGTCACAGTCTTCACTTGGCGTAATTAATTATTTGATCCTTTAGCTATCCAATGGTGTAATTGAATTTAGGATAGAGATGATAAATATGAAGCTGCAATAACAAACTGTATCATCCGATTTTGTTATCATTGGTTTTTTTGACTTGCATCCCACTATGGAAGCAATTTTAAAGACGTATTCATGACAAAAAACTGTTGCAATGAAGAATGTCTGGAAATTAAAAATAAAAACCATTAAGTAAATATTATCTATTTTTAATCGATGTAAGTAAATATTTATATATTCGGTTAAAATACCCAGATTAGAAGTTTATGATCTTTTGGTACATCCTTTGCATCAGATTGCACTACATAGGGCATTTTCAGGATGGAAATGACAAAATCCGTTGTTTTCCGGAAATGGTATAGGGATTCTGGAACTGCCCTGTAAAAATACTTTCATAGTTGTAGTTGTTCTTGGAGTAGTTGTGGTTGTTTTCTTTTTTTTCAAGTTCTGATCCTTGCCGTCTTTATAACTTGCGTGTGCATACTCTGTGTTAGTGCCCTCCAACTCTTTTTCCAATTCTGAAGCGACTTGAGACATCTCAACATCTTCTTTAGTGCTTTTTTCGGTTGTGGTTGTATGACGAGCGTGATGACGCAGATGATAACGGCTGACATTGAGATGGTTGTCGTTGCGAGTAGACATTACTGAAGTCGTTGCTATTCGAAGAGAAAAGAAAAGAAAATGTTACGTTCCAAGTTAATAGGTAAAGTCAGCGTCAAAAATATTTTAAAGGCAAACTTTTCAAAATGATCACGCGTCAGGACAGCTAAGAAAATGAAGCTTTGAACCCTCAGGGAGACCATTTGTTCCTCACCAGACAAATTGTTGCAAAAATAATTTAAAATTGACGATGAAATAATCACCTTTAGAAACAGGCACACGCGTTCTATGTCGAACCCTTTTTCTGTGTTTGGGCTGTTTTGACAATTTGATTGTTGGTAAGTTGGGCTGTTTAGTTGTCGGTAGGATAGATTGTTTTGTAGATGTGGCTGTCGATACGATAGGTTTTGCGGTCGTCGGTAAGATTATCTGGTTGGAAGGATCGACTGGGATAGACTCTTTGGCAGAATCTGCCGTCGTTAGGATGGTATGGTTGGCAGAAATGATTGTCCATAGGATAGGCTGTTCGGTTGTCGGTAGGATTGACGTAGACAGTTGTGCCAGCGTTGTTGGTAAAGAGGTCGTTGAGGCCGATGTCTCTTCTACGTGTAAAGTTGTCGCTTCGCTCGTTGCTGCGGAGCTAGATGTGGTTTGCGCTTGTGAAGTAGCTGAAACCACATGTTATCGCAACTCGTCACAATTATTAGTAGGAAAGTTTTATGGCCGATTCCTATAATTTACGGACCGTTATTGGTTAAAATTAAAACTCTTGTATCTTTACTAATAATGAAGCAATGACCACATAGCTTTGCATAGTAGACCCTCCCATTTGGAAGTAGCTATCACAGGTAAAATTAGTTTACAAATCTATATATATGCCCAGTTAGGCAATCAAAAATGCTACCATTGGTAAGCAAAACGATTCGTTTTTCTTTATAGGAACTGAGCATTAAAGATTCTAACTAGTTATTATTACTGAGTGGCATTACATACAAGTTGTTCTGTCTGAACATATCTGAAGTTGAAACTCAGGATAAGCAAGGAAATATTAGGTACTTAGGTTATTCATGGCTAGTTGTGATTTGCAAAACTTGTGAAGTAGCTGAAGCCACATGAAATCGCAAATCAAATTTACTTAGTTTAAATTTTTGTTGTAGAATTTTACGAGCTGTAGGTTGACAAAGTTTGAATCAAAAATCTTCATGGCGCTACCTCGAAAATCTAAAGTCCTCGAAAACCAACTAAGCGAGCGAGTGATGCAATTACTTTTGAAACACAAAACAAGAGTGATGGCTACAATGTGCGTGCGCTCGGAATAAAAAGACGTATGTGCCAAAACGAATTTGACTCCTTTTTCAACAAAATAAATGAATTAAATGTAGAACTACTTTGAGTGAACTTTTGTTAAGATAATTCTCAATGTTTTAAATAAATTCCATTGAATAACTCTTAAGCGTTACGGCGAGATGTCAAAAAAACAGTAAAAAAGAAATTGAATTAACTCTGCAATTTTTTTGTATTGAGAAAAATTCATTGAATCGTGTATTCCTTTTACATGATACTAGACCAAGAAAAATATTATACCAAAATGTTAAATCCCTGTTCCACATAATTATACTCAAGTTACAAGAACTAGAAAAACCAAATTTTTTTTTCAACATTAATAGGTAGGCTAGGTATTCCTTGGGATTTTTTGCATTCCTTGATCTTACAACCTGAGGTTATTTCTTTCATATATATAATATCACACCTTCCCGGAAGGGTTAGAGGCAGAGGTGAACCTATAGTACACCCACATTTCGCCAGTTATGTTTAAGTCCAACGTCATTGTCCAAGGGGGCGAGCCTATTGCCATCAACTGTATACAAATCCAGACTCCGGGCTGCTACTGAGAAAATTCCAGATGGAATTTAATGAAAAAAAAAACCTGTATCACTTTATCCGACCTGGGAATCGAACCCAGGACCTCAAGGTCAGTAGCAGCGCTTGCGATCACTAGACCAATGGGATAAGTAGGGTCTACTTATTTTGTTTCATTATAGCCGGTCTATTCTGCAAAAATCTCACCGTGAAAACGTAGCTGAAGTGTGCTGTCATTCCACCTGATGCTAGGGATCGTCTAGGGATGGACACTATTGACAGCTCACTTTACCTAAGTTCTCACGGTGAGATAGAGTCTGACCAACGAAAGCTGACTAAGAAAAAAGGCGGCAATTAAAAAAAATCAAGAGCTGTTACCCTGGCTATACCTACACTGCGTAAACGCAATTGATACTATTTATTATTCATTGCGAGTTTATTGATATATTGACATTGACAATTAGGATTGACAGTCCTAAAATGTCTCCATTCTAAAAGTTTAGAAAAAAGTTTAAAAAATAATTCGTTGTCAGCTTTCGTTGGCCAAACTCTATTTACCGAATCGTTCGGCAGGAATGTTCGGCATTTTGATGCAAGTGTGCAAAGTTTGATTGAAAACGACGATTTTCAACACACTTGCAAAGGAAATATTAAATAAAATGTCATAAATTTATATATATTATTAATATTATGTACAATTATTGTACGTGTAATTATGCATATGTAGTCAATGAACAGCTAATTAGTTTTACAGCGATCTAGTCATATCGAGATTAAGTCCTATAGCAAACTAGTCATATCTGCTATTTAGTCTTATCGAGAGGTAGTCATAACGCTTCTAACCCGTAAATAATTATATCTATATTAAATAACATAAAACGTGAAACTATCAATGAATAATTAAGTTTGCGGATCGGTGCGGCTCGGCTGTAGGTAATGTGCTCCAACCCGCAGCCTTCTCCTGTGCGGTAATAACATAACGGCGCTTGAAAGGCAAGATCGACTGGGCGACATAGGGCTAATTACAGGAGAACAGTTTAAGTTTTTTTTTTTTAAGTTATTACTCTCCTGTAAAGTTACCCTATCACCTATGTCGCTCAGCCAATTTTCCCTTTCAAGCGTCGATAAGTCGATATGATCAACCCCTAGTTCACCGTGCTATTTTTGCTTTAATACTTGTTTATATTTAGGTTTTTACATTATTAGGACAAACTGTGCCCGATAGTATTTCCGATCGGTAAAAATTAGGAACTTCCATACTAACTTTTATATTTTTATATTAGTATTTAGTATTTAGCCCCTTATGGGGAAAGAATCCTTTCTTGGTACTCACTTTCGTTATTCTCAAGGAATCCTTGTACTAAAATTCATAGTTCTAGAGCTGGCTCTAGAACCGTGAAGTTTGTCCAGGGCGAATAAAAAGGCCACTTTGGCAGAATCATAACACAATTCATTCACGCAATTCATCTGTTTCACAGTTTCACACCTATATATCCCTGAAGTTTTAGTCAGAGGTGTACCTATAGCATTTTACAAATCTCCATACAAAACTGTCATACAGATGAAATTGTGTGGTATGAATTGTTTTATGATTCTGCCAAAGTGGCCTTTTTAGCCCCCCAGGTAGTTTGTCAGTTAATGAGTTTAATCTTTTTTTTTTATTAAGCAAGTTAAAAAGATTTTTATTACATGTGCTAGTAGCCTGCGAAATTCGAATTTTCTTACGTTTTTTGCAATTTGCATCAGCATCTATTGGATGTGTGGGTTTTTTTTTATCTCTGGGAACTTTAGGAGATGGAAATTGACTAATAATATAATACCAGAAAATGTTAATCTGCCAGGATTTATTTATCAGCTAATTAATAACGTGCTAAATAATATGCTGTTATTTCGAAGCAGTCGTTTTGCTTGGATGCGGCTTACCTGGGGGATCATCAGCTGGGTCATTGCCAAATCTTCGAAAGTTTCCTAAAAATAAGAGTTTGTATAGTAAATTGTAATATTAGATAATTATGTTGATGGATTCATGTACCTACTTATTTAGTAGATATTTGTACACTTTAGGAACTTTAGGTATAGGTAGGTCAGCGTTCAAAGTGAACTCAACTTGAAACTTGTAATAAATTGTTGTATTATATAAAATCAAAACCTCAGGAGCATAATTATCATTATAACATTATAAAAAAATATCAGAAGGTCAATTCTCGTAATTAAAAACGTTCAAAATCTAGTCGCAATCTCATCTCAGCGACAATCAATGACTTGTAAAAATGTAGGGAAATTAAAGGTATTTTTGACAGATTGAGACTGATATGAGTAAATGTTCTTAAAATTACGAGAATTACCCCTCAGTTGTTGTTTGATGGTCACACTCTTACCAGACCGGTTATTCCGTTTATCCACCCCATAAAATCCACCCTAAGGTGGATACGCGGAAACGTATGTCCGAGAATCCACCCTAGATAAACGGAATTTATAGGCTTAGGGTGGATACTCGGTCATGCGTTTCCGCGTATCCACCATATGATGGATTTTTTGGGGAGGATAAACGGAATAACCCAGATGACCACACCTTTTTTAATACATGAAGTAAAGTGTACTTTACTTTGCAAAATAATAGTTGAAACTAAGTAGGTACTATTAGTTATTCTGTGCCTGAAGGCATAGAAATGAAATAATCGAAACAGGCTGTAGGGTGCATCGTACTCCCGAATTTATGGCTAGTAGTGTGTTTTTGAACGCGTTCGAAGCGTATGATACGGTCAACCAGTAAGTGTAGATGGCAGGTAATATCCTGCTATACCTAATATGAGCTAACATTGCAGGGTGTAGCGTAATAACTCGATTTTGATCACAGTCCGTAGGGACTTTGGTCAATTACGTCATAGAAAAAAGAAAACACACGTTCGGGAGAGAGTTTTGCTTTACACTAAATTATGTGTTCATTTTCCGTTCTTTTGGCCAATCACGTTATAAAAAGGATAACATTTTCCCCTTTGGCTTCTGTCTGAACTAATTTATTAACTGTTCTGCTCATGCTGCAAGGATACGTCGTACAGTGTAATAGTAGTAGTAGACTGAAGCCACTCTTTATTATGGCGAACAAGGTGCTAACCTACCATTTTGATTTAGGTACTATAAAATATCGTCGTACGTTTAATGATGTTTTGTTTTATTAGCATAATTCAACGGAGTAAGTATATTAAGTCCATAGAGATCCTGTCCACATCCACCACGTCCACGTCCGGCTGGCTGCGTAGGCGTTTCCTCATTGCGTTTATTGCATTAGTCGATACCTACACCCGTTTCGTGCGAGTAGGTAAATTCGTACGAATCAACAAATAAGCCGCTTCTACATGTCCTACATGATTCATATCTACATACTTATTTTCAGAAGTAACTCAGAACTCGCAATTCGTATTAGCTAAGTAGGTACGATAAGTTCCTCGAATGCATCCCTAGTTGAATATCATTTTACTGTCCCATGAGTCCGAGTATATTCTATGTTGTCGAATGTTTGTACAGGAAACGTTAAAACTGTTTGCACTTGACGAAATGCACTTTTATAGTGACTTAATAGTTGATAAAAAAAACTTTATTGTTCAGGAAAAATTATGTGCTCACCTCATAGTATTACTAATTTACTCGTATGCTGCTGCTAATGCTCTTAATGTGTTAATTAATAGGTTGTCTAGTCTAGACGTTGTCAGACTTACCACGACTTTTAGGAGGAGAATCTGGAAAGTACGTAAAGTTGTAATTTATTGATTTTATCTAACAATAGGTACCCTCAGAGCAGCAGTGGTGACCCAGTGGTAACAGCTCCGACCAATACCTACAGGATCTCATAATACTTACAGCACTGCTAGAGCCGTACTAACATATAATTATATGCAGATGAAAACGTCGTGTGGAAGTATAAATGTATGCGTAGAGGTAGGTACTACTGAATAAATACGTTAATGCGCAATTTCAAAATAAAGTGTACCCCTGCTGTAAAATTCGATTTAATTTTTTATGTGATTTTTTTATTTTATTTTACCATAATATAATAGGTAATATCGTTTATCATGCAGACAAATAAAAAGTAACGCGGAATTCGAGGCATTTTCCCGATAATATCGAAACAAAACGGACTTTGTGGCGGAACTAGTTCCGTTGTGTGACTAGATTTAAAAGCAAAATTAAAGGAAAGCGTGATATTAATAAGGCTTTTTTAAATTTATTTAAACTAATAATACATGTAATTAATTGATAAATCAAAGAAAATAGTCTTAGCTTCAAGGATTAACACAACATTATTGTTTTTTATTCGGTTTTGTGACTCTGTCGCTTATTACTGGTCTATTTTTTAATTTTACTCCAAAAACATAATATATAACTTAATATGTGTAGCTTTTTCGTAAAGTAATATATTAACTGTAAACATATTTGTGGCCGCACAGATTTAAAAGGTAAAATTCATGTAATTTCATAGATTTAACTCCATCAATTTGAAGGGACAGTGACAAAATGGAAGTCTTAAAATCATAAGGCTGTGTTCACATGTTTTATAAATTGCCTAAATAGACATTAAACCTAAGTTAAATTTTGACATCAAATGATAATTTAATTTTTTTAGCCCTACTTCTCAAATTGGAACTAGTTTTACATTTTTTCTGTTAAAAGAAAATAATTACTTAAAAAATCGAAGAATAGAGTAGGTAAGAAATAAAACAATAATTTTAAATATGCTTGTATTTTTATCTTACTATAGGTACTTAATGTGAAATTACAAAAGAAACCTCAAACCCAATTATTACAGACGCCAGCACATCAAGCTATCCTCATATCAATATCTATCATCAAGCATCGAGCTATCATCAGCTAAGCAACTGTCAAATTTAACATGAACTTTATTCTTTTATAATAAAAGTTGAAATCTGTCAAAGAAATTTGACAGATTGGTGTAGCTTGATGTGCTGGCGTCTGAATAATTTGTAACATTAAATCAATGCAATCAATGCAATGTAAACTAAGCTTTATGCATTCCGACCTGTTGTGACTTGCCGTTCCGTTAAATGTGACCGTACAATAAGTCACAAAACGGAGGTCACAAAATGCTACCTTCTCGCAGGGTTAAATTGTTTAAAAATTACCCATCGTACTTAGCACTATTAACTTTTTGGTATGAAATACTATACAAATCTAGCTATATGTCAACAATAACAATAATTAAAGAAAAGTGATTTATAAGGTAAAACTTGGTCACATACCTGAGCAAAGAAATTGAAACACGGGAACACTTTAACAATAAGTCCGCGCTGGTCACAAATTAGTTTGATAATTAAAGCAAAATAGCGTCTCTCGATGAAGGACTATATGTTGTCTGCCATTTCGTGCCGAATACTTTCCACAATTAGAAGATTTTTTGCAAAAACGAGCGGTCACAAAACTGAATGTTCCGGTTAGCTAAAATTTTCGATTTTTCTTTATATTTATTTTTTATAGAAAATATGTAATAAAAATATATATATATACTTCTAACTGATAAATTCGACATTCAAGAATTCAAATTATATTTATAAACCACTCCCAATATACGAAAGTTTTTGGAAATCAAAGATTTTCCGAACCTAGTTGGGAAGGGGACAGGTAAATTCGATGGTCTTGAATATTAAAAAATCATTATATCTTTTAAATTTAGTGAAGAAACAACAAAACTACAATTTATATATGTATTTAAAAATATGTTTTTTTCACTTAAATTAATATATTCTGCTAGAAGTAATTCATCACAAAAAAATAAATGAACAAAGTCGAGGGACAAGGCAAAAACCGGGGGTACAAATTTTTTTGAAATTGCTCTATTAATGCAAGTGGAAACCGGGATATTTAGAACCAAACAAAAACTGAAGGAAGACATGAAGGACTTCCACCAACCAAGGCTGCTAGCAGTGGGCTGTACATGATGAAACTCTCGAGGCAAACACCGCCATCATTGTCGGTAGGCAACTAACGGGGGACAAAAATTCTCGTAAGAGGCTCTCTATTCCCTATTAACACTGACCTGTATTATACAAGTACGCTGGACTTCATACTATCGATGACAACATAAAGACATTTGATTTTCGCCATTTTGGCGCTGATAACAACGTGACGTACCGTGGAACTATTATTAGAGATGGGACATATCCTTCGATAAAAAAATAGTATAAACTTTATTGATCGTTATAACCACGGAGAATAATTTATTACTTAAGAGAAAAATATCGAATCACTCCCAGTTATTTTTATAGCGTACTTGTTTAATAGAGGTCAGTGCCTATTAAAATTTTTCCTCTATGCTCTACGCTTTATTCTTAATACTACAGATAATATCAAAAAATAAGGTGGCGGATACACACAAGTAAGATGGTCTAGCTGTAGCCTAGGCTATGCGCAACTCGAGTTGCGTCAGTCAATCATTGGAAGGACTTACCTAAATTACCAAGTAAGTACCTGGGTATAAAATTAATGTCAACTTACCAAAATAGTAATAATCAGGCATCATTCGTCGACGGTTGAGTCCTAAAAAGATAATCGATATTTCGTAAACTTACAACTAGCTTAGTTTACCATGCACACGATTTAAAATAGTAAATAAGTACCTAATAGATCCATACAGCTGAATGGCGGAAGTTTCATTTTGAATTATTCTTAACGCAACTTCCTGCGTATGATTATCATGACTGACGTGGCGTAATAATATAATTTGAGTCGATTCTGACTAGGGTCCCTTGTTTCGTTGGTCCTGCGTAGGACATAAGGTAGCTTTGTGAAGGGCTAGATGAGCCCTTCAAAGAATTCAAACAACGATAGGATTTCTTTTAGTTTGACTGAGCGCCTTTACATATTGCCGATTAAACTAGCGCTGACTTTCTAAGCAAAAAAACCTAATAAAATATTTGAAACCCCGTTTTAAACTTGCTTGAATGTTCGAATGGAAGCGGCGCTAAATTATAATCAGCCTGCACTACGTAAGGTTGACTTTAGTGGACAACCTTTACATTAGGTACGCACTGTGCGAAGATTGCAGAACGGTAACTTGGGCCCGTTTGCAGTTGCACCACGAGTCACTTAAAGGCGCATGTTTCGACAGCTTTGAGTTTCGATTTTCGGTGTCATGACCACCACGTCACTTTGGATAACAACCCCGTCAGAAGATAACGGTGAGTAGCTGCTTATGTACCTATAAGATAACTATCTTACTGTACGGGAATCTATAATTTTCATCCGGAAAGTTTTGTCGGCCTGGTCCGGGAGGTGGGGGGTAGCCCATAGACATAGGGGGCCAGCTCGCGTATGGCATCATCATGGGCGCCCCAAGTGGCATGACGTTCGGCAGCGCAGGTGGTGCATCTGGCGTCGAAGGGGGACGCGATGCTGGGGTCGACGGAGTCACTGGACTCGCTGTCACATAAAATTTATGGAAAGATTAATACTATCTAAGTTGGTACTTATACTGGCGTTCTAAGTGTATAGTAGCTAAATAACCGCCTGTGGATTACCGGTTGGTTCCTACTTTAATAACTGGAGTAGTCTTGATAGCTTCTGAATTTAAAATCCTGATAAATCCAACTTAGCTATCACCTTATCTACTTACTACCTAAGAAATGAGACATTCGACAGAGGTGTACACCCTTAAATAAATAATTACCTGTTACTTCTGTTTCATTCATTGCCATCGTTGAGTTGAATTCCTCTGAAGGTAGCGAGCAAGTGCTATTATTTTCTTCTTCAGTAGAATTTGCCTTAAGAACATCGTTTGTCCGCAAAATTTGTGCAAAGTCTTTCAAGAGGAAATCAACAATATTTAGATATTTACTATCAAAATATTATAAAGGAAATTTTAATTTACTACTACCTATTTGAATACATAATATGTTCTTACCTGATTTAAGTAGCTTAACCAAGAACAAGGCTTGTTTCAGAGTGTCATCGAGATCATCGACTGCTACAGCCACCTCTAGGCTGATACTTCCTATAGCTATAATCCCTAATATATTCAGTAGCTTCGTACTTAAAATCATAATATTATGAACATTTCTTGCCTTGTCCAAAAATAAAATTACTATTTCAACATTTTATGCCAATAGAATCGATGTAAGTAAGTAATAAAATTCTGCGTTATATGTTTCTAGTTAAGCTAAGAGCGTTTCAATTTTACAAGTAAACGTGTAGAGTACGTATCTGAAAAGTAGTTTAAAAATAAATTATTGTAACAAAGCACATAAAAACATTTTATTTTCTGTTACATAATACGAGTAGGTAAAACCTATGTACAAAATAAAACTTTAATAATTTACAATAAAACTGAAAAAGGCTAGATGTAGGTACAGATGTACCCATTGAAATCAGACATAGGATGGACTATATATATACTAGCTGACCTGGCCACGCGTTGCTGTGGCTAACGTTTTCGTCATTTTTTTTTCTATCCTATCTTTCAAGTTGGATCAAACTGCACACGGTGTACAAATTTGATTAAAATCGGTTAAGTAGTTTAGGAGTCCATCGCGGACAAACATCGTGACACGTAATTTATGTAATATTAAGAAGATAGATTAGGTAATAATCTAGATACTTAGTACCTACTTACTATGACAAAAAAACGGTACTATTGTTTATCTGGCAGGGAGATTGACTCTACAGCAACACTCGACAGTAGGAAGTTTTAAATTAAGAGCGTTTACGCCGTACGGCATTTCATACAAACTTTCAAGCCCTTGTTGATGACAATTCGAAAATGTTCTTATAACTGACTTTTCAAAGCTGTGTATCCTGCTTATGCGTACGAAGTTTAATTAAAATCGGTTCATTCATTACGAAAAACAAAGGCTTGAAAGTTTGTATGAAATGCTGTACGGCGTAGACGCTCTTATGTATTTGCAAATATCACTGTTTCTTATATTTATAACTATCTACATATATTTCAACTTAATAACTTCACTTCCTTCTTATGCGTCCATTTCATCATTTTGCCAGAAACTGCTGACTTCGTTGAAAGGTGACTGTTTTTCTGCCACCCCACTGCTTTCTGAGAACTTCTGTATAAACAATAATACATTTTATTACTTAAATGTATCTACTTTTCTAATGGAGCAACAAGATGTGATTAAGCTCAAGTCCTGGGGCACCATTAGTGGGTAAATTTTCAGAAAAATGTGTTGTGTATGAAGTCGATAGTTACGACAGCTAAAAGTACCTACAATATCTGTAAAATTGCAATATAAAGAATGCTTGATCTCGCATTGTTTGATTATTTAAAGTTGAGAAAAGCATTTAATAAACTTGATTCAAAAGTTTAAACTGAATAAATGACTAAAAGATTGACACTGCATTTCCTTCACTTTTACCAAAGAAAAACCTCTCGTCAAACAAAAAAACATATTCTTGTTTACTTGCATTTTTGCCCGAAAATTAGGCCTAATTTCTTTCCATTTTTGACCGAATAAAATAATAAATTTAGTCTGTTTCTAATTTAGCACCCTAATTACGTAACACACTGTCAATCACAACCTGTAGTGCGATTCTGTAACCATCTCACCGCGAAAACTTAGGTGAAGTGAGAGTGGAGGTGGAGTGGAGTGAACTGTCATTAGTGTCAATCCCTATAGCATCAGATGAAATGACAGTTCACTCCACGTAAGTTTTCACGGTGAGATTTTTACAGAATTGACATGTTGAATCATTTTGAATGATATTGCTAATCCATGTTCGAAAAATTAGTCTGCTCAACAACGTAAATAACGAAATGAATGTTGTTGAACTATCAAAATACAAGCCATACCTACCTACTGTTAGTGTGTTACACAATTACCCCGCTGGCTTAGTATCTACTTATTTAATTTTCTACTGCAGGTAAGAGGTTTGAAATAAGTAAAGATGAAGATGGACGGCATTTTCGACATTGGTCATTCACTCTCCGTTCGACGCTCGCCGTGGACGGTCGTGCCGCCCGCTCTCGCTCGCTGCACGCCCCCACCGCCTCGCCGCCCCGCCACCGCCCGCTCTCGCTACGCTAGCCGTAACGAGCTCAGTAGTCTCCGGACTACGCCCGCATCCTGTCAATAGCCGCCTTTTTCAAGGCGTGGTTGATAGAAGTTGTTTCTTTAAGAGAGAATCGTCATCACACGTGTCGTCGAGGTTTTTGGCCCCTTCCGGGTAAAAACCACAGTTTCGTGGTCCTTGGTGGATACCTCACGGTGCCAACGAAGCCAAGGGGGTGGTGCCCCAATCTCACCCGCCGAGCCCCATCAGGGCGAGGCAGTCAATTGGAATCGGGAGCTAGAAGCTTGGCCTTGGGGGTGGCTCCTAGTCAGCTCTAGCTTCGTAACTAATCCCTTGTCCACAGCTCGCGTCTAGTACGGTTGGGTGTGTCAACCCCTTCGTACTAGAAGCCGGTCTAGGGTGTCTCTACACCCATCGCACAGACTGGTTAGGGCCCCGTTCGCACAATAAGATCGGCGACGGGTCACAAGCTTAGGGCTCACTTCAGGTACTCACCTCCCTGTCTCACACCCGACAGGGAGGGTAGGATCTCACACCCCCGGGCCCATCCACCCGGGGTGCTAGGTTGTTAGGGATTCACGCCCCCTATGGTTCTTCCCTCTCCCCGCCCCCATCCCGATCATGGCAGACGCGGTCATATTGGCGTTCGTTAAAGAGGTCCTCTTCAAGGACCCCTCTTTCGTTAACCAGTATGCCCAACGTCTTATAAATTTTAGACGCCCTCCCGGTTCGGTCATTGACTTTAGCGACGCGCTAGTCAGCCCCCTCTTTCCGCCAAACTCAGGCGAAATCCCCGAGGCCGCCGCCGCCTCCCCTCCCGCACCCTCCGTGCCAGCCCCCTCGCCTGCACCTTCTGTGCCACCCGCCGCCCCCAAACCAGCACCTTCCGTGCCAGCCCCCAAACCCGCACCCTCCGTGCCAGCCCCCAAACCCGCACCCCCCGCGTCAGCCCCAAAACCCGCACCCTCCGTGCCAGCCCCAAAACCCGCACCATCCGTGCCAGCCCCTAAACCCGCACCCTCTGTGCCCGCCCCAAAACCCGCACCCTCTGTGCCAGCCCCATCACCCGCTCCCTCCGTGTCCGCCCCGAAACCCGCACCGTCCGTGCCAGTCCCCGATCCCGCACCTTCCGTGCCAGCCGCTACCGCAGCAGATACTCCAGAGAGTATGGACACGTCCGTACCCCAATCTCAATCCGACTCAGAGGAAGCCCTCTCTGACTCTTCGTCCTCCTCAGAAGACGACTATATAGTCGTCGGAAAGGGTGGCAAGAGAAAGAAGAACGCCTCCTCTCACGCCAACAAGGCCAAAAAGTCGGTCGCGGTAATCCCCTCTAACCCCCGCCCCCCCACCCCAACCCCCGCCGCACCGCAGGCCAATCCCGCGTCTAGCCTCTCGGCTACCCCTCCCGCTTCGAACGCAAAGAAGCCACGTCCCCCGCCCCCCATCTATGTCCAGGATAAGTCCAAATGGACAGAAATCTCCAAAGCGTGTGTTGATCAAAAGATCAACTACACGAACGCCCGCTCAACCCAACAGGGTATTAAGGTAACGGTCGCCTCGTCCTCGGACTACAGGGACCTTACCCGTCTCCTCCAGACAAGGGCTTACTCCTTCCATACGTACTCCCTTCCGGAGGAAGTCCCCACCCGCGTAATCATCAGGCGCGTCCCCAAAGAAATCCCCACCGAGGAGATCAAAGAAGACCTTGCTTCACAAGGCATCCCCGTCTCAGCAGTCCATCGCTTGCACAAAGCATGGAAGGGCCTAGTCTACGACATGGTCCTGGTCATCTGCGACCCTACTGAAGGACATCACCCCATCTTCAAGGTGAAGTCAGTCTGCTCCCTCTCGGGTATCTCTATCGAGAAACCCAGGAAGTCCAACCTCATCGGACAATGCCACAGGTGTCAACTGTATGGCCATTCCCAATCCCACTGCTACGCGACACCTAGATGCGTCAAGTGTCTAGGTGCCCACGGCACGTCAGACTGTCCCCGCCCTAAAGACCGCTCTCAGTGCACAGAGCCACCGAGCTGCGTTCTTTGCGGCCAATCCGGGCACCCGGCTAACTACCGTGGCTGCCCCAAGGCTCCCAAGTCTTCTTCTCCCAAACTGACGAAGCGCGCGAGCGACCGTCAGCAAAGGGAAAGCCCCTCTGTGAGGATCCCGATCCCTTCCTCCCAGATGCCCGATAGGCTCAGTCCCCAAAGGCCCTCCCCATGGGCGAACCTCAACCACCTCAAAGCTCCCTCAGCTTCGGTGCCCCCCCCACCCCCGACTATCCCAGCGCTGATGGCAACTGTCATCCCCGCGCCATCAGTAGGCCCCTCGGTCCCAGTAGCCCCACCGGTAGCCCTTCCCGCCGCCGCGCCCAGGGCTCCCGCTGGTCCCAGTAGGTCCCCCCCGACCCCCGCCTCCCGCCCCCAGCCTAGCAGCATGGAGGTAATAATCGGTGCTTACGCAGCTTTTATTGCCCCCGCAAATGCCATGGCAGCGGAAATCCAAGCCTGTAACGGCAATCCTCGGCGCATCGCCGAGATTTTCAATGCGTATCCTCAGATTACGCAAGTCATGCAAACCCTCAACTTCTAAAAGCTCCAATGGCTTTACAAAGAATGAGCGTTACCAAACCCCGATCCCTTAGACTAGGGTTTTTCAATGCAAACGGCATTAAAAAACAACGCGAAGAGATCGCCGCGTTCCTCCGCGATCACCAGCTCGATGTCCTCTTAGTCCAGGAAACCTTCCTGAAGCCCCATCTGCGGAACCCGAGCATTGCCAACTACAAGATAGTTCGCAATGACAGGTCTCGCTGCCACAAGGGCGGTACCCTCATCTACTATAGGAAGTCCCTCCATTGCATCCCGATAGACCCGCCTGCCCTCCTCTCTCAGCTAGAGATCTCTATCTGTCGGCTCGGCATGACCGGTCACCCCTCAATCACCATCATCTCCGCTTACATCCCGCCCACCAATGGTGCGGAGGATCCCATCTCTCTCTCTACCGATTTCACTACCCTCTTCGGTATGAGTGACTCCGTCATCATGGCGGGGGATCTCAATGCCAAACATCCCGCTTGGAATAGCAGCACGACCTCTACCAGAGGTAGGATCGTGTTCAAACTAGGCGACTCCCTCAATTTCGATATCATCGCTCCGATGTATCCCACTCATTTCCCGGGCGACCCCGCCCAACGTCCTGACGTTCTCGATGTAGCGCTTCTCAAGAATGTAAACCTCCGTTTGCAGTCTATCGAGACGGTACAAGAGCTCGACTCTGACCATCGCCCGGTCATCTTGCACCTGGCCCCCTATTCGGGCCTCCCGCACGACCCCAACCAGCCCCCCCAGACCAAAATAGTCACCGACTGGAGGAAAGTAAGCGAAAGACTGAAATCCACCACGTCTCCCCACTTAGACTCCATCCCCGAGCAAATTATCTCAGTCGCAGACACGACTGGGGCGATCGACTCGTTCACAGAGCACGTTCAATCCGTACTGACGGATTGCTCACGGGAAGTTCCAGTGATGGAAGACCATCGCTGGAAACTGCCCGATGACGTACGTGAACTGGTGACCGAGAAGAACGCTGCCATTCGTGCCTATGACTCTTTTCCCTGCGACGCGAACAAATCCCACATGCGCCATTTACAGCGTGCTGTAAAGAAACGCATAGGGGAATGGCGCTCCGAGGGATGGGATAAGATGATCGGCGAACTCGAGCCCACCCACCACGCCTTCTGGCAGCTCCAGAGGAAGCTCCGCTCCTCTGAAGAGGCCACAGTTCCTCCCCTCACACGCCCCGACAAAACGGTCGCTTTCGAAAATCTCGAAAAGGCCGAATGCCTAGCCGACAGCCTAGAGGCTCAATGCACTCCCAGCTCTCAACCAGTAGACAGAGCGCACCTCGACGAGGTGAACGCTGAAGTCGAACGGAGAGCCTCCCTCCCGCCAGTCGAAGACCCTGATGATCCTCTGCCTCCCGTCACTCCCGACGAAGTGCAAGACATCATAAAAGGGCTCGCAACCCGCAAAGCCCCCGGTTCGGACGGTATCACCAATAGGGTGTACAAACTCCTCCCCGCCCCCCTCATACTGCTCATGACCGCCATCTTCAATGGCGCCCTGAGCAACAACATCTTCCCCCAAATGTGGAAAGAAGCCACAGTCATAGGCATCCCAAAGCCAGGCAAGCCCAAGTCTGAGCCCTCCAGCTACCGCCCCATCAGTCTGCTCAATGTTTTCGGTAAAGTCTACGAGAGGCTTATTTATAAGCGCCTCAAAGACTATGCCGAAGCAAAGAGCCTCATCCCCCCCGAACAGTTCGGTTTTCGCACGAAGCATTCGTGCATCCACCAGCTCCACCGCATAGTCGAGCACATTAGCGCTGCTTTTCAGCGAGGTGCTTCGACAGGCGTCCTGTTCTTCGATATAGCGAAGGCGTTCGACAAGGTCTGGCACAATGGCTTATTATATAAGCTGTACCTGCTAGGTGTGCCAGACCGTCTCGTGCTCATCTTACGAGATTTTCTGTCGGACCGCACTTTCCGCTACCGTATCGAGGGCGCTCTCTCTCCCCCTCACCCCATCCGCGCCGGAGTCCCCCAGGGTTCCGTTCTGTCTCCCCTCATTTTCACCCTGTTCACTAGTGACATCCCGAACAGTAAAAAGGCACAGTTGGCGCTCTTCGCCGACGACACTGCCATATACTGTTCGGGTGTCAACCAGTCATCCATAGCTCGAAACCTCCAAACCTCCGCAAGCGCCTTGAGCGATTGGTTCCGGAAATGGAGAATCGAGGTCAACCCCGATAAGAGTCAGGCGGTCATCTTCTCGAAACCGCGCAAACTACCCCCCCCCCTCCCGCGCCCGATCTCTATGTATGGCAAGCCGATCCCCTGGGGAAAGCGAGCCAAATACTTAGGTGTCATCCTAGACCACAACCTCACCTTCAACGAGCACATAAAGACGGCGCGTTCGCGCGCCTCTTTCGCTCTCGGTAGGCTCCACTCCATGATAACTGCCCGCAGCAAATTGTCACTCAAGTGCAAATTGCGCCTCTACACCGCGGTCATCCGTCCCATCATGACCTATGCTTGCGTAGTCTTCGCACACGCCAAGCCGCGATTTCTGCATAAAATGCAAACCCTCCAGAACCGTTTCCTCCGAAAGGTCACGGGAGCCCCCTTCTATGTCCGAAATGTGAATCTGCATCTAGATCTCAGACTCCCCACCATCCAGCAGTTCATGAAACGCCTTTCCAAGCGCTTCTTCGACTCTGCCATAAAGCACCCCAATCCCCTGATTGCGGCGGCCTCCCGATACACTCCCTCCCGCATAAGTAGGATTCGCCGACCAAGGCATACCCTCACCATCCCCGACGACGCCACTACCCTCCTCCAGGAGAGCAGTAAGGCCACGAGTACTCTCAGTCGACAACACAAAAACAAGCTCAGACATCCGTCCTTCCGTCCTCGCCGCCGAGGCCCGTCGCGACGCCCCGCACCATCACCGTGCCCCCCCCGACCCTTGCTCGAGCCAGCCCGCGCAGCTGAGCCTGTAGTTTTAAATTCGCCCCTAAACACCAATAATAATACCGATCCAGCCTGTCCCTTGCTGTCCTCTTCCAGCGACGCCCTGAGCCGAGGTCCGAACCCCGCAGGGGGTTACCCTTAGCGCTGTCGCTTAGTTTTTAAGTTATTGTATGCCCTGGCTGGAGGCCTTAATTCGAGGCATCCACAGGAAAGTCCGGTTAAGCAGTAGCCATCCTCATAAAGGATGAACTGCGAGATGCCATAGTTAAAAAAAAAAAAAAAAAAAAAAACGGCATTTTCGACATAAGCGAACTATTGTAGCAGCAGTGTAATCTCCATGGCCTTCCCCTACCCACAGTCGAATCGCCGCCTCATCAGCACCATAGACAACCATCAAAAAGATCATGGAAAGATTCGGAGTCACTTTACCGGATATGAAGCCATTAGGAATTACAGTAGAATTCGTTATTGGAAAAACACCAACAACCTCTTAAGAAGAGGTAATTGTACTCATCATTATGAACAACTGTTACTAATGGGAACAAACACGAAATCGCGAAAAAAAAAAACTGCTGGGAACAGCTGATTTTTTTAATACATTTTGACGAGTTATACGAACATAAAAATGTAGGGAACAGCTGATTTACGGCATTTCATACAAAATTTAAAGCCCTTATTTTTCGAAATGAAAGAACCGATTTTACTGAAACTACATAAGTACGCATAAGCAGGATACAAAGGTACGAGTATAAAAGATTTTTTTTATTAAATAGCGTTAAAGCCAAATTAGACCGATTTTAAAGTTTCCATAGAAACAGAGATTTCCAGTTATCTTTTTTTAAATAAAACATTTCGAAAATGTTTTTAGGTAGGTAACTTTTTAGACCTTTGTATCCTGCTTATGAGTATGAAGTTCATTAAAATCGGTTTGAAAAATAAGGGCTTGAAAGTTTGTATGAAATGCTGTACGGCGTAAACGCTCTAAATAAAAAAGGAAAATAAAGATGAGCTGACACAACTCAAACATATTAAAAACATAGAATAAAAAGTAGTAAAATACATACATTACATATTATTTCTTAGTGCGACATGTCGCTTATTACTAGTTATTTCTTCTTTCAAATTGGTTTGAAAAAAATCCATATGAAAACCAAACTTACTTTGATATTATGACGTATCGCATATCCCTTCTTCCGAAAGGCAACTAGAGTTACCGGCCTCAGACGTCTCTCAAAGGGTTCGAAATAATCCTGTTAACAATATGGGACAAAATAACTACGTTATGTCATAGAACTTTATGTTGCTAGGGGTCGACAGGGACCATCACAGTACATTTTATATCCAATTAGGACCGCGACTGCTACTATAAATGGTTAGTTTTCAATGACCAGCCAAATTTCAGGGTGTGGAACAGGCCACCAAACTGAACAATTTTGTCCGTAGGACCAACATCGTAATCGCGAATAAAAATTCAGCCGTCCCATACGTTTAGGTCGAGTAGGTATTGAAGTTTTTTAAGGGACAGTTGATAAATTTTTCGCGATTACGATATTGGTGGTGCCATGGAGAAAGTTGTTCAGTCTGATGGTCTGTACCACACCCATAAATTTGGCTGGTCTTTGAAAACAAACCCTGTAGGTATACTAAGTAGGTATACCTACACGCATGGGCGGCAAGTTAATTTTCAGATTCAGGAGGATGCATTTTCAGCTCCACGAAGTGAGCTCAATCATATTTAACCGACTTCAAAAAAAGGAGGAGGTTCTCAATTCGAATGTGTATATTTTTTATATATGGTAGACGGATTTGCAAAATTATTTTTTAGGGGTGGTCCCATATAAATTTTATTGACTTTGCTTGGGTAATTTTTAGGTTAACTTCAATAATACCAATTTTTTCCACTTATATATAGCTTCCTATCAGTCCTGTCACTGATATTTACATAGCAAGTAGTGTTCTAAGAATTTGGGTGGGGTAGGTACAACTAAAAAGTGAAAAATAAAAACGTTTTTCCGACTTCAAAAAAAAACACTAGGTACAAAGTGAAAAATAACTTTAATTTTGGAAGTCGGTGTCAAAAAACGAAAATGCGGAACTATCTTTCAAAACGATACAAATAGTTATTATATTCTTAGTAGTATTTTTTTTAATAAACATACCTACGTACTTCAAAGAAAAATTAAAAAAGAACCGCAATAAGATAACTCGGTCTGGAAGTAGAGTATCTTGAAAGTGATGAAGAAACAAGAAATTTTATAATTCTGCATTAGTATTTTTTATAGAACGGCTATAAAAGAAATGACATGATGAAAGAAAGAAATGACAGGATAACAGTTGCGTGGAAAAACAACGAAGTCGTTTTCGTTTTCGTTTTTTTTTATACTATTAGATAGGTACTGGTACATCTTTTTTATACTATTAGATAGGTACTGGTACATCTTTTTTATACTATTAGATAGGTACTGGTACATCTTTTTTATACTATTAGATAGGTACTGGTACATCTTTTTTATACTATTAGATAGGTACTGGTACATCTTTTTTATACTATTAGATAGGTACTGGTACATCTTTTTTATACTATTAGATAGGTACTGGTACATCTTTTTTATACTATTAGATAGGTACTGGTACATCTTTTTTATACTATTAGACAGGTACTGGTACATCTTTTTCAAGTCAATAGGACTGAGATACTTTGAAGAAGCTAAATTCTAAGCTGTTAGTACCTTAGTAAGTAATTGAAACCATAATATAGCTCACCTTATTAAAAGAAGGATCAAATCCCATTGACAGGGTTTTGGCAAGTTTCGTCAAAGAATGCGGTGTTTTCAGTAACATTTCATATCTTTTTATGTTACCTCCCCACACTTCTGGTTGCTAAAAAAAATAATTGTAACAATAAGCATTATATAAAAGGATAGAAAAGAACAAAGTAGACCTAGTAAAATGACAAAATAAACACGTTTTTTTGTTTATACCTAATGTGAGCCACTTGGTAGTACTTAGTTGTAGTAGTAGTGGTAGAAGCCAGTAGCAAGTAAGTTTGACAAGTCGTAAGGTCAGATTTATATAGTAATGGTCAGTTACAAGGTCAAATTTGCTGGTGAAACTTCACAGACGTCTTCTTCATAGCGTGTCGATAGGCAAATAAACAGGGACAAATTAAATTAGCTAGCGAAACTCTGCAGACGTGATGGGTATCCATATTCAAAAGTATGACAACCCTTCTTACCAAGCGTATCATGTTACCCAGTAACTGGATTATGGAGGTCCGATAGGCAGTCGCTCCAAGTAAAATACTGGTATTCAGCTGCATCCGGTTGCCATGGTAGTGCCATGGTAGTGCCATGGTAGTGGTTAGGTAGAAAAAGGCAGGCATGATGATAATGATGATACTTACATTGCTCAAATGTGACGTAGGAGTCTTATCCCATAAAGATCCGTGGTTTAAATTATTTGATGGCGCCGCGGACGTGGGAACTTCAACTGTCGGTGTTTTGAGGGTTTGATCTTTTGGTGGTTCTTTAGTATCTGAAGAAAATTAAGTACGTACGTAAAAAAACTACATTCAAACTGGCTTTCAATTTTAATTCAAATTGGGCGAAAGCTGAAACTCATTGCATTTAATGTTTTATTTTGGCCCTTGACGTTTTGATGAGGCGTACCTACTCTTTGAGTCAGTGATGAAATCCACGTATTTTAGATATTAATAAAATCCAAGATATAAAAGCTAGACAAATGAAACTTGTTACAGTGTTAACAACTTCTTTCTTATCCTGAGAATTTGAGCTGTCTAGCATTATCCTGGACGAAGCTATGAGAGTATGAAAATACGACGATACGCTTCGAGAAAAGCTAGGTAGTGCCCTGCTTTTTGTTTTTGGCTCGTCTTGGCCACACTTCCCCCCAGATAAAGCTGAAGAGTTTGTGTTTGTAAACAAGCACGTTATTAAACTTCGTTCGAATTTTCTATTTACAAATTTAGGAAAGTCAGTAAGTATTTCGAGTCGCAGCCACAAATTGTTTTCGGATACTTAATCTTCAGGGTAATCACAAAAATTTGTTATTTCTAATCATCATAGTGTGAGAGGTAATAAAAAACGGGTCAAGAGCAAGACGGGCAAATTACATTTACACTCTATAAAGTCAGCAGTCTAAAGAACTGTTGCTGTTGTACCGTAATAATTACTCTAAGTATGCACGTAATAATATAAACACGCTCAGCTCAAAAACTATAGGTACATCTAAATGACAAAGACCTGAATCCTAATTGTGTAACCTTCGATCAAGTACATTATTGATCGAAGTGTGTAACACACTAAACAAATGCTTCATTATGTTAGAAAAATTTGTCTGCTCAACAACATTAATGACGCAATGAATGTTGTTGAACTGTCAAATTAAAAGCCATATTCCTACTGTTAGTGTACAGACGCCCCAGCACATCAAGCTACTACAAGCTGTCAAATTTATTTGATAGATTTTCAACTTTATCGCTAAAGTATAAGGTTCAAAGTTGAGTGGGAAAATTTGACAGTTTCGGGTAGGTTGATGTGCTGGCGTCTGTACCTATTAAGCAATTTCCCCGCTGGCCGATTTTCCTTTAAAGTTGGAACCTATTCCTGTCTAAGCACCTATCTTAGTCAATTTTTTCACGAGAGCAAAATAACGATTTCTTCTTTCTCATATTGTATAGGTACGTAAAGATAAATAGGGTACCCATCCTACCCATTACCTAGGTCTACTTTCCATAAAAATCATCACCATCATCATCTCAGCCGAAAGACGTCCACTGCTGGACATAGGCCCAAAACACCTCCACTTCGATCGGTTCTGTGCTTCCCGCATCCAGCGGATTCCTGCGGCCTTCAGAAGGTCATCGATCCATCTTGTGAGAGCTCTTCCAACGTCTTCCGGTACGCGGTCGCGGCTCTAGAACCTTCAGCCCCATCGGCCATCTGTTCTGCGAGCAATGTGCCCTACAAACTGCCACTAAAGGTTAAAAAAAAACAGATATTATTATTTACTTACATTCGCAAGATACAATGTGAGCCACGAGAGGAAGAACAGCGAATGTAATGTAAATGTACATCTTAACAAGTAACTACACTGAATTGTACAATAACCGTGCTATCCGCGTCGAGGTATGGATGAAACTGATATTATCACCGATTATGAGTTAGTAGTTATGAGAGGTTGAAATTCCGTGAGAAATAGCTAATTACAGGTAAGCCAGAAAAAGTGTGCGCTTCGGTAATATTCGTGTTTTTCCGAATTAGCGCGAATGATGCACCACAGAGTAACCCCCCACACTATCGCGCTTTGTAGTAGTGCACCTAACATTTCGCGTTTGTTTGAAGTTTTATCTGTATCGAGTCCTACTCCGGTATCAATCATTTTTTTGAAAAGCTTTTTGGAAATACATAAAAGTAGTAAATCTATATTTTTTCAAACATGATAATATTATACTTATATCGATTTATTCCCGGCCGTCCCCACCTCGTCGTCACCACTGTGTACGAATGGGAAAAAGAAGTTTCGTTCCTACCCAGTGGTGACGATTGGAACTTTTTATTTCCCACTCGTTTCGCTATAGACCGAGAGTCAAAATGCAGTAATGGGGATTTCAATAACAGATTTCACGGATTGTCAAAATGTTTTAATTACGACTTTCTGACCAAGAGTGAACAACGTTTTTGAATAAAAATAATTTAAAAAGACTGAATCACAGGTAATCAAGGAATTTACAATAATCCTCTCAAAACTATGCATCCCAGATAATCAACTTATTTACACAAATGCTTACAGTTTTAAGGTGCGTATCACAGATAATCAACTTATTTACATAAATTCTTACAGTTATAATAGTGATTCAAATATTAAACTAATTAAAATATTTGAATCACTATTTAGGTAGTCAGGACTGCTCTCTAAGACCAACTTACTATCATCATCTACTCGGTAATTGTAAGTAGTTATGTTGATGTCAATAACAAACAATAGATACGCAATGACTCACCCTCACCACCCTGGCGATGATAGTAAGTTGGTCTTATAGAAGTACCGATTACCTAATTAGTTATTCAAATATTTGAATTAGTTGATTATCTGTGATACGCACCTTAAAACTGTAAGAATTATTGTAAATTCGTTGATTACCTGTGATTCATTGTCTTTTTAAATTGTGAAATGAAATGAAAGTCTTTTTATTTAAATTATTTTTAATCAAAAACGTTGTTCACTCTTGGTGTCTCAAAAACTTTGTAGGGAAATTTAAGGTATTTTTGACAGATTGAGACTGAGATTAGACTGTGAACGTTCTTAAAATTACGAAAATTGCCCCTCTGATAATCGCGCGTTTGTATTTCCGAAGATAGGCGATAAATTCCGAAGCGCATACTTTTCTTTGTAAGGCTGTAGGTACCTACCTACTTGTAAACATTTTGTCTTACTCGGTAATGCTGTCCAGTCGAAGCTATTCCTCGAAGCAATGTTCCACAATGTCCCTGTCGTAACGTAACACTATAGCAAAAAGTAATTAGAATCTACTTTTATTGATTTACTGCCTCATTCGTGTAGTGGTCGCAACTTCGATAGCGCGACTGCTAAACATGGGAGTCCTGGGTTCGATCTGAATCAGGAATTCCTCAGGAGTTTCTCTTGTCTAGTGTTCGCAAGCCCTACTGCTGAGGCTGACCATGAGGCCCTGGGTTCGATTCGAATGTCGGGCTAATTGTTATTGGGTTTTTCCATCAGGAATATCTCAGTAGTGGCCCGAGTCTGGATGTGAGTCCAGTTAATGGCAACAGGCTCGCCCCCCATTACATGGGCGAAATGCGGGCGTATAGCTGCGTAGGTACAGACGCCAGCACACCAAGCTACTACAATCTGTCAAATTTATTTGATAGATTTTCAACTTTATCGCTAAGGCATAAGGTTCAAAGTTGATTGGGAAAATTTTACAGTTTCGGGTAGGTTGATGTGCTAGCGTCTATACAAAGGTACAACTGAGCGTAGCCCTGTAGGGAATACAGGCGTGTTGTTATGTTATGTCAGTCTGAGTATGCTTCCATGGACTACATGGCAGTAACAATTTATCACCGAGGGCTTGGTGGAAGAGAAATGTCGAAGATGCTTCATTTTTTTTCTTTAAGTACCAACTATCAACCCCTGTTGTCGTAAACTTCTTGTTAACATAGGTATGTACATTTGTACATATACCTCAGCGGGGGAATTACCTCAAAAAGTGTTAGGTAAGTAAATAAAAAATGAATGGAAGCAGTAGTTTTGATCAAGTTTTTATGAAGGATTATTTTTTAAGGCTATTATAAAAGTAAATACGGATTTAATTAATCAATTATCGGCCTCGCGAAGGTCATCGGTCATGTTGTAGAAGATGACGTGGCAGGGTGCGCGGGCGCAGGGGCGGCGCTGTTCTTCACGTTCTCCGGGGGCGCATCGGCCCGCTACGCACACCCGGTACCGCGTGATGGTACCACCACCGCATGTAACTGAACAGTCGCCCCATTTGCTCCACCGACTCCAGATTTTACGATTCTTCAATGTTTGGTCGTCTTCGCATGACACTGTTTGCATAGAAAACATAGTCAATTATCAATACAAACACTGTTTTCCCAATAAGTACGTAGTTTTGCACGTATTAATTCATTTATGGGCGTAACATTGGGGTTGTTCGCGGGTTGATTCCGATACAATTGCGTCAAGGGGTGGATCAATCCTGCCTGCCCGTCTCCCCCCGAAATCGTCAATACCTACTGTGTCTCCTCCATTTGCGACAGAATTAACGTGATTGGTTCATGGGAATCATCGAATCATCATTCATTACCTACTCGTGTTCGCACTACACTAGTGGTGGCGGTGGTGGTGGGGGTAGTGGTGGTGGGGGTAGTGGTGGATGGTGGTAGTGTGGTGGTGGGTGGTGGTATACTAGTGGTGGTGGTGTAGTTACTTTATTTTAATGGTAAGTAATTAAGTTGATATACCTGTCAGATTAGTCTCTGAGATTAAAAAACGAACTAGACTATAGTTCGTGTAATGTCAAACTTCTATACTAAAAAAAACCCAAACACAAAAGACTTAAATGTCAGATTAGTCTCTGAGATTAAAAAACGAACTTTATGTCTATTGAAAAAGTTATAAAAATGTTTGAAGTTGTAGCGTAAACTGAACTTTATTGAGTTATTTCTCCCTAAACTCATATTTGTTTACATTTTTGCCAAATAAATCGCGAATGCTGATTCGGCTTCTGACTACCCGTAACGACTGTCAAAGATCCACGATTGACAGCCGGGACCAACGGCTTAACGTGCTTTCCGAGGCACTGAGGGGTCTCGGTATGTTATGATGGTCATATCCATAGACTAACCGCGGCAAGCGTAGCTTAACCTGATCGATCGATTTATGCGGCGTTGTTATTTAGCCACGGGCCCCTCACGTGTTAAATAGAGTGATGAATATTGACAGCGAGCGAGGCCATAAAAACAAGAGATAGATTGAAGCATGATCGAATGAAATTTGACTGAAGGATTACCACGGGACGGCTCAGGGGAGAAAGGAAGAGAAAAGATTTTGAGCCAACCGGAGATCCCACGTAACATATTATGGGACAATAAATTGACAGGCAGAATTAAGAATGACAATATAGGCTCGCTCCCTACTGCATGGGGTTACATCAGCTGCATGAAACATTATAAGTAGGTGATTACCTCGGTACCTACATAACTGGCAAAACGTACCCACACGTTAGGTACCGGCCACCACTATCTGCCCAACCCATTGGGAAATACAGGCGTGATGTTTTGATATGTATTATATTCTAGCAAATGTAAGGTAGGTAGTAAAGTGGTCATGCTCAATGCTGATGGTTCCGTAAAGCTATATTTGTGGTGCAGCACATGGTCGTCTGCAAAAAAACCAACAGTAAGTATTCACCTGTCTCATACTCTGAATCATCTGGCTCCAAAGGTTTACTAGTTTTCTCTATGTGCATCACCGTGGCCGAAGTTTGTAGAGGCGCCTTATTTTTATGCTGCTCTTGTCTTACGAGATCAATCAACTCAATGGGACTCAATACCAGTTTGTCCTCCTTTCGGTTTCTATGAATTGCATGAGCTAGGCAAGTGAGAACAACAAGAATCAAAGTAATTCTATTCATTTTAATAAAAAGTTACACATTATGTAGGTACATAGAGGAAAATGTGTAGGTACCATAGGTATACAAGAAGACAGCATGTCATAGAGGAAAACAGCATGTGCCACAGAGTACTTTTGATGTTCTGTGACATTGCAGTCCCAAAGAGATTATGGATCGGAAATGTATGTTTAGGTTGCATGGTTGTAGCTAACCATAGATGTTCACAATACAGCATAGCTATTCACAACCATCCGACAGGCTATCGTATTCGAAAATGACACATTTCGATAACCTGAGGGGCAATTCTCGTAATTTTAAGAACGTTTACAGTCTGATCTCAGTCTGAATCTGTCAAATATGGCTACACATCAAGCTTTAATTGGCCTCGCATTGTATAGGTTTTTCGTACAATCAGAAGTCAGCTTATACTGGTTATGTATAGCTTGATGTGTAGCCGTGTGTACCTCTAATTTCCCTCTACATTTTGACAAGTTTTTGAAATTTTTTTGTCGCCGAGATGAGTCTGCGATTAGATTTTGAACGTTTCAAATTACGAGAATTGACCTTCTGATTTACTTTGTCCCTGACTGCAAACAGCTGTCGCAAGAACAGCGGTCGACTGTTTGATATAAACTGACAAAAATTTCGGGTTTTGAACTAGTGAACAGCGTTTAGAGGACTCCTACGATAAATTTTCGATACGGTACGAAGCTTATCGAGGGTTGTGAATAGCTATGCAGGTCCGAAACTGCCGTGCTGTTTGTACAAGTTCAATATAATGCATTTCGCTTAACGTTGCAACGGTGGATAGGTACTGAAGTTAAGTAGTCACAGCTGCCTACCTTAGGGCGGACCTCTGCAATACTAGGGACTTCGCAGAAGCGCGGCCCACCACGCGACAAAACTGAAATATCTAATTTTGTAATGCGCCTATAGGTACCTTATCACAATTCATGGCAGTAACCATACTCTTCAGAACACAGCAAGACTGCTCGGCGCGGATAATAAATATGGATGATAATAAAAACCATATACAAGGTATAGTAGTTAGGTACAGTCACCAAAGGAGACAGTAACCATAACCAGAAAACGATGGATGTTTTTAATTAATGAATAGAAAACAAGCAGTTCATTTATCAAAAATGTCAGTTCCAAAATTTACTTATTTACTTACCTATCCATACTAATACCTATTATAAATTCGAAAGTAACTCTGTCTGTCTGTATGTTACCTTTTCACGCCTAAACCACTGAACGGATTTCGATAAAATTTGGCAGAGAGATATACCTACCTATTGCATCCCGGGGAAGGACATAGGCTACTTTTTGTCTCAAAAATATCCCTAAAAAGGGGGGGATATAGGGGATTCAAAAGTTTTTATGGGAAACCTGTTATTTCTTAAGTTATGGATTTGAAAATGGATTTTATGCTTTTGGTAACTAATGATGAATTACGTATTTCATCGTTTTTCTAAAATGATCCCTCAAGAGGGTAAAATAGAGGATGATTTTAAAATTCACATGTAATATTAACATTTTTGTGTAACCATTTTCAAGAGATTTAAGGGATCGGAAATATAGTCCTGATAGTACGTTCCCGTGTGATAATTTCCGACCTCCACGCGGGCCAAGCAGAGGGCAAAAGCTAGGCGTTAATAAAAGCGGTACCTGCACCACAAATTACATAATAGTGTTTGTGACTGTAGGTACCTAGTCTAATAGCGAATAGCGAACACTGAACGAAAGATTGCGAATTCGGTCTATAGCGGTTCGGTCTATTCAGTGGTCAAGTGAAGATTCACTTCAAGTCGTAGTTATAGTGATTGCATACATTATCAGCCTATAATGTTTTCACTGCTGGGAAGCAGGCCTCCTCTCTGCGAGGAGTGGGCCGTAATCCACCACGCGGGCCCAGAGCGGGCTGGTAGATGTCACATGTCTTCTATTTTATGGTTCTAGGACATGCCGGTTTCCTCACGATGTTTTCCTTCACCGTTTTGAAAGCAGTGGTGATGAAATATTTACGCAAAGTAAAGCGCCTGGCTGGGTTCAAACCCACGATCTACAGCTCGTGTCTCGGGGCCGCCGTTTCGACTGGGCCACCACTGCTCACAAGACTGCTCTCAATCTCACCGCTCTCATATTGATTAGCCGTTGCAAAATTATTATTCTACTAGCAGCGCCCCGCGGTTTCACCCGCATAAGTTTCGATCCCGTGGGAATGTCGGGATAAAAAGTATCCTATGTCGTTTCCCGGAACTGAAAGTATCTCTACACCAAATTTCATTTAAATCGGTTCAGCGGTTTAAGCGTGAAGAGGAAACAGACAGACAGACACACTTTTGCATTTATAATATTAGTATGGAAGTAAGGATTCTTTAGTATCAAAATCCGTTTAAATTCTGGTTTGAAACAGTTGCAAGGATATTTGGCACCTGAATAAAATTTGCAGGCGGGCGCTGATGCTGTTGGTAAACATTTCCTGAGATTGTGTCACAGAAATTGTATTGACAAAACAAGATGGCGACGTTTGTTCGGATTTTGGCCACGTTCCATAACAACTTTGTAGCGCTGTATGTGTTGAATGATGTTCGGGGTAGCACGATCCCACGCGAGCCGCGCCATCCGTGTAGATGCCGCCGCCGGCTAAATCCGAACGCAAGCCTACTTGTAGGTATACACGGCGCGGCGGCACGTTTGACGTGAGACGTCGGCACAGAGTACTTTTTGATAGTATGTAAACTAATAATGAAGCTGAAGAGTTGGTTTGTTTAAAAATTATGTTTGGAAAATGGACGTCGGTCACGACAACGCGATCTGGGGGCCTAAAAAAGCCATGAAGGCCACTTTGGCAGAATCATAAACCAATTCATATCACGCACGCAATTCATCTGTTTGACAGTTTCACACCCATATATCCCTGAAGGGTTAGGCAGACGTGTAACTGTAGCATTTTAAGAATCTCCTTACAAAACTGTCATACCTACAGATGAAATTGCGTGATGTGAATTGTTTTATGATTCTGCCAAAGTGGCCTTTTTAGGCCCCCTGATGAACGAACTTTACCGAGCTGTGCCGAGCGTAGGCTGGTAGGCTGTTTACACGGTTACACGGCGCGTGGCGTGCTCAATCACGCGCCTTTTAAATGCACCTTTAGTGATAGAACAGATCATTCGTGATGATTTTGAAAAGAACTTCGTTAGGAACCCAGTTACAGATTTTATATTTTTTGCATATATTGTTTTCTCAGATCATCAGTCAGACGTTCACGTATTACTCAGGAGACGTAGGCTGTCATTCCAATGGATAGAAAATTATAAATAAAATGTAAGTGCATATAAAAAGGTATTCCATTTCATATTGAACACAACATGGGCATTTGAAGTTTTTATTTTGGATAAATAAAAGACTTGCATACTTTTATTATCATTTATTTAAGATATTTCTTTGGTTACACCTTATACATGATCTTTACTACAGTTACAGAAAAAATATATACAGACGAGTTCAGAACTTCCTCCTTTTATGAAGTCGGGTAAACAGTTGAGATGATGCTGGATTACAAAAAGTAAAAAACTAGAACTTGTCATAGCATGGCCAGACATTTCATGCAAATCGGAGGGTACATTGTACATTTACATACAAAAGTAATCAAAAGTACGCAACTAAATGGCACGTACCTAAGTAGATATTGAAGGATTCGTAAAGTGTGAAAAAAAATTATGTTGGACAACATTTAGATATCACGTTATTTTTTAAACGTAGTACATATTATCTAGATTTTGTGAACACATATAAGAAGGGTTTTTTTTAACCCAAATAGGTCGTAATTTAGACGTCTCACACCATAACTACCGGCAATTAATTTATTAAAATGTATAATTATAACTAAGTAATACATGGACAAATACAACACAATAATAGCACGCGACTAGTTTCGATATTCCTTACTATGCAACCTCTAACACTCGCGAACTTTCATAAAAACATCTAGATTACTATTGCTAGCTATTTCTGCTCTCATAATATTTACGAATTTTCTCCAAGTATTTGCTTGTTGTTTTGTAACGAATTTAAATATAACATTATATATTTCATTATTCTTATCACAATCAGTTGTGTCTCACGATTATCACTTATTTGTAAACCACTCGGCAGAAGAGTCTCTTGATTTTGTAACATTTATTGTCAATGCTTCCAGTTATGAACACTGAGTAAGAATTCGATTTATTGGGCAAAACAATTATAATTCTGTAATTAATATGTATATGTGTAATATGATGTAATTAAATAGCTTGCCTGAAGGGCTTGTGGCTAAGTTATAACAGCCGTGCGGGTCGATTGATCAGGCTAAGCTACGCTTGCCGCGGTTGGTCTGTGGATGGGTGACCATCTATACATATCAAGATCCCTCCGTGTCTCGGAACGCACGTCAAGCTGTAGGTCCCGGCTGTCATTCGTGGATCTTTGGCAGTCGTTACGGGACGTCAGAAGCCCGAAAATTTGACAACCAGTCTTACCAAGGCAATTTCAACGTTTACTTAAATGTATAGTTGACTCGTGATTCGAGAACTATGCCGCGTGTGAGGGACACGTTGAGACGAGGGCTCCGCAGCTGACAATAAATCGAACAAATACAAAAATAATTCCTGAAGATCTCATAACAGACAGATTTATATTGAGAACACGGAGAGAACACTTAAGATTTTGTTCAGATAAAGCGTTTACGCCGTACGGCATTTCATACAAAATTTCAACAAGCCCTTGTTTTTCGAATTGAATGAACCGATTTTAACAAAATTTTATACGCATAAGCAGGATACAAAGGTCTAAATTGTTACTTAAGAACATTTTCGAAAAATAGTGTTACAGCCAAATTATTAGACCGATTTTAAAATTTACATTATAACAGAGATATCCAGTTACCTTTTTTTAAATAAGACATTTCGAAAATGTTCTTAAGTAACTTTTTAGACCTTTGTATCCTGCTTATGTGTATGAAGTTTCTTTATGTTGTTTCTCAATGTGGGTCATTTTATTATTATTTTTTTGTTTAATTTTTATTATTCTCTTTGTTCTGTTAGTTTTTTTTCTAGGTCTGGCAGTTTGAGTAATTTATGTGGCCTACCCAAATGTCCTTTCTTTGGTATTGTTCGTCGAATCGTTGAGCTCCTTAAGTTTTGAGTTGAGCTGCACGATTTCTGACAAATGCGTGCACTGACTGGACAGGTCCTCTCAATCTGTGTGGTTCTTTCTTCAAAAGACCATCTCAGACATCGATCTACATGGTCTTCATATAACCTGACCAAGATTATGATGTCTGGACTTTAAAAGAGACTGTGACCTCTGAGTTTGTTTCGGCCTTTCTTCTCAGAGTAGTCAGATAGGAAACGCCGACCTCATCTAGTTTTATAAAAAATATGATTCACGTGTAAAAAGTGTTTGTGCAAACCTACTTACAAAATAAAAATCATTTATCATTTAAAATCGGTTCATTCATTTCGAAAAGCAAGGGCTAGAAAGGTTGTATGAAATGCCGTGCGCGTAAATGAACTAATCTATCCCGTCCATTTGCGCGCGTTTCACTTGCGTAACTACGCGCGAGTCCAACATTCGCGGCCTAGTTGCGCCCAATATACGCGCGTAAAACGTGTTGTTTGGTTATACACTATCAATTAAAATTGTTACTTTTCCTTACGTTTAATGATATTTAAATTTACAAGCATTAGGCCCAGATTTGAGTTTATTTGTTATGTCGGCCAATAACTGAATAAGTGAGGTGATTATTACCCTATGTAAAGAATATAATATTGATGTCATGATCACTAAGCGACTGGACCAAGCACGAGAGCGCGCGGATCTGCGGCTTCATAAAGGATGGATGGATGGATGGATGGTGTAGTGATGGAAGGCCTGACATACACAATTTGCGTGAAGACGAATGAAGAAATCGGCCTTCCTCTCCCGGCCTACCGTTTCAACCGCGGTCCCGTGCTCCCCTCCCTCGAGTTTAATGTACATATATAGGTACTAAAAAATTTGACCAGCATTTTTATCAGCCTTTTTGCAAAAGGTCCAGTGCTCCTGGGTCAACAAACAATATTTCTATAGACTGGATATCTTTCAAATGTCATCTGGTATTGAGTGATTAATCCTATCTAAACTGGCTGATCATGCAAAAACGGTGATACATAAATACAATAATGCGCTAATTTGATTTTCAATAATAAATATTAATACATTTGTATGCTTTAAAAGCACGAAGGATAAACGATCAAGGTATATACATATATTTTGAATTAAAAACTACGTTTAACCGTAATTTAACTATTTACATTGGGCAAGTCCCATTTTGTATATTCAGACTTTTTGAGTAATGTCTTTCATTTGGGTTTTATACAGGATCGAATTAAATTAGCTATCGAAACTCAGCAGACATTTAAATATCGATACCCATCACATCTGCTAAGTTTCGCTAGCTAATTTAATTTGACCCTGTATAAAAATGTATTTAAATCCCAAATTTTACTTTAGATAATTAATTTTAATCTTTTAAATCGAGAAAGTTGGTAATAAGTATGACATTTAACGTTACCTATAGGTACAATTAAAATTTCTTACATCAATAACAATCAGTTTCCAAAAAGCTACATTAAGTAATCAACACAACAAAAATAAGCTAGCAGGCTGCGAAACTCCTTTTAACTCCTGTGAATGAGTGGCTTAATAAAAGCTACTCAAATCCTGCAGCCATTGATATGAGTCTGACAGCCTGTTACCAATTTTTTGATGTGCTTTTTAGAAGCCGGATGTAAATAAGGTAGCTAAAGGATTGATACTACTCTAGTGGAATGGTATGTGCATATTAGATAATGACAAGAGATCTTATTGAAACTTATTATTATGTTGCAGTTAGCCTTTAGCTATATAACATAAGAATATTGAATCTTTCAGTCTATATCCACTAGTACCTACTAATCAATACAATGAAATTGATTGCAAGATGGCTCCCTTGTGAATTTTTGATTAGAACAATGAATTACTTTATGAAAGTAAGTACAGTAATTTATTAACAACAAAATTATCAACTACTCAGGTCACAATGGTATCTAATAGAGATTGGCTTTAAGGGGAAGCGTTCAAATTTTCTTAAGTTTTTGCAATTTACAGGTCAGTGTCATGTTAAATGTTGATTAAAATATGATTCGCGAGCGTAACAAATCGTCGGTTTAAAGGTAAAACTCATTAAGTGACATAATTGATCAAATTCACTTAATGAGTTTTACCTTTAAACCGACGAAATATGACTTTAAAGAATCATAATTTTTAAAATCATCAATACAACCCTCTAACTTCATATAATCCTATTTAATGGCTTTTATTTTTCATGAAATATCAATCAATTATATGAACTTAGAGGGTTGTATTGATGATTTTGTAAATACATAGGTACTTGTTACTATCGCAAATCATATTTTGTTCAACGTACAACCTGACACTGACCTGCAATTTGCGAAAAATGTAAGAAAATTTGAATTTCGCGGGCTACCTAGTACAACCCCCTTTAATTTAATATTCAAATTAACTATAATAAACAAACAAAAAATTGGCTACATACGAAGAAAGACAACATTAGCGTTTAAACATTACTTCAGTACATTTGTTATATTTGATGCATTTTACTTACGATAACGAACACTATACTCGAGATATCTAAGACATAATAAAATATGTACGTTACAATATTAGCAAAATCAATAACAAGTACACCGTAGACAATGTACATTATTTCCTAAGAAGTGCGGAATTAACAAAGCTGTGTTTTTAACTAATAATAAGTTTATGAACTTCATTAAGGCCTCCTATTGGGTAGTATCAGTCATGACATTTTTGCGTTTTTTAGAATGTATATATATATCTGCACTTAAGGCGAGGTGATCCAGTTTCTATTAAAGTACGTAGTAATATAAGATTCAGGATCAGATTAGCTTAAATTGAAATTAATCGATAGATGTTTGTCGGAGAACAGACCAAAATTAGTTTAAAAACAAATATAAAATCGAGAATCCCCAAATAAATTAATGACAAAATTACAACATATATTTATGTGTGTGTATTTATTCACAAGTACCACACATGCAAACTCGCATGCCGACATTTTGAACTACTGGTGCAATATTGCATGTTATTTGTTATATCTTCCACTAGGAGCGCCGCCGCGGGGTTTCAACCGCGAGGTTTCACCCGCATAAGTTTCGGTCCCGTGGGAATATCGGGATAAAAACTATCCAATATAATTTCCCGGGATTCAAACTATCTCTATACCGAATTTCATCTAAATCGGTTTAGCGGTTTAAGCGTGAAAAAGTAACAGACAGACAGACACACTTTCGCATTTATAATACTTATTAGTATGGATTTTAAACCACTCAAGGACTCTTGAAGAAGTACAGTCACAATTAAAAGCATTTGATATTCTAATTTATCTATTAACATCTTTTTCAAACGTGCGAACGTGTTGACCAAAATATTCATGGGTCGTATTAATTTGCCTGCAGTAAAAAGATGCATTTCATGAAACAATCCCCTGCAGAGCACTGAGTACGATATTGTTGCGCGCCACAATTAATATTTGTTACCACTAGCGCCATCTAGTATCGAGTAGAAGAACTAGTGTCAAGAACCTTCTAGAAGTTTCGATGATAGAACTTTCTAGAACTATCGACATCTGGTCAGTTGGGGCCGGAATGTACTCGAACATTCTAGATGTTTCTACAATAGAAGGTTCTAGAACAATGTGAGGCCTATATAAGGCGGGAATGCTCCGCGAGCCGACACAGTCTTGGATAAGCGATACAAGCGAAAACATCGAAAGGAAAGCGATCTTCAAGTGCGACTTAGAAGTGATCAGTAGTGCAATTGTGTTTCATAATTAGTGTTAAAGTTGTAATTTGTGTTTTTAATTAAAGTGTCTATTTTTGGTTATTTAATCGGCAGTTTTTAATTATTACGAACCCCAAGCTCGTAACAATTGGTGTCAGAAGTGGGATTAAAATCATGCCGATTTTACCCAAGGACGACACTGAGGGTATCCGTACTCGGAGTCAACGCCAGCAGGAGACGGACCAGAGGCGATTCGGTGGAACACCACCACAGAGGTCGGAGGGCCAGCTACCGACCACGGAGGCCGGCCCATCTACAGCTGCTCCAGCATCATCAGTACCAGATTTTGCTGCGCTGATGATGATGCTGCAGGAGCAGGCTCGCCGACAGGAGGAACAGGCTCGTCGGCTGGAAGAACAGCTCCAGCGCGATAAGGAGGAACAGGCTCGCCGACAGGAGGAACAGGCTCGCCGACAGGAGGAACAGGCTCGTCGGCTGGAAGAACAGCTCCAGCGCGATAAGGAGGAACAGACCCGCCGACAGGAGGAACAGGCCCGTCGATTGGAAGACCGCCAGGAAGAGCAGATGTTCCTCATAAAGGACCTTCACGCAAACTTCGGGAAAGACTTAAAGGAGGTGAAGGAGAAGGTTTCCCAGCATGACAACCGCCTGTCAGAAGCTGAAACTCAGATCAGCAAGTTTAATAACGTTATTGCTGATGTAAAGCAGGAGTTGGGTAACCTTAAACTTGGGGATGGAATCGCAGCTGCCGTAGCTACAACACCTTCGCTACGTGGATTCAAAGTGCCACCATTCGACGGAACTTCTTCCTGGTCGGCCTACAAAATACAGTTCGAGGCTGTCATGAAGGCGAACGGGTGGAATAAAAGCCAGGCCATGACTGCCCTCACCCTAGGCCTGCGCGACCAGGCCTTAACTGTTCTGGAAGCTATCGGTAAGGAAGTGACTTACGAGCAGCTCCTTGAGGCATTGGAGGCTCGGTATGGTGACGCTCACCTGGAACACGTGTTTCGTGCGCAGCTCAAGGATCGCGTGCAACGCAGTAGCGAAAACCTGCAGCAGTGGGCCCTTGAAGTGGAGAAGCTGGTTCGCAAAGCTTACCAGTCCGTACCTGCGCTTATTGATGGGAACCTGGTGCAGGCCTTCATCGACGGCATCCGCGACCTTGAGGTTAGAGCTGCTGTGAGGCTCGGTCACCACGAGACGCTTAAGGATGCCTTGGCCCATGCACTGGAGGTGGAAGCTGTGCGGCAGGATCATCATTCCCACCGCATCAGGGAGGTTGCAGCGGCTACAGTTCGCGATCGTAATAAAAGATACAGCCCTAGGTGCTACGATTGTGGGGAAAAGGGGCACCTTCGATCCAGTTGCCCAAAGCGAACTGCAGGAAGAGAAGAATGGCCTATCCGTAAGCAGCCAAGGAGATTGCCAGTAGCACGTGAAAATGAAGTGAAAACCATGATTGTGGGAAAGGTGAAGGATGGTGTTATTGAACCTTCATCTAGTCCATGGTGTTCACCTGTAGTGCTAGTAAGGAAGAAAGATTGCAAGCATTGTACAAGGCAAGAGGGTAAGGAGGTGGTACCTGTGAGGATGCTCAGGACCGACCTCAGCAACGAGTGGAAGGAAAGCCTACAACGTGCACAGCAGGAAGATTCGGACATTAAGCCGATTCTGGAGTGGATGAAAACCAGAGCTCCTAAGCCCAAGTGGAGTGACGTCTCAGCGATGAGTTCGATCACAAAAAGCTATTGGGCCCAATGGGACAGCTTGGTGATTCAGGACGAAGTCTTGTGCCGTAAATGGGAAAATGCTCGGGGAGACAGCTGTCATCTGCAAATGGTTGTCCCTAAAGCTCGAGTGCCGGATGTTCTACAGCTGTACCATAATGGTTGTTCGGGAGGTCATCTGGGAGTAAAACGGACTCTACTGAAGATACGAGAACGGTTTTACTGGGTCCACTGTCGGGACGATGTCGAGGACTGGTGTCGTAAATGTACAAGTTGTGCATCCGTAAAGGGACCTCAGACACGTAGTAGAGGTGCATTGAAATTGTACAATGTTGGTGCACCATGGGAGAGAATAGCCTTAGATGTTGCTGGACCTTTTCCGGAAAGTGAAAGTGGTAACAAGTATTTCATGGTTGTGATGGATTACTTCACTAAGTGGCCGGAAGTCTTCGCCATTCCAAACCAAGAAGCTTCAACAGTTGCAGATAAACTGGTGCATGAAGTCTTCTGCCGTTTTGGAGTACCCTTGGAGATTCACAGTGATCAAGGAAGGAATTTTGAGTCCCAAATATTCCAGGAAACTTGTCGAGTTATGGGTACTCATAAAACTAGAACAACTTCTTACCACCCACAATCGGATGGAATGGTGGAAAGATTTAATCAGACATTGGAGAGATACCTGGCAAAAGTTGTGGAAAATCGGCAACGAGATTGGGACAAGCACATACAACCGTTTTTGTTGTCACATCGAAGCGCTGTTCACGAAAGTACATCGGTGACACCAGCTTTCGCAAACTTTGGAAGAGAATTACGGCTGCCTGCAGACCTGATCACCGGAATACCACCTGATGCCCCACGCAGTATAACCGATTATGCGAATGACTTGCGGAACAAAATGAATGACATTTATGAGCATGTCAGGCAATCGAGCCAGCAAATGTCTGAAAAGATGAAAACCCGTTATGACCGAAAAATTAACAATAAAGGGTTCGACGAAGGCTCACTAGTGTGGTTGCACAATCCAGTCCGCAGCAAAGGGAAATCTTCTAAGCTTCAAGCTAAATGGGACGGACCGTACCGGATTGTGACAAAAATCAATGACGTAACCTACCGGATACAGAAAGGTGCAAGAGGTACTCCTAAGATCGTCCATGTGGATCGACTGGCGCGTTATTATGGGACCAATAATGCTCGGGACGAGCATGTCTTAGGAGGGGGCAGTGTTGCGCGCCACAATTAATATTTGTTACCACTAGCGCCATCTAGTATCGAGTAGAAGAACTAGTGTCAAGAACCTTCTAGAAGTTTCGATGATAGAACTTTCTAGAACTATCGACATCTGGTCAGTTGGGGCCGGAATGTACTCGAACATTCTAGATGTTTCTACAATAGAAGGTTCTAGAACAATGTGAGGCCTATATAAGGCGGGAATGCTCCGCGAGCCGACACAGTCTTGGATAAGCGATACAAGCGAAAACATCGAAAGGAAAGCGATCTTCAAGTGCGACTTAGAAGTGATCAGTAGTGCAATTGTGTTTCATAATTAGTGTTAAAGTTGTAATTTGTGTTTTTAATTAAAGTGTCTATTTTTGGTTATTTAATCGGCAGTTTTTAATTATTACGAACCCCAAGCTCGTAACAATATTTTTGCCAAATGTTTTGGATTTTCATTTACTTTTCATGGCCATCGGGAGGATTACAGATGAATAAATTCTAAGTGTATATTTTGTCTCTAAATTATATCTACTAAATAATTTCTTGTTAAGAGAATTCGTTTAATGCTATCTTATTGAACTATTTAATTGTATTTTAGAATGTATTCGTACCAACCATAATGAAATACAGGCAGTCTGTGTTAGATTACATAAAATAAATTTTAAGAGCCGATAGCATTAAAAGCTCCATGCATGAACCATGTTTTTATTTTATACAGTAATTTTATCATTATTTATTTTGCTCACTCATACCCTATTTAAAGCTTTGACATTTACAGCAGTTTACGCTTACGAGGTGAAATGTAGATTTTTTTAATAGGGCAAATTTTCCTAAATGCTGTAATCGGTTTAATACAGTACCGCTAAACTTAGACTGCCTGTATTTTCTCAATGCCTAAGGACTTCCACATAGCAAAGTCAATATCTATTTTATACATTATTTACAATAGGACACGTATCTATTAAAACTTATATTCTAATGCGAAACATTTTCTCATTGTCTTGGTTACGCAAACTTAGTTTGGGAACTATTTAACTAATTAATATCTATAGTGGGTCAACACTTTATAATTACTTACTTATCATTGCTATTTTTAGAATTACCTATTGTACCTTTAGAAGTAAACTTTATAGAAATAAGAATCTAACACATTAGTAACGTCGTCGTTGAGTCAACATTTAGAATTTAGGTGAATAACGCGATACGAACGGAGCGTGTCAGTGCTTTGTAATCATCATTTGCGCCGAGGCATCAGGTCAAGTGGAAGTGTAGTCGCCTGCGCCGCTTCACACGACGCCGCCATGCGTCAGCGCCCGGGTTCGCGTGCTTACAATCATCTTACAGATTAAGTAACCAACTTCATTAAATATTTCAACAAATAACTTCAATCGGCGCACAACTTTATATTAATATAAATAATAATGATTATTTTATGTATTAGGTAGATGTTTCCTTTTTATTTTTCACAAATAATATTTTTATTAAACTAATAATAATTAGGTTATTATTGCTGTTCTATGGGTCTTTGAGCTAAACACCGTCGTGTGAACAGATGTAATTATTGCTGTAGGTATATCGATTTGTATATGGCGCATGACATTTTTAATCCACTGTCGATTACAATATGTTACATATCTTACTATTACGTAATAATAATTAGTAATATGATGTCTAACCGCACATTGGCTACTATCGCGGGAGTGTTAAGAGCGTGTTTCTTTGTTGCGGAAGCGACCAACCACTGCAACTGATTTTTGTTGCACTGGCAATCGAGCATTTCTCTCGAAAATTCAATAAGCTAAAGCGCAAAAAGGATCGCTGGCCTGTAGTCTGTGCAGATGCGAAGACTGCCACAAGCAACTAGGGCTGCAGCCCGGGCGCCGCTGTTGCGTTCATATGCGGTGTATGCAAAACTTATCGGTTCCTAAAGTGAACATCCACTGCACACTCGTTTATTGTTGTACAGGCAACCGTAGCTTTTGACCAGTTGATTTTTTCCCAGAAAATTAGTAGCTAGACATGGCGCAGGATGGGTAGTGCACGCGTCTGTACTAGACGTGAAAGGCGCTACGTCTGCGCACACGAGCTAACTGCCTGCACTGTACAATAGGTTGTTGCTCAAGCGATAGTAGCCAAGAAGAAGGCGTAGGTACATATACTATAGTTGTATCTTCGACCTCGTTTTACCACATTTGACAACAATTCCCAGTAAATTTATACTTCCTTAAGGTTGGAAATATCTGTCACATAGCACAATAGACCTTGTCTTTTCATGACGTGGCACATTAGCGTGGTAAAGAAATTACGAGGTCGACTATACTTACGGGCGACCATTCTAATTAGTTACTCCCTCTGAAAGGCGAAGGGTACCCAATTAACGCAGCCAATTTATTATAATTGTCGTTATTTCATTTATAATAAATTCAATAACTAATTCCTAATATTATCGCAGAGGACTTATAAGCTTATCTTTAGTAACAAATATGAACATCAATAAAGATTTGATTAATTTTAATTCGTATTAAATGATTATAGAATCATTCCTCATAAGTACCATATTCATGAGTAATAAGGCAGTTTCGGATGCAGGGTTATTGCATTATTTTTACTTGACTAAGATAAATAATTGATTACAATAAGTTTATCATCAGCATTATATCTTACTTGCCAGCGGTTAATAATATGTAACAGAAGCACGCAGCAAACACGAACAGCCGCCCGAGTAACATATTGATGCTCAAATCAAACCTACGATATGAGTTTAACATCTTCTAAAAAATCACAATAATAAAATATCTTAATCTATTTTTGCGAAGCCCTGTTCGTGATAATATAAATTTCTATTAAGCAAAAATATATATAAGGCTTTTCATCTTTAATAAGGAACCACTCTTACTGCTTCAAACAAAATTAAATTAATCATTCTGTTTTTACAACAATATTGTACACGATTGGGCTAAATTATTCTACTTTACTGCGTTCCACAATTCAGATAATATATTGGAAGGATTAAAAAAAACTGTTTCTTGTACATAGGAAGGTGCGAAAATTATTCTAGGTATGAAGTATGAACATCTGCAGCGAGGTTTTACAAATTCTTCAAACAAACGATTTGGACTAGGAATGGAAAATTATATATCTTACTGGACCCAAGAAGCCGGCACCCACAGGGGCTCGGACTGGACTCGCCATGCCGCCTTCAGAAGCTGCGACAGCGCGCTCGGCAGGTCATCATTCACAATTTCCTCATCAAACATGTACCCGTACAAGAAGTTGATGCGATTAGACGACCGCACGATGTCTGAGAACTCTTCTTCCTGTGAACATTAATGACTACTTGATGAAACTGGGCAAAGAAGTGTGGGGTAAAATATCCCCACCGAAATAGTGGAATCACGGCGAAAGGTCACCAAACAATAATCATAATTTTTAGCTTATAGTGGCATCATAAAGGCGGATATCGCATTTACACACTTTGATTTTATACAGGATTAATCATTAGGTAGGTATAAAACTTTCGCGCTGTGAGCCTAGTTCACCAAGCTTTGTTTGTTAGTTATTATATTATTTTTTCGACTTTCATAGTGGTTTGTGTTATGCGGGAGGGGTACAAGGCCGACCAACAAGCTACAGTCCGTTCACTGTTATATTTATTGCCTTTGATTTTGTTAACTGCTACGTTGGTCTAGTGGTCACCACCGCTACTGCTAGGCATGGGGTTCTGGGTTTGATTCCCGGGTTGGGCAAGGTCTTATTGGGTATTTCTATTTGGAATTTATCAGTAGCAGCCCGGAATCTGGTTTTGTGCCCGGTTGATGGCGATAGGCTCGACCCCTATTACATGGGACTTAAACATAACTGGCGAAATGTAGGTAGGTACTAGTACACCTCTGCCGTACCCTTTGGGGAATACGGGCGTGATGTTATGTTATGCGATCTTTATTTTCGTAGGTATAAGGTTGTCGTTATACATAGGTAAAATAACAGTGAACGGCTGTACTCTGTTGTTGTCAACCGCAAGTTTGAAATATGAACTTGCGCGGTTTTGTCTTTGTCACAGCTACACATCAGATCATTAAAAAAAAAAACTCAACGCACTGCTTATCACCCAGAGTTGAAAATCCAACAGTGCGTTTTGTTGTCGGCTGGAATGCGCTCTGTTGGATTCTCAATGGTCGACTCACTACCGAGAGTCGGAAAACAAGTGTGCGATAAAAAATTGAATGTGCGTACGAGGACTAACAGAATTTGGGTAACTTCGCCTTGGCTTATTTAATGGCGTTTATAGCTCACTCGCAGAATTAGATAGGTAACAAAATAAATAGGTAAAAGGTGTCCGGTGGCGGATATATGTTTATAAAAGTCAATAAAACAAATACTATGAATATATGTAAGAGCGGGAGGACTCGGGGATCTCAAATGATAACGATCAGACATCTTGTAAACACTTTTAATCACTCACAACCAATAATTTTGTGAGAGATGACATGAATGAAAAGTGAGTGTATGGTAACGTGACAGCTAACACGGGAGAACGGTGGAATTCATTTTGGCTAATTCCAAGTAAAATGAGACAATGGCAGACAAGGAGAATATTGTATATGACTTCATTCCTGGCGCAGTGGCCGCCAACTGGTGTCCCATTGAGCTAACAATAGTGTCAGGTCTACAAAAAATTCAGAAACCAGCATCACAATATTCGGTTTATTACCAAGACGCAGCCGTCGGAAACCATTGAAGACGGTAATGGTAGAGTGGTCAGCGAACTGGAGCAAATATCGGAAGCTTTGAGGTGATACTGTTAAAGATACGCAGTCGCTAACCTTTGCATCAACAGAACGAGAGAGTGAAAAACTGGAACCAGATATCCTTGAGTCAGGGATAAGTGCTCCTGCCGGGGCAGCGGGATTACCGCTACCCCTTAACATAAAGGGCTACGGAAGAAACACGGATGGGTTTTAGTCAGTAGGGTCTGACACTCCTTCCGCTCCACCCAGAGCGGGAGGGGTCATATGATGATTTTCCATACAAAAAAAAAAAAAAAGGGATCAGTGCTGTCATCAAGCGATTCAATAACGGAAAGGCTACGGGCTCTGAGGCTACCCCAATCGAGACTATTTGAGCATTGGGAAAACGCGACGTACATATTTTACACCGTTTGCAATAACATATGGCTGGCAGAAAAAAAAAATTGTCGGAATGGGCTCTCACTCTTCACAAAATGGGTTCCAATAAAAAGGGTAGCAACTACCGCCTTATTACTCTGATCAATTGCAAGCAAAATTTTAATACACATTCTCAACGAACGACTGAAAGCTCACAGATCGCGAGAGATTGCGCAAGAATAAGCTGGGTTTGTTAAGAAAAAGGAAACCCAGGAACAGATTCTAAAGTTCGTCAGATTATCGAGATGGCACGAGAGTTCAACAAGCCGACCTACAATTGCTTGGGCGATTTCTCAAAAGCAATGAATCTTTGAATTGGCAACCGCGTCGAAGGCGCTATTGGAAATGGGCACACCAAAACACCTTGTGCACCTATTTAGAGAACTCTACGAGGGAGGAACACCATCAGTACCAACAGACGACCACATTTCGGATAGAAGCTATCCTATATGTGGTCGTCTCTCATCCCAGTGCAGGTGTCAACCAGGGATGTATTGTATCGCCATCGCGCCACTCCTATTCATCACTTATATAGCTCATTATGCGAATCACCCTCGACGACTGGACTGAAGGTGTTGCGATTGGTGACTACTAAATTACAAACCAACGCTACGCTAATGACACAACCTTTTTTGCGACTAGTGCTGACTACAAGGAGTAACTACTCCGTCAAGAGCAAAACGAAGAAGAAAAGAACAAAAATTGGATAAAGTTAACCCATCTAGCCACGCTTTAGATGGATGGTAATCTTGTAATTTTAGCCCTTATGAAATAGAAACAACTAACCGTGAAAGCTCGGGAGCATTCTTTGTCGAAGGTGGAGCGAGCGTTGGCTGCCGTACGAGTCTCGACCAGTCGCTCCTGCGCGGGTGGTCTGATGAACACGATGTAGGGGCGGAGCCGAGGTGTGCGGAGCATCTTCAGCGCCTGCCAGTGGGGACTTAGCACACACACGCGACCTAAAAACATTAATCGTATTCATTTCATAAAGTCATAAAACACATCTCAATATGGCTTCAACCTATCAAAATCAGTAGTTAGCGTAGGTAACCGCCGAGGTAACGCGGCTCCGGGCCAAAACATGTTGCCCCGGGGCCCGATGGAGTTCCTGGCCGTGCACTCGTCCTCGCTCTGGGAGAGCGCGAGCCCCAACTGAGAGGACTCTACTCAGCTTGCCTTGAGCAGGGCCGGTTCCCTAACCAGTGGAAGAAAGGTAATCTGGTCCTGCTCAGGAAGGTGGGGCACCCAGCCGACTCGCCGTCCGCTTACCGGCCCATAGTAGCACTATGGGCCGGCTGGACGAGGTGGGCAAGCTCTTCGAGTGGATTATTGCAGCCCACTTCGTCAGCTACTTGTGAAGAGAGGGGCTGGATCTAGACGGCAGTCAGTTCGCCGCATGGGCGCTCCACTATGGATGCCATAATGCGGGTTAGAGTCCTGGCGGAGGAAGCAGTGTCTCGGAGCGGGGTGATGCTAGCGATGTCCTTGTACATCTCCAACGCATTCAATACCCTGCCTTGGAGCTGTATTCGGGAGGTACTGTGCTAGCACAGGGTGCCCCCATACCTCCGCCACATCGTTGGAGCATAATTAGCGGAATGGTGCGTCACCTACAGAGTACGTACTGACGACAGTAGCGGTCTCACAAGATGTGGGCGGCATACGGCGCCTGGGCCTGGAGGTGGCCCTCAACAAGTCGGAGGCTGTGGTCTTTCACGGCCCCCGGCGGGCACCGACGCTGGAATCACACATCGTGGTCGGAGGGTGGGGGGGGAATTGCTGTCGAGTCTACCATGAAGTACCTTGGACTGGTGCTCGTCAGCCGGTGGGTCTTTGGTCCCCACTTTCGGCGCCTGGCGCCTAAGTTGATGGGCGCGGCGGGCGCGCTCGCAACGCTGCTTCCCAATCTTGGGGGCCCGACTACCGCCTGTAGGAGGTTATACCTACGGAACGTGCGATCCATGGCCCTGTATGGGGCCCCTGTGTGGGCCTCTGACCTGACGGACGGCAGCAACGCAATGCTGTGGAAACCGCAGAGGGCGATGGAGGTCAGGTCTATCAGAGGGTATCACACGATCTCCTACGAGGCGGCTTGTGCACTGACCGAATCTCCGCCTTGGGACCTAGATGCGAGAGCCCTCGCGTCACTGTGCCGGCGCGAGGAGGTGCGGACGCAGGGCGGTGGACCGATGCAGCGAGAGATCGAGCTGCGTCGGTCGCAGCTCCACGAGGTCCTGGTGATGTAGTGGCGGGACAGGCTTCTGCGCCCTACCGCCACCCTCCCTACCGTCGAGGCGATCCGACCAGTGCTCGACGAATGGCTCGGGAGGAGGCACGGCTTCCTGTCGTTTCGGGCGACGCAGGTGCTCTCGGGGCATGGTTGCTTCGGGAAGTATATGTGTCGCATAAACAAGGAGCCGGACGCTCGGTGTCATCACTGCGTCAATCGACGGGAGGACACGGAGTGGCATACGCTGGCAGTGTGCCGCATGGGAGGAGCCGCGCCGTGCCCTCGTATCCGAAGTCGGAGCCGAAACTGTGAAACCCTCATTTTACAAAAGGAGGCTGCGGAAAGGTTGAGGGTGGTCGAGACCACTCTCCCGACCCGCAGCAGACGTACCGGGCGTCGGCAGAGGGCGGACAACGCCCTCTTCCAGGCCCCATAAACTGGGCCTGAGGGACGGCGGACTTGGGGACATCCCCCCCCCATCTAGCAGGACACGAGACGGCGGCGCGTAATGTTCTACGCGCGCCTGTATATGACGTCGTGGGGGGAGATTTACACCTCACTCCCACCGTGGACTTAAGGTGGCCCGCAAATGCGACCGGCACTAGCCGGCGATCATGGAAGGCGTACAAGTTCCAATGATCCACGGTCCAAGTGTGGGAAGGGAACACCGGAGTGGTTTTTAGTCAGTAAGAGTCTGACAGACACCGCCGCCCACCCCAGAGCGGCGGACATCCATGAGGATTTTCCAACCCGGAACAAAAAGAAAAGGTAACACTACGCCAAGTTTCTTCTCTGTACCTGACCCTAATAAATAAGGGCCTATTTGACTCATTTTTGAAGAATGATAGAATGTTACTTGAGAATGTTAACATTACAGCCGGGCCATACGATACGTTGTCTATTATTTAGGCGTATTCGAATTTAGATGCCAGGCGGTCGGCGTAACTTTACAACGGCGAAACAGCTGCGCAGCCTAGCTTGAATCAATGATAAATATTCAAAAATCTGTGGTGCCGTTCGCTGCGGTGCGGTTTTGCGCGACGACGCACCGTGTGTCACTGATTTATAATTATATAGAATGACGCAACCCTGGCTAAATAATATGAGCCGCACGGGTCGACCTTCAAGGTTAAACAAAGCTTGCCGAGGTCAGTCCGTGGATGGGTGACCATCTATTTCGTACTGAGACCCCTCGTTACTTCGGAAAGAACGTTAAGCAGTTGGTCCCCAGCTGTCATTCGTAGATGTTTGACAGTCGTAACGTAACGGATAGTCAGAGGTATGAAAGTCTGCAACCTGTATTATCAAGGGGTCAGATAGGCAGACACATCCGATTAGACTGGAAGCCGATCCCAACATAGGAAAAGGCTAGACAGATGATGATGACACAGCCGCGCGACTCGTACTCGCACCGCAACAACAACGCATCGTGTGACTTTGGTCGTAGTTGAGAACAAATAATATTTTCTATTTCTTCTTCTACATTATTATGAACTTTACAAATAGCTTCTGTATTTAGTTGCATCCGGATAAATTGGAAATCGACCCCAATATGGTTATTAGGTGAGATAGGGTTAGGTAGACGAAATGGACTAACAGTCGAAACTACTATAAATAGGGCATCCAGTCCCGCAGGTTATTTGTAACCTCGACATTTGCTGGATCGATGCTTTTGATCTAGCGAGATCTCGGTATTTGTGGGATCCCGCATACTCTACAGTGTGAGTAAAAACAAAAATATAAATATGTGTTTTTCTTTTATTACAAAATATTAAAACGGTTTTTAGCTTTATATGTTTTCGGAGAAGACATAGGTCACATACCTATCATTTTGTGTGCAAGACTGCTTCGGATATGGGATGCCCAATAGTCGGCAGCAGAAAAAGCCTTTTCAGCTTCCTCACCTGTGCAGTGGGCGGAATAAATTCGAGGCCATTAAATGCGAATGTTAAATACGGTACTTGCCGAATGAACCTCCCAATTCATACAGTCATTTCTATTTTAGTGATATTCTTTTTTAATCCCGCACGAGAAATCTCGCTTCTTGCGGGATTAGAAAATCGTGCGGGATCCCGGTATACCGAAAGTGGAAGTCCTAACTATATACGCACGATACTCGTACAAAAAAAAACACAATTAGGTACTAATTTGTTACGAATTGGGTTCGCTTTTTCATAAGGCTTCCTTGAGATTGCGTTTTTCGTACGTGTAGGTAGGTACCTACATTTCGTGATCAAGAACGACTTACCAGAATTTACGATGGTCTCGACGCTCTCCGCCGAAGTTCCGTATAAGTTCCCCTTATATTCGCCATGCTCAATAAATTTCCCATCAGCTATATCTTGCTCCATTTTTTCACGACCAACAAACATGTAATCTTTACCGTTTTGCTCGCTCGATTTTTGAGGTCGAGAAGTAACTGAAAAAGATTTGAAGAATAGTTATTTTTATTGCTCTACCTGTGACAGACTATTTAATTTTCACAATTCAAATGTGCCTGTGAATGGTTTAATTGAAATAAATGCTTTGAGTTTGAGCTCATTTATAGCAATAGAAAAATATTAATTCGCAAGTTCGCTTGAAAACCTCTTAATGAGTTTTTTAATCTGTTGCGGTTAGCAATGTTAGCATAGCTGCAATAGTCCTTATTTATTATGAAGCTTATTTGGACTTACATGGTATGGGTGTGACATATTTTTCAGAATCAGTGGCGATAAGTCTTCTGCGCAATTCATTCCTACCGACCCCGGGCGCACCTACCAACACGATTGGTCGGACCATCCCCGGCCGGGGGTACAACCGCGCTACCTCTTCGTACGTTGGTATCATTTCACGATCGAAATCATCATTCTCTGTAATGTCATATATAACCTTTTTCACTTTGGGTGTGGACTTGCAGGGCAGTAGTGCGGTGGCCGTTGGTGTTGGTGAGCATGGTGTTTTCGGAGCACAATCCGAGTTTGTAACGGAGACACTGCAAAGAGCCGGCTTGCCTGCGCCGAGCATGCAAAATGGGTAAATGATAATGATCATGAGCCGACAGTGAAACGACACAACATGCAACTGTAGGTAGGTATAATGAATGGACAAGTTATACTTTTCTTAGTCAAAGGTATAAATACACTTCTGTAACATTCGCGATTGTAAAGTAGAAACGAATACATTTTTTCTCTAAAGAATTAGAACGCACCGTCCAAGGTCTGCGGATCCGTTTGTCTTTCATGAATGATGCGACCTTCTTGCAGTGCTCTTGACGGTATCAAACCTGCTCTCATAACTCTGTCGCCTTCTCTTCGAGCTTGCCACCTAAACACAGAAAGGCAACAGTTAAAATGCGCTTATAATGGGTGGTCAAATATCAATAGTTTAAAACTTGCCAATATGCGTCATCTTGGGACACTATGTGCAGTACGTCTCCTTTCTTAAAGTCCAGCCCCGCCTCTTTGCACGGTATGTACGGATCTTCTGAAGAGTTGTAATTGAAGAGAGCGCGAACTCTTACTTTACTCTCCCGTGAACCTCCTTTACCAAAAGAAGGCACTAATTTGAAGGTGATAGTGCCCTCAGAACTTTGCTGTAATATCAAAGAAACTATTTTAGCTGCTCATTTTGTGGGGGTCAATAATTCTGTATATTAATTGAGACCGGTAATGACATACCAATATCGATAACACGTCGGCAGGTGTCTTGTTTTCCACGCTGATGCCGTTGACCTCGATAACTTCGTCCCCGGCGTGGATCAACCCCGATCTGTCGGCGGCCCCGCCGTGCATAACACGAGCTATCACAATTTTCCCGGTCTCTTCGTCCGTTTTAATTGTTGCACCCTATCATACAGAATGAAATGAGTCTAAATTTGGATAGCTCCATGTTATTAAATTAGAGTTGATTTGTAAGTGCCATGATAATTGATAATTTCGTATTATACGACATGGTCGTACCTACTCTTAATCTGGAAAAATACATAGGTACTTTTTTTTTAATGAAGTTAGTGGAAATGTTAAGGATTTTATTCCCATTCATTTATAAGTACTAGGTTATAGAAATCTAATATATGAAATTCTCGTGTCACAGTTTTCGTTGCCATACTCCTCCGAAACGGCTTGACCGATTTTGATGAAATTTTTTGTGCTTATCCGGTATCTATGAGAATCGGCCAACATCTATTTTTCATCCCGATAAACCGAAACTTACGCGGGTGAAACCGCGGGGCGCAGCTAGTAAATTATAATAACAAGACACTATGCAAAAAATCAAATACATATAAGTAAGGTCAGGTTGATAATCAAAATAATAAGCAACATGTATTGTGTGAGGTAATAGTGTAACAAACAAAACATTGAAAATGGTGTCGACAACACAATACAAATTGCATCGGCATCTAGAGATAGCAGCTAATCATTCTTGAACTTGAAGACACGGTGACAATGAAGAATAACAAATACAGAAGAACATCAAAAAGTCAAATAAAAAAATAGGTGAATGCGTATACGTACACTATGTGGAAAGGATTGAAAATAATATTGGAAGCATTCAAATGAGTAGCAAAGTACTTAACATATATCAATACTTACCACTATTGGCTCTGCACTCTGTGCTCCACCCTTTTAATAAAAAAATAATTTCAATATACCCTAAATGATGTCATGGTACTTTATTCACTAATATTACATAATGCTTAAGACATACTGACACTGCATTGTATAAAGATGATCCATGCATCTGCTTCATACTGTACTTATATTAAAACAAATTCTTTACTTCTATGAAATTAGCAAACACTTTCACCTATATAAGATTTGAGTTAAAACTATTTTATTTTTGCTGAGTATCATGTTCATTTAACATATTTAGCTGCTATTTCTAAATGAAAAATGAATTTACTGGTGTTTGTCATAATATCTGCTGTTAAATTATAGAATATTCGATGCTAATTCTTACCAAAGGCTCATCACTTTTAACTAATTGAACAATTTTCACAGTTTCTTCTTCATCATCCAATTCCGGTGGAATATCGGGGAGGTGTGGGTAGTAATCTTTTTGAGCAACTGCATCATGAGTGCAGAGTATTGCCTGAGGATTACACAGCTTAATTTGTATAATTATAATTAAAAGGCTATTATTAATTTCTTAAATTATAGTTAGTAAAAGTATTGCCGTCTTTTTTACACGACTGCCCAAAAAAAGGAGTGTTATTATCACATTGATACACTACTCAACAAGTCTAAGAAACAAGCAGACTTTATCAACTTATTTAAGAAAACTCTTTAGAAGAAGTACTGGCCACGACAATTTGTAAATGTTGTTTGAACCTGCATTAAATAATAGTTCAAAATCTAAAAAAAAATCCTTAGACTAAAAACAAACCTCACTTTGTCGCAGCGTACGGCGTTTTGAAACGTAATAGGTAACCCATATTCGTTTTGTTTTTTCTTGGGAAAATCATTTTCGCTGCTTTCTTGTAACTTTTGTGACTATGGAGCGATATGTCATGTCGTCATTTAATGCGAGAAGACATGCTGAAGGTTGGGGTATGCTGGAAGTAGGGCGCAGTCAACGTGAAACTGCGGACGTTGTCCACATGCAGCCAAGTGTAATTGCCGAATAGGGCTGCAGGAGATGATACTGAACGTCACCGAGAAAGATACAAGGTCACTACTCAGAGACAAGACCGCGGAGACTGGAGTCTTTCTACCCGCGCGCAGGTAGTAAGACTCCAGTCTCAGCACCAAGTGGTCATCAATGACCAAACCGCAAGTAGAAGATTGCATGAAGTTAATTTTTGACGCTCGCAGACTGCTTAGTGCTCCAGTTCTTCGACACGGAAATCGAGGGTGTTGATTATTGTGGGCTTACGCACGTTTGCACTGGACCGACAATCGTGTTCTCGTGTTTTTATTTTTCTGATGAGTCGCGCTTTGTATTTTATACCGATTCAAGAAGAGTGTGTTGGTTTGGTTAATTCCTGGACGAGTCCAGAATCTTCATGAAATTTATTCGTACCAATGCGGAACAATACTGTGACGAGATTGTGCAACCTATGGTCATACCTTACCTATAGTAGTATGGCCAAGAATCCATGTTCATGAAAAATAATGCGCGTATACACACAAGCAGGCTGGTGATGAATGTGCTCTGCGAGAACAATATCACACTATTAGAGTGGCCTGCTCAGTCCGCTAATTGCAATCCCATAGAGCATGCGTGGGATTTGCTCGGAGCGTTCAGTGACCTCCCCCAAAATTTGAACACTGGAGAAGAGTTTTTTGCACATCTTTCCAGAGCCAGGAGCAATATTCCACAGGTGATAATAGAAAACCTGATATTCAGCATGCCACGCCTACGTAGAGCCGCCGCGAATGCCTTGGGAGGTCCAACTGATTATTAAAAATTTGCTAGTAATGTATTTTAATTGATACTAGCTGTTGCCCGCGACTTCGTCTGCGATCAAGACAAAAGACACATGGCGCCATCTATTATCATAATACCGTCATTGTTGTTTTCCTCGGGAACAGCCCTTTTTTTCGGGATGAAAGGTACCCCATGTCAGTTTCCGTACACCTGACAACGTAATACATTTCAGGATGATCGGTTCAGTGGTTTAAGCGTAAAAATGTAATAAAAAAACTTACTTTCGCATTTATAGATAATATTATAGATACCTTTATAGATATATATAGTTAGGATTATCTGGGCGTTAGTTTTTTTTTATCTACTTACCAAAAATTGATTTTTTAGTTTTTGGTACCCTTATAGATTTTCATTTAAAAAAAAAAAGTTTAATTAGCAGCTTTTTTATTTAATCAAACAATCAAAATCTGTCTTAAATTTAGCTTCTTTTGTTAAAAAATATGGTACATAAAAAGTGTTAAGAGCGTTTACGACGTACTACGGCATTTCATAAAAACTTTCAAGCCCGTTTTTCGAAATGGATGAACCGATTTTAATGAAACTTCGTACGCTTAGAAAGGATACAAAGGTCTAAAAAGTTAAGAACATTTAAAAAAAATTGTGTTACAGCCAAATTAATACTGGTATTCAGCTGCATCCGGTTAGACTGGAAGCCGACCCCAACATAGTTGGGAAAAGGCTAGGCAGATTATGATGTTACAGCCAAATTAGACCGATTTTATTTTATATAAGACATTTCGAAAATTGTTCTTTCCTAACTTTTTAGACCTTTGTATTCTGCTTATGCATATGAAGTTTCATTAAAATAGGTCCATTCATTTCGAAAAACAAGGCCTTGAAATTATGTATGAGTTGCAGTACGTCGTAGACGCTCTTAAAATTCAAATAATTACCTTGTTCCCTAGGCTTTGTTAAGTAGTGTATTTAAAACCCACATAAACATGGTTTTACACAGTGTCTTTTAAAATGAGGATCAAATTGAGGCATATTTACTATTCAATGAAATCTAAATAGGAATAGGATTGACCTTTACAGCTGTCATCCTAACTTGAGCGGATATGATTTGATTATAATTAATTATATGAAAGGGCAAGTGAGCTTGTTTGGTCGCCTGCATATTTTATGTGTTTTTAACGTGTATATACATATTTTGCACTAAAACTACTGTAAATGAGCATTTACCAAAATCTCCAGATTTCCTAATATAATCTAGCATGGTTTGGGCAGTTGTATTTCATTAGAAAAATTCATAAAACAGAAAACTACTTACTTGAAAATGTGGTTTCTGCAATAAGCTAAGGAGCTCTCCATATTCTTTTGAAACTGGTACTACACCATGGAGTAGCTCAAAAACTTCTATAGTCACTTGCATGGCATTGGATAGAAGAGGATAGAACTTATCATCTTTTCCTTTGGCCACTATTTTATTATGTACTTGAACAAGGGCATGAAGCTGTTTTGATTGCAGCAGTTCAGTTAAAAATGCGACATCTTCTCCATCTGACTGTACTTCTTTCAATGATGCAAGGAGGCGAGTGAGAGCTATGAAACAAAAATTACATCATTTATTTAATTGCATGAAACTTGATGATGTCGGAATTTCATTTGGCCCACAAGAACTAAATACAAGGTTGTAATTGAAATAACTGAAAGCCTGAAATGAGGTCAATGTATGTACTTAGTAGACATAGCCTGTTGTTACAGTCCAACCAGGTTTCCAACTGGCTAAAGTAGACTGCTCGTCATTCATGGGGTACTGTTTAAAATCTATACTAATCTATAAACTAATAATAAAGCTTGTTTGGTTGTGCTTGTGTGTTTTTTTTTTGTTTACTTGTTTGAAGGCGCTAATCTCTGGAACTACCAGTTGGATTTGAAAAATTCTTTGCAATTCACAGCCTAATTCTTGAGGAAGTCTTTAGGCTAGGATAACAAAGATAAAAGAATCAGAACAAAAAGAAAAAGTCATCAGTCAGTTTCGGGTAGGTTGATGTACTGGCGTCTGTACCTATTACAAAGCTACCACTTACTGGGTAAGTCTATCATTGACTTGAATGTGCTCTAGCAGCTGGCAGTATGACATGCTCACTCAAATGTCTCCTGACGGTGGCATGTGTGTAATGTATGATGGAGCATTAGGTTTTCTGCAAAATGGTGGAGCTGAATAGTGCTGATCCATACGTCATGTTAATGAACTGATTCCGTTAGTAGGGACTAGTCATCTTAAAGCTGCCACAACTTATTTTGGTTCAGGAATTGTTTTTTTTTTCTTTTTATTACGGATGCTTTTAACATTCTACACCATTCCCATATGTGTAAATTTAACATGAATGATTTAACAAATATTTTGTAACCATATTTTGATTTAAAAGAGTGTCAGTGGAGTTACTTCCCTTTTCTTTCTTCTCCATAAAAACCTACTATGCCTAGAATGGGCAACTAGATTCATCTCTCTGACTGACAAAACCCCTTGGTAATTTAAAACTGCCTGTAATTGGTTTATTTGAAACTAGTTTCTGCCTGTGACTTTGTCCACATGAAATTTCTTCCCCCCTTGCATTGCATTGCCTGTCCGCACATTTATGGGGTAATTTGGGTCAGATAAACAGCTGCAGTAACTGATAACAAGTACAGTACTTCAGGAACCAAAATATTGTAAATTTTTGATTAACCAATATGCTTGTTGTTATGTCAGCCAGCTATACAAAAAATATATGATACGAGGTGCATTCAATAAGTACCTAGCCTCATCGCCAGAGGGCGCTGTAGTTTCAAAAGAGTTTTACCACAGTATAGCACATTCTTTTTTAATTCTTTTTTCAAATTTTCATTCCAATCCCTTCATTTGTTTTAATTTGACAACTTATGGAAGCGAACGTGTCGATCGGTTTTACAAAAATGGAAAAAGAGCAATATCGTTCGGTGATTCGATTCCTATTTTTGGAAGGGAAAACGCGCATCGAAATAGAAGAGCGCTTGGATGCTGTGTACGGTGACTCTTCTCCATCGATGGCCACCGTCAAGAATTGGTTCAACGAGTTTGCACGTGGCCGTACGTCGGTTTTTGATGAACCACGTCCAGGTGCACCGAAAACAGCTGCTACGGAGGAAAACATTAAAAAAATCCATGATCTCGTATTGGCAGATCGCCGATTGAAGGTTCGCGAGCTAGCTGAGACTGTAGGCATTTCAGAAGGAACAGTGCATCATATTCTTCACGAGGAACTCGGCATGAGAAAGCTGTCGGCGCGATGGGTGCCGCGTTTACTCACACCAGAAAACAAGCGCAACCGTGAGACCACATCGGAGACGTGTTTGGCGCTGTTTAAAGGGAATCCAGCGGAGTTTTTGCGTCGTTTTGTGACCGTCGATGAAACCTGGATCCACTGGTACACACCAGAGACCAAGGAGCAATCAAAACAATGTATCCAGACCGGGGAACGTGCTCCAAAGAAGGCGAAAACTGTAAAATCGGCCGGAAAAGTTATGGCTACCGTTTTCTGGGATTCACAAGGTGTGATCTACATCGATTACCTTGAGAAGGGTAAAACAATTACAGGGCTTTACTATGCCGATATATTGGGTCGATTCGACACCGAATTAAAGAAAAAACGACCCCATCTGGCGAAGAAAAAAGTGCTGTTTCACCGCGACAACGCACCGGTTCACACGTCTGCCGTTGCCATGGCCAAATTGGTCGAATTACGCTACGAATTGCTGCCCCATCCACCGTATTCTCCAGATTTGACCCCTTGTGAACTTCTTTCTGTTTCCTAATCTGAAAAAATCACTCGCCGGGAATAGATATGGATCAAATGAGGAGGTCATCGCCGCCACGGAGGCCTATTTTGCAGAGTTTGAGAAAAACTATTTTTCGGACGGGTTAAAAAAGTTGGAGCATCGCTGGGCTAAGTGTATCGAACTAAAAGGAGACTATGTTGAAAAATAAATTGCAACTTTTCCAAAATTTTCGTTTACTTTTTGTAGGCTTTATTGAATGACCCTCGTACACCATTAGCTTTCATTGGAGCCAAAGTGCATGGCTAATTCAACAAGTGGGTGTTTAATGAGATCTATTCAATATAAATAATTATGATTGTCAAAAATATTTATCTTGATGGTGTCAGAAGGTTGTTAAACAAACCCAGCAGGAATAGTATTATCATTGAACTGTTTGATAAGAGCCATTCAATCCATAATGTGACACAGATTTCTTAAGGACCCCAGACCCAGAACTTGGGGATAGGAACCCCATAATGTAGATTTATGGTATTGTTTACAACAGTAAATACCGATACAGTACATTACATAAGAACATTATATTCACAATTCCACATACCTGGGTCCCAGTGATCAGATGAGGAGTCCATAGTCACAAAGTTCCACTTCAGCTAGATAGTAAATCTTGGAAAATACAGACATTCAGCTATTACACCCTAGTTCACATAGCTAACATCGTGTGCTAAATTAGGATTTATTATGTATAGCCGCGCCCTAAGAACCAGAGTTGACGAAAAAAAAAACTTAAAAGCTTTTTTTTTCTAATTGTTAATTTATTTTAGACATAGAATTCATCTGCACGAATTGCTCTAACCATTTTATATATTTAAAAAACTGTAAGTTTGCCATTCCGTCGGAATAAGCTTCAGGGGTGCATGAGATGCTGAAAATCTATTTAAAATTATGTATCCCGGTTGAATTAAAGTCTAACAGTTTTGAGTATTATAATCAATGAAAACATGGAGAAATGTATGTCTACAGCGGTTAGAAAAAATATTAAATTATCTAAACAGGACAAACAGGCCAAAGTAAACTTGTAAAACTATGCTACACACAACACACATCTATGGCGTTTACGTCGTACTGGAAATGGAAATGTCAAATGAAAGAAAATCAATAACTTCAGCTTTGTTCAGACTTCAGAAAAAACAAGCGTCTACGATGCGTTCATTAATGATTAATTTTATTATATTGGTTTTAAAGGTTGTATTGTTTCAGCAAACTATTATCTGGTATGTACCACTGACCTGTATTATATTATTATTATTTTCTTTGTGTATTATACACTAGTTTAATAGAAGTCAGTGACTGGTACCCAAACATTCAATAAAATGCTGTTTTAAGGCCGGGTCACACCGGATGCGTAGCGTGACATAACGTGCGACGTGACGTGCGCTCGCGCGTGCGAGCCCTGTCACACCGGCCAATACCGGCGCAGCACACGTCGCGCGCGCACGCAGTACGTCACGCAGGTAACTACTGCACGCGCATGCGAGCCACCTTATCAGCAGCCTTATTGAGTTGAGAGCATTTGGCGAAAATATATGTTAGACAACAGCAGTTCTTCTGCATAGCTATTCACAAAGCTACGACACGGTTTGGTACCGTATCAAATGTCAATGTTATCGACGAATTCCTATAATCGCTATTCACAAATCCGAAACTGTACAATTTTGACAGTTCATATACGGTATGAAGACATCAATTCTTCCGACAGGTATTGGCTGTCGGAAGTGTTATCGAATAACAAAATATTGTATAAAAAGAGTAGCAATAAGTGTCAAAACACGTGTCCGGGCAAGGTCCTCATGCCCTTGCACGAATGCAAGGAGCATCTGCCGCTGCTCCAATGACACTCTTTTCTGAAAATATGCGTTTTCAATATTAGGTACCACGTTTTATAAAATGAAAATGAGCAAATAGTAATTTGAAAATAGGTACATACAATCATTTTTTTGTAAAAAAAAAAACTAATTTTTCACTTTACAATTTTTTTTTTATGCGCCCAAAGGGCAGGCAATTATCTATAAAGCTCAAAACAAGATTCAGAAAAGTTGAAGTTTACAAAGCAAGTTTAATAGAAATCAGGTTATTTATTAATAAAATCATTGTTTACTGTTTTTTATTTGTTAATAGTTACTGAATGCATAATCTATAGTTGCCCATAATGAAATACTCAATAAAAATCATTTATGTACATACCACTTAAAATTTTCTAACACGAATATCTATTTACTACCATTTTGTAGCGTTCCACAGTATATTTTTTGGCCAAAATTTCGGACATGTCTTTTTTTTGTGATAACTTTGTTTGTAATGATTTATAAAATTAATGAATTGAACTCACAAGCGCCTATTTCTCATTATGACAAAAAAAGACCACTTAATTATTTTTTATGATAAAATTGTAAATCCCCCATAACTTTTGAAATATTTCACGAATTATCTTCTTGTTTTTCCTGATAAACAATAATCTTAAGACACATAATACTGATTGATTTATATATTTTTTAAACGAGTTTTCAGAGATTTATTTACAATTAATGTTTTTTTTTTATTTATTTTTTATGGTCTTATTTTTAATTATTTGGATTCTATTTTACTACAGAATTGTTAGAAAAGATTGAATGAATCCATGAAAAAAAAATCTGATCCAAATATTGAAGGATCTCGAACTTAGAAGCTTCTAAAGTTTTCTATGGTAATTATGATTTTAGGGTTCCCCGTATACACACCTTAAAAAAACCCTTCCATACGGATCTGTGAATAGCGTTTTGCCGGTCCTTCGGTTCAGAAATCAGGTTATCGAACAAGTGTCATTGTCGATACGATAGTGAATCGTATGTTTGTGAATAGCTATGCTGGACTTCCAGAGTCCCAAAATCAGAGTGGCAACACTGTAAAAAAAAAGTTTATAGATTGTTTTCGAGGATTCGTTGTGATAAAAAAGTCCTCTGTGGTTGTGATTCGTTGCAAGTAGCGGCAGCGGCTGCTAACAGCAATTGCAGCAAATTTTGTTCATGAACCATCTTTGTGATAGAATTACTGTAAAAGATTGACCAAGCAAGTTGGAGATTAAGAAAAGGTTAGTATTGCCGTCGCTTATTTTTGTCAAAATGTATTTGACGTCGGAAATAATGGCGCTAGTTTGATGAGATCCTCCATGTAGTTTCACGAGCATGTACAGGTAGGTTGATGTAATAGGTGCCTATGCCAACAGTACTGTGTGTAAAGAAATCGATTGACCTTTAGTGAAACGCCGATTGTTTACTTACTAACACTTTTTCTATTGAAATTATGTTGTATTAAAGAAAAACTTGGCTACGTGTCTTCGAAGTATTTACTCCAACAAATAGATGTAGGATAAGTGACTTGTTGAGTACATAAATCTTAAAATCGTTGATATTAAATGTTAGGGAGGATAGTTTTACTCGTTTTACTACATTGGAAACCAAAATAACGTCATCTTTAGAATTATATTTCCCATTTTTTTAACTGTTTGTAGATAATCTTTTCATTTCAAACTTGTATCTTTATATAACTATGTACTAATGTCTATCAAAAATTACTCTGTGTAATAGTGAAACAAAATCTTGTAGGTAATTCTGTTTTAAATTGGAAATGGTAAACTTAGAAATTATATTTTGTAAATTAAAGTTTAAGCATGCCCTATTAAATTGAAATTGAGTGAATTAATTAAGTACTTAATGATATTTCGAGTCTATTTTAATTGTATTTTCTTTAGCTAGCCATCCAACCTTCAATTATGTGCTATAATAATTTGCTGACGACAATGTTTTTAATGCTGCTCATAATATCTAATATAATCTTCAAAACAATTTTCCTTGGACATAAATAACATGTTAAAAGAAACAGTTAATTGGTTATTAGAAGTTTCCACTGTTTAAGGCAAAAGACTAACCTGTCTAACTTAAACAAAGTCCCTGTGATAAAATCCTTTTTTTTTTATCTATGTATATCCATTGGTTCGCCACTCGCATAAGTGTACTGATTTACCATTGTACAGAATATACCTTATTTCTAAACATTTGTCAATTCAATTTCCCAATGGGCCAATTTTCTCTGAGTAAAAAGGCTCTGACATGATGTCATCTGCAAAAATATTTACTGATTTGAACCATATTGAGACCAACTCAGTTTCTGGGATGCTAAGTGGGTGGGTCGTCTGGTTTCCACCCAGTTGTCTATGTTGTACTTGGCTAGTAACTGCATTAATAAAAGAAAGTTCATAACCAGACCATTGGCTATGAAATAGTTAACAAAGGGAACGTAAATGAAAGTATGCTATTCACTGCACTCATGATCAAATTTAGTGAAGGCCAAAATTCAGGCAAAAATATGTATTGAATGCGTTAATATCACAGTACTAGAATTTAAATTAGCAATAGTTGCCTATGGATGCTACAGTGTATTTACTGATGACATTTGAATACTGAACACAATGGAATCATGATCAGAATATTAAATGAAATAAAATTAAGGGTTCCTTTTATAGCTATGATTGGCATTATAATAAAGACATAATGTTACATGGTCTGTAGGGTTTTCAAACACAGCACAGTTTATGTGATTTTAGTATTATTGGACACAATGGGAGTCTTTTAGATTTGAAACTGGTTGCTTTTTCTTTTGTTCTCATGCTCAGTTTATAGGGTTCCGTACCCAAAGGGTAAAACGGGACCCTATTAGTAAGACTCCGCTGTCCGTCTGTCACCAGGCTGTATCTCATGAACCGTGATATTTAGACAGTTGAAATTTTCACAGATGATGTATTTCTGTTGCCACTATAACAATAAATCCTACAAAACAGAATAAAATAAATATATAAGGGAAGGAAGGGGCTCCTCATACAACAAATGTGAGTTTTTTTGCTTGTTTTTGCTTTTGCTCAATATTGATAATGGCAACAGGTAGCCACTTGAAATATTCACAGAATAATTAGTTATAATAAATTATGAAATTCAAATAATAATATTTAAGAGGGGCTCCCATACAACAAACATGATTTTTTTGTCGTTTTTATAGACAATGGTACGGAACCTACGGAACAAGAACGCAGCTACACTAAATCAATTTCTAATAGCACACATACATAGAATGGGCGGGGCATTCACTTGTAAGCACTTGCTATTTGCGAACAATCAATGCACACGCATGCAATTAGGGAGTCGAAAACGATGATCGATATTTAATTTTAGCACATTCTTGTATTATAATAACTTCGTTTCATTTTCTCTAATTTTTTTTTTATATACCTACCTATACGAAAATGTTGTTTATTTTTACTATAAAATCATCATCATCATCATCTGCCTAGCCTTTTCCCAACTATGTTGGGGTCGGCTGCCAGTCAAACCGGATGCAGCTGAATACCAGTATTTTACATGGAGCGACTGCCTATCTGACCTCCACAACCCAGTTACTGGGTAATACGATACCCCTTGGTAAGACTGGTTGTCAGACTTTCGGGCTTATGACTACCCGTAACGACTGTCAAAGATCCACGAATGACAGCCGGGACCAACAGCTTAACGTGCTTTCCGAGGCACGGAGACGTTTCGGTATTAGTCGGTACGTAAAGATGGTCACCCATCCACAGACTAACCGCGGCAAGCAATATTTATTAATCATATTACTTATCATATTGTACTATAAATTAAAAACTTTAATTTGTCTAAATCTTTAGGCATTATATTAATTTAAGTTTTTTCACTTCACGAGTAACTGTATTGAAATAAAAATGTCTTAATTTTATTCAAACAACATTAAATTAATAACTAATTTAACTCTTTTACTATACATGTGATACGAGAAATATATTCAACTGCATTAATACGCATATCGATGAAATCAGCCGCAGGCACCTCTCTAAATCCAAAACGTTCGTTGCGTTCGGGAAGATTCGGGATAGTTCGGGCTAGTTCGTGTCGCTCCGGACGTAAGTTAATAAATCGTTTAAAAATTGATTTAAAATATAAAACCACGACTTATTTGTTTACTTACCGGTGGTAGGACACGCCATTTGTCTTCAGGTTGATGGTATTTGACCTATTTGTACATATAATTACTGCACAACTCGACATTTTGGTTTTTTACGCATCCATAGTACACTGTACGCAATCGCAAAGCGACTGAATGAAGCGTACAGCCGCCGTTCGAACTTATGACCAATTTTATAATATCGAGGCGGCACGTGGCACTCCCCCAAGGCATATCCCTCGATATCCGTGGTTGTGTTGTAACGTAAGAATAAAGTCATGGCTTAGAAGGTCTGATGGAAGATGCATGCCTGCATTGGTAACATTGATATTATTCAAAAGATATCTATACTGATTGACTTTTTATTTTTTTTAGAGAAGAGATGCTTGATGCCGGTCACTCAATTGAACCATAAGCCGGGGCCGGCAGATCAGTTTTCGGCCTGCACCGAGGAGTCGCAGCTCGAGCTCCACCTCCAGAGGCAGCTGGAGGATGATGTTGCGAGGTAACCATCCCTTTGAATACTGTACATTATATTATTGCTGAATAGAAGTAAGGCAATTATGGCGACTCCTGAATGAATGCCTAAATAAAAGCATGCTGTTGGACTTTTTATGCTCAGTACTGAAAGTTGAAACTTCAACAGCGCGCTTTTATTTGGGCATTCATTGTGGAGATGCTTAGTTGGCGAAAACGGGCGTTAGTTGAAATTCCACTTATCATCCTATAAATGTCCATTTTTCTAACCTAGCCCCGACTACTAATAGTTCAACATTTGGCACTTAGAATGCTCACAGTTACCTATCAGTTTGTTGCTATGATCAGAAAGGAAAAGGCACTGAGCGTTTGTCTTGCACAAAAGCGACTATAACGCCGCGTTACTTTCGATGCAATGCAATACATGAGCAATTCTATTTGGAATCCTACAATTTAAAAACAAGGCAACTTTAAAGTATTTGCTATAACATTTAAAATTTCTGATGTCTTGGGAGGAATTGTAGTAACATTCAGCGTTGTAACTTACGTCATAAATCTTAGGAAGTCCTGCCTACATTTTATTCTTATTTATATCTCACAGAGTACACACGAAGACGGTGATCCCTTTACCCACCAGGCACATCGATAGTGATTTTGGTATTATCTTTTTTATGTTTTTTTTTTCTTTTTTCGTAGGCATTATAAACCTGCCTGTTTCTCGTCCTGGAATGCAACGTAACTCGGATTATCATAACTTATCCCTGTCTTAGTAACCAATCCAAATTCTTACTTGGCTATCTTAATGATTGTAGGTTCGGACTATTGATTAATTTAAGAGTGCAATAAAAGTAGACTTACCTACCTGGCTTACCTAGTAGAAAAAGACCGATTACCGATATTTATAAAATACAATCTAACAAATCAATTCAGCTTTTTTCGGTAAATGAAACTACCTATAACATTCATAATTATTACTAGGCATTAAAGGCATTACGCCATCTAGTAACGCTTTTACTAAAAATTTATTTCTGCTAATCCAATATTTTCACACAATAGAGAGCTCATCTGTATTTCGGAACTTACTCAGCCGATTGAGATAATCATTCTTCAGTTTTTATTTAAAATCTGTCCAACATTCTGTGATGCGGTAACAAACAGGTAGAAGGAAAACAGTTAGACAAATTCTGAAAGCGATTGATTAGTGTTCTATGTCACTCATTTGTCCCGCCAATTATTGTAAAAATAATTCCAAAGTACAGACTTTTCGATTGAATTTTTGTAATTAGATAATATTCTAGTTGTTTTTTTTTTCTTTTATGACCTAGATTGTGGATTGGCTATTAAGATAGGAGCTGGTGCCTAATTTATTTATTAATGGGGTTATCACACGCTTTTTCGTAACATACTCATTACTAACAAATAACTTGTTTCGTGTCCTCGTCAAAACTGCATAAATACAGAATCCGTATTGTGCTTCAAACATTTATGATGTATATTTTGTGTTCTGTCAAATATAACCTGGTTATGGTGAGGCAATGTAATGTACTTTGTAGGGCTGCTTATATATTAACCATGCTTCATTACATTTACTTGTTCCAGAATTTTTGACGAATCGATTTTTTCTGATCTTGAAGTGGTGTGTGGAAAATTAAAGATCCTGACTCATTCTTGCATTTTAAGAGCACGCACAGATAAATTTTATCACCAACTACATAGATTCTTGCATGTGAACATTGAACGCAATACTTTTGATGAAATATATTCTTTCATAAGGTATGATGATCAGTTGTTATATTTATATGATTCTAGTTGTCTTTATGTAGTTTGTGGGCAATGTTCAACAGGTGAAATTTAGAAATGGGACTTTAGGGCGAAGCCCTATACTTTGATAAATTGAGCAAAATGTTTACAGAGCTTTATTTTGTAGAAAATCAAAGCAGCTTTTTTTTTTTTGCTGGTAACTATCTGCAGTAAAATGACAGCTTATGTGTTACTTAAATGACTGAAATTGGCGTCTCTTTGTTTTTTTGCGGCTATCAATCAAATCTTGTTTTTCTAGTACAGAATAGTGTAACAAACGAACCTTATTTGACATGCATATCTTTGAACGCAGTCCGAAATGGAAGTCTCATTTTACTGCAGCTAATTGAAGGTCGGAGTATAGATCAAAGCATTATTATGGCTGGGTAAAATAATACAGGTTTTTTTTTTACAATATATCAGTTTCGATTCCTGGCAAATAAGAGCTTACAACCTTTAAACACAGTTTTAGTTTTCAACAATATCAAGCTCATGATTTTTCTGACTAGTTAGCTCTCCTGCTCTTAGATACGGATTCACCCTAAATTTCCATTTCAAAAACAAATATCATCCTGTATAGCATTGATTGTATTTCAATAGTGTAGTGATCGCACAAAGTATGCTTTGCATGTTTTAATTCACCAATTATTAATCATACTAATACGACAGCCATAAAGCGTTTTGTTTTCATACAGGGTGTTGCCTCACTGCAAGGTAAAACATAAATGCATTGTTAGCCTGGAACATTGTATCTCTAGATATACAACAGTCTTAAAAGCATACTTACTTTCACTTTGAAATTCCAATCCTATCAAAAAATGGTCGGAAGGATATTATTACTCCCAGCATGATGATAGATCCAACATCTGAATCCTCAAAAACTGATAAAATAACCATCTGTCTTTGGTAACATGGACTCTGTGATCACCAGATTTGATCATTGTGTTTTTTCAATTGCGAGAAAACTTAAAAACAACTTATACATCAACTATTCGACGGTAATTCCTACACTGCAGGAATTTTTCAGCACAAAGTAAACAAATTTGAGCCTGCTATGCACCGATGTGTATGAAGATTTCATATGTGCATGCAATTAATGGAAAGTAATTTTGAAGTGTCACTGAATAGAACAGCATACGGAAATAGGAGTCAGCTGCCATAATCAAGCATCACACATGAAGACTAACTCCAATTTTTATTACAAACACAATTTGGAAAGATACATAAAATAAATAGGAGGTCTAATTTCTTTACTTTCTGGAGCAAAAAACTGGATTGTATAATCTAAAATTCTCAACGTTTTGTCGCCCTTTTTAATTTTGATTGAAATCCTACTGCTACCGTGAGACACCCTGTATATCTGTGGTCCATAAAATATAAAAATATTTAAGTACTCGCGCACTTATAGAAAAAAACCTATTTCTAAACACATGAACTGCCAATATTGCTGTCGTTCCTCATTTCAGACTGCGCTTTATGTGTAGCTATTATATGCTTTCTTTTGACTACAAAACGCTTGTAGTTTCTGATTAAAATTATCTTACTTTCTGGCTACAATATAATATCGTGGTAATAACAGGCTACCAACATGATAAGAAAGGTTATTAAAAAAAAAAAAAACTGTTATATACACTGATCAGCACAAAAAGGCACAAAAATATTCGCCATGGAAAGAAACAATCTTATAATTTATGTAAAATATAAATGCGATTGAAGAAATTTCCCAGACACCTGCAACAGATGAATGAAAATATTTATAGTTTTCCTTTCAATTGAAGATTGAGACGTCCAAAGTGCCGTAGCAATAAAGTTAATAAATGTATTCTTGGTGTACAGTGATTGTTTATATTATCTAGGTAAACAATGCTAATACAAAACCTATTCGTTTAAATTCAATGCCTTGACGTCATTGAATTGACTACTAAAATTTGTTTTATTAAAAGTCAGTTGTTACCAGATATTTTTTGAGAAACGCTGAACATTTCATTATTTACGAAGTAAATCTTAGACCATGCTATTGGTAAAGATTCCCTGTATGATGTTCATATTCTATTACAGTGATGTCTATACTGAATGCAACATTCAACATGAAGAAAAAGAAATAATTAAGTATCTGCAACGCAATTTAAGTGTTACAAAACCTATCCCAGCCAAGCCTGACAAACCCAAGGAAGAAAGGGAAGAACCTGAGGTTTTTTCTACGCCGAAGTGCATTACTCCATACGTAGACAATGACGTCCAGAAAGTAATTCATTCTAGTCCAAGCACTGAGTTAACAAAAGAATACTATGCACTAGTTCCCATTGAAGGAAACCTGCTTGAAAAGGAACTTATCGAGCAAGACGAACTCTCTAATGCATTTCAGTCCATAATAAAAGGTCAAGCAGAAGATACAAGTCAGATAAAAAAAAAACAACTCAATAAGCCAACTTCGCTATCCCTTAATTCTAGTCACTCTTCCAAAACAGTCAAACATTCCAGTAGTTGTGATATTCTGAATAACATTTGTCTAAAAGATTTAATCTCTCCAAAACACGATAGTAATCCAAACACAGTCGCTGATAACGACTTTAAAACTAATCAGACATTACCGTTAAGTGATACAACTGGACGTAATACTAGTAGGAACATAACCAAACCTAGTTTTGGTGCTGATAAATCTTTGGATCCTCCATATTCGCCTGATAGTTTAATTACGGATGAACCCAGTTCTTCTTCAGATTATCTGTCAGCCGCATACGCTTGTTCTCCGGGCGTCCATTCGTCTGGTTTCCAACATCAAGTAAATGTTGAAAACATCACGTCCAGGATGGAAAACATTTACACTCTATCAGATTCAGGCTTGGAAGATACAGCAATGTTGGGTAGCGTCAATAGTCATAAGGACGTTACTTTAACAAATATGTCTTTATCTGAAAGCACGCTCCACGATTTAATTGCTGACGATGCAAGCATCTCTGCAATATCCATACCTAGTTCGTTAGCAGAAAAAAATCACTTACTAAGATCAAAACAGAGTGGTACGTCTTCTGAAAAAGATTGTAATGGCCAAAATACCATTACAGATCTGTGTGGCAAATCGCTGAAAGAAGAAAAACAGAGGCAAAACGAAGAAATTGTAATATTAGAGTCGTCTTCCCTATCTTCAGAAACGGGTTCTTGGGAATCTGTATACCCACCTAAATTAATAGAAAAAGAAATTTGTGAAAAATTTTTACTCAATGAGCGCCGGCAATGTTTGGACTCACCCGGTTTAGTTCAAAACGCTCCCATCAAATCAACGGCATGTTTCATAGATGCCTCCAGCTTAGTTGATGAAGAAGAGACCATAAAATTTCAAACAACTGACACCGCGGCATCCTCTAACGTTAAGTTAGATATTATACCCGCACCAAGTCAACCGGTACCCTGTTCCACTATTAAACCCGACAACAGTCCAATCGATTGGTCGGAAAGTAACGACAATGAAGATTCCTTGGAGCAAGCAGAAAAAAAAGACCCTGATTCGATACAAAAAGATTTATCACCTACTATTTTTGAAATGACTCCGATTACAGAAGATTCCTTGTGCACAAATGCATTTGAAAATGCGACGCAACCAGAACAACATGCAGAGGTCGATGACAGTGTTAACTACATGTCTGACAAAGAAAGAATTCTTCCAGTTAGTGCTGTTTTCATGTCCAACACTCCAAATAATTCAATATTATCATTAAAAACCTATAAGCAGTACGAGTCAGAAGATAGCGAAAGTAATAATACCATTGTTGATTCCGACAGTTTTACAACGAAGCAAAGAAAAGGCAGCATCTCTCCACCTATCCTGTCGGGGGGCGTGTCGGTCGAGGATCACTTACCTCAAGTAGGCAGTAGTCACGAAAGTAGCCCATTACCGAAATTTAAGCTGGAGAACACACCTATTGTAACTGGCGCGTATTTACCACAGCCAGCAATGGAGCACAGTCAAGGAAAACCAAGGACCAGTTCTGCTTCAGCATGGGTGGTTGATATGTCGAGTGTTCCAGAAACTGATGATAGTAATATAGCGAACTCTAAACCTTCCGATGAGGTGGTAAACGAAAAAAGGAATATATTTTCAATGTATATAGATCTAGGTGACAAATCAACTTTAAAAGACATGCCTACCAGATTGTCTTCTTCCATGAACACAAAAAAGAATTCTGTAAGTGTTGAAAATAAGTCAACCCTGCGGAATTCTAAAACTCCAGCAAATACAGTACGTTCGGAAGAACGTACTATGAAAGAAAATGATGCTAGTGTTTCTATTTTTGAGAAATATGAATCTTTGTGCAACGATCCTAATATTAGTATTTCAGAAATAATTGCAATCCCAGAGAAGCATGATGCTATTCCAGAAATTTTAGAAGATTCTTTTGCAGATCTTACACCCAAAGCAAACCTGTCGCAAGCGAAAAAAAGTGTGGACAAAATGTCCACGAATAAAGAAATTCCTGAACAAGAAGCTTTTACTGATGAAGCCAAAGATCTTTTCGTAAAACTGTCAGACTTAGATAGGCCAGTGCAAAAAACGGAAACGTTGATCTCAATCGACGAGACCAGAGTTGATGTGCGCATGACAAGATCCATTCCTGACTGGGGTGAACAAGCATTTTCTACCAACACTAGATCAATTGAAGTTATAACATCCTTTCATTCAGAAAATGCGCTAAGTTTGAATAGATTATTTCCCCATTTGAGAAACGAATTCAGTAGAAGCATGCCAGGTTCGTTGTCAAGCAGAACACGCTCTCCTTTGAGATTAGGGGCATCTATTACCCTGGGGGATGCCGATGAGCAAGTGTCGGATATGTCTGAAATAAGCAGCATGCAGAGCAGCAACTGTCGCTCGGGATTTGGTAAGTTTTACTTAAGGCGAAAGCGCCAGGGTAGCCCGCGAAATTCATCTTACGTTTTTTGCAATTTGCTGGTCAGTGTTAAGTTGTACTTTAATTAAAATATGATTCGCGACCGTAAAAAAATATGTATTTACAGAATTATAATCATTATTATAGTCATCAACACAACTCTTTAAGACCAAGTAATTCTGTGGAATGACTATTTTATGAAATCTGGACATTTAGGATTATACTAATTTAACAGGCTAAATAATAACAGCCGCACAGGTCGATCGATCAGATTAAGCTACGCTTGCCGCGGTTGGTCTGTGGATGGGTGACCATCTTTACATATCGAGACCCCTCCGTGCCTCGGAAAGCACGTTAAGCCGTTGGTCCCGGCTGTCATTCGTGGATCTTTGACAGTCGTTACGGGTAGTCAGAAGCCCGAAAGTCTGACAACCAGTCTTTCCAAGGGGTATCGTATTACCCAGTAACTGGGTTGTGGAGGTCAGATAGGCAGTCGCTTCATGTAAAATACTGGTATTCAGCTGCATCCGGTTAGACTGGAAGCCGACCCCAACATAGTTGGGAAAAGGCTAGGCAGATGATGACTAATTTAACAAGTTTTATTACTGATTTTAAAGATTATAATTCTGTAACTACATCTTTGCTACAGTCGCGAATCATATTTTAATCAACGTACACTCAGACACTGAGCTGCAAATTGTAAAATTCGTAAGAAAATTTGAATTTCGCGGGCGACCTTAGCGCTTCCCCCTTAAATAAAATACTGTAATTAAAAAGTATCTATACTTTTACCCCCTTACTAATAAACGCATCATATCAGATGAATAGTTACACACCGATTTATCTCTTTCAGTCGTCAGTAATTTGACTTTCGAAAGAAGACATAGCGTTGTGTAACAATACAGACGCTATACAACGTTTATTAGTAAGGGGGCTAGCCGCCATTGAGCAGTGGTGGCCCAGTGGTAACGGCCGTGATTTACAAGTTGTAGATCGTAGATTCCAACCCAGACGCTTTATTCAGAAACGGTGAAAAAAAACATCGTGAGGAAACCGGCATTACCTAGAACCAAAAAAAAGTCGAAGACATGAGACGTCTTCCAACCTGCATTGGGCCCGGGTGTTGGATTAAGGCCCACTCCCTCACAGAGAGGAGGCCTGTGTCCCACTGTGGGACCAGTTTATGATAATTATGATGATCAGTGTCAGTCAGTAATCAGGCCTCTGCATCCAGTTTACCACTGCTGCCTATCTATTACTTGCTTGTATCAAATTCAAATATTGGTACACACGGCGACACATCAAGCTATACATTTCCAGTTTTAACTGACCTGATGACCTCGCATTGTATAGGTTTTTCAATCAGAAGTCAGCTTATATTGGTAATGTTGTATAGATTGATGTGTTTTCGCGCGTACAATAGACAGCAAAAAAGTAACCACCAAATATTACCGTAGGAAACAGTACAACAGATAGTCAGACGTCGAGTTTAATAGAAAACTGTACGTCACGTCTTGGTCAAGATTTACTAAGAATGTTCCTAGAAGAAATAGCTCCTGATGTCATTGTGGAAGTGTCAGGGAAACGATTTAAAGCACACAAGTGTATTTTATCATCCAGGTACAGTATTTGTTTTTCTCACGTATGACATATGTAGGTATGTGTTATAATGTGTCCAGTTTTGCTTGAAACCTTAGATTGACTCATAAAAAAAAGTACCGTTCTTGTTCTAAATGCCCCAATATTTACCTGTATATCCCTGCATAAAAGTTATTTATCTATTGTATTAATTGAAGATGCAGTATTTGTTATGAAATCATATCAAAATTGTTTATTGAAAGATTATTAACGATATGCGAGCGAACGCGAATGCACTGTCTCCTATTATCGCGACTGTCAATGCGAAGCGACCTACCATATGGATTTTTCTGAAATTAGAATAATCTAAAACTCCTTCCCTGATATTAATTTCTTTCTTTTTTAGGTGTCAGTATTTTGCCGGTATTTTGAGCGGCGGCTGGGTTGAAAGCTTAGGCAACGTCATAGTACTTCCACCGTAAGTACTATGTTAATAAATTAGCATGGCCTGCTACTGCAGGTCTTGTATTTGGACTCCAATTTAAATTAATATTGCTGACAGTCACAACCACAGATATAGATACACCTAGATAACGCAAGTATTACGATCTGTATGAAAACCAAGCGTGCCATTTTTTGACTACCTACTATGACGTCACAAGCACTATTTAGTGATGGGAAACTCAAATCGATTAAAAGACGCCGCCGCGTGCGGGACCCGTCTCGCCCCACCCCCGAGGCCTAGGGCCAGCGCTCACGCTCACCCAGCCAGCAGTACACAGGACTGAGCGCGCGAAAGTGGCAGCTTAAGATTTTTGTACGTAAGCTGGTGCGATTTTTGGCACGCTAAGTAGTTGCTTTTGCGTTATCTAGGTGTATCTATATCTGTGGTCACAACGCTGCCTGGGCTTACTAATAAATATATATTTGTGACTCCCAGAGGTGGACCGAATACTGTTTGCTAGACTTAAACATTAACGTGGCAGAAGCTATAAATAAACATACTTTTCACCAGTGCCTTTTGCTGCATTCATGATATGCACGCAGAAGTTTTGCGAAGGTGTAAACTAAGACCTGTGTTGCTAAAAGGCCTATTACATTACACGGCCCTGCCCGCAGGGACAGTAAGAAACGGAGTCAGGGTCCGTAAACCGTCACCAGAGTATCGGGGAGCCAATGTTTTGACTTTTAGTTAAGGTTGGCACCATAATGCTAGGCGTGAAAAGGTTTCCACGTTCGACTAACGACTGGGAGTGAGTTAAGGATTTCTAGCGTAACTGGTAGACAGAGCCCTCGACAGACAGGGCCCGAGAAATCGTGTAATGTAATAGGCCTTTAAGTTAAAACAATATTAACCCATTCAATGTGTTTTAAGGTTCTCATACAATGTGGTTTATTTCGCACTGTGTCACATTTACTCTGGTCTCGCCACTATCCCAGACTCTGTGAGCATCGTAGAATTAGCCACGATCGCCGATATGTTGGGCTTAGAAGGGTTAAAGGAAGCCATCATGTTTACGCTTAAAGCTAAATATTGCCATCATTTCCATAAGGTATAATATTTAAAATTAATTCTTATTATGAAATTTTATAATCCTGGTCGCTTTTTACTAAATTGCCACGTGAATTCTAAACTCATATAATGTTTGGGTAACAGGGGGATAAACCTAAATCCAATTAAAACTAATTTGATATTTTATTTTAATATTGCAGCCATGTGAAGTGTGCATAGTTGGAGTTTTAGAATGTTTCCCGCTGTCTGCTGTGTACGGTTTGGATGATTTATATCACAAATGTGTCAAATGGATTACAAAGCACTTCTCTAAAGTTTGGCCAACTAAAGCATTTGCCACGTTGCCTACGGATCTCTTAGATAAGTGCTACCAGCATCATACCGTCAATCTAACCATTGATAATGTAGTAGAAACAGTATACGGGTGCGGCATCGCTGGTAAGTTGGTTAAGCATACCATACTTATATACTTAACATAACATGACCAAAGTTGGGATAAGTTACAATATCTATCTGCCTAGCCTTTTCCCAACAATGTTGGGGTCGGCTTCCAGTCTAACTGGATGCAGCTGAATAACAGTATTTTAACATGGAGCGACTGGCTATCTGACCTCCACAACCCAGTTACTGGGTAATAGGACACCTACCCCTTGATAAGACTGGTTGTCAGACTTTCGGGCTTCGGACTATCCGTAACGACTGTCAAAGATCTACGAATGACAGCCGGGACCAACGTCTTAACGTGCTTTTAGCACATTAAGCCGTTGGACCGCCGTTGCCGTTGCACAGTGTGAAAAATGAACTTAAAAGCGGTCATCCTCTTTTTATTTGTTTAATGGACACTACAAATTATTTAAATTGTAAGAGTAGAACTCACGAAGTCTAGATGTTTTTGGAACCAGATTTACGGCCATTTACATTATTTTCTATGGAAACAAAAAAATACCATAGAAACGCCAGTGATGTAAAAATACTAGGTAAATACAGTTGTCTTTTATGTAATATTATGAAAAGATTAATTATCTACATAATCCACCAATCCCTATAAGTTTATCCCTAATAATAACAAAACTATGTCGTTTTTAGTGTTATTTCTTTAAGAATTTTTTTCTCTAAATTCTTTACGAATGTGGATTTTATTACTTTACCAGAGGTTCCTTAGAATCTTTTCTATAAACCATAAAAATATCTAATCTTACTCATGCAAGATTTCAGAGATATTTAAGTTTTTAAAAACTGTGTCAGGGCTGTCACCAAATCGTATTTTTTTTTTTCGTTTAATTTTTGTGAAGAGTATTAGTTTACATAAAATTTATGATAACACACATGCTAATAAAGTGGTCTCTCGATAATTCTTAACAGAAGAAGAATTCTACACATCTTTTTTTTGTAGGCCTATTTTTAATTATTATTTTTAAATCTCTTATCGTCTGTCGCAAATCGTTTTTTAGATACTTTATAAGCATAATTATGCGAAGAAAAGTTACAACCCAGGTTTGTAAATAAAATGTTATACAGTTATATTATGTAGTTGTAAGTACTATACAGGAAGATTTTTTATCACCATCCAAATTTTTACAGGATGTCCTACCCATGAATATGAACAACCTTAACTATAGGAACAACTCTGAAATCACAAAAAAAATCATTTGTTTCATACAAAACTTCAATACCTACTTGACCAAAATGTATGAGACAGCAGATTTTTTTTTTCGTGATTTCGGGTTGGGTCCCATAGTGAAAGTTGTTCGTATTCATGGGTAGAAAACCCTGTAAAAATTTGGATAGTGATGAAAAATCTTCCTGTATGTACAAATAAGTTTAACTCTCCTGAGAATGTGTAAATATACTCGTATTATTGTAACTCCCCAAAATCTATGTAAATAGAATTTGTGTACAATAAACTCAGTAAAACTTAATTATAAGAAACTAAACATTTGGTCATTCCATTATGTATTGTGTGTCGTTATATCTAAAACTCTTTTCTTATCATGTAAATTAATTTAATACTTTTCCACACCACACCCTTTCGATAGGTGGTAAAGTCCTGAGAGTACGATAAAAAAAATTAAGCTCCCGGATTTTTTTAAAATAAATGTGTTTTAGATTATTGAACTATCATATGATAGGTATGTAATATGCACAACGATATCTCTATCGCATACAAAAATAATAATAAAAATATTTGGTATTGAGCAGTTGAGCACCCTAAAACCATACAAATAAATATGAAACTTTAGAAGCATTTTAATACAAAATCTTGTAAGATAAAGATTCGATATTTTTTTTAATAATACATATAGTTCTGTAGAATATGTCCTATGAATATAAAATCCATATTCGTTAAGATTAAGTAAATAAAAAATAAATAAGAAAAAATACAAAAAAAATAGATTTACGTCTTCTATTAAAAGCATTTTTTATATTGTTATGTCTAATATGTGCCAAAAAATCATTGCTATGTGGCTATACTAGTGGACAAATAAAAATATGTTTATTTATACATAATTTTGTATTTGTTCGAAATTCTATGGAAAACTAAAAATCGCCGATACTTCTAAGTACATCTGCACTTCGAGAGTTCTACTCTGACAATTGAAATAGTTTGTAGTATCCATTAAACAAATAAAAAGAGGATTACCGCTTTTATGGTCATTTTTCATACTTTGCGTTGGATGTCGAGCCCCCTGGCTCGGTATGTAAAGATGGTCACCCATCCACAGACCAACCGCGGCAAGCGTAGCTTAACCTGATCGATCGACCTGTGCGGGAAGTTACATATTGTATTTTATTTAAATAATGTGATGTTTATTGTCATAACTGAAGTGATTGTTCTTTATAGCTGCGTCCTTACAAAACAGTAGGTGGTCCGAAGGCGTGGCGCGCATGTGTCGGAGGCTTATAAATGTAGCAGCGCACTTCGCAGCTCCCAAGCTGGTTGCGGTGTACAAAGCCATCCCTCCGCTACCTAGCGAGAGTCCTCACGCCGCCAAGCAAGCCCTGGACGATTTCCTCGCCGCTGCGATAGAATGGGCACCTCCCGAAGTGGTATGTTGTGCTTATGGTTACCTCTCAGCGCTTGTAAAAGAAATACGTAACAGTCACTACTCGAAACCAGATTTGATCAGCAATGGCACTGATATCCGCAAACATTTCGGCCCTGGTAACCTACTGTACACGCACGCAAGCACTTGGCGCATGCAATGTGAGGGCGCCTTGGTGCGAGCGTCGCCTCGAGTTGTTACTACACAAGCTTTTAAGGAATTACCCTCTGATTTACGGAAAAGATTACGGGAACTCGGTTGTATTAAGTATGGCGCGCATGCTTTGCCCCTCGCCTCTCCTACACATCAGCCAGAGAGAAAAATAAAATCCAGGAGCACAGTAGTCAAGAGCAAACCTTCACCATCAACGGTTCGCAGTGTAGATATAGCGCATGTGCGCGCTTCCTTTGTACCTTACACACCGAAACCTTTGCTTCCGGTCGGTTCTGTCGATACTCTTAAAAGCAGCAACGGCCTCTGTAAAAAACCGTTTGTCTCTCCTCATACACCGAAAGTGAGAACAACGAAAGCGCAAGAGGAGCGGGCTAAATTTAATAAGACAAAGAAAACTAAATCTCAGGAATTGGTGAATACTAAATCGAGTGTGGTCCGAACTTCTTGGTACGAGAAGACGTCAGCGAGATATTTAGACCCCTTACAGAAAGATAAGAAAACGGCAGTTGTGAATAAACACTTGCCGAAGATTGAATCGTCGAGTGAGTCGTCACGTAACTCAAGCCCTGTTCATTTGCGGAACTTGAGGTCGAGCCCGCAGAAGTGTCGGCGCGGGGTGGCCGCCGGGGGGAGCGTGTCGCAGGACAGCCTCGCCACCAGCTCGCGGCCACGCACTGCCGAGCCCAGCACAGACTCGCTCAGCGAGTCCCAGACCAGCAACAAATATGCCACTTACACGAAACAGAAGCATACTAAAGGCTCTGCCGAATGTAAGTTGTACTTGCTTCATAATAGTGTCGCTTCTCGATTTTTATAATATGACATTCTTAACTATGACATTGTGTATTTTTACTGTTATTCAAGTCGCCATTGTAGGTGCTGGGCACTTTTTGCTTCTTGCTGTCATTGTATTTTCGAAGCACGAAAGAAATTTGTCTGTGTAACGCATATTACGGAATAATAATGTACTAAAACTTTTTACAGCCATTAAAATAAAAAGTGTAGAACCAGTCCATGTCTCGGTAACGGAAAATAAAATGAAGACGAAGATACCTGTATATTTAAACCAAGGAACAAAATACAAGGGGATGGACAATCGGAATTCAAGAGACCAGCAAAAGTGGAGCAGGCTTACCCCCAGGATAAACGCAACAAATAACAGGTCCAATGAGCGCAAAGTGCCGGGATCTTTGATGAACGCTACAAAGTCAAGCTCGGCGAAGATGGTTCCCAAGGTGCGTATGGTTTAATTTTATTTTCTCGCCAGCCAATTCTGTCCCACTCCTGGGCAAAGGCTTCCTTCCACTCCTTACATCTCTCGCGATCTCGCGTTTGTTCCTTCTAGATTTTAGGGAATCTATCCAGTTGGTGCCACCATCTCCTTCGTGGCCCACCGCGAGCCCGACTCACTGTCTCGAGATGATCTGCGCTATTTGCTCCTGCAGTTTGACCAACATGCGACAGATTTTTAAGTAGTGCAATGACTTTAAACAATTACAATACAATTGTTGTAAAGTACGATTTCTAACAGCGCAGCGCGTTATAGCGGATGCGCGCGCACGCGGTTCCAGCCGACTGCGTCCGTCCGACTGCTAAATTCCGCTTAAACCTGGACGACAAGATTAGAACAACCAATAGCAATCGTCTGGTCGTTCATATAAATGCTGGTTAATAGCCTTACCTTATTCCCGACTTGGCCCGCACTACTTCGCTTGTGTGTTTTGCGCTTTAACCAATTACTTGACCACAGGTAGTGAAAGAGACAGAAACGCCATGTAAGAGCAATATGTCAAGGAGCCAGAGGTCCCACCACAGCAGGCATCCGTCTCACCAAGATGAGAAGGAATCGTCATCCCTTGTGGAGTCGGAGACGTCCAGGAACAATATGTCGAAGAGTCAACGAAGTCCGCATCCGCACTCTAGCAAACAGCAACCTCAAGATAAAGAGTCGTCTTTCGTCGAGACAGCGACGCACAAGAACAACATGTCAAAGAGCCAGCGAAGCACCCACGCTAACAAGGCACAGCCTCACAGAGACGAGAAAGAGCCCCCCTCCCACAAAGAAATACCCGTCATGGAACGTTCCGGAACATTCCTAAAAGATGAACCCACTTTCGGCGACATCATCAACTTAGATATATCACAATAAACATCTTCAGTCGAATTAGCAAATAGTAGAATATATCGAGTAGTGTCTCTGTTTTATAATCAAAGATAAATGCACTTAATGTATATTTTGCCTCAGTAACTCTTTTTAGAGTAGCTCCTGTTTAAAGTGTTTGGGTGCCAGGGTATGAGTACAGGCACATTTAGACATTCCGTCTCTGTCTCTAGTATGCCGACGCAACTGACGCATCTGCGATGCCACTAATGGCAGATGCAGTTAAGCGGCGGTAACCACTCAACACCAGTTGGGTCGTCGGCGTGATTGCCATCCAAAACCTATCATAAAAAAATTGTCATAATTTTTTTATTATCTCATTTTTCAGCTTTTATTTACTAATTCATTAATTATGCTTTAAATGTATTAAGATTCTAATATTGATAGATAATTTTCTCTCGTAACTAACTTGTAAATGAGATGCACTGTTGGATTTGGCTGTGGTCTGAGCTCGAAACATGTCGCAGTGGATACGACGTTAGCTCCTCGTTGCACTCAGTAAGTACGTCAATGACTATTTATTATTATATTAAAACGTTATACTAAACTAGCGGCCCGCTCCAGCTTCACACGGGCGCAATATTATTTTCGAATTTCCTAAATTTTCATTCATACAAACCTTGTCCTGGCAATATACATATAATTAACGCAACAAAAAAAAAAAGAATTATCCAATTTGGTGCAGTCATTCAGAAGTTATGCGTGTTCAGACATTTCGGCGACATGTAAGAATGTGTAGTGCTGGAGTTGCATATTGAACGCTATCAGTGACATCTGACGACAGTGTAAATAAACTTTGCATGGTATTTTTTAAAGCTGCAATGGGTGTTTCGAGATTCCAGTACAGCAGATTCCCATTGCAAGTCTCTTGACGCGGATTTGTAGGTGACCTCGCCCGAAGCGGTCTGTCCCATTTAGTTTTTTTTTTGTACTCGTTACCTGTCTCACCTCAAACCCACTCACCACGATGATCAAACAGGGTAAATTTAAAAGTTCTGTTTTCAGGCTTCATCCGGTACCTACTGCAACACTTGTAACGATTTAATACGTGACACATAAAAGGACATTATGGTGGAAACGCAGGGAATAATAGTTGAAAATAGTGGCAAGCTTTACATAATTACAACCACGGTTAGTTGATGAGTATCTCGTATTTATATATTTTAATATATTCATCCTCATTGCCTGAGCAATGAGCATTGACGAAGTTATTTCTGTGCGGATGATATCATAAACTTGTATTCTGAATGTAACTCACAACTATTTTGCTCAATTCCGCAGTGTAGGAAGATTACGCATTAATTGTATTACTTTATTTTTGATAATTTTTCGTTAATTAGGTATATTTTATGTAAGTTTCATAAGGGAGGTGCTCTAGGTAGCACGCGAAATTAAAATATTCTTACTTTATGAAATAGTTATTCAATAGGATTGTAATGAACTTGGAGGATGAATTATTTTAAAAACTTTTTTACAAAAAAAAACCGACTTCCAAAAGAAAAAAGCACTATTCACTTTGTAGTGTTTTTCTGTCCTTTCTGGACTAATATGCTTGCATAACGGCGAGATTGCCATATATAAAAAAGCTTTTTTTTATCATTGCAGGCTTGTTACGTGTGCATAGTTGGAGTTTTAGAATGTATCCCACTGTCTGCCGTGTATGGTTTGGATGATTTATATCATAAAGGATCATGAAGCACTTTGGCCCACTAAAGCAAGAAGCTGGACAGTCAGAATTAAAGACACCAGAAAAAGTGGAGCAGGCCTGTCCCCAGGACGAACGCAACGAATAACAGGTTCAATGAGCGCAAAGTGCCGGGATCTTTGATGAACGCTACAAACAAGCAAGCTCAGTGAAGATAGTTCATAAGGTGCGTTTGGTTTATATTTATTTTTTTGACAGCCTATTCTGTCCCACTCCTGGGCAAAGGTTTCCTTCCACTTCTTACATCTCTCGAGATCCCGCGTTTATTCCTTCTAGTTATTACGGAATCTGTCCAGTTGGTGCCACCATCTCCTTCGTGGCCCGCCCCACTGTCTTGGGGAGCTCTGCGCTATTTGCTCCTGCAGTTTGTCCGCGGAATAAATTTGACATCGTGTTTCGTTTCGGGTCAAGATAATCTATACTAATATTATAAAGCGGAAGAGTTTGTTTGTTTGTTTGAACGCGCTAATCTCAGGAACTACTGGTCCGAATTGAAAGATTATTTTTGTGTTGGTTAGTCCATTTATCGAGGCTATAACTATAACATCACGCGACAACCAATAGGAGCATCAAAGAAAATTTTTGGAAAAATTATTCCTTTTGAAAGCTTCCGTTGCGTACGCTGCGTAAACGGTTAAAATTACGCAAAAAAATCATGTATGAAGGAATTGTTCTAAAAAAAAGGCCGCGACAGCATTATGTCTATCTTTTAAGGTTGACTGACTATAACCTTTTTTATGGTAAGTTCTAAAAAGAACACCTTCGCAAATAATGCATTATGCATTATTTGCGAAGGTGTTCTTATAAACATTATATTAATCCTTATCCAAATAAATACGTTATTCATCACAAGTATTTAATTTTGAACAAAATTGCCCTTGACATCATTTGATTTCACTGAATATCTTAGGAGATAATTCATAGTTTTAAAATAACTCGGCAAGGCGGCCGGGCAGGAGCGGGGAGGGCGCTGGCCGGCCGCCGGTAGCTCAGTTAAAGATTTACACATATCTCATGAATCTTATCTTCAATCATTATAAGTCCTTCATTGTATACTTCATTACTGATCTTAACGTGATTTACCTAAAAAACTTTTTACCCAAAAAAAAAAACAAACGACTTCCAATAAAAACACTACAAAGTGAAAAATAACTTTAATTTCTGAAGTCGGTGTCGTTGGTTCTGCATTTTCGTTTTTTGACACCGAATTCTGCAATTAAAGTTATTTTTCATTTATTGTTTGTTTCCATAACAGGTTCCCGCGCTTCGAAGTTTTTCAGCACCGACAACATCAACAGACAGTTTCCTTCATTCTTAAAGAAAGTATCTACGTTAGTATGTATTATTCGAATAATTAATAATCTACGTTTGTTTTGTCAACATACAGGGCCATACTGATAAAAAAATGTCTTCTAAATTAATATTAATTAAACAACGCCTTAGGTATAAAATATTATAAGATACTGGTTTCAGTGCAGGGGTTCTAAACATTTTTGTATTTAGTTCATTCGTTTTCTCCCCCTGATCGAACTGTCTTTCCTTGGTAACTCTCTTTTATATAATAATAAGTTACATGTGCCAAGCTCATAATGTTACTCTTCTTTTTTGCTTCACCACAGTCGAATAAAAACTCATTTGTTCTAGTTGTGAAAATGTTTTTGCCAGTGTCTCAACGTTTATAAATAGAGGGTATAAAACTTAGTGCCACTGTTTCAATAATCTTGATGTCATAGTATATTCTGTAATTATTCAAGTTACCGAGGCCGTTATGTTTGTTTTCGGGTATGTGTAAATAATGTCTTGTTATTAGTCCGTATGGAGAAGCAAGCGCTCTGTGCTGCCCTCACTTTTCCCGAGCGCCGACACTGTAAGCACGCTAGTGATCAATCACACTTGAAACGTATAGAATGTGGATTTAGGGAATAATTTAATATTAACATGTAACTCAAAGTATAAACCTTGTTGAATAGTTTGATCTTTATGCAACAAATAAAATCTCATTTGACGAAGTGGAGATAAAAAAGTTGATGTTTAAAAATAATACAAAAGATAACTTCTTTTACAATTTCTAGAAATGGATTGCATAATTTCTGTTTTTTTTTTTATGACTACATTAAATCTGACATCCTACACATTCGTGTATTTTTTATTTACATTATTATGAATATTAGTTAAGAAATAGGCTACCTATATTATTTACATCTATCTATTTAATTAGTATATTATGTAAATGTAATTATATAAAACTCACCCTGTATGTACTTACTGCTTTGCTATCGACTCGTAAAATGCTTAAATGTCTAGCTGGATCTAGTACATATGAAATAGAAGTAGCGATTGTTAAGATTAAAATTTCGTTGCCATTTTAATTATACTAAATATAACGTACTCTAGTTGTAATAATTCATCGACAATGGTGCCGATTCCCTTGTTCACAAACTAAACTAAATATAAGTGCAGTGCATCTTTTTTTTTGTTCATTAAGAAAAGGACAGAAGATAAATTTTAGTTTAATCCTGTCAAATTATATCAGCGCCTGTCATTACTCTATACAAGTTTAGACGTGATTAAAAACTCGCCTACTAAAATTACGTCAATTTACGTCAGGCAGGCGCTGATTAATTTGACAGGACTAAACTAAAATTTATCTTCTGTCCTTTTCTTAATGAGCTAGAAAGAAAAAGAAGCACTGAACTTAAATTTAGGTTAGTTTGTGAACTACAAAATCGGCACCACTGCTTTTTTCATTAAAAAGGTAGAGTAAAATAATGTATTTTATAAAATTATCAATTTAATTTATTGTGAATTGCATGTCAAATAACATTTTATCATATATTTCTATCCATTAAGAATATACCACTGTACTTAAAAAAAAACTATTCAATTTAATGTATTCTTAACCTTTTGACCGCCAAGTCAAAAAATAAAAAAGTGCCCTCGGCGTCAAATCAATCATGTAGTCGAACCGTGACGTGCTGGGCACACTTTGGTTTGTCATCTATACATGACTGTGGCGGTCGAAAGGTTAATAGAGTTCTTTTCCGTAACACATCTCAGCTCAGTATTAAGTATATTAAGGTGCCACTAGTCGATATTTTTTCCATACAAATTTCGGAAGAGTATAATATTACTCCACTGTTTGACATTGTGCATCCAAAGTTAAACATGATATCGTTTTTACTTATAATTAATTGTGTCTGTACGGAAACAGAATAGAAAAATAAAAAGCCATTAAAAAGTTATGAGCCAACAAAGACTTGTTTTTCTTGCTATTTTTAACGCAACTTTGGGTGCAAATAAGTAATAAAAGATCTGTAAAATCTTCAAAACCAAGTCCGTACCGACAAAGCTCAGTTATCGAAGAGTTCAATAAACTTTATTTATAATTGATTTATGCAGTGGTTTTTTCATAAAACTCGATTTTCCAAAGCACTTTTCGAATTTTTTACGCGCCTATCAGTTCGGAACGGTGTTTCTGTGCGTGAGAACTTGACGTTGTGCATGTACTGGCGTCTAACTGTTCATCACTGATACTAGCTCTGTCAGACACGAAGCCAGGTGAGACAGCGTGCTTTTTGGCCATGACCACCAGTGAGTTCGAGCTCGCGACTAGTTTACTCTTATGTCTAAGACTTCCCTCCGAAAAATGTGAAATGAGTAAAATAATATATCTTATTTAATTTTTACGATTATTTTTTATACTAATATAATATAAATGTATGCAAAGGAACTGCTTATTATTTCATAACTGTAAAGATGTCATACGATATATAAATATGTTTGCATAGGTGGAACAACGAACTCCACCATGAAGGAAAAATACCTTCTATAATCATTAGTATAGGTATGGAATAGCTTCGAAGGTGGATTAATTTTAAGTAAGAAAAAGCAGCTTTCAGTTAAGTTCATTATGTTGACTGGCGTCACTGTACCAGGAAAAAAAAACAAAAGCAATTTCATTTTAACTTCCTTTTTCTTCCTTTTCTTTTGCAAAAATAGATATTCGCTAGATGCTCTAGTTTTTGGGAGAAAAAAGACACAGTCCGGCTAATTCCAATCTATGAGACTAAATACTTAAATAATAACTGCGCAGGAGCCAGGAGTCACTCGATGACATGATATATTATTTTGGTCAGTCGATATGGAAATTGGGCTTTTTGAAACCTTTAAGAAAACTACGTGCAACATTTTTATGTTATTTTCCGTTCACGTGGAGTTCGTTCATTTCACACAATACCGAAAAAAAAGTGTTTAATCTATACTAATATTATAAAGCTAAAGAGTTTGTTTGTTTGGTTGAATGCGCTAATCTCAGAAACTACTAGTTCGAATTGAAAAATTCTTTTTGTATTGGATAGTCCATTTATCGCGGAAGGCTATAGGCTATATAACATTACGCTATGACCAATAAGAGCGGAGCATCAATGAAAAATTTTGCAAAAACGAGAAAAAATATTTCTTTTGAGAGCATCGGTTGCGTACGCTACGTAAACGGTTAAAATTACGCAAAAATCATGTATGACGGAATTGTTCCCGTAAGTTCTAAAAAAAGTCCGCGACAGCATGTCTCTTTTAAGATTGACTCCCTATAACCTTTATTAATCTAAATTGGTAATCAAATTTGTTCTAAAATAATGCATTATTTGCAAAGGTGTTTTTATAAACATTAATTAATCCCTATCCGAATAAATACATACTTTATTCATCAAAAGTATTTAATTTTGAACAAAATTGCCCTTGACATCATTTGATTTCAATGAATATCTTGAGACAATTAGTTTTACAATAACTCCGCACGGCCGCCGGTGACTGCGAGGTTTACTGAATTTCCCTTTTACTCTTACTGACCATAGCGTGATATATCTAAAATAGCTTCAAGTAATGTAAGTACTAAGTAATACTCTTAAAGTAATGGAATATATTTTAGTAGGTTTTTTCCTCAAATTAACGCGGGTGAAACCCCGGGGCACTGCTAGTTAAATATAAGTATAGGTGGAAATCCTACTGTAGGATACTGTAGTATGTATGTAGGCATTTAAAAATGATTCAGCAACATCACTTTCAATTTTATACCTATGTAATCTTACCTTACTTAATTATATAATATATATGTAAATAAGTTTTAAGTTTTTTTTTTATAATGATTGTGATAAAATGTATTGTTTTCGTAATTTTACTTTCATAAAGTATGGTTTCAGTGGTCTCATTATTAGTGGTTTTAGGATAGAAAATGGACAATACACCTACTTTAAAGGAGATTGTGTATTTAAAGCTGAAAGTAACACAAACTGCAGCTATCAGTATGTATCAAACCTCATATCTCATACGTAGTGCGCTCGTAATGTACATTTAAATAATACTATTTTGAAACAAGCTTGCTCTAAAATATTGGTAAAATGCCTAATCTCCTTTTAACTTGTTTTAGTTCGCCCAGTGTCTCTGCATTAAAGATAAAAAATACCCTATTTTTCTACCAAAATAATCAACAAAAACATTACCTCTTGCATTTTTCTTTATTTACTTTAGCGGTATGTAGGTAACTTTCATAATGATTACAACAGCTGAAAATCGGTGGTGTTATTAATGTTAAATTGTTACAGGATGGCAGTTAAAAGATGGGACATACTTTTAAGGGAGTGTAAGTATAGTACTCAATTAAATACGGTAACCGGTTTGACAATGCACAATGGGACCAACTCCAATGGAATAAACAATTATTCTATACATTTTGATTGTTTTAGTATTGCACTTTTGTATGTAACAGCTGATTAGTTTTTTATATTTCAGAATGGTTGGTCCCGTAGTAAAAGATGTTCATTTTCATACTACACTCCTTTAAAGTATGGCCTTTCTGTTAGCTGCTATGCTGTCTTAGATGGTGGGACCACGGAAAATGGTTTTATTTATTTATGAAGATGTATTTTAGAGGAAGGTATTTAATATCAGTAGAACCTTATTAGGGTACTACTACACAATATAAATGTGTTAATGATATGCTAGCTGTATTTTTTTTTTAATTATTTTACTTGGGTTAATCTAAAAATGATCTCATTGATGCACAGTATTTAATAATTTTGTTGGTTTTTATCAGCACCTGGCCATCAGCCGCTGCAATATTTATAGGCAATATTAGTTTTCATTTTATTTACTCTTTTATTTCTATACAAGGACTTGTTTCAGTGTCCGGATAGTGTTAATTGTTATAATTTATTGTAAATATTTTATTTTACGTACGTAACATAGGTTTACATTTCTATTACAAAGTGCACCGTTTATATAAAATTTAAGTCTGTAAACTTCTAGATTTTAATCATGAATATATTTATTATTGTAATTGTTGATGAAAAATGTTATTTTAGGAAAAAAGTAATAAAGTTAATAAACATGTGCAATGCCGTTTTGTTTTTTTGTTTTTTAAATGCCTCCTCAAGCTGACTACGAATTACGACGAATTTACAAGGCATCTTTTTAGATTAATGGCAAAACTTCAATGTCACTCAGGCTGGCTGGACAAATCTTCAAAATAACTCGCATTTAACTAGGTCAATAGGGCATTTTATGTGACGGCTAAACACCCTTATTTCAGAATTTGTGACGCAACAGAATCTTAGATAATCGATCGAAAACGTGTCCAGCCATCTTGAAAAACCACTTTTCGCTGGTCTCTCAATCTCGGTAACGGAAGTGATTTTGACGACTTTTGGCATATCAACGGGCGTCACATAAATTTGTGACAGGCATCGAGCTAAAAGTTTTGTGATACGTACAGCGGTTTAGTAGAAAAATGCAAAAATCTGTGTCCAGCCATCTTGATTTTACGTATAAAACTTTTGGCTGGCACTTCCGAATCTCAATAACGGGAGCGTTTTCGAATATGGTTCCTTTACTAACATTTAGTGACGCAATTTGTGACAGTAATAACGTTTGATTTATGGCGTCACATGTAAGGGTTTACGAGAAATCAATAAAAACTTAATGTCCAGCCAGCCTGAGCTCAAGCTGGCTGGACACATGTATCTCCGCTGCGTGATGATCTACGGCCTTCGAGATATGTTTAAATTTTTGTGACGGGGACGATAATGATTTACTGAATTTGTGACGGAGAAACTTTGAGTAGTTTCAAGTTTGATATTGATCATTTAAGTTTTCCCATACAAACATCCATTAATATTGTGAGGTGACCATAATTTTTACATAAATAAAGGATTTTTTTTATCGACTAATCGGCCGATAGCGGCCACGCCTGCCTTGTATTTGATTTTCATAGATGGCGCTGAGAAAACATCGTTCTTAAGAACAATATTTCATCGATGTTACCAGTTTCAACATCGATGTTTATGAACGATACATCGATGCGGCCATTTATTTATTTTCAACTACAGATAACTTATTAGAATCGTGGATTCTTATTGGTTTTTTGGCATAAAAATATCACAGCCAATTACTCTACTAAAGAAAATAGAATGACAGCGATACTCCCATAGACCAAATTACTAAAAATAAAATTGTGCGGACCGTACCGCGCTCGCTGTCACCGTTTATATATTAATTGATTAAAATGACGACCACCGACTTCATTTGCGCTTCAAACACTTAGGGCGGTAAAAACAACGTTGTGGTACAAGGCGGGGGTTACTGAAGCGCAAATGGAGTTGATTGTCGTCATTTTCGTCATTTGAAACGCTCAATAAAAAGTACAAATCAATAAATGTGATTTTATTTATATATTATTTTTTCATTTAAATACCTTCGAGCATTAGTTATCCTGACACAATATCTACCTATGTACTTACCATGAAAAACACCGATACCTACCTACTAAAAAGAGTAGGTATCTGCACGTAAATAAGCAATAACATTAAAAAATGACCCCTCCCCCCCCTTCCTCACTTCTACACTTTTGTCTTATATCGATTTAAGGAGGAAGCGCTAAAGTAGCCCGCGAAATTCAAATTTTCTTACGTTTTTTGCAATTTGCTGCACCTGTATTCACAAACATACGATTCACTATCGTATCGACAATGACATTTGTTCGATAACCTGATTTCTGAACCGAAGGACCGGCAAAACGCTATTCACAGATCCGTATGGAAGGGTTTTTTTTTTTATTTGTGTATACGGGGAACGCTACAAAATGGTAGTAAATAGATATTCGTGGTAGAAACTTTTAAGTGGTACATAAATTATTTTTATTGAGTATTTTACTATAGGCAACTATAGATTATGCATTCAGTAACTATTAACAAATAAAAAACAGTAAGCAATGATTTTATTAATAAATAAAATTTACTGATTTCTATTAAACTTGCTTTGTAAACTTCAACTTTCTGCCAAACCTGGAAATCTGGAATAATTATTTTTCTGAATCTTGTTTTGAGCTTTAAAGATAATTGAGAACTACGCGGAAGACAAGGCGGTATGGTCGAAAGACTATAGCCTGCCCTTTGGGCGAATAAAAAAAAAATAAAAAATAATAATTGAGGAGTGAAAAATTAGTTTTTTTTTAACAGAAAAATGGTTGTATGTATTTTATCGGTATTTAAACAAATTACTATTTCCTCATTTTCATTTTATAAAACGTGGTACCTAATATTGAAAATGCATATTTTCAGAAAAGAGTGTCATTGGAGCAGCGGCAGATGCTCTTTGCATTCATGCAAGGGCATGAGGATCTTGCCCGGAGCCGTGTTTTGACACCTATTGCTTAGATTATTCTTTTTTAAACAATATTTTGTTATTCGATAACACTTCCGACAGCAAATACCTGTCGGAAGAATTGATGTCTTCATACCGTATATGAACTGTCAAAATTGTACGGTTTCGGATTTGTGAATAGCGATTATAGGATTTCGTCGATAACATTAACATTCGATACGGTACCGAACCGTGTCGTAGCTTTGTGAATAGCTATGCAGGTCAGTATTAAGTTGTACGATGATCAAAATATGATTCGCGGCCGTAACAAAATGTATTTACAGAATTATAATCTATAATTCATCAACACAACTCTCTAAGACCAAGTAATCCCCAAGAATGACTATTTCATGAAATATTCACATTTGGGGATTATACTAAGTAAACAAGTTGTATTACTGATTTTAATGATTATAATTCTGTAAATACATATTTGTTACGACCGCGAATCATATTTTAATCAACGTACCACTTAATACTGACCAGCAAATTGCAAAAAACGTAAGAAAATTTGAATTTCGCGGGCTACTTTAGCGCTTCCTCCTTAAATACCTACAGTTGTTCGTATTAATATCACCAAAACACGGATTTTCATCCATTAAAGAAAACACCTTAAAATATACTTAGTCCTACATAAAACCTACATTATTGGTAACCCTACTGCAGTGTTTGTATGGGAAGATTTAAATGATCAATATCTTTGAAACTACTCAAAGTTTCTCCGTCACAAATTCAGTACTTAAATCATTATCGTCCCCGTCACAAACATTTGAACATATTTCGAAGGCCGTAGATCATCACGCAGCGGAGATACATGTATCCAGCCAGCTTGAGCTCAGGCTGGCTGGACATTAAGTTTTTATTGATTTCTCGTAAACCCTTACATGTGACGCCATAAATCAAACGTTATTACTGTCACAAATTGCGTCACTAAATGTTAGTAAAGGAACCATATTCGAAAACGCTCCCGTTATTGAGATTCGGAAGTGCCAGCCAAAAGTTTTATACGTAAAATCAAGATGGCTGGACACAGATTTTTGCATTTTTCTACTAAACCGCTGTACGTATCACAAAACTTTTAGCTCGATTCCTGTCACAAATTTATGTGACGCCCGTTGATAAGCAAAAAGTCGTCAAAATCACTTCCGTTACCGAGATTGAGAGACCAGCGAAAAGTGGTTTATCAAGATGGCTGGACACGTTTTCGATCGATTATCTAAGATTCTGTTGCGTCACAAATTCTGAAATAAGGGTATTTAGCCGTCACATAAAATGCCCTATTGACCTAGTTAAATGCGAGTTATTTTGAAGATTTGTCTAGCCAGCCTGAGTGACATAAACTTCACACACGCTATATAAAAGCAACTACGATGAAGAAAATTTTGTTTGTATATCCATAATAATATCACTTATCTACTAATAAAACCACATTGGAAAAGTCTGACCGCCAACCCCCTCATCGCGGCCGTAAGACACAACGAAGATGGGGGTTGGCGATCCACGCCGCAGTCTACAGCGATTTGAGGCTCGTATCTACTAAGCAACATTTGGCGCGCGACATGTTGCACGCTTGCACATGTTGAAAGTTAGCGCGGAACTTTTGTTTAGCAAAGTTGTCTGTCTAAATTGATCAGTCGTCGACAACATGTCGCCAGAGGAACTAGTGTTGATTTTAGCGGCGGTGGTTATGATTTTATCGAAAAATACATGCAAGAATAAAAAACCCACGTTGGTGGGTTAGAAATTACTTAATTTCTAGTCGTTCTGTTCTAAAACTAAATCAGCATAGCTATTCACAAAGCTACGACACGGTTCGGTACCGTATCGAATGTCAATGATATCGACGAAATCCTATAATTGCTATTCACAAATCTGAAACCGTACAATTTTGACAGTTCATATACGGTATGAAGACATCAATTCTTCCGACAGGTATTTGCTGTCGGAAGTGTTATCGAATAACAAAATATTGTTTAAAAAAGAATAATCTAAGCAATAAGTGTCAAAACACGGCTCCGGGCAAGGTCCTCATGCCCTTGCATGAATGCAAAGAGCATCTGCCGCTGCTCCAATGACACTCTTTTCTGAAAATATGCATTTTCAATATTAGGTACCACGTTTTATAAAATGAAAATGAGGAAATAGTAATTTGTTTAAATACCGATAAAATACATACAACCATTTTTCTGTTAAAAAAAAAAACTAATTTTTCACTCCTCATTTAATATTTTTTATTTTTTTTAATTCGCCCAAAAAGGGCAGGCAGTCTTTCGACCATACCGCCTTGTCTTCCGCGTAGTTCTCAATTATCTCTATAGCTCAAAACAAGATTCAGAAAAATAATTATTCCAAATTTCCAGGTTTGACAGAAAGTTGAAGCTTACAAAGCAAGTTTAATAGAAATCAGTAAATTTTATTTATTAATAAAATCATTGCTTACTGTTTTTTATTTGTTAATAGTTACTGAATGCATAATCTATAGTTGCCCATAGTGAAATACTCAATAAAAATCATTTATGTGCCACTTAAAATTTTCTACCACGAATATCTATTTACTACCATTTTGTAGCGTTCCCCGTATACACACCTAAAAAAAACCCTTCCATACGGATCTGTGAATAGCGTTTTGCCGGTCCTTCGGTTCAGAAATCAGAGGGGCAATTCTCGTAATTTTAAGAACGTTCACAGTCTGATCTCAGTCTCAATCTGTCAAAAATGCCTCTAATTTCCCTACATTTTGACAAGTAATTGACATTTGTTTGTCGCTGAGATGAGACTGCGACTAGATTTTGAACGTTTAAAATTACGAGAATTGGCCTTCAGGTTATCGAACAAGTGTCATTGTCGATACGATAGTGAATCGTATGATTGTGAATATAGGTGCTGCCTCATATATTATAATGTACTCAGTGGGTGCTGCAGATCTTATTAAATAATTATATAATATTTATTCAGAGCAATTTTTTCGTATGTTAGCCAGTAGGATTGAAACCGGAAGTATTTATTTCTTTTTTAGATACTTCTTTTTGCTGTCAGTTATGGAGTAATTTTCTATGGGAGAAGGGACTTCTCCTTTGCACTGTTGAAACTATCTTACTCGTAGAAACCCTGCAACAGCATTGTGATAACCCAACTTATTACAGATGACATGTACAAAAGATATATTTCCAGATGGTTATTAGCTTTACAATTTCGTAGTATTTTAATCTGTTAGTTTAGTATTGTAAAACCAGAGGCGCTAGTGTGGCGTAGGAAAATAAAAAAATATTCAAAACTTAATACTGTACTAAGGTTTACAATGTTCTCCCTAAATAAATGGTATAATATTAGTGGTACTGTTAAGAATGTGTTGCCATAATTAATTCATTATTTGCTACATAGAAGTTTGATCAGTTCTATTATTGGAGATAAGCAAAGAGTGTTTATTGTAAATATAGGGTTCGTTAGAATAAATTAAATATAAACATACGTGTCCATGATGATAAGTCATTTTTGCTGAATAAAATGTTGAAATAAAAAGATCTTACATACTTTGGTAAGAATTTAGAGATATTTAAATATATGCCCTGGCAGCACTGGCAAGTAATAAACAAAACTGGCTGTTGTTGTTTTGATTTGATGTCGTTCTGCTGTGATCGTTCGTTGTACCTATGTCCTTACTAATAATCACTGTGTATCGTCTGTATAGTTACACAACGCTTTGTCTTCTATCGAAAATCAAATTACTGACGACTGAAAGAGAGAAATCGGTGTGTAACTATTCATCTGTTCTAGAATACGTTTATTAGTAAGGGGGTGTGTAATTCAAATAATATCTAAATATTTTGTACTTAACAGATTTTGAATACTTTTATCGGTATAATTTTATTAACTCTGTTACAAGAATATATATAAAACAATTGGACCATGGATGGATCTAGGTTGCGCGAATAAAATACTGACACGGATGTAGTTTAGTATTTTAATTGCAGAGGGCGCTTTTTTAATCTATCGTTCAAATCGCGCCAGATGGCTCTCTATTTCCGTTTATACAAAGTACTCTTTGTATCACATATACAGGAAGATATTTTAATCACCATCCAAGTTTTTACAGGCTGTTCTACCCATGAATACGAACAACTTTCACTATGGAACCAAAACTGAAATCACGAAAAAAAAAACCAGCTGTTTCATACATTTTGGTCTAGTAGGTATTGAACTGTATGAAACAGCAGATTTTTTTTTCGAGATTTCAGATTTGGTCCCATAGTGAAAGTTTTTCATAATCATGGGTAGAACCTTTGGATGGTGATTAAAAAATCTTGTCGTTTTTATGACGTGCAAGTAACATTCAACCTTAGGGCGGTAAAGCAATTACGAGGTCAACTATACCTAGGTTTGTTAAATCAAAATACACGAAAGTAGTCATAAATTAAGTCTTTTATTTCAGAAAACGATACAATATAGCATAATAGTACAATATAACAACAATACCATACGGAAATTTAAATGTTTTCTATTGTTAATTTAAAGATAACCCTACTGTATATTGAAACTGTGAATACAAATATTCGTCTATAGATTACGGCACATTTCTTGATAATTATAGAATCAATAAAATAACGTTTTCTTGTAAAATGTTCTTACGAACCTAAGTTCATTTTACAAAAACAGAAACTCTTTCAAACTCCCAATCTACTTTAGTAAAGGCCTATTGAATTTTTTTTTGTGTTCAATATGTGTGGTTAATATGCATTATCATTTTATTTATTAGTCTTATAAAATGCTCATATTTATCTTTTTTAAATATGTTTACTGACACAATAACTTCGTGAATTTCAATTTACTTTTTAATATATGTTTTAGGGACAAGTTTTCCTTAGATATCCTTTCCAATTATAGTGTAGTACATAATGGAAAATAGGTGCCTGTCATATAGTTACTCTTGGGTGTTCTGTACAGTTGGTGTTGAGTTTGATCTTATCTAGATGATGTAGAGATACATTAAATATAAATAAAACATTGTCCATTGGCAATCATTATAAAAAAACCACCACAAATGAATTAAAAATGCCATAAACAAGAGTGAAATTCTTCTAAATATACTGACACAAAACTACGATTAAATGTGCTATGAAACATGACATGTTGACGCCTATTATATTATCGAGTAGTAGCCGTGGAGTTTACACAACAGAGCCACGGTTGTACCAATTTATTAACTCGAACAATCCTCACTTCACACTTGATTCTCAGACCGACACTAGCTGAGCTTCAAAACATTCAGCCTACAATATGTGTACCACACTATGAAACATGATCAGTTCTTAGCATAACGAAATAAATATTAGAGTACATCTAGTTAAAAGTTGCGTATTATACCTATAATAAGATAAATGTTGAGCTCAGCTAACGCCAGGCCAAGCCATATTGTTAAAGAAATGGTTTTTTAAAAGCGAGTTTCTATCCTCACTGTTTGTCACTCCCGCTGTGCACTTAAAATAAATAAACTTAATATTCGTTGTAACAAAATTAATTTTAAAGTTTAAAATAGAATGTAAGTATTCCCAAAATTATATGACAGTTAGAACAGACTGAGTTTAAAAATATGCTCCCCAAACCCACAGTGAAAGAATCACTGTGTAGAAAATGTTAGATAAAATTAGCAGGGATTCTCGAAACTGTTTATACCATAATCAAGTTTACCTAGGGTTATTAAGTTTCCAAATTGTGTAAGCGTATAAATTTCTACAGAATTTTAAGAATTCATATAAAACAACCAAATACTTATGCACTTACAATACGAACATTTCAAAAGCCATAATTGTATATAAGTTTAAAAATAATTACGAGACATTATCACTCAATTTTTACACGAAAATACACAATAAGTATAAGAACCTGATATTTTACGCTATGTTTTCCACTTAACACGTCATAACATTAATTCCTAAGTATTCAAGGCTGGATATTGTAAGTATGACAACAACTACATACCAAAACACGATGACTTAACGTTCTATAATTATAATATTTGTATTATTTTAGGCATTTAGCACACTGAAACCAGTACATGTAAATGCGAGCACGGTGATAGGGTCACGCAGTGTGTATTATTAGCACTTTTGAGTTCGCTATGCGAATGTGCGGTGCGTCAATAGTCGTGGTTTTAGTGTGTACAGTGCCATAGTCAAATTATGCGCTAATACAAATAAATGGCCGATCTTCTGTAAACTCGGGGCTCCGGAATATTAAGTAAACGTTTAGTGCGTCGTCACAAATAACATACGCTAAACATTTAATTATTTATAAATAATAGTAGTAACAATACACAGTATAGTGTACACTAACATTTATATTTTGCACAGTGTAATGGTTTTTTGAAGTATGATTGATTCCACACTGATTGATTTGCCATAAGCCAATAATTATATTTACGTCAACACTGTTTAATTTACTTATGTTATTTACTCATGCACGAAGACAGGCTAACAAAAACGGAAACAAACGATTACCCTTAAAACGTAGTAACCGAAAGAGTTCTGTTTTTAATAGTTTATTCTTAGCTCTTTGTCGTCATGTGCTATTTCCTAACGTCAACTTTCTTTATATTTTTACAGCAATTTAGTCAAACATAATATTTTATTGAGTATTTTACTGAATTGAAGAAATAATTAACAGCTGCATTCCTAATTGCTATTAACATAATGTTAAGACGTCGTGGTCTGTACACTGTACAAGTGTGTTGTAGACGAGATTTTACAACAGCAATTAGGGAGGTATAGGTATTCTCTATGGAAATTAATATTTTGAGAAGAATTGTTGTGTAAGAAACGGCTTTAAGCCTCTCCAATTTAGTGTAATGCTCTATGTTACTTGATGCACCAAACTACAGTTCCAAAATTCTTAAAACATTTCTGAATACTGTAAAAATCTTCCCTACGCCATAAATCTATGTGTAAGTACCTAAGGCAATGAAGGGTAGCTGACACCAGTCCAAGTGGAAGAAATGATGGCACTTTACATTAGCCACGAGTCCACTTTATGGCTTCACAAACAATGTCAACTTTAGCGTATCTGTTAACACATATTTATTCATTAAGAGACCATTGATGACCCTTCACCCACACGGCGTCACCTGGGACTATGTGCCTGACGTTCAACACGACTTTGTCAACTGTATCCACCATTACCTCATTATTTTTACACGCAAGCTGTAAATTGTTATTTTTCACAGAATGTGTACAATATTACACTAATTTTATAATCATATCATCAATTTAGTATAAATGCCGACAAGCACATTTGGCAAGCCGCATTTAGTAACTGGTGTTTTCTTGATAATTTTTGGTAATTTGCCAAAGTATGCATTCTTAATGGCAAATATTAATTACAACGACGATGAACATTATAATATAGAAGACCGTATGAGCCTTACTATATAAATATCACGTTTAATATGTATATGATAATATCCAAGTTTTATCAAGAAAAATAGTTACATCTTTATAATTAGTAAATAAACTACGCAAAATAAAATATCTATAATATATATAATATTCTATTGACCAATCTACTGCCCTGACATCTTACCACTGTTTATAAATATGCTTTATTATAATATACATACTGATTACACCTCGCTTTATCTCAGGATTGGGTTGATCTGACTTTGTGAGTATGAGCCGATCGGAATCAACCTGATTACAGTGACTGGTGACATCAGAAGCAAGAATACTTAATGCTGCAGTATAGCGTCTCAAACTAGCTGATAGCTGAACGGCATTAGCATTATGTTAAACGTAATACAAGTAGTGCTACTTATAATGAAATAACATGTCGATTGCTAAGTTCTATTGTAAGTTGCAAAGATTGTTGAGATGTGATATAGTGTGTTAGTTAAAAACAATCTAAAAATGATGTTTAGCCATAAGGGTAGGATTTAACAATTAAAATATAGAATTTCTTATAAGAATTCTAAGGGTGGATTGTACATCGACTCGCTAAACCTAATCAAAACGTCATTCTGTCTTTAGCGACTTCAAACAACTGACAGAATTACAATGATGCAAATATTAAGTAAACTTTAGCGAGTCATTCCGCAAGCAACCATAAGCGTCTATCTCAGATTAAAGTAATATAAGGCCCGGTCCCCATGATAAGAAAGCTGGTGCAGTAGCACGCGCTCGTATGGACGATTGTCTACGGTTCTTTGTCATAACAACCTGGCCTTACCAGGCAGGGCAATGATTGGTTTTGGAAACATGTAAATAATTCTTTAGATCCTGTGTCTTTAGGTATAGCTTCGGAAGAATGGCTTGGCATAAATACTGGAGTATTTTAAAGAGGTAATATTAAGAAAATCCTTATATTATACACTTTTGTGAAAGTGAATATATACAAAATTCTATGATCTTGTTTTATTTAATTTAAAAGGAGTTTGTTATCTTTTTCGAGAATGCCATTAAATTAATAAACAATTAACAGGAACACATTGGTTGTCTTGGAATTGGATAAAGCACTTTATTAAGAAATAACAATCATTCTAACAAACTATTTAAAATGGAAACAGTGGTTTGATTTAAGTTGTCATTTGAAAAACAAGTAGTTAGTCTTGCCGAATCTTGTGGATTTCAATTAAATGTGTGATCGTATAAAAATCATAAAAAGAAAAGTTTTAGTTAAATAATAAGGATTACACTGATTATGTCGTCAAATTATAACGAACACAAGTACGGCATGACGAAAGCTTTGGAGAGGTCGCTATAAAAAAACAAGCTGCCTTGTGCGAGAGGGATGCATCGGGAGCGGTGTAACAGCGGTATCTGAGAGGCGATGTCAAGGTCACCGCGGGGTTTAGTAGACCATTCACATGACGAACTTGCCGATGATGATGCCGAGGATTGCCATGCCGACAGCGGTCAGCACCCAGGGCATGAGCGTGACCTGTGCGTTCTTCTCTGGCCCGTACGAGTGCGGGGTGCGGGCCGCGCGACCGTCGCCGCCCGCCGTCTGGCGCAGGCGCATCAGCTCCTCCTGTAACACGATAACCAGTTTTATAACTGACTGGCTCTACATTCATACAAAAATATTCAAAGACTGGATAATCGCTACCGCTAATGCATTATTATACAGTTTCACAAGAGCGTAATAGCCAACAACCGCAATGCAACAGGATTCATGCAATTTTAACGGAGACATGTCGGTGCTTATTCATAAACCGTACGTACATTTATCCTATTTAGAACTAGTTAAAAGTCTGACATTGCGATGCTTCTTATCAGTCATCTGCCTAGCCTTTTCCCAACTATGTTGGGGTCGGCTTACAGTCTAACCGGATGCAGCTGAATACCAGATGCTTCTTATCAGTATATATTCAAAATGTTTCCATAAAAAACATATTTGAAAAGTTCATAATTAATTCATTATCATTATTATTTATTTTATTTTTTATGGCATTTTAAGGTGGTAGTGCACGACTCGATTTCTTTTAGACTATTTGGATGTATGAAGGCCAGAGTAGTGGTCAGTCAAGTTTTACTGTTCTGACTGCTCTCTGTATTAGCTATCCTTGTGCGGGTGGACGCTTTTAAGAGCTTTAGGCATCCTGCACATGACGCCGGAGTCGTACCGGTGCCGGGACTGCATGTTTGTGTATACGAATGAATATCACGCATGCGCCGCACCGCCGCCGAACTGTGATCTATGCGGTGTATACGCGATTCAGGCGAGGCGACGGTGCGGCGCATGCGCAATATACTTACATTCGTGTACACAAATATGCGGTCCGGCGCTGGTGCAGCTCCGGCATCATATACAGGAAGCCCTAAAATAAATTAGAAGTTAAGGAATGTTTAGTTTTATAGGACAGATTTTAAATTATACAAATTTTAGCAGCCATTTTGCCTAACCTTTTCTACGACGTTATGATAATGTAGGAATCTTTTTCATTTCTTAATCGTTTTGCGGCTACCAAACGGCTAGCTAGCTAGATCAAAAAGTGTACAACAACAAATATTTTGTTCAGAATTTAATCTATGTAGGTAATATGGATTTCAAAACAGTTTAAAAATTGAAGTTTATCCGCATAGCTTTTAATAACATAATTATGCACAGCTGTGATTTGAATTGAATTTTGGAAGCCTTCATCTTAATAAGACAAAACCCAAACGATTTATTCGTTTGCGGATTTTTAAAATATTTTCTTCACATAAATATGAAAATAGATGTCTGAGTAACAAAGGCAAAACATATCTCCACAATTATAGCTGAGCAAAGTTGTATCCTGCAAGAGTCAGAATACGAATAGTTCAAATCAATAAAACACTAGTTGAGAATTTCGCAAAGTATAAGCTATGTAAAGTTTTACTAATCTCGGCCTTGTCTCTGATATGTGATTATCTAACTAACGCACATAAAACGCCTTATCTGGAAGAGCATTGAGGGATCATGAAATAGTTTGGAGCCATAAGTTAAGCTAAACAAAGGTAATTTGAGAAAGCTTTTCTATTTGATTCAAAGAAATAATTATTGTAATATAATCTGTTTGTTATGAAAATCAAACACACAAGCTTTTGTAGCTTGCAAAAAGTGTGATATAGTGGGCGCGTTCCGAATTGAGGAAATAATCGATGTAATCGATTTGAGCGTGCTAAAACCCGTACCGAATTGGCGTGAGCGCGATAACGATGTCCCGTGAATCGTCATAGATGACGTCATGGCATGCGCCGTCTTGCGATAACGCCGACCATGCCTCGTACTAATATCACCGTGAGCGCTGTCAAAAATGACAGTGTGTGTGTGAGGATGAGGATGTGTCAGTGTGTGTTTTGTTTTGAGCTGCATCATATCTTTTTAATAACGTGGCATTTTCGAAATTGTGCTTCTGGCTGACAGTCGCCACCTAAAGAAAGGAAAGGAAGAAACGTGTGGTGTTTTTATGAAGAAATACTGCTGTAATATCTTTTTGACACCGAGTAAGCACTGTGAGCGCGCTAACGAGTGTTCCGAATTGTTGACAGCTCTCAGCTGTCATAATCGTGATATCCATTAAGGAACGCATGTGAGACGATTTGAGTGCTGTGAGCGATATTAGCCAATTCGGAAGGCGGCCAGTGTTTTTGTATCTGTCATAATTATTCTTTTATCACATAACACCCTTCTTGTTTGTCAGGGAAATGATAGACACATGGAATCGATTGTACGCTGATCGCATAAATAATTTCTAGACTTCCTCAACCTTGATAAGTCAATTTCAAAGACACTTCATTCCATATTAATAAACTTACGCCATACTACATTTGAAATCTTAAGTTAAGTTTAAACGGCTTTTAAGGGAATGGTTCAATTCAATTATAAAAATAATAACATCTAACTGTATGAAATTAAGATGACTTTTACATTTTCGTTTTGTTTAGGAGTTGTGGTCGTCAAGTGGTAACGGCCGAGACTTACAAGCTGTACTCGTAGGTCGTGGGTTCGAACCTAGACAGGCGCTTTACTTTGTGTAAATTATTTCATCACCACTGCTCTCAAAATGGTGAAGCAAAACATCGTGAGGAAACTGGCATGTGCTAGATACAAAAAATTCGATGACATGTGACATCTACCAATCTGTACTGGGCCCGCGTGGTGTTTTACGGCCCATTTTATCACAAGGCCTGTGTCCCAGCACTGGGAACATTATAGGCTGATTACGCTTTCATTTACCATAATTGTTTTCGGTATTAAGCACAATATAATATTTTCATATACTCTGATTTAGAAAATAATACATGATTAGTCACGTGTAAGGTTATCAGAGCCAGATATTAAACTTGAATGGGTGGTGTAATTAGTCATAGACTTTAACTTGTAAAAACAATTTATTACTTTCCGACGACACACCAACATTCAAGAAAACATTTCACGCATAAAGGCTCCCGCTGAAAGACGTGACTCGACAGCGCAACCCTAGCAGAATAATTTCTATGAAAAGATCATGGAAATTGTTCTACCAAATCGCATCGAGTAGCGCCTGTCTGCGGGAGCCTTAAGGGCCAATTTCGCGTGCGTGTGCGAACCCATGCCAAAATAAACGCCATATGACCTAATTTCGTTTAGATGATGCAGTTTTAAAGCATGAGTAGACATCATGCAGTAAATAAATAGCACGACAAAAAGCATAGTGAAGAAATCAACAAGCATGCGTGTTTGACCTATTCGTGCTTTAATACACCTTGATCTTTAAAAGGGCTTAGATTTATTGGCGAAACATGAAACCTTGCAAATGTTTAGTATTAAAGATCTTTTTTGGAACATCCACCGGGAAAGTCGGAACTGACTGACTGCCAGACAACGCACAGCCAAAACCACTGGACATGAAATCGAAAACCCAGGCGACGCCGGGCACGAGCAGCATTGTTGCATAAAAAATAATGCTAAAGTAACATTTAACAAAGAAGAAAGCTCGCACATGGCCACATGACAGTAGAACATGAAAATCGCAGAACGCTAACATAACTAGAATATATCAGTATTGTATTGTTAAAAACATTATTAATTAATTCATTATATTAACATCAGGAAGTCTCGGTAGACAATTATCGTCCCGTTTTTTTCCTGTACTTTCGGACGTATAAGCAGTGATAGGCTACTAATTCGAATCGAAGTAAAACAATAGAATCACGTGCTAGCACGAGATTTACTTCATCACATTTACCCCTTTTTTTTTTTTTTTTTTAAGGATGGGAAATCATCAAATGACCCCTCCCGCTCTGGGTGGAGCGGAAGGGAGTGTCAGACTCTTACTGACTAAAACCCATCCGTGTTCCTTCCTTAGCCCTTTATGTTCCGGGGCAGCGGTAACCCTTTCGGACAATCCCGCTGCCCACATTTACCCCCTTACTAATAAACGTGTTATATCAGATGAATAGTTACACACCCATTTTTCTCTCTTTCAGTCGTCAGTAATTTGACTTTCGAAAGAAGAAGACAAATCGTTGTGTAACTATACAGACGCTATTCAACGTTTATTAGTAAGGGGGCATATTTTTACAAAATTCCAAAAGTAACCTTGGTTTATATCTGTAAGATTTGTTTGCTGGATACACCTCACGACCACAAGAATGCCTCTCACGTCGTATCAGTCATCATATAATTAATATTCGGTAGTTAATAACGCCCGAATAGATCGCTACAGCAGCAATATTACAGACTCGACAGGTCAAATGCAGTATCAAGTGATTAGGACGGAGGCTTATGAAAAATGATTAGAATCATCTGTCTCTTCAAGTACTGAATATCTTATCAATTTGTATTTCACTTAATTATTATGTTATAAAGCGCACAGCACACGTGGTTTTGTATAACTCGTCAGATTCGCTTAGTGTGCATGTGCACAATATTATAGACGGAATTATGCCAATCATTTGTTATTATAAATGTAAAGGAAATTCATACACACATAATAGTCTTCTACATGGGGCAATATAAGGATATGGTTACATAGATATACAATAGGGAAAAAACCGAAATTCTTGCTTGTTTAGTTGTATTAGATAGAATTCCAAACCAGAAGAAAAATAAAAAAAAAATTTACTCACTTTTAGTTGCAGATTTTCGTGTCTTAATTTGCTTTCTTCCTCCCTCAAAAGGATAACTTCTAAAGTCGCCTTTTGCAAGTCAGTTTCCGCGATCTCAGACTTAGGGAAAGTCAAAGTCTGAAATAACGATAATAAAAAATAAAATTATATATGACAATTAATATTATCATATACTTACGTAAACAGTAACAAAAAATATATAAATAGAACTTTTGCAAATAATGAAAAACATGCAGTTAAGGGCAATAGTAGGAAATATATAGAGTATTGTGTGGGTAATGGCATGTCAAGAGTGTTTTGGCAGTATACAGGATACGCTAAGCTAATCTATCATTTAGCAATCAATTGTTGCACTGCTAATGCATTAAATATTTTCACTTCGTTGATTTTTTTGTTTAATTCTTTATAAATGAGACGCATACTACCTTTATTAACATAATTATTTGCAGCGCCCATGGCGGTGAAATAAAAAAATAATAATTTTGAAGGCATAACTTTAGAATAAAAATTTAATTGTCGGGTACCGTTTTCACGCCAGTAGTGTGATCATCATCCTTCCGCTTTGCTTCATTCTGGATGAGACCTTCTACGGCATCCTGCAAGACAATTTAAATAACATGCCAAGCTTCGACTAATATTATCCAATGTGGATACGATATATACATATTCATAGATCACAACGGTACTTTGGTAATGATCGTCTTAATAACTACAGGTAAATACGTTATCATGCTGAGCGTTAGTCGCAATACTACATGGCTGACTGGCGAAAGGGCAAATAAAAAAATTAAATAGCTCACAAACACAACGAAAACGTACAGGAAACCAAACAATCATTTCGTGCGCGGAATACCGTTGTACGAAAAGATGTAGAAAGGAACTCCACAAAACAACACATTCATAAAGTTGTAAGTACAAGTTAGAGCATCACCTTTGTCGATGATTTGGCTTCATCTGCAACAGCGACACGTTTCTTGGTCACTTCGTTTTGGGCGACGTTGTCACCAGCATCCTACAAAGATTACAAAAATAAGTATTCACAAGATACGTACGGTTCGATAAGTTCGTTCTTGTGCAGGACACATGAAATACGCAAATGTTTCAACTTACATTCAGGTTGGTGCCGCGCGGAAAATCAAAGACGCACTTCAGCTTGTAGTCCATCAGTTGATCTGGACTGATCTCCTTCCACTGAAAAAGATCCTGAGCCATATAAATGGATTACGACATTTTCATAGTACATTTTTTGTCAGTCTTCGAGCTGATTTTCAGATTGGTGAAATATAACATTATGGTGAATGCGCAGTGGTAGACCGCGAAATTCAAATTTTCTACGTTTTTTGCAATTTACAGGTCTGTGTCAGGTTGTATCTTGATCAAAATTTGATTTGCGACTATAACAGGTACGTATTTCTAGAATTAAAATCATTAGAATCACTAATACATGTTTCTAAGTTAGATTTGTACCATTAGCACTTTTCCATAAGAGATTTGTTGTTATGGTACAAATCTAACTTAAAAAGATGCATTAATTATTCTTATTATTATAATCCTGTAAATACGTACCAGTTATATTTGCGAATCAAATTTTGATCAAGATAAAACCTAACACAGACCTGAAAATTGCAAAAAACGTAAGAAAAATTGAATTTCGCGGGCTACCACTGACCATTCCTCTTAAATGTAACACACATTGAAACAAACCGCCTAGTTTATGTGTTAAATTGCATAAATTAGGACGGCTCATTTGTTTTACATTTCTAACCTATTTACTTATTATTACGCTACTGTTTGTTAAATAAATAAGATAAGACTGGATCAATAAAAATCTGGATACTAAAAATTCAACATAGAATTGAAATGTAAAACAAAAAGTCCCTTTGAACAAAATATGGCTCTTTTAAATTTTAATGGTGTGGACAAGGCTTTTGGCACAATATTCATTATAGTAGTCAAGTGTACATACCACTTGATCAATGTTGGTTTTTCCCTCTGGAGCGACAACACTTTGCACCATAAACTTATGTTTATGCTTCTCATTGGGGTCCACATACACCGGCTGTGGAGTAACTGAAAACATTCAGCACATTATTATTTAGTTACACACAATATTTATGATTCAACAGATAAGGTACAAACAATGCTGGTAAAAGATGCTCATTAGACAAAACTAACTTGTTGTGGCAAATACATTCAGCTACAGAGCAAACTCTTCATAATGAGCATGACAGAGTGATGGTGATATATTTAATGAATTACACTTACTAGCTATTTCCACCTTGGAGTTTGGCTCAAGTACTCCAGAATTAGGGCGTACGCAATACTTCTTTGGTGCAGTAGTTTTTATCTTGAACAGTACTGTATCGTTTGAAGGGTTTGTCAATCGCATGTAGGTTGTGCATCCTTGCTCGAACAATCCTGAATAATCAACTAAAAGATTCAATTATAATGACTATTTCTTTGAGGACCAGCACAACTGGCAACAGATATGCTACTTGTATTAAAGCAACATAATGTTACTCCTTGTGCTCACAAAATAGCTGAAACCATTAAGAAAATAAAAACTATAATTATACCAGAACACCAGTCTTTTATATTCTGAGTATATATGTAGGTATATTTCAGTTATTCATGTATTGGAAAGAAACTACTTTGAAAATCTTATAACATATTTATATCAAAATGGGCACTATTTTATACCCTAATAGGAAATAAAATAAAATCCAAAGTTGTGTTTTGTTGACTAAAATAGTAGAAATTGCTGTTGCTAAGAAATTCCTTATGAAAACAACCCAAAAAATAACACTACCCGATCCCAGGAATTGAACCCAGGACACTGCGCTCAGCAGTCTCGCTTGCGACCACTAGACTAACGACGCGACGCTGCGAATATAGGTATCAAGATTCAAGCCATGTAATCACAAGGACATAGTTGATACACACTGTTCCCAATGAAAATGAAACCCAACAGAAAAATGATTCTGATAATGGGTTGTGCAAGTTTTGTTTCCAATGAATAGGAACCCCCGTCCCAGAGGCTTCACGTTGAACAATAATGCTGACGCATCCCGCTTGTGTTCAGGTAAAAGGGCGGCTCGGCCGCGCCACGTGGAGTCAGATAGACGATGGGTCATTTTCAGCTTGAGAGACACCGATATACACTGTACATCTAAATACTAAAGTCTAAATAGTAATTGGACCTACATTAGTGGATATTGATCTTTGCAATGGCCAACATGAGCACGAAAACTGTCAAGGTTTGTCTCAAGTTGGCCACGGCACCCACTGAATCAGAAAGGAGATTTTAAGCATCTTTCGCCAAAGGTCTTGCTGGAATTACGTTTTTGATGTGTTTGTCTGTCTAAATATTTATTTATTTATTTAAACTTTTCGCACAAAAAGGTACAAAGGCGGACTTAATGCCTTAGGCATTCTCTACCAGTCAACCAAGGGTGGTGAAGAGATTAGATGGCAGGTGCTTTGGTTGAGGAACAATGATTAAAAAAAATATTAAGACTAGGTACACAAATACATAAATAGTTTATATACACATATATAATATACATATACCTATAATATATATACATACAAATTCAAGAGAAAGAGATGTTGAGATGACTCTACGCTATTTGTTATGAAAATAACTCTGCAATTTCCGCTTAAAAGCATACCGACTGGTAGCCGTCCTGATATCAAGAGGAAGCGCATTCCAAAGAAGAATGGACTGAATATGAAAGGAGGAATGAACAAAGTCAGAAGTATGAGAAGGACAAAGTAGGAGAAGATTGTTAGAAGAACGCAAATTCTTAGCGTGAGAAGAACATAGATATTGGAAGTGAGACACGAGATAAGAAGGAGGAGTGGGAGAGTTGAGAAGAGAAAAAAGCGTGGTCAAAGCGCGCAAACTTCTTCTTTGGCGAATTGTCATCCATTTGAGCTCAGACCTATAGCTTGACACATGGTCATATTTTCTAAGGTTGAAAATGAACCGGATCCCATTGTTGAGCAATCTGTCGAGCTTATCCAGCAAAACCGCATTCAAGTCAAAGTAGCACACGTCACCATAGTCGATTATGGGGAAAATCAAAGTCTGCACAAGCATGGTTTTCGTCTTAGCGGGCAAAAAGTTTCTCAGACGGTACAGGGATTGCAAAGTACCGTTGACCCTTTGACTAACATTAGAGACCTGGCGTAAATATCTCCTACTAATACCAAAACAGCAAAATACATTGTACTGTACACCTCTGTCTACCCCATCTAAATATTCAGGTGTCATGTTTTTTGTTGTCACTCTAATACAATAGGCACATTAGCATTACATGTACCTAGTTGAAGTTAATGTTCAAAGGAATAAAAAAAAATCATAAAACTACCAATTAAACCATATTCTTTCTAAATAGATAAAGACTGCCTAGCCTAGCTGTCAACTCAAGTCTTTTGTTAATCCAGCAAACCACTAAAGTTCTTGTTGGTAATAACAATAAAATTATTAATGATGGGAAAAACTATTATGATTCTACGATAGAACAATTACACTTAAATATATACAAAACAATAGCCTAGTACTTTAGGACACAACTGAACCCGTGCGCAGACACACCCCCTCCAGTGTCGCTCAGCGTTCTTTTTACGTCACGACAGCATTTCCTACATATATGTGTGAAAATTATAAAGCCAAGTCTAGTCCATATTATAATAACTATGAACTAGTATTTTTTGCTTACAAATCACCTACACATATGTTTTGAAACTATGCCAAAACTCAATTTTATATGTTTGTCCCCAGAATAACTTCAATTTGAATGCTTATTAACAACTTGTTAAAGAGAAAATGAAAAAAAAAAGGCAATGACATGCTAATCAAGATGTGGTGTTATGTCACAAAATACAATTGTTTTCTGTTCTATTAATATAATTGTAATTGTAGGTATGTATTGTATAATTAGATAATGTTGAAAATAAAATATTTGTTTGAAAAATGCTAATAAATAATATAATTACAATTATTTTCAGATGTGCGTCACAACAACTTACTAAGTACCACCTACTAATTTAGAAGATAGAATGATGGGGCATGCATCAACATTGACTACCAACCACAATCAAAAGGACACTCCGTTAAAAATGAAATATCTCATTTATAAAAAATTTATGACACCACTTAGCATAAAAGCTAAATAAGTACTATAGTTAAGTATACCGAAACATTACCAGACTAGTCAGTAAAATTTTCAGGCAGCTTCTTTAAATTATATGCATAAAGGACTATGAAACCACAACAATCTAATGTTCACCATAATTTCCAGGAATAAAAATAACATAATTAATGTAAAAAAGTTTAACCTCAAACATTTTTAAAGTATATTCCAAGTTATTTCATTTACATTGAAAATCTTAGGCTGAGGTGTAATTATTGAAATAATAAACTTTCGGGAATAGTTATAATTCTAAATTATTTATATTTTGTAACCATTTAATGCAGCATGAATGGCAACTAACATGTGGGTGGTGCACTATTAAGTACACATCTGCCTAACTCTTCTCGGATTAAAGGTGTTATGTTATGATAATGCAGAATCTATTTGATTTAGTACATCGAGTTTGTGTAGCTTAGTATTCTTTCAGTTTCTAATAGCCTATTGGCAGATATGCATTGATATGATTGGTTTTAGTTGTTTTGGTGAATCAATAATTTTACATAATTATGATGAAATCAAATCCGGGGACTAAATTGACCTAAGTGTGGAGTCGTCACATCTGATTTTGGTAGGCTTGTGTATCGTTATCACAAGTCCAAATATGGTTGGTTAATGTTATTTTGGTTGACCAGCTAAAGTGAGTTAGTAAAGTGAATAAACTTATTTGCCTAAGTAAAATGTAAATATATTTTGCTTTTTTCTAGTAAGTAGTCTTTTGATTGCTATCAAGTGTAAGCCAAGACCTCATTTTAGAACAAACTATAATTTTTGCAATACGCTATATTTTGCTATTTTTTTTTTTTTATATGTTGGCACTCATTTATGAAAATCACAATTTTTTTACAAAGCAAATAGTAGCTTCTATTACATGAAAATTGATGTTTACTACAGAAAAATAGATATTTACCATTTACTTGTCTGAACAACAATAATTGTTATTATAGTTAGTCATTTTAATAGTCATGATTCATACTTGTTACTCATAGACAAAGTAAACTAGTGTTTGTAGAGTTAGTTTCAACCAAAAATCACTTTACTGATCTAATTATGTCACTTGGTTCATCAGAAGTATTGTCAATTATTGTGATCAAAATATTGTTTCAATAGAGTATAATGTTGTTGTTGTTGTTGCTACTACTGCAGGATTGACAACCATTGTAACCAATGAAATACATGAACACCATGCAGATTATTGTTTTAAATTCAACATCACTGCTTAGACATAGTGTGAAAGACAACATACCTAGGTACACATACAACATGATTGTAATATATTGTACCTACAATAGTCAGCTATTCATATTTAATTATACGCAGTTTCTAAAACCATTATTATTAAGTTACGTGAACGGAACATTACAGCTGGTCGCAACACTTATGTTTCTCTACAACTGAAAGGAATCCATGAACATTTTCGAGAATCTCGTTTTTTCCGGATGATCACTTCCACAATACAACTTATTGCCATTAATTCATAGTATAATTAGTGATTCGTAGCAATATATAAGGAAAATGTAAAAAACCGCACCCTGACAAAACGCCGATATCTGGAAATAGAAACTCCATTTGTCAGCAGCTAGCTCGCGACCTATGTATGCTACCCAAGTTTCAATGCGGCGGTTTATAGCTTGCGCAAAATAAAGAGATAGATTACTCACCTTTAAATTTTAGTTCGTTTTGAGGCTCTATAGTTAACACCTGGTTAGGCATTTTGTTTTATTTTATGTTTAGTATCTCGTTGGCAAAAACTGCAGATCACGAAAAAATGACCGTTCCGCGATGTCGGCCAAAGCGAACGAACGATGAATGACGACTTCGACATGCGCATTGCGCATGCGTTCTTTTTCTTTTTTCTTGGCGTCTGAAGTGATAAAATCTTTAACAAAACTTTTTGTTCTCAAAAAAAATATCTGCTCTTTCTAATAAATAAATCATATTTTTAAAGGTAAACCTGTAAATAAAACATAATATCCGTAAATAGCGTAGGTAGAGAATAGCTAAAAAGCCATACAAGTATTCTTTGTTGGAACGGTACTTTATAGAACAACCTACTTTATGGATTTATCGATAGGTACCACGGAGCCATACCCACTTGATTATTTGGGATGTAATGCAAATGTATGTACTGCAGCGTTGCCAGAATGTTACTTTTGTAACATTTTAGTTTTACGTTACTTTTGCCCCTGAAAGTTCTTCCATGTCTTACGTTACATTTTGTACTTAAAACATATTTAATGTTGCCAAAAACCGATCAAATGAAAATATCTGTACATGTATAGGGGGGGTCAAGTCTCTAGGTAGCCAATGCAAACTTTGGGCAAAAGGAACCAAACAGAGACAACGATATACGCTAGACAGAGAAATCACTATTGGTGTTTTGCTTGACGTGATCAGAACATTTCTACCATTGGTAGAATGTTTATTGCTTTAGAATGGTGATACCCCCGTTTCTAAATAAATCATTATTTATTTTATGGTTAAAATTCATGTGATGAACACATTTGTAATTGTTTTTTTATTATTATTTATAAAGTATTTATTTTTTAGTAGCAATTCATAATTTTATTCTGGCAACAACACCTGAAAAAACAAATATGGTGGTTTATCGGACGCAGTAGACGCTATTTATTTTATCACATACGTTTTTCTTTGGTTTTTTAACATGTGCCTGGACATTTTTACGAGTTAGAGACTCATTCGCTTTGTAATTATTTCGTGCTGCTGTGTTTTTGTTTTGTGTGCCTGGACACTTTTACGAGATAGAGACTCATTTCCATAATTTGTGTTGTTTGTTTTACGAGATAAAGACTCTTTTTCTTTTTATTTTTTGTTTGTGCATTATTTGTTAAAATGTCACGCCATACGCGCTATGAACTTAGAAGAAAGTGTGCTAAGTGTAACGTCACTGCAACAGAAGATACAAATTTGAGTTTTCACAGATTTCCTCTACCTGGTAGACATACGTTAGTAAAGTAAGTAAAGCTATTCTCAATTTGTATTAGTTTTTCCCTCATTAAGTACCTAGTACCATAGAACTATTATTATTAGTCATTTAATGAACAATAAAACTTATTAAACAAACTTTTCCTTGTACGGGTTTACAGTCTTTACCTTGTACGGAACTACCGAGACGAGACCATCAATGTCAAATACATTTGTTTAATATAAATTACATTCTACATTTTCTAAATATGTAAAAAGTGGTCACTGAAGCAGCCACAATTACTTAAAATCTACTTTAAATTGGATAGATGCAGTAGTTGCAAGTTAAACCATGAGCAATAGTATAGTATGTATGTCATCGACTGCCTAGCCTTTTCCCAACTATGTTGGGGTCACCATAAAATAATACTAAATAATATAATACTAGTATAGTATGACACAGTGAGTGCAGTGTGTCAGTGTAGTGTGATGCAGTGTAGTATGTATGTATTGGATAAAAAATTAATTTTTACCATTATTTCAGGGCACGTGTATGGGCTGAATACTGTTACCCTACTGAAGAGTGGTCAACTGAGAAAGCACTAAGAGGCTTGCACTCGCAACACAAAATGTTGTGCAGTAAGCACTTTGCTGACTCCTCATTTACTAGCAGTGCTAGGATAAGATTAAACAATTATGCCATCCCAATTGGAACACAGGACTTATTGGTAAAGTTTGGCCAGGAACAATGTAACACTGCAAGTGGAAGTCAACAAGATACAAATATCTCAGTTGAAAAATCTCAAGTAAGTTAACATTATTAACTATATTACTCAAAGCTCCACCAATCTTATAGCTTGAACATATATGTGGTTTAAATTTATAAGCACAGTCAAACAACTACCTAAGCTAAAACTTGAAGTAAGAATTAATAGGCATTGTCTAGGTATGCACATTTCATTATAGAACTCAATTTCCATGAGGCATGATTGAGGTCAAGAGCGCTCTTGTATCACTAATAAATAATAAAAACAGTTACCTCTACCATAGAATAGTTAAATCAAAATAAACATGGGGTTCATGTTACAACATCTCTTGCGGGGCGGCTTAGCTCGGACGCTTATGCTTTTAGAAAGTTAGGACAGTTAACAGATGTAGAAACTGCGCGTTTAGTATATTTTAGCTACTTTCACAGCATTATGTCGTATGGCATTTTACTATGGGGTCGAGCTGCTGACATTGAATCCATATTTATTTTGCAAAAGAGAGCTGTCAGAGCCATTTATAATATACGTCGCCGCGAATCTCTCAGGGAAATTTTTAAAGTGATTAATATTATGACAGTACCTTGCCAATTCATTTATGAAAATATTATGTATGTAAGAAAAAATCTACATCTATTTAATAAAATAAGCGATAGACATAATTTTAATACTAGAAATAAAGATAAAATACATTAACCATTTTTCAGGTTAGCCAAAGTACATACATCTTTTATGGGGTACTGTGTTATATGTTACAATAAAATACCTTGTGATATATTGCAATTAAATGAAAGAAAATTTAAAACTTGCATTAAACATACACTTAGTAAACAAACATACTATAAATTAGAAGATTATATCCAGGATAAGAATGCTTGGAAACATGCTGGTCCTGCTCCATAGGACAATCTAGAGTCTAGATAAAATCAAAGTGGTTGGTAATTTAATTGTAAATTTATTCTTTTTTTTTTACTTTGTTTACATTCTGTAATTACTCTTAACTCACACCCTGACTGATTACTTGTTAAAATTGTTTTTATATATTTTTTTTAATGAAAATCGTCTACTTTTTCCATTTTTGTAAATATGTGAGCACCATGTATCTATCAGATTATTAATTTATATGTCATGGTTTCATTTTTAATTCTTTTACCTATTGTGGTATAGTAATTTTATTTTAGGTGCATCGTCTTCACATATTATTTTATTATATAATTAATGTATCCAAAATATTGTAAAACATTTTAAAAGAGTAACGGTGGAGTTTCTTGCCCATTCTTCGCCATACGAAAACTACCTTTTGGAAGGGGCGACTAGAATCAATTCTATTTTATTGTAATTTTTGACGTTCAAAAGTGCCTTTTATGTGCCTATTTGAAATAAATGCTTTGACTTTGACTTTGTTACATGATAATATATGTAATAATATATTATGACATTTGAAACATCCTGTAGTGCTATTCTGTAAAAATCTCACCCTGATAACTCAGGTGAAGTGAGCAGTCATTAGTGTCAATTCCTATAGCATCAGATGGAATGACAGCTCACTTCACCTTACTTCTCACGGTGAGATTCTAACAGAATCGACCGGCTGATAATTTAAATGTAGAAACTGATCTTCACCTCTGTTCACGAAAATCTTCTTTTATTGTAATTTTCAGGTGCTAGTACCAACGGAAACCTCATTACCTGTGGAGATGCCAACCATTGCCAACCCAACTACATCTTTACCTGTTCAGGTGCCAACCATATGTGAATCAACTACTGATAGCCTGAAGGTTTTTAGCATACTTACTAATTTTCACTTACATTTATGTATACAACAATAAAACCTGTGAAACTTTTGTTCACATTTTCGGTCTAATAGAATTTGATGATGATGTTTTCCTGGCCAATTTCGAACAAGGTAATGCTTGCTAAATACATTGATTAATATCAAAGTAGTGACACTTGCTCAGTTATCAAGATTTTCATTTTTGCTATAAACTACATATGTAAATTAAAGTGTTACATTGGTACTTGATAGGTTTCGATCCCACAGTCTGCTTAAGTATTGTGTAAAAAATGAGGCTCTATCTACATGATCAGAATATTTAACTTATTAAATATTTCCAGGTGCCAAAGACTAAAGGGATTTTGAGGGAATTGGACTTAAGCAAGTCAGTAGAATTGACCCCTAAAAAGCTTAAACTTTACAAAAGATGTAGGAGAAATTTGAGTGAAATAATGAGACTGAGAAAAAAAATTAAGAAGCAACCTCGTGCCCTAATTAAATCATTAACAACAGATACAAATGTCAAAAGTCTCATGGACAAAAACATATCAGGGCCATTTGCTTTATTATTGCAAAGTCAACTGCAAAATACTCCCAGAAAACTGACTGGACGGAGGTGGAGTATCGATGACAAAGTTGTGGCCTTAAGCATCTACAAAAGGTCTACTGGCTGCTATAGACTGCTGAGGAGACTTTTTTGCCTTCCAAGCGAAGGTACATTAAAAGCATTACTGAATAAAATTCCGATGAAATGTGGTATAAATAGCCAAATATTCGAAACAATTAAAGGAATAACCAATAATCGAGAACCTGAAGATAATTTGTGCATTTTGGCGTTCGACGAAATGTCTATACGAAAAAATTTACACTATAATTGTAAACAAGACATTATTGATGGTTATCAAGATCATGGATATCAAGGCAGAACTATGGAGCCAGCCACACATGCATTGTTATTTATGGCTATAGGAATCAGAAAAAATTGGAAGCAACCTTTAGCTTTCTACTTTTCTGGTGACTGTGTTACAGCCGATAGATTAACTGCTCTTATAAAAGAAGTAAGTATGTAATTTATATGACTGGAGAATAAATAATAAACCATCACATACTCAAAATATATATGTTTTTTTGTATTTACAGGTGCTTGATGCAAGCTTCCAAGCTGGGTTGAACGTCACTGCTACAGTATCTGACAACTTTGGTGTGAACATTAAAGCACTAAACTCCCTTGGTTCCTCAGTGGATCAACTATATTTTGATTTTAAAGGCCATGAAATTGTTACAATTATGGACCCACCTCACCTAATCAAATGCTTCAGAAATAATTTGCTGAAGTACGACATCAAATGTCCTCAAGTATTGCAAAATGATGGAAAATCTGTACCAGGTAATTTAAGTTTTGTAAATTCGACCGTAGCAATTAACATTGTCGGATCTACATTTTTGCAACTTTCATTCTAATGCATTTTAGAATAAGTTTATGAAATGCCCTATGTGAAAAATCGCTACTTTAGGGTAGTACAATTAACATAGTCGTATGTGAAAAATCGCTACTACCCTAAAGTAATAACAATAATTAGTAGTAGTAGTAACAATAATTAGGTATGACATGACTGAGGTGGCATGCAATAAATTCAAACTGGTTGATTAACCAGACACTTGCAATTCAGACTTCATAAGATTTCGTGTCTTGAGCAACCCGCCGCGCGGATGGTCATCTGATTAATATAAACACGCTGGGGCTTCAAAAAAACTTGGAAAACGGGAATTGACACAGACTCGAATAAATGTCTTTTTTAGTTTTATTATTTTTTACATTATTTCTAATATATTTAACATGTTTATTATTACAGGTATAGCCAAATGGAGCCACATAAAAGACTTCTTTGAAAAAGACAGTGCAAACCCAAATTTTGTTTTTGCACCTGCTTTAACCAAACAGCATATTGAACCGAACTTCAAACAAAAGATGAAGGTAAGCTTAGCTTGCCAAGTATTCAGCCACTCAGTCGCAGCAGGAATGCTTGCGAAGATTGCAAACAGTAAGTTGTCATTTAAATGGAAATAACTTTTAATATTCTTTATAAAATAAACATTCCCTAATAATGAACAATTAATAACTCCTTGTAGTAACTTACTTTAGTATATTTACGCCGTTTACGAGCAGAATTACGAACACCGCACACCCGAATTGCATACTTATAATATTATAAAGATATGTGCGTGGATGGGTGGGTGTGTGTGTGGTTTGTTATTCATTCAGTGTAATTGTCTATCGGTCGTAGAGATGTAAATTTTTTCATAATAATTAATTTTAACTTCTAAATGTACATAATATTCTATTTAATATATATAGGTATATTAACTAACTTATTATATAAATAATTACAAAAACGAAGGACACCTAGGCGTCGAAGTACGCGTCCGCATCGCTGTCATCATTTTAACTGAAATTGCCTTTCTTTGTCTTCAGTTTCAATTAATTTTCCCTAACCTTTTACAATGAAATAAAAAATAAGTGTTTACTTTCAGATGAACTGCCACAAGAAGCAACAACGACAGCCATGTTGGTAGAAAAAATGGACCAGCTGTTCGACACCTTAAATGGCGATACGCCTGACCAGAAAAGGGGAAAAAAGTTCCTTACAAATTTTACCCGAAGAAGTCCACATTTAAACTACTTTAAAGAAATGAAAACCATGTTCCAAAAATTCGAGTTTATTGGGGCTAGATGCAAGCCACCTTCGCAGGAAGGTTTTATAAGGACATTAAATGCAGTCGAGCGTCTATTTTTAAGTTTAGAAAGACAATATAATATAAAAAGCTTATCAACGCGCAGACTCAATCAAGACCCATTAGAAAACTGTTTTGGTTGCATCCGCAGCAATTGTGGATGCAACCCGAACCCAAACACTATACAATTTGTTGCAGCTCTAAAAACCTCCATAATCAACAATTTATTGCATAGCAGTAAAAATAAGAACTGCAAAGAAGACGATAATGTAATTTTAAATGATTTAAAATCTTTTTTAACACAAGTTAACCCCAATAAAGACATAAATGTAGCTGTTGAAACATTTGATATAACAGAAGGTGTAGAAGCATCGAATACTGTAATACCTCAGTGTTCTGGAGAACTGCAAGCATGTGCTTATGTATGTGGTTTTATGATAAAAAAATTAGGACCCATTTGCCATCAGTGCAAAATCACAATGCTTGCAGACCAGAACACAGAGGTAAGTCATTTATTCACTAGTTTTAAAGAATATAATTGTATGCGCAACAGTCTACATTATGTGAATAAAAATTTACTGAGACAGTGGAGATTGCTGCAACAATTGTTAATACATTTTTGGATGAGCATGGGTGTAAAATAAAAATAAAAAGTCAACTTATAGAAATTTTAAAGAAAAAATTTAATTTCGAATGGTTGCTTGATTGTTCTGAGCACTATGATAAAAATAAAATGCATATAATAATTTCAAGCATATGTATATGCCTAAAACGACACTGTATTTTAAAAAATAGACATTTTACCGACGAAGCTTCGAAAAAAGGTATGAAACGAAAAATAAATATTTAAAAAATGCTTACAACGGCGTTTTATTTAAAATATCTTTCCTTAAACGTATGTATCATGAAAACAAACCGAAATTCAGTTACTATTCTATTTTAATACTGGAATTTCGGTTTGTTTTCATGATACATCGAATTCATTATTCATTATATATTATCACCAGTTTTAAAATGTGGCGCGAAAAGTAGTTCCATGGATCAAATACTGGCGCGCTAGTGTCGCAAGCTGTTGGCATATTTTTTGTATGAAGTCTTCATTCTTCCCGTCAGGGTATTTATGTTCTGTGACATGTATGTACAGACGCCAGCACATCAACCTACTACAATCTGTCAAATTTCTTTGATAGATTTTCAACTTTATCGCAAAAGCATAAGGTTCAAAGTTAATTGGGAAATTTTGACAGTTTCGGGTAGGTTGATGTGTTGGCGTCTGTACATACAAACGCCAGCACATCAAGCTACTACAATCTGGCAAATTTCTTTGATAGATTTTCAACTTTATTGCTAAAGCATAACGTTCAAAGTTGATTAGGAAAATTTTACAGTTTCGGGTAGGTTGATGTGCTGGCGTCTGTACAATGTACATACACACGGCGACACATCGAGCTATACATTTCTAGTTTTAACAGAACTCGCATTGTATAAGTTTTTCGTGCATACAATCAGAAATTATAATAGATTTTATTGGTTTTATAGAGCTTGATGTGTAGCCATGCGTACCGGTGATTTTATCTCTTTCGCCGTTTCGGGCACTTGCAGAACGAGTATATTCTATTAAAATAGTATATTGTAAGTTCTATGTGGTGATTATTAAACTGGCACTGTTTAATTATGACTTAGTGTTTAAAAAAAATTACAGAATAAGAAATAATTAGATATTTTATTTTAAAATGTATTTAAAAAAAAATTAAATGTTTGGTAAGGTAAAAAAATAAAATGTTACTTTTATCATCAAAATGTTACTTTTTGAATCATGTTATGTTACTTTTGTCAAAAGGGCACTGGCAACACTCGCTACGCATACCCACAGTACATCGCATACCTCCTGCGTGCGCATGTTATTATAGAGAAACAAAATTAGAATCAACCACTGACCTGTATTATACAAGTACTTGTTTAATAGAGGTCAGTGGAATCATCAGATTTATAAAAGTTGATGGGACACTGTAAATATATAAGTAGGTACGTAAAATAGGTGTATTATGAAAGAGACAAAAACAATTGATGAACAGCTCCGGCACCAATCAATATTTTAAATCATCAATGAAAGTTGTATTCATCTTTGTCCTTAAAGCACGAAACTTAGAGTCGGGCTCACATAATAATGTTCATCAATGATTTCAAAAGTAGTAATATAAAGTAGTAGTAGTAAGGTAGTAATGACGTTCATGGTAAAATTGTACTGCATTGTGATTTTTATTTCTCTACACACTATTTGGCGCTGGTTCTTGGTACAGCCTGTATTGAGACCCACTGCTGGGCAAAAGCCAAAGGATTAGCTTAATCAGCCCATAATGTTCTCACTAATGGGACACAGGCCTCCTCCTTGTTAGAGGGAGTGGGCCGTAATCCACCACGCGTGCCCAGTGCGGGTTGGTAGATGTCACAATATGTCGCCGAATTTTTGGTTCTAGCATGCCGGTTTCCTCGCGATGTTTTCCTTCACCGTTTTGAGAGCAGTGATGATGAAATAATTTACACAAAGTAAAGCGCCTGTCAGGGTTCAAACCCACTCTGGCGGATAACCAGTTTGGTTTCCGTCGTGGGCGCTCTACTATAGACGCGATTATGCGCGTGAGGGTCCTGGCGGAGGTAGCAGTGGCCCGGGGTGAGGTCGTCTTGGCAGTGTCTTTGGACATTGCCAATGCCTTTAACACCTTGCCCTGGAGTTGCATTAGGGAGGCACTCCGGTATCATAGAGTGCCAAACTACCTCCGCTGCATTATCGGGGCTTATTTTATGGACAGATCTGTCATCTACCCGGGTCGAGAAGGGTGGGGTAAGCGAGAGATGTCGTGCGGTGTTCCACAGGGTTCGGTTTTGGGGCCGCTCCTGTGGAAGATCGGATATGACTAGGTGCTGCGCGGTGCGCTCCTCCGTGGCGTCGCGTCGCGTCGGTGTCATCTGTTACGCCGATGACACTCTGGTAATGGCACAGGGGAAGAAGCTCCGGCAAGCGACTGTCTTAGCGACAGCTGGCGTCGCTCAAGTTGTAGGCAGGATCCGGCGGTTGGGTTTTCAGGTTTCACTGCATAAATCGGAAGCCATTTGTTTTCACGGGCCCCGGAAAGCGCCATCTTCGGGATCTAACATCATGGTGGGAGGTGTCCACATTGGTATCGAGTCGACGATGAAGTACCTAGGACTCGTCCTCAATAGCCGGTGGAACTTCAGGTCGCATTTCCAGCGGTTGGCTCCCCGATTGATTGTACCGCGAATGCACTCTCGCGATTGCTGCCTAATCTGGGGGGGCCAAAAACCTCCTGCCGGAGGCTCTATGTCGGGATCGTACGATCCATGGCGCTCTATGGAGCGCCTGTATGGGCGGACAACCTGACGGCCCGTAACATTGCAATACTGAAAAGACCACAGAGAGCAATGGCCGTCATGGTGATAAGAGGATACCGTACGGTCTCCTTCGAGGCGGCGAGCCTCTTGGCCGGATCAACACCCTGGGATCTTGACGCCAAAATCCTAGCAATATATCGGTGGCGCCGGGACGCGCTGGAGCGGGGCGAGCATCTGATGCCTCGTCATGTCGAGGTGTACAGGGCTGAGTGCCGCAGACAGTAGTGGTGGAATGGGAGCAACGACTTACGCAACCCAGAGCAGGAAACGCCACTATAGCGGCGGTTAGACCCGTTGTGAGGCAGTGGCTGGAGAGGCGGCATGGCGCCCTTACTTTCCGTCTGACACAGGTATTGTCCGGACATGGGTGCTTCGGAAAGTACCTGTGCCGCATAGGCCGGGAACCCAGTTGCCACCATTGCAACTGCCTTGAACACGACGCAGCACACTATTGAGGAATGCCCTGCTTGGGCAGTGCAGCGCCGTGAACTCGTCGCGGTGGTGGGTGCTGCGGATACTCTCTCGCTTCCGGACGTGGTCCAGTCCATGGTCAGAAGTGAGAGCGCGTGGGACGCTGTCGCCTCCTTCTGCGAGGAAGTGATGGTAGCGAAGGAGGCGGCGGAAAGGGAGAGGGAGGATACAACCTCCCTTCCAATACGTAGCAGACGCACCGGACAAATCTCTATCAAAAAGTACTCTGTGGGACAAATGGACTTAATAATACTACTGGCAACACTTTGATGTCTGATAACATCTGGACTGTATTCCGAATTATGCCATTTTGCCTTAATCGCTCACAGCCGATGATCGCGCTCACAGTGCTCGCTCAACGTCAAAACTATATTCGCTTGAATCATAAATACTGATTGGCTTACAGTATTTCTTTGTGTCGCAGCCAACTGGTTAAAATTAAATGGCGTATGTTGACAGTTGACAATTGACACTACACTCTACTTATGTCACTGACCTCTTACAATTAAACAGTATGTACAGACGCCAGCGCATCAAGCTACTACAATCTGTCAAATTTCTTTAATAGGTTTTCAACTTTATCTCTAAAGTATAATTTTCAAAGTTGATTGGGAAAATGTGACAGTTTCGGATAGCTTGATGTGCTCGTCTGTACAAGTCAGTGACTTATGTTCTGTGGAATGGACCACAGATCATACATACTTCTAACGGTCGGTCACAGCACTCAAATCGTCTCACATATGCGTTTTGTATTGGATATTACGATTATGACAGCTGAGAACTGTCAACAATTCGGAACACTCGTGAACGCGGTCACAGTGCTTACTCGATGTCAAAACGATATTTACAGCAGTATTTCTTTGTATAAACACACATCCTCATCCTCACACACACACACTGTCATTTTTGACAGCTCTCACGGTGATATTGGTACGAGGCATGGTCGGCGTTATCGCAAGATGGCGCATGTCATGACGTCATCTATGACGATTCACGGGACATCGTTATCGCGCTCACGCCAATTCGGTACGGGTTTAAGCACGCTCAAATCGATTTCATCGATTATTTCCCCTATTCGGAACGCGCCCTAAGTAGTCTGTGCGTTTTGACGTCTTTTTGAAATGTCAATGAGTTTTATTTATTTCAAATTATTTTCCATTCTTATTTTTCCCATGAATTATGTGCAGTGATAATATTCAGGATAGTAATTTCGATAACTAATGTGCTTATGCCTGAAATAAATGAGCCAGCAATTGGTTGGAAACATATTGTTCAATGTAATGAAATTTAAACATTTGTAATGCTTGCATAACAAGTTCGTGATGCCCGGCTACTGCGGTTAGCCACTTTTGTAAACATGAATAGTTTATATATAAATTTTTCACTGAATACCTGCTTAAAACTAAATGTGAACACTAAATGTAAATTATTATTGATTAAAACTCGAAAAGATTACTGTAAACTTATCAATCAGAAATGCGGCTTTAGGTCGAGCTCCTATAGTTATTTTCGTACAACAGACGCTCCTCAGGTGCTCAAAGATGGTATTACAATTTTACCTTCGCCACAAGAAGTAAGTTTATTGAATTCTTATACTAAAGTGCAGAAGTCCAAAGTAGGGAGTAATGGCATTACCTAGAACAAATTAGGTTTCGTTTCCTCTTTTTAGAATCCATTTACATGTCTGATTCTATAATTTCACACGCAATAAACAACACTCAGACCATTAAATCATTAAACCATCTGAGCATTAAATCTGCAACATTGTCAGTCTGAATATCAATTCATTAGTAATAGTGGTTGGTACACAGCCTTCTATTCTTTTCATCCTGAGTGTAGTTTATTTTTTCATTTGATACTGTTAATTTTATATGCAAAGTGTGGAAAATAATGAATTTATTTATTGTATTCTAGGTCACTGTCATTCTGCGGAAAAATGAATTCAATAAAGAGTTTACAGAAGGTTCTGTTAAGGCATATGACTCCAACCAGCTTGCTTCAAACAGCCCTATTGAAGATACCAGATCAGAGGGCGTCTGCACAATGTCTCCAGGTATCTATTCTTCTTCTTCGTGTCGCTGGCACGACTATGTTTTAAATCTTGTTTTCCCAAAACTTTGCCACTTCCACGGCGTCGTTGGTGGCAGCGCAGAAGTCACTTTGACTGCATGTTTTGGGACACAGAGGGCAGGATAAGAGGTGGAGCATGGTTTGTGACATAGCTCCGCAATCACACCCTTCTGCCGTTCCGTCAAGGTAGCCCCACTTTCCTAGGTTGGACTTACATCTTGCCACTCGTGTCCGGAGACGGTTCAGAGACTTCCAAGTGGGCCACGGGAAACCTCCCGTGGCCCACTTGGAAGTCTCTGAACCTGGGAAGATGTAAGTCCAACCTAGGAAAGTGGGGCTACCTTGACGGAACGGCAGAAGGGTGTGATTGCGGAGCTATGTCACAAACCATGCTCCACCTCTTATCCTGCCCTCTGTGTCCACACCCTGCAGGGAGATGCTCCTTTGGTGGTAGGTAGTGAGTAGAAGAGGGAAGAGTATCCTGCCACAGTTTGCAACGGGCGTCAGCCGTATGAAAAAGGTTTTTATGGATTTTATATTGAACTAGCTTGTGCCCCTGCCAGCGACTTCATCCAGGTAAAAGTTCTTGTTCCCCTGACCCACCCTGTCGCATCGTATTGCTGGCCCTTTCTTACTGTTCCCTCTTAATTTTTTTGCTCGGCTCTTAAGTATCCTTGTGTGACGTTAAATAGCCTATACAACCTTCCTTAAGGATTGGACTATGATATACAAAAAGATTTATTCAAATCCAACTGGTAGTTCCAGGATTGCATTCAAACAAGCAAACAAACTTTTCAGGTTTTTTTATAAGTATAGATTTTAGACTATGCTAGAGAAATTATTGTGTGGCGAATACTCTAAACATACCCCTTTACTAATAAACGTTGAATAGCGTCTGTATAGTTACACAACGCTTTGTCTTCTTCTTTCGAAAGTCAAATTACTAATGACTGAAAGAGAGAAGTTGGTGTGTAATTCATTTGATATAATATGTTTATTAGTAAAGGAGTAAGTTTATTACAAACTTTGCATGTCAATGTCCCTGCCACCTGCACATGGATTCATTTTAACAGTCTAAACATTTTATCAGTTTAATTTTAAATAACTGTGCTCTTTCTTAGAATTTTAATTTCATTCATCATTGAATTATATTGTATTGTACTATTTTGATACAAAATACAAATCAGAATTAACTACTGAATATATAAGAATAAGCCTAAGCTAAAGTTACATAAGATAAAAAAATATGCAGCATGCACTTGAGCACTTAATGATAGTAACAATCAACTGCTGAAGATTATAAACAATTGAGTTGCTGCAGCAAATGCAGCAGCTGCAATACCACTGCATTGATTCTTTTTCCATTGAGAGAAATTCTCAAGTAGAAAAGAAGTTATTAAGCATAGCATAATCAGCTTTCATGATTCCCACTGCTGGGACACAGGCCTCTTCTCGGTGAGAGAGAGTCGGCCATAATCCACCACACGGGCCCAAGTGTGAAGTGCGGGTTCGTTATTATGTCCTCCTCCTCCTTAGTCGTTCACTCTTGACAGAGTGGTCGTGGTTGATGACTCTGCATTTTCTTTGGCCAAAGCAGCCCTCGCGATGCTCCTCCACTTATCCCGGTCTTCAGCGTCTCGGAAATTCTGAACTATGGAGGTTTGTGTTGACGCTTTGATAAGGTCTGTCCAACGCGTAGGTGACCGACCGCGTGACCGCTTGCCTTCCACTTGTCCCTGGACAACGAGTCGTTCCATGGAGTGTTCGTTACGAACTATATGGCCGAAATATTTGATAATACGTGTTTGCACAGTCGATGATAATCTCTGATTAACTTTAACTTTATTATGTAGCTTGCCATAAATAGATATTCTTCATTGTGATTTCGTTTTATTCATCAATCTACTACAATATGTTTCAGGTCTTCTGATGGGCATATTTGATGGACACGTTGGACCTCAGTGTGCACAAGTGGTGTCAAAACGATTGTTCAACTACATAGCAGCTTCACTCCTTCCAATCGATGTCCTCAAAAAGTTCCAAGATGATGGATTACCACCAGAAAAATTGGTGGAAACATTTAATGATAAGGTATTTGTATTATTAGTATTGCATAATACTAAAGTATTTTGTTCTTTTTTAGCCGTTATTGTCTCACTGCGGGGCAAATGCCTCCCTACTGTCATTCTACCTTTTTTTTCTTTTTCGCTTTCCGCCTTTTCTTGTCATTGGCAGCTCTGTACAAAGAGAGGTGGAAATACTAAATTAGCGCTTTAATTCTTATTATATTATAATTAAGTCTCTTGATCAGAAATTCGCTTTGCGATGCGTGCGATTGTGTAGCATTCTTAAATACCTGCTGCGAAATCAATTATTAACCACCTAGTTCCCAAGAGACTGTCTATTAAGAGTGCAGTATACATTAGCTATAATATCTCTCCACCATACTTCGAAGTATTCCTCTATGCTAGCAATTTTTTTTGCCCAATTCAATCAATTTGATATGTTGAATAACATGTACAAATATATGGATTTCAGATGCAAATGGTAGAACATCTAAGAGATAAATATCGTAATAGTTTCAAACAATATTTAGCTGATCTTGTCGCAGAGTCTAGTGAAGTTAGTGTCGAGAAGTCATTAGAGAAAGCTATATTGCGATTGGATAGCGACTTATCGAACGAGGTTCTTGAGAGTTACAAAAAGTATGGTAAAGTTAGTCAAAGAAGCCTATCTGTTGCTCTGTCTGGCGCAGTAGCGTGTGTGACGTACATCGACGGGCCACATTTGTACGTGGCTAACGTGGGCGATTGCAACGCAGTGTTGGGTACTATGGCAGATGAGAATGAATGGATAGCTAAAAAAATAACCAAAGAGCACAATGCAGAGAACTTCGATGAATTAAAAAGAATCTGGAATGAGCATCCTGACGCTGAAAGGAAAACTGTGATAAGAAGGGACAGGCTGCTTGGTGAATTGGCACCCCTTCGCAGCATAGGAGACTACAGATATAAATGGCCTGCAGAGCTATTAAAAAACCTAGCCACACCATTTTTTGGACCAAAGGCGGTACCAGCTAATTATTACACTCCTCCATATCTGACAGCGATGCCGGATATCTACTACCACCGACTCACGCCTAAAGATAGTTTCTTAATAATCGCTTCAGATGGCCTCTGGGATATGATGACTCCATTGCAAGCAGTAAAGTTAGTTGGTGAGCATATGAAGGGGAAAGTTTTCTTTAATCCGCTGAGTTTACCGAAAAAGAATATACAACTAGGCGCCATTGATGAGCTTTTGGCTCATAGGAAAGAAAGTTTGAAGAGCAAGCCTAAAGATAAGAATGCTGCGACTCACCTGATTAGACACGCGATCGGAGGCACGGAGTACGGGGTGGACCACTCTCGGCTGGCGCACCTGCTGACGCTGGCGCCGGACGTTAGCCGGACGTTCAGGGATGACATGACCGTCACTATCGCCTACTTCGATCCAGAGTTTCTTAGACAGTGTCCATCATAAACATTTTAAATACAAATCATGTGCCTTCCTATTTTGGTTATATTTTATCGAGACGCCTCAGTAGTGTGACTGCGCCCCTGAACAACTTTAGAATGTTATGTCAATTTAGTATTAGTGAACTGTAGCGGTAGCGATGCTGTCGGTGATATGTCAGCACTGCCTTGAGTGCCTTTATTTTACGCTATCGTGGCGTCTCGGTGATACGTTAACCTTATTGTAATGTTTTTGCCTATTTACATTAAAAGTAATGTTATTTTAGTGTTTAAAGAAATTTGTGTGTGAATTCTATTATCAATATCTTTATTTTGTTTCGTTATTATTGCTGGCGTTCTTTGGAATTGAGTAATTGAATTAGTCAATAGTAAATTAAATTGGTGCATTTATACTAAATGCTAATTTGTGCAAATTGACCTTATAATTTATATCTCTCACCAAAACTAGGGATGAAATGATTACGAGTAATCTTAGTGAGCCTGGGAGCTGCGTTAGATAGCCCGCGAAATTCAAATTTTCGTTTTTTGTAATTTGCAGGTCAGCTTGTATGTTGAACAAATATGATTCGCGAGCTTTCTCTATATTATCTCGTTCTCTAATAATTTAGAGGGTTGTATTGTTTATTATAATGTGTTCATTCATATTTGTTACGCTCGCGAATCATATTTTAATCAAAATTCAACATGACACAGACCTGCAAATTACAAAAAACAGAAGAAAATTTTAATTTTGCGGGTTGTCCTGATACCTCCCCTTTTAATGATTGCTCGTTATCGTGGATTACAGCCGCCATGGTTAATTTTATTAAAGCTTTAACAGGAAAGATTCTAACAGATCATGTTATTTATTTAGTTCCTACAAAAATATAAGAAATATCACGTGTAATTTTTTGCCAAATAGACAGAGAACAGGCAATATGAAAACAAACTATTTTCCTACAATTTAATAAAATTACGGGTCTTATCGAACTTGTCTCAAATTATTATAATTGTAGTTTAACCAAAAAGTTCTACTTTACTGTAAGTATATACACTGTTATAGTCCTATATAAGACATAATTCACTGCATGTGATCAATAGTCTCCAGATAATAATTAATTAATTATAATAACTAAAATGTAAAATCGGGAAAATTAATTGTTATGCAAATTGACCATCAACTTAAATTTTTCGTATATTCAAATACTGATCCTCTACTTACTGATCTGATAACGATGTTTAAACTTAGTGAATTTCTATAAACTTTGGCCATTTCTCACAGTTGTTCGCAGTAGCTAAATGGGGAATAGCTTAGGTTATAACTATAATCAACCACGTGTGAGACGGATTGGTAGCAGTAAATAAGCTAGGGTACTCTGACCAAATAAGTTAGAAATGTGACTAAATGCGCGCGACCCGAGCGGTGCGGTGCGACGCACGATGCGCATTTACTCTATTTAGTTGTTTTAGAATACCAATAAAGGAATTATTTCGAGGTTCATAAGAGAAGCGCATTCATTTTGTTAGAGTTCAATAATAATTTTAGGAGCGCAAAATGGGAATTATTTGAGGTTTGGTCAAATGCATGCCATATTCAAAAAACTGCTGTCGTGATTTGTCAGTGTTATGAAATGGCTATGACACGGCAAATTGACATAGGGTGGTAATTTACATAATAATTAATTTCCCTGACTGTCATATGACGCAATGTATCTTTAGTGTTATAAAGTTAATTAGGTTTAATTCAATTCACCAATGAAGGTAAAATCTCGTGACGCAATCCGCATATTCATTGGGAGACAAAAATGTTCAGTATATCAACATTTTGGTAGCTAAATGGAGTGTTGCAGTTTTGCTGGCAACATGCTAATGTTTAGTTTTCCTGGCAATTGTTGCTCGACTGTGATTTCAATGAATACGGCGCATTATATGTTGTGATGTTAATTATGATTACATACCTAATCAATTTTCATGTCAGTTAAGTTTTAGTGATATTGAATTTAATAAATTAATGCTGCAATAAATCCATCGATAGTAGTTTGTACATTAACTTTAAAATTTTACATAAATCGGACAAAGTTTACATTTATCTGCTAGTTTTGGCGCCTTTAATGTCATTTTGTTAGTTATATAAATGCTAAATTGTAATGTAGGTTGTTATTATGTAATATTTATTGACATGATGATTAATTTGGAAATAAAGAGTTACTCGGATTTCATTTGTTTTATTATGTGGATCAGCAATCTGGGGAAGATTGCTCGCACTAAGAATTCCTGATACTAAAATTTGATTGTCCCTAACATGAATTGTTTGAGAAATACCCATACCTACTAATATTATAAATTCGAAAGTAACTGTCTGTCTGTATGTATGTTACCTTTTCACGCCTAAACCACTGCATGGATTTCGATAAAATTTGGTAGAGAGATAGATTGCATCCCCGGGAAGGACATAGGTTTTTATCGACATACCTCGCGGGCGAAGCCGCGGGCGGAAGCTAGTCGACCATAAATCCTGGTCCCTCCATAAAGTCATTTCAACAATTTGGTCAGGCAGTTAATGGATAGTATTTTTTGGTTTTTCGAAGTACCTATTCTTATTTAGTAGGTACCTACCTATTTTCTACCTTTATGCACATGATTTAAGTTAAAGTGTAAACTATGGTTAGGGCAGGCTTATGTTCATTAGAACGAGGTCTACTCTTTCAGTTGATGATGATGATAGGTACTATTGTAGTCGTGATTGAATACTCGCACTAGTTCCATACACGGAACTATATAGGCCGACCGCTTAACTGAGACGTTGCCTGAGGTAGCGGCGCTGTGCGGGAGGGGTTATAGTTGACGAATCACTGAGCTCTCACATCACGTCACCACACCCCAAGGAGGTCAGTGGTCCATGAACTTTATCCGGTCTCTCCGTTTTATATTTAAACTTTTTGGAGTATCATTTTTTTTATTGATAGCATCCCGTGGACTTATAATGTAGCATCGTCATTACCTATTTGTTGTATTGTAAATCCTGGGTAACATTTTACGATGGTTTCGTGGGTTCTATAGTTGGTTTGAGACAGTACAGAACTGTTAAAGATCGCATTGCATTTGTACGGCCATAGAAAATGCGGCATGATTTAGGTACGGCTTTTTAGGAAGTCATTTCGCGATCCTTGGTACTACGGAGCACCGAGTAATGCTAAGTTGCTTTCGCAGGCGACACGCCCTATGTTTTTTACACACAGCTCATGAAATAAAACGTTTCACCACGCTCAGTGTGGCTTGATAGTGTTACTATGTTAACTACATTGACGAGCAATATAAAAAAGCCACTAACTTATCACGAAATATTTTTTTCACTTCTCATGCTCTAAAAGTTGGTCAAAATGTTGTGCGTAGGCGACATAAAATCGCTTTATATGTTCTAGTGCATAAAGTATTTTTTTTTGTAAGACGCTCACAGCCACACGCACAATAAAACGTCGCAGATTAAAGTCGTTATTTTATTTCATCTGCTAAAATAAATATCACTTCCGTGTTTTCTATCGTTAATTTAATAAAACAAGATAAAATGGTTGTCATTTATTATTTAAATGCCTTAGCCACATCGAGAAAAATTGGTAGAACTTTATAGGTATATTTCTACTATGTTGTATTATTGATAGTGTATTATTAATCAAATTATTATCAATATTATTGACTCATAAGTCAAAAGCAGGAAATATTCAGGGAAGTTGGTGGGGAGGATTAAAGGTTGAATATAAAAAAAACACGTCAATTTCAATTCGTTTATTATTAATCATCATTATTATTAAAAGTGAATATTATCATAATATCTATGAAAGTAGGTAGGCGAATAATAAATTACTATTTACATAGAAAGAGAATAAGTAGGTATTATCAGTTACAAATAGGTATGATTACAAATCGGTGGAAGGCGACTCTACTGCTGAATTTCAGCTTATAAACTTTTTGCTAATTCGGTATTCGTAGAATATGTAGTTACATGTTATTAATTTCAGGTACAGCGGGTCCATTTAAAAGTTTCACCGTGAAAACTGGGGTGAAGAGAACTGTTCTGTCATTCCACTGGATGTTAGGGATTAACACTATTGATAGCTCAGTTCACTTATGTTTTAACGGTGAGATTTTTATAGAATAGATCAATAGGTTACATAGACGTTAGCCACCTTTGCATTTAGCGTAGGCGTTCTTCGAACGTATACGCTGCGTTAACGTGACGCTAACATCGCATCAAACGACGTCAAACAACGCCTGATGTAAAGGCAAAGGCACCCGCAACCTTATTATTAATTCAGTCAGCTCGTCGCCATCATGAAATAAGATGGAAATAATGGAAAGCTTGCTATTTTAAAGTTAATCTATTTTTATAAAGATACAGTTGACAAAATAAACGTGGGAAAAGTTACATGGAAATGAGAATTCGTACACATCGAATCGTTATTATATGTATCTGTACCTATTATGTTAGATAGGTTTAGAATTCATGAACAATTTATACCAGAAAATTTATTTATTTATATCTGATGGATTTCCCTTTAAATATGAATAAAACATTATCAACGTGATACATGTTTAAGTTTTTAAATACGCTATAAACAATAAATGAGGTCTTTGGGTACAAAAATCTGTACGTAAGCTCCTCTCTGATAGAATAGTGATCCAAAATGCCTATGTACTTTTATTTAATTATTTCTCTGTATAGCCAGGCACATGAAATTCCAATTAGGCGCCTTCGTTATTAAAATAAATTAAAAATAGGTACCCAGGTCCTTATAGACAAAAATAATACAATAATTATTGTTGTAGTTAAATTAATAAAAACAAGTGTAATATGTATCGAATCAACTGTGAACTAAGGTATAATTAAAAGATTAATTGTTAAACATTTCTAATTAAGTGACTCATCATCCGTGCTCGATCTAAATGTTATTAGGGTTGGCCTGACGTTCTGTGACTAGATTTTATTGTCACATCAGGGCAGGTTTTTTGATCCGTAGTTAACTCAACTAATTGTTAATAAAAATGGTAACTAATGGTTAAATTTTGCCAAAATGTGTTTTTTGATCAATTGTATGTCTTTGAATTGTCAAATAATTAACTATTAGTTGACTATTAGTTATTATTTTGTACAATTGGTGGAGTTAACCACGCGGATCAACGAACCGGCCTGTAATGAGACTTTGTGTTAGTAACTTTTTTCACATTTTCCTATGTGTTGTACACGTTGGTGTGCCTAGTTCTATCTAGTTCGAGCAAGGCGTATACCTACCTGTTCCCCAAAAAGCACAGAAGATTGAAGTTCTCAAGCAGTAAAACAGTTACAAATGCATTTGGAGCAGAAAATAGCTACTGAAAAATACAATTTCTATATAATTTATTATTATTTCATAGTAATGTATGATTATTTATTTAAGTTTCAGCGTAGGTACCTTTAAGGTAAGGTCAGATTTTATAGTCATAGGTAATCAAGAGTTTAGACCAACCGGTAAAACTCAGTCATAGAGTTTCAATTTGATGTTTAACTATCCGATTGTTTTTTGGGTTGTGAGTTGCACGGAGTATTCTCCATTCAGCGGTTGTATTACCTATAAGTAAATCAAATAGCTAATACAAATGTTACGAATCAACAATAAAAAACAGTAGAGAATTAACACAAGTTAGATCTCATACAACGAGACTATAGTTAGGCAGTTTTATGATTTAATTTTGAGACAAAATTGATGAAGTTTATGATTGAAGACAAAATAAAATTAATAGGACGTAACAGAAGTAAGACAGTAAAAAGCGCTGTAAGTATAAGATAAGATACATTTTCAACAGTACAACGTGAGATCCGCTACTTAACCTATACGAAATGCACAGCCCGCGACAATTTCCCTACACTAGTTCGTTTGAAAAACGCATCTTAACGTCTACAAACACTGTTGAAAGACACAAATTGACACGTGATCCAAAACTACCAATATAAACTTACCTAATGTTTCAGAACTTCAAACGGACAACGTCATCGCAATACATAGCTGAAAGGTTACGAAACGCGAAAGTTCACACCTTAATATAGTATCCATTACGTGTATCATAAGAAGTTTAGTTTACTTTATAAGCAAAAGATAACAATTAAGTTCGTATAAAGCTGTAGGTAAGTTTCTTACATGATAAGTAGACTCTTATCAACTACGTTATGTTGAGAATCGCTAAACGGAAATATCCAAAAGTCCTCCAAAAAATATTTATAATTATGTGAAAGAGGGTGGAGAGAGATGTAGGTAGCCCTATTTTAGGGAGAAAGTTGTATAGACATAGGTAGAAACGATATATTTGGCAATGATTATACAAGTAAAGATTAGTGCTCTCCAAGAAAAGTGCTTAACGTACCGCCGAAACGACTCCGGGCGGTTGAAACGTTACAATCGTGCTATAATTTCAAGTTAAAATGTATTACACAAACTACATCATCTACTACTGCTCTAACACATGGATAACTTGTCATAAACATAGACACAATGAATTTAATAGATTTATATGTCACCGTGATAAAACTCGCCGAAAGAATTGCGCTGTAATAACGCATCGCGCTCGTCTCAACAATCATCATTCTCAACGTTACTTACACTATTTTATATCTTTTTTATTACAATTTCACACAATCCTTCCTCATTATCGAAATCGTCTTTTTTTACTCCTAACGAATTGCTTTTACCAATTTTCTACTTAAGTATTTAAAATAAATCAACGCCTAATTCTTAAGTTTTATCATTTAATTTACGATTTTCATAAGTTTAAAAATGTTGCATCTCGTCTTCAATGTAGTCTCCAAAAATTTTAGACGAGCAAAATTTAATATTTGATAAAAAACGGCACAATTCGTTTTAGGTATGGCTTTGCCACATCTGCACTCAAATTTTATGAGAGTATTTTATAATATAAATATGGGGTAGTAAAAACCCAAAACGCCTGTACGCCAAAAGTTTCATATTGTCTTAAAATGCAAATTTAACGTTAATGGGGCGCAACACTTAAAAAACTAACAATTTATCAACAACAACAGTAAAGTGATAACGTTAGGTATGTTCTGACAAAACGCATAAAACTACCAAAGTTGTTAGCGTAATGCCAGCAGGGTGCGCTGTGCGACCCCGTGGGGAAGTTCGATGAGTGTCTGTGCTGACACCTTTATGAATTTATCATTGTAAGTTTTGTTGATGACGTTAAGATTAGGCGATTGTTTAACAAATGGTGTATAGTCGCTTTTTTATAGAAAGTTATATCGAGTGCCTAGTGCACCGGCGACTTGCTTTACAGCCGTCTGCGTTGTATCGGTCATTCTCTCGCACGGAATTAAATTTGATTTGAGCGAGCAGAAGCTCGGTGGGTATTCGTTAATATTTAAAGTTGTCGCATTCCCATTAGTAGGGAACTTAATGAAAGTTCATCATTTACATCAGAAAAAGCGTTACAAAATTTGCCAACACGAAGCGGATGGCGAGGACAAATTATTACAAGTTTAATTTACGTCACGTTGATTTGCAGACAACAGACGTAATAGAAAATCTATTTCTTGTTGGCGCTCACCGGTGACCGCAATGTAATTTACAATATGCCGAATTTGTAAGGACACCATCGTAAGAAATAATATTTACAATGGGTAACATCCTGCATGAATTCATTCAGGTTGTAAACGTTTGAATGTGTATTGCAGGATACTATAGATACTAAATACCTACAAAAATGTTCCCCCTAAAGCGCTGGTAGTTACTGTCTTGGGCGGTAAGCGTTCCAAGGAGAAAAGTAATGTACCTACCTATCTTATGTTAAGGCTCTCAATGTGCAACTAATTTTAGTTGGAAAAGTGTCAGGGTGGTTGGCACCATGCCATCTTGGACATGGACACACAATTATTTCGTTACATCGACGAGATTTGTACATTATCTACCTATATCACAAATAGGTACTTGCGCAAGTCACAAGTTGGCTGTAGGTACCGCGACGAGACATATTCACTGTTTTTTTTTTCTGGTATTAGTTTACAAATAGGCGGAATTTAAAACCAAGTAGGTGCCTATCTCGAGAAAACAAATCCAGACATAGAAAGAGTAGAAAAATATTTGTATCATGCAGTTTTATCGAAATGTTTTTTAGATCATAAATAACTGTCCAAATTATTCGCAGTTCAATTTAACCAAGTAGTTTTAAAGTAGTTACATTTGCGGGCGAATTATTGTTGTAAGTAGGTAAATAATCGTAAGGATTAATGAATAAAGCCTCGCTCCTGACCTGGTGTTATATTGGCAAAAAATACTTAAAATAATGTTGATTAATATACATCCGTCGCCTATGCTACAGCAGATTAACAAAATACTTTTAAATTCAATAAATTAATTACAAGTTTTGTATAATAATTAAATAATTTAAAATAATACCTAGATCAATTGTTTAATCTGATCGAGGTATTGCGTCAAATAACTTAAGGTAGATATTTTATGTACAAATTTAATAATTTATTGAAACAAGACATAGCAAGCATTCAGCTACTCAGATCATTAAAGAACTAAATCGAACTAAATCATTCCTAAATCAAAATGAAGACAAACATGTACAATAAATGAATACACAAACACAAGCGGCGGAATGATATTAGCTTCCTACGTAAATGTGAAGTCCGGCGAGAGGATGACCGTCGATTAATCGCCTCCAAGTGAGAGGGCCTGAACGATGCGGGGGTCTGCCTTGCTCCCCTCCCGGAACTCCTCCAGGGTCAGGCGGTCGTCGTGGTTCTTGTCCATCTGGTCGAAGATCTTGTCGACGCGCTTCTGAGGAGTGTTGTCGTCCTCAGGCTGAGGGGTCTGGCCCTGCAGGCAGACGAAAGGGTCAAAATGAGGAAAGAAGGCGATAAAAAATAGATGTGGACATGGGTAGGATATTATGTAGATTGTAGGTACTGAATTTATACATTTTGATTTTAATAATATGGCGCCTACGGAATGGTAAATCTTTGTAATTAGTTATGGCCGCGCCCACCCTGAACCATTTCAAAAGCTTCATCAAGGGTTCCAAATAAATTCTAAGGAGCTAATGAATTGAATTATTATTATTAATCAATTGAATCGTTGCCTCTACATTATGTAACGCGCCACTCTGCTGCGGTACCCACTTATTGCATATTAACACTGGCTGTGTTACTAATAGGTAAGCATAGCAGATAACTAATAGCGAATTCTGCCATGAAAATAAAACATATCTGCACGATGACAACAAAAATATACCTATTATTTCAAAACATCGTAACGAAAGGAAACATTACATCCCGTCAACACAACTGTTTGGCAAAATTACAGCACCAAACATTTCTTAATTAAGTAAAAGGACCATCGTACTTTCAAAATTTACAATTTTTTTTCTACTTAAGACTTTTCCGGTATTAGTACTTATATACAATTTTCTTTCATACAAAATGAAGAAGGAAACAGGCTTTTGCTGAAGTGTATCGCTGCTACTAATCGAAAGTAAATCAATCATGATAATATATTTATTGTGATGTCATTAAAGAGAGATTATTGAGGAAAATTTAGGTGTTACGCTGTAATGCTTCCAATCCGTAATGAAGAAGGAGACGACAGACTCGATAAGGTAGATAAGGGAAACTAAAACAAAGTAAATACGGTTATTAAGCTGATGGAAGACCATTTATACGTACCACCATCTGATAGATCGCGTCGACTATGTTGTACATTTCATCCCTTGTGATGTAACCGTCGTTGTCCACGTCGTAGAGCCGGAAGGCCCCTGAAATTTATAACACCAATTAACCTGCTTAAATTTTCACTACACAGGATAATGTAGTTGAAGGAAATAATTAATTATTGGGTATTCAATAGTGTTACAAATTTTCAGTTCAGTTAACTGGATATTTTTAGGGAATGCATTATGTGGTCCGTGTGGACATTTTAATGCATTTACATACAATGTGTGTTAGGTATTAATTAATGTTATTTAAGTAATGAATTGTATAGGTCCTGTACAATGGTTACATCAATTTAAGTATCTCTTAAGACTGTAGATGGATATTGAAATATAGAAGAAATTAATCATTATTATATGTCATAGCAGTTATATTATCCTCTTGAGTTTTTAAACCTCCCAATTTAATATATAAAACCTTATCATTAAATACATACAGTGAAGCTTTTCGTCGAGATTTCCGCGTGACGTCACCGATAGTGCCCGAATGAACTCCTCGAATTCGATGGAGCCGTCCTGAAAAAAGGAGGTCGTTTATTAGATTCCCAGGTGTTGGTGTTACAGAATAATAACGAAAAGTGGACAAATGTCCCAGAGATACCGAGACGGCTCGACTTTGCCCGAAATTTTCGTAGCATTCGATACCGCCTGACATATTCTAGAGTAACATTTCACATTAACCGAACGAACTGCCCAATAAAAATATCGTCATATGAATATTAAACACTAAATCATCAGTTACCTAATATTAATTAAGGTCCGTAAGTATGTATATTCTAATCTTCATCATGTGGAAAGTGGGCCATCAATTTTTTTGTGGCAGTCTATATTTCTCTCGGTCATCGTTAGCAGCAAGATGCTCTTATATAATAATATGCCTTGATTGTTTTATGAATTAGGCATTATAATGCGTTTCAGTTTCACATGATGTCTGTGTTCACCCGACTTACGAGTTGTAGATCATGGGTTCGAATCCAGACAGGCGCTTTACTTTGTGTAAATATTTTCATCATCGCTGCTCTCAAAACGGCGAAGGAAAACGTGAGAAAACAGGCGTGTCCTAGAACCAAAAATTCGAAGACACGTGACATTTAACAGCCCGTACTGGGCCCGCGTGGTAAATTACGGCCCACTCCCTCTCGGAGAGAGGAGGCATGTGCCCCAACAGTGAACTAGATCTAGAAATATATTTTTACTTGGTGCGACTGCCAGCTGACCTTGACATCCCAATTAATTACTTGGCAATACCCATATTCGTCTTATTACGGTTTTAAAAGTAACAAGAAAAATTGTCTCTATAAAAAAAATATAGAACATTATAGGCTGATTATGCTGTGTTCTCTCCCTACAGAGTATGCCTAGCTCGTAGCACACCCAAATTTCGCCAGTTCTGTTTAAGTAGACCTGCTATATAAAGTGGGAAAGACTATTGCTATCGACCGAGCAAAATCCCAGAATCCGACCTGGCACCTATTGAAAAATTCTCAATGGTACAACCCTAATATGTTGAGTAACACTAAGCCCGTCTTGGGTATCGAACCAGAACTAAATCTGAGTCCAGAAGTAGCCCAACGAGGCAGACCTCAGATTCGGTTTATAAGTCATGTTACGGAAAGCTTAAAAATATTAGGTAAGTATAAAAATGTAAGTCTTCTTACATTGTTTTCGTCGAACACCCGAAATACCAGTGACGCAAACTTGCTGGGGTCGCCTTGCGGAAAGAACTGTTTGTAGATCTTAATGAACCCCTGGAAATATAAAATGAAGAAATTATTGTAACTACGTAAGTAACTTTAGATATATTTTATAGCTTTTAATTTATTTTTATGAACGAGTAGAAAAATAGGAGGTTAGAAATAGATTGGAATATGAAGGGCTGAACTGAACGGCAAATGGAAATCAAAATCAAAACATTTTGATTTCGATTTCAAACCTACACCTAGCGCCTAGCTAGGTGCATGGTTCCAATTGGTCGTTTCCTATGGAGAAGAGGCGGCAAGAAATACAGTTACTTTTTAAATAGTTGGCTTTTACAATGTTTTCAAATTACAGTGTTAATTGGAACGGAAGGACAGTATAGGCCTGTCAACAAGAACCAAATACTTAACAAAATAGATAATGGATACTGGCATAAGAACGTGTGGAGTTATGCGCATGGATAGAATGAGAAAAAGTTAATGGAATTTTCTTTGGATATGAGGAAAACTGAAAGTGGAGGATTAAGGAGCACATTGTCGTAAATAAGTGTACGAAAAGACCAAAGAGATGATGGATGGATTGTGTGAAATATGATTTGGCTAGAAAGGGCGATGGCGATGGCTAAGGCGATGGCATATGGGACAAGATCCGCAGACAAATAAACAAAGATGGTGCCAAGAGTCCGAGGATTAGCACTAGCTAATCTTCGCCCTCTTGTCACTATCCTTGTTATGTATCTAGCTTAAAATCAACTGATTGGAAGATAACAAAAATGTTAGTAATATAGGTAGGTGAAGAGGGACAAAATAAACATGATTTATTTAGTCAACGTTTGTTCAATTGGCCGTACCTGTTCGGTCAGGAGCCCGTTTGGACAGTCCTTAAGAAATCCTTTGTGCCTAAAACAAAAAGAAAATAATTAAGTAATTATCTTATTAGCGCTGCGAGAAACTAGAATACCTAAATAAACTCAGCATACATACCAAAGCCGAATTTCTTTTTCCGTAACTGAAACAAGCAAAGAACAAAGAATTAATTAAATTCATCGAGTTAGGTACGAAAGAAATGCATTTATGTCCTATTTATAACGAGAATTGACGACTAAGGAACTTGATACCTATAAACATGCTGGACTTCCAACAATCATTGCATTGCGTTCAATTATTCACAATGGACACTTATGCCACGAAGCGGTAAGCTGTTGATGTTGGTTGATGTTTAATTTTCAGGTAACGAGCCTATTGCCAGGAACAGGGCACTGATCCACACTCGCCCTCCCCCCCTCCTCCTCCTCCCTTCTCCTAGTTCCTCCTCCTAAAAACCTAATGCAGTTTGACCAACATGGAAAACCAAACCCTGCAACCTAATTGCGTAACACTATCAATCTCAAACATAAAGCATTTATTTCAATTAAACCATGTACATGCCTGTACATGGTTTGAATTGTCAAAATTAACTAGTCGGTCAGTTCGTCAGAAAGTTGAAGCCCATACCAAAACGTAGATCCTAGATAGAAACTCCAAGGCCACACATTTAAATCAAGATATTACAAAATCCTAGGTACATTATTCTTGTTGCTTCTATGTGTGAAAAATGTAAGAAATAAAAACACATGAAATGAAGAAACAATTCAAAATATAAGATTAAAAATTAGTATTGGCCAGTCTCAACCGACGGCGCTCGTTCACGAACATAACGCGTGGATCAGCAATATCCAGCTCAACCATTTTGTAGGGAATCGAATGATCCAACACACGCGCCATCATCAGTGAGACATTTAAGTGAGCATGACACATTCTCAACTGCCATGCTCCTTCAAGTGAACATCAAAAAATCATAATAAACGGATCCATGGTTCTAACATTTATAAAATTAAAAAAAATGCTTCAAAATTATACAAAACTATTGTTTACAATTTATTTAAAAGATGAATAAAATTTTACTACCAAACAGGAAGAGGTATTTAATATTGAAGTATTCATGAATTAACACTTGATTGAATAAAATAAAAATAAACATTAAGTTCGTAATGTCAGAAACACTAAAAAAGAAATGGAGAAGCACCTCTTCCAAATATTGAAATTTTTAATAGTGAGCTCACAGTGCCTGTGAAGCAGAAGAATTTTTATCTAAGTACGATATAATCATCCAACTTATAATAATTATGCTTGTCTACATAGTGTCCGTTTATTTCATGTTTTAAATTTCGTCTCATTTAGTTGAAGAATATCGAGTGGTATCTATTTTATTTATTATAAGATTTTACACGGTAACCCATAAAAGAAGTTTTTACTTTCGACAATCTGAAACGCGAATCACAATTTGAATCATTTTGAAAGGTATTGCTAATCTATGGCTTGATATGTTCGAAAAATGTGTATGTTCAACGACGTAAATAAAGCAATGATTGTTATTTAACTATCAAAATTAAATGTAAAGCCATTGATATATTGATAATGTTAGTTTAGTTAGTGTGTGCTAGACTATATTGAACGTAAGAAAAATTCAAAATTCTTGAAAATTCACATCAATGTGCCCACACGTAAACTATCGTGTATTGACCATATCCTAAGCAACATTCCCGATGCAACTGCAACCGTTCTACCTTTACACCTTTCAGACCATGACACTGCACAAATATTAAGCTTTCCTACTAAATATAAACCACCTAAAGCTACAATATACTATATTCGTAAAAGAGATTTCGACTTAGACAATATCCGGAAATTCAAAGAATGCATGCAAAACCTCTCATGGTCTGACATTGATAGTACCACTGATGCAAATTCCGCATTCAATAACTTTCATGAAATCTTGTGCCTATTCTACAACCTCTGCTTCCCCAAGGTAAGAGTAAAGATAAACTCTAATAATGCAAACAGGCAAAAGTGGATAAGCAAAGGACTTCGACGAAGTTGTAAAACCAAAAGGGAACTACGCTACCAATATTACCAAAATAAAAGTTCATTTATTAAAACTAAGTATACAAATTATTCTTATCTTCTAAAAAAATGTATCTATAGCTCAAAAAGAACGCTAACATAAAATATATTAATGCACATGATAACAAATGTAAAGCCACTTGGACTGTCATTAAAAACGAAATTAATAATAGAAAATTCAAAGACAACATAGAAACCATAAAATTAAATGATAATATAATCACGGATCCTGCTGAAATGGCTTCTGCATTCAACAACCATTATGTAAATTCAACGCATATACCTACGCAACTAAGTCCTGGACAAAGCTTTGAGAAAAATACTTGTGTCAACTCGATTTTCCTCAAACCAATGATGGAAAGTGAGGTTCGACAGGAAATAATGTCTCTGTCCAATACCAGATCGGAGGGCTATGACGAAATAAGCACCAAAATCATAAAAGCCTTCTGCTATGAACTGAGTGGTATATTGACTCACTTAATAAATATGTCATTCTCAGCCGGAACTTTTCCTGAGAATCTAAAACTATCGATCATAAAGCCAATATTCAAAAAGGGAGATAAATTTGAAATCAGTAATTACAGGCCCATTACCTTAATACCAATCTTGTCTAAAATATATGAAAAAGACTTATTGATTTCTGCAACAAATTTCATATAATAAGTAACGAACAATTTGGATTCAAAAAAAACAAATCCACCTCATTAGCCGTCTTCTCTCTTGTAAAGTCAATACTTACAAATGTCAACAATAATAATCTAACTACTGGCCTTTTCTTTGATTTATCAAAAGCCTTTGATGTAGTATCACATGACATATTAATAGATAAATTAGAGTCAATCGGGATTAGAGGACCTGCTCTCCAGTGGATAGCATCCTATTTGAGTAACAGGCAACAATGTGTCGTTATCAATAAAATTAACAAAAATAAAGATATGACACCTTATACATCAGAGTATAGGCATAATAAATATGGCGTTGCGAAGCGTTAATACGCTTTGGGCCTAATGGCCCAATATTATTTCTTATATATATAAATGACATCACAAACATAACCAAACATAAATTATTATTATTTGCCGACGATATATCCATTATAGTGACATCAGATAAAAAGAAAAATACCATTGCAGATCATGAGCATGAAATTAATAGCACAATAGATACACTACTAAATTGGCTTAACATAAACTGTTTAAAAGTCAATCTTGAGAAATCTGTCTATATTCAGTTCAATCAATCGAATAATTATAATAACAATGTCAGTCTGAATATTAATAAAATTAAACAGGTTACACATACAAGGTTTTTAGGCATTATAATAGACAAAGATATCAACTGGAAAGAACACGTAGATAATGTAAGCACTAGGATTAATAAGTTTGTATATGCGCTCATACAACTTAAAAATGTTACTAACATCAAAACTGCAGTAACATCGTACCATGCATACGGGGAATCATTGCTACGCTATGGCCTTGTAATGTGGGGTAACAGTGTCGATATGAGTAGAGCATTTGTGGCCCAAAAAAAGGGCATTAGAGCTATGTATGCAGTGGCGTGCACAGAGATTTCAGACAGGGTATGCACAAAAAAAATCGCGGCTGATTTTAATTTACTATTTATATTTATACACACTTTGCCGCCAGCACAGGTCTCACATGTATAATTTTCCATTTTTTACAATAGACTTACTAAATAATTACTCGTCAATCATTAGCGTATAGCGCGCCAAGAAAAATAATATGGCGAAAAAAACTTTGTAATTTATTACGTTACGAACTAATACGAACTAATTAGACGGTCATTTGGTAAATCCGCCAAAAAAAATATCGACCCTCTGCAATCAACAATTAAGCGGTGCTTTTACGGGTTCTCAATTTGAACGGTTTGCAATGTAAGCTATGCTTCTAAAACTCCAACACGCGCACACATTTTGACGCACACAGTCACATTTTTGCTGTGTACTACACGAGATGCGTTGTATGAAGAATATGCAAGGCGTAGTATTGCTTTTGCTCACGGGAGCGCTGCCTGCGCGGGTGTTTGCAGCTACAACGAGTTAGTTCAAAAAAAAAAAATAGATGGCGCGTAAGCTAAATTACCATGAAACATGAAACCAACAAAATTTCATTATTGTTATTTATCATTTAGATGGGCATGACTGTATGTATGGGACTACAGGGTATGCAGAGCTTATTTGCATGTATGGAGTGCACGCCACTGTATGTATGGGTAGTCCATACGATACAATCGGATGACTCGTGTCGACCTATATTTAAAGAACTTGACTTGCTACCGTTGCCCTCTCTATATATTTATGAGACATGTATATTCGTAGCTAGGAATAAAAATCTTTTCAAGACAGCAAATGATGTATGCCCTCGCAACAGACGAGATCCCTATAAATTGGTTCTTCATGATTTGCCAAGAATAACCAAGTACAATAGAAACTGCCTAGCAATGTGTGTGCGTATTTATAACCACATGCCAAGCCACTTTAAGTCTCTAGATATAAGGTCGCTAAAGCTTAAACTGTATAAGTGGTTAAGTGAAAGTAGCTATTATAATTTGAAAGAGTTTATGGATAGTAAATGTTGATAAATTTCTTTATTGTTACAGATTATTGCCAAAATTTTTGCATGCTATGACATAGCAAAACATGTTTGTACTTTTTATTTTCTTCAATACCATTTTTATACCATGTTTTTACGCAAATAAATGATTTATTATTATTATTATAAGAGTAAAATTAATAACGAATTTTGATAATACTTATATTTGTGTATATGACCGAAGCGCTTTGCTATTGCCTGTGGCACCGATTCTACCCTGATCCATAAATTCATTCGGAACGGCTTGGGCTGTTATTTTACGAAAAATGTAATTAGAATTGGGTGGATGGACGGTGTTGTTAAGCTAGAACTACACAATATGGGAGCAAAATATTTGTATAAAATTTGTGGACGGGTAATGACAATAGACTCGCCCCTTATTATATGGGACTTAGTTATGTGAGTGTACCTACTATAATAATAGGTAGGTACCCCGCACTGGGCCTGTGTAGTAGGTTACAGCCCACTCCCTCTCGAACGAAGAGAGGAGGCTTGAGTCCTAGCAGTGGGAACATTATAAGCTGAATTATACTTACTATACACACACCTCTTTTTTTTTTGTTTCCGGGGTGGAAAATCCTCATGGATGTAAGCCGCCCTGGGGCAGGCGGCGGGGTCTGTCAGGCTCTTACTGACTAAAAACCACACCGGTGTTCCATCTCACACCTACGCCGGGGGTTGCGGGAACGTACGATCCTTCCGCAACCCCCGACTGGTGCCTCCTCAGGTCAGAGGGCGGAGTGAGGTGTTTGACTCCCCCCGCGACGTCTAAGAGGGGCGCGCGTGGAACACTATGCGCCGCCACCTTGGGTCCAGATGTGTTGGGGGGGGGGGGGGGGTGCGACGGACGTCCCCGAGTCCGTCACCCCAGGACCCATTTAGAGGTCGTTATAGGCATAACGGACAGCCCCCTGTCCAGAGCTTGCATGGAGGCTGATGAAACCATTGCGCATGTGCTTTTTGAGTGCACAGGCGTCACCCAGATTAGGTCACAAACCCTCGGGACATCCAGATCGTACACAGATGTTCTCAAAAGACCAGGAGAACTAATCAGCTTCTGGAAGGAGGAGGGCTGGTTGGGATAACCACCATCGGCCGCCATGGCCCACGCACAATGGTCCACTGAAGGACTAAGTACGGAAACCAAACCCATAACATAGAACATAGAGGTCGTTTCCGCCCTCCGCCGACGCCCGTTGCGTCTGCTGCGGGCCGGGTGAGTGGACGAGATCTCCCTCTCCTTTTCCGCAGCCTCCTTCTGCGAGACAACTGTTTCGCAGAAGGAAACCACCGCATCCCAGGACTCTTCGCTGCCGACCATCGACTCGACCACGGCCGACAGCGACAGGTCACTGCCTACTTCTGAGATGAGGGCACGGCGCGGTTCCTCCGAAATAGGTAGGTACACCTCTGCCTTAACCTTTGGGGCATACATGCGTGATGTTATGTTTATAAAATCTATTCTAATGTACAATAACAAGGGTTTAATGTTCCATCTCAAAACTAGCGGTACCTACTGATTGGCGATAAATGTTCTTAAGTGATGCGGTAACAAAGAGACACAAAGTTTTATATTTCTAGATTTCCTGACCGATTTTCATGAAAATATTGCCAATGGCTTTTTGAATTCTTCGTTTTTATTATGGTATAGATAGGTACATCTGAGTTTCCTATTTACAGTAAGATTATTACAGAAAGAAGAAGATTTTATTTAATCAACATTTTGGTTATATTTATAATTGGGTCGCTTCCCCTGTAAGCCTGGGATTAGGACAACGAAAAAAGAAAAAAAGCGCCGAATGTTGTTTACCCAAGAAATCCTAGTTATTACTGTAAATGACATACCTAGTTACTTAATAGGAATTAGAAACGGCCTGCACTGTAGCAAAAAGAATTGTCATGAATAATATAAACACGTCTAGGTCGTAAGTACGGTCCACGCAGTAACAATAAAATGTTGCTATTCTACTAAATGGTATCTACAGTGTTGCAAGTAATGTAATATTACACAACATTTGCAAGCTCTAAGGAAATGACCTCCATGTTATAAGGTATCATAGTATGTTGATTTTCGTAGATTAGTTTAAAAAATGCCTACTTTCAATGGTCATGTATTATGTTTTGATTAAAAAATCAGTGCGATTGAGTAAGTTTACATAATAACGTAGTAAGGCATTCACCTAAATTTTCCACTGTTAGGGTTTCTATCATCGCCGATGCGTGTGAAACTGTCGTATTATCGCTCGGTTTTAAATATTTATGAATATTTATCATGGGTGAATATAAACTGTGAATTATAATATTTTAATGGTAAGGTTATAAAAGAGCTGATAGCGGATAATCTCATACGAATACATCATTGGTAAATGGATATTGGGAATAATCACGAATAGGAAATAATAAATGGATTATTTACCGAATTGTCACAATCGTGATTTTCTCATGATGTATATTTCAGAGAATTAATAAAAAATAAAGGACTGTATTATCTGACCTCTTCTTGGACAAATAACATGACGCGATTTCGATTTATTTTCGTTTCAAGAGAAAAAAAAATTATGGAATAAAGAATTTAAAAAATATGAAAGAAAATTAGTAAGACTCATACGTTAGGCCGAAACTCGAAATCCCGAATCACTATATCCCGAATGAACGCTATCCCGAATCAATCCTAAATAAAGTAAATAGAATCTTACACATTAGTTCATACAAGATTCCAACAATTCTTGATAGATTCCGCCATCGTTGACACAAAATCCACCGCCTAATAGCTTAATAGTAAATCAGGAAATGTAATCGAATCGAAATTCATCATTTATACAAAATTAGCAAACCTATGACACATTTGATTAAAGGGAAAGTGTTTATAAATATTGCTTCTAGGCCGATAATCTCATCATTTGGTGTGTGTATGGGAAAACGAAAATGTCACTCGTGCTGGTCAGTCCCTTTAGTTAATCCTAAGAAAAATTGTTTAAAATAATGTGCCTGTGAAGTTATAGTTTTAGTGTTGTGTATCAATTGTGATTTAACAACTTATGTTATTGTTCTAGGTTTTAACAGTGACCAGCTTGGCATTAGCAGATGCCGGTTATCAGTTCAATGCACCGGATGCAGCCCTTGGTCTGCCAGGTAATCAGCCAGCAAACTTTCACCCGGAACATAGTTCACAGCATAACACCGCATTACCGAACGAGCTTGACAAACCGTTATCGCACTTGATATCGTACAAGGATTATGTTTATTTGAAACAAGATAATGGACACAATATCGAAAACCACGGAAGTGTAAATCATGGGACCAGTAATAGTAGAATTGTAGCAGCACCCAGCATACAATCAATTATTGGTTCCATTGTAGCAGCACCCAGCATACAAGTAACTGCTGGTCCCATTGAGAACAATGGATACGTGAATGGAGGCATCCCGCAGAGCATTGCGCCCGCACCGACTGTGAATCTGAACAATAATTACGCGCAGAACTATGTACCAGTTAATAATCAATTTAACAGTGGTCATATTCAAAACCTTTTATCAATTACCAGTGGCAACGCAAACAGTGGTTATTCACAAACCTCATCACTGTTGGGTTCTAATGCAAACATTGGTTACGCGCAAAATCCGATATCATCCGCAGGTGGTAGTTTAAATACGGGTTATTTACAAACCTTATCGGCGTCTGCTGTTCATAATTTGAATAATGGTTACGCACATACTTCAGTACCACCCATCAATAAAAATGTTGGTAATGTCCAGACTTTTACACCATCTGCCAATTCCAACTTAAATATTGGCTACTCAAATGCCTGGGTACCTGTCAATTCGGGTTTGAGTCATGGTCACGCCAATGCGGCCATACCGACTGCTGGTTCTAATCTAAATACTGGTTACTCACAGACTTTAACATCATCGGGCAGTGCAAATTTGAGCAATACTTATTCAACATCATCTGCTAGCAGTATACTGAATACTGGTTATTCTCAGCCTTTAGCACCATCTGGAGCAACTAGTTACAGTAATAGTTATGCTGAGACATCTATACCATCCGCTAGTGGAAATATAATTAATGACTTCTCTCAGGCTGTGGCAACACCTACTACGAGTAGTGGTCATTCTAATTTGAATAATGGTGGTAATTTGGATAATGGCTATTCGCATACACTCGTCCCATATTCGAGCTCGTCTATTACGAGCAATGGTTACGCCCAAACTTCAGTAACATCTGATAATATAAATACGGGGTACTCTCAAACTTTTCCGACATACGGTAGTGCTACTTCAAGCAATGTAGGTTATTCAGGAACTTTAATACCGTCAGCTGTCAGTGGTACCAATAACTATAATACAGGCTATTCCCATTCCTTATTATCTGGCACCGCCAGTACAAGCAATGGATTTTCCCAGACTGCTATATCATCTGCTGGTTCCGCTCTAAGCACAGGATATTCACAGCCGGGTACTTCTAATCTGAATACTGGATACTCACAAAGTTTAATACCATCTGGAAGTGGAAGTTTTAGCAACGGTTATGGCCAGACATCTATACCCCAGATTGGCACTGATTTAAATACTGCCTACGCCCAGCCGATCGAAGCACCTGTCAGTTCTTCACTGAATAATGGTTATGCTCAGACATCCACGACACCTTTCAAAGTTAACCTTAATCCAACATCAATTTTCGATGCCTCTATAAACAGTGGTAATATTCAAACATCAACTGGGTCTTCGAATTTGAACATCGGTTTTACGCAAACAACAACAACAAATAACTTCAATGGAAATGCTAACACTGTTAGTGTATCTAGCGGTGCACGGATTTCTCCGGCGGTGTTCAAGCATATATATTTCCATGTCCCTCCACAAGAAGTAGAAGAACAGAACGTGATCCTACCACCTCCAGTGAAGAACTACAAGATTCTGTTTATTAAGGTGCCGTCGCAAGAATCTAATTTGGCCCGTTTGAAGCAAATAGCTCAAATGAGTAACGCGGCCGCTTCGGTTGAATATAAGACTCTGATTTATGTGTTGGTGAAGAACCCGGAGACTCAGCAACCGGTTGTCATTCCAAACCGGACTCCGTCGGAGCACGAGGTGTTCTTTGTAAAGTACAAGGGCAACCCATTGGATATAGCGGCGCAGGTCAACGCAGAACTGGATAAATCTGGTACAGTGCAAAGTGTTGTTCCTTTAGTGCCTGGTTTAGTGAATGGGAAGAAGTGAGACGATGAAACACTATCACAAAGGTCTCATGTAGTTAAAAAATAATGGACATTATTAGCGTAGAATGTATTAAAAATAATTATTATATCTTTTAAATTAAATCACAAAAATTGTTACATTATCTATTTTGTATGCCATGTATTCCTCCCGTATTTTCGTTTAAAAGTATGTCGTGTATCCCAACCGTATGTAAGGTATTTTAATATTATTTCACTTTTAATTACCATGTGTGTTCATATGTACAGCTATGATTTGCCTTTATGCGAAAATCCGCCGAATGCGAATAGCGAATTGCTGTAATTACTCTTTCATGTTTGGGCATGGTTTATACTTTCGAACATTATTTCTGATTTATTTACATATTAGCAATAGCACATACAAAGAGGATTTTATGAAAACGTCCTGCGTTGTGTATGTCAATTAAAATGAATCCAGATTTAGCCAAAGTTCGTGTTAAGTTAGGCAATTAAGTAATTTATTAGCTGCTAATGAAAATAATGATAATGAAGAGAAACTGATGTAATATTGTCCATGCCCATTGTTCACGATCAGACATTTTATTCTACAAGTTGTATTACTAATCGATTGAAACGAAAGCTGATTTTCAACAGTTCCATTGAAACAGGTAAACAGATGCATTGTTATAACTTTGTTGAAGGTGAAATTGTATTGGCTGGTTGTTGGTTGATTACTTGATTTAGTGGTTCACGAATAGAATACACAATAAAGTTAGTTAAACACAATATTGCACCAATACGCATTGGGACTATAAACTGTGTTAGTAAAATTTTATGCAACATACGAAATTATGTCTATTTAATGTTCGTATGGTTGTAAGCAAACTAGTTTGTTATGTAAAAACCTACATTTATGTACTTACATAAGTGAATTATGTAACATGTGAAATCAAACCATCAGCATCACAATTAATGAAGAAAATTAGGTACTTAATTAAAGTTAATGGATTGTTTACATTGCGTTTTTCTATAAATATTTATCAATAAGTAACACTGTGCGTAGTTTAACCTTTTAACCGCCCGACTTCATATCAGAAGTAGTGCCCCAGGGCCCAAAAAAAATAAACGAAAAATACTTGGCAGAATACAGCGTAAGCAGATTAAACGAGCTGTGGTATTTGGTCGTAAATATAGGTACGACCCTGGCGAAATGGATAAGAAAATATTTGTCGGATTATCGAAACCGTAAGGTTAAACTGCGATTAATTTTGATGAAAAAAAAAATTGGTGAAAAAGAGATAACCTACTCTCTGTCTATTTTTATTTAACGAAGCAAGAGAGGTAATTTTTTAAGAATTTTTTTAAGAACGACTTCATTTCCACGAAGTAACATGAAAAGTGAAGCTGTATAATCAGTATGCAGCGCTTATATGCGTCAATGCTGCCTAAGCGAACGTTCCGCCCCCTTCCTTATCTCGACACTTTTATAGTTCTACTTCGTCTATTATAGCGACCGTACGGAGATACTTTCGAATTGATTAGGAATTTTACTGCATTTTTTATGTTACTACAGTTTATGTCCGGTTTCTTAGACATTAACTATTAAATTGTTTTTCGTGACTCTGAACTGGAAAGAGAGTAGGGTGGTAGCAGCTGCAGTGGGATAAAACCTCGTGGCTTCAAGTTTATTAATGTTGTAGAAGTTATTTCTATTAAGCATTGCAATTAGCTACGAAATACCTGTGACATAATCCGTGGTTATCAGAGTAGGTACAGAGGCCAGCACATCAAGCTACCCCAATCTGTCAAATTTCTTTGATAGATTTTCAACTTTATTGCAAAGTAATAAGGTTCATATTGAATTGAAAAAAATTGACAGATTGGGGTAGCTTGATGTGCTGGCCTCTGTACATTTTGGACGAATGGGATTAACTAAGCACATGTTCAACTGTAATTAAAGTAGGTGCAATCGCCTCTCGACTATTTCAAGTCCTGTCAATGAGCTCTAAGCGAGCTTGAATGAGTCTGACAGCTTATATATAATATACTAGCAGCGCCCCGCGGATTCACAATCCCGTGGGAATATCGGGATAAAAACTATCCTATGTAGGTACTTTCCCGGGACTCAAACTATGTCTATACCAAATTTCATCTAAATCGGTTTAGCGGTTTAAGCGTGAAGAAGTAACAGACAGACAGACACACTTTCGCAATTATAATATTAAGGAGGCGTTTACGAATCTAACAAAAATAAGCAGTTTTTCGGTACATTTTGCGGGAAAATGATACGAAACCAAATCTAACTAATAATTACCACAGATAGATTGCTCCTTCATCTTCAAATATGGCTAAATTTTTATTCGAAAAGTTTGGTTTATAATATTGTAAAAAATTATTTCCGTCGCCTCTTCACACAAAATTGACGATATCGTAATGACTTTAGGTACATTTTTCTTCTATTTATTAACATAAAGGACAATGCCCATTTTGTTAGGAGTTTTGGGCCCCTATAAAACTTCGCATGTCACAGTGGTTTTAACTTGGTTTTGTAGACCTAGAATTACCTTTTCATATCCTGAAATCGATTTTCAACTTTTCACCCTAGTTTAAGAGAAATCTTATTTTTTCGGATGCTGAAATTGAGGTTATCCACTCTCGCGCCCCGCACCACTTCAGTGGCGTTGTAAAAAACGCCGACTGTCCGCGCTCCACTGGAGTGGCGTTGAATCAGGTGACAGCGAGCGCGGTGTGCGGTCCGCACAATTTTATTTTTAGTAATTTTGTTTATGGGCGGGGCGTATCGCTATCATTCTATTTTTCTTAGATCAAGGATTGGATGTGGTATTTTATGCAAAAATACCACATCCATTCCATTATAAATCTTATAAGATTATCTGTAGTTGAAGACAGATTTGACAGTTAGATCTGTCTAAGTGTGACCATGTATCGATTTACCAAATCGATTTCTTATAAATAATATTATTTACATAATTAAAAAGAACATAATTATTATAAACGCTATTTAGGTATGTATGGGAAGTACTAACTACTAACCACAATAATATCTGTGGTACTAACTTTTGTTTTTTAAAGAGATTAATTAAGTATGAGTCGGAATATTTCTGACGGTAGGAAATACCACGAAACACAAAGATATTTTTTTTTTTTAGTTTATTTACTACTTTTATTTTTTTTATTTGAGCCCGCCCGCCCGTCGTCTACTTCGCGCCTAATCAGTTAGATGAGAGTGTTAGCTAGATTACGACGGGAGAAAAGCTATTGTAGGCTATCTCCGGTCATTTTAGTCGCGGCGGATTAGTAAAATATCGATATTTTCAATCGATTACAATTATTTCATTGACATAGTCTGTCGTCTGGCAACATTCAGGTTAAATTTTAATGGCGGAACTGATATAAATTCAATAAAACAAATATTAATTATGTTTTCAATGCTAGGGTAAAAAAAATGTTGATAAATAAAACTTAAACATGTAAAAATACGACTTAATTTTTGAGAAGTAAATAGTCTTGACACGGCACCAAAACTAGGGGCCCATTGGTTGTCATTCTCCTTTATGTATTTAAAAATATTTTATGTAAGCAGACATGTTCAACTCAAAATGATTGTATAAAGAACTATCAAAATGTTACCAAATGGCTCAGAAAAAAAAATAAAAATCGAGTCTATTTTTTCACATATTTAGCTGTAACATGTGAATCTTAATGCACTGTATTAAAGGTTATTTTACTGGTCACTGTCTTGCTTTATTACACAAAAATTTGTAATGAAATATTAGTCTGCGCTCAGCCGCCGTCGTGGGTGGACTCTGTGTCGGTTGTAAGCAGCAGCTTGTGCTGAAAAAGATCGCTGTACGGATAGAAAATATTTGACATACCAAACTTGATACTTCACGCATTCTGTATGACTATCGTATGAAAGATTTTATTCAGTCTTATATTATTTTTTTAGAAGTAAGTAGGGATTATTCATATTTCGTTTCGGTCATGATGGTGTCACCTGAAGGTGTACTTCGAAGACTGCTACTGGAACTAAAAGACGAGCTGAGCTAGGTGTGCCGAGTTTGGGCTCGTCTTGTTAGTTATGTTGAGACCTTACCTCCGGACTAGATGGAGTGACCTGCAGGTGTACTTCGAAGACTGCTACTGGAACTAATAGACGAGCTGAGCTAGGTGTGCCGAGTTTGGGCTCGTTTTGTTAGTTATGTTGAGACCTTACCTCCGGACTTGATGAAGTGACCTGCAGGTGTACTTCGAAGACTGCTACTGGAACTAATAGACGAGCTGAGCTAGGTGTGCCGAGTTTGGGCTCGTTTTGTTAGTTATGTTGAGACCTTACCTCCGGACTAGATGGAGTGACCTGCAGGTGTACTTAGAAGACTGCTACTGGAACTAATAGACGAGAAGAGCTAGGTGTGCCGAGTTTGGGCTCGTTGTGTTAGTTATGTTGAGACCTTACCTCCGGACTAGATGGAGTGACCTGCAGGTGTACTTCAAAGACTGCTACTGGAACTAATAGACGAGCTGAGCTAGGTGTGCCGAGTTTGGGCTCGTTTTGTTAGTTATGTTGAGACCTTACCTCCGGACTAGATGGAGTGACCTGCAGGTGTACTTCGAAGACTGCTACTGGAACTAATAGACGAGCTGAGCTAGGTGTGCCGAGTTTGGGCTCGTTTTGTTAGTTATGTTGAGACCTTACCTCCGGACTAGATGGAGTGACCTGCAGGTGTACTTGGAAGACTGCTACTGGAACTAATAGACGAGAAGAGCTAGGTGTGCCGAGTTTGGGCTCGTTTTGTTAGTTATGTTGAGACCTTACCTCCGGACTTGATGAAGTGACCTGCAGGTGTACTTCGAAGACTGCTACTGGAACTAATAGACGAGCTGAGCTAGGTGTGCCGAGTTTGGGCTCGTTTTGTTAGTTATGTTGAGACCTTACCTCCGGACTAGATGGAGTGACCTGCAGGTGTACTTCGAAGACTGCTACTGGAACTAATAGACGAGCTGAGCTAGGTGTGCCGAGTTTAGGCTCGTTTTGTTAGTTATGTTGAGACCTTACCTCCGGACTAGATGGAGTGACCTGCAGGTGTACTTGGAAGACTGCTACTGGAACTAATAGACGAGAAGAGCTAGGTGTGCCGAGTTTGGGCTCGTTTTGTTAGTTATGTTGAGACCTTACCTCCGGACTTGATGAAGTGACCTGCAGGTGTACTTCGAAGACTGCTACTGGAACTAATAGACGAGCTGAGCTAGGTGTGCCGAGTTTGGGCTCGTTTTGTTAGTTATGTTGAGACCTTACCTCCGGACTAGATGGAGTGACCTGCAGGTGTACTTGAAGACTGCTACTGGAACTAATAGACGAGAAGAGCTAGGTGTGCCGAGTTTGGGCTCGTTTTGTTAGTTATGTTGAGACCTTACCTCCGGACTAGATGGAGTGACCTGCAGGTGTACTTCAAAGACTGCTACTGGAACTAATAGACGAGCTGAGCTAGGTGTGCCGAGTTTGGGCTCGTTTTGTTAGTTATGTTGAGACCTTACCTCCGGACTAGATGGAGTGACCTGCAGGTGTACTTGGAATACTGCTACTGGAACTAATAGACGAGAAGAGCTAGGTGTGCCGAGTTTGGGCTCGTTTTGTTAGTTATGTTGAGACCTTACCTCCGGACTAGATGGAGTGACCTGCAGGTGTACTTCGAAGACTGCTACTGGAACTAATAGACGAGAAGAGCTAGGTGTGTCGAGTTTGGGCTCGTTTTGTTAGTTATGTTGAGACCTTACCTCCGGACGTGATGGAGTGACCTGCAGGTGCACTTCGAAGACTGCTACTGGAACTAATAGACGAGTAGAGGAAGATGTGCCGAGTTTGGGCTCGTTTTGTTAGTTATGTTGAGACCTTACACCCGGACTTGATGAAGTGACCTGAAGGTGTACTTCGAAGACTGCTACTAGAACTAATAGACGAGTAGAGCTAGGTGTTCTGAGTTTGGGCTCGTTTTGTTAGTTATGTTGAGACCTTACCTCCGGATTTGATGGAGCGACCTGAAGGTGCACCTTCCAAAAAGTTATTTTTTACGTTGTAGTGTTTTTTTTTTTTGAAAGTCCGATGTTTTTTTTTTTGGAAAACAATTTTTATTTTTCATTTTTTATTTGTACCTGCCCAACACAAATTTAAATTACTTTAAGCAAAATTCATAAAGCTATACCTTATAAAGGTATACCTTATCCTGAGGCATACCAAATATTTATTCCTCATTTTTCATTATTGCACCTACCATTGTTTGTCTCTGCATCACCCATAGGTTGACTGGTAGAAAATGCCTATGGCATTAAGTCCGCCTCTGTACATTTTTGTGTTTGAAGTATTAAGTAAATAAATAAATACCTTATCCATTAAAAAATTAGAGAATTTGCAAATCCGTCTATAGAGATATGACGGAGCTATGCCCGAACATACATAAAAAATCATTACTGATTCTTTTTTGAAGTCGGTTAATTATTACATCAATTCATAAACTTTTGTTTGAGAGAATTTGCAAATCCGTCTATAGAGATATGACGGAGCTATGCCCGAACATACATAAAAAAAAATACTCCTTATTTGAAGTCGGTTAATTATTAAATCAATTCATAAACAAAAAGTTATGCCCGAATTTACTTGCAAGATTAGAGGTACTCCAATAACAACTTTGACAGAAATGAGGGTGTACCGTGGTATACTAAACACATCTGCGTACCCCTTTAGAGGGTACAGGCGTGATGTTATATTGTGTGATTGCGTAAACAATGCATACATATGCGATAGCAGCAATCGCGGTTGATTTGCTGGCATTTATTGAAGCCTTCGGTTGTCTGTCTCCGAAACTCTTCAGCACTTTATTCCGGAATGGTCTATTTCGGAATAAAGTTAAACCTCTTTCGAACAAAAAAAGATTTTTGCAAGTCCGTCTATATATTATTATGACGGAGTTATCTAACCTAACACCCTTACATAAAAAAAATATATGTATAAGCATCCGAATTGAGAACCTCCTCCTTTTTTGAAGTCGGTTAAAAATACTAAATAAAACGAATATAAATAAGCTTTTTTTAAATTATATGTTTTCGAAAAGCTTGTCGCGCAAATTGTTAATACATAGGTACTTTGGCATGTAGGTACTTGCTTACCAATCAAGTAAGTAAATGGTATCTACTTTTATGAACATTTCACGGTACAAACTTTTTGACAACAACGCATAGTAAGCTTAAAAAAATACATGCCTAAAAATTAAATAAAAGTAGGCTCAAGTATCAAGTCGTGTCAGTTTACTCATAATTTCGCCGCTTCGCGCATGTCGCTGTGTGTGTGAGCCGTGCACGTGTAGTAGTAAGACTCAATACCTAAAATTGAAGCGCGTCAATTCGTAAACGCGTCCTTAATATGGATATTCAGTAGAAAATAACGAAATGTGACAAGCGTTGTCAGGGTTTTAATAACAGTAAAACTGGCTTTTGCAATTCAGTAAAACGAAATGATTAATGTCATTCGCCACAGCTCTATAAAGATTCGAAAACCATAGGATAGATTAAAAGTTGAAGAAAATGCTGTAAGTAGGTATTTTTGTAGAAGATAAATGGATTTTTCAAGTGGACACAACTTTGGCGCGCAGGGAATGCCAAAACCAACAAAATCTGACACGTCATACCATGGATGTGGTTACGTGGCATAGTCGATTTTTTCTTCCTAGACACGTCGTTTTCTTTTCAGTTGTTCAGTAAAGGTGAGTATACACTAGAGCATTTTCTCGAGCATTTCCATGTAATGATAAAATTCTTACGAATGGTTACAATACATGCAAAAGCTCAGTTTTCAAAAGCATTTTCATGTAGGTAGCATTACAAGTAGCATTTACAAGTAAATGCTCTAGACTACCTTTAAATATACATGTAACCTGCCGTAGAATATAGCTTAAGGAATTTGATAAAAAGTTCGGGTTTGGATAGTCTCTATTACTATTCTTAGCGCATCAATGGCTAATAAGAAAGTTGTAAACATTCAAATTTTATTCCAAATGCTCTGTTTTTATGGTTCCGTTTCCAAAGTGGTTCCGTATCCTATTAATAAGCCTCCGCTGTCCATCCGTCCGTCTGTCTGTCAGCAAGCTGTATCTCATGCACCGGAATAGGTAGACAGTTGAAATTTTCACAGAATGTGTATTTCTATTACCGTTATAACAATAAAAATAAAATAGTTAAAAATTAAAGGGGGTCCCATTACAAGAAACGTGTTTATGGCGACTACATAACCTAAAGCGCGGTCTTTGTCGGACTGCATAGAAAAGAAAGAGAAGTGGGATGACACAACGCTGGTAATTTATTGCAAAATATGAAGCAATTATCTATTTACAAAATATCAAAATTAAACACTAGTGTTTTAGTAGAAAATTATGTTGCTTGTAGAATAATCTGACAAAAAATCAGAATGATTGTATGTTTATATATTAGTATGGATTTTATTGTGAAAAGAAAGTTTTTACCTCTAAAAACTTTCTTTCTTCTCATGATTTCATCTTCATGATTTTTTTCTATCGTATCAAGTTAGTTATATGTTTCAACACACTATCGACCTAGCATATATCCTGAAGAATATAATATATTTTTCTGATTTTGTTTACTGTAGTCGATTATTTAATTTTATTGTTTGTAAAACTTGCGTTTTTTGCATTTAGGTCCTGTAAGCCCCTAAAAAAAATATGTAGTAGTAAATATTGTACAGTGGTACGGAATTCTTCGTTTGCGAGTCCGACTCGCAATTGAGCGGTTTTTTTATACGTCACTGTCTCTTTGTAAATCTCGAAGGTACATTTTTCAGAATCAGGTAAGTAGATATATTTGCGCACAGCTATGGACACGGGGTGGTGGTAAGTCGCAAACAAATTAGATTTAGTGGCCGCCGGGACTGACCTTTGCCAAACAAACGGAAATTACATCCTTATCTCTTTCATCTCGGCCTATTAATCCAAGGTATATTTGGCATTACATGGGTAGGTATGGCTACAGCAATGCGTCCTTCTCATTGTGCAATACGACCCCAAATGGGTGGCTTTGACCGATTTTTAAAGTTGTTGATAGTTACGTGGTTTCTCTGTATAAATATTTATTTATAATGCAACAGCAATTTTCTCGTGTCGTGACGTTTTTGCGATTTTTAAGAAAAGGCATATTTCATAACAGTTTGGTGTCAGAAAGATTATGTTTGAACACCGTACAATTTCTATGAACACTAGGAGAAAATCGCTTTTGAAATTTGCATAATGGTTAGAAATCCAGCTAAGTGGCGTGCAACTGGAGAGACCTTTGTCCAGCAGTGGACTGCTGTAGGCTGATGATGATGATATTCGTTAGGTATGTCTATTCGAGTGTTCTGTTAAAGTATGCTGGATTTCCGATGAGCACATCAAAACCGGCCGGAAAAATAAGACCACAAATAACGTTAGGGTCTTATTTCTTAGAAATTATGTTTTGATTTTCCATAAATATTTTTGTTTTTATTTTAAAAGTACGATTACTTTTCAATCAAAATAGTAAATATATTGCATAGTAAACTATTAAAATCAAGTTACAATACGGCCACTTGTGCGACGTGTTTTTGTTTCTAGTGCAAGGATCGAGGACGGGGGCGGAGGGGGTGTGGCTCAGGGGATCAGATCGGAATAAATCTTCAATTCAAGGCATTCGACAACTTTAAGGGCCGGTTGTTGTAAACGGTTGGTGGTAGGTACGTCAAATAATAACGATTACGTACTCGTTATAATTTACAGGGGCAGCGGGATTGTCCGAAAGGGTTACCGCTACCCCCGAACATAAAGGGCTAAGGAAGGAACACGGATGGGTTTTAGTCAGTAAGAGTCTGACACTCCCTTCCGCTCCACCCAGAGCGGGAGGGGTCATTTGATGATTTCCCATCCTTAAAAAAAAAGGGATTAAGTTATAAGTAGATATATTCTTATATACCTATAGCTGCAAAGCCCATCTCCAATTCACGAAGTTTAATAGCATTAAAACATTGATGAGCACAAGGAGGTGCGGAAAACGGGATTGGCCGTCGCTCAATACTTGACACCACCAAACTAGGACAGGGCCCAGGGGGGCGAACCAAGCAGTAAGGGTACAGCGGTTTTTATAAAGAAAAATAAAAGTCTCGTTGTGACAAGTATTATAGGTCTGCAGAAAACTATTATAGTAGAATTCCTTCTACTTACATAAAATGCTAGTTTTGCTTAGGGTCAAGTTCACACCGAGAAGCGACGCGACGCGACGCTGCGCGCACATTTTAATAGAGCAACGCAAAATATAACTTTATTTACTACACAAAAATATACACATTTCATTGTGAGAATTCAGAATACGTTGCACCTCGCAGCGGTAATCACTGGCCTCTTCCAGTATAGTCGCGTCGCGTCTCCGTGTTAACTGACCCTTACGGATTTTTTATTGACGCCATGCTTTTTTGGGACAAAATAACATACATAAATCACGCCTGTAATGTTCGAAGGGTTAGGCAGAGGTGTACCTATAGTACCTACACCCATATTTCGTCAGATGTAATAGGGGGCGAGCCTATTAATTATTTGAGCTCTGGCTAATTGATCTGTGCAAAAACAAATAGGATTTTAGAAGGACACACAAAATTTAATAAAAAAAGTATCACGATGCTTTTCTCAAAAAAAACCTGGCTTCCTTTTTTTAAACCTAGTGATTTTCATTGTAATACTAATAAAATATTGCGTTCAATCGTAACTCAAGATACTCGCTATAAATTCCATTCTAACAATAAAGTATCTACGAAAAGTTTCCTTTGTCATAAATAAAATGGGAATAAACCAGCATTGTCGTTCGTATGATATTTCATTAGCATGTAAATTATTTTTAGTGGCCGTTCATCACAGCGGGTCTCTAGACGGGAAAAATATAAGGAAGAATACTGATGATACAACCAGCGTTTAGATGAAATTTGACACATGGGTAGACCACGACCTTGGTGAGGACATAGGGTAAGTACTTAAAAAGTATCATAAGTAGGTACTAACCCAGGTCATGGTCTACCAATGTGCTAAATTTCATCTAAATATTTTCAGCTCAAACGCTAAAACAACTCATTTTCGAATTTATAATATTAGTTAGTTTACGTACATAATTATGGATCATTATTAGTTAAGATAAATAAGTGTTTTTTCACCATTGAACAACCAGACTCAAATTATTTAGTGGGACCAATGGGAAATAAAATTACTAAATTAATAACGGAAATAAAAATAGTATTTATTAAATTCTCGTTCCTAACATATGATAGAGTCATAACATACTGACGACATTCGAGCGTGTTCAGTCAGAAAAAATCTAAAGACGTTGATCGTTTTTACAAAACTGCATTGGATTTAAAATTGTAAAAAGCCTCCATGTAACATTTTAAATAAAATTGTTTTTATTACAATTAGACGTTAGGGAAACCATTCTGATAATGGCGTCGACAATTTGGTTGTAACACAAGAACCACGTGGTAAAAAAATATTTAGTCACTGTAGTAATAATTTAACTAACTCAAACACAATTTCAGCAACTGGAACAAGCTTGACTGAAATCCCGACTAAGATAACTGAAACAATTTCGAAAAAAAAAAGCAACTAAAGGTATTCGGCACTCCATTACCCACTAAACTGTTGTTATTATTAACTATTCTGTCGGTTACCAGTGTTTGTTAATACTTAAACTGAACGAAAAAGTTAAATGGCCCGTGGTTTAGATTAAGTAACTGGCAATAAGAACCTGCTACAGTTAAGATTTAGGTCAGTTTTCAGCCGGAACAGGATGAAAATCATCTGCCTAGCCTTTTCCCAACTTTGTTGGGGTCGGCTTCCAGTCTAGCCAGATGCAGCTGAATACCAGTATTTTACATGGAGCGACTGCTTATCTGACCTCTACAACTCAGTTACTGGGTAATACGATACCCCTCGGTAAGACTGGTTTCAGACTTTCGGGCTTCTGACTACCCGTAACGACTGTCAAAGATCCACGAATATCAGCCAGGACCAACGGCTTAACGTGCTTTCCGAGGCACGGAGGGGTCTCGGTATGTAAAGATGGTCACCCATCCACAGACCAACAATTCTAAGTACTTGCACTTGTAACTCCTTAAGAAAGTAATCCTCCTATATTCACACCATTGAGAAAGAAAACACCTAAGCTTTATTGGAAAACTTTCTACCCGTGTATTTCACTAAGTGACTTATGTAACGTAAAGTTTACATGAGGGGTACTACTTGGGCAGCGGGATTGTCCGAAAGGGTTACCGCTGCCAAGGAATATAAAGGGCTAAGGAAGGAACACGGATGGGTTTTAGTCAGTAAGAGTCTGACACTCCCTTCCGCTCCACCCAGAGCGGGTCATTTGATGATTTCCCATCCTTAAAAAAGGGGTACTACTTACTTGCCTAACGCTTGGCAAAGGAGCCAGTAATGCTACGGGCAAAATTGCCCAAACACATTAACTTTATCTACATGCGACGTTTTTCTCCCCTCGACATAATACTTCGAAAGTGTTCTCACTCTATGTTTTATGACCCATAAAATCTTTACTGAACCCTAGATAAAACTTTACAGGAAGGTAAACTGCTTGTGACATTTGAATGCACCTTCCGAAAGCTTTCAAAGTCTGCTTTCGAAAAGTATGTGTTCGAACATGATCAGGTTATATTTTTAAATAAAAATGCCGATGCAAAAACGTCAGCAAAAGTTCCGATAAACAAAACCACAAGTTTAACTTTATCTAAAATGGCACACTTCACCAAAAAATATCCTAAATATATATGGTCAAATTAAATTAGCTGGCGAAACTTCACAGATGTGACGGGTTTCGTTATCTAACCACGATCAAACAAAAAAAAATTTTTTACTAAACTCATTATTTCAACTATTTACACTGTCCCGAACATTGTAGTTATTAGAATGTATAAAGTATAGAAAATCTTATTTTTGTTTTATCGTATTTATACATCGATAACCAGGGAGTATCTGAAGTTTCGCTAGCTAATTTAATTTGATGCAACTTTACTTCTTCCGGGAACACGCGTTTCGCATATAAGCCTTTAGTGAGATTGAAAAATAGCAATGCTTTTACAATACAAATCCGGTCCGCGGCTTGTTGCAGCCGACCGTGCCACTTTTTATGCCCTGACCCGTGGTTTCCGCTTCAACCGTTGCCATTTCCTCCGTTGCGTTTTTTATTTGACTGTATGCCTTAATTCCTGACGTTACGATTATCAGCCACAAAGTTTTGAATTAGAAAACTTTGATTGGAATCGAGAGTTTCAACCTGTGAACTTCTAAGCTGTTTTTTTTCGTATTTGTTGTTGTTCGATTGACAACTATTACCTGTTGGTTGGTGGCGTGCTGTGCTAGATGGGTAACACCCAACCTTCTATATCTATAAGCAGCTTTTCAGGGCTAAGGAAATATAAAACTCCAACGAACAACAGAGTTTCTCAGTGCTGTCGCGTGGTTTTACAAGTAGAAAACGATCGCTTTGTTTTTGACCTACACGCCACGAGGACAAATTGGGAACGTGATATTTTCAATTGGAGTGCACTCAAAATTATTAGAGTGCTCTTCGATCAATATTGATCGAAGGGAGTACTATCTATTGTATTGTTTACTGTCATACGACAGACAGTCAACTCAGCTTTTATGAAACGTTTAAGTCTGCCGCGAGACTATTTCGATATTTCCAAGTTTTCTGTTTTATCGAATTGATATCGGTAAAGTGACGTAAATTGATTGTTTGACGTTACGAAGTTACCACTCTGCGACGCCTGCCTGCCAGCTTATTGAAATTCTGTCACTGATCGACAGTGGCTTACGCAATAAAAAATAAACGAAGTTAGCTATAAATAGATTTAAGTACTTAGATTGCCATCGCTAATGTAATAAGTCACACTTTTAGTAATTGGTTATAATCTTACATTTAAGAATTTTAACACGCACTTAATAATCAAACTTTTTTATAATGAAGTGAGTCCGGTCGTGAGTTGACACGACCGGAGAGAGATTAGGCGCAGGACCAAAAAAAAAAAGACAGAAAGAATTCAAAGCGAAAACGAAGTAATACCGCGGGAAGGCGATGCGATGCGACGCGACGGGGTGGGTCGGGGGAGCCAGAAATTTGACGTGGATGAAGTCGCAGGCAGAAACTAGTACCTACATAATAACACGTCCAGAGGCCCTCTAAAGAAGGGAATTAGAAAGAAGCAACGCACATTATATAATAAACTTAAAATACACGCTCTAATACAATGGAGCCAAAAGCCTTCGTTATAATTTGCATTTACTTAATTCAGAATAGAAAATCGATGTTCTGTGAAGCCGTAATCTGTGGGCTGAGAATATTTTGAGGTATCGCTTTGATCTGGTTACGTAGGTACTTCGTCAATATTCACTCACGATGTATGTCATCGCACACGAATGGCCATCGATGCGCTTTGGCGCCACACATATTCGTGTCAATAGAGTTTTCACACAAATATTCGTGGCGAATTAGCGCGGTAGCATTACAGAATAGGACCCTTTATTGGATTGCAGCAAATCAACCCTGGAAACCGCAACCGTGTGTGTTGGTTTTATTTAGACCAGTTACAACGAAATAAAAAAACATAATTACATTGAATCTGGGCTGGCCACATCTGTCGCATGCCGGAGGAACTATGGGCTAGAGTGAACCACACAGTGTGTCCCAAAAAGCAGCAAACGGCAACACGGCAGGCCCAGAATGAGATGGCGGGACAAACTCGACTCTTTCCACAAGCACTGGATAGGGATAAGTGGAAAGAGGGAATTAAGGGAGGCCTTTGCCCTGCAGTGGGACAAAAATGCCTGATAATAATAATGACATTGAAAATAATACAATTTATGAACTATTTTATTATATATAATGAAAAGCGTATTAAATTACAATATATCGTAGTACTAAGTGATGGGATCGAATGTATTGGCTTCAAATGAATAAATCGAATATAATCATTTTATAATATGGGTAAATCAGTATAGAAAAACCTTTCATCCACTGAAATATCAATAAAATATATTAATTATTTGCCGGGATACGGATTTGCCACCATAAACAATATGTTAATATTTTATTTCGACTATAAAACTTTCATAAAATGGTATTAATAAAAAAAGTTGTGTTAATATGTAGTACCAACCCCACAACCCCACAATTGATACGACAAAGTAGTGCATACTTTATTTTTAAGCTGATTTCAGCTATAAAATCTGCAACATTGAGATTAAAGTAAACAATGCGGCTTTTGTATTAAATAATAATAATGTAAGAATAATAATAATAAAAACAGGCATATATTAATGGGGATATATGTCTTCTTCTTAGCATTTCAATGACTAACTGAGTACTATGATTATATTGTCGCGGCCTAGAACTTGACCACTTAGTAAGTTAATTTTAATATTTCTACACCGGCAACGGTAGTGTATGTGAAACTGTTTAATATTAAGATCATAATGTACTTTAAACTCAGAAATAAATACATCTTATCTTATCTTATCATAGAAACCGCACGATTTTTTATTCGACAGCATAAAGTCGATAATTGATACTACATTCAAATTAAAGTGAAATTATCGAAATGTGTGTTTAAATAACGTTGCTGCAATCACTAGTTCCATCTGTAAAAAAACGGTTAACCTATAGGTACAGAGGCCAGCACATCAAGTTACCCCAATCTGTCAAATTTATTTGATAGATTTTCAACTTTATGACAAAGGAATAGGAATTGGGAAATTTTGACAGATTGGGGTAGCTTGATGTGCTGGCCTCTGTACCCATAGTAGTTTGAAAATCTATACAATTGAAAATAAATATTCTTCACAGCAAAATGACAAATTCGATTCACATTTGCATATTGGAAGAAATTAAATTTTCGCTGGCAGAGTATTTGAATCGAAGAATCAAATTCTCGAACACCTTGAGAATTACTATTCTCTTCTTCTTCTCAATCGCTCTCTCATTGCTGAAAATCGTGATTCCATTTTAAATTGTCAACGATCTTTCTCCATTTGTTACGATCGGTGGCCTAGTGGAGTGCAGTGTTGTTAGTTACCGCCAGTTGCTCAGATATTTGGTCCGACCACCGTTTTGGGAATTGGTCTTTATGTCCTGTCACCATGGGATTACTATTCTAATCCACATTATTAATTAAGTCCAGATACCTAGGCAAAGGCAATTTCATAATGTAAATCATCTCTTCTGCTACTAAAATAATTTATTTGTTTGTGTGTTTTTCTTCCATACTTTTCTATTAGTCGTCATCTCGGTAGTCCCTTTCTAACCATATTCATCATTCACACAGTCCATCCATCGTTTCTTTGGTCTTCCCCTACTCTTACAGCCCGACATTCATACTCGAAACGTAAATTTGTAAATTTCTTATATTTCAGTAGGTATCTTGTCAATATTCTGAAACTCTTCTGTGCCTATTTGTGTGTTTGTAACATGAGACGTAGTATAAACATAATTTTGGGTCAATACTGTATTTCAATTAAGAGTAAATTCTATCTCAACCATGGTGAAGGTCGTCTACCTATGTATGTGCTCGCAGGTCGAATTTCAAATTTGAGATGCGAGACAGGACGCTACATAACTTAATTTAGAACTTATTCGAATAAATGGTTTATATAGAATGGTATGCTGCATACGAATTAATAATAAAATTCACAAATGTAGATATTAGAGGGTTAATTTCGTTTTAGTTTGAAACTAATTTACTAAGGAATGGGTACGCTGTACTAGGTACTAATTATTGTTTGATAAAGAAGGAACACACTAAAAAGAAAAAAGTTAGTCACTTAAATAGTTAACGAAATAGTTAACGATAAGTTACTTCGATCGTAAATCGGTATTTTAATCGATTTGGCGACTCGTATCCTACCTACCTTCTCGAAAAGTTCGGTGATTCACAAAATTATAGTACTTTTAGTGGAGAAAGATTACTTATTCAAGTTTTAAGAGAGAATTGGCAGATATGTAGCGAATAGGTTACAATTTTGCACTGCAGATCATATTGCAAATGTGAATAGTGAAAACTCTTTAAAAATAAAAACGAAATGCTGTTTGTTGGTAATTTGAGAACGGCTGGACGATTTGTTTTTTTTATGTTCTTCAATAGTCGAAAACGGTTTTTTAGTAAAGAAACATTGGATAAGTTGCCCAGAAAATAAGAGAATTTTGGAAAAAAACAGAATCCTTTTTCCTATAGGAATTATTGAACGTCAAATATCGAAAGTCTATTAAGGACAGGCAAATTGAAGGCCGCAGAATGAAAAAGACACACACAGATGGTGGAGCCAGGTTTGAGAGCAACAGAAGCAACTGGACGTGGTAAAAGTTGTACTCAATCAAGCCAGACACTGAAGCAGATGGATCTGTTCAGAATGAACTTAGGAGTTATGATCTTCAAGAGTCAGGAACCGACTAGGCGACTAAGGAGAAGAAGTCTTCAAATAAAATGCATTTTTTGGTCTACTTTGAGATCTGTAATTGGCTGGGAGCAATTTTACAATAAACGCGTTTGGTCGATTAGGTGTTATTTTAAACTAGCCATACAGACGCCATTCAACATTAAACCACTAAACTAACTATATTAAACTTAAAATTGTTATGACCACAAAGTAGAACTGTTGTCCTATCTAAAATTATACTTTTTTTTTTTTCTATAAATACTTCCACGATACCTATACCGTTGCAGTACATTGCGTATTACCGTAAACAGCGAATATTCACTTCCCAGCAATTCTTTCTGCACAAAGTTACTTAGATTGATGTACAGATTGCTTAGATGACGGCTTCGTGAAGGGTTATTTTACACCCTGTATAAACCATCAGTCAAAATTCTCCTGTTCTTATCATATAAATATTAACACACACGTACAATTATATTATTTCGTCGATGTTGCAGAATCATGCTCACACGCAATAATTCACGTTTTGTGAAAATATTATTATTAACTGTAGGGTATGTTAATAAGTGTAATATGTGGGTATGCAAAAATATACCAGTTGTTACTCTAAATCGCAGTTTCATTCATCGCTTCCCGCTATTATATTTCATAAATACAACTGGCGACGAGGAAAACAGTTTAATTCGTGTAGTTTACATCGTTTAAGTGTGGGACTTCAAGATGCCTATCGGGAAAATTGAAGAATTTGACCTATCAAGCAAAAAGTGGTCGGCGTATATCAGACGCGTGGAACAATTCATAATCTTAAATGAAATTAAACCAGAGCTACAAGTTGCAACGTTGGTGACGTTGCCGTTGGTCGGAGCGGCCAGTTATGACTTAATGTGTGATTTATGTGCACCTAATCATCCAGAAAATAAAACTTTTCGTGAATTAGTACAAATAGTGGGTGATCATCTTGAACCTAAACGTTCTTCATAAAACGAGATCAAGCAGAAACATTGGATCGGTTATTTGGCAGCTGGCAGTCTTTAAAAAAGAAGGTCGAATGAAAGTACCTACTTAATTTACAATTTATGCTTTGTAATAAAGCAAAAATTGTAAATTAAGGATAGGTGTAACAATTCAATTCACAGGTTAATATATTCAAAGGATTATTTTCTTCCATAGTTTATTGGAAAGCATAGTTTTATTTGTTCGTGTTTTAGTGTCGAAAGAAAGTCGATGTTCGATCTGAATGCCAGACAGTTGTCTGTGGTTTCCTCATGGGAAATTATTTTAAGGTGGCTCTGCGAAGGAGGAGACGGTTGGTTGCATTCTTGGCCCGTCTATAATAGTAAACGATTTTATTTTTTACTAGCTTCTGCGACTTCGTCTGCGTAAAAATGTTTGTTCTCCCGACCCACCCCGTCGCATCGCATCGCCTGCCTGCGCTATTCATTGAAAACTTCTGACTTTTTCCGCTTGCTCAACACCTAAGGGTCCTAGCGTGATGTTTAATAGCCTTTCACAAGAATTGGGCTATCAAATGCAAAAAGATTTTTATAAATCCGACCGATACTTCCAGAGATTAAAGCTTTCAAACAAACTCATAAGACGGCGCCCACCAAACGCCGACCGCGCAGTGGCGCCCTCATCGTTTGTTTGAATATTTCTTTTATTTTAGAAAGAAAATGCAGAAAATAAGCACGTTACGTTGTGCTCCACAAGATTATACATTACTATTATTACAAACGGTAGTTTTACATTGTTTAGTTTTATTAAAATCAGTGGCCACTATTTTCCGTATCCTATGTGTTAATCCTGGTTATAAACTATCTGTGTACAAAATTTCATTCAAATCCGTTCAGTAGTTTTGCTTGATTGAGTAACAAACATTCAAACATCTTCACAAACTTTCACAGTTATAAGATTAATAGGAACTTCCTATTAATCTTATAAATGTGGAAGTAGGATTAGTATAGATAATAAACTAGCGAGCCACCCCGGCTTCGCACGTTTTTACGACTTGACAGAACCTCGTGATTTCTTTATTAATATCATCATCATCATCAGCCTAGCCCTTTCCCAACTATGTTTCTTTATTATATCTAAGTTTATTAATATAATATCTTCTGTCTGCGACTTCGTTCGCGTGAAATGTCTTGTTGACCCGACCCACCCCGTCGCGTCGCATCGCATCACCCATCCGCGCTATTGCTTCGTTTTCGCTAAGCATTATTTCTAACTTTCGTTCCTTTTGCTCGGCTCTTAAGGTTCCTAGCGTGATATTAACATTATACACACGATTGTACACATAAATCTTTCGGAATAAATTCTCTTATTGATGTTGAAAACTGCATCAAAGTTCCGTAGTTTAGAAGAACAACGCGGTCACACGGATAGACACGAAAAGCGACTTTAATTAATAATACTAGCTGTGCCCGCGACTTCGTTCGCGTGCATGTTAAAATCAAATTGAATTTAGTACATAACTGTTATAAGTTCCGTATATAATTTCACATGCATTCGGTAAAACGCTGTTATTTGGACATTACAAAAATACACTGTACAATGTAGGTATCTATGCAAGTATGTACGACAGATGCAGAGAGCACAAGTGTTTACTTTCCTAAGCTTGAAGCTAAATGCTATCTATATAAAGAAGTGCGATGTTGAAACCCAGTTAAATCCTGGATCAAGCTAGCGTAAAATTAATTAACAAAGACTTAAATAGATTAGCTGCTGTCCTACAATGTCAGTTAAAGAAAAAAAATTCTAGACTTTTAGGTGTAAGTATCTAGAGCACTTTGGATGACGACCAAGTACTTGGTTGCAAATCCCTAAATATTCGGCATTTATGAAACCGGACTTCGTACAGGCTGTTAGTCACAGCCACTATGTAAAGAAAATATGTTTATTTAAACATGACGCCGAGAAAGAACACAATTCAAAAAAGAACAAGTTGGGGCAAAATGCGTCACATCCACGCAACACGGCCATCGCTCAGCATATGAGCAATGCTACGATCCTATCCCAGACAGAGCCCCAGCGCACTTAGAAATCCGCACAAAGTACCAGTGTACCTAAGTACTAATATGATTTTAAGTAATTTGGTTTCAATAAACAAGTTATTTTAACATACTCCAATATGTAGGCAATTAAGTCACAGACACGGGTGTTAAAATAAATGATTAAGGTGAATGCGCAGTGGTAGACCGCGAAATTCAAATTTTCTTACGTTTTTTGCAATTTGCAGGTCAGTGTCAGGTTGTATCTTGATCAAAATATGATTCGGGACTATAATAGATATGTATTTACAGAATTATAGTAATTAAAATCATTTAAATATCTTTTTAATTTAGATTTGCACCATAAGCACTTTTCCATAAGATTTGTTTTTATGGTACAAATCTAACTTAGAAAGATGTATTAATGATTCTAATAATTATAATTCCTGTTACCTGTTATAGTCGCGAATCATATTTTAATTAAGATAGGTACAACCTGCCACTGACCTGGAAAATGCAAAACACATAAAAATTGAATTTCGCGGTCTACCACTGCGCATTAGCAAACAGTATTGACCCAATCTCCTTTTCATTATTGCCTAGACTAATGAGACTCAATTAATGTTATCGTTACGTGACTTCCGTGAGTCCAACGTGCATCAATAAAAATACTATTTATATTATGAGTAAACATTTAGTATAGTATGTTCTTGGACCATTTTCCAATAGTTCGTGTGCAAGTTTGTGCAACCAAGTGCAACCTTTAAATAATTGATTGTATACCTAGGTCAAACTGTATCCGAACTGTAACATTAATTTCTCGCCGGGATAACTGCTACCATCCCAACTGTCATGATGTAAGCAAGTTGTTAATAGCTAACATAAATTTCGGCTAACATTAAACGTAGTTTCAGCACCATCCAAGACGTTACAATTCTTGTTTAATTATGAGTTTTGTCAGATGATTACCTTCGTGTCACGCGTGCCGTAATGCTACAATAAGCAAACTATAATATATCCATAGAAACCCTTAATTACAAATATCTCAAATCATTACTGGTAGTACCTACCTAATGCGACATCATCATTCTCCTGCTCTTATCCCAATTTATTTGTGGTCGGCGCAACATGTATTTTTATTCAATACTTCTTTATTAGTCGTCATCTCGGTAGTCACCCCCTTTCTAGCCAAATCATCATTCACACAGTCCATCCATTGTTTCTTTGGTCTTCCCCTAATCTTATAGCAATTCACATTCATACCTTTCCACACGACCAGTCCTACGCAGAGGAATGACAACCAATTTCCACATAACTTTTCAGTCACCGGTTCCACTTTCAGACTAGTTTCTCTTATGTACTCATTTCTTGGTCTATCCATTTGCGTAACACATCCTTCTTAGCATTCTCATCTCAGCTGCATGCAATTGCCTTTTTTCATCCTTTTTGTGGACCCAACACTATGATCCATACAAGACCGCAGGTCTAACCATTGTTTTATCTTCCCCTTAAATTTAAGGGGAATGCGGGAGTTGCAGATTGTTCCCGTGATCTGCTGCCATTTAATCCATCCAGTGTTAATTCTGTACTTCGCCATTGCTTTGCACGAGTGAACCGAGATAATCGGAGCAGTCCGGAAAAAGCGCGTCATCAAGCGCTACGGCTTCAGAACTGGAGAGACGGCCGAAATCATTTAGTTTTGGTTCTGCTGATTTTCAAGCAAACATTCACCAGCTACGTTACTAGATCTCTAGTCCATCTTCACCGGCAACAACAATGTCATCGGCAAACAACAAGCACTAAGCTACAGCGTTTCTTCCTGTATTTCCTAAGTAAGAGCGTCCATAATCAACAGGAAGAGGTAAGGATTTAAAGCCGACCGTCGGTGCAAGCCTACAGTCACACTGAACTCGTCGGTGTTACCGGCAGCCGATCGGACGTCATACGTCCTACTGAAACCTTTCTCCTTCAAAGGCCCCAATGTTGCGTAACATTGCGGTATTTTATAATTTATTCAATTCAAATTCAAATATAAAGAAACTTTATATTTACACAATCACTTCAAGTGAACACAATATACATTTTGACATGAAATTCGTGATACGAATTGCACGAGTCACAGGTGTTTTAGCGAGTCGATTGATGATAATAAAATCGATGGTTTACCTTAACGCGGTTAGTGTAATCTTTCATAACTTCCGTGGGCAGCTACTTGTTTCTTATAAACAAAACGAACAATATTGTGTCAATTACAGCCCGAGTTTCAGTTTAAGTTTGGTTACTGAAAGTGATGGTTTTGGTATCTAGAAATTCATATGGATCGCGTGAGTTGAGCTCGATTTTATTAAACGTTCTCGTTTTAATAAATTATATGTATACCTACTTGTGCAAAATACAGTCCACAGTTCATATACAGGTTAAGATACAACACCCATTTTTTTTTCTTTACAGGTTATCGCATTTTTGGTTATACTCTCAATTAATTTTGCCATTCATAGTTTTCCTATAGAGAATGGATTTTCGGTGAAGTTTAATCCCATTTCTCCTAAAGAGGAGCTTAGACCGAGAACATTTGGCACATTGTATGCCAAAATTCCACAAGAATTTAAAGACCAACAGAACATCAGACGAGAAGAATTAGTTCTCAATACGATCTTGCTTCCCCAGAAGCCCGAAGTGCCGTCAGGATTTTCGAATCAAGTGATCAAATTATTATTTCCTACTAAATATGTTTATAATAGGAAAAGTAATAATATTACATTATCGTTGGCAAACCAATGGTCAGGTTTGAATTATTTGAACCTGCCCGTAGTCAGGCAGCCCTATGATGATTACAAGGTGTTAGTTGCTACTGCGCCGCCAAATGTGCACCTCGGTGGTGACAATAAGCAGACATTTATATATGTTGTATTCCCTGAAGATGGATCTAGTAGCGGCACTGGTGTCTACAATGTACCTATAGTATACTTTGTTAGTGGAAAAAATGAAAAACCTAATGCTACAAAGAAGGAGCCCGTAGATCCGATACTGATTGTCGACAGCAACCGAACCGTTACTGGAATAAAAAGTAAAGAAGTTGCCAAGTTCCTCAGATTTAAAAATAAATTGTCAAACCGCTTTGACTACTTTCTATCACGTTAAAGATTTGATTATTCGTATGTTATGGAAAGTTTTAAATTGATGTATTAAATGTTCTATTGATGTATTACATGTTCTTGATATCTTTAACATCAACCATTAAGTATGTTAATTTAATTATTTGAATAAGATTCTTTATACAAGTCGATGTTAGTTTCATTTCTGATATTTTCACCAAAGTTAAAGAAACTAGCACCCTAATTGCGTAACACGCTATCAACCACAATGTGAACAATTTTAAAGGTTATTTCTAATCCATTGCTTCATAAATTCGAAAAAATTGTCTGGTAAACAACGTAAATAACGCAATGAATGTGGTTGAACAGTCAAAATTATTAGCGAGTGCATTTAATGAGACCTCCTCAATACCAGTGGTATCTCGAGACTAGTAGCCTGGTGCCGTCACTTGGAATGCAGTTATTAAATAGTTATTTCAGATGTGCCACCAGGCAGCGTGGCTATGTTCGTAGGTACACATCAAGCTATACATAACCAGTATAAGCTGACTTCTGATTGTACAAAAAACCTATACAATACGATTGATATGTAGCCGTCTGTACTTAGATATTATATCATACATCTTTTATTGTAAGTCGACTGTAGAGTTATCTATGTAATATAAACTATTGTGATCAGAACGGTGATATAAGAAAGCCGTCCGCCTGTCTTTTAAGGAAAATAAATCACGACATCTGTCTGTAAGACATTGGGTTGAATTTTCAATAGTCAGATAACTTTTATCTAAGGAATAAATATTGCGGTTTGACAGTTTTTGTATAGAAAATAATGTTCTAAAAAAATAATTATTAATTATAATAAATAATTATTCTCCAGTTTTTAATAAATAAATTGTTCTAAGTTGCCTTGGTTTTGTTGTTAGAAATCACAGGATAGTCTAAGCATTCAAGCCAACGAAATGTCAATCACTTAACAAAGATAGGTATCAGTCAGTGGCAACCTTAATCTAACTTAAACAAGAAAGTTAAATTGTCATTCAAAGTGTCAGTGTGAAATTGGAAACAAACGAGTTGAAGTTGGTCCAGGTTGAGAAGGCTGAAATTAATAATATCCACAATTGTTTTTATTATGACAATTTTAAACATTCGTAATCGTAGCATCCTATAGCATATATAAAACCTTTATCCATTATCTACGAATGGTACCGTACGAGTATATATACCGCATGCAACAGAGAAATAAAATAATATTTTAATTATCTGTAGATACCCAGATGTTTTAATATACTTTGGTAATGAAAAAAAAATAATCTGGCATATATTCTTTTTCAAGTTTTTACAAAACCTTCCAGAGGAACGGTTTTTCAAAAATTGTTAAATCACTAGCTATTGTTAAATGTTACGAGAATAATGCAATGTTCCGCCAGGCGCGGTCGCAGCCCAAGATTGGGGGGGGGGGGGGGGGGTCACCATGGGTGCCTAGGAATACTTTAAGGGAGGTATATCTCCTCGTTGGTCTAGTGGTCGCAAGCGTTACTGTGAGCATGAGGTCCTAGCTGGGTTCGATTCCTAGGTCGGGTAAAGTATCATTGGGTTTTTCCATCAGTTTCTCAGAAGCCTGGAGCCTAGATTTGTGCCAGGTTGGCACTTAATAACTGGCGAAATGTGGGTTTAAGTACTATAAATGAAAGTACACTCCTGCCTAGCTGTTTGGGGATTAAAAGCGTGATGTGAAGGTTCATGCACATACGCCAGCACCATCACATCAAGCTACTACAATCTGTCAAATTTCTTTAAAAGATTTTCAACTTTATCGCTACAGGATAAGGTTCAAGGTTGATTGGAAAAATTTTACAGTTTCGGGTAGCTTGATGTGCTGGCGTCTGTACATCTCCATTTGCACATTACTTATGTATTCAGGGACACAGCTTTCACATGAGGTTGTTACTTAATAATGCTGCGAAATTGGTCGTGTGTATTAGAACGTTAGAGCATGTAGGGTGGGGAGAGCGAGCGAAGCGATCGAAAATTTTAACAACCCGCCTCGGTTTGGTCAGGTTTTGTTTTATATTTTCAAGCGGAAATAGGAGTTACATTGTCGACTTATGCTGGCAAGCCCAAAAAGCGACTAGTAGAATGTAGAGTAGGAGCGAGCGAAGCGAGCTTGAAAATTTTGCACATTCGGATAGGTTCGATTTTATTTCAATCATAAAATCGAACCTATCCGAATGTGCAAAATTTGGTGTCAATAAACGAAAATGCGGCACCAACGACACCGACTTCCGAAATTAAAGTTATTTTTCACTTTGTAGTTTCTTTTTTGGAAGTCTGTTGTTATTTTTTTGTAAAAAAGCTTTTTTTTTAAATGTGTCGGTAAGTAACACTTTCTTGATGATGATTATATTATATACGTATGTGAGATCGACTTAGAGTAAGCATCTCATGATTATTATCTTGAAAAATAATAGGACCCTTTTCCCAATAGTTCTTGGCCATAACGGATAGGTCACCGCAGTTTCATTTTGAACGTTATTTTTGCATTTTTTCGGCTATCGGGATACATTCTACTCTATTAAAGGCGGTCTGGTCGGTTATCGGCGTTTAAAGTTTATTTAAGTAGCTTTATCTACTTCAACATGTAAAATACTGGCATTCAGCTGCATCCGGTTAGACTGGAAATCGACCCCAACATAGTTGGGAAAAGGCTAGGCAGATGATGATCTACTTCAACATGATTTTTTTTTTACTTTTTCAAATGAAGCCTGATCACGCGATATTTTAGGTATTTTTTGATGCGAATACACACGCGGGTGCGCGTGCGCACTCATGGCGGGAGACGGCGTGCTTTTCCTGAAAACCATTGTACGAGCGGACTTTGTTATCACGATGCATTTTAAGTATTGAGTCCCTCTAATTGCACAACAACTATTTTTTATAGAAATAATTGTAATAACTAAGTTATGGCCGATCACGCTCTTGTTGTACACACTGTACTTACGTAACTAGATACCTACTGTATATTTTGTAAGACGAAGCAGTAGCTTTAAGAATTTCATGTAGGTATTTAAAAGCAATCAAATAGTACATTACGATACGTATGATTTAAGTAGTCCATTATTGCACGCATTTATAGACCACTTAAGTCACGTTTTGTAGCACTGCATGTGTCCTAAACCCTCACTTAAGTCACGCTTTTATTTGTAAAAATGAACTACTACACTGACCTCTATTGTATAATACAGGTCAGTGTATAAATATAATTATTTGTAGAAGCTCGTATTCGAGCAAATTACTTTCGGAACTCGTGCTTATTCTGTTACATTTATGGAGTTTGGAAAAAAGGATATTTTGGTCAACTAGGTATCTAATCTTTTATTTGTCATGAGGGCCATATTCAACATGCATGGCATGCAAGTCGTTTGGCACAAAAAGGCGCAAGGCAGAAAATCTATCAGTAATTAGGTAACTAAATATTATATTGAAAATATACCTAAAATTCACAACTGTGAAGAGTTTTAATACTTAATCTACTACTCTGTCAAAAAAAGATCAATAATACACAAAATATTAGTTATTTATTCAAATTTATTTTATTGCCTTCAAAGTATGTTCCTTCAGAAACGATAGGTACACTTACGCCCACGAATAATACAATTATATAAAAAAAAAACGCTTTTTCCGGAATTGAGTTTAGTTCTCGCCGCGAATTCTCCTTTATGTCTCTACCGAATGTAAACGGGTGCCACGAAGTGGTAATTTGAGTTTAGGTAAAAGAAAGAAGTCGGCTGGAGCCATATCTGGTGAATAAGGTGGTTGTTCGATTGTATTTGTTGAGTTTTTGGTCAAAATTCGTTCACAATGATGGCCTTGTGCGAAGGCGCATTATCGTGGTGCAAAATCCAACAATTTTCTTTCTACAAATCTGGCCCTTTTCTTCGAATTTGCTCTCTTAAACGCCGCATAACGCCCAAATAATATACTTTATTTACCGTTTGACCTTCCGGTAAGAATTCTGAGAAATCAAAGAAAACAGTCAACATGACTTTGACTTTTGATCGACTTTCTTTCTTCGAAGGCGCCACTCCGAAGCTTGTTTATATAGTTTGCATGTCAAACTCGTAAACCCACGTCTACAAAGTAAACAAATGATTATTTAAAATGATACGGATCGACTCGTGAGACACAGAAAGTTCAGTTCTCTCAAACTTGAATGAGGATTTTCAGTCAATTGAAGACGTTGATGGCCTACTAGGGCGAGTACGCTATTATTATGTATATTATGTCAATGGGTGAAAATGTCAAAATGAAAAACAGTTACGCCAATCAAATAAAAAAAAAAACAAAAAAATTAATTTAGAACCATAAACAAATCATCCATTCCCGATACTTTTTTGACTGAATGAATATTGATTACGACACAATGACCTGTATTAAACAAGTACTGTTAAAATAGAGGTCAGTGACGACATTAGTAGATTCTGTGTCGTTCCCAAGACTTCTAAATTACGGAAGAGGTTCAAATGCATTTGCAATTTGTAATATTTTTTTTTTTTTTCAAAGTCATCTCCCTAACAATAGCTATGACCAAACCCTACTTCAAATATTTCGGGGAAAATATAACTGGGTCACTTTTATGTCATAATTGTTTATGTTGAACATTTGTTCTGCAAGCGTATTGTTCGTCTGAGTATAGTCATCATGATCAAAAGAAACCTCATCCTGGCATGGTTCGTTCACAATATCGGACAATCTATTGCCTCCCTCACAACACAATGCTTATCTACTGTTCAGGATAATATATCAATTTTCGCAACCGCTTCAACAGTGAGTTGTAAGAATAACAACGAATATTGGTTTTGCCTCTCGTGGTTTGAAAAGCAGACTTTCAATTAATTCTCCATTGGGTTGACTTGGAGCTGAGAGCCACCTATGATGGGAAAACGAATACAGTTTTAAAGAGGTGTTCGACTTGTCGAAACTGTCTGGTGATCAACAATCGCTTCGAGACATTTTGTATAGATGGCGCAGACAAATTGATTACGTATTCGAGACGCGATGTCGCCTACGACGCGCCGTGATTTTTCGTACAAGGCATAAAACGCCAAAAAAAAGCACGTTTCTTGTATGAAAAATAAAAAGGGGGATACCCCTTTATATTAATTTCATTTTATTCTTTATTGTTAGAGCGGTAATAGACATAAGCACACTGAAAATTTCAACTATTTATGACGGTTCATGAGATACAACCCGCTGACAGACAGACGGACGGACAGCGGCGGCTTAGTAATAGGGTTCCGTTGGCACCGTTTAGGTACGGAACCTTAAAAAGTAAACACTTGAACATTTAATAAATAAGAATTCTCTAAAGCTAAACAATCCTTATTGTTTGCCGCGCGTAAATTCATGCTGATAGAAAATCTAAAAAAATAATTGAAAACCCGCAAAGTATAATACATTTATATATGCCTATCTAAATTGTTTATTTACTAGCTGGATATTTACAGATTATACGCAGCAGCGTCGTCGAAAAGAACACGGTAACTGTATTATGGTTCTGACGAAGTGGGGAAAATAGATAAGTATAGCCTGTAGGTACATGATACACCAGACACCGATGTTCCCAACATTTGATTTACATTTTTAAACATACCTACCTGTATTTCCCGAGGTGTTAGGCAGGCAGGTTTCTTAAAGTACATCCAGACACATCTCATTTCATCCACCATCCACACACACACATCCATTTCTCATTACATTTTTAAATTATAACCACATAATATTATAAAAGCGATAGTTTGTGAGTGTGTGTGTGTTTATATGTTTGTTACTTCTTCACGCTCAAACGGCGCGACCAATTTTGATAAAATTTTGTGTGGAGGTAGCCGACACCCTGGATTAACATATAGGCTATTTTTTATCACGAGATTCCCACGGGATCGACACTTATGCGGGTGAAACCGCGGGGCGCAGCTAGTATCTAATAAAGAAATGACGAATCAGAGATGTCAATGTGAAAAAGTGTCAAAATTACTTCGCAAAGGTCCAAATTTTAGTACAAGGATTTTTTTCCCCTTATTTGTCAAATTTTTACTATCCACGAAGAAAAATGTCCGCTTCTTACTTCGGCAGTAAAAGTGAGATCCTATACTTAGGCGTTTGTACAGAGCAACCAAATTAAATTATTTGTAACTTTGACTATGTCGTTAAATCTAATGGAAGTATACACCTACTTCCACAGACTAAACTCAGACTTACGATAGAAGTATTACCAAATTTTGATGCTTTTTTTACTTCCGTATATCAGGGCCCTAATTCACTATGACCACCTAAGGCGGGTTGTTTCACGTTCACGTCCACTTGACGTACACCTATACGTCAAAATTGGCGCTAACTATCGTCAAACCAAAAAAGCGGTGATTTTAAATGACAATTATAAAATTATGGGTAAATGGACTTATAAAAGTCTGTGTTGCCGTACGTCAAATTAACGAGTACGTAATCGTTATTATTTAACGTACCTACTTATGTTACGTTAACCAAATACTTGAAACAACCGGCCCTTGATGATTCCTTACTTCGAGATCGCGTCAATTCCTTAGCTAATCACGGCATCTGCTAATAACGTAAACTCTATGTGGAAACAAACAGGAACTTCATTTGAGAGTCCATTTTTTTGGCGCTGTTAACGCGCGGGGAACGCGCGGGCAACTCACGCCATAACTCGTTCATACAAGTGGCCGCAGTGAGGGCGCGCGGGCGGCCTGCGCTGGGACCGGGGTTCTCAAATTAATTCGAGCTTTTTTCTAGTAAATATAAGCGTTCTTCATCCATATTATATTTTTACAAACACTGGACACGACAACACTCAGAACGAAGCTGCGTTCCACAGCGGACAGGCAGATCGTGCGCGTTCCCGCACCTGCGTCGCTCCCCGCCCCGCGCTGTCAGTCTGGCCAAGCAGAGCCAAGCACTATGACACAATGAACGAAACCGCGCGAAATGGGCGTGGTTTGAACTGTCAAAATACCACGCCTTACAACCGTACGTGGTTTGCACGTGGTAAATTTCCGCGGGGAATAATAATTACCATACAGAATTGGGGCCCAGTACTGCGAAACATGACATATAAGTGTGAAATAATGGTGAAGAAACGGCCAAGCCTCATATTTTGACTAAGGTGTAGGTTTTGAAGTTAGGGCTTGTAGAGTTAGGGCGTGTAGAGTTAGAAGCTTGGCTCTACTTGAGATCTGATAACTTTTTGATAGTGCGAGCCATGTGGTCTCGTCTTGGCAACATTTTACATACAAATGTTTTTGGTGGGATTGTATATACTGAGACGCAAGACCGGAGATGCAAGCGTTAGATAATTCCGAAATGCTAAATTTAACTATGAATTTCATACTCTATCTGGCAATTACTTTCTATCAGTATTTTGAATGACCAATGCAATGCCGTACTGTGCCTGTTCAGTACTATCAACGGTCACATTGCCGGTTAGATTAAGCCGTCTGAAAGGATAACGCTAATATCACCAACTATTTGCATGTATTGCCATCTAAACTAATATTATGAAAACCTTTGTACATGGCACAAGTCAGGTCAACAAGCTCCCATAGTGATCCATACTACACTGACGACCTTGCTCATATACGGCAAAGAAAAACGTGTGTGTACAACAACAAGAGGCAACATTGTTAGTTAATCTCCAAAGGAACTGATGATATTTAAAAAATTATTTCAATGATGGAAAGCTAAACTATTACTAAGTGCCGTAGGTTATTTTGTCCACGCGGACGAAATCACCGACAGAAGCTAGTCTCTGATTAGTATAGGCTAAAAACTGCAAGCCTTATTGAATCTAAAAGACAATTTTAGATTCAATAAGGCTTGCAGTTTTTATAACATTAATAAGCATGTGAATACGGAAACATAACACTCATTTAGAGAATTCTCCGAAAATTACACAGGTGGTCGTACTTTTATGTTTAATTTCAGTTGAATCTCATCTATCTGCAAAGATTACTTTTCTCTTTCCATTCTATCAGTTAAATAGGTTTCCCTAAAGGAGCCAGGACCAATAGACACCTCAGTCTCAAGCAGATTTGAAAGCAAAGGGGGATGAGAAGACATTTTGGAATTCATTTCCATGAAAATACGTAGGTTTAATGGACTAGAATTGCTTGAGCCCTTTCTCTATTATTGTGTTTAATCCGAATAAATTGAAACTGAGAAGTTATCAACGCTAAAATGAAATGGGATTATATGCTTTTCGCGCGTGTTTTACAGTTTCAAATTGAATGATTGATATCGTATCTTTATCCGTATACCGGAACTAAGGTTTTCTGCATCCTTCAAATGTGGTTCTCTGTATGGAGTCGAAGTTTGTTGCATTTTGCATTGATTGTGACAGATGAGATTTAATCTTATCTCCAGTGCACGCCAAAGTTATCACACTTTTTGGAAGATTATCTATAGTTTACTAATTGATTGATGTATTGTGGTCATTTGGTCTCTATAGGATCCTACGTCTGGGCTTGGTTTATTGTAAAATAGGCTGATTGATGAAAATTGATATCCTAGTTAACTTTAGTGATTTATTTCGTTTCAGGGTCCGTATTCTCTATGAAACAATGAATGAAACTGCGCGAAATGATCGCGAGGTCGGTTGGCGTGATTAGCTAAGGAATTGTCGTGGTTTTGAAGTAAGGATCCATTGAGTGTGAATAGTCTTTGTGAATTAGGGCCCAGGTACAGGATAACGAAAGAAGAGGGGCTTGTGGCTAAGTAATAACAGCCGCACGGGTCGATCGAACAGGTTAATCCGTGGATGGGTGACCATTTCTACATACCAAGACCCCTCCGTGCCTCGGAAAGCACGTTAGGCCGTTGGTCCCTCCTGTCATTCGTGGATATTTGACAGTCGTTACGGGTCGTCAGAATCAGAAGCTCAAAAGTCTGACAACCAGTCTTACCAAGGGGTTTCGTATTACCCACGCAGTAACTGGGTTGTGGAGGTCAGGTAGGCAGCCGCTCCATGTAAAATTATTTAGCTGCATTCGGCTAATCTGGAAGCGGAACTCATATAGTTGGAAAAAGGCTAGGCACATTGATTTCTCTAACCGTCGTGAAAATACTTTGGAAATTCTGTCATTTGTGGAGAGCGAGCGGTCTGAGAGCAGTCGCCCGAGTGTGCCAAGTTATGTTATTGATTAGTTTGAATTTCTACCCAAAGATTTCCCGTAAGACTAACATGTTGGCTTTGTCTGGTTAGCCTGCACCGTTATTATTGGACGCCCGAAGTGTCTAACTATGGTGGAAAACCAGGTTGGGGATGTGCGCCAAGTAGCATAATCAAAATCAGCCTTTAATGTTCCCACTGCTGGGATACAGGTCTCCTCTCTTCAAGAGTGAGTGGGCTGCAATCTATCACGCGGGCGCGTGCGGGTTGGTAGATGACCCATGTCATTGAATTTTTGGTTCTAGGACATTTCCTCATGATGTTTTCGTTCACCGTTTTGGGAGCAGTGGTGATGAAATTATTTACACAAAGTAGGTAAGGCGCCTGCCTGGGTTCGAATCCACGACCTACAATAGGCATTGTTCATATTTTTTTAAATGTTGTAATTGAAAAACCATTTCGAGGAATAGTGTTACTAATCATTATGGACTAATTAATTTACGAAAAATATTAATATATATTGATATTTTTGATAAAATACGATTGACCTTCTGTGCCCTTCAAATTACGTCACCTGCGACCGTACAGTTTAGTATCGTTACCTCAAAAATAAAATAAAAAGTAAGTGGCACGTATTGTCTACAATCCGCCAGTGTCAAGTGTAAAATTATAATATGTCAAAAATATATTAAATTTAAACATTTCGACTTGCCTCTTATTCATCTCGTTTATAAATCTGATTATGTTGTTTCAACAATCGACAATATTTAATATATCGGAAGAGCTATGGAATACAAAAAAAATGGAATGAAATGCTATGGAATGAAACATTTTAATAGATTGATACTTTGACACTTCGATAGGTGTGGATGACGTTGTGTTAACAGATTGAAATTTTTTATTTCTGTACTAGTGAGGCAACAGCACTTAATCTTTAGTGCCACTGTAATCTTTAGTGCCACTGATGACGTAACCTACCTTAAAATTTTTAAATATTTATACAAAAATAACTATTGAGCCAACCATCAAAATATTCAATTAAGTTTCTCAAAATGCTCTAAATTTTCAAAAAATAAAATAAAATCTAATGGTTACAAATTTTGGACAATCCCCAATCATGAGTCGTGGCCGTTACCACTGTGCTCCCGTGCCATGTAGAACTTACCTACTTAAAAATAAGATCTAATTTGATCTAAATACAAAGGATAGGTAGGATATTTCTCTTCTCGATCTTGAAGCGCTCTTTTTCAATCGGAATTGGAAATGCATATTAAGGGCGCTCATAATTAAACCTGGCTGAATATTTTACTGTGTGAATTTAGACAAGGAACATTATCCGTTGGCATCCGAAAGTTCTCATCAATTCTCGATTTTCATATGACTTATTGGCATAGGCGATAACCCGAAGCAAAACTTGTACTATAACTTTATAAAATTCTTCACTCACAAATTTCTACGAATTTGGCTAGAATTTTGAAATTGTAAATAAGTTTAATGCCGCTCTGCTGAGAATGGATTCCTGAAACTCATCGCTGAACAACTCTTACACGTGCACACAAGAATTAATCGTGAATATACTTTAAAAGGCGCTTATACATATTTTACAGTGAGAGAAATTCTCACAGTAAAATATTGTCTTGCCGTTTTATTCCGCAAAGGTTTTTCACAAGAGAGCTATTAAGAATTCTTAAACAATTTTAAAACAGGAAATTGTCTTTATTCAATTCGTTTCAAAATTGTTTTATACGGGTAATATTATTTATGGAAGGAAATTCGAGTTTGGTGACTGAAACTTGGAAGAATCTTTATTTTGATTAAAAAAGATTAAACCGGTTATCATTTTCAATTATTATAGGTAATGTTCGAGATGGAATGAATTTATTGCCTTAAATGTTGGTACGTGGGTGTTTTTAAGATATATTTTTTTTGTAAAACCATTGGATTTGGATTACAGTTCACAATAACATTATTTTAATACTAGCAGCGCCCCGCGGTTTCACCCGCATAAGTTTCGATCCCGTGGGAGATAAAAACCATCCTATGTACTTTCCCGGGACTCAAACTATATCTATACTAAATTTCAATTAAATCGGCTCAGCGGTTTAAGCGTCAAAAGGTAACAGACAGACAGACAGACACACTTTCGCATTTATAATATTAGTACGGATGGATAGGTAAGTAATATTATATTGGCTGTTGTTGGTGTTTTATCCCTGTAAAAAAAATTATAAATGAATAATGAAATTTGAATCTTGGTAGTTGTGAAATAAAAAAAAAACGGTCAAGAGCGAGTCGGACTCGCGCAACGAGGGTTCCGTACCATCATATATTAACACTGCGGTGGAGAATATTGTAGTTTTAGGTCAGCGCCACCCCTTGACTGAAAGTAGAACTAATGAAATTTTTGTCGATGATTTCTGAAAAAGTGTGCTATTTAGAGACATCGTTTTATTTCTCCTGTAATCTTTACATAAACTTCTATCACATAGAATACTTTCAGATTTTTCTCTGCAAATGCAAACTTCAGAGATAGGTAAGGGGGCGGGGAACGGTATTTCTTTTTACATTTTTCTACAAAAGTCGAAAACTATGCGGCCTTAAAAAAATATTCACAGATTTCGTACCTCACACTATCGAGCACATTGGAAATGAATCTACGGAATAAATTTTTGATATCATTCTTCGTTTTCAAAATATCGAGCGCCAAAATCAAAAATTCGGAAATAATGTTTTTTTTTTCATTATTTCGGCCATAACTCTTTTCGTTTTTGACTTTCTCGAATAATTTTTTTGCACCTTACAGCTCTCGTGAATACGCGTCTTTTGAGCTATTTTTTGAATATCATATCTTCACAACTCGCCGAGATACCTATAAGGGGATCGCACTTTTTCGTGAAATCGGAGCCTATACTAGAGCGAACGAAAAGACATTTCTAATTTCAAAAGAAAAAATGTTTGAGAATGTGCAAAGAGCGTTCTTTCATATGATACCCCACATGCCCTAGTGGCCCTACTTCGAATTTTTAAGACCCCTTTCAGTCCGTGTTGCAAAAAATATACTTATATATTATTTTTATTTGTTTCTTAATTGTAAAATAGTTGGGCAAACGTCATCTAAAACTATTCAAAATTTCAAGTTGATAGCATTAGTGGTTCTTGAGATATCCAGCTGTGACAGACGGACGGACAGACAGACAGACAGACTTAGTCGCACCATAAGGGTTCCTATTTACCATTTTGGTACGGAACCCTAAAAGAAACATGCAGAAAAAACTGACTTAAGGTTCTGTCAAGAGAATGTACAATAATGGTGGCAGGAATAGGACTAGCAACCCGGTCGAGTCCCATGGATTTAGTCATTCTGAACCCCCTGCGTTGAAATTTTTCTTCAGTAGGTAATTTACAAAAAAATAAATTTTTTCATAGAATAGTGAAATAAAAAATAATAAATAATAATAAACCTATGCGTTCAAAATAGCATTAAACATCATTTTTAGGGCTGGAGCAGAAAAAGACTTGTTATTCCTCTGGATTTGCGTAGAGGCGACTAAATATATTTACAAACACTAATGAAAATAAAAATATTACAGAAACCATCAAAAAAAAATCCTACTAACCAAAAATTTTTTGAATAAAGGTTGAAAATGTGCACCATTTAACCTTCTTTCAGCTAGTCACAGCATATTTTTTTTTGTACTATCTCTGACCTATCTAGCAAAACAGCTGTTGCGAAGATGTTGTTTTTTTTCTAGGTAGAACGTCAGTGAAAAAAAAAAAAAAAATTTTCATAGAAAATATAAACACAATAAAATTTCTTGGATTACACTTAGACTCAGACATGACATGGAGGACACATATTGAACAAGTATGTACAAAATTAAGTCGTTATTCATATGCCATCTATATGCTTCGTAGAGTCGTAAATCAGAGTGCACTTCTATCAGCTTACCACGCTTACGTTGGTTCGATACTGAGATATGGTGTAATGTTTTGGGGGAATGCCACTGAGAGAGAAACAGTCTTCAAAGCTCAAAAGAAATGTATCCGGGCAATATGTGCATTAAAACCTACAGATACTTGTAAACCACATTTTATAAATTTAAAAATATTGACATTGCCATCGCTGTATATTTACGAACTAGCATTAGATATTAGAAATAATATAAATAAATATGAAACTTTAAAAAGTAGCAGGCTTGCCAGTACACTTCAAGCAATACGCCATAGAACGGTTATGTTTGACAAAAGTGCGTTTTGTATGGGCCCTAGAATATATAATAAATTACCTAATAATATAAAGGAAGCAAATAATTTTATATCATTTAAAAATAAATTAAAGAGTTTTTTGATCAATAAAGCATATTATAAAGTTAATGATTATTTAAATGATAAATATAATTAAATTATTAAATTAAACAATGATAATAAAATTACATAATTAATAAATGTCAATAATAATATATGTTATAGATAATGTTCAATGTGATGTCATGTATGTATTGAAATCAACAAATGTCTCTTGCAACCGTGTGTGTACTGCCAGAAGTGTGAACGTAAACGAGGCCAAAATAGTGTGTAAGGATCGTAGCAGGTGGCGTTCTGTAATTATCTGCCTAAGCAGACCTACCCCCATGGGAAGGCGTGAGTTTATGTATGTGTATATTTTATTCTATTAGATATTTGCACACCTGTTAAGGTAGGATATGGTTTAAAGAACTGCTGTAATTATGTATCACCTCATGTACCTACCCATATTCAAGCAAATAAATGATTTGATTTGATTTGATTTGAATGTTCATGTTGGATACTAAAAGAAAAAGTTACTTTGTGGTACATTTCCAACGTATCAATGACCCAATAATCTTATAAACTTTTCATGCTTTGTTATTTCGTGCTGCAAAGGTAAGTTTGGCAATGCTGAATGAACTGAACACATGCCTGTTAATTTCTCGTCTCGAGTCGAGATTGGCAATTCGAGATCTCGTGTGATTAGTCTTGTGTCGAGATTGACCATTCAAGATCTAGCTCAGCAATCAGGTCAGATTAAGATCTCATTTCAATCAGACCGAGATTGAAATAATGCGTTTATTTTAATCTAAAATAACTAAACTTCTTAGGGTAATTATGTTATACTTACTTTGTATACAAATAAAATTTAATCTCGAACCCCAATGATCTGATCTGTGAGCACATACATCCGTACTGTATAAATCCATTAATTATTATACTGAAAATGCCTTTTTAAGAAGCATACTGCGACGAGATTGTCTTCCCACGAGATTTTATCTCGAGAAAAGGCTCGAGATCTCGAATCTCGTGATTGCATTCCCTACTCGTAACTAATTTTTCAGTCTCAGTTTGTTTTTCGCTTGAAGTTTTACCGAATGTTCTTGTTCAGTCTTCCAAACGAAATTTAATTTAAAATAAAGAACTGATTTCGCCGGTCCAATCTTGTCAAAAACGCAACCGCTGTGCGTAAGTCTCTGGGTTCTATCCAAAGCAGGGCAAAGATTGTAGAGTTTTTTCCTTTAGTCATTCTAAGAAGCAACCCGAAGTCTGGATTTGTGCCAGGTAAAAAGGAAAATAAGCTCGCAGACTTTTCCATAGAACTTGCACATAACTGGCGAAATGTTGGTGTTAATTTACGTCTGCTAACCCCTTTGGAGAAAACAGGCTTGATGGTATATTATGGAAAATATGTAACTATAAAGTATGGTCAGAGGGGATTGGCTGTAATATGAAATGTTTTTATTACGTATTCAACTGCGGTTTAATGTTACCTACACATTAAACCGAGATGATTTTAGAAATCAGGTCACCCAACCGTCGGCTGGTCGCTGCTCGTCATTTACGACCCCTGTGTGAAGTTGGATGAGCAATAAAATACTCTGGGAGAGTTCCGACACTAAACTGTGTCGTTAGTCTAAACTAATATTATAAAGAGACACGATTTGATTTTTTCACGAAATTATGCACACGTGAAGACCATGACCTGGATTAGGATACTTTTTATCCCGATGTTCCTGAGGGATCGAGACTTATGCGGGTGAAACCGAGAGCCGCAGCTAGTTAAACTGTTACTTCATTACAGTTGTTGGCGTTACTAAAAACTGCCTATAGTTGTCCCAAATGTGTTGGGATCGACTTCCAGTCTGACCTAATACAGCTGAATACCAGTATTTAAATTACCTATAACGTATTAAGTCAATATTACGTCATTAATCATTGACATGAAGTATTTTTTTACTCCGTTGGTGTAATCGGAATGGCGTTCCAGTGTGAGGATAAATAAATAAAATAAAATAAATTAATTATTTACAGCAGGTGTAGGTTTAGGTAGGTACTAATAACGCAGTCTGGACTAACAAAACGCCCGTCGTTGCTACTACTACCGCAATCACGCTCGTGCTATGCTGCGTTTTTTCTCTCTAGAGGTACCTATTTTCCCCATGCCCTGAGCGAACACCTATTTTAATCTAAAATGACTTTTTAACCCTCGGATTAGACGTTTTATTGCAACGTGGCAGGTAAGCCACCGCCATCTTGGTTCACCGCAGTCCTTACTCTTTAAAATGAGGATTAAAAATGATAGCAGTCGCGATGTGCCTGTAATCTGGGCTATAATTGAGAGATTTTACTGCACCGTTCTCAGTTTAACTACGGCACTAGCTAGGTGTGCTTTAAATCTTTATACCTAATGTAATTACACAGATTACTTAATAGTCTCGCCATACAGCTGCTTTAAGTCTAACTCGGCTGTGACGCACAATTTGACTTTTATATATTATATTTATGTTTTTTTTTTATTTGTTTTTTTTTGGCTTTTGCTTCGTGGACATATAAGACAGAAGGCGTAGCTAATAGCTATCGATCGATCATTGTTTGTAATCCACTCTATTGAAAGAATTCCTTAGTCATTTCAAGAACTTGTTGACCCATGGCTATTTTAGGAGGTTTTTTTAAATTTTATTTTTTACTTTATCCTGATGGATTCTTGTTTTGTAAACGGGAGGACTTTGTAGGCCTTTTAGACTTTAGATCTGTACCTAGACCATTTTTTATATTATCAAGTACCTGGTACTTGTTGACAGGCCTACGCTGTCCTCCCATACTTATTGTAACATGAAAACATTGTAAAAGCCAACTTTTTTTAAAAGAGCAACCGTGGAGTTTCTTGCCGGTTCTTTTCCATAGGAAACGACCAATTGGAACTGTGCATCTAGCTTCTGACGTTTCATAAGTGCCCATGTAGGTTTATGTGAAATAAAATATTTTGATTTTGATGGCTCATCAGACCGCGGTCTATTTTTACCAGACATAAATCAAAATTACAGTAGGTACCTACGTATTTACCTGAAACTAACTAAAGGTATGTTCCTTATAATTTTAGAAATTTGTTAGTGTTCAAATGCGGATTCTCAAGTAGCGTTACCTAATTATACCCTGATAGCATCGTGTAGAGGAAATTAAATTTTCGTGAGGGCGTTGCATGCTGAGAGTCTGCTTTTAATGATTAGATACAAAATACTGCTAAAAACTAAGACTTCAATACAAGGGGGTTACCAAATCTATACAAATAAATAACATTGAAGTGTCTGTTTATACCTAATGTCAAAATAACATATTTTTACTAATTGCATATGAATGAAAGTATATACGGTAGGTACATACTCACAAAAAAAAAATTGTCTGTCTGTTCATTTCAGCTAATCTCCGGCTCTAAGGCTGTGCCGATTTTCATGAAATTTAGTATGGGGATATATTGAACCCTGGAAAAGGACATAGGCTACTTTTTATCGACATACCACACGGGTGAAGCCGCAGGCGGGAGTTTCACAATAAAAGTGCCAGCCGAATTAGTGAAGGTAAAGAATATGATTGTCGCGGTTGGTCCGTGGATAAGTGACCATCTTTACATATCAAAACCCCTCCGTGTCTCGGATTGGTCCCGGCTGTCATTCGTGGATATTTGACAGTCGTTACGGGTCGTCAGAATCAGCAGTCCGAAAGTCTGACTTACAGTCTTACCAAGGGGTATTGTATTACCCAGTAACTTGTTTGTGGAGGTCACATAGGCAATCGCTCTATGTACAATACTGGTATCCAGCTGCATCCGGTTAGACTAGAAGCCGACCCCAACATAGTTGGGAAAAGGATAGGCAGATGATTCAAGATTTTAAATTTGTCTATGAATTTATTTACTGCTTGCCTCCTACGTATCGTCAACGAACTGGGTAAACTAACTCGAACTCTGCCGCAAGCAATAATCTACGTTGATCACGTATGTTACCATAATTATTTCGGTGACGTAACATGATTTAACTGTAACGACATTTGAACCGTCAACATAATATCTAGTTGTCCTTGTTAACATTAGCACGGTTGCACGGCTACTGACGCGTTTAAAAACATAACTATTACTAGAGTATTATATTTTCTGTGTTATTATATTCCGCAAACTGAGGTCAAATGAACAAATATTTTGAAATATTAACGAAAATGCGGCCAATAGGTACCTACTTAAATGGTACCATCTAAATAAATATACACTCATTAATATTCAAAATAACGCAATAATGACTATGTATTAGGTCGTATAAGTTTCTATACTTAGTATAGTATAGTGTCTATCAAGTTATACATAACCAGTATAAGCTGACTTCTGATTGTACGAAAAGCCTATGCAATGCGAGGTCAGCTAAAACTGGAAATATATAGCTTGATGTGTAGCTGTGTGTACAAACAGTACATCGAAGGAGGAGTTTGTGGTGCATCACAAACCGCGTTACGTTACCTCACGTCAGGGTCAACAGTTTTGTTATTATAATGAAGAGAAAAAAAAAACAGGTTTTTTAACATATTTATTAAGTGTTCTTGATATAAATCTGATGCCGAAATTATTGATTGTAAAATTCTCACGTAATATAAAAAATCGTTTGACATATTTGATTTAAATGGAAATGAACAAGAATATCTTATTTGGAGGAACGTGAATGAATTGCAAATAGAAATGTACAGTCGAAATCTGAACATTAACGATGCTTGCAACAATACAAATGAACAAAAACAAAGCATAATAATATCGTTTCATGTGCTGGAGCTATTCTTAGGGTACATAAATAAATGTAACTGATCGCATTTCGAGATTACTTTTACTGATTACTTTCACCATTAGAGATGGCTCTAAGTATATTTTTTATCAGGAATGTGCATTACAAAAGTAAAATGAAGGAGAGACGGGCATTTCAAACCGACACACGAATTAGTATTGCCTTATCAATTCAGTTTATCGTCTCCAACGACATTAACATATTACTTAAGGTATTCGACGTCGGGCGACATTGATAAATTGGTAATTTAGAACATATTCTACAACGGTACATCTTAAGTAACATGATTTTGGAAATAAGAATAGAATACTCCACATCGTCATCGTCATTTTCAGTCGTTTTAGTTTGTAAAAGTTTACTAACATAGTTTTAAAGTTTAGTCATTGTTACTAATAGGTACCTACTTTAGATTATGAGTTCTTCTAGTCCGAAATCAATAATATATTATACTAGACATTGCATTATAAATAAAATTGAAGTGTCGGTTTGTAATGTCAAATAACAGCTTCATACAAAATGCATATGAAAATAGTTGGTACGAACAAATAAAAAAAAAAAAAAATTTTGTCTTTCTGTTTGTTCCGGCTAATCTCTGAAACGACTAGACCGATTTCGACGGGACTTTCACTGGTAGCTAATGTTATAAGTAGTAATATAGTAACTTAACTTATACTTTTATTTTATAGAAAGAATTAGAGTTCCGCGCAAAAAATAAAAACTTATGAAGTCCAATACGCACGCGAACGAAGTCGCGGGCACAGCTTTAGAATATAAGAATTAGTCGGTGTGTTTTAAAAATCTTACGGTCGAATAAAGTTTTGTAAATGTCTTACACCCGATCTTCTTACCATTGTTTAAGGAGTTCGGGCCAAAACCATTAACGCTGTTTCTGTATACAGATTTATATCCAAGTATAAATGGTTCTATAGGTACATTTTCGACGCCAATTGTTAACGTAATGTCCTTTCTAGCAAGATACACTTTGAATTATAATGGTCTCAATTATTAGAATCAAATTAACGCGTCATTTAGTTTAATGTAAGGAGCATAATGGATAAATTAACCGTAAGGTAATATACGTGACACGCCGTCCATTTATCTCGGCGATCGAATTTGGTTAGCCACATAATTAAATCGTTGATTAAGTAACAAATGACACAAAGTGAGTCACACTTGTGAAATCTAGTGAATTCCAATACATTCTAATAAAAACAAAAAAAAAAAGACAATTTACATTTGTTTAAAGTATCTTACCTTAACGAAATTAAAACTTTATGATAATGGACAGTGAAGGTTACCAATCCGTCGTCCTTAATATACTCTGAAATGAGAACAATGTCATAATTGAGCCTTATAAATATAAAAATATATTTCCAAGGCGCTGAAACTGATAGCTACACTTTAAGTATTCGAGCCGAATTTATTAGGTAATTATTTTCTGTGCAATAATTTTTTTGACACTAACATGATGATAATGAAACTGGAAAAATAAAAGGTTTTTAAGTCAATTGCCCGAGGAGCTGTCGTAGAAGTAGTTTTTCATCTTGTAAAATAATTTTAAACTCCAGTCCTATTTTGGCTTATTTTATTGTATGTACTTATAGATAACTAATATTTACACTAGGTACTAAATTAAATGACTAACTAACTATAGAAATAAATACAAAACAAAAGGATGTTCAGGCGTCGAAGTAGGTACTCGTCCGCATCGCTGTCATCTGGAAACGTGCCCAGAGGACAGGCAGCATTGCCACGTTGCTTATTTTTATATCAATTTTTGTATCAATTATAGGAAGGTCAGTCAATTTTCCATGGTAGGTAGAGCAGAAAACCATGACATGTCAATCAATTTTTTCTATTCATTGTTAACAATATTTCAAGCATAAAATAACGTTTAGGCATGTGCTATAAGTGCAACTTTGTATAATAACATATATTAGCATAATAACACATAAGCGCTGTTCATTTACATGATATGAGATCTCGTTCAGTACATTTTAATGTGAATGCTGAGATAACGTGGCTGCACAAGCCGACACAATCGAAAGTAACGTCTTAACTTTATGATCAATGTGTGTATTGTTTAGTTAGGTTGGTGCAACACTAGTTTCACTATGTTTTATTGAAGAGTGACGTAGAACGACCGATGTCCTATCTTCAAATAACGCTTCTTCTGCATAAAAATTACCAAAAAGGTATTACAAGCTTCTGCCCGTAACGTTGTCTGCGTAAAATATCTTGTTTCCCCGACCCACCGCGTCGCATCGCATCGACTGCCTGCGCTATTATTCGTTTTCAGTTAGCGTTTTTTCTTACTTTTTCTTTTTGCTCGGCTTATATGAGTCCTACCGTGATGTTTAAATAGCTTATAGCCCACGTCAACTTTATTATTCGTAATACAGATTATACATAAAAACTAAAAATCAAAGCTCATTATGAAATAATGTCATTTTGTCTAAAGATTAAGATAATCAATAACCTTTACCACAGAAGTCAAGGTGACTGTTCGTGTCTAATAAAGAGCAGCTGTCGGCTGATGAAATTACCTTTCAGGAGGTTCTCCAAAGACACTCGTCCATATTCCTCTAGTATTTGTTAATCGATACCAAACTTAGATTATTTTATTACTCCAATTTACAAACTTAGAGCCTTTATTAAAACGGTATCGTTATATTATATTACATCGATGCGCCTAATTTTCTAAATTAAAATAGCAAAGATGAAGAGAACGGATGGTCATGTTTACATCACACCAGGGAGGCATTTACGATCTCGTTGCGAAATCAGGATGCATGTGCCAACTTTTACTTTGCTGCTTTGTAAACATATTATATATAATAATACTAGAGACAATATTTTAAATGTAAAACAGAAAATAAGCTGGATCGCACACTTACATACTTATTACAAAATGAGGTTATTATGTAAATTGTTATGCAAAACTTTATATTTTTACTGTTTTTGTGTGTGTAATGTTACTAACTGAGGAAAATATTTTTTGGTACCTACTAGGTACCTAAACTACATATTTATGAGTGCAGCAGCGTTATTTATGAAGTTAAATATGACATCTGTTTTTGCAATCGATTCACATAGGTACTACACCGCCTACTATAATCCCGGAAAAGGTTAAAGTTAGCGGTTCCATTTTCCTTTTCCACATATTATCATCCTGAGTGCGTAAGGTTATGGGATTACCCGCTTAAAAAAGGTATGAACCACTATTGGTATGTTATTGCAGTAAGGGGATAGTCTAGAATTTTGGGGTACAACCTTCCGTGGGTAGGGTACCGGCGATAGAAGCTGACATCTGAAGATCAATTCTCGTAATTGAAAACGTTCAAAATCTCGTCAAAATGTAGCGAAATTAGAGGTATTTTTGATAGATTGAGACTGAGATTAGAGGGGAAATTCTCGTAATTTTAAGAACGTTCACAGTTTGATCTCAGTCTCAATCTGTCAAAAATACCTCTGATTTCCCTACATTTTGACAAGTTTTTGACATTTGTTTGTCGCCGAGATGAGACTGCGACTAGATTTTGAACGTTTTAAATTACGAGAATTGGCCTTCAGACTGTGAACGTTCTTAAAATTAGGAGAATTGATCCTCAGGTCTGTGTTCATATTTTATTCTGTTGAAAATAATCAAACTTTGCTGTGAATAAAGTAAAGGTAATAAATAGGTCTTGGCCAATATTTTGATGCTAATCTAAATTATTCGTAGAAATAATCTTACTGAGAAACTGTTCCTTGAAATGTTTTGTAAGGAAGAAAACTTGTATTTTAACCCCCTTACTAATAAACGTTGAATAGCGTCTGTATAGTTACACAACGCTTTGTCTTCTTCTTTCGAAAGTCAAATTACTGACGACTGAAAGAGAGAAATCGGTGCGTAACTATTAGTCTGATATAATACGTTTATTAGTAAGGGGGTTAAAGTGGATAAAATTAAGAGTTTTCAACTGTTTACGAGAGTATAATTTATACTCTCGCTCAATATTATTGAGTGGAATTGCAGCCAGACTTAATAAATCGAGGATATATCGCGTGTAGAACAGCCATTGGCTAACGCGAAGCGCTCGCTTCTACAATTCTTGAACATTGTTGTGATAGAATTATCGTCGAGTTCAGGGCGGCAGGGCAAAACGGAAAAACACGCAATTGTGTCTTATTCGGTACAGTTTTTGCATTTCATGACCGCGCACTCATTTTAATGAACTTAAAAGTCATTTGATTTCAGTAGTTTGAATGAACATTCATTGTAATTCGACCTAGGTAAACACTATTCCTATTTAGGTATGTTGCAGGTCTCGATACTGTTGCGGGTCCCGAAACAGTTAAATCAATTCACTGGGACTTATGGGGCGTAATTGTCCGTTTTATTGCTGGCTATTCTAGATCCTGGCTTACTGAGGTTACAGTCTACGCATGGCCACGCATGTGTGAGGAACGGTTAACGTACAATAACTAAAGCCCGCAGGCACCATAAATCACCATAGCTACTGTTTCCTAGAGGGGTGACCGTCACATGCGGCCGTAATGTCTATAAATACCTACAAAGCGTTTTTTGACACCCTAATGTCAAAAACTGGTAGGTAAATAACGACAGATGTCATGAGGTCCCTTATAAAAATGACCGATGAAACCGTAGTTTAAATGCGTGTAGCGATAAATGTTTCTATAATGGGTCAGTTTCTGTCAATAGTTTGATTATATCGTTATAGTCATTATTTATACTTAGGTAAGTATAAATTAAGATACTTAAGTAATTTAAAACTAGGTTAATCGTCGTTTTCGTACAGCTTATTTATGCATGCGGAGTTTACCTATATGTGATTGTTGCACTGTTGCATTCACACTTTTGCATGTTTCCTTTAGCATAGAACCTGAGTAAACTATCGTTGGTAAACCAATAAAATAAATAAATAAGTACTTAGTGGAATCTGTGTTTTCCGTTAGGTATAACCTAGAATCTTCAAGTATAAGTGAATGTTTTAGGTACATCTAAGTGTTCACCATCTCCCTCATCTCATAGCCTTCCATAATCCATATTCTGAACTCTCACGACATGTCCCCCATTCCTACGCGTCACATCACATGCCTACACCTTTATTGTATGCAAATAAAATAATCTTGATTCATTGACCAACGATTAAAAAAAAGATAAATGAAAGTCGAAAAAATAAGTAAGTACTTATGTCAAAATTCGAGACTTGTTATTATTTTATTATTCATTCAAAGTGCCTGTCATCTGATGGTTTTGACCTTTTTCTGCGAAGGTGTGTAAAGCGTCCTTGTCTAATGGAAAGTCCTTAGGTATGGCATTTTTTAAAATTAAATAAATTATCTTCATTTAGGTACCTAAATGTTGGGTTTGATGATAACTTCAAGTCTCGATCCCGTTGTTATGTCACGGGAAAAATCCTGATGGTATGTACAACTACATACACCATTCATCCTGTATATCATAGCTGTAATAGGTTATTCATTCCAGCCGAAAATGAATAGGTAAGATTGGACGACCACAAAATTCATTTTATTTCGAGTAGGTACCTACTTTTTAAGTGGTCTGCAATGCGACTATCTCTACAGGTTTATGTTATAATAAATATGTCATTTAATATCTTTTTAACCGACTTAAGACTATTAAATATTAAGTCCATAACGTAAATATTATGTAGAAAATACTTTAGAAATTTCTTTGAAATATTTCTTAGCTATGATGAATATCTTTGCGCAGAAAGTTTTTTTTTGCAATTGGTAATCGTCTATGCTAAAGTAGCTGCTTTTTACGATATGAACGTAGTCGGAGAACTTTTTACGTTTCATACTTATTTTTTTTTAACAAATTGAGCGGTTAATCTTTATTTTATTTCTACTTATCTACTTCATGTTATACAGTGTGGCAGGGACAACGACGCGCGAACTGTGTAACGTTGAATTCACACATGATTCTAGACCCTCCTAGCGAAGACATTTTTCATCAATAATAAGAGAAATCTGCTGTTTCAAGTGCAATACCTACCTATTGGTCAAAATATGTATGCTACAGCCAATTTTTTTTAATAACCCTCTAAAAATGTCAACTCATGGGTGGTCTAGAACCACGTCTGATTCCATGGTAACAGGTTGTGCGTCGATGACCCCTGCCACCCTATATGTATACAGAAATGCATACATACTTTACATAATTAGATTACAGCCTTACATTTGCAGATTATACCTACTACATTAGGTGCGAGCCATTCCAAGCAATAAGAAAGTTAGAACAATCAGTGGTCGGTGAGGCTTATTACACAAGTAGCGCATGACATGATTTCCCAGCTTATTTCTATGTGTTGTGGCTTAAATTAGGTCAACCCTTTATTTTCAGCGAGGGTCGTGAGAGGAAACTTAAGGATTATGGCTAGTGGGTGGGTACTAGCTTAACTATGTGTGAGTAAATGCAGATAATGAGAACCAAATATTGCGGAAAGTAATCCACCACACCTGGTTATAGACTTATCTACTCACACCTGGAAGTATTGAAAGCTGTGCTTTTTGGTTCAGTACATATTGCATAGTTTAAAGAAACATTTTCGCCTACCTATCTGCTATCGGTACCAAAATGATTTATGATATCGTCTCTCGCATATATCGCCGGGAACTGTAATGAACACTTTATAACAAGTAGTTGTCTGCAGCCTGTCGCTGGCGTGCGATAATTAAGTTGCAGTGTCTGCACACAGAAACCTAATTGCTTTTCCATTAATTTATTATGCTATTGTTATATTGATACAAGCACGGAATCAGTCTCATTGTATTTGGCTTATTGTATCGTGACGGCAATTGCCAAACTGTATTGCACTATTGCACCAATTTAGAGAATTCATAATGATAAAAAGTGATGGTATAAACAAAAGGATTACTTCACAACTTCCTCTCTTGCATGTACGTATACCACGTGGTCGTATCAAGAATTCTTATGCAATCATTTTACGAGTGCTCGCATTGCTCTCACACGGTGGAGCGTTACTCGATCGCCGCTTGACCGCAGCGACGTCCACATCTTTTACCATCAGCCGGACGTAAAGCATAGCATTACGGCGCCTTACATTTAACTATCAAACTGGTTAAATTCACTTCAATAAAAAAAGATTAACCCATGCTGTTGAACCGCCGTAAATATCTCAGTATTGCTGCAACGGATCAAGAGCCCCATGAGAACACTCTTACGTAACGTCCACATGGAGTCTGTACTACCAATTAATTAAAGTAGATAATTAGTGATAATTTGTTAAAATCCACAGAGCCGCGATGTGCAGGGAAGTGAACGGACACATGCAAATGGCATTATACCACTGTAATACAAATTTGCCGCTCTGTTTATAACAATGACCAACACATTACTCATGCAACACCTGTTTTTAAATAACTCATACATATCAGAATAATAATATTTCAGAATCGGGTATTTTAGAGTATTTGAACTAAATCGCTATTTAGCACCTATTGCCTATTGAAATTAAGTGAAAGGAAATGGCGCGTCTTCGCATGATCGTAACTGTCGCGGTAAACACTCGGAGTGCTATAAAATGTTCCGTTGTTCAAAGTTCTTACGTTTTATTGGGCTGTTAAATTGCTGTAATATAGGATTAAGAAATATTGTCTCGGCAAAACGTCCGTAGTGATAAACATTTTTTATTAGAGACCTGAACAACGAACAATGTAACATGATTTACTCGTAGATTAAGTAGTCGAACGAATCGGGCACGAGATCAAGCTTTCAGTTTCGATTGCATTTACAATATAAAGTTCGCGTATTGCATTCAATTGATTTCAAAACCTTATGTTTCAAAATCATAAATAGGTTCTAGGTATTCGAAATTGGTTTAGTTGTGTGTGGCAATCTGTTGTAACATAGTAACGTTGTTGCCGAGAACGAGATCCTGAAGAGCATTCTCAAGTCTGCAATGAATCATCACTTAGTGAGAGTGCTCTTAACACTACCTTGAATTATAAATCAGATAGCAACAAGCACGTAATAAGGCCTTCACACCTCTCGCTCGTGCTCACAGACTGCAGCTGTATTTTAGTTTGCTGTAGGAACTGCTTTATCATACATTCTTCATTCAGCCATTGTCCTTTGCGACAGTGAGATGGCGATTGTCGTCCAGTATGGGTCCGTCTCTGTTTGTAGGTACTGGAAAAATGATGGCTTTAAGTTTTTGTGGTCTTCTAAGAGATTTGTGCTTCGTTTCTACCATATTGTTTTTTTTAATAAGGTATTTAGAACTAACACTTTAAAGTAAAAAAAGCAGAAAAGCACAAATATCTGCAACAGGAGAGTTAGTTAACATAACATAATCAGCCTATGATGTTCCTACTGCTGGAACACAGGTCTACTCTCGGTGTGAGTTTTCTATTTCGTTTCGAGTCATAATACACACGTATTGTTAGTATTTTATTTAGGTAAATATACCCACTCTAAAGGCGGTTTCGCACTACGTCCGATCCGAATCCGATCCGTCAGAATTTAGAACATTCCCAATTCGGATATCTTTAACTCTGATTCGGGTCGGATGTAGTGCAAAACCGCTCTTACTATACTGAAAAGTCAACCAGTCTCGTCTAGCTTCGTATACATCCACCGAGGTATTTAATCGTCTAGATCCCGGTAATACGCTTCAGTAATTCAGGAGTTTAATTATTTAAGCGACCAGTCGCAATCAAGGATGGGTTACTTACCGTCGGATTCCGGCTTAATCGCCCAAAATAACAGCTCCTTCTGAAATTACTAATGCGGTGGATTGTGTTTATGTACCTACGTTGATAATGTTAACGAAGGTTTTTGATGCAACCGTTTTTATCAGTTTTAGGCAGTTTATCAGAGCAGTGATGGCCCAGTGGTAACGGCCGCGACTTACGAGTTGTAGGTCGTAGGTTCGAACCCAGTCAGGCGCTTTACTTTGTTTCAATTATTTCATCACCGCTGCTCTTAAAAAAGGAAAATATCGTGAAGAAATCGGCATGTATATACTAGAACCAAAAATTCGAAGAAATGTGACATCTCCCAACCCTCACTGGGCCCGCGTGGTGGATTACAGCCCACTCCCTCTCACTGAGAGGAGGCCTATGTCCCAGCAGTGCTGGGATACTGATTATGTAGGCAGTTTTGAACAAAGATAACTTACAAAATGAGATGCTTTTACCTTACAAGTTTACAGGTTTCACAATGCTGAGTGTATGGCATAACGTACGGATTTTTGAATATTATTATTGTTATTGCTCGTAAAAATACTGCAAAATAATAAAATGTGTTTAGTTCCCACTGTATATCTCAAGAAGTTGTTCAGCAAGTCTATCTTTAGAAAGAACTGTAGAAGATTTAGCTCACGAACTAACCGTAATCTTCAATCTGAAGCGGATAGCGATATAAAACTCAATTACGTTTCTATCTTAACTTTTAACATGACTTGTCGCTAAATCTTGACATATTCACAGCAGAAGTTAAGATGGATTGAACCAATCTTTTCGTGCAGAACAAAATATATTTTACCAAAACCACATTACATACAATACGTATAATTTATATACCTACTTCTGATAATTATTTTTGTGGACAAATGAGAAACCTAAAAAGCAAATAAGGCGAAATTCCCGAAGAAACAAAGCCTAAACATATGTTTACTAAACAAGATAGATAATACATTCAGAAGATAATTAGTACAACAACGCGATCGAATTGCTCAGAATTCCTGATAATATTGTGTACTCGTATCAGAGTCATGTAGCTTCATGCAAATCATTTCATTGCTCAGCTTTTGGTACGCTTCCAAACATCGAATGGTTTGACTTACTTCTACAACGTATTATCTGTGGATTAATCATTACCATCTTTTCCTTCAGGGACAAACAGAATTCTAGCAGTACGAGCTTTACTGGATTCGATTTCAGTTGCTTTTATTAGTGAGATTCGAGTCAGTAACGTGTTCCCGCCTTCCGGCGTCCGGCGGCCGGTCCAGCAGAATGGCCACCGTCTACGTGGGTTATCGTGCACGTTAAATAAATTATTCAACACCGACAGACCCTTCGCAGATTATTCCGTCCCTGTTACTCCTAATTCTTCGAATAGGGTGTAAGGGGGACGCGTGTCCGTTACGTAAACATGTGGAAGAGCCGATGATGAGTACACAAAGGATTCCATTTATCATTCGCTCGGAACACTGTCATTTGTGAAGTGTTTAGCGAGAGTCGTGCCGCGTCGATAGATCGCATGTTAATGGCGTTTACCTTAAAAAGATATCAATATTACACTTTTTACCGAATGCCTTCACGGTCATAGTGAGATGCTAAAAATAGCTCTCCTATTTTATGATTTATTCAGGTTGAGTTTACTGTAACACTCTTGATTCTGAGTCATTAATCAACCCATGTCAGAAACGTCGCCATTCGCTACGGCAGCAAGGCTGAAGCTCAAGGGAATATTGTAGGGTAGGTACAACGAAAATGGTATTTTATAGGTTGGGCTCAAAGCTGTTTTAATTTGTCCCGTAGCCTTTAATAATAAAAAATAAAAATTGTAGAAAGGGTTGCGACATTTTCGCGAAGATTTATAGGTAATAAGGTATTTACTCCCAAGTAATGAAAGGCGTCACAACAATATTTATGTTCGTGGTAAAATAAAGCATCAACAAATATTTATTTAGCAGAGAAGGGCTGTTACATGATAAGGAACAAAAAAAATTCCCAAATGTTTGATGATTTTCCACACGTACACGCATAGGTATGCATAGATGTCACGGGCAGTATGTTATACCGCTTCATATATTCGTCGATGTCATCATCATCTGCGTAGCCTTCTCCCAACTATTTTGGGGTCGGGTTGCAGTCTAACCGGATGCAGCTGAATACCAGTATTTTACATGGAGCGACTGTCTATCTGACCTCCTCCTTCATATATTCTTCGATGTGATTGTCTCAATTTATATCTAGTTGCCAAAAGTAAAATACTGCAATACAGTTCTAATGATGACGCACACATTTTGTCATTTTCGATGGTCGTGCATCTTTTGCAAACCACATGCTATCCGTAAAGTTGTATGCGTTGGCTTTCTTTTAATTTATTTGTCATTCATGTCGCACGGCTTGTGGTTGGTTACGTTGACTTTTGGTTATCTGTTACCCAACTTTTGCATTATCATTTGTAATCACAACAACCATTGTAAAACGCCTTCTTTGTTTTTATGGCTACAACAGTTATATTCGTATAGACGAATACTGAAGTAGGTAATGTTAAATTTGGATTATCTAAAATTTATCTCAGTATGTGGTCGGATGCAACCAGTAGTGTGGTATGTCGACCACTCACCGGTGACGTCATTTAGTGAACGTCGGCTACGATAATTCTTAAGAAGCATTTATGGTGTAACAACTGATTAGGGATAGTGATGGACCAATTTATGGATTTATACCGAGTATATTTAGATGTTTACACGAGAGAGTCAGAACACGTAACGTTCGAAAAAAAGCGGCGCGCGTGTTGGTGGAGACCTTCGAAGGTCATATTCTATTGAAAACAAGGTCTCGAAACGCTTTGAAAATTCTTCAAAACCAGTAATTAAAATGTAATGGAGTGTCACATCGGAATGAGGTCGACTTCGAGTGAGCATCCGCGACGACCACTACATCGTTATATAAACAATTAGGCGTTTCGAGAGCGTTAGTGTTCTTTATTTTATTTTCCTTATTTCGCGTACGGCACTCATTAGGCGGTACTATGCGCGGGTTGTAATTGCGGCCTTATTTTCACGCAGTTTGTGAGTATGTGTCTCACGTTTCGCGATAAGTGAAACGTAGTCAACACACTGCACATGGCCGGCCCCCGCAGGTTCAGAAGAGAGCGAAAGTGGATTTGCTACCTGATGGCATTTTTAAATCCGCGTCTGCTACAGATAAACACAGCTTCAGATTTGAGCTATGTTGTAAGAATTGTTGATACACGTGAAAAAATGTAAACTAAGACTTACTAAAGAATTATTAAGAATGATGATTTTTCTTTAGTTATTTTTTTTTCAGGTTTATACATATAAATTACGTAGTTCAATATTTAAGATCTGTGTCGCAATCATCACATGATAGAAATCACACGATTAACTAAACTTTTAATGAACGTGCAAGCATGAAAAGTTAAAATGAAATTGTAATTTCAAACGCATTAGCGATTGAAATGGTTTGAACTGACGGCACCTTAATGTGTGGATGTGTGCTTCTGTAAGCGCCCGCGCAGATTGCTGCTATGATAAATTAATCACGCCGCGCCACTTTGTTGTTCTAATGAAAGTTACGAAACTTGTTCGATACAGACCGACAGACACTACATACGGATCACTCTCAATCAATACGTTCTAGTGGCTCTGATTATATAATGTTTGAATAACCAGGATAACGTTACTCTGTCTAGAATCGCATAAGTAGGTATAAGAATGCAGATTTTAATGTATGACTAAATCCGATATATAGGTTACAATTACTTAACCACTGTTATATTGTCTTAGATCTGAACTTCATGATTGATTTTGATTAGGTTTTCAGGCGCAAAAAAACCTGCCAGCCTGTGTTTGGTTATGAAATATAGGTAATATATTTGTATAATTAATTATGATTCGCATAACCTAATGGTTAAAAACTCACCCGGTGGTAATCCACCTATAACCAACCGAGAAGCAGGACAGGCAGGACAGGCTTTTTCCAGCGGTGGACATCTTCCTGCTGAATGATGTATGACATATGGTAGTTTAAAAAAACATTTTATGGCCATCAAAGTGTTCACAAACTAAGGATGGACTGACCTGATAAAAGGAAGAGCAGATTTCTAAACTAAGCGGATTACCTAATCAACAAAATTTTAGAATCACAATGCAAAGCACGAGCGTCGGCGTCGGACAGAAGCATGCGCATACTTGTATGTATGGAAAGGGGATTTAGTCAGATCTACCCACACAGTAATATATGTAAATTCGTATGCAGTATTGCAGATGTTAAGGCAACACTTAGTGGTAGTATGTGCGTAGATTTGAAAACGTTGCGACCTTAAATTGGTCGCCAAAGTTTATGCATGCCTTTTTAGTGCCAGATTTTGTTTAGTAAGTTCTGATTTCTTAGTGTAATAAAACTGTTATACTTCAGTGTAGGTATTTATTAGGTGCTTTGGTACTACAATATAACAACTTTGATAACTTATTATTTTAATGCAGATGGAGACCAAAAATGTAAAACACCAATAAAATTGTGCGTCCGACCTAGACGGGATAACCGAAGAGGAAAGCTCTGCCATTACTTTTCACTGACAGCTTTTCCTAAGAGTCACACGAATTGAATCGTTTCGGTGATGCCAGTACAATAAGTCGATTACAAATAATCGAATATAAAAATAAAATAAAAAATTGCGTCAAATAATCCAATTATAAATCAAAACTAAAATGCGTCTAAGGGTCTGAGTAGTAAAATATCGGCCGTATCAATTGAATTTTCTTTATGTACGTACATTTATTTTCTACATAGGTAGGAATATCATATAAATGTACAGACGGTCGATAAAGTTTATTAATTCCACGTTTCAGTCACACGACAAATACCTGCAATTATAAAATGCAGCTAATTTTCCGGTACGCGTTAGATAATTACAGTAACGGCTGGATATCGAAGCTTTATACAACTTTAATCAAGTTCCACGGCAAAATGTTATACATTCAAATCGGTCTAGAATCTATGAGTCTAGATTATTTGCTATATCGATAGTAATAAACCCCTTATTCCGCCTATATGCATTTTACCTACGTATTTACGATCTGATAACTGACGTTATGTAACGAGGTACCTAATGACCTACCTACAGCAAAAAGTACCTACTTTTCAATGGACCACGATTATTGAATAATATTGTCTTTAAGTTTTAACCGATACTTACTAACAAAATAAAAACGGTAGCAAGTACGGCTGCGGACTTTCAGGTCCCGTGAAGCCAAAAGTGTTGGTAATTGGGTTGCAAAATTTTTGTTATAAGCCCAATATTGGAATTCTGCACGACAAATGATTATAGGCTCGTTATATCGATTGCTATCTGGCTAGAATTGTCTAAACTTTAATAAAAAGAGCTCCCAAAATACGTGCTTTGGAGATGAGTTTTTAGATTTACAAAATAATTGGACATTTTGAAAGATCTAATCATGGCCAGGCCATATCATTACATGGGCACCACAGCACCGCTGATATAACGATTTTATGATCAATTTTGCAGTACCTATGTTGTAGTAGGTATCAGTAATGTATTACATCAAAGTAGGTATGCAATTGACTTTGTCGTAAGATAATTTGCAAATTAAATATTCACTTCTCGAAATATATGACAAATATGTCTCTGTTTGATTAATTCACATTTTATTGCACAAGTAAAACGTCGAATAAAGTGCCTCATCCCAGTATATGTCTGCTGGCATCCTATCAAGTATTGGGCTAAGCAAAAACACGACGAATGTTTGCGCAATAAACTTGAGCGATCCTTACTTACAGAAATACCCACGATGTAATAAAGCCGATAGCCCGGGCAAAAATAATCTTTCTTAACAGGATTTTTGATAATATTAAAATTAATTAATAAGAAAAAATTGGACTTACCACCTCTCGTAATAAGAATTCATTTTCTTACTCTTAGAATGTTCAGATAATATTAAAAATTTTAATAAGTAGGAATTTTAAATTGAACAGAATTTAAGATTTTTGTATACCTAACATAAAATCCTCCATAATATATGTAGTTCTTGCCCAAAGAATCAAGAGAATTTACCGATACGTATGGCAAAATCGTTGGGTGACCATCAGAAGATTTTTTGTAAAAATCATGTAGACGAACATTATACATATACCTATATGTATTGTTCTATAATAGAAGTGAGCAAGTACATAGACCAACCTTGAGTCGATTCGAGACAGCAGTTGGTGTAGAAAAGAGCATAATAAGTATTTAGCCACAATTCCTCCAACACCGTTCCTTATAAAGCTTTTAAATAAAATTGTAACCGCATTTCCTTTTAAACATTTTTCATCTAGGCTTGTTATACCATTAGAGGAAGTGTCGTGTGATTTTATTATGATAATAAATTTTAGCACATAAACATAACTGGCGTGCAAGCGGGGCTGCGGCGGGAGTGGGCTCAAGTGTCATTCTACTCGACGACTTGCACACTTTGATAACACTGTGCCCCTTGTACAAGTTTTGTAGATACTCCAACCATACTGCTGGGAAATGAACTTTATATTTTGTGTGTTTGGATCATAAGTTGTTTGGTTCGTTCTCTAGGTTGAACAAAACAAGATAATGTAAGCATTTCTGTGTTGGGACGGATAATAAGGAACAAGCTTATTATTATTAGGTAACAGGGCACAAATCCATTTGCGCGGGGCTACTGCGAGTTTTTAACCGACTTCCAAAAAGGAGGAGGTTATATATTCGACTTTATGTATGTTTTTTTTTTATGTATGTTCACCGAATTCTCCGTCAATTGAGGACCAAATTCAATTTTTTTTTTGTTTGAAAGGTTGTACTTTCGAGGTGGACCCATTGTCATCAAGTTGGAATCTGATGAGAGGATCCCATGGAAATCGATGGAAACCCTCAAATTTTATAGGCAAACCCATAGCGATTTGGGTATTTTTGAAAGTAACTTGAGCATTTGCTCTCGGAAACCATCATTTGGTAAAGTGGAGCTGATGATGAAGACCACAGATGGCCATGGGAACTACTCAATGATAAATATTTCACGGGTTGCGATTCGATTACTTTAATATGGTTGCTAAGCAATTTATGCTGGTCAAAATTTCACGCGTATGGCGAGTGGTTGTAGAGGAGTTCTCCTGGTTCTTACCAAGAGAACTCCTCAACAATTAACGTCCCAGCATCGAGAAAAGAATATTTTGTAAAAGGTGATGAACAGTTGACATTAGGCTATTGTACGAGTAACTTAGATAAATAACAAACTGTACCACAAATTACTCCCGGTTGCGACTCTGGCCCGACGAGGCAGTTAATTTTAAGGGGTTTTAACTATTTTAAGAATATCCGTCGTGCTATATACTCTTTATATCGAATGATCTAAAGAGTGTAGCAAAAGACAGAGTATTCACAATTTTATCTATTGCGTGGGGGGGGGGGGGGGGGGAAATTTAACATTACATTTATATTGTAATTCCACGAAAAACAGAAGATTACCTAATTCTCTAATCAGAAGATTTTTCATTTCTTTTTAATTTTTTTTTTTCACAGGAATATAATTGTCATTTTCATGCTCTTTTTATTTCTTGACCCCCCCCATCATCTGCCTAGCCTTTTCCCAACTATGTTGGGGTCGGCTTCCAGTCTAACCGGATGCAGCTGAATACCAGTATTTTACATGAAGCGACTGCCTATCTGACCTCCACAACCCAGCTACTGGGTAATACGATACCCCTTGGAAAGACTGGTTGTCAGACTTTCGGGCTTCTGACTACCCGTAACGACTGTCAAAGATCCACGAATGACAGCCGGGACCAACGGCTTAACGTGCTTTCCGAGGCACGGAGGGAGAGAGGCTCGATATGTAAAGATGGTCACCCATCCACAGACCAACCGGCAAACGCGGCAAGCGTAGCTTAACCTGATCGATCGACCTGTGCGGCTGTTATTATTTAGCCACGGTCCCCTCGGTCTTGACCCCCCCCCCCGCCTCGATATTAAAACCTGGCTACGCCCGTTTATAGGCTAGTTATATAGATTAGAAGCTATTTTTTTTTGTGTATTTATGTAAAAACAGAAGAAACCTACATTGTAATTGCAAATTTCTGTAGTTTCAAAACTAGGTTAACGATGGTAATTTTAACTGCTGTAAACTAAGTCAGCTTATCTCTACAAATTCTACGTAAACAGTCATTACATTTTTATTTGATCTGTTTCAGATCAACTTGAATGGAAAGTTTATTTTATAGTATCGCTCCAGCCATTAAAATAAGTAGTATTAGCACTCAAAAGTTTCGAACGAGAACGTTGTAACATTAGTCTGATTCTAAACTTTTTATCGTACAAGAACAAAGTGTCGGTACATTATAGACTTTTTTTACCTACGTAAGTGCTAGAATATGTTGAAGTAAGTGGTGTTAGTAAGCTAAAGTGGCGGTGGGCTGCTTATGTTAGTCGAAGAACTGATAGTCGTTGGAGAAAATCTATCCTGAAGTGAAGATCGTCGAAAGCGCAGTGCTTATGGGAACCCCCTGCTAGATGGACCGACCCATAAAACGGTGGCCAGCAAAGTTTTTCACACACGTTCTAATACCTGATTCGAGTTGCTCCCAACAGCTGTCTGAAAAATAGCTATTGTATTTTCATTTGGGGCAGATTTTTCAATCGACCGATAATTTTCATTCGTGGAATAAGATTGACGTCTGACAGTATTTGTATAGAAGAACTGTCAAAAATTCAAAATTATTCCTCCGATAAAGTTATCTGGCGTTGGAAAAATCAGCCCCTAAACTGACGAAATTGTTGGAGCTCCTAATTATTAACATCGATTGATGTTCGATTCGACACGAAAGAAAAGAGAAGAAAGAAAGAAAATACATTTATTTAACACAGATTAAAAAACTTAAAAAAAAACAACCGACTTCCAAAACAAAATACTACAAAAAAGTAAAAAATAACTTTAATTTCGGAAGTCGGTGTCAAAAAACGAAAATGCGGTCTGAATGCGGAACTAACGACACCGACTTCCGAAATTAAAGTTATTTTTTACTTTGTAATGTTTTTTGTTTTGGAAGTCGGTTGTATTTTTGTTTTGTAAAAAAGTTTTATTTTTCAGTTTTTAGTTGTACCTACCCCACACAAATTCATATAACACTACTTGCTATCTGAATATCAGTGACAGGACTGACAGGAAGCTATTAATACATCACCAATTTAAACTAAGTGGAAAAAAAAAACGTATTATTGAAGCTAGTTCAAGCGAAGTTCATAAAATATATATGGGACGACGCCTGAAGCATAGGTACCTTATCCACTAAAAATGAGAGATTTTTTTAGATTAGAGGTACTCCAATAACAACTTTCACAGATATGAGGGTGTACCGTGGTATACTGAACACATCTGGGTACCCCTTTAGAGGGTACAGGCGTGATGTTACGTTGTGTGATTGCGTAAACAATGCATACATATGCGATAGCAGCAATCGCGGTTGATTTGTTGGCATTTATTGAAGAGTTCCGTTGTCTGTCTCCGAAACTCATCATCAGATCTTTACGTAATTTAAATGAGTTCATTTTGGAATAAACTTCTTTCAAAAAAAAAAAATTTTGCAAATCCGTCTATAAATGACGGAGTTATGCCCGAACATAAATAAAATAATAATCCGAATTGAGAACCTAGCTCCTCCTTTTGTAAAGTCGGTTAAAAAAAGGCACACTAGGTATATAATATACAGCAGATAAAAACAATAAAAAATAAATAAAAAGTGTAAAGTGCGATGTGAGTTGCAGGAAAGTGTGTCTCACGGCTGCGGCAAAAAGGCCCAGTTCAGCAAAAATGCCAGACAACTAGTGCCTGACGTTGGTTTTGAACAGTAACTGGACCTGCATATCGAATGGTTGTGAATAGCTATGCAGGATAGATTGGCAGATAACCTGGTGTTATTATGCAACTTGGGAGAGTCCTATGTTTAACAGTGGACGTATTTCAGCTGAAATGATGTTGAGTGGAGAAATATGAACAGTTTTCCATGTTCTCTCGGATGTGTGGAATGTAAAATAATTATAACGTGTGAGAGTATATCTTGAGATGATTCTGTAACGAGGTAGCCCGACGTGTTGAAGGCTATGCAAGAAATTAAGTAATACCCAAAAAGTAGCATTTCTGTATATACTTTAAACGTTAGGAGTCGTAATCATTAATCATCGTTAACTATTGGCTAATTATAGAGGAATGTTCTGTGGTTCAGAAGGTTACTTTTAGTGCAGCTGTTGCTGGTAAATCAGCTGGGGCAGCATTTGGCAATGGACGAAAGTAAATGGTTATCAATTCCTACGAAGTGTTTAAAAACAATGCCACATCTACCTACTAGCGTCAATAACCACACATTTTAAATGCGGAGGCATTTAAAATGTGTTTTTGTTATCTACAGATTGTTAAGAATATGATATATTTAATCAATTAACCGCACCAATCTACATGGTCTTCACTTGATCTCACCAAGATTATGTCTGGACTTTAAAATATACTGTGACCTCTGATTTTGTTTCGGCCTTTCTTCTCAGAGTAGGTAATCAGATAGGAAACGCCGACCTCATCTAAGTAGCTTAAAAAAAATATGATTGACGTGTAAATGTGTTTGTACAAACCTACTTTCAGAAATAAAATCATTTATCATTTATAGCCACTTACTCCTACTTCTACAATATTGTAACAGATTACAAAAATAACAGTTGCTGCGAGATTAATTTAAACTGTAAAAAGGTTTTATTTATCTATTTTCTCAAGCGTTTTATAATCCGATTAGGCTGAATTTAATTTTGCGCTCAATGAAATAATTTAAGCCCTTGGCAATCAGCCTGATACTCGAAAAAGCTCATTACCTTCTAGAATATTCGTTGCTCTGCAACATTCTAATAAAAAGAGACGATTAATGTGACTAGGAAGCTAGCACTAACGAACATACTGATGTAATAGTTGCGGACAAAGAAATATGAAAAATGGGTGATCCGATAATATGTGGGCGCTGCTGAAAAATGATGTTCCATGTTAATAGTTTGTAAGTATGTACTATTTCAGTCGCTAGGGTAATGGACGTCTGCATATTTTATGACTGCTGAAGCTCGATAAAGAAACTGCACATTTCTATCTAGCACCTCTATTTTATGCAGGGTTTTTATCTCCACCGCGATCACTGACGCCCGCGCTCCGTCTTCGACGTAGAAATTACTTTTGATGCATTCACTTTAAACTTTGGAACAGGTACGCTAGATTCGTTCTCATTTATATAGCAGCACAAAAATAAGAAGAGTTGTTTTTTTAAAACAACTCTTCTTATTTTAATGAAAGCAGTAGAAAGGACAGGGGAATTAACGATTCGCGTGATACACTATTTCTGCAAGAGATTATCAGATTGAGATTTATGTCAGTAAAATTGTACAGTGAATTGATTAGCGGGTGAATGTATTGGAAAGGTCGTGCCAAGGTTCGCGTCTGGCCGTCGGCCCAACTTGAGCATACGTTTGTAGCGTATAGAGGCGATTGGGCAACGCGACCTCCGGGGATAATGAGGCGCGAGGAGAAAAATAATATCTAAATCATTACCTACCGGCATTGCCTACCGCTAACCCCTGTGAATAGTCATAGTTCAAGGTATCCGTCATTCTACTAATTGGTCAAATAACGCTTAACGGCTGCGATTATAACAGGTTTCAGTTCAGTGCCAAAATGTAAATGCGCAAGGTCAGGTTTATTAATATATCACTGTTGCACCAAAGCTTTACTAATTCATCTCGTTAGGGTATTTGTTTTAATTATTTTCCTGTCCGAGTAGCAGAGCTGAGGTAATTTTGTAATATTTTAAGCGCCTTAACAATGGGTTCCGCTCATACGGATGGCGTAGCCAAGCTATTTTCAATTGAAAAAACTTAGTATCAAGACTTAGAAACTATGTACCTAATTTCTTTTGCAAGTTGTTCCAATATATTGTGACTAGCTTCTGCCCGCGACTTCATCTGTGTGAATTTCTTGTTTTCTCGTCCACCTCATGACATCGCATCGCCTGCCCGCGCTATTACTTCGTTTTCTCTTACTCTCTGAGTTTATTTCCTTTCACAGGACTCCTAAGGGTAGGACCTTTTCGTGATATTAAATAGGAGGCTGAAGAATAATGCTATCAAATGCAAAAATATTTTTCCAAATCCGACTGGTAGTTCTAGAAATTAGAGCGTTGAAAAGAATAAAACAAACTCTTCAGCATTATTATTAGTAAGTATATAGACTGCACTCCTTTGAATCTTTGAACGAGTTCCAAACTGTTAGGTATATAAAATGCGGTATGATTTGGAGCGTAGGAGTGTATATCGCAGAGGTGCTGCATTATGAGTGTATATCGCAGAGGTGCTGCATTATGAGTGTATGTCGCAGAGGTGCTGCATTATGAGTGTATATCGCAGAGGTGCTGCATTATGAGCCGACCTTTAGTGTCACTTCATGTTAGTTAAGTTTTAATATTCAGCTAACAATATTATAATATTATATTTACATATTCCTTTCTTGATTAAAGTATATATTGTGGCAGCTATTCATGGAGAGAAATTAAAATCATAAAATACAAATAATTGTATGGTATTGTTTGAGTAAGATTGAGATGCATTCACCGTAGTCTTATGAAAACAATAAAACGAATTTAATGCCAGAATACTTCAGTAATAAACTAGTAACCATCTACCTAAAACGTTTATAAAAATAAGCAGCCATGCTTCGATGAATAATATGATCGAAGCAGTCACATGTGAATGTTGACCGACGGAAAGTGTTCTGGTGTCATTTGTTTGTTAATAAATCTATAAAACCAAGTAATCTTATGTCATTTGTTGAAAACTAATGGCAGGTTCATAAACCTTCGTTAGTAAGACGGTTAAATTCATAGTGTAAACTACAAGCTGGCCAGATAACCAATGTATACAAGATGGAGACGACAATAAACAAAACTGCGTGTATCTACATTTGATTGAATTTCGTTTGTTTAACCATAGTGTTTCTTGAGTTAATAAACTCACTAAGGGACAGAAAAAGGCGTTGCGTCTTATAAAACTTTCCTAAAATTCGACATATTTTCGGACCAATCATACAGAAAAGTCACGTTTTTTCCCATGAGGATAGGCAGAAACAGATGCCCCGAATATACGAACTCACTAACTTACTCCGCATTCTTCTAATTTATTTTCACATTACACATCGATACATCCTCTTCGCTTTCAAACACCATGATCTGCGTCTTATTCACATTTACGGCCCCTACTGTATTTAAAATATGTTTAGTTGTTTCGCTATGCAACCAGAGGAAGGAAACGTGAACAATTGAGTACCTACAGGGGCCTAAAAAGGCCACTTTGGCAGAATCATAAAACAATTCATATCACACAATTCATATCACGCAATTCATCTGTTTGACAGTTTCACACCTATATATCCCTGAAAGGTTAGGCAGAGGTGTACCTGTAGCATTTTACGAATCTCCATACAAAACTATCATACAGATACAATTGCGTGATATGAATTGTTTTATGATTCTGCTAAAGCGGCCTTTTTAGGCTCTCTGATTAGATCCAATTGTCTACGACGTAGTTATTAATTTGCTGCAAAACTCCGTGATTGGAGCCATCTTCAAATACAATAACTTCTATGAAATGATCAATCAATCCGTAATTATTTGTAGCATTACATTTTCTAATCAAGTTTCATTGGCTTCTTCTATAATAAAGTGTATTATACAAGTGAAGCCATAAACGCTCATCGATAAAATATAGTTACTCCAACCAGTGGAGTTGTAGTCGGAAAGACTAATTAAATGTTGAAATCAATACGAATAAATTCAAGTTTTCCTTTTTTATATTGGCACCTTCTTTTTATGTATATTAATATAATTTGTTTTAATTTAAATTGTTTTTGTGTGTTATGCTATGTCATTTGTAAGCACTGAATAAATGTTTTGTCTATCTATCTACTATTCTTTTATAAATCACTAGCTTCCGCCCGCGGCTTCGCCTGCGAGGTTTGTCGATAAAAACTACCCTATGGCCTTCCCCGGGATGCAATCTATCTCTCTGCCAAATTTTATCGAAATCCGTTCAGTGGTTTAGGCGTGAAAAGGTGACATACAGACAGACAGACAGACAGACAAACAGAGTTACTTTCGAATTTATAATATTAGTATGGATTTAAATGATCATTATGCGGGTGCACTCAGAATATTCGCGGGGTCCGTTGAATGTGTGTGCACAAGATATTTAAAACGAATTCTGTGCTTTTCGAATGCAGGAAGTATCAAGTTACCGTGGCCATTTGTTACCGCATTGTTTTTGCACTGAACGTCATGGTGAGTGGAATGGATGGCACACAATGAGCAAAACTTTATGGTATTAGGTACTCTGATGCGGAATGCACGGAAGAATTTTGAATTAGGTAATGGAACAGGATCATTTTGCTAATATTATGCTCAGTAGTAAACTCACCGAACACCCATAATGCGTTACACATTATCAATCTCAATCTGAATCATTTTGGATATTGCTAATCCATTGCCTCATATGTTCCAATGTCTGCTCAACAACGTAAATAACGCAATGAATGTTGTTGAACTGTCAAAATGAAATCCTTTGCAACTAATGGTGTGTTAGGCAATTACCCCGCTGATCGTCCCAGTCACCTGAGACTGCCACGACCATGGTTAGCTTATAGGTAAGAACCAAATAAGCTAAAATTACAAAACCAATTTCTTTTTCTTCCTTTCTAACGCCTATTTGAAATCAGCATTCATTATTTAAGCTCCTGAATGAATGTTGCGGTGAAATAATTACAGGTTTATCGAAATCGTCCGCTCCTAGCAACGAGACAGCAAGGTGTAGATAATCGATTTTACCAAATTTGCCTCAAGCGCCAATAAAAGTTACGTAAACATAAATTAGAGTTTTAAGATGACTTTATCGTATCCTTACATTAAAATCAATAGCGAGAAAGTAGGTATACAACGTAAGTAGGAAATCATCGAAATCTAGTTTTTTATTTCTAAGGCCAGTTGGTATTTAGGCCTAATTACGAAAGAGTGATGTTGGTTTTGCGAATCTCACAAAGTATTTTAATTATTAATTTCATTAACATGCATCTGACGGGCGGGTAATGTAAAGGGTGCGAGCACGTACTTCAAATACCTAGGGAATCCAATGTAGGTTTTATGTTGGTTATCGACCTTTTATTTATCCCGCACACCGCGGATCGCATTCGTAAATCCATAAGGTTCACTTTAATTTTAAATGCAGTTCGGTAATTTTAATCGTTTAATGAGACTTCCATTGGGGCCGAAGGCGTACAAAATACGAACCCATTTATTTCGTGTATTCCTTGTGAGCGGACGAAAATGAAACCAAGTAAACTATAGCCACGTTTGTCAGACCCGACGGTCATTACATATATACTTGCACAAAACTAGCATCCATTCATAACCGGAATACTTTTAAAAACAGGTTTTATTTTAACAAGATGTGTATAGATGTAGCAGTGACAGTCACTTTTTTAACGCTCTCCTTTCTCTGAGGCAAATACTTAAATTAAATTGTACAGTGTTTCAGCTTTGTTAAACATAATAAAACAGGATGGTCTACTTCCAGATAACTAGCATTGCAGCCACAATATTTTAGAAAGGAAACATTCTTTATTATTTTTTTAAAGTTATATTACTCAATTTCGACGAACTATGGAATGCGTTGAGCAATTTATAGCGATCGGGTGTTAATATGATTAACGAAGACGATTTCGGAGGTCGAGCTACGTTCATTACCAAATGTAGGTAAAGCGCATAATGCGTTGCAAACTCATGCGTTAGCTCGTGTTGACATTGCACCCATTACCGAGCCATGATTTGAATATTAGATGAAATAATATTACCTGATACCATGAATAAAATTCCTATAACTGTGCAGTCAAATATACCTAGTACATATAAAAAATGTAAATCTTCATAAAAAAATATTATATTTCTCGTGACGTCACATCTTATGTTTTTAAATATTTCTAAGTAACGTGTTGTGAGCGAGCTTGCTTCCTCCATTTTGTCATATAAACCTTCAAATTTTTTAGACAGGTGTATGCTTGTATAATTAGTTAGTGTAACTTAATGTATTTAAAAAAGAAATATAGGTATAACAGCACCCCGATTGCGTAAACAAGGATTTTAAAGTAAATTCTTAATATATGGTTGACATTTCCCTTGTCGCAAGGGCTGGCTTTTACCTTGGCCAGAGGCTAAGCATTTCCATGCAACGTGGCAATGCCTCCAGACTCTTGGGTACATTACCAGTCGACAGCGATGCGGAGGAATTTTTTTTCGCCATTTTTTTTTTTAATTTTAATCAGGATAGCTTATTACTTAGTTTATTATATTTTGATAGTTTGTCAGTTAATTTAGTATAAGCAGTTTATCCAGAGTATATTTTTATAATTAAATGCAGAAATTAAGTTATTATTAAAAAAAATCCATTGCTTCTTTTATCTGGATTTTGATTCGTAAATAAAGAAATGAATGTTTTTGATTATCAAAATGCATAGGATTGGCATGTTACGCAATTACCCCAATTCAAAGCTAAGAATTAGATTGCTCACTTGACTTAAAAGTCAAGGTGCGCGTTCCGAAGCCCCGAAATAACTGACAACCATAAAAAATGAGACACAATTTATTTGAAATATGGAATAAATTATTTGGAATCTCCAAACAGGTACCTAGTTAACAAGCGTAGCTCTACGGTTTGTTTACGGTTTAGCTTTGATCACTTGATCAAAGCTAATTCTTTCTCTATATGACAAGATTCCTTTGCTTTGCACTAGTTAATAAATACTGCGCACAGTCCATTAATTAGTTGCAGTTAGACACTCGTAGTGACTAATTGAACATTTACTTTTTTTTGTGGTATGTGTGGATGGCACTGACATGTTGTCATGCAAAATTGTATACCTACTTATTAATAAATGGATTAAGTCACATAATATTAAGTCATAGTACAATTGCATCGACCAGGGCCGTGTTCAAAAGTTAATCATCAAGGAAAACATATCACTGCTGGGACGCTGTAATCCACCACACGTGCCCAGTGCGGGTTGGCAGGTGTCATCTGTCTTCGAATTTTTGGCTCTAGGACGTGCCGGTTTCTTCCGATGTTTTCCTTCACCGTTTTGAGAGTAGTGGTGATGAAATAATTTACTCAAAGTAAAACGCCTGTCGGGGTTCGAACTCGCGACTCGCGTCGCGCCAGTTACGACTGGGCCACCAGTGATCCTGGTCAGAAAAAGGACAGAAGTTAATCACCAGGGAAAATATGAAGTATAGACATTTTCGTTAACACAATTAAACCTGTGGAATGACTTTAAGGGAATAACGTTAGGATAACATACGTAGTGGATTCCAGTGTGTTGTAATTATCATGCTAACATTATTAATTATACAGCACCAACACATGCCGCAACTGATTAAAGGGTTCCTGGAACGAAGTATATTCGTATACACTCTGGCCGTCAGGATAGCCAATTAGGCAGTTTTGCCATTGTAAAATAATATGTGTAGTATGAGATTCAGGAAATGTATACATTGTTTTCAAATGCAATGAAAAATAGCCGGCCCTTGCGGAAGGTAGCCCTAGCGGAATATAGTCCCAGAGGGAAATAGCCCTAGCGGAATCGGAAATAGCCCGCATTGGATTATGGCCCACTCCCTCTGACAGGGAGGAGGCCTGTGTCCCAGCAGTGGGAACAGTATAGGCTGATTATGCTGCTGCTGGAAATAGTCCTAGCGGAAAATAGTCTTATAGCGGACTATACACGGACGTACGTTCGGTGCTCCTTGTGGGCAGTCAAGCTCGCTACACTGGTATTATTACCAATCTATAGCATGTCCTACCTACTCTACCCTAAAATAATTCGTGGGTACCGAAGATGAAGATGAAAGGAAGATACTGAAGCTCAAGTTACATTAGAACGTGTGTGGAAGACGGATTAAATGCAGTTCCTAAACTAACATTGACAGTGTACTCAACTAAAGGTCACACATCCACTATCTGCTTAAGACACCGAATACACGCGGATAATTGATTTTGTTATCCTATAATGCCTCTCTCTATAAAGTTCCCACTGCTGGGACACCGCCCACACTGCCACCCACACTGCCACCCTGTGAGAGGCCGAAATCCAGCACGCAGGCCCAGTGCGGATTGCCATGCACAAAATATTAACTTTGACGTTTAAAACGAGTCTATTATGATATGTTGTAAGATGTGTAATAACCAATACAAGGGAATTGACGGAGACAGCTTCTTGATTGACGACACTGTGTATTTTCCTAATACCTACAGCAATTATTTCCGTTCGTAATAAGTTGATCATAATATCATTATACACTTTTTCGGTTGGCAATACCGTGCTATTATCACTAAAATGATCATCGATGTACAGAGGCCAGCACATCAAGTTACCAAAATCTGTCAAATTTCTTTGATAGATTTTCAACTTTATGACAAAGGAATAAGGTTCATATTCAATTGGGAAAATTTGACAGATTGGGGTAGCTTGATGTGCTGGCCTCTGTACTAAGCTCTTTAAATAAGCAATACTAATTTGTTTGCATAATGTCAATATTATAATTTATTTGATATATGTAACGACATCCATTTAATTGCCAAGCATAATATATGTAAAAAATGTAAAATTTCTTGTTAAAAATATGCCCATCAAGGATCACAAATGTAAAATACCTAGCTACTCGAATCACCATCCTATATTTTTCTCGGTTTAAAACTCGCTGCGCGAAGAGGCTAGAGATATATTCATCTTGTACAAAACTAGAATATTTGTTTACACAGGTTTACACAGCATTGCTGTAATTTTGGATATTTCTCATATTACTTTTACCTACGTTTTTCATATTTAGTCATGTATTTTACGGACATTACTTTTCATGACTATGAACAGATTTCTCTAAGGCTTTCTTTATAGAATTTTTGGGTTTGGACCAACAAAGCTGTCCTATTTAGCCTAAATGTTGTCTTTATAACCTATTCTCTAAGTATGAATAAAGTTTTTGAAATAATTAAGGTCATTGAGTATATTCTAGTAGTAATCGGATAGATGATAATAAGATTCACATAAAACCCAATACCTAAGTGGTTGTGAAGTATTAATTCTGGGTTATGACGTTATGTGAGACAATATACAAGACTTGTAAGGAAAGGAGGCCTGCGTCTAGCTGAAGGAATTCAGGGATAATGTGATTAGCACTTTATTTCTGGGCCAGTAACACACTCGTAATAAAATTGAATACATAACGCTGATTAAAGCAATGAATCGAAGTGGGATTGGTCCTTCGTGTTTTAATATTACGCAGGTCGATTTCTGAGCTGTTATGAAACTGCCTTAAGAATATTAGGAAAAGTTTTGACCAAACTGACGTTAGTTAGGTAATTTAATAATCTCAAACGATAGCATCAAAAAAGGGACGAAAGACATTTTTTTCGTTTATTCAAATAAAGTTATCAAGATTAATCAAAAGCGTAACACTTGACACCACTTGTCGGAGATCAACAATCTTTCCCTTTTCACTTAGTAATGTACGTTCTTCGTTTGACATAAGAGACAAAGGAATTATTCGCTTTGGTGTTCATAAAAATCTTGAATTTCTTGGTATATGACAAAAAATGCCAGTTTCTTTTTATTGTTTTACACATTTAGTTTAAAAATCGTAGAGCTAACGAAACTATACTTAAATGTAAACTTTGTAGGTGCGGGATACATTTTACTGACCTTTGATTTGTTGCGAAACAACAAAAAGCTATCGCTTTCCATCAGGCGTGATCGAGGTCAAGAGCAGGCCATTCAGCAATAAAATTTAAAGAAGCTTTTCTAAATGAAAGCTTTATTAATCCCAATTGTAACAAAAAACCAAGTGAATTTTTTTTTGTATACCTAGGTATTTTTTTTTTCAGTTTTTATGTTTTAACACACATCGTGTAGAAGATCAAACATGAGTCTTGAATGTTGTTTGTTCAGGAGCGAGTACTGAAATTCAGTTCACATAATATTCGACGGCACGGTTGGCGCAGTGGTTGAGCGGTTGACTGCTGCGCAGCATGTCGTGGGTTCGATTCCCGCACGGAACAAATATTTGTACGACCTACAAGTATTTGTTCCGGGTCTGGGTGTTTTATCTATAATATGTATGTATTTACAAAAAAAAAAGTATATAAGTAGTTTATCAGCCATCTCGTTACCATAACACAAGCATTAGGTTGCTTAGCTTGGGACTATATGGCGTTGTGTGAAATGTCCAAGGATATTATTAAAATATTTAGTTATTATTTCCACCGATGAAACATTTTAAATTCCCCAGCGCTGCGCTTGTTCTATTAGCATTCAATTTGTTTGAAAATGTTTTCATGTAAGTAACGTTACTAAAATGTCATAATCATCATCATATTCAGCCTACAATGTTCCCATTGCTGGGACATAGGGCTCTTCTCTGTGTGAGGGAGTGGGCCATAATCCACCACGCGGGCCCTGTGCAGGTTGGTAGATGTCACATGTCTTCGAAATTTTGGTTATACTGTGACGTATACGAAACACACAACTAAACACATACACCCACAACACACACCCATTCATTGCTTACATACATTTTAATAAGTGTTAAGTACTTATGTTAAACTAACTTTACCAAAACTCCTACCGAGAGCAGCAAATTATCAATGAACTGTAAGAGGAAGGCGCCTATGTGTGTAACACAGTTTATACTAGCACAGACACAGACGTTCACTCTGTCTCAAATAATGCAATAAGTTGCGTTATACTTCATCGTTTTTATATTTGTTTGAGATAGACAAATTGTATTTGGCTCTTTGATAATAAAGGTTATTATTATTTTTATTACATTTTTTAATGACTAGCGGCCCGCCCCAGCTTCGCACGGATGCAATTTCTTTTTTCGAACAATTTTTTTTTCTTTCATACAAACAAAAAAGAATTAGCGAAATCGGTTCAGCTGTTCTCGAAATTTGCGCTTAGCAACACATTTAGCGATTCATTTTTATATTATAGATTTCCACCGATGAAACATTTTGAATTCCCCAGCGCTGCGCTTGTTCTATTAGCATCCAATTTGTTTGAAAATATTTTCATGTAAGTAATGCTCCTAAAACGTCATCATCATCATCATATTCAGCCTACAATGTTCCCACTGCTGGGACATAGGCCTCCTTTCTGTGTGAGGGAGTGGGCTATAAACCACCACGCGGGCCCAGTGCAGGTTGGTAGATGTCACATGTCTTCGAATTTTTGATTCTCGGACATGGTTTCCTCACAATGTTTTCCTTCACCGTTTTGCGAGCACTGGTGATGTAATAAATTTAATCAAAGCAAAGCGCCTGTCTATATAGGTACAAAGCTACGACCTACAACTCGTAAGTCCAAATATGTCCCAAAGTGTAGCTACTACTCATAACATAGGCATGTTAAATAACAACTACCAAAGTAAACTTATGCTGTATATTAACGCAATATGTCGCTCCTAGACATTATATTTAACTACAACGTCATCCTCTGGGACACGTGACATGTGAATTCTTATTAGTCTTAAACATCCCAGTTTTGGTATTTTTTGGTACATTCTAGCGGAACAGTAAAAAGCTTTTCATCTACTTAGTGGTTACTTTGTGAACAGCAATAATTATTTTGAACACGCGAATGGGCACTGGAACACTGAGAGTGCTTCGCGTGCCACTCGTTTATTTTTCCAGCACTGATTTAATTAAAATTAAAGTGAAAACCGGAAAATAAAGGAAAATCCTCTTCATGCAACACGTTGGGTGAAAACGGCTTTTTGGATTAACAATATTAACATTTTATCTCGTCGTTTATTAACGTTAATTTCAATTTCTAAAAGGGATGTATCGTCGTAAAGTGTTTTTCTAAAAGTTTATTGTAAGTAGCTTTTATGGTTTCCACTTGTAAAGAGTTTTCCTTATTTTCTTTGTACTGCTCGAAATAATGATATAATAATTACAATGGTATAAGCGAGCTCTCTCACTAGCAGTAATAGGTAATTCCGACTTATTCACTCGTAAGCAGTTCAGGGTTACGATCTTGATTTGGCATGATTAACTTTATAGCGTTCCGTTTTAAATATTTTTGTATAATCAATATGTACCTATTACCTACCTATTTTAGGTACTTTTCGTACAGGATGTGAATCAACTCATAAACTTTTAAAAAGTTTATTTCGAAAAAATTACTTATGATACCAAAATAATGGACAACAGTAAATGATTTGCTGCATGAATTTACTACCTGGAATATGAGGTTTAAAATAAATCCCTGTTCATATATCTACCTACCTAAATATGAATGTTTAACGTACAAACTACCCTAATTCTCAACAAAGTCAAATCAACGAGCCCTTTTCAAATGTCACAATAAGGAGACAAAACTTTGACCCTGTGCGGTTGTGCTCAAGAACAATAACGACATCTCAGCACTCCTGTACATTAAAAATGTGTTCTATTCAGTTTTCCTAAATCTGTTTGTGTCAACTTTGCATAAAGGTACTGGAAATGGTAACAAAGCAAGAGACCAATATGTTCCGTCTCCCACGTCACTTATTGTTTCAATTTAATAGTTGTTGTAACAGTTGCAGTTGCCAACTATAGCGCTGGATTAACTATAACAAAGTTGCAGAGGTATGGTCAAACAAAGCAATTTACCGAGGGCTTCTCGTTTACCGCGAACCGAGGAAATCTGTTTGCCCTGAAATTAACAACAAACAAGTTTTATGATTCAATTTCGCTATTCGTACGCTCTGTAGTCGCCAACGAAAATAAAAGCACGTTCAGCCGACATTGTACACAGTATCCAGCCACATCTTTAATGTATTTTCTCTAACGCTGATTAAAATCTTTGTGGGGACCGTAAATTCCCGCCAAGTTATACAACCGACCAGGTGAGATAGAATTTCAGACGGCTGATGCATTATACGGAAACCGACATAGATATTGATTACAAAAAAAAATCGACAAAGTTGTACGGTTGATGCGTCCGAGCCAAAGTAGGCTGTAGGGGACATGGATATCGAGCAAGGCGGTGCGTGCAAGCGAGCGGTGGTCGCTAAGGCAGCGTATCGAATGCGCCCGCGCCTGCCGCGGACCTCGACGAAAAGAAAGGACCGTATAGTTGTTAAATAATGACGATAGTTGCATGTTACCGAGTGAAATGCTCGTAGGGATGGAGTGTTCTGACGAGATGAGCACCTTACTATTTAAGAGCGGGTCGGCATGGCGAATGTCATCAGTTAACACAAGCTCACAGCCACAGGAACATCTCCAAAAAGTGGAGTTGTTCTAATCGGTCGCACCACTCGACTTCGGATTAAAGGTCTTTAACACTCGGAGCCGTCGCACCCAAGCACAATATGCGCGCATTTATGGTAAGCAGCTCGCGGCATATTTACTTCATTAATAATTTTTTTATTTAATTTACTGTTTGGCACATGCGATTTATAATTAATTTTAAATAATCTATTGTTCTTTCATTAAATCAGTGTTCCTAATGTGACATTTTATATAGAGTATAATCAGCGTTTCAGCAGATTTGGAACTGAAGTGAAGTGTTCAGTGATTGGACTATCGCAGTGTGCCAAATAGTGAAAATAATACTCCAGTGACGTTGAAGTGTTATAGTGAACTAAAATTACATATTTAGTGTTTGTGAATAATTGTAAAAAAATATTCATTATTGACATTATCGTGAGCCCAAGTGACATTGTCGTCAGTTAAAAAATTCAGACTCCAAATTAACATCAATTCAATTTTTGGAGTTTTGTATATCTACCTAAATTGGGTTTTCAAAAATCACATCGCCCAAATTATTTCACCGAAAATAATTGAATAAATAATAATGGCGCAAAGTAACATTTCCCAACGTAAAATGTGTTTTGCCTCTTATGAACTGCCAGTAAGAATTAAAAGTAGGAAGAATAAGGAGCAATGGAGATAAAATATGCCTAATGGTACAATTAAAGCAACGGTTTTCATTCACACGTGAGCATTAATTAAACGGCCGGCGTGGGCAACGCAAGTCCCGATTATGTGGATCGCATTTGTTACTCAAGCTCATGAAAGGAGCACTCGATCGTTATTCACTTCGGGTGCGATCTCCATTTCACTGAGTCCATTTCCACAGAACCACTCCTTACATGCGCGCAATAAACGTAACTCGTCCATCTGTATTCCAAGAACCTAGCACATACAGAAATCAACTACCGCCAAAATTCCCCGTGTAGGGCTTGCATAATACCTACAAATTATTTCAACTTGTTTATGACTACCGCATGCGAGCCGATCTTACGTCACATCATATTTTGCACAGTTTCTTCAATAAAATCACTTTCGTATTTGTTATATTTATTACAAAACTTACATGGACCATCAGATATATGAGATAATTATGCTTTGCGAATTGATAATGCTCCGCGTTTCATAGTTTGTACGGTATTAGTTAACTACTCAGTGTGTTGTGAGCACACCTACTTCTCGGCAATCTTTCACTCCGTCTCGGCTAATGTGATGTGGTTAGTTAATGCTGATGCTAACTAACTTAAGCAACTGACGGCAACATTTAGTTAGGTTTTTAAGCAGATAAGATTATGCTCTTATTTCAGTCACCAAGTTTCAGTCAGTTTACATTTCTGCTGATGCTCATAACAGTTGGAAATGAAATAATATTTTGAGTGGAGTTCGCATCCGGGGCGCCGCGTATCGCTCCGTGTATCGGACCTTCTCATCCGGGGACTCGAACTCGCTCCGAGCTCAATATACGAAACTCGATTAACTGCCTAGTCCCCATCCAATCATGACTTTATGTCGCCAGCTCGTGTCCAATCTCAAAGCTAAGTGATGTATTGTGGTTAAAAATTATTGTTGTTTGTTACAGGTACTCGCCTGCGTGGCGCTGGCTTACGGCCGCCCCGAACCCCCGGTAGGCTACAGCTACTCGGCTCCCAGCTCGGGAGGATATAGCTCGGGAGGACATAGGACCGTGTCCGTCGGAGGACACTCTGGCGGAGGCCTATCGGGAGGCGGTCTGTCCTTCGGTGGTGGCCACTCCGGTGGCGGTCTCTCGTTCGGTGGTGGACACTCTTCTGGAGGCCTTTCCTTCGGAGGTGGTAGCATCGGAGGTGGTAGCATCGGAGGTGGAAGCATCGGAGGTGGAAGCATCGGTGGTGGAAGCATCGGAGGTGGATTCGGAGGTGATGATGGTGGATTTGCCGGTGGATTTAATGGTGGAGCTGCTCTCGTCCAGAAACACATCTACGTCCACGTGCCACCCCCAGAACCCGTTGAGCAGAGACAGCCCCGTATCCCTGAAGTCGCTCCTCCCCAGAAGCACTACAAGATCATCTTCATCAAGGCCCCGACTCCTCCCACCCCCACCGCTCCCATCATCCCCGTCCAGCCTCAGAACGAAGAAAAGACCCTTGTTTACGTGCTCGTCAAGAAGCCCGAAGAACAACCCGACATTGTCATCCCCACCTCCGCACCCACTCAGCCCTCAAAACCAGAAGTATACTTCATCAAGTACCAGACCCAGAAGGAGGGCGGTATCGGCGGTGGTATCGGTGGTGGCGATGCTGGCGGCATTGGAGGTGGTATCGGCGGTGGCGCTATCGGCGGCGGCATTGGCGGCGGCGTCGGCGGCGGTGACTTCGGTGGCATCTCTCTTGGCGGCGGCTCTGGCTCTGGAATCGGCGGTGGTGCTGGCGGTCACGGTGGAATCGAAATCAGCGGTGACTTTGGTGTCAGCGGCGGAGACGACAGCGGATCTGACGGACACAGCGGAGCCACCAGCTCCCAGTACGGACCCCCCGGACACGTGGCGGGACCTCTTCACTAAACGAAGAATAGCTCGGGTGGTAGGATTATAAGTGGAGTTATTTATTGCTAAGCGAAAATTATGCCAGTCTTCAACCGCGGGTTGTTCCGCGATCGGGAATGTTCGAAAGGATCCTGCCACCGCGCCCCGCAGCACGCGGTCGAACGCCTTGTACATAGTCACCCGCACCGCGTTCGCCCGCGAGCTACCCTACTACATAACACGACTCATCGATTATCTCATCATCGCCACTCATCTACTTGTTATTAGTGCACAGTGTTAATGTTGTTCGAAAGAGGCATTTTACTGCGACTGTTATGTTATGTATTCTAATATAGCTTTTTTTATTTTTATAATAAAACCAAATGTGATGCTTAATCTGTTTATTGGTACCTACTGGGGAATGGGAATTCAAAATGGACAATTGCGTCACTTCTGAAAGTAGTGGTGAAAGGTTGCCTCGTGAGTGAGGGCGTCGTTAGTAGCGAGCTCGGCCCGGAGCGGGTCCTTTCTCGAGCTTGCTACGATTAGTTTCAACATAAAATCGAAATTTGAACAATCTGAGAGGTTACGCAACACGTAACGAGTTCGAGCGGCTGGCGAGTGGCGGCGAGCGGCGAGCGGCACTCACGTGTGCTCGCCGGTTCGACTCGCTCTCATTAAACGACCGCCTTAATGGATCATACGTGTAATTACACTTTCATATAATTTAGTGGATGTCGGAGCGGTTACGTAAACTATCTGTTTCTTCACACCGCTGGGCCATAAATATTTTTATGGATAGGGTATTCCGACTCTTATGATTTCACAACCCATACATTGAATGTGAAATTGGTTTAATCTTTTTAAAGGTTTTAATAATAAACGAGCCCGAATAAGTTTTGTAATGGCTGTGATTAGTTCATTCTGGAGACGTGTGGTTCCATCAATCACTGGCTGAAGTTTGGCAACAGGTAGAGCGAAGAGCTTCCAATTAGTTTATCAACTTGACATTGAGCCATTATTGATCAAAAGACTCCTATGACTTTGATCTAAATATTTCGCACAGCAGTATAAAACTGGACCCGTCTAGTAAAGTCATATAGACTCGCCCTCATAGTCTAGACTAGAACTCACTCATAGTCTAGAACGAACACCATTTAACAATAAAAGTCAAACAAACTAGTAGAAGCACTTCAAAGATTAAGTGAAGCGTATCGTTTGTCTTTATATTCTGCCGTAAAAAGCCACGAAAGTGAGTCCACACCCGGCCAAACTTAGCGCAAACTAAGGGGAAAACAAATAAATAGGGTAAAACAATACAGCCTACGCACATTGAGAATTCCTTCACTTTATTCCCCTTTGCGAAGATAGTATTTACAGGCATTTGGACGCCGAGGGTCTTGGTACCTCCAAACAATAATCGATATTTACGCGAGGATCGCAATAAACTTCTGGCTACCTTCCCTGGCCGGCAAGAAATGACATTTTGTATTGGCAACGTGCCCAAAAAGTGACGCCCGGCCGTATCATTGGATGTGGTTTGCTAACTCGCTCGATACTCGCCGTAGAAATAATATGGTGACGCCGCCGACGCGGGCACTCGTCGTGCAGCTTACGTTGATAGATCTGATCCGACACATTTATCTACAGACCTTCGACTCGAAATATAATAAAATTATTATGAAAGATCAATGTTGTTGGCAGACATCGAAATCCCAGTGAGAACTTAATATTTTCGGATTCGTTTCCAGAATTATATCATCATCTGCCTAGCCTTTTCCCAACTATGTTGGGGTCGGCTTCCAGTCTAACAGGATGCAGCATTATCGTTTTCAGAATTACATACATAATGGAAACATTGTAGAAAGCTTCAGTGAGATGAAAAAGGGGAGCCCGGAAACCAAAAACAACCAGGGATCGATTTTTGTCTACCGAATTTATGGTAAGCTCCACAATAAAATTGAATGGCGGATATTCCGAAACAGAAACCAGGACAACCATGTAGCCAGCTAAAAAAACTACCTCAAGGCATTTTATGAGTCTCGCATCCTATAAAGTGCAATAGGTATTCCAATCCACTACTTAGTACAGTAAAGTCCACTTTTCCCAACCCTTCCTTTAAAGGCGTTTGAGAGACCGTCCTTGTTACCCGGCCATGAGGTGACATTGATAAATGAAACCTTACTAAGCTTAATCTCGAAGTTGTTCAGGGAGCTGCATTAAACGAGTGTTTTACTCTACTTCGACAAAATCAATGTGGAAGTTTTAATAGTTCAGGGTAAGGTTAAATGTAATATTTTCTGTAGGTAAAGATAGTTTTTCGAAGTAGGTACTTAATGATCTTTAATTTAGCTAAAGTACAAAAGATTTTTCAGAATCCCAGCAACGCAGTATAATTAAGCCCGCCACATACGACTCTGCTCATTAGGACATTTTGTACTAGCAGCGATTGGCTACCACTGACCGCATTGCTGCGGTGTGCTGGTGCAGAATATAATGATCCTTAGAAGCTATTGTGTCTACAGAGATAGGATAAAACATCGAAACTATAACATTTAACCTGATGGGCAATTCTCGTAGTAATTTCTTTATATTTTTGACAAGTTTTTGACATTGATTTGATCGTTTTTAATTACGGGGCGTTTGCCAAAGTAGATGCCATAATAGATGCCATAATATCACGTGTTACTTTGTGAAAATTTTGGACTGGCTAGGCAAGCGATTATTCTTCAAAAGATAGGTACAGCCCCTGACAGTCAGACGAACGGACGCACGGACCGGGAACGATTGGCTGAAAAATTACATAAGTGAAGCGGATTATAGTCTCTCCATCATCCCCGCCTTAATGGAGCACCATCCTTTCCATCTTCCAATGACTTTGAATGACGACCAATCAAAGTGGCGGCTTATAACCTAGACAATGAGAAGAAAAGATGGGAGCCCATCCATTCTTCCATTATGTATTCATGAAATGTTAGTCGTACCTATTACTCACAGCGAACACTCTTAGGATAATAAAGGCTCGGAATCGGATAAGTACTGATATTTTTGATAGTGAATAAGATATAAGTTCATAAAGGCTTTAGGTAGTAGCTTCATAGAAGAAGTATTAGAGAATTTTCCCCAGGTTTGTACGGACGCATTTTTCACGCGGTGATTTTTTTTCGCGCACTGGATATTCAACGTACTGTTTAGCGCCGAGAGTTGAAAATCCAACAGTGTTTTTGGACGCGCTGTTAGATTCTCAACGCTCGGCTCAACACCGCATAATTTTAGTAAATTACTTTTGTGTTATCGTTATTAATGGTAAGCATTTAGTAATATCACATTTTACAATTGCATGGTGTGGAATTTTGGGATTCATTTTATTGGATACTGATAAAAGACTATGCTAGAATTTTGAGTGTGACTAGAGCAAATAAGGGCGGGCCGCACGCATCACTTTGGTATATTTTCTATGGACCAACGCACACTACAGGCACAAAATTCAGAGAGTACAGAAGTCAATCTACATACAAAGGGCGCTGGAGCAACGCACACATAAACACCGCTCACGGACACGATTTCTCGGAACAGGTGGGAACAATGCGAGCACGAGTGTGGCATCCGCTTGGGTCCCAAATATTACGTAGGTTGAAAACATGATTTTTTGTTTGTGTAGATATTGTATTGTTTTTAGTGTCATTTGATAGGTTTAGGCCTAAAACGGATAGGGCAAAATAAATTGTGTAAATAGGGTAAGTAATCCGATTAGAAGTTATTAGGGATTTTCGATAGTGAAAATTTATAAATGTAAAATTTTATATGTTCTGTAAACTTTAACAACTTTACAACAATAAATCAAACAACTTGATACGAGTGCCACTACGACGATAGTTTTTTGTGCATAAGCCAATGTTGACAACCCAAGCGCGACCGCCGAGCGTAGTTATGAAAAGTGAAGTACATACATGTGATTGACTTCTATACCTTTCTGTTTTGTGCTACAGGCTACAACACACTTTATTGTTGGTATGTAAATGCGTTACGCTTCGGGCCGGTGCGCCTGTGACGTGCGCTTGACTCGCTCGGACAAACAGCCTGCAATCATAGCCTGTTTCCTGTTTTTATGAGAAGACCAGCGGCCCGCTAATGCCCGTAATGCTTCGCATGGTTGCTATGCAAACAAATCATTGCGATTTCTGTTCTTTATCTTTTAGTATTAATGTATTATACACATCAACCTTCCGGAATAAATACTCTATGATTGTGAAAACTGCATAGAAGAACTAATTAGTCAGACACAAAAAAAGACGTTGTTTTTTTAAATATGACCTACTTAATGAACCTCGGTAGTAAAGCACTTATAATAAAGTCGTCATAAGGATGCCAAAAGTGCCTAAAAGTATCGATATTTAAAAAAAATTCGACATCCTTTTCGAAATATCGAAAAAAAATATCGATAAATCGGTGAAATAATTTTCTAAAAATATTTGTACTTTATGATATTTTTGTTTGTTTGTTTTTATTCCGTATATATTGAAGTTAAGATTAGGTTAGGCGGTTAGGTTATTTTTGTACGATCAGGCAGTAAAAAAAAAAGGTCTACTTTTTTACGGCTTTGAATTCCAGCGTGGCGACAACGGTGTTGCTGTTGATATTGATAATACTTATCGATATATCGAAATAGTAGACATCGCCAAAAATATAATTAAATCGATATTTTTTCTACAAGCCTAAGTCACAAATATTTTACGTTGCAAAAGTACTGGTTTATTACGAAACATGTAATTCATTCATTCTATGTTGCAATTTGTTTATAATGACTTGTGATAATAAGGTCTCAATCCCTTTCTCTCAGCAAACCTGATATTGCTAGATATAAATACGTTTTTAGCTACTGTTACAATAAACAGGATTGGGGACCAAATCCAAACGCGTTCAGCCGTACGTAAAAGCGTAACAAGCAAACAACAAAAAGCAAATCTTGTATCTTTATATCATTAAGTTTAGAAAATTTTACGCAGTTATGAATGTTGCAATTTGTAAAAAAGTGTTAGAACCATGATAGAATTCAGCTTGCATTTTATGAATCATTGTTTGGTAAATACCCGTCGATAACAAACAAAAAAAAAACATTTTTAAGGTCGTCGCGTCTCGTCACTTAGTATGTTAAAAAAACTGCTAAAATAAAATAAATTTAATTGCATTTGGTTTTAATCTGCTGCGCAATTATGTACCTATACGTATCTACTTAATTATTAAGTATCAGCACGAACTGATAATTAGTTCATGTGAAATTGTGGATCAAACACACGTTATTAACTACGTTCACTTGACGTGAGCTTCCCTAGACATGATTTAACACCTCGCATCACGAGGCAAGACTGCGCTCTAGATTTTTGATCCCTGCATAAACATTCTTGACATTTTCATGTCTACCTCAAAATCTAAACATGTCATATTCCATCTATACTTACATACATTATAAACATGATGACAATAAAATTCAAGTATCTGTTTGTAAAACTTTACAATTATTTAATTTTTATTATTTTTGTTATCTATATTATTGTTGTCTAGCATATCCCTTTATGTCGTCGGCAGGTACGTTCTACCTATCAGGGATCTGGGACATTTGCGCGAAAGTCAGTTATTTCAATGAAGTTTTTCTTATTCTTGATGTGAACTTCCTTATCGCCGTCGCACGGCTGGAAATAATAGATGTACCCCAATTTCGCTCGCTTGCCGACTCGGTTTTTTCTTTACATTTGTAAACAAGGAATGCTTTGTAAACGGGAATTCGGTAACATAATGTATTACCAGATTTTTCTCGCTACTCTTTTTCTTCTTATTGAGATTAGGCTATCATTTGTTATTCTTGTAACGTGGTTTCTGGTTCGTTTGCATCTGGCATTAGAAATATTACTGGAATATCGAAATTTTAAAATATTATTTTGTAACTTGTCACTCTATAACGAGGTTGTTATAGTACAGAAAAGCTAATGACCGATTTAGGGCTGAGTTCACCAAAATTAGAGGGGCAATTATCGTAATTTTAAGAACGTTCACACTCATAGTCTGATCTGTCTCAATCTGCCAAAAATAGCTGTGGTTTCCCTATATTTATGACATGTTTTTGATATTTTTTTTGTCGCTGAGGTGAAACTGCGACTAGATTTTTAACGTTTTAAGTTATGAGAATATATCAGATATCTTTTATCTGTGGAATAGAATTGACGTCTGAAAGTTCTAGTATGGACAAACTGTCAAAAATTCAAAATTTATTCTCAGAACTAGCTGTGTACCGCCTCCGAATCAATAAAAACTACTTTGTACCGCCTCCGAATCAATAAAAACAAAATATATGTGAAAACTAATTATATAAAAGTTTGGTGGGATTTACCCTTAACAATATAAAACGCTAACTATTGCAATTTCGAAACTTTTTAAGTTACAAAAGAGTACGAAGTTAACTGTTGTAATTAAAGGAAAAATAAACTAATAACATCTTCATGAATCATCTAAACTTCTAAAGCCATTGTTGGCGAGAGGTCTTCTCGTTTTTCTTCTGTTTTTCAAAAGATTTTATTCTGAAAGCTACTTCACCTGTCGCGCCATTGTTGGTCAAGTTCCGCTCGCGGACAATGAATGCTTTGAGCCTTGTATAAATGTTATACCTACGTATGTTGTTAATAGGCATTCAAACCTTAGTAAAACCCTATTCATATACTATAAGTAACTCTTAGAAATTGGCATCTGAAGTGCCTACGTACTTTCATTTCCGTGATTGCAGTTTACTGACGTCTGTTAACTCGAACTCGAATATAGACAATGTCTTCGCTATACTAGATATAATGACAATTGATTCGTTGCTATAATAAAGCTCTTTTTATCTCTACGGACTCGGCATGACTCACTTTACGTAATTAGGTTTGTGCTAATTCGCTCAATATATCTTTTGCTTTCATTAAGCTCACTAAGTGTCGCTGTGAAATAAATGGAAAGTTCTAACTTTATTTTGCGTCTTTTTTAGTACCTACCTTTGTCACAAAATTGGTATTGTGGTAAATTGGTATAATGGTATTAAACATGCAGAAAATTATGTTTGAGCACAAGGATCAGGTGTCGTACTAACGCCCTGAGCGTGTTTAACGTGTAATTTGACTTGTACCTACAGATTGAGATATACCTTCTCACACTACCTATGTATCCACACGTTTATTCCAATCTCTATATTACCTACACTTGTTAAATCGCAACCTTAGGGGAAGCAAAGAATGTAGTAGGTACAATAAATAAATAGAGTTGCTTTCTGGGTCACGCGACGCCGAAACTGCTGAAGGAGGATTGTGTTAGTGCGTGTTGGTAAATTTGTTTTCTCTACAATTCAATACATTTTGAGTGGTACATTATTTGCATGACAAGTCGTGCAAGTTCACGTGACAACAATACCGATGATTGGCGTGACGCGAACACAAATTATGGGTGGAAATCGAAAGTGCCGACGTCATGGTTCCCCAAATTAGCTACATATTGGCAATATTTAAACTCATTATGTGTTTCATGTAACAAATGCAAAATTTACGAGAGGAGCGGTTATGTTGTCGTTCATCTTTGTCTTACGCAAACTGAGGCTGCAGGGGACAGCAGGACACGTATGGTATAGAATAAATACCTAGGTATTATTCAAGTATTTCGTTACTTTAGTATTTTCATTTTTGTGTCGCTGCCGTGCAATAAATACTTAAGTAGCCCGCGTCTAATTATTTTCCTCACACGTGCCGAAATGCGAGAGTGTTATTACGGTAGAAGTATATCTGTCGCAGCCAACTGGTTAAATTAGCCGTTCAGTTAACCGCCTAGCCTTTTAACTAAACGGCGGCCATTCAACTAACGGCCTGAATGATATTCAATTACCTACAGTTTAGGTTGGAAGTCTGTAACCAATCACGCGCGAGCCGAATTGGTCGCAGTAACTAATCCAGGGCACCCTGACCAAATGGGTTAGGTTAGGTTAGAACTGTGGTCAAACGCGTGCGAGCCGCGAGAGCAAAGCGAGGCGAGCACTACTTCTAAAGGCTAGGCAGTTAACTGAACGGCTAATTTAACCAGTTGGCTGCGACATATCTACCGCTTTGTGTTATTTACCTAGTAACGTTTAATTTTGAATTACCAATCCAGCGTTATTGTGACGTTTCGAGCGATAATAGTGAGTTCTAATAACGTCGAATAACGATGACAATGCCGCAGTCACGCATGTCATTTTCAATTGATAGCTAGTAAAAAGTGTAAAAACCTTGCCAATTACGAGAAAGTAAGAAAAATAATCGAGTATTACGACTATTCTACTTCTACGTAGCCTTTTCGTATTTTCGTATCACTATGAATAAAATTAAAAAATTGAGTAACTATTAGGATTTAACCTATATAAATTTTACACTATTTGACACAACCAACTATTTACACTAACTAAATTAAATGAACACTTAACTAACTAATTATACAAATAAATACAAAAACAAAAGGCCACTTAGGCGTCGAAGTACTCGTCCGCATCGCTATAATCCGCAAACGTGTCTAGAGAACTAACTATCAGGTATATGCAAAATGAGTACTTATTTTTAAATTTCGCAAAAAAAAATCAATAAAGAAAAATAAAATTCGTTTCAGTGTTACTTTACGTTTACTTCGTGCGCTCGCACTTGGCCCCAAAGGTCACAGAGTAATTAATAGGTAACATTGACATAAAATTACTTACGTCAAAAAAAATTAAATATATGAAATAAGTTACGATAATAATCAGACACGTTTATATAAATATTCGGTTCCTTTTCCGTGATATGTTGCCGTTGTTTCATAATATGTAATCACGTCCAAACAAAACAAAATAATATCGTTATTGTAAATGCCCAATACATAAACATTACTTAAATTAAAAAACGATATTTATAACTCAGCTTTGGATTATGCTCTTAAACTTTATGCTAATGGTAATGTTTCTGAAACATAGTAAGTATTAATAACTTTCTTCATAGCTGCTAGTAAAAAATAAAGTTATCTTTTAGAAAAATGACCAAATCATTAGCTTAAAATTTGCGATGACGATGAACGATGGCGTACAAAATGCAAACTATTTTGTTGCCTGTTCTGGTGAAATAGTCATCAATTAGAGTAAATATGAATGAACTCCACGTCAATGCGCGTATTTTGCGTACGGGAGTAATTGTGAAATACATTCGATTAAAATTTCGAAAAGAACTTACAAAGAGAGAGAGAGAGAGTTGATTTTCCGCGTCGCCTTTGACAAAACCACAGGGAAGGAACCCTTGTATTAGTTTGAAAATTATCCCAAGGTAGAATCGTATTGATTAAAGAGGAAACTATACCAATTCAATACGATTCTACGAATTCAATAAGAAAATACGGTTATACCTACATACAGGCTGATAAAGAGAAATATTTAAATGTCACGTATATACTAGATAATCCTGAAAATAGGACCTCAATATTTGACCTAATTACGTAGTAAAATCTGTATGTCAATGTCCCCATTGACATACATATTTTGGAAGTTAGGTAGGTAAGTGTTCCTGTTTTATTCCTGTAAAGCAGAACAGACACAATGGCTCTGCGGTTGCATCTTGTGAAACATATTAATTCACGGTCAGAGCTTCCTTCCACGTTTGCATCAAGTTACTTTGTTCTGGTTGTTACATCAGACCTTTATTGAGACAATTATTGTCTAGGTACTAACGGGAGCTACGACAAACGTTTTTCAAGATCTAAATTGGTTGGAATTTACTGTCCTTAGGATAGGTACGGGCTAATAGGGTCGCTAATGATGCACAGGACGACTAACGACTAGAAACCCGAACCTAAAATTGGACTGTATAGTGGAGAAGAAAATGCTCCTTACAGTATTGATTGTTTTTTTTTTGAAAACTCGATCATTTGAACCACGGTCACACAACAAAGGAAACAAAAATACTGAAATACAGCGTATTTTTTAATGTTACTGATTTTATAAAGAGAAGACACAGTAGGACCACACAATATTTATAAATCAAGCTTCGACTAACACCACTTTATTTTCATTATAGAGTTTCGCGGTAAACACGAGTTAAACGATGAATAAATTCATATTACTATCAGTAATAAATCTATATTTGATGCAAATTGACACCGCGCAATATTATTTGATGGTTCCTATCTAGGATTTTGGGACCAACCACCGCTCACAGCTCCCATAACCATACCCAAGTGAAGAGGAACAAATTATGTAAACCAGGCCGAAAGTCCAAGCAAGAATAATTTGTAATCTCAGATAGTAGAGCCTCAATTTATTTGCGGCTGTCACATTTATGATACTACTTAATCTTGGATCCGAGATTAAGACCGCAAAATTATTACTGGAACGCGTTCCTCTATTAAATTAATAATACTTACGAATCAAATATTTTGATTAGAATTTGTAGGTACGTATTATTGTTCTTGAAAGCTAGACCTAAGTACAATGTGTGTCAGATCAAAAGTCACCTACTCTTATACAAAAGCCATTATTCTTTTAACTTTTATTAAACTTCCAGACATAACTGAATCGTATAACAATAACTTGGCTTATAAAGTTCAAGATAGAAATCAATATTCTATTTTAAAATTGAAGCAGTAGATATCAGCATCAAGTTAAATCGTTTATTCGAGTTTATGTTAAAAGAAAAGGAAATATCCAATCAGATACATATTTATTATTTATTTATTTCCCACCATACAATTATCTTTACAGGTTTGTCACCTAATAATATGACTGAAGAGCATGGGCTGATTTTACAATAGTCAGATAACTTTATCTGTATACTAAAAGTATGATAGTTTGTCATATTTTCTTTACAAAAACTGTATAATATCAATAGTTTAGTGATTTTTTATTTCAGCTGGTAATATAAGTAACGAACACCACCCAGACTTTAAAAATAAAACCTATTACACGGTCTAGCACGCCCAACTGCTGAGCATGGGGTCCTGGCTCCGATCCTCAGGTGGGGCAATATAATTTTGTTTTTCCATTAGAAATTCCTCAGTAGAAATATCCGGCCGATTTATTTGAATTTTGTCCCGTTTAAAGGCTGGAGTTTAAAAGGGGTTAATAAGTCCTCCCCTCCTCTGGGGAATACAGGAGGGCTGCTATGCTATCTATTAGAAAGTATTGATACCAGCTAGAATTAACAAAAAAATAGAATTTTATTGTAACTTGTAGTACTTAGGCCAGCCATTTATTTTCTTCGAAAGGTTCACAGTCAAGGGAACGTTCATAAAATTAATAATTCAACTCACATGGCACGTGCAACGCGTTTGTTTTAGTCCAATGTACGTCATAGAACTGTTTGCGTTTAAAATAAAGTGGTTTATAATATTTGTTCTATGTTCCGTGTTACACTCTATACATCTTATATAGGTTTCCATGTAATTGGGCCCATAATTCAAAAATAACATTATTTTCGTATCGGTAGGTAGAAATACATACTGCTCTCGAAACGGTGAAGGAAAATATCGTGAGGAAACCGGCATGTCCTAGAACCAAAAATTCGATGACATGTGACATCTACCAACCCGCACTGGGCCCGCGTGGTAGATTGCAGCACTCACTCTTGAAGAGAGCAGGCCTGTGTCCCAGCAGTGGGAACATTATAGGCTCATTATGATGAGGTAGAAATACATAATTTCACCAATGATGCTTAGGTCGCACGTTACAGAAGGTAAGTTAATAGTGGCACACAGGCACAAATCCAGACTTCGGGCGGTTACTGAAAAATTCTAAAAGGAAAAACAAAAATACCCTTTTTCGACTTGAAGATCCAACCCAGAAGCTCGCCCTCAGTAGACGAAAACATGAAAAATAAACACTGAAATTACATAATAGTGAAAGGTGAAGTGGAAAGTGGAATACCGTAAAAACCCAGAGACAAAGCTCGTTGTTAGCCTAGGAAAACTTTGTACGGATAAGTTTCGTATCGTTCATGTAGTTTGCATAGAAACTGTGTTTGTTTAGAGGATCATCAGGATTCAAACTATTAGGAGAACCGAACTTGTGCCTAGAAGGCAAACTTACTTCACACAATGCCATTGGCGCTGTCTCGTTTACGAGATATTATTATGGGTGTACAATACTATAATAGTAAATCAGAGAAACTACCAAGATATAGCTATTTCTGCTTTTTTCTTGGCAAATAATTTAATTTACTGTTTTGTGTTTCGTAATGTTAATTACTTACTGTTGTATAAAATCAAGTTCTTCAAACTTAACAGACAGCTGTGCTGCTGGGGAGTTTGTTGCGCCACTTCGTCCCAGCTAAAGCACGAGGAAGTGGTGAAGGGTGGGCGTATCTTATGTAATGTTGACGTTCAAAAAGTACTGATTCTCAGCCTAGTTTGAATAAATGAGTTTTCATTTTGATTGCACCTAGCCTCTGACGTTTTGAAGAAGAACTGGCAGGGGATCGAGGAGGGGGGTGTCAGGGGATCCGACCGGAATAAGTCTTTATAAGTGTCCATGTAGGTTTATGTGAAATAAAATATTATATAAAAGAGTTCGTGGAAGGATTTGGGAGAGGCCTTTGCCCAGCAGTGGGACGGACTAGGCTAAAATATTTTTTTTAAATCAGGATTAATTTCTATGGAAGGCTTTTTGTTACAGGGTCAAATGGAAAGTAAAGCAAAGTCAAATTATATACACAAGCGGTAGTGCGACAAAAAGCTCCGAGTCGCCGCCTCTTAAAAATATATCTCGTATAGGTACCTACCTACTTCAGTTTAGTCAGAGGCATATAAACCGGTAATTGAAGTTTTTTTTTTAATAATCATATCAATTATAAAAGAATACTAACAAGACTTTTCCAATTAACTACTGTCATTTATCACGCTAGGATCAGATATTAATTAATATTCTGTACCTACCTGGAGCTGGAACAGAGAGAATTTTTAAATTAAATAAGCTGTAAGTATGACGAAAGTCAATACTTAAGTATTCTTCTTCATCTGTGGTTTAAACGAAGGAGGGTTTTCTAAGAAGCCAATTTATGGAACAAGTTAGTGTGGTGCTCATGACGAGACTAGCTGAACTATTCTGTAAAAACCTTACCATTAAAGTTTAGGTTAAGTGAGCTATTAATAGTGTCAATCTCTAGCATCAGGCGAAATGACAGCTCTGCACTTCAAACTCGCTTCACCAACCGTATGTCCAACTTACTATATATCCACAAATCCTATGTATGTATAACAGTATGAAAAACTCATTCATTTGCAGGAGTGTCCTAAATTTCCATATACCATAGGCCTATTTAATACAACTTAGACGTGATAATATCACAATACTTTTTTTTGTCATAAATTTAGGGCTTTATTTACAGCACCAGACCTGTCGTTAAAATGTGTTGATTTTAAGAAATAAGTCGCATTGCCAGCTCTGAAATATAATAGTCCCGTACTTTTGAAAAACAAATTAATGTCACGGATATTGCGATTGTCATCTCACCCACTAGGCCCAAGTGATTTATATAAAAAAGTACCATCTCATCCTTTCGGAAAGAAGATGAAGAGGCATCACATATTCCTTGTCTCAGCTTAAAAGATGTATCCTATGATATGTTTTGCTGACCCTTTTTCTCGGTGTGGTATCGAATCGATATCTAATACGTGGGGTATTGGCACCCCAGAGAGGAAATTGTTACTAAATGTACGTGTGTACCTACCTAAAATACTCTATCTACGGCGAAATATTTTTAGTTGATTTTATACTTATCAAAGATTCTAAAACACAATGGGACTTTTAGGAATCTTGTGTTGAATAAAACATTCTAGAAAGCCGTTTATGTAGTGGGTTTAAGAAAAAATAATTAATTTTGGGGGAGTAAGTAAAAACTTTTATGAAATATTATTTTTTTTAATTGAAGTAACATTTCTAAGTATACAGATAAGTCACTTCCAATCAACCAGAAATCATAAAGCGATCTATTTAAAAGTAAGTACTTAAAAGTAATGAAATGCATAATTTTATAACAATTTTCTTTTTAATATTTTCAAGGTGAAGCGAAATGCGTTCTGATTATAAATCTAAAGTTCATGATTGGTTGTAATATTCCGAATTAGTATTCTGAGTCACGGCAGCTTAAAATTTAATATGTGTAGACGTCTATGTACGTATATACAGTTTATAGATTCAATAAAAACTAAAAGTGTAGGTACTTAATTACCTATCAACACTTTTTAAATGTCTAATATGTCTTCGAATAGATGGTGTAATTTCTAAGTACAATCTGTTAGTTCATTAAATAGGTCAGTATTTTAGGCTGACCTAATTTCTACGAGGCCAAGCTTGTCGGTTTGGTTGAGATAATTACGTTACAGCAACGAGTCTACTGCCTGTTGACTAACCACATACTATGTGCTTAGTCAATAGTATTTTGATTCATACCGTATGCCCATCGGACGGCGCCGCTTGACTTCCTAGAAGATCGCCGGTAGAAGAGTATGTAATCTGCAGCATCTGATGAATGACAATGAACCTGGACAATTAAAACCGCTTCCCTATTGTGTGGCAATTCACTTTTTACTTTAAAACTACGCAACGCATACGTGACAGCTTGTAAAATGTTCAGCTCTCAGTTTTTTCACGCGCTCCGTTGGGAGCTGATACAAGCGCCTCATTTCTTTTTTAATCCCGCTCGCAAAGCTCGTGAAACAGGTGGGACTGGTTCGAAGCGAACTCTGCGCCATATATCAAGATCTGTCTGCCTACCAATTTTTCCTGCGACTTGTAGCAACTGGATTCTTATGAAAACGACGAGGCGCATCACATAAAAAACTTTTATGTTGAATAGTAAGGAGGTATGCCTTGTTTTAGGGCGAGGAGCGATCGTAAACTTTCGTTTTATCCATGGAGTTCGCTAAGATTAACTTGCGACCTCCAGCAAACTAGATATCTTTAAGAGATTTATAGTTTATTCTCTTGTTGATGTTATGCCGTGGCAATTATTTTTACCAATTCAACTTTATGTTACTTTAATGTTAAATCGTTTGAATATTTTATTTAGTGTTCTTTCACTGAAGCCTGCAGTCCTCTTCGCTGTTTTTAAAATAAAATAATAAAAATGACAGTGAAATATTATTTTCTGGTACGTATCTATTACTTTTCTTCGCTGAACTTTCGTAGCTTGACATTGACTGGACAAATTAATGTTGTAGAAACGGTTAAAATTATATTATTCTTTTTGCTAAACTTACCCTGCTACACAGCGAATATAACCCTTGTTCTTTAGAGATAAATACCTGCCACCTGCCAACCTTTTCCGAGCGAGATACCTCGTGTATTACGTCATGTTAAGGGGTTACAGTGTTAATCGATGATATCTACATGGATAGATATGAGGTTTCGTGCATAGAGAGAAGCGGTTTTCCGGTTAACAAACCAACGTAATTGCGCGTTGGGCCCCGGGTACCCGGACATAAAGAAGGTGCAGTGTTCGCATGAATGGTTTCTTTTAATAGACTTCTTTAATTGCCATCGGTTTCCACTTTTATTGTTCTTGGACGACGGTAGAATAAAACAGGGCTTTAATACTGTTCATTTAACAGATTAAAATAAAATGGTAATACGAGTTTGTGTTTGCCTTGCTTCACAGGTTTTGCCAAAGAAACAGTATCGCCTAGCGCGACATTTTATGATTTCAAACATTTGCGCCCATCAAAGCTGCCTTATTTGTGAAATGTACGCTTACTTATTCGTAGATGTACGCTAATATCTCATTCGCATATTTCAGATAACACAATTAAGAGGTAAGCGCCAGGGTACGTCACATGTCATCACCAGACAGGCCTGCCGACATTGACAACGAAACTGAGTGGTTCCGGGAGGCCATGTCCGAGATTTGTGACGTGGCAATGCCCCGAGTTCGGCCAGGATGCGCCCGACGTCAGGTGTACTGGTGGTCGCAGGAGGTAGAGGCGCTACGCAAGGCCTGCGTTGACACGCGACACCGGTACACCAGGCACCGCAGGCTCCGCATTCGCCCTCCGGATGCGGAAGCCACGGAGGCGGAGCTGTACGAGGGGTACAGAGCGGCGAAGACCGCCCTCCAAGAGGCTGTTCAGCGGGAAAAGAATTTGGCCCGCGAGGAGATGGTGGAGACTCTGAACAGAGATCCGTGGGGGCGCCCTTACAAAATGGTGCGGAATAAACTCCGCACCTGGGCCCCCCCCGCTGACGCAGAGTCTCCGCCCCCAGTTGGTGGAGGAGGTGGTGAGCGCTCTGTTCCCTTCACGGGCGGAGCATACTCCCCCGCCCATGGCTCCGCCAATTGCGGTGTCCGAAGCGGACCACGCGGACGACGACGACTTCCCTGAAGTGACCGGGCTGAGAGTGGCGGTAGGTAGGCTGAAGGCCAAAAATACCGCCCCAGGGCCCGACGGCTTGCCGGGTAAAGCCTGGGCCCTGGCCTCGACGGCTCTCGGACCCCGACTGGAGGCGCTCTTAAGCGCATGTATGGAGAGGGGCCAGTTTCCACTCCGTTGGAAGACGGGGAAGCTGGTCCTCATTCGGAAGCCAGGGCGCCCTGCGGACTCTCCGTCCGCATTCCGGCCTATCGTGCTGCTCGACGAGATCGGCAAGCTCTTTGAAAGAGTGATTGCAGGCCGCCTCGTCGGGCACCTGGTGAGGACGGGGCCGGATCTTGCGGATAGCCAGTTTGGCTTCCGCAATCATGCGCGTGAGAGCTTTCACGACGGGGGACGCGGTGTCTCGGGGTGGGGTGGTCGTGGCGGTGTCACTAGACATCGCTAACGCGCTTAACACCCTGCCCTGGAGCTGCATTAGGGAGGCACTCCGGTATCACCGAGTGCCGACCTACCTCCGTCGAGTAGTCGGGGCGTTTTTGACGGACAGAGCCGTCATCTACCCCAGTCGCGATGGGGAATGGAACCGGCGAGAGATGGAGATGGCGAGAGTCCCGCAGGGATCGGTCTTGGGGCCGCTCCTGTGGGACATCGGTTACGACTGGGTGCTGCGGGCAGACCTCCCTGATGGCGTCAGCGTAGTTTGCTACGCTGACGACACGCTGGTCCTGGCGCAGGGGAGGTCGCATCAGGCGGCGGCCGACACGATGACACGCGGGGTTGCGATAGTCGTGGAGAGGATCCGGCAGTTGGGTATCGAGGTGGCTCTGGACAAATCCGAAGCCATGTCTTTTCATGGGCTTCGGAACGGGCCACCATCGGGATCCCAACTAACGGTGGGAGGGGTTCACATCGGCGTCGAGACGACGATGAAATACCTGGGTCTCGTCCTCGACAGCCGGTGGAACTTCGTGGAGCATTTCCGACGTTTGGCCCCCAAACTGGAACGGGCTGGGGCCGCTTTCAAGCGGCTCCTGCCCAACCTGGGGGGGCCAAACGCCTCCTGCCGGAGGCTTTACGAGGGGGTCGTGCGGTCCATGGCCGTATATGGCGCCCCGGTGTGGGCGCGTTCACTGCGGCTTCGAGCCGCCCACTACCTGAACGCGCCCAAGGTGGTAGCCATACGGCTAATACGGGGGTACCGCACGATCTCGCGCGAGGCGGCAAGCCTCCTTGCCGGACTGCCGCCATGGGATCTGGAGGCGATAGTCCTCGCGCGCCTCTATAAGTGGCGCGCGGAGGCACTACGCCGGGGGGAAAACCCGCTTCCGCGGCAAATCGTTGCGGAGCGGACGGACCTCCGGCGCGATCTCATGGCGGCATGGAAAGCGCGACTGTCGCAACCCAGCGCAGGGCACGCCGCGATAGCGGCGGTAAGGCCCCTCTTTGAGGAGTGGCTAGAGAGGCGTCACGGCGCCCTCACCTACCGCCTGACGCAGGTCCTCACCGAACACGGATGTTTCGGGAGGTTCCTGCACATCATCAGGCGGGAAGAAACGACCGGGTGTCGCCACTGCGAGGATCGCCCTGAGGACACGGTGGAGCATACGGTGGAGGTCTGCCCAGCTTGGGCAGAGCACCGCCGTGTCCTCGTAGAGGCGATCGGCAGCGGCGGCGACCTCTCGCGCCCGGCACTGGTCCAAGCCATGGTCCGGGGCGAGAGGGAGTGGGAGGCAGTCACCTCCTTCTGCGAAGCAGTCATGCTAGCGAAGGAGGTGGCGGGATGGGCGAGGGAGAGAGCGGAGAGAGCCGCCCGTCCCAGCCGCCGCGGTAGACGCCCCGGGCGTCGGGAGCCGCGTGATGACTCCCGGCCACCGTAGGCGCGGGCCTGCGGACGGCTAGTAATGGGTAGCTCGCCGTCCGATCAGGACCAGGCCCGTGCCGGACGGCGCGTATGTGTTCCACGCGCGCCTCAAAGAGATGTCAGCAGATAAGGCCCGTCAGGGCCGAAGCCTTCCGGGGCAAAGTCAAAGTCAAAGTCAAAGCATTTATTTCAAATAGGCACAGAAAAGGCACTTTTGAACGTCAAAAATTATTATGAAATAGATTTGATTCTAGTCGCCCATTCCAAAAGGTAGTTTTCGTATGGAGAAGAATGGGCAAGAAACTCCACCGTTACTTTTTTAAAATGTTTTACAACATTTTGCATAAGTACATCAATTATATAACAAATAATATGTGATGACGATGCACCTAAAATAAAATTACTATACCACGATAGGTAAAAGAATTAAAAATGAAACCATGACATATATAATTAATTATCTGATAGATACATGGTGCTCACATATTTACAAATATGGTACAATTAAACGATTTTCATGCAAAAAATAAAAATACAAGTAATAAGTCAGGGTGTGAGTCAGAGCAACTACAGAATGTAAAACAATATCCAAAAAATTAGAATAAATTTACAATTAAATAAGCAACCAGTTTGATCTTGTGTAGACTCTAGATTGTCCTATGGAGCAGGACCAGCATGTTTCCAAGCGTTCTTATCCTGGATATAATCTTCTAATTTATAGTATGCTTGTTTACAAAGTGTATGTTTAATGTGAGTTTTAAATTTTCTTTCATTTAATTGCAATATATCACAAGGTATTTTATTGTAACATTTAACACAATACCCCATAAAAGATGTATGTACTTTGGCTAACCTGAAAAAGGGTTGATTTATTTTATCTTTATTTCTAGTATTAAAATTATGTCTATCGCTTATTTTATTAAAAAGATGTAGATTTTTTCTTACATACTGTTGTATATGTGTAGCTATTGATATGCAGTAGCTGCGCCACCCGTCATTCCTTAATAAACGTCAGTGCGTATTCGCGATGCGATGAACCATTGTGTCAACCGCCCCTTATACCCTCACCAGCCTTTCTGGCGTGTGCACATTGACTTCCTTGGCCCAATCAAAGGTCAGACATATTTAGTGATAGTGGATGCGCATTCCAAATGGCCCGAAGTTCACAGAGTAAACAACACATCTTCGGCTGTAGTCATAGCAAAACTATATGATTTCATGTCAAGGTTTGGTCTATTTCACACGTTGGTCAGTGACAATGCTACATCCTTTGTATCGGAAGAGTTTAAAACATTTTGCAAGTCAAATGGAATATCGCATGTGACATCTCCTGCTTATCACCCAGCTAGTAATGGCCAGGCGGAGAGCTACGTAAAAATAGTGAAGAAGGGCATAAAGTCATGTATAATGATGAGTAATAACTCGAACGATAGTCACAAAAATTTATTAAAATATTTATTTGATTATAGAAATACGGTACACGCTACAACGGGCTCTTCGCCTGCGCAATTAGTGTTTGGCCGAAAACTTCGTTCGCGCTTGGATTTGTTAAAAACAAACACGCCACCGCCGTCATCATCTGACACTCTCACTAATGTTGTGAAACACAATCAGTGTTTGCAGAGTAAAGCCTATGGAGGCACAAATAAACAATGTTTTAAGCCGGGTGATGTCATTATGTTTAAAAAGTTTTATATAAATAAAAAGTACACTTGGAATAAGGGTGTTGTTATAAGACGCATAGGGAAAACAGTTTATTTAGTCAAAGATAGTGAGACATTAGGTCAGTTGAAAAAACATACTGATCAGCTTATACCCTACAAAGGTACGGACCACGGTGCTGATAATCAGTTTCAAGCTAGCTCGATGGACAGCCCCGATCCAACACCAGATAATGACTTGACGACGTGTGACGGCGAGTCAGCCGCTGAGATGCAGGTCAGTGAATCGCAAAATCAGGAGGGAGAGGGAGAGTGTGACCAACTTTCGTTACCATCAGAAACACCACGCTCAGAACCCGTTCCAGCAGAAGGAGATGAGGAAGAATCCAACGAGGCGGAGCACGAGCACGCTCGTTACAGATCGGATTCGTCTGGCAGAGCGTTACGTCCGATTCCTAGGGTTAATTATAAGCCTTTTTTTCATATAGGTTTAAAAGGGAAACATATTGTTATCTAAGGGGGGGAAAGTGTTGTATATGTGTAGCTATTGATATTCAGTAGCTGCGCCACCCGTCATTCCTTAATAAACGTCAGTGCGTATTCAACCGTTAAGTGTTTCACTTGTCCTCTGTGTCCGTACTTAACACATACATAATATTTTCATAAATGAATTGGCAAGGTACCGTCATGATATTAACATTTTTAAATAGTTCCCTAAGAGATTCGCGGCGACGTAGATTGTAAATGGCTCTGACAGCTCTCTTTTGTAAAATAAAAATGGATTCAATGTCAGCAGCCCGACACCACAGTAAAATGCCATATGACATAATACTGTGGAAGTAACTAAAATAGACCAAACGCGCGGTTTCTACATCTGTTAACTGTCTTATCTTTCTTACAGCATAAGCGGCCGAGCTTAGCCGCCCCGCAATAGATGTAATAAAAGGTCCCCATTGCAATTTCTCATCTAGCGTGATTCCCAGGAAAACTGTCTGATTAATAAATTCTAGTTTTTCGCCATTCAATATGATGTCACATTCGCTACTTCTAACATTCGGTAATTTAAATCTAATGCATTTGGTTTTCTTTTCATTAAGTACTAAATTATTTACCGTAAACCAGTCTTGGACCTGAAGAATAGAGTTATTCACGTCGTCAAGATTTTGTGACCGTCGGTCTATTTTAAAGATCAATGATGTGTCATCTGCAAATAACACCATCTTCGGTTGATTTTGAAGTAATTGGGGTAAATCATTAATGTAAACTAAAAAGAGGAATGGACCCAATATTGAACCTTGAGGAACGCCCATTGTCATTTCAGACCCTAATGAGTTTATGCCGTTTACTTGAACTTTACCGTGCTGTTTTTCTAACCCCATAGTGCTCCAGTTTCATCAGAAGTGTCTCATGGTTTACGCAATCGAACGCCTTAGAGAGGTCACAAAAGATTCCAATGGCATCTTGTGCTTCTTCCCAGGCCTTAAAAATGTTCTTTATTAGGGTAACACCGGCGTCAGTAGTGCAACGCCCTTTGGTGAAACCGTACTGATGTTCTTGAAAGATGGAATTTTTATTAAAGTGACGTAACATTTGATTGAGCATCAACTTCTCAAACACCTTACTGAGAACGGGCAGAATTGACACCGGCCTATAATTGTTGGGTTCTTTACTATCACCGGATTTGAACAATGGTATTACCTTACTATGTTTCATAAGATCCGGAAAAACTCCATGGCCAACGGGCAGCGGGATTGTCCGAAAGGGTTACCGCTACCCCGGACTATAAAGGGCTAAGGAAGAAACACGGATGGGTTTTAGTCAGTAAGAGTCTGACACTCCCTTCCGCTCCACCCAGAGCGGGACGGGTCATTTGATGATTTTCCATACTTAAAAAAAAAAAAAAAAAACATGGTACGCCACATAATTCAAATTTTCTTACGTTTTTTCCAATTTGCAGGTCAGTGTCAGGTTGTACGTTGAACAAAATATGGTTCACGACCGTAACAAGTACGTATTTACAGAATTATAATCATTAAAATCATTAGTACAAGAAATATCAATCAACAGGATTGTATGAACTTACAGGGTTGTATTGATGAATTGATTATAGTTCTGTAGATACCTACATACTTGTTACGGTCGCGAATCATATTTTGTTCAAAATACAACCTGACACTGACCCTGACCTAGAAATCGGAAAAAACGTAAATTCGAATTCCGCGGCCTACCCAGGCACTTTCCCCTTAAAATACGACTTCAGCTTATTTTTCGACACTCTATTTCATTTGAACTAGGTAAACCGTTTTAGCTAATTGTTCCCGTTAGATGTACGGCTGACAGCGGTACAATTTATGGCCCAAATTCAAAAGCAACTTCTTATCGGAGATTTCTGTGATCATGTACCTACCGGGGTTTGAATAGAGTTTGGTTTCTTTCGTATCTACAGTATGTTAGGTTAAAAGAGGGACTACTTTAAGGGACACCCCCTTAGTACTCATGACAATGAACAACTTTTACAACAAAACTTTAAGCACTTTTTATGACCTTGAAAATTCAAAAGTGCCTGTAATTGCTTTATTCGAAATAAATACTTTGAGTTTGACTTTGGGGTTTACATAATGAACTTTTATAACTTGTAATTAAAAATGTTCGCAATTTCATCTCAACGACAATCAATGTCAAAAATGTAGGAAAATTAGAAGTGTTTTTAACAGATTGAGACTGAGATCAGACTGTGAACATTCTTAAAATTACGAGAATTGCCCCTCTGACTGTGAACATTCTTAAAATTACGGGAATTGCCCCTCTGTTCGTAACCTCTGAGGGGACTTAAAAAAACTCCGCAAACGAAAAACTAATTGTTATTATTATATACCTGTATTGTAAATATTTGTACAGGAACACTTAGCATGATAACGAGGCATAAGCGTCAATTTGAAGTGACAATCAAATAAGTCAAATAAAAGATAAGTGTCGAGTATATAATATACAGATAACACAATCTGATATTTTCGTGAATTTATGGCAATATAAATTCGGAGAATACTACCTTACGCAACCATTTTCTTAAGGCCGTGCCTACAATATCTATTTAAAGTGCCATGGACGTCAGACGGTATCCCTTCCATGTAGCTTTAGCTTATCACTCTTTGTACGAAGCTTTAAGGATTATTTCCTTCGAGAAATCCGCCTGAGGACGGAAAACAATGAAATCCATAATTTTCTGTAAACAAAACGGGCCAGTGTTGTCTAAACATACCTGTAACCACTCAACGTAAACTTTTGTAAGTACCGAAGTTTTAAACGGTTTAAAATATTAGGAATTAGTGGATTTTATGAAAAATCAGAAAAAAGTCTAAGTAATCCTCCTTCGTAAATTTTTATTAAAGTTTGTATCAATTAATTAGCTTAGGTTATTACAGGTCACTGCTGAGGATAATCCCATTCCAAGCAAATAAGTTTGTATTTTTTTTAATTGTCTTGAACAGCCACCTTATATTTTTTTATTTAGTGAGTCTAGTTTTGGGGTCTACGTTCTTTTATTTATTTATTATCTAAATATTAGGTATATTTGCAAGTGTTTTTTTTGGAAATCAATTATAAATTATAATAATAATTCAAAGGTCACTGAAAATATAGGTACTATCAAAATTTTTGCAATATAGGTAAGTTGATCACAGGTAATAAGGGATAGTTTATGTCTATTTTTTTTGCTCGTCAAATACATATGTCCAATGATTCAAGACTGACATTTCATTAAAGTATCATCATCTGCCTAGAATTTTTCCAACTATTTTGGGTTCGGTGTCCAGTCTAACCGGATGCAGCTAAATATCAGTATTTTACATGGAGCGACTGCCTATCTGACCTCCACAACCCAGTAATGGGGCAATACTGGTAAGAATGGTCGTCAGGCTTCTGACGACCTCTAAAGATTGTCAAAGTACACAAATGGCAGGGACCAACAGATTAACGTGCTTTCCGACATACGTCTAGGTATTGTACCACTGTCGAATACATAATTAAACTCCTCATCAGAATAACAAAATATGCACATGTAACTATGTTTTTCAACAATGGCAATCATTATTATTATACTCAACAATTGAAATGCGAATGTTGAGTCTTGAAATAATAATTTTTTCTTCTGATTTCAACATTTATTTTCTAAGTATATTTATCCTGTTTACACCTTGTTATATGTGCATGTCGTGTTGTTGTAATTGAAGTAGCTCACGTATATGGCTGCCATCAGACGGACTGCATCCAAGCTACCGCTCTCGGTCGATATATTCAACTAAATAGACGGACTGCTGCTTTCGAAGCAGTTATGTCAACTGCATCTAAACTGCGATGTTGCAGCTGAAATGCAGTCAGTCTGTTAGACCCTAAGCCACCTTCACCTTTTGTATTATTGTGATTCCTATGTCTGAGTATTCTTTGTAGATCTCAAATAAGTAAATAAATAAAATAGAATAACTTAGAAACCGGGCCATAAGTCGGTTAGAACATTCTTGGCATAAACTGTCGAAACAAGTCAAACTGAGAAGAGCTTACATCTATTGTTGATTCAATCTGTATCATAACTATTGGCATACACCACATTCAAAAGGTTGGCTATCAATGTACCTTATTACTGTAACAATATCGCTCTTCAAAAATGATATTGCAGTCTTGTCTTAATTAGGAACTCGTTTAGTGATAAGGTATTAAAATTTACGTTTGAACATCGGAGACCCGGAGAGCTCGTTAACAAGTAAGCTCCGGATGTCATAATATACATGTTATATGCACCATTATCTGCCTGACATAACATAGTGATGTTAAATATGTTTATGACACCACATGCAGCTACGAAGGGTGCAATTAGATTAAGGTACATCTGTCTATGGTACATTAAATTACCAGTCGACGCCATATTTTAGTGTGTTATTAGTTTTATTTAGGTTAGGATATTATATTTTAATAGTTTGTTAGTTATTTTAGTATACAAAGTTTATCTAGCGTATACCTATATTTTATCCTCTTTAGTAAATAGAATATTCAGTAAGCTCTGAATGTCAGACATATCCTATACATATTGAATGATGTGTATCTAACAACAATGAAAGCAGTGCAAGTCAAAGTCGTACAATATCACCTACATTTGGAATTAGAACGCACCCGTTTAAATTGAAGTCGACCGCGATCAAATCAGTATTTAAAAATAGTTTCTTAAGATTTTAACGTACTCAAAAACCTGATAGGTTCACAATATGACTTTGCAAAATCTAGCGATCCTTTCCTTTATGAAAAGATAATGAAAATGAACGTATGTTGAGGCAGGCGGGCCGTCAGGGCGGGCGGATATAAACGATACTTTATGGGGTTGCATGAAAATCAAGGTAACAGGTAGTATAGTTGTTGTTATCGACAGATTTAGGAAATAAATTGTTACAGCTCTATGTAAGTGTAATTTCTTGGAACTACTTTTGACGACAAATAATATCTAAAATGTGACTGACCAATAATCTGAAATCTTCGTGTTATGAGTAATGCCTATATTTGGGGTTTGCGAGTAACTTAAAGTTAGTTTACTCAGTTTTTTTACCTAGTTTTACCCCTTAAAGTGCCTTCTACCATAATTATACAACAAACAACTTACATATATAAAAACGGTCAAGTGCGAGTCGGACTAGCGCACCGAGGGTCCCGTATAAAGGACATTGTAAAAAATGGCCTATGAATCAACACTTATGAAACCTATAAAATAATTAATAGTTTTTATTATAATTTACATTTCAAATATTAGAATAGAACGGACACTTCATAATTTTGAAAACATTTTAAAAAGTAATTCATGCAGATGGGTCTTATTCCCCGGCGTCATTATTTTTTGTTTCAATTTGACGTTTTGAATAGGCAAAGAGTATTAAGCTCATTCAGCCAAGACTTTGTACGCAGCGGAGTGTAATTACAAAACTCAACACCCTCAGCGCTTGATCTATGAATAAGTTTTTTAGTTACAAACAGTATAAAGCGCTTGAAAGCGCTGTGTAAAACGACCGACATCGACACTGACAGTCGGTGATTTGATAGATGACACTTTGACATTCTTTGACATTTGATTGTAATGACAATCTGTGTGACTGCAACACTCTATCAAAAAGTACTCTGTGGACTGCAACCTGTGCTCGGTCTGCGTTGGTTGTGTGTATTCGTTTGTGTTATTGCATTTTCTTGGTGTTCTGTTATTATTTTGTCTAACAACTTGGCGTGAACAAAGGACTCTGATTTCTTCTTGAAATATCAACTTCTGGCTGTGATTGACTGATACGGACCTACTAAGAATGCCGACTTGGCATTGTAATAAACGTTAATTATAACCTCAAAATCCGAAAGTGTTTTGGATTTTTTACAATTCTCAGAATGATTTTAATTTAGTTTCAATCGAATATATGCATTATTTAGAACACAGAAAGTATATTCTCGTCCCTGCTGGTTCTTAGGAAAACGATGTATGGACGCCGAACAATGTCCTTTGTGGGTATGTAACTAAAAATTTACCGTTTTAGGATTTTTTCCTTTACTTGCGCTACATGACATTGCTTTTTGCCAAATTTCATGATTCTAGGTCAACGGGAAGTATTTATTAATGCAATGTCAAAATTGAAAGCCATTAATTACTGCTGTAATGTGTGTTACGCAATTACACTGCTAATTAAAAAGTCACACGCCGATTGGCCGTCAACTGGTCGACTGCCGGGCCCGACAGCTTTTTGTTACTAAGGTAAACTGTAGCAACTGCAAACGTGCAACCTTTCCCAATACCTATTTATTTCTTAAGAGGAAATGCTGGTGGTCGTTTCTCCATAGAAACGCTTTCGCCTGTTTTATTTCTGGTTAATGACCATAAAGCAATGATTTTTTACAGAATAATAAATATATATTAACTACTTGTATGTCCTTATGTTTTCCTTTTTGATGATACATTATTTTTATATACACTGAACCCTCAAAAAATACCGATTTAAACCGCTGTCAACAGAGGCCTAGTGTACAAATTTGACAACAGTTAATGAAAAAATAAAAAAATAGGGACACAGTATATATCCTTCTTATTCAGTTTATGAAATATCTTTTAAATTAATCCAATATTGGAGGAGGAAATACCCGAGAGCCAAACCACGAATTTGACTTTTTACTCAGGCTTTTTCAAAAGTTTCCCCGACCGCATTTCCTCTTAACAAAAGAGCCTGAGAGGCCTTGTAAGTATTATAACAATACACTGCTTTAGTTTGTCACCAATAGGTTATTTTAGAAGTTTCCACAGAAGTCGTGTATCAGTGGGGTTGAATTGAATTGAGAAATAGGAAATTGAAAATGGGTTTTGCAGCAGGGCAGTGCAAAACGATGTCAAAGAGCCACACTACACAATTCTAGAGGATAAATGGAATATGACGTTTTTCCAGTATTTTTTTGTTGTGTCGCAACTAACCCAATCAAAGGTACGTAGGATACCACGACCTGACAAATAAAAAAACTTTTGAATAATTAAGAAAGAAAGAAAAAATAACGTTTGTTTGAATACAATACGTGAAACACTAAAAACGCATAAGAAAATAAAAATAATTAACAACTCTTTGAAGAGCTCTGCTTCTGTCGGTTTTCATTCCTGTAAAGGTGAATATTATACAGTAGAGCATTTTCTCGAGCATTTCCATGTAATGTAAGTTCTGCGAATGCTCGCGCGACACTGCATTCGACGTAAAGCTCACGGCGAGTAAGCATTTTACTGTAACATTTATTTTCTATTTTGCGTCCATTGTTGAAATGTCGGACCTACAGGTACTGCTCGTGTATTTGCTTGATAAAATGTTATACCAAAACGCTCGTTGGTTTATAAAATCAAGTTGTAACAAAACATCGAGTGTAGTTTTCGAAGTGCGGTTCGATAAAGTTAAAAAAGGCGAATGCTCGATGTTCAAGTAAATGATCTAGTTTATACTCACCTTTAATATTCTGTCGAATTTTTACAATTGAAATTTCAACTTCACATGTCAATTTGGAATATGAAGTTTCGAAATTTTCAAACACAACACAATACATTCATGATAATTTTGCAAGGGGATAAATCCTGTACAATATTCTATCAGAACATGTTTTCAATTTACTTATCAAACTGTCAGTGACTGGAATTGTTTCAGGAGCGTGTATTTCATGAGAAATAAAAATTTTGTATACTTTTATTTTTCTGTTTTTTATTGCAAGATAGGCCTGATGGAAAGCGATGGACTCATCCATAGCTTTCTATCAGGCGACGAAGGTACGAGTGTGCCCAGTGATACAATTCCCTTTACAAGTTTCATGGGATTCAATTCCACAAAAAGCATGTCCTTTGTAGTATACTTTTACAGGGAATATGACGACATAACAACTAAAGTAGACTTCCAAAAAAAAAACACTACTTACAAAGTGAAAAATAACTTTAATTTCGGAAGTCAGTGTCTTTAGTTCCGCATTTTCATATTCGACTGTTTCCGTATTTTCGACTTCCGAAATTAAAGTTATTTTTCACTTTGTAGTGTTTTTTTTTTTTGAAGTCGGTTGTTTTCTTTTGGTAAAAAAGTTTTTGTATTTCACTTTTTAGTTGTTCCTACCCCACACAAATTCCTATAGCACTACTTGCTATGTAAGTATCAGTGACAGGAAACTATTAAAACATCAATATAAACTAAGTGGAAAAAATTCGTATTATTGAAGCTAACTCAAAAACTACTCAAGCAAACTTAGTATAATAATTGGGACTACCCTTGACGCATTCCATATCCATAAAAAGATGAGAGAATTTTGTAAATCCGATGACGGAGTTAGGCATGAAAATACATTAAAAATTATTTAACTAAATTGAGAACCTTCTCCTTTTTTTAAGTCGGTTAATTAAATTAATTCATAAACAAAAACTTATGCCCGAATTTACTTGCAAGATTAGAGATACCCCAATAACAACTTTAACAGAAATGAGGGTGTACCGTGGTACGAGTATACTGAACACATCTGCGTACCCCTTTAGATGGTGCATTTGTGATGTTATGTTGTGTGATTGCGTAAACAATGCATACATATGCGATAGCAGCAATCGCGGTTGATTTGCTGGCATTTATTGAAGAGTTCCGTTGTCTTGTTCAGATCTTTACGAAATTTAAATGGGACCATTTCGGAATAAAGCTTTTTCGAACAAAAAATAATTTTACACAGACGTCTATTTAAGACGTATGCCCGAACATACATAAAAAGAAATATAAACATCCAAATTGAGAACCTCCTCCTTTTTTGAAGTCGGTTAATTACATTCCTTGCTTAGTCGTGAGGCAATACAGCTAAAGCAAAACGCTTGGAACATTTTATACCTACAATTAAATTGTGGATGAGCGAGCATTGTCGCAAAACAAACTCGGGTGTCAGGAATGGGAAACGCCGACACCTTAGGCAGTGAAAGTGGCCGCAGGCACGCAAGCCCTGACCTCCACCTCGCTACCCTCAGAGGGGAGTGCCGCGGGTGGGGGGGAGCGGGGGGACAACCGCGAGTCAACCAATGTAGGCAACAAAGTAACACCCGCCACCTATTATATCCTGGTAAGGTTTAATAAATAATTAGTGGTTACTCTTTGACGGTTACAAATTGAGCATTTACCCAACCTACCTGTCTTACACGATACACAGTCCCACCACTTTAAGTATTTGTTAATCTAAAGTTGGAAATGGAACTTCCACATTCGTAACCCTACTAGAAAGATTCAAAGTACAAACAATAGTAATTTAGCGAACATTCACGTAAGTGAGATGCTATCATTGGGAGACAGGGGCGCGCTCGCACATCCGTAGAATTTCCCCGCTCATTCCACTTGTTCGGAACTATTTGACATTATAATTGTAAAGGACTAAGGAGGGGCCCGTAGCTTAATAATAACAGCCGCACAAGTCGATCGATCAGGTTAAGCTACGCTTGCCGCGGTTGGTCTGTGGATAGGTGATCATCTTTACATACCGAGGCCCCTTTGTGCCTCGGACAGCACGTTAAGCCGTTGGTCCCGGCTGTCATTCGCGGATCGTTGACAGACGTTACGGGTAGTCAGAAGCTCGAAAGTCTGACAATCAGTCCTAACAAGGGGTATTGTACCCAGTAACTGGGTTGTGGAGGTCAGGTAGGCAGTCGCTCCATGTAAAATACAGAGGGACAATCTCGTAATTTTAAGAACGTTCACAGTCTGATCTCAGTCTCAATCTGTCAAAAATACCTCTCATTTCCCTACATTTTGTCAAGTTTTTGACATTTGTTTGTCGCCGAGATGAGACTGCGACTAGATTATTTGAACGTTTTCAATTACGAGAATTGGCCTTCTGGTATTCAGCTGCATCCGGTTAGACTGGAAGCAGATCTCGACATAGTTGGGAATCGTAAACGACTAAAGAAAATGTTTGTGAGCGAAACAGCCGAAGTTTCAGAACGGTTTTCTTGCTTGAATATTTTAGCGTGTTTTACTTATTTTGTAATTTTGTGAGCTTAGAGTTGCTACAATACTAATTGTAGATGTAGGATTTAAATAATAATAGTTCATTGTAATAGTATGTATGTGTAATGTAAATATTAATTTGTGCAAGAATGAATACTTAAATTTAATTTGTGAGAATGTTACTCCTTTTACTATATTAAATACTCGTACATTTGTGTATGAGGTAGGTCGGTGTTATTGGGGGCTGCAGCGGCGACCGGCGAGGCGACACGACGCGAGTCTCTCGACGCAGACGGGCCGGCGCCCGCCGCCCGACAAACTTCCTCACTTAACTTCGCCTTGTAGCTAAGTTCGCCACTTATTTGGGAAAACTCTGCAATTACTACACAGCTAAGATCCGGCTTCTTCTGACTGAACGCTGCTGTAATTTATAGACAAATAAACTCCAATTAACATAACTAATTGAAATACTATCCTGATTAGGGATTTGTTTAGTTATAAAGGCATGTTTACTAATTTGCTAATAAGCTTACCTAGCTGGTGTCCGGATAACTAGAAGTTATTATTAGCATAAATTCATACGACTATTGTTTTGGTTCAAGCAGCGCGGCGCCGGATTTCCATGTGTTTGTCAATCCACGTGGTTAAACGGATTACACCTTCAATAAATTAATTTATTATGCATGAAATTTACTTTATATTAAATAATGAATCTGTGGACGCCATTTCTATAGGAGCGGATTGAAGTTGAAAGTTGGTATTATGGGGATAATCTGTTTTAATTGAGCAGGGCACGTCTATGTCGCTAAGCTCAAAAAGGGAATTTACCTGTTTTTGATTTATCAGCAGATTAGGGCAGCGGCCATGACCCAGTGTCTTGATAATTCGTATAGTGATTAAGAAGTTACGAGGTCGGGCGCGAGGCGAGGTAGTGAAGTAAGGTGGGCGTGGCCTGCGCCCACGACTCACGGTGGCGCGCCACGCACTTCCATGAATCATGATCAGTGTCGCATTCACTCCACTTTACCATTAATACTTATTTAGGCGTCAGTCGATATGACGACACGAAACCGAATCGCTTCGTCGCGTTTTTGTGGCTCAGGTGTAGGGGAATTTTATTTTCATACCCGATAACTATACTTATTCGTAGCCCGATAAAAATAGAACATAACGGTTCACTGTAATATGTAAGTTTTTCATATACTGTACCGAAACCTAGGAGCGTTTCGGTTATAAATTATATTATAACTACATGTCAAATGGATAAATTACAGCAGATATTTTTGAGAAGGTCTTTACTTTTTTCATGTTTTTACATTTTTCTCTTGTTATTTGTAAAGTAAAAGTTCATTAACTGAGTGGGCGCCAGGCACTTTATGTATATAATATGCAACGTAACAGGTGGGGTTACGTAATCTTGGATTACATGAATACCTCCACTAAGCATCAAGTAAGACGCGGCTCGATTTTGTAAAAATACAAGTGTGTTAAAGATGAACACTGATTTTACACAAAGATCAAAATAATTGGGGACCCAACACACGTATAATATTGGAAAAGCATACATTATGCAAAATACGATAAAACAAATCATTGTTCTTTTAACATAGGTTAGGAGTAGGTAAGTGCCATTGGCAAAGGGCTAATCTTTAGCAGTAACTGATCCCTTTACAGCATCAAAACGGGAATTCAAATCTTTTGCTGTTTCGTGTGTACCGTGCACAATAAAATTATCCCAGAACGATTGTTCGTGGTGCTTTTAATTACAATTCGCACGGATGAGACCCCTGATGAATCGATTTTCACTTGTGGTGACACTCAGCGAGGACGGGACCTATTGAATCGACTGAATGCGCAACTTAGCCGAGCTTAGTCCGAACCGAATTCTGCAACACTGCTATCAAGAGGTTTCCTGTGACGTAAGCAGTTAGTTGCCTAGACACAAAGACTTAAGTCCCCAAGACTTAAAGTTACTACACTAGCTCTTAAGATCCTGTCCGGCATAGATTAAATACCGGAATCATTTCATCAAAGTCGATGTCAAGTTTCTGTTAACTAACAGGCTTGCGATACATAGAAAGGGTGTGGTTACGTCGTAAATGAAAATGTTGCGACGCATGATGCCGCATCTCTCCCTGCCGCGCACGGCGCACCATCGCGACACGTTCGCACAAAGTGACTCGCTTTATCAGCGCTTTTTGTGCCCCTTTTGCCTAGCTAATAGGCACAAGATTCGAACCTGATTACTACCCTCTGAAAAAGTTTCGTCTATAAAATTATGCAAAATATTCTTGTTTGGTTCATACAAATTCTTTTGAGCTGTTGGAAACAACATGTTTACAAAAGGTATGTTTTTCATAGGTATTGTGTATATCTGTAGGTAGTTATGTCAGTCTGTTGGAACATTGTCAATCGGTGTGATTTGAAATGCCATTCAGCGTTGTGTAGGTAATTCATCTGGGCACAATAAGTAAATTAATACATTAATTACGAAACATTCTAGTTGAATTTTGAATTAGTGGCTATAAATAACCGTGAAACGTTCTAAAATGTTATCTGAAATGAGTAAGCTCGATAAGCTTCTCTTTATTAGTAACTCAGTGCTTGGTTAGCTAGTCTTTTGAAGTTACATCACACGCCAGTTGGCCGCGGTGTTACAATAAGACCCGCACCGAACCGTGCAGCTGGGACAACGAAGCGATTGTGACGTCAGTAACGGAACGTTGCCACAATTCTAAGCAACTATCGATGAGCTTCCCGAATGAGAATGTATTGGGCATTTGCCTCTTTCAAAGGCCGACGAAACTCTGAAGACACACATTGAAGATACAAGATTTGTCAAGAATTTGTCTAAATAATTGTGTGGGTATTAATTAAGGTAAAGGCTGTAAGTACTCACAGTATGTAGCAGTCGTCAGCCGGTCGATCGTGTCTTGTTTAAGTTTCGAATTCTTCTTGCCCATTTTCACTGAGGACGCGTATCCAGCACCAGGTAGCACACACTAAGTAAAGTCTGTGTTTGTCACTGGGCTGTGACGTATTACATATTATTCAACTGCGCCCGATTCACTCCACCTGTGAACAGGAATAATATATTAGAATAACAGCTTCACAATAACAATCTACTGAGTATCTACATAAGAAGGAGTATTCAGAAATTATAATTTTTATTACACACCGTGACTAACGTCACGTAGTGTCACAATTTGGACGAAGCTGCGTCAAAAAGGTCCCTTGCTATTCTACCTCTCTTTGTCTAACACAAAAACTCCAATATCTCCGTCCCGCTCTGTATAAATTATAGCTGTTTTCCTTCTTCTGAATATTGTAGGGTGAGTAGCGAACGGCGGCGAGACGTAAACGAAATACTTATTTTGGCGTATCTTCGGCGAAAACAAGCCATTTATAAGATGGCGATAAATCAAGTGTTCATGTTACTGTGTGTAGGCAATATTTAGTCTATACGAAGAGTCTAAACTCATAACTGCTTATTACTTTAATGGCGGCGATATCAAGTGGACGTATGAAACATTTGACCGATTATAAAGAATTTTGAATCAGTAAGTAATTGAAGTTATTAGTTTTTTAGCTGGTCAGAGATCCAAGAGTTTTCGTCATTATCTTGAATTTATCAAAGTGTTGAAACGTAGTAGATAGATAACCTATGTTTGACTATGTTATCAATCAAAACAGTGTTTTTTACGCGTATATGCATATTATTATAACTACCTAATGTAATCTTTATAATAAGTAGACCTCGCGACTATCGCACACCACGTAACAATAACTCTGTAACTTTGTAACTTCATATAATTTTATTCTGAAAGTGGCGTTGCACCAACTAATCAATTATTCAGCGGCAGACCAGCGCTCGCGAGACTAGCGATTTTCGACTTTCTTTAATAATAAGTGAAGAAAAGGAAAAACAATGACTGAGAATCGAGATATTAATTTCAGCTGAGAAACGTAATAAATGGGTCCCCGGCGCTCGTTCTACTGAAAACATTATAACGATAAAATATATTTTTCGGTAAATTTTTTTATTACCTTTTAGTTTAACTGTTTTGTATTTATCCTCCAGGAAAACAGAGCATTCTGGCACTCCATCACACTATGACTACCGAATTATACACTATTTATCTGTTTTCAGTTACATTTAGACGGTTTTCAAGTTTTCGGAACGATATCTGAAACGAGGGAGAAAATCTCTCGTTACTATTGAAAATGGTTTTTATTAACAACGCTAAATATTCGCGGAGCACTTTCGCTTTATCATTAACGCTCGAAGCAAAGTTTTGTTCGCTAACTCTATTACTTAAAAGTTTTCTTTGTATGTAACAATCCTTCTATTTTAATACTGTTTTCAACAAAGATGATTTATGGCGAGGAATTTGTAATAGTATGAGTTACGTGTGACTTCACACGTATAATTTAGGGTGGGTTTTTATTATTGAAAATGGCGTCGTATGCGGATCGGGGAAGCACTTTATTAGATGATTTTTACTGGCGAATGTATGTATGTAAAACGCATTTAGAGTGCACTTCGTGTCTTTATGTATGGCTAAAGAATGGGGCCGCGTGTAGCATACCTATATATTCTTCTAAAAGGTTTCTGTTTTGGTGATAGCGTGCCTGTTTATTGCACAGTTGCAGTTCAACTCTTGAAAAGTATGAGTATTTTTTCTGATTTAACATAACTGGTTGCATGCCAGCCACATGAAACGAAACCTCATAACGCTGAAAGTAATTTGTTACAATTGTGTTTTGCGAAATCGTATACAACAGAGCTTGTATTAACTAAAATGCTGGGTGAGTCAAGTCTTATTAAGCTCAATATTTCTTAGATTTATATCGTTTATCGACCCTGTAGCATATACCTACAACGTGTCTTCATGCAAAAGTTATAAGACCTAGTACAGAAACTATTTAATGAAGGCATGGTTATATAGCCATGGTTTCTTAATTTGTGCACAAACTTCCGTGCTGCAAAGTCTTTAGTCTTTAACTTTTCCCACTCATTCTGCTATTATGGGATGCAGATATCAACCTATCTTTAGCTTATATGTCATTACGTCTTCAGTTAAGACACTTATAAGCAATTTCGCATGTAATTTTCATGATATTGCTTTTAGTAAGTTATTCTTTATAATTCTGTATTTATTTTAGTGCATTTGATATCATAAGAATGTTGTCCACCTAACAGCAGTTTTTACATTGTGGCATATTGGACAGTAAGTCTATATCATTGGTGGAAAAATCAAAACGTCAAAGTGCCCAAGTTAAATTGTTTTGCACTCCCCACAGCGGTAGTATTGGTACTAGTATTCTGGAACAAAAAGAGTAATAAAATAGTGTAAGCGGGGAAACGTACTCGTCGTCCCTGTACCTATTGTTTATCTTGTGTCTTTTCTGAACTTCGTTTGTCATTTCTTTTGTGCTCATTCAAGCCACTTTCTACGGAGCAAATTCATGAGTTTTCGTGCATTTTTTTTTTATGACTGTATTTTGATATTCAATGGCTCTTGGTGTCACTCCACTTTTACTGCCACATAAAAGTAAGCGTCAATGCGTGTTAAACATTGATTAAGAAATGTCATCCGCTGGTTATTTAACTGTCGAATTTTACGATCGCAACGCTGGCTGCACTATGAATTTAATTTGATGCCTATTGTCACTTTTATGATTGAAGCTTGTGTTGTTTTTTGAATATCAAATTATACAAAGGTTTTTATAGGTACATATATAAATGAAAGTTTTTAATTTTTGGGTACTATTTTTACAATTAAATATATTTTGAAACGACAACTGTTTTATTGGTTTGTTGTTTTATTTCTTGAGTTCTTTGTATGCCACTTAAGTATTCAAAAAGTTTTTATTTCATCTTAAGTGGTCGTGAACTAAGACTTTAAACAAGTAATAAAAAATAGACCATTTCTAATACAATATCATGTAAAAAGCCAATATTTACGAGTCTTAGGAATATTGTGTCATTTATAATTTATTTCAGACAAAAACTGAACAACAATGCTCATTAATCAGTGCCATGGTTATTAATTGTCCTGCAACAGTACCTATTAAAATAGAAGGATTTAAAAAATGCCTGATACTTTACGGATAGGTTCGCCGTACAGAAGGAATTTCGCCGATGGAGATCATTATTTGTTTTGTAAAAAGTTCATTATCATTCACTTATCGATATTTTGATAATAATTTTAAAATTAAACTCTGGGTAATTTATGACGTAATAGGTTACGAGCGTAGCAAACATGAGATCGGCTACGAGCTACGAATGGCACCGATATCCGAGCGGATCTAGACTGTTCTGCTACGCCCCATATCCGCTACGATATCGGCTTTAGCCGAGCTACTTATCTACATACATAGATCTATATTGTAGGTATCGATAACGTGAATGAATTCATAATTAAAGTGATTTTCGCATAGCAATTTCGCAGAGCCTATTTCGATTTCGATAATACACGAATATAAAATGTAATGAGTTATTGTGTTGTGATAATGGCAGCAGCCACGAAAATTTTTAATATCCTCATAAACATTGTTTATCTCTTTTAGCTGTAAAGTTATGTTTTTGCAAATAAACAAATGAAATATTTTGTTTATTCTACCAGCATGATGGAAAATCCAATGTTTGTGTTGTTCATTTGTTTTAACAATAAAATTTACGAATACGTATATGAATACGAATAAAATTTAAAGTCAAAAAAGTTAAACAATGTTATTTGGAGGCTTGAACGCAAGCGGTTAGAAACAGTTGTATTATGTTTGTAGTCTTATGGATCTACTCTTAGGAGTAGATATGATTGTACCAAATTAAGTGCCAGATCACAAATAACATAACATAAAGATGTAAACATTAGCCTGTTTGTAGCCGTCCGTAGATAAACAACTTCAGAATACCTTTAGAATAACAACTTTATGTACTTTTGTTTCGACATAAATAAAACCTTTTTGGGGATATTGTGCAGAAGATATAAGTTTGTGTATGAATTTATCGTATGTGTATAGAGGTGAAATGGAAGGCGACGGGGTTTTCTGTCATATGTGTGTGTGTTGGATCACGTACGTCCTGCCTAACTCCACTAAATTATGTGAGTCCGTCGTTATAGGATGCCGAGCATCTCTACACGCTGCGGATTATAGCCTCTTGAATTATAGATAGATTTTATCTGGAATCCATATTTATTCAAAGTTACAAGGCATGCACAGTACCTTACGTTTGACTATGGAAAACTATACCTATGTACACATTTTCTGCGGCTGTTTAAATCAGGTCAGAAAGAAAGTAAAATTGATTTTTTTCCATGAGGTAAAATATCGGTTAAAGCCAGGGATTAGAAATGTGCGCGGCATACCGATAAGCTCGCCCTATATACTCGTAACATGGGGCCCGAGTGGTTCTATTATAGATGATCTGCGGAGGTTGGAAAATACGTAGGCACACAGAACTGTGTAGGGCGTTCTAAAGTTATTCAAAAGTGTACCTTGATATTACTACATTGATTGTATTGTAGACAGATTAGGATACGAACGTGCTTAAAAATACGGGAATTACAAATATATTGTTACAAGTACCTACAGCAGCACATTTTATTTACACAGAACACACAGAGCTGCAGATTTTTGAAGAAAACCTTCTGTCGGCAATGAAATATTTTTGTCATTTTCGCTCTTGATTCAAAAATGGGTTGTCCAATAAAAGTCTTGACTGTTGCGTTGCGTTATTACTTTCAATTCTATTTTTGTAGATCGAAACGATTCACGTGTAACTTCATAGTCAGGCGTCTAAAGGGATGCTCGAAATAGTCTGCACACGACAGCAATCTCAAGACTAATTAATGGCCATGACTGACATATGATAGAGAATGGTTGATGGAGCAGATGAGTCCACGAGCGATCGGTGTCTGGAAATCGGCAAGGGTAGTGAAGGATCCACTTATCGCGACTTCGGAACACCGAATTCTATCTTACAATGGAATGCGAAAGGCTAAGTTGATAAATCGAGGAAAGAAGCACGGCATTCATTCTGTCCAGCACCCTAATTACATAACACACCAGCAATCACAATCTGTATCATTTTGAAGGATACTGCCAATCCATTGCTTTAAATGTCCGAAAAAATTGTCTGCTCAACGACGTAAATAACGCAATGAATGTTGTTGAACTGTCAAAATTTTAGCCATTGGCACTGATAGTGTATTACGGAATTACCCCGCGGTTCCAATTTGGAACTTTTATTTAATGAACGTTTGTTTCTAACGTCTAGATGGTAGGCTTACAGCTGAAACATCACACTGAAATGCATTAAAGCTTCCGATATGTATGTTTAAGTGCAAACCCGTTGACCTGTTCATTGGTTTCGTTACTGTCACCATTACGAGGATATTTCTATGGCCATTAGCAGTGCTGCAGTGCTATTTCAACATGCAATGTGTCAGATTTAAAACATATTGACACTACGTTCTGCAGTGTGTTTTAAAAATAAACTGTCGTACTGACTCAGCCAGATGGTACAGTGAAAATATGAAAGGTTTGATTAGTTTTTTTCGTTACCCTATATTGTGTCCCACTGCTGGGCAAAGGCATTCCCCCTTTTTCTTCCAAACCTCCCTGTTTTTAGCGATTTCTGGTCATGTTGCCCTGGAAATCTCGTTGGATCGTCACACCACCTTCGCCGTGGTCTACCTCGACGGCGATGTCCTCCTTCAGGGGTCCAGTGAGTGACGATCTTTGCTTATCTCCGCGGGTGCATTTTCGCGACGTGTCCGGCCCACTCCCACTTTAGCCTGGCGGTTTTTTCTCTAACATCCGCTACTTGAGTTTTCGATCGCAGGGTGGTGTTTCTGACTCGGTCGGTGCGTTTAACACCTATTATGCTGCGCTCCATTGCCCGTTGGCAAATCTTGAGCTTGGACTTCTGTTGTTTAGTAGGTGACCAACTTTGTGCACCGTGGGTTAGGACGGGCAAGCAAGATGCACATGTCGATGAGTTTCCTTCGCAGCCGTGAGGCACACTCTCCTGCAAATTTATTTTATTGTTTTTATTTTTTATCTGATGTATGTATTTGGTGTATTGTGTGTCTTTTAGTCTGTGCTAAATAAATGTATTTTCTTTCTTTCTTTCCTTTTAAGTGTTATGGGAAAAGGTAACCTACCTTTCATATTATGGTCTTTGAGGGCCCAGTTGGTCTTCCAAGCATTTTGTACTCGACTTATTTGTCTTGTCTATTCTTGAAAGACACTATCTGGCCCAAATATGTATAATTGTATATCATGAGTACCTACATACGTCGATGAGTATTCATCGACATATTGACACATGCCCATCTACCTCAACCCTACGTACCTGTGTTTTGGAACTGTTCATTGAAAGTTTTGATTAGTTAGGAAAACAATATTTAGAAGAAGAGCTTTTTTAAAAATGTTCGCCTTGTTGCCAAAATAATTTCCGTCTATGCTTATAAATAAAACCATTCTTGAAAACGAAAATAGTCTGAACAAAACGAAGAGGCAAATACTGTGTGACAGAGACCTAGGTACGTTTAGATCAGTTCTGATTTAACTTTTGTTGTTTTAAACATAGCATTAAAAACAGTTTTGGATAGTTAATCGGTCTGTGAATAGTTCGGATATGTATTGTTGCAGTACATTAATTGTTTATTCTGTAACTTTAGTTAAGACAGTGTTGGTTTTTCAAAAGAGTGTTGTGAGGACACGTCTCTGATAAGGTTTGAATTGAATGGTTCAGTAAAAGATTAGCCATAGGAAGCAATCTGAGCGACTAGAAGAAGGAAGGAAATGTCAATGAGCCGTAAACCGTTTTTCGAGTCCCGTGTCTCGGATTTAGGGTAAAATACACATACAAAATACAAGGTGTGAAAAACATGTGCAGGTTTTCAGGAAACCCACTTAATAAAAAACCATAACTGTAAACCATACCTGTAGATATAGTGCGCCAAAGTCTGAAAAGTTCTTCATCATACTTTTCAATACCACATAAAATAGTACACAGTTGCAACATCAAGTTGTGTAACGATCGAGAAAACTTTCCAGCTTTAAACTAGGTACACACAAATTATTTAGACCTATCACATTCTGTTCCTGAACACATACTAACTGAAGAGAAGTTGGCGCTAAGTGTTTGCTTACTTATATGTGCAGTTTGAATGAGAAATGAAAACTTGCGGGGGCGAAAATCCGTATTTACGCACAACTTTGGCGTCCTCGCTACCTCTCTACTCTAGTCTTGCATTTATTTACTTAGTGTTGGGATAGTCACATATTCTCTGAATGAGGTGTCTCAAATATTGAGGGATTTGCTGGGGGAATGTGAAAGAACAGAGGGAGATAGTGATGCGGAAGTTAAAAGTTAATATGTATGATATTGGGGCTTTCATTAGTTGTTGACATCAAATGTTCAAGTCAAGGAAAAATCACCTTCTTTAATGCACACTGCGAGAATATTTACACCTGTGCCCTATGGTACAAATACACGCAGCGTTCTTACAACACTTTGCGTGTTCAATGTAATAACGCATACAGATGCATATTGGGGCTGCCTTGGCGGTGTAGTGCGTCCGGCATGTTTGCCGAAAGCAGGGTTGACGACTTTTACGCAGTCATGAGAAAAGTCACAGGCCTCCTTTATGAACCGTATATACAAATCTGACAATGAAATATTGAGGGCCATATACGAGGTAAACTTTTTCTTCGTATATGGCAATTAGTATTCCAGCTGCAAACAACACTTATCTATTCCTGTGTTGTTGTGTTTTGTTTTGTAATATTTAACAATTTTTTAATTTTGTTTAATTTGTATATTGTAATGTGGTTAAATTTTATACGGGTGTATACCTGAAGTAAATAAATGATTTGATTTGATTAAAATATTATCTACACCTAATTCGAGAGAAGCGAAACTGATTTATGAAATACATTTGTATTAATAATATTATAATTACGTGTAATAATTGGTTAGATTAGGGTATGATGAGGCTGACGTACCTTTGTAAGGAAAAGCCTTTAAATAAATAAAGATTAAAAAATGGGACCCTCCGGTCTATTAAGATGCACATAGATCTATGCAGTGATGGCCTACTGGCAAAGGCCGCGACTTACGAGTTTTTGAACCCAGACAGGCGCTTTACTTTACGAGTATGTAGATTATTTCATCACCACTGCTCTCAAAACGGTGAAAGAAAACATCGTGAGGAAACCTACATGTCTTAGAACCAAAAATTTTAACCCAAACAACCAACCTGCGCTGGACCCACGTGGTGGATTACGGCGCATTCCCATCTGACAGAGAAGAGGCCTGTGTCCCAACAGTGAACTAGATCTAAAAATATATTATTTTTGCTTGGTGCGACTGCCAGCTGACCTTGACATCCCAATTACTTACTTGGCAATACTCATATATTCGTCTTATTACGGTTAATTTAACAAGAAGAATAGTCTCTATAAAAAATTATAGTTATTTTGCCCTCTCTATGTACGTATTTTCGCGTAGTCTCAAATTGCGAGAGGTTACATCAGCATTTCGCATTGTGTTTTGACTAATTCAGTAGTCTCTTCACGTCGTCATCCAACAACATATCCTGAAATTAAGTCACATACTACCCCACATTTGTCAGAATGCGAAGATAAGTTCAAAATTAACATTTGAAATTTTTTGCTGTTATTACTTGCATGTGGATCCTGCACTCAGCTGCAAGAGCACGTAGTTACATAATAATTATACCTACAGTGTAAAGGAATGTCATTTTGTTCTGGAACATTTGCAAGCGTTAGCTTTGTAGCTCCGAGATTTACGGACCTTATCTATAAAAAGAAAGTTGTTCTTATTTTATCCTTTATCTCGGCAACCTACTTGTATATTTGTCTGATCTTAGGATTTAGTTAAAGGATTGGTGTAACAATAACATTCCACTGCGTTCTTACAAGTTAGATGAAAATGTCTTTGTAACAAAACAACATTGTTTTTGGCTTTCGTTGATTCAGATGAAAATGTTGGAGATAAGCGTTAATTTTATTATTGTTTTTTTTTTCGCTAAAGAGCCCTTTGGAAGTTATCCCAGTCACGAAATATAGCCAAACACTGCGATTTCGTTACGACAAAAGCACATTGCATATACCGGACATATTCCTATGTAACGATAAGTTGGAAAATGTCAAATGTTTCACATATTTCGGTCATACACTGAATGAGAAACTTAAAGATAACGCTGACATTGAAAGACAAAGACGTTCAGCCACTGGCAAGAGTAATATGCTGGCACGACGATTTGCGAAATATTCAAATCAAGTGAAGTCACGCTGTTTAATGCTTGCAGCAGGAACCTTTACACTGTGCCCTATGGTACAAATTCACGCAGCATGCTTACAACACTGCGTGTTCAGTATAATAATGCATTCAGATGCATAGGTTGGCGGTGTAGTGCGTCCGGTATGTTTGCCAAAAGCAGGGTAGAAGACTTTTACGTAGTCATGAGAAAGGCGCAGGCCTCCTTTATGAAAGCAATTCATAAATCTAACAATGGAATATTGAGGGCCCTATACGAGGTAAACTATTGCTTCGTATATGGCCATTATTATTCCTTATTGTTATAATAATCCTTATCTATTTCTTTGTTGTAATGGTATGTTGATTGTTTTGTAATAATTTATGAATAATAAGTATAAATTATAAATTCTTTATGGGTGTATTCCTGAAATAAAAATGATTTGATAAAATTCATTTTTCTCGCTACTTGTCTGCGTTTGGGCGCTCCTTGCGGGGCTCCGCATCGCCGTCAGTGCCGTGAAGCTGTCGACTGCCTCGGACAACATGGCCTATCCTGCAGTAGGAGCGCAGGCCGGATAGCACGGCACGCCAGCATGAATGACATCATCCGTCGTGCTCTTGTCACCGCCGGGGTGCAAGTTGTTTTAGAACCCAACGGCCTGGCACGCGGCGACGGGAAGAGACCAGACGGAATGACCATAATGCCCTGAAAGTTAGGCAGACCTTTGGTGTGGGATGCAACATGAGTCGACACCCTTGTGCCATCCCATCTTCCTCCACGGTGGGCTGTGGTGGAGCGGCTGCTGCAGGTGCAGAAAACCTCAAACAGCGAAAATATTTCAACCTGATTGGGAGTTATAAATGTTCGAGCCGTTTGGCATTGAAACACTAGGGCCATGGGGTCCGAGTGCTCACTTGGTTTTTCGAGATATCGCCAAGCGGTTAGTCGACTCTTCACGTGACCAAAAGGGTTGGCCTATTTCTTGGCCAAAGAATTAGCATCGCCATACAACGTGGCAATGCTGCCAGCCTTTTGGGCACTGTTCCTGTTGACAGCGATGCGGACGAATTTTTTGATGCCCTATGATTCTTTTTTCATATAAATGTACATATTATTATTATTTTAAATGTTAGCTTATATTATGTAAATACAACAAAAATAAATATACGAATTCTATTTAGAAGATTCATGATGCATAATGTACTCGTAGTAATTCAGAGTCCAGAAAGTCAATATCCATTCCAACTTCACTAATATTAAACGGGATCGTCTTTTGAAACGATAAGTTCGGATTTGACTCGAAAACATTTTCGGTTTTACGAGTGTGACTATCGTTCAACTTGGAGCCATATTAGAGCTCACTTTACGTAAGATGAAGCCGAGCGAAGTTCAATATTTTCTCAGAAACTTATCATCGCCTTTTTCTCAACTAAGTACTTATGTTGTGGCAGGCTGAATACTTCCACAACCCAGTTACTGAGTAACGCGATACCCCTTGGTAAGACTGGTTGTCAGACTATCATACTAGACTATAAAGACTTCTTTCTTAAATAAGTCTAACGCATAGGAGTATGTAGAATGGTTTGGTTTTAAACAAGAATGTTGGAATGTAAGGGCGGGAAAACGCTGCACACGCCTCAGTCTACCTCAACATTCCCCGTGTATCGGCACGAACGCTGCATAGCTAAATTCCTCGAGAGAAATTCTTCGAAATAAAATCACAATTTGTCACAGACTTATATTAAATGTAGTTTCATTGTTTTATCTCATACATTTGAGTTATCTCAAGAAAGTTTGCTCGAAGTAGATAATTTAATGAACGAAAACTGGAGATACGGCGCTTCTTCGTTTGAAACAATGGCTTGTTAACTTCAATTGCTATTTGAAACAGGCTTTGAAGAATGAAACCACCAGTCTTACTGCCGAAATTGGAAGATTACACATTTTATAAATAAAAACAGTAACCCCCTTACTAATAAACGTTGAATACCGTCTGTATAGTTACACAACGCTTTGTCTTCTTCTTTCGAAAGTCAAATTACTGACGACTGCAAGAGACAAATCGGTGTGTAACTATTCATCTGATATATTACGTTCAGTAGTAAGCTGTATTGTCACTGAAACCGATATGTACCCCACATATCGGTTACAGTGACAACACAGCAATAAATGGTTTTCAGCTGAGATAATTTTCATCACAAAACTGGTAAAAAGGAACGTTGCCAGTTTTTCTTGAAACTTAATAGTCTGTCCATCAAACTAAAGAAAATAATAAAAGTATGGCAGCTGCTTAAATTCTGCCAAAAGAAAAAGTAAATATCCTATCCTCAATATCCGTTCTTTATCCACTTAAGTTTTCAGGTCCCCCAAAATTTTAGTAAAAATATGTGGAAAGTTAATATTTTTATGGTTTTTAGTGTAATTATTAAACTTGCTAAGAGATAGAATGCTTAGCTTAACTAATTATTCAATTTTTTTTTAACAAAAAATACGTCTTTATAATAACTTAATTTCCTTACAAGATTGCTTCTCCTAGTAATTTATCTAGCTTTTTCCTCTGTTCCTCTGAGTATTTTTTGTTTAATAGCTTTGTATTCTCGTGGGACGATATCTTCACCCCGGGCTAGGCGCTTAACTTGTGTGGACTTATCTGACTTCACATTACGGAGCTGATTCCAAACTTCAGAGGATTTTATTTTCTAGTTCAACATACTCACATAAACTTAGGTCCCTTGTGAGCAGGCAGAAACAACAGAACACCTCCTGCTGCGATCCGTACAAACTCCTTTTAATTCGTTTCCGTTCATAGTACTACGCACCTGGCCTTTCTGAAGAACTCCACCAACAAGTTCACTGTGATGTCCTTCTAGGGTTGGTTTAATTTTGTAATTAAAATAGTTAATTTTTTCCTAGACTTAATTTTTAAACAATACGATATGAAATCAAATAAAGTAAGGTATCAAATACAAAAAATAGTATGCATAACAATTTATGAAAAGGTATCGAAGTAAAAAAAAACCAGCCATAGAAGATAATTCCTTTTATTTCGAGGCCAAACATTGTCATGATACAGAATTTAAGTGTACCTAGAGAGGGCAAGTTTAACCAAACCAATTGTGTAATTCTGTGCAATATCATTTCCCTGAAAGGGTTATTGGGCCCCACTTCAGCTCGTGAAGTATATAAATTTCCTCGGTGAGCCGACTGCCGCTAAATTACATTTTGTGGGTTGCCATGCATTTATTATTAAAGCCAAATGGTTTTTGAAATACAAATTACAATAGGATTTTTTTTTATATTCTGTGCCACAATCATGTGCAATGCTCTAAGCTCCGAATATATAATGTACATTGAATACTGCGTTAAGGTAGTTTTATTTCGTCGTTAAAAATGAATTTTCACAACTTGATGCAATAAAATTTTATCTAGTCTTACGTCGTCTGTATGATAGGAGTTAAGTTGTACGAGTATGTCGGGATTGCAATCAAGCTTTTAATCGTATTGACAATTTGTTAACTGTCCAAAAAAAAATAAACTTAGAAATATTGAAGTAAATAGAGCGGGTGAGCGGGTGAGGGCGGCCAAGACGAGACGGCGACAACGGGCGCTCGGCCCCAATAACACGGGAATCAGAAGCGTATCACAGACTACTGGGGATTACGTAGGTACAACCGGTGCCGATAAAATACCGTACCGGCAGGATATATTATATAAAATAAGGGCTTGTAATTTACAGAACTGTCCCTTGACACAGTACCTCGGTAAATCTTTATTTAGCTTACCGTAAACGTAAATTTAAGTCATCGAAAGATGGCAACAATTTAAAGAACTACAACTAACCATGAAATATTTTACAAGCTTTTATTTATTTGTAGTTGCGTTGTCGTTTTAGAACAGTCACCGTAATGCAATTCTTTGCAAGGAAATAGCTGACCTTTGCAAGTTTATTCTCTGAGTTTAAAATAATAAAACGAGGAAACAGTTTCCTCTTATATATTTTATTTATTTAGTGGCAATGTTGCCAGCCTTCTGGGAGAGTTTCCAGATAACTACAATGTGGTGAAACTCTTCGACGCCTCAGTGTCCTTGTGTCTGTGTTTTTGTATAGTTAGTTAGGTTGCCATTTAGTACCTAGTGTAGTACATAGTTTTGTAATAATTGTACACAAGGTGCAGTCTGCATACGAAAATTTAATTAATTACATCAAATAGTTTAGTCTTTAAAGCTAGTCAAAGATTTATTTGATAGTTCCAAAATACTCTTATGCATTAGTACTGTCTTCTCCACATTGTATGAATAAATTTTAATAAAAAACCAAGTCCATATAAGTTTTTTATAAAAAAAAAAAAAAAAAAGTTTTTCTTAATTTTATTTGAACATAACAGTGCATTGGTATTATAAACTTAAACATAAGCAGTATTAGGTCATGATTATATACATAGTCATGTTTATATACACGAACTAATCCAAGGTAAACACTATCGCGGTTACTGCATTTTGCGTATAGAGAAGCTTCACCGTCTCAAGTGAAAGATATGAATATTATATTTATACAAGCTAGCTATTTCTGGCTTAAATTCAAAACCACTTATTCCTTCGATCAATAATTATTGATAGAAGACTTGTTCAGAGTTCTCTTATACAAAGATATTTCTGATTGTCAAAGACATTATCAGAGCTTCGCAGTGTATTACCTACAGCTGTCGAGGAAGCATGGATCAAGCAACATATTTAATAATAAGTTTACAATATCATGTTTTTAAATAGATAATATTTGCCAATTGTTGTACGGAAAAACTTTGAGTTCCATACAAACTTTGACACCCCCAATCTCCCTTTACCCTATAAAGGGAGATTGATTTCATACAACTGTCAGTGACTAATAGTTGTGATTTGCACACACGGACAATAATTTTAGTTGATAGTCAATTTTTTTAAACATAAATTTCCCAGACTTCACCTAAACAGATCGGGAGATTAATTTTTATGTCGCAATAGTGTCAACTAAAGCAAAATCTTAATCACCTAATAAACTTCATAATTAAAATAAACGACGCAATATTATAATAAGCACTAATTGTATTAAAAACGTTGTTGGACAGTTAACGCCACGAATAAATTAATGGAAGAGAGGAAAGTTAGACGGCGACCGGAGCAAACACCGGAAAGTATCATTCCATATTAATATTTTAGAAATTAATCTTATGGGGCTCGAGAGCGCTTCTCCTTTTTAAGGGAATGACGACACTTCACGTGACCCGAGGGCTGGCCCGTTCTTAGCCCAAAGAATTAGCATTGCCATTCAACCTGGCAATGCTGCCAGTCCTCTGGGCACATTTCCGGATGACAACGAAGCGATTGAGTACTTCGACGCCTAAGTGTTCTTTTGTTTTTGTATTTATTTGTAGTATACACAGTTACCGCCTTACTAATAAACGTATTATATCAGATGAATAGTTACTTACACACCGATTTCTCTCTTTCAATCGTCAGTAATTTCACATTCGAAAGAAGACAAAGCGTTGTGTAACTATATAGACACTATCCAACGTTTATTAATATGGGGGTTAGTCATTGAAGGGCTCGTGGCTAAATAATAACAGCCGCACAGGTCGATCGATCAGTGGATCAGCGGTCGGTCTGCGGATGTGTGACCATCTATATATACCAAGACCCCTCCGTGCCTCGGAAAGTACATTAAGACGTTGGTCCCGGCTGTCATTCGTGGATCTTTGACAGTCGTTACGGGTCGTCAGAAGCCCGAAAGTCTTACAACCAGTCTTACTAAGGGGTATCGTCTTACCCAGTAACTGGGTTGTGGAGGTCAGATAAGCAGTCGCTCCATGTAAAATACTAGTCATTCAGCTGCATCCGGTTAGACTGGAAACCGAACCCAACATAGTTGGGAAAAGGCTAGGCAGATGATGATAGACAGTTATTCATTTAATTTAGTACCTAGTGTAAATACTAAGTTAATTATATATTGTATACTAGCTGGTCAGCACTTCGTACCGCTTTTGAGTTTTTCTCATGTTTTAATAGTTATTCTGCTATTCGGGGCGAAGAAAAAGCCAACAAATCAAAGATCATAAAAATCGGCCCAGCCATTCCGAGTTATAAATGGTGTACCTAACCCGACTTTGTTTTATTTATTTTGATTAGCATTTTAATGTATGTGAAATAACGTAAATTTACGTTTATACCAATCACATGATCCTGTCAGGCATCCTTATTCTTACGTAAAACAAAGTCGCCGAAATGTCTGTACGCGCATAACTTCCGAATGACTGCACCAAAATGGATTATTCTTGTTTGTTGTGTTCGGTATTATTGAAAGAAAATTTCGAAAATACAATAAAGAAATTGATCCCGTGCGAAGCTGGGTCGGGCCGCTAGTCTTACTAATATGGGCGAAACGAGAAACAGTAATCCAGCTACTAAATGTTTATAAATGGCCAGGCCAGCGAGCAAAATAGGCCATCATGGTCTTAACCAGCCTTTTCGAACCTGCGAGATAAAAGCCGACTCAGCAGCTGAAAAGAGTTTCTTCAACTCACCACCAATAGGGTCACATCCTTTTGAGGTCACTCAATGTCGTTCGTGTGATATATTAGTTGCTAAGCAGTTTTAGACTTTCAGTGAGCGTAATAAAGCCTTAAGTTTTGTAAATGCAATCTTCTAAAAACAACATATTTTAAGTTAGTTGTACACAGATCATTAACGAAACCTAGAATTCTACGCATGATGTAGGCACCTATCCAGTAAATAACTATAGGAAAAGTGATTGCTGAAAAACCGTATTTATATTTAAGATAAGTAGTCATAGATCAATGCCGAGTGCTCATGGTCTGTTCAATGAAATCTCCAAACGGCTGGTTGACATTTCCTGTGACTCAAGGGCTGCCTTTTAACTTGGCCAGAAGCTAATCATTGCCTTTGCCATACAACGTGGCAATGCCGCCAGCCTCTTGGGTAAATTTTACCAGTTGAAAGCGTTGCGGAGGAATTTTCCGACCCCATATTTAATTTTGTTAATAGTTTAACCGTAGATCTACGCGAGACACAATGGCTTTTTAATCGTGACTGTATTAACCATTCAACCGGTGATATTACCTATAATGTTATGTCGCATGCTTAATGGAATACTGACTTAACTCAAAACAGACGATTTTTGGGAAAGCGCAAAGAAGATCTCGCTATGAACTCTTATCCTACTTGTTGACGCATAAAATTAAAACTGATTGGATTAGATTAGATTAATTAATCATAAATGCTTGAATTTTCAACGTATGCTTCACTATAGATGAGATCTGAGTAAAAAAAAACTGAAATAATTCTGACCTATTTACTAATGGGTCAATGTTCCATTAAGCATGCGATGTGCTCTCACAGAGAGGATTCCTGTGTCCTAGCAGTGGGAACACTAGACTGATTATGTTATAGATAACATAATCATGTAATGTAATTAGTAAGTTATAGTTGATATTTACATTTAGAGGGGCCCGTGGCTAAATAATAACAGCCGCACAGGTCGATCGATCAGGTTAAGCTATGCTTGCCGCGGTTGGTCTGTGGATGGGTGACCATCTTTACATATCGAGACCCCTCCGTGCCTCGAAAAGTACGTTAAACCGTTGGTCCCGGCTGTCATTCGTGGATCTTTGACAGTCGTTACGGGTAGTCAGAAGCCCGAAAGTCTGACAACCAGTCTTACAAGGGGTATCGTATTACCCAGTAACTGGGTTGTGGAGGTCAGATAGGCAGTCGCTCCATGTAAAATACTGGTATTCAGCTGCATCCGGTTAGACGCAGACGCGATAGTATGGAAAAGGCTAGGCAGATGATGATGATGAGTTGATATTTACATTTGAAATCTGAATAAACAAAATCAGTTGATTCATGAACTACTTTCTCGTTCATAGTACCAACTACATTATAACAATATAGTCAATTCAATTTAATTCAGTTCAGTTGTTTAATACAAATTGCCATTTCAGTAGAGATAACCCTTCCAATTCCAGCTTCTAATTCCACAGTTCCAAGGAGTGCTAAACTTTAGATACGTAACAGCTAAAATAAGGTGTTAGTTTACCAACAGTTAATATGAAAACTTTTGTTTACCTTGCCCGTGCTTGCGCGTGTGTTTAGATGCAATCATTCTTAATTTAAACGTGACTTTGAACCGACTATCCACACCAAATCCACACGTATTAAAAACTTTTATTTTACATTTTGTTTGCGGTTTTTCTAGTCTTTTCCAGCCAGTTGGTTCCAGGAACTCGCGGGACTTATTATTACATGATTATGAGGCTGATTAGCCTCTAATGTTCCCACTGCTCTTGGTGAGCGGGAGCGGGCCGTAATCCACCACGCAGTCCCAGTGTGGGTTGGTAGATGCCACATGTCTTCGAATGTTTGGTTCTAGGGCATGCTGGTTTCCTCACTATGTTTTCCTTCACCGTTTTGAGAGCAGTAGTGATAAAATAATTGTCTGGGTTCGAACCTACGACCTACAACTCGTACCTAAGTCGCGACCGTTACCAATGGGCCACCACTATTGACGCTTCTTAATTTCCGCAATAGCGTCTTGACTGAACTGCCTTCTAGAAAGATATATTACAATACCTGCCTATGTGTGAGCCTGAATAAAACATTATTCTCCGCCTAAAAGGTGTTTGCTGGAACTAAAATATGTGGTCATCGACTTAGGCAGGACCCGGCTTGTTAATAAGTAACTCGCTGTATATTACATTATGGTAGCATAAACGTTTTCGTACCTTCATACCTTATAGAAGGAAAGTGCCGTAAAATAGTCGAGTGATAAAGGGGGATGGAATTATGAAGCTGGGGAAGATGCTCTAGTATTCATTCACACGGAGAATTAATGGCGGGTGTTGCTGACGAGATGTTGGCGATGTTGCAAGTTCACTATGATTCACTTCTGAAATTACAATTAATTAAGGTGAAAACTTCTTTTCTGGGATCATCACACTTATATATTGCTTTAAAAGTTAAAATAGCTTTCCATTCGCAACCGTACATTTTGACCAAGATGTAAGGTTTGTCGAGATAGGTCTTGTATAGTAACGGGTAGTGGCGTAACTATAGGGTGGCATTGGGGCAAAATGCCACGGGGCCCCAGCCAGGAGGGGGGGGGGGGGGCGAGAGGGCCGCAGGTTTCAAACATTTTGTGCCGTTTTCCCATTGTTTGTCAAATTTTTAGGACAGGACCTCATGCTCAGCAGTAGCGCTTGCGACCAGTATACCAACAAAGCAGTCAGGTGTTAAATTTTGTATGAGAAAATACTATATCTATCTAATCTACGATATTATATATACTATACTAATCTACGATAATCTATCTTAAGTCGCGGGAGAAGTGCTAGAAAAAAAAAAGTTGGTTGAGCTTCTTTACATTGAGGGAGGGCCCCATCCCTTGAATTTGCCACGGCCCCCAAACGGTATAGTTACGCCACTGGTTTGGGGCTTGGCTTTTCATTCGATCTGGTAAGTTTTTAACAGTGAAAGCGAGTAACTCTTGTCTTTAATGTTTTTGGTGGGATAAATATTTCTAATTAAGCAAATTGTTGTCTTTAACCCCGCTTCACTTTAGGGTTACCCGGTGGAATTTTCTCTAAAACATTATTAATAAACTTTTCGCATTAATAAGCATTTCAAACACTTAAATGATGGTTTAAGTGACACCAGCTTTTTACCAACTACACAATATTGTTTTATAATCTTTCATGGCAATAACGGGTCACTTATGTACCTATGCCTACCAATTTGAATGAGGCAACAAATATGTACCAAATGGACAAAAAAGTTAGTCATTTAATGTCGGCCAAACCTTACATTGCTGCAACTCTCCATCAAACAGGTTTTGGTTGAACCATGTAGTCATTAGTGATATAATCACTTTGTGGGTTTGGAGATTTATTACAATATTAAAACTATACCAGCTTGGTAAACAACTCACGCTTTGCTGCTGAAACTCATTAGAATTGCAGTGTGAAGTTCAAGTGCGACATAGTTATTAATGATTTAGAAAATTATAACATCAACTTCGAGGCAAAATGGATGACGGAAATTCGCTGAGCTCTACCTAATCAACGGCTAACGATATAACCCGGTAACACATGCCTTCGTTAAAGACGAATTGTGCACTCATTTACATTAAAGTACAAGAACGCGACTAAAACGCAGATGAGCACTCAGGAATTTCTTGATGAGCAATGAGATTCGAAATAAACTTTAGTTATCCCCATCCACCTGGCAGGCTTCTAATTAACACAAATGACTCGAGGTCCAAGAGAACGCGCACAATTAATTAATGACTAAAAACTTCGTCGTCGCTCTACTGTAACTGATCTTTATTTATGTGACAAGTATAATAAATAAGCGTCGTCGAATCCAGTCTCTGAATATGATCGTAATATTTCACGCAGCTTGTAGTATTTTATAATATTCAGTATTACGAGCCGTAGTATGGACGGATAATTATTGAAATCTAGAAATTTCAATCAATTTCGCTTATGATCGCTCGCAAGCATTTTGATGAAGCACTTTTTTTTTGAGGTTGGGAAATCATCAAATGACTCCTCCCGCTCTGGGTGGAGCGGAAGGGAGTGTCATACTCTTACTGATTAAAACCCATCCATGTTCCTTCCTTAGTCCTTTATGTTCCGGGGTAGCGGTAGCCCTTTCGGACAATCCCGCTGACCCGGCAGGCTTCGGACCTAACGGGCCTCTACACTGCTGCTGACATCTCTTTGAGGCGCGCATGGAACACGTACGTGGCGTCCGGCACGGGTTTGGTCCTGATCGGACGGTGAGCTACCTATTACTCTCCGTCCGCAGGCCCGCGCCTACGGTGGCCAGGAGTCGTCACGCGGCTCCCGACGCTCGGAGCCACTGAACTCGGACGCCTCTGTCCCTCAACCATCCCGAAACCTCCTTCGCTAGCATGACTGCTTCGCAGAAGGAGGTGACTGCCTCCCACTCGCTCTCCCTCTGGACCATGGCTTGAACCAGGCCCGGACGCGAGAGGTCGCCGCCGCTGCCGATCGCCTCTACGAGGACACGGCGGTGCTCCGCCCAAGCAGGGCAGACCTCCACCGTATCCTCCTCGCAATGGTGAAACCCGGGCGTTTCCTCCCGCCCGATGATGTGCAGGAACCTCCCGAAACTTTTGTTGACTTTACGTTTACGTCTTGAAGCTTCGTTTCGCTCGTGTAAATAACTTATTAACTGCAGCTGTTAAGTAAATACAAAAATGAAGTTTAGTTAATAATTATTGTAACCATTATCCTTGAGTGCGCCGTTCCCCTCGAGGGCTACGAAACGCTCTGCGGTTATTTATCAATGGAATGAATGTATTAAATTGAATGAGCGGCCTGATCGCCGGTTGGCATGATATTATAACGATATAGACGGGGAAATTAATGGCCGTTCTTGTTTATGTAACTGCTCACGCAAACCTTTCTGTGTGTCACACCTCTATTGTACAATTACCAACGGGCTCATATTGACAGGTAGAAAAACAATCAATAACGCTCACTGGGAGCCTATGCTGGGAATATGTTATCGTATTTTTTGCAAAAAATCGATTCGATTAGCCAGTAGGTTTAGCGAGTGAATGATTGTCGTTTCATTGTGTAGGTAAAAGAATTTGACTAAATGATTTTTTTTGTGTTAATTGGTTTAAAAAACACTTTAACACGTCAGAAATAACGTAGGTATGTTTTAAAACTATGTGAGTTCCGTGAACTACCTACTCTGAGAAGAAAGACCGAAGAATAAACTCAAAGGTCTCTAAAGTCCAGACGTAATCGCATTGAATTTTGTAATACAATCTCATCAGACATTTCTATTTATTTTGAAATCCCAACTACTTTACTTATATTTCTGCAGAACCGCTAGAATAGAAATAGTTTTCAAACAATAAAATGGACATATCCGCAACTAGCTTTATCAAAGACAGAAGAGGAAATGAATGTCTCTATTGAAGTCGATGTGAACAAGTCAATAAAGATTATTGAAAATAAGTAGGTACTCTTATAGATTGACTCAAGAGCTGAACTTTGAGAGATTCTTGTACTCTGTTAAAACAAACTCACAACATATATTTTGACATAGAATAGGTAGGTTAGGTGGAAGGGAGACCGAAAAATAAAATTTGGAAATTAGAGGTATTTTTGACAGATTGAGACTGAGATCAGACTGTGAACGTTCCTAAAATTACGAGAATTGCCCCTCTGATCTCAGTCTCAATCTGTCAAAAATACCTCTGATTTCCCTACATGTTGACAAGTTTTTGACATTTGTTTTGTCGCTGAGATGAGACTGGGACTAGATTTTGAACGTACCTATTTAATTACGAGAATTGGCCTTTAGGTGTCCCTAAATAATCATCGGTCAAAGTGTGGAAGTCTCTGCCAGCGACTGTTTCCTTGCACGTATTACCGTCAGCCTTCAATGTAAGAGTGAGTAAGGCATCTTCTGGGCTTGCTCCCGCTTTCCACCAGGCGATCCCAATTAAGAGCTGGCCCAATTTGCAATAATAATAAAAACATGCTTGAGTTCCTATAGAAAAAACCACATCATGTTTTTGGGACCGTTTCTGATGCACCAGATCATGCTGAAACACAATGAAAAAAAAACATCAAAATTTTAGTTTGCAGACTCAAAACCCTACAAATTTTTGGTAGGTAGTTAGCAGACAAAAGCCCGTTCAGTTAGGGTTAGAAATAACTTCTCTTGATTATATTAGTAAACTGTCTGACATAGTTCAAATAGCCAGCTCGCCTTCCCACTAAATGTCATGTACGGAACTCGTATCCACAACTACAGATTCTGCTAATGACTGCTTGCCGCAGTCTCAATAAATATTGTATACCTAACTCCTGAAGTTGAAACAATATGCTGTGGTAGAAACTTGGTCTTCTTCGGATGGGTTTGCTCTAAATACATGGACATTTTGATTGAGATATAAACAGCAAAGGAGTTCTGTAATTATAACTAGCTTCAACCCGCGACTTCGCCCGCGTGTTTCAGCCCCCGACCCATCGCGTAAGTTTGTATCTAGGGGTAATCTTGAGAAACTTGGCTAAGGAGCCGAGGAAAATTTGAAAATTCAGGGAGAACGCAAAGCGAAAATGAAGGAAAAGCGCGGGCAGGCAATACGATGCAACGGGGTGGGTCGGGGGACCGAGTAATTTCATGCGGACGAAGTCGCGGGCAAAAGTAAAAGAAAAACACTTAAAAATATGACTTTGTCTCATCATCTGCTTAGCCTTTTCCCAACTATGTTGGGGTCGGCTTCCAGTCTAACCGGATGTAGCTGAATACCAGTATTTTACTTAAAATTACTTTGTCTTTAAATTAATTAAGAAATTAATACATGTCTTGAATTTCTAAAGTTTTATAGGAAATCTTCAGAAATATTGGAGTTTAACTGTGGCGTTTCAGTTCAAGAGCGACCTATTTTCTTAAATTGAAATCGACATGTTATATTTAGATACACCCAGCCAATTTAATTGTCGTTACCAATCCTATAAGTGGCTGCCATCCGACACCGATATAATATTTTAATATTTGTAATTATCATCTAGAATTGAGCACATATAAACTCATGAAGTATCTTTATTTGCGTTACTAAACTGTTTCATGTTGTACATCAATTTAATTTTGTTCCCGTGTATTTGTCAAACTTATATGATCACTTAAGATCTTTTACATTCACATAGAAAACTATCTATATTCTATCTCGTTTCATTACCAACTATCAGGATGCTTCTGTTTCAGCATTAAAACCGATTCATACCAGCCGGGTACAGTCGGCTGCAGTCGGCGATCCGCCTCCGCGACGGGAGGATCACGCTACTTTAGCAGCCTATGCACGTTAAAATTATCGTAAAAATGAATAACTTTTAACATACGAAACTATCTCATGTTGGCCTGCTTTAGGGGATGAAGTTAAACGGGTAATAAAACACGGTTTTGTTATTATATTGGCGTTAACTTAAACTTGCGTCCAATTATTAAATGTAGCAGTTGCAGGCCGGTGCAATTTACTAGCCACGCACGATTATCGGAGCTGAGGTTTCAAGTATACAGGCTCTAGTTAATTGCAATAGTTAACCCGTTTAAGACTTAAGCTTTGCGTAAGGGTTATTACTATGGCAGCGGGATTGTCCGAAAGGGTTACCGCTACCCCGGAACATAAAGGGCTAAGGAAGGAACACGGATGGGTTTTAGTCAGTAAGAGTCTGACACTCCCTTCCGCTCCACCCAGAGCGGGACACCGTCATTTGATGATTTCCCATCCTTAAAAAAAAGGGTTATTACTATTGTGTCTGGGCTGGGTATATTTTCCTAAACGAACAACTGGATATATAATTAGCAGGAATTCGGTGTGGCGAGCGCAATATGTTTATTTTTATAGATAGAATGACTCCCTCGTTTGACGTTATCCCTAACGCTCTCAACAAACGGACTGTCGATATATTCAACTAAACAGACGCACTGCATTTGAACTGCATGCCAGCTTTCGAAGCAGTTGACAGAAAACTGCGATGTTGCAACTGAAATGCAGTCCGTCTGTTTAGACCCTAAGTCCGTTAGTCTACGGCCCATACGACACGACTACGGATGGTTATGATTTTAACCGGTATGTATGTATGTATATACATCTGTTCCCTCATAACTTCAAAAGTACTTAAAATAATTTGACAAATGACTTATCGTTAGAAGCGTCTTGACCGTCCGCTGTTTATAAGCTATGTGACGTCACAAGAACGTACCTTCTCGTGGTCGCATGCTACCATACCTTATAAGTATGTTAGTACAGCGGCATGCGACCACGGAAAGGTACTTACTTGTTTCATCCTTTTCAAAACTAAAACCCGACGGTTTTAGTTTTTAAACTTATTTTTTATCCGGAACCACACCAAAACTATTTGTGTTGTTCGTATTTTGCGTGTATTTTTCTTTGTAATGTTTAAATAAAAATCAAAATGAGGTTTTAGCAAAACCATCTATGGAAAGGCGTTGGCGGATCACCAATTGTTTTTAAAAACTCTTCATTATAAAATGAATGCTGAAGGACCAGTGAAGGTCACTGACTCTCTTTGCTTCATAATATTGTACGTCGTTATCGCGAGGTGAGAGACGTTTGAATTAAACATTCTTGTATAATCTTGTAGATGCCACAAAACTTGAAGAGTTGTTTTTGTTTCCATGTACTTACGAGTATGTGGTTTTTACTATTTGTACATGGTACATCCCATCATCCCATGGCTGATTAACAGACACAGAATGCATACGAGAAGATAGAATCATATATTATTTGGAAGATGTGCTCATGCGTGCTAATCAATATTACTTCATTCTGTATACGGAGAGGATAAACTATGTACCAAAAAGCGGCCAAGTGCGAGTCGGACTCGCACACGAAGGGCTTCGTACCACAAGGCAAAAAACACGTTTCTCATATGCAAACCACTTTTATTTTATTTTAAAGGCGCTGGTAAGTAGCCACAGTTTATTTTCACATTCAATAGTAATATAAAAAGGGCCAGCTGACAGTAATACTAGAATTTAGAATACAATATTAATGTTCCGAAAAAAGTGATATACTGCACTGTAATGAGTTCGATTCGCAACAGATATAACGGCAATAGAAATACACGTTCGAAAAACGAATGGGCGGACAGACGGATGTACGTACGGACGGGCCGATGGACAGTGGAGGGTTAGTAATAGGGTCTCGTTGGTACCCTTTGAGTACGGAACCCTAAAAAGAAAATTTGTGGCGTACACAAACATTTGTCGTTGTGTTATATAGGTTCACAATTTGTTATAGAGAGCGGAAGCCAATTAAGTACGAAATGTCTGACAGTTTCAAGACGTAGGTTTCGTTGGATTCGATTTAACTTATTAACGAATATAAAGGAATCAATATTTTTGTTGACGCTCCGTAAAGTTTTCTTTTAACAATAACCCATTGGAAGGGTGGTCGGGAGGTGCCTTTTGTACTCGAGCCGCAACTTTGGGTGCCTGTCAGCCTCGGGACAAATAGCTATCTATTTTATGTTATAGGTAGGTACGTACGTAGCTATTTGGTTTTAGTCGTTTTCGTTTTTTGCAAGTTTCATTCACGCGGGGTAATTGCGTAATGCGTAACACACTAAGAGTAGCAATGACTTTAATTTATCAACAAACATGCCGATAGTTGTGTACGATAGTTCAACAACATTCACTGCGTTATTTACGCTAAAAAGCAATTTTTTTTCGAACATAAGAAGGAATAGATAATTATTATCATCACTTAGGAATCAAGGCATCACATATCTATCTAGCTAACACGAATGCACGTCACGTCACATCTTCCGAATCCTCGCATTTGGCTGGCTGGATGCCAGAGTCGACTTGCCTTGCTTAACGAAACTGGGTTGGGTGCTTGTTACCTAACCCACGTAACGTTTTTCCCTCTTTCCTACCTATCTAATAGAGGTGAATAAAGATTGCGTAAGCAGTTAGCGTCCTATGCAAAAATCCGTAGTTTTCTATTCACTTACGCACTTATAGTTAGTTCGGACCCGACCTAAGAATGAATGACACAACGATTTGAGAGCTATCCCCACATGTGTTATTAATTTTACCCATCCGAAAAAGTTAATTAATAGGGTGGTGTAGGTTTCCCGTATCTTCGTCGACGGACTTAGAGAAGAGGATCGGCCGAAAAAGGCTAATATAGTCAACAGAACAGAAAACAAACCTAAAAGGTTTTTGTCTGTCATTTAATGGTTTAATGCGGATTTTGAACTGGCCCGGTTTATTTGATAAAATATCATGCAGGCACATAAAAGTGGCGAGACTGATAAATGGCTGAATTTTTAATTGAAAAGTAGAGTGGATACAGCGGACAAACAATCCTGCTTTATTTTTTAAATAATCGTCAACATTTAAGTCTCGAAATAAATGCGGTGAAAGTGTTTATTTATAACTAGCTGTACCCGCGACTTCGTTCGCTTGCATGTCGGAAAACAATTAGATTTCTTGGGTTTAAAGTTTTCGCGGATCCCAAATTCTTTTTCTAAAATAAAAGTAACCTATTTTATTTCTTATAACATAAGCAATCTCCTGGTCAAAGTTCCATCAAAATCAGTCCAGCCGTTTCAGAGATTAGGCAAAACAAACACACAGACAAAAAAAAAACTTTTTTGTTTTAACTACCGTATATTTTATTTGTGGTCCCAAAATACTACTTAATTGTATCTATAGGTGGAAACAGGGACCGCGGTCCCGGTCCCAAAAGCCCCCCGACCCATAACACCTTTCATTTATGCATTTAGTAAAAAGCTGTTTTTTTAACATTACAAACAGTCACTTCATTCTTCAATTTTATTTATTTGTACAGATTTGCAAAAAGAAACAGTTTATGATTGACTAATAGAATAGGTATAAATAACCAACAATAAATATTCTAATGGAAACTGCTACCTAACTGAGTTTCCTTTAAAAAGGGATATACCCATAAAAGTCTGCTTTTTCTCCACTCTAAACGGAAACGAAACTTCGAAAGCTCTTTCACAGTTTTCGTACCGTTTCCAGTGAAGTAGTTACCGTGCCTTTTAACTTTGACTGGTTATAAGGGCAGCTATGGAATCGAACTACTACTATAGAAAAAGAAATATCTGAAAAACAGCTTCAGCTAAAAAAACAAAAAACAAAGGAAAAAAGGAGGGAGCTAAATAATACTCCAACGAAGTAAAACAACAGGTTTTACTTCATCGAAGCATCTATTATTTCTTTTTATATGGTAAGTAATAAAATCAATCTGCCCAGCCATTTCCAAACTACTAGTATGTTGGCATCGGCTTCCATTCTAATCGGATGCGGCTGAATACCAGTAATTTACATGGGGCGACTGCCTATCTGACCTCCACAACCCAACTGGGTAACATTATCATGCTACTCAGTTACTGTTGACCCCTTGCAACCCCTTGGCTACCCCCTAGTACCCGTTGAATTGGTTCTCATCTCTTGAGCTTCTGACCTCTCCGTGCATACTGAGAATCTGAGAAACAAAGCGCAACTTCGGAGTCTTGCATGTAAAAAGAGGGAACAACATGAATTGTCATTCAACGTAATATTTAATTTATGTTGAATATTCATGTCAAAGAACAAAGCTTTGCTTTGCTTTGCTTTCAAAGTCTCGGATTATATACGTAGATCCACTACAACTACAATTGATAAAATAACTTGGAAAAGCCATGTGGCAATCGGCTTACCTACGAGATCGATACGAGATGCGCAGTGGCTGCAGCCGTTAAAACCACAAAGGACCTATTAAAGCCTGCCATTCAATACACACCTTTCAGTAAAGCACGTTAAGGTTCGGGCAAGGATTATTTAGTCAGTAGGTGGCGATGCGTGGGAGGACCTTGGGTGATTAATTCAACTTAATAATGATAGAAGACCTTTCGTTTTTGCCTTTTAATCATTGCATCTTTCATTCATCACGATCTAAGGTTTCCAACATTTTACTTGGGTAAATAAAATATTAGTTTATAATTAGTTTGGAATAGTGTTATTTTTATTGTTAGTTGTTCATAATATATGATTCATGTTTTTATACATCTCGAATTAAAAAGCGTAACAATAAACTTTTATACCTACGTGGAAACATTGCATAGTCTTTAAAAACTTCGCATAAATATACTAGTTAGGGAGGGATATTAATTTTGAAAACTATTTTAGGCGAGTAAAGTCAAGATAGATACCTTATAACATTTTATATTATGAAACTATAAAAGAGGGGTGGAAATATGGCGCATAGGATAAATAAAGTCTACGTCAACGCTATCAGGATTATATATATTATGGCGACACTGCGAAAACAACTGACTGACACAAACAGGCTTCATACGCCATTTTATTTGGCACTTTTGTATTCTGCGTATTTGAAAAAATGAATGCCTATCGGTACACTGCGTGCCATACGCAGATAGCCCGCCGTGTGAACTGCCACCCGGTTTTTGGAAATTTGATTGGAATCCATAGTCTGACGATTTGCGTTTTATTCCATTCGCTCTGTCATTCGGTTAATGCTTTATAAATAAATAAAGTTTTATTGATAACACAGTACCTATAGGAGCTGACGCGAATAGGAATATTTAAGTAATCAAATATGAACCAACCATTTATCGCCAGGTTTTCATATTGTGTTTCTTTTTGGGTCAATTTAAACGAATGAAATATTAGTTGTTGTAATCTAGCAAACTGTTAATATTTTGAAATAGACGGTTTACATGACAGATTTCCTCCAAGTAGAAAGCCGCTCATCTCGTACTAGAACTGATTAATTAATCAAGCACATTTCCGTATCCACATTCTAATGAACCAGCTAACATTAAATCTCTGAATACATTTCATCCCTTAAGGGTGGAAGACATTCGGCCGGTAGGTACAATTGTGAGATAAAATTGTCGACACCCCTCTCAAAGTGGCCGTTTATATGTTAATTCCAAACGTTTTATTGTTTTCCCGGTACCAACGTAGAAATAAAATGAGAAGCGTGCACGTATTCTGATTTTCGCTTAGAGAGAATTTAATGGTCATGGATTTTTTGCCCAGACTTATAGGTACGTTGATATATATAAGAGTATTGCTATCAATTTTTTAAGGTAATTTTTAATGCAGCAACTTAGGGTCGTATCTATTCTGAGGGTCTACTCCATTACCTCAAAATCTGTAGATTCTGCAGAAGTTGCGGGAGTTTCCAACCCCGTATCACTCACGGACATATTAGTTAAGGGTCCGAACTTAGAATTAATGACAACACGATTTGTCAGTCTGCCCTACTCCCGATATGTATTTGGCTGTCGGAAAAATTCAATTTGACACTTGTTTTGACGGATTAACCATTTTAGGATTCTCAACAAATCTAATTTTATTTCGAGGCACACTTGAGCATCGATATTTCAAATTGAAATTCTAAAGGGCTACTTGAGTATTGGACTCGTATCCTCGCGTAGGGTCGTAAACCTTTCAAATGGAGGACTTTCACTTCACATTTGTGGGGGTTCCTACGTGTACGAGTAAAATAATGACCTACCGTTATTATTTCCTTTTTCATATAAGTATTTTTAGACTAAAAAACATTACGCTTGGGGCACAGCGTAAGACTTAAAAAATTTGGGCCCTAGTAGGCCTAAGAGCAGCATAAAATTAACGAAAGTACTTGTTAACTTAAACTATGAATATTATTTAGGGTTTGTGACGATGCCTACATATGTATTTTAAAATAAATATAAAATTCAAAGTCCTGATTGACTGATTCATCAACGCACAGCCTAAACCGCTGGTCCTAGAGACATGCAACTTGGAGGGTGTTTTTTTGTGAAGAGTACATAGCGGCCACTTCAGTCGGTAGCTCAACTTGGCTAATCTTTACAGTGCTCCCTCACATATTTCATATCGTTTGAGTTGAAAGGTTGTTGAAACGTATCCACTAAGAAAGGGTTTTTCTAAATTACAGGGTGAAATGGGGGGGTTGAATTTTTTGTGAATAATGTTAATAAAAAATAAATAATGTCCTACCACGCGGGCAAAAGCTGGTTAAAAAGTAAAGATGGTTAGTTTGAACCGAAATAAACCTTAACGCTAGTTTGCATCGTCCTTTGCGTTGTGGTGAACGTTCGCGGACTAGGGAGTAGGAGCCAAGTTTACCACGACAACAAGACATAATTCATTTGCTATGATTACTCTATGAAAGGATGTCTAAAACGTTTAAAAAAACTACTCTCTCTTCTCTACTAAGCTACAGAATAGTTATGCCACAACAGGGGCCTAATCATATTAATTTAAGAACTTAGCAATCCATGGTGTTTTTTTCAAAAACTCAGTATGGCAAGATCATTGCTACATTTCAAATTAATAAACTTAGGCCCCTATTGCCCCATACCTATTCTATAGCTAAACAGTAAGAAGCCAATCCAGCTAGCGGCAGGAAATAAGAAGTTATCTTTGAAAAGTTTTTTCTTACAAGTCCTTTCACAGAGATATCATGGAAAAGTTTAAATTGGTTGTTAAGGTCATGTTATCGTGGTATGTTGAACTTGAACGATAAAGGACCGTTTCTAGGACTTTACCTCCGTCCGTCTACTTAGTTCATTACATCACCTGAACGAAATGTCAATACTCTTATTACAAACCTAGCGTGTCTCCCAATACTCGCAACACAAATGATTTATAGAAACTGACGGCTTTGAAGGCGTTTCGAGAAAGAAACTCCGACGCATTTTCGGCGCCACTAATCGTAAAAGTAATACTTTCTCTGGAAGCTGTCAGCACGGCTCGGTTCCGTGCTCTGTGGGGTAGATCAACGACCGACAAGGTAGATCGACGACCTCGGAAGGCCATGGAATCACGGTCGTTGTGGCTACGCTTGAGGAAGGCCTAGCAGTAGATAAGTAAGACTTTCGGCTGAGCTGATAATGACCACTAAAGTACAGAAGAATTAAGGTCAGAAAAACCCGTAGATAGAGTAAGGTATAGATTTGCTGTCAGCGTATAACTTATGAGATAGCGATAGTCTTTGACACCACTTTTAAATTTGTTCATTAGTCGGGTAAGACCATTTTTGTTGGGCTGGCTCCAGTTCTTGGCTAACAACTGGGGTCAGACAAAAAGTTTGCATACGCGAAGGAGATACAGAAAATATATTTCTGTCTCGTTTACTCTTGCTACAAGATCTAATAAGTGTCCTTGTCCCATTATATTATTAGATACTTATATTATTTAATGACTTCTCTGTTGCTGTACTCTGTACACGGAAATAACTGAGTTATGAAAATGGACGAAAAGCCAACAAGGTCATTATTATGCTGTGAAGGAATGATTCGTTCGTACGCCTATTAAATTGTCATGTATAACATCCTGATAAACGATCAAAAAGCACTAAGTGTACACAACAACGCTTAACCACATTATTGGAAATTCTTTTCAGCGAAAAGGTACCCGGCCTACCTCGGTTGAATAACCGTATATAATTAATAGAGGCTTAAAATAATTATAACATGATCATCAGTAATGTGGTCCTAAATGTTACATAGTTATATAGTCGTTCGCTCACCGGTGATGGGTGTTGTGGATCAGTATAATTTGTAGCCTTTGAGTTCAAATGAGAGTGAGGTACCTTTAAATTCTTAAGCGGACCTAGAGAAACCCACGTTTTCGACATTTGTCTAACCTTTTCCCAACTATGTTGGGGTTTGGCTACCAGTCTATCTGGATTTCCGTGTTTTGTTAGACTTATTATAAAACAAAAAAAAAATCTTGAAACAAAAAGCAATCATTGGTAACAGTATCATTTGAAATATATAAAAAGTTCAATTATTCACCCTCATCAAAGTTAGTTGAGTAAATAATTTAAAAACACGTAGCTCACTTCTTTATTCGTTTTATTCAGGACTCGTTGACCACTAACGAACCGATCTCGCCTTAAGCAGCAGTTACTTTCATGAAATCTGATTTTCTGTTTCCCGTGAATTTCCCTCCTGACACGATCTATCTGTAAAAGGTGTGCGAAATTCCGGGCACCGCAGGGCTGAAACCTGTATAAAATCGGTATTCGGGATTTCTAGGTAAGTCGAAATTATTCAAGGCGAAAGTTGGTGTATGCAAACAATTAGAAACCAAGATGTCAATGTCATAAACCAATCTCAAGGTGAGTTATAACTTTTTGGTGTACCATGTGCATTGATACAGGACCACATTTTATGTATGTAATTACTTCAAAATCGCATCGAATAGACTAGATTATCCTATGTGTCCAAATTTTATTTGTCCGAGTGCTTATGGTTTGATCAACGAAATTGACCCAAGGGCTGGTTAGAGGCTAAGCATTGTCATGGAACGTGGCAATGCCGCCAGTCTCTTGGGCATACTACCAGTCGACAGCGATGCGGAGGAATTTTTGTAGTTTTAGTTAGGCTATTATATTTTAATGGTTTGTTAGTATACCAATTTAGTTGAAGTTTATCCAGTGTTAAATAAAAAATTATAATTATGATACTTGTATGTATGTTAAGCTACGAAATGAGATTAAGGATTCCGTGAAACCATTAATTGCTTATCTAAATAGAGAGATATCTATATAATCTCCTCACTTCTGAAGCTAGGCTGCCTGTGAAGAACCTGGTGTTGTTCTTTGTTAATTTTAAAATTAATCTGACTTTCTTGTGGTCTTTTTGAATTGGAGTCAAGCATCGTCGGCCTATAATGTTCCCACTAACGGGACACAGGCCTTCTCTTTGTAAGAAGTGGGCCGAAATCCACAACGCGGGCCCAGTGCGGGTCGGTGGTTGTCAAATGTCTTCGAATTTTTGGTTCTAGGACTTGCCGGTTTCATTACGATGTTTTCCTTTAACGTTCTGAGTGATGATGAAATAATTTACACAAAGTAAAGCGCGTGTCAGGGTTGGAACTTACGACCTAGAACTCGTAAGTCGATATATTCCCATACAAACATGTTACATGTTTCAAACCAATACAAATTCGGCAGAAATAATCTTATTAAATTACGGATCCGCCGCAGTCACCAAGGTGTCTTAAAATTTTATACCTGCAGAATTTTCACCCTCGAATGCTAGTAAATTTTCCGCCTCAGACAACGGAGAAAACGCGTCACAGCCCTACCATGGGGTAATGGCACTTTTTACGATTCTGCGCTGTAATCAGAAGGAAGAATGATTGTGTAGGTCATGGCAAAGTATATATACACAATGCGGATATTTTCTCGAGTTCCCTTTTCGCTCCCCGTAAGCCATCGATTCCTTTCTTCGACATTTTTGTAGCTGCAATAATGTCGGTCTTCATCTCATAGCGAAGGGTGAATAGATTTCAATGCGCCTAGTTTTCTTTTCCGGTCAACTTTATGGGTGAGCAGCATTTGTGACAACTGCTGGAAAATTCTACACACTTTACTTTCCGGACTTTTATATTTGTTTCGACACCCCGCTGAAGGAAAGTTTGCAACAGGGACATATTTTTTTAAGTTTACCTGAGTTTGTAGAGGTGAGAGCTGTGCCGGTGGCATTACGTTGAACAACATTGTTTTAACACTAGCAGCAAGTTTACCACGAAACTAAACGAAAAAGTTTTGAACGTCCACCCTACATATTTAGGTATCCAACATGAAAATATCTAAAATACTATGACTGTATATAGAAAATTGTGAAAAATATTATTATTCAAGGAGCACGGCTTTGTAATAACAATATATTTAGCTTTTTGGTTCATAAAATACGCGAATTTTAACGAAATAGGTAGGTAATTTTCTTTTTAACCGACTTTAAAAACAAGGAGGAGGTTCTCAATTCGGTTGTATTTTTTTTTTTAAGATTATATTTTTGCTTTACCTGCGTCTGAAAGAGGCACCAGGATCATTCTAAAATATCTTCAAGCATCTCCTTAAAGGAAAAAAAATACCCGCGCACAAAGGCTTTAAGTTTGATGTACTTTTTATGATTTTTAATAAAAATATATAACGCCATGGTTCTTACTGTGGTAGGAGAGCAGACAGAACATTTTTTAAATAGCGGTATATATATTTTTATGTATCGCAGCATTATGCTGAGATATAAGCCTTTTTTGCCTCGCAAAAGTCTTTTATTTGTTTTTATTTTTTGTTTTGTAGTTTTTAATGTAACTTTATTAGTTATAAATGCTTTTTTACTATGTGTGTCCCAAATAAAATCTTTTTCTTTCTTTTTTTGTTTTAATTTTAAGTGTCTTTGTTTAAAGCTAGGTGCAAATGCCATTTTGTTTTTATAAAATCGCTATAATAACTACAGCTCCGTGCAGGTGCAATAAACACGTTGTTACCTTATTTTTAAAATCACCACCGTGGTTAACAGTCAGCGATTAAATATTTCACGTTCATTTTACACGTTTGCTGCATATTAAAATCGCTAGAAAAGCCGAGATAAAATATACAAGATATGTGGTCACACCGTAAAAATAATTAATGCCGGCGACAAACTTAGCAATTTACGGAGTGGCTCGTAAAGCCTGAAGTTTTGCCCGTCAAGCCACTGAGTGCCAGACAACTTTGGACAATTCCAACGTAACGTCGACGCGTCAAATGACGTCAGGGGAGTGACGCCGGCCTAATGGAATGTCCTACATTAAATGAACATTTCTAGCTACAATACTTCCCCCCGCGCTCCTACTATTGTGCTGGCTGATTATATTATGTTTCATAGACGATAGCTTTATACCATGGCCTTTTCCTTAATGTCGTTTATTATTAAGCAAAAAATAACGTCATATTGAAACTAAGTTAAACTGCCAATGCCAAGCGCAACGGATGACGCAACACTAATGGGACTTTAACGGTTACCTCAGTAATATAATTATATAGTATCTATGGTTCGTTATAATAACGCCTCCGTTTAGTTTACATGGTTTTCAACTTTGAAGCGAAGCTCACCCTCAGGGAAAATACGTTGTGGTTTCGGCCAATTTACGCTTATGTTTTCTGTAGGTACTAAGACAAGTTTTGTTTCGACATGGCTTTTAGTAAATCCACCACCGATTTAGTTGCGTCCCTTTCAGAGTGATTAAAGCTTACGGTAGATTCAACCCATTCAAGAAAAACTTGAAGATAATTCAATGGATCAAAACGTAACAAGTTTTCGAAGCTAAAAGGACGTATAAAAAGCCTGAATGAATAATGAACATCCTTGATAATAACTCGAATAGTAAGGGGAATCGTGACGAAATTGAGGCTTCGCTACGTAATCTTCTTATCGAGGAAAATTCAGGGGGAGCGGATCGAAGGCTCACATGCCTCTATATCACTCGTCAGCAGAATCACACAACGTAAATCGTGACGTCATGACTTACTCGTACATGACTTCGGCTCAAAACTACCACCTTATTATCCTTTTAGTAACGTAAAATATAGTTAATATGAAAACTAGTACTTTACTAATTAAATATTCGCGTTTATTAATCAATCAATCAAATTATTTATTTTTGCAGAAAACACTGTTACAATGGTGTTGTTAATATAGGTACATGTTTCAAGTGATTCTACCGTAAGGCATGCACTAATATTAACCGAATAGATATTACGATATTATGTAATCAACTTGTGAAATTGTAAAACATTTGGCAAAGTAATCAATATTGCTAAATTTATCATCGATTTGGTGATCAGCGAATTCTAATATGTATATCTACATATATATAATACTAGCTGACCCGGCCACGCGTTGCTGTGGCTAACGTTTTTGTCATATTTTTTTTTTCTATCCTATCTTTCAAGTTGGATCAAACTGCACACGGTGTACAAATTTGATTAAAATCGGTTAAGTAGTTTAGGAATCCATCGCGGACAAACATCGTGACACGTAATTTATATATATTTAAGAAGATTAAGATTAAGATAAGAAGGTATCTACAATTATTAGATACCTCATCATCTGCCTAGACTTTTCCCAACTATATTGGGGTCGGCTCCAGTCTAAGCGGATGCAGCTGAATACCAGCATTTTACATGGAGCGACTGCCTATCTGACCTCCACAAACCAGTTACTGGGTAATACGAAACCCCTTAGTAAGACTGGTTGTCTGACTTTCGGGCTAGAAATTATTAGATACCTACTGCAGTATTAACAAATCTTGGATGGTATTTTTTGACTTTAATCCTCCTTGCAAATTCATATTCAACCTTATTTTTGAATCATGGTCTGACCAGAAATTTCCATCTGATATTTTTCAAATTACGAATCGTATTTACGTCAAATGGCATTTTTGATAGTAGCCTTGGTGTACTTTAAAAATAACCTTGTGACGAGCAATGTGTTTATCGGAAATTAACGCCAAAATTATTATGTAAATTATTATGTAATTGAATCTGATTTATTGTTGTTATAATTCGTTTTACTCGATAAGGTACCTCGCTACCAAATACATATATTTGTAAAATTTGTAATGTCGGAGTAAAGACTTATTTTCTCCATTTTTGGTATGTATCATTCTACTCTATTTCTTGGGTACTGTTCGCCTGAGGACCGCCCGCAGCAAGCTGTTGCGGATCTTCTAGCCGCTTACTGTTCTACGATAATTGTTCTATAAGGATTCCGTGAACGAAGACGAACACCCCTTTTTCAGATCAGATACTGTTTTTCGCACCAATCTTATAGTAGATAGTCATAGTTTATTTTTTTTCCTTTAAAAATGTCGTTTAAATTATCCTACTAATGCGGCGGGTGTGTTACTTTAATTGAATTTCTTTGGACCGTGTCATCTAATTAATCTATCTAGTCTTTATATCTAACTAAACGTGTCTTGATTGCAATCACGTCAACATTCGCGTCACGTGACAAAATCCACTCTATATTTTTTATCCTTTACAAAACCTCAAGTATTTCTAATTGGTATAACTGTCGTCACAAGGGTACCTAAAGTTGTCTTTTGTCTTGCAATTTTTTTTATTTTTCATATTTGATTCTTGTTTCTTTCGGATTTTTTTTTATTTCTATATCAAATTAAACGTGTTTAATAGCGAAGTGTTCGTTTCTCGTTTTATTTCGCTACACTACCTATGATCCGATAAGGTATATAAACTTGTCAGATTTACCCATCAGATTTATTTTTATTAATAACCTGACGTCATTACTTTTCAGTAGATATTCAGCAGTGTCAGTTTATTATTACATTGTTTTGCCATTAAATGGATAAGGAAAAAAGTTTAAAATGTGTTGGCGTTTTCAAACCCATCGCGGGGACCGAACTGCGGGATAGGAACCTAACTTTCCTTTGTGTATATCGCCTAAACAAAAATGATTTTTTATAATGCCTACATATTTCCCTCTTTTTTTAAACAGTCTGATGGTTAGATCTGAATAATTGCATTTAACCAAGTTTTTTAACTTTGTTGACATTTAAATTAGAGTGTACCATGAGTGTGCGTGTACTTTATTTGTTTTGTGACAGGTCGAGCTAAAAGGTAGGTAGGTATCTACTCGTACTATGAATATGAGGGTTAATTTTTCCAAGGTCTTCGTTGAAGTCAGTTCTTTTAATGAAGAACACAAGAATAACAAAGAAGATAAATATAAGCAGTTAAGTGAGTTGAATCGGAGCAGAAAACGTTTAAGAGTAGCGTGTAAAGTCACGTTCAAAAGCGGACGCGGCACAGCGCCGGACCAGACGGGGGACCTCGACGATTTGCTGTACCTAACAATGTACCATTCACGTATCGAGTAATTGGATAAATTCCGGATCGTCTCGCAGTTTCTTTATGATTGAACGTCTATTCTTATAATTGTTATCTAGTTATATCTATTGTTTATTATAAACTAAAGTCGTTTTCGTCTCGCATTCGTTATTGTCGTTCGATTCGAACTTTTCCCTCGTAAAAAGCAAGTCGAGCTATTCTCGCCATGTCGATTCGAGCATTTCTCGCAGGAAAAACACGCGACATGCCTAAAGGTGCATGGCACATTATGCCGGCACCGCAACTGCACAGCTGCAGCACGGTGTCGGCGTCGACGCGAATTTAAGCTACGGCTAGCCGCCAGCGCGCTAACTACGCGTCATCCGCGAGGTGCAGGCTTGCATCCTTCTGCAAATTTCCCAGTTAGACTCACAGACATATAAATGAATATGAATATGAATATGACATCGAGGGAGAAGCCAAGGCGAAATTAGTACCGAGGAAGGACGTTGCTGAAGACGTCGCGGATGAAGTCGAGTAGTAATATATCCTCGAGGTTCCCGCACTGCAAAAGGCTGTCCCTAGCCCAGAATTTTGCAAACCCGAGTCCCGTACGGTATATAGAATTACCCTTGAACGATATAATTGTTTACAGAAAGCATGGTTCACTGTTGAACGGTAATACGAAAAAACTATTAGTCGATACCATTGTATCGACTAATAGTTTTTTCGTATTACCTGTCGCTAAATAATGATTTAGCGACAGCACGTTTCGCCGAATAACGCTACAAAGAATGAATGAAATGTGGTGTGATATTAATTATGTTTTTGTGGTTTATAGGTACTTAATTCATGTAAGTATGCTGGTCTGTGACGTATTTATGTAAAAGGTCTTTTGTCAACATGATGGAGATTTTCTAAAGCATTTCAAACAATATAAGAGTTCATAATTATATTTTTCTTTTTTTCAATTTGCAATTTATAATAACTTACATAAATACTGTGCACAATACATTATAAGAATCACTAGTTTACATGATTATGTAGGCGTCATGTGTGGCGAGCTGTCCAGAAGCAAATCGCTAGATCATTACACCTCTTGCATAAATAGTCTTCATGTATTTCGACAGACGTTCGTCCAGCACTTTCACTACAAACAAGTTGAGATTCGTGTTGTGACGTGACTCCTACCGCCTGACCCTCAGGGAGGAAATTTGTTTTCACAAGGATTAACAATCTTTTAAGACTTTGTAAAGTAATGTAGCCGAAACTCGTACTTAGATACAGTTGCGTCGTTGTAATGGTTGAATGCAGCAGCAATTTCTGAGAGCATTCTGAAAGCCCGTGATTCGGTTCCGTCTTTACTACAAACACGCTTCCTCTTCTCTATCGTGATAAGCCTTGATGTTATCAGTTTACTTATAATATCGTTAGCAGTCATTCTGTTTTATTAACCGACTTCAAAAAAAGGAGGAGGTTCTCAATTCGGTTGTATGTTTTTTTTTTATTACCTAATTTATGTAAAGCAATGTAAACAAACAATGACATTGACAAATCAACATATTCTATAAAAATCTCACCGTGAAAATTTAGGTGAAGTGAGCTGTCATTAATGCCACCTGATACTAAGGGATTGACACTCTTGATAGCTCACTTCACCTAGGTTTACACGTTGTAGCTAATAATAAGGAGGACTTATTTGGAGTTACGAAATCAATAATGATGATGATATTGTAAATGTTAATGAAATACCTTTATAATACTGCTTAAAACATGTTTTTGACTTAAAAATAAATTTTAAAGACGGTGAAAAGTACATTAACGATTGCGTCAAAAAATTGCATCGTTATGTGGAAGGGGGATTACTTCGTGCGACGCATAACGGCAACGTTTTTGCCCCTAGACTCGTGATAATCTTACCTTTTTTAATCGACATGGGAGACGAGCGGCAATGACGAATGCGTCATAAACGAGTATAAACGCGAGAATTGCCTTTGGTAACGGCCCTGATTAACGAGTTCGTGGGTTGGAAGCCAGACAGGCGCTTTACATTGTGTAAATAATTTCATCACGACTGCTCACAAAACGGTGAAGGAAAACATCGTGAGGAAACCGGCTTGTCCTAGAACCCGAAGACTGTGGCATCTACCCACCCGCACTGGGCCCGCTCCCTCTCACAGAGAGGAGGCCTATGTCGCAGCAGTGGAACATGATAGGCTGATATATGCTATCCGAAAGGTGATGATACGATATATTAATATTAAACTGCTAAATAATAAAGAAATCTCAAAATTTTGTCAAGTTGTTAAAATTGAGCGAAGCTGGGGCAGGTTGCTAGTTTTCAATATTTTCGTTTTATGTGAATGCCGTAGTAAGACCAGTAGAACTGAAAGTAACAAACAATTAAGTAATAACTATAAGATTAGCAAGATTAGGTAGTTTGGGGGTGCCTCGGTTACATCGGCTCATAAGCTCTCAGTATATACCTACGGAGCATTTCGCTAATGATGCCACACGAACAAAATGTACCTTTTTTTTTTTTTTTAATTGATGGGATATCATCAAATGACCCCTCCCGCTCTGGGTGGAGCAGAAGGAAGTGTCAGACTCTTACTGACTAAAACCTTCCTTAGCCCTTTATGTTCCGGGGCAGCGGTAACCCTTTCGGACAATCCCGCTGCCCAACAAAATGTACCTAAGTTCACCTAAGCTATGTTCTGAATCAGAAACGGCAATGGACACAAGCTTCTTTACTCAATTTTCATCGGGAATGCAAACGTTAAATTGTTCAATTCGATGGTATTATGAATGCACATCGTGGACAGAGCGGAGCAAGCTTGGGGGCGTACGACGACTGAAAGCTAATTGCTCGAACCGGCCATGACTTGTGACTCCTAAGTTTCTTGGCCTTCCCTATAAAATGCAATGCGCGTAGCCCGACCGTCGGCAACGAAAGCGTTGCGAAAACTTCCATCAAAGGTTTCTGCGCTATTGCCTTTAATTAGCTTTATATATTATGTACCTACTAACTGCTAAATAGTGTGTTGCGTGGTAGTTTCTGCAGCTAAATTTGCTGCTAAATAGGTAGATACTGTAAAGGTTATCTGCAAAAGTCGACCCTATGTTGTGCAGGCTGATAGGAAAATAAATCTAGTTGCATTCGAACGTTCAAGTAAATCTATACTAATATTATAAAGAGGTAAAATTTGTTTTTTTTGTTTGTATGTAGGGGGTGATCTCCGGAACTTCCAGTCGGGTTTAAAAAATTCTTATTGCATTTGATAGATCACTTCTTTAGGAAGGCTGTAGGCTATTTAATATCACGCTAGGACCCTTAGGAGCCATGTAAAATGAAAAAAAGTCAGAAAGATCGCTAAGAGAAAACAAAGTACCTAATAGTACGCGTGCATTTCACGAGGACGTAGTCGTGGCCAGAAGCTAAGTAGTTTAGTATTCTAAACTTTAGCTTTAGCTTTCAAATTGTTTTTGAATAGGTTTTGTGTTTCGAATAAACAGTTATACTTATCTATAGTTGGTGCGTTGGTGTAAACGCATGGAATCATCATCATCTGCCTAGCCTTTTCCCAACTATGTTGGGGTCGGCTTCCAGTCTAACCGGATGCAGCTGAATACTAGTATTTTGCATGGAGCGACTGCCTATCTGACCTCCACAACCCAGTTACTGGGTAATACGAAACCGTTGGTATTGTTGATCGAAGACGAAACCCCTTGGTAAGACTGGTTGTCAGACTTTCGGGCTTCCGATTACCCGTAACGACTGTCAAAGATCCACGAATGACAGCCGGGACCAACGGCTTAACGTTCTTTCCGAGGCACGGAGGGGTCTCGGTAAGTAAAGATGGTCACCCATCCATCACGTAATAAATATAATGTGCACCTATCATTTAATTGTCGCTAAACCGCCCAACTATTATGACTTCATGTTGGCATCGTAAATTGCTAACCCTATAAGTACAACTCGTAACAGGAGATTAAAAGGATGCTATCAATGTAGGTAGGTAGGTATAGATGGCAACCGCCAGATGTCTTATTGCGATCACTAGTCGAGAGGTTAATGGAAGCCACCCCAATTTCGTAACACACTTAAGTGGTCCATTCAGAGGATTTTGAAGGAAATTCATTACTTTAGGTACCTGGTCCTTTGAAAAATTTTTCAGCTCGGTAATGTAAATAATGGTTGATGACAATATTGTTATAGTATTATAAGTGCACTGGCATTGCACAGCATCTTTGTTTAAAACAAAAATATATAATTGAACCAGAATCATAATTTTGAATTTTTATAATATTTTTCTTGAAAATATTACTTAATAAAAAAAAATTAGGATTGTAGGAGACATTCCACAATTTATTTTTTATTTTTTATAAAAATTACTTAAGTCGATACTTAACATAATAAAAACAATTCATAAGGTATCTTCATTATTATTTTTAAATATGGATCACTGTCTGAATTAAATAAATAAATAAAATTATTGTATTTCATGAAAATTGTATCCAAAAAAATATTATCCTTGTAACAATAGACATTTAAAAATATTATACAATTTCGCTTCTTATTATTGTCAAAACAAAGTAAATAATGATAATTGAAAACAGTTACTCGTGTAGGTAGGCATGGGTGGGCTTTTGTATCCATCCAAAAACATTTTTCACAACCCTTGCCCACCCATCTTCCAAGCACGGTGGGCTGTGCTGGGGCGGCTGCTGCAGGTCCGGAAAACCTCAAACAGCGCAAATACAAATTCCAATCTCTTTGGAACTTATAAGTATGTTCGAGCCGTTTGGGGTTGCCATGAGCCATGGGGTCCGAGTGCCCACTTAGTATTTCGAGACATCGCCAAGCGGTTGGTCGATTCTTCACGTGACCAGAGGGCTGGCCTATTTTTTGGCCAAAGCCACGCTAGCAGCATTGCCACGTTGTATGGTAATGCTGCCAGCCTTTTGTTCACGTTTCCTATTGACAGCGACGCGGAAGAATTTTTTGATGCCCTTTGATTATTTCCCCTCCTTTTTATTTATTAGTACATACTTATTATTATTACTAGAGTGATTTATCGCTATTATTGGAATTATACTTTATTTACCCTAAAATAAATCATGATTATTTTTGCTGATATTATAGAAGTCTTAAATCTCTCTCTCTCTTTCTTTCTTTAGTTTTAGTCTTATATCTTTTTTTTTTAAAGTCTGTTGCTAAAATTTATATTGCATTTGGTCGCTTAAAGGACTTATAGTCAATATGTAGGTATTTGTGAGCACTACAAAAGAGGTATATTTCCGCTTCATTTTATTTTATTCATCATCATTTAGAGTATAATTGTAGTCCCATAGGCATCTCCTATTGCACGCCATTCAACAGATTTTTTTTTATTAGCTTATTAATATTCATAAAGCATTGTAATTCATAGTTTTGCAATAAGCAAATACATTCTGATTAATAATTATCTGGTACTTATCGTATTGATAAAAAGTATGGTTGTTTAGTTATGTATATTTCCCTTTTGTTTTCATTATCAGTTCTGTAAATCGAAATTGAGGAATTATTAATTAATTGAAATGCGGTTATAATAATATTAAAAGTAGGTAACATTGTTTTAATTGGATTTGTACTAGGTACCTAATTTCCATTTTTTATGCCCTATGATGATTCTTCTCATTTTTATTTTAAAACTGGTAGCTTACATAGATATCATACTTATATTATTATCTAACTCGGTAGTGACTTGAAACAAACAAAAGGGTACCCTAATTGTTAAGTTTTAATAAATTAAAAGTACGAGTAGGTATACCTAATACAAAACGAGTCTACAGAACCAATCCGCACTAACTAAAAAAAACTTTGGCTGAAACGAAATGAAATGATCAACAAATACATAGTGGCGGCCATCAATCACTCCTCAAGCCACATAGCTCAGCAGTATCTACAAAGGAAACACAATAAAAAGAGACTAAAATTACTTATTTTCGTGTTACGGGTCATTTTGTTGCCATACTTAAATAAACAGGGGTGTTGTGTCCTTGGACGAATTTTGAGCGATCCAATAAGAAGTCGCTGTAAATAACGTCTCTTCGATTTAAACGAGTAAATACTGCAGCGTCTGCATTCTCCTGACAGATGCCACCGACACTGTTACTATCTACTAAAAGCAATTATATTTGTCAAGAAGTGTAGCATTAATTACTGAACATTCCAACACAAACTATTCTCGTGTCTCCATAACAGCTAAGCTACATGCAGTTATGCATATTTGAAGTAAGCAAACCTTTACAGAGTTAATTTTTAGGTTAGAACGTAAGTAGGTAGGTAAGTAGATATCTCTCCGGCCTTTAAAATAAAAAATAAAACCTCAACCTTTCATAGTTCTACCTTGACCGACTGTTTTGTGTTAAAGTCGGTCAAACTTAAAAAGCCTTTTTGGAGGTTGCATAAGTACCTACAGGGCCCTGGGGAACGGAGATAAGCTTTATAAAAGACTAGCTTTTGCCCGCGACTTGGTTCGATACTAACTTTAACCCCCATTTTTACCGCTCAGGAAAAGGGCCTTAGGAAAATGTTTTGTAAAGGCTATTTAGGTGCATAGCCAGTATTATAGTTAGTTTCTTTTTTATTACATTTTTAATTTTGATTTAGTATTTTTTTTTTGCATGAGTACGTATAGATTTTACGGTATTTGTTGGTATATTGGCGTGGCCAGCTAACATATGGCAAATAATTTAATTGAATGTTCTGTCCTGTAATGTTAATTAGATACTTTATATATACTATTGTATACAGTCAAGTATTTTATAACTGAACAGACAGATGTGCTGCTGGGGAGTTTGTTGCGCCACTTCTTCTCCCCAGCGAAAGCACTAGGAAGTGGTGAAGGGCGGGCGTTTTGGGGGACTGTCTTTTGTAATTTGGACAATCGAAAAGTGCTGATTCTCAGCCTATTTTGAATAAACGACTTTTGATTTTGATTTTATGTACCTTTAGATTTGTCTGATCTGAATTAAAATCCGTAGCGCGTGTGGCTGCTATAGCTTCAGGGAAAATAGTCAACGACGCGACGGCCAGAAGCCCAGAACGATTACTTTATGAACAAATTGAACCTGAACAGTGCAATCGTTTCTTGTAGATACCTGCATGCATTTATTCAGATTCATTGTAGATACAATGTTCATAGTCTCAAATAATTTACATTCCATCGTCACTTAATCAATTATCTACTAAGTTGATTTTGGAGTGACCATTTTTAACAAAAGGGTTCTATAAGTTATAAATTGAAATAGAATTTTAACTTTGTTTAGTATGACATTCAGTTTGTTGTTCCATAACTTGAAAATTTTCTCAAATTGTTAATTCGAATATATTCAGTTTAATAACTCCGTGGATCTACGAATAATAAAAAGTCAGGAAGCGTAACTATGAACAAAATCAACGAGAAATTCGGCTCCAAAGTTCACTACATTGACAAAATACCTCGAGTGTTCGAACGAAAGAACACACATGCAAATAAGCCAATCAGCTGCGCTCGCGTAAAGCGTTGTATTGCAGCAAGCGCTGTGATTGGTTCTGGTGCGCGGTAGCCTTTTCGGCAACGCTCACCGCGGTAAACATTTGCGTGGTGCCATTTTTGAGCTTGATTTGAGCTACATTTCTTGACTTTTATTATTCGTAACCGTGGATACTAACTTATAATGCACGTTTTATACAGCACTAGCGACCCGCCCCTACTTCACGCGGACTTGAAGTATTTTGTACTTGTCAAGTATTTTTGAATTAAATAAAACTGCATCATTCACATGACACCAGTGTTGGCCCAGTGGTATCGGCCCTGAGAGGGGCCGGACCTGCACGACAGCCAGTTCGGCTTTCGGCATGGGCGCTCTACAATTCACGCTGTGTCGCGGGTGAGAGTCCTGGCGGAGGAAGCAGTGTCTCGGGGCGGGGTGATGTTGGCGGTGTCATTGGACATATCCAACGCCTTCAACACCCTGCCCTGGAGTTGTATTCGGGAGGCACTGCAGTATCATCGCGTGCCTCCCTACCTCCGCCATATCGTTGGGGCATATCTGTCGGAGAGGAGTGTCACCTACGTGGGACGTGATGGCGAAAACCAGCACCGCATGTCGTGCGGTGTTCCACAGGGCTCGGTTGTAGGCCAGCTCCTGTGGAACATCGGGTACGACTGGGTGCTGAGGGGCGAGCTCCAACCGGGCGTGGACCTGACGTGTTATGCTGATGACACGCTGGTCACTGCCCGGGGGAGCTCGTACAGGGAGGCAGCATTGCTGGCGACGGCTGCGGTCTCACAGGTGGTGAGCCGCATACGACGCCTGGGCCTGGAGGTGGCCCGAGGCCGTGGTGTTTCACGGCCCCCGGCGGGCGCCGCCACCCGGCTCACACATCGTGGTCGGGGGGGCTCGGATCGCTGTCGAGTCTACCATGAAGTACCTGGGATTGGTGCTCGACAGCCGGTGGGATTTCGGCCCCCACTTCCGGCGGCTGGCGCCCAAGTTGTTGGGCGCGGCTGGGGCGCTGCCAACGCTGCTTCCCAATCTGGGGGGCCCGAGCGCCGCCTGTAGGCGGCTCTACGTGGGGATCGTGCGATCGATGGCCCTGTATGGGGCCCCGATCTGGGCGGCTGACCTGACGGCCGGTAGCATCGCAGTTCTGCGAAAGCCGCAAAGAGCGATGGCCGTCAGAGTCGTCCGGGGGTATCGCACGATCTCCTACGAGGCGGCTTGCGTACTGGCCGGATCCCCGCCCTGGGACCTCGAGGCGAAAGTACTCGCGTCATTGTATCGGTGGCGCGAGGAAGCGCGGGCGCGAGGCGAGTGGCTGATGCAGCGCCATATGGAGCTGCGTCGGTCTCAGCTTCGCGAGGTCCTGGTGGCGGATTGGCGGGACAGGCTTTCACGCCCTACCGCCGGCCTCGTCACTATCGAGGCGGTCCGGCCGGTGCTCGAGCGCTGGCTCGGGAGGAGGCACGGCTCCCTGTCATTTCGGGTGACGCAGGTGCTCTCGGGGCATGGTTGCTTCGGGAAGTACCTGTGTCGCATAAACAGGGAGCCGGACGCCCGGTGTCACCACTGCGTCGACTGCCGGGAGGACACGGCGTGGCATACGCTGGCAGAGTGTGCCGATTGGGAGGAGCCGCGCCGTGCCCTCATCTCAGAAGTAGGCAGTGACAGTCGATGGTCGGCAGCGAGGAGTCCTGGGACGCGGTGGTTTCCTTCTGCGAAACAGTCGTGTCGCTGAAGGAGGCTGCGGAACGGGAGAGGGAGATCTCGTCCACTCACCCGGCCCGCAGCAGGCGCACCGGGCGTCGGCGGAGGGCGGACAACGCCCTCTTCCAGCCCCCCTAAATGGGTCCAGGGGTGACGGACTCGGGGACGTCCGTCGCTCCCCACACATCAGGACCCGAGGTGGCGGCGCGTAGTGTTCCACGCGCGCCCCTCTTAGATGTCAGGGGGGGAGTCAAACACCTCACTCCCCCCCCCTGAGCCGACGAGGCCCGCAGTGGCGGGCCGGCACCAGTCGGGGGTTGCGGAAGGATCTTACGTTCCCGCGACCCCCGACGTAGGTGTGAGAAGGAACACCGGGGTGGTTTTTAATCAGTAAGAGCCTGACAGACCCCGCCGCCCGCCCCAGGGCGGCGGACATCCATGAGGATTTTCCACACCGGAACAAAAAAAAAAAAAAAGTAGTATCGGCCCTGACTTACGAGTCGTGGTCGTGGGTTCGAACTCAAGCAGGCGTTTTACGTTGTGTAATTAATTTCATCACCACTAATCTCAAAATGTTTAAGGAAAGTAAACCTGCATGTTCTAAAACCGAAAATTTTAAGACATGTGACATCCACCAACCCGCTCTGGGCCCGCGTATTTGATTACGGCCCACTCCCTCTCACAGAGAGGAGGCCTGCGTCCCAGAAGTGGGAACATTATAGGCTGATTATGCTAAAAGGTGTCCTCGATAATATACCTACCCGGTATACAAAATACAACAACACATAAAGATGTTTTTTAAACAAAATCGAGTTTAAAACATAAAATTCTTCCTTTATTTAATTAATATCTGAAATTCGAATAGGAGCTAATACTTATCATACATTTCTCAGATTAGTTCTTTAGTTTTAGTGCATATTTTCTTCAATGTGAAAACGTTTAAGGCATTGACTGCCAACGCGGTCACCGGTGACCGCGAACAATGGATTTTCTATTGTGTCTGTTGCCTGGCAGTCAACGAGTTAAACATTCTTCAAAGGATTTTTGCGGAAAAACAGTATTTGCTAATAAAACAGGAACTGGTTGCATGTCAATCATGTTTCGCAGGTAATAGCTTCTTGGGACAATATTGACACAACACACAATTACTGTCCAGGGTACTGAATATTTATGCGAATCCCGCACCTCCGGCCATAGGCAGAGGTGGAACACCGCGGTGGTTTTCTGTCACCAGTGTCACCCCCACGATGGAGGAACTCCATGAGGATTTCCACAGCGCAACAACAAAAAAAAGGCTTCATGGCTGAAACTAATTCAACCTTAGTATCGGCCTTCGCTATTAGTCACGCCCTAAGCCTTTGCATAATTTTCCAATACGTTCCCACTAAAATTCAATAAGTTAGAACATCTAATAATTAACAAATTAACATAACAGAACTCCATACTCTAATACACGGAAATACCTGCGCTTACTATACCTCCAATTTGCATTGAAATTGAACCGCATATCTTCACAACACTGTTTTGATCATTTTCTCCTGGGTGATATATGTACAAAGAGTAAAATGGCATGCCAAAAAAAATACTACAACGTGACATTACCTATTTCAATGATTAACTGTGGATTCAACTTGATTTATTCATGACAATTATTCGTCGCTAACCCGTTTAATGAGGTTTATCCAACTAACTGTTCAACCTATCGATTTGAATCACTGTCTATAATAATTGTACCAAATACTGTGTTTGATGGTTGATCTATTATGTACTTAGTGTTTATTTTGCATTCAACCCTTTGACCGCTCGTGAGAACAATAGAACAACAGACAGCGGCAAACTATGGTTGCAAATAGACGTAACATTCTTATTTATTACATTATTGTTGTTGATAATTCCTGTAAATATTATTATTATTCCTTTTAAGTTTCTTCAAAGCATTAGTTTTCAACTTTCATTTTGCTGAACAATGTTTGTCGTGAGCTTTTCTTTGTTAAATTTGTTCATAGCTCGGTCACGTTAAAAATAGGATGTCGGCGAGGCGTGGCGGGTAACTGCCGGTTGCCCCCACAGTGGCAATTTAGGGTTGAACGCCACCCGTCACGACTACTGCAAGCCTATAAGCCTAGCCGACATTATATCATAAAGCTTTATGATAGGTCATGCTAGGGCAATCTTATTTTATTTATTTTGATTTATGGCAATTTTAGCAGTGACCTCTCGTCCGTTGCGGCCGCTGAATTTTATATATCGGCCGACTACACTTTGATCTGGGTAAAATTTGACCCGTTTACCCTGTCTGCGGTAAACTTGGCCTTGAAAATCATGTCCCTCGAAATAGAACCTGCATCCCGATAATACTGAGTGTACCAATATTGAATTTACGCACTCACCAAAAACAAGCCCGTCTAATGGAATTACCCCGCGTAGAGCGCGTAAGTTATGTGATTATACAAGTAGGAGCTTATGTTGTTATGACGTAAACGTGACGCGTATATTACGTTTAACCAAAAACATTCAATGCGTTAATGTATATATTGTACCTGGCTTGTAAGGCTCTATATCTACATCTATTGTTTCTATATTGCATTTTTATGAAATGTGAGTACACGATGCGTGTAGGTGTGGGTAGGTATTTACGGTTGTCGATTTATCATAATTCTGATAATTGTTCTTGCGACACCAGAGTTGCGCACATTTATTATCGACTTCTATTTTACTGAATATCTACCTACACACGTCTTCAGGCACGCAGCTGGAAATTTTGGGAAACGGGAGAGTTACGCAACAAATCCTGATCATTCATCCTACGACAAAGTTGTATTAAATTTGTTTTCAAGAGATTTCGCCGGATCATCCGAACATAATGTCTGTTATATTTTTAATTAAAATTTCGCCCTTGTTTATAATACCGATGTAAAGGATCGTTCACACCCGTATAATTAGACATGTTTATAAAGGCATTGAGTAATTAAATCCAGTTTCACTCCCCTAATAGCAAAGTCACATGAACAAACTGATAAGGTCACGACACGACTGTTTTGTTTCGAATGGGGTCGTCATACTTAAGTCCAGTATGAAATATAATAATATGAACTACATGACGACCTGGCGAGTCACAGAAGCTTAGTACAATGCGCACTGGTTTGGCGAAACCTTCATCTGGTGACACGAGTCAAAGCTTGACCGCAGTTGCAGCCCCAGCTCTCTATTCCGTAAAAGTCTCTACGTGAAAACTTAGGTGAATATAAAATATGGTAATCGTTTCACTACCTCGACGTGAAGGAAGCTCCGCAATACTACAATAACTCTGATTTTCCATACCGGTTTAAGGTTTTTTATTTATTCAGAGTTGTGAAAAGAGACTATTACACTATTCATGCGACGCGAATGTTCCTCAGAGACACTATGGTATGGATGGGCCGAAGATATAACGTTTCCATTTCCTCTAACACGTGAAGCTGCAAAGGTGAATGGAATCATGCTCTCCTTCCATTTGAAAGACTGTGTTTCTTAGGAAATGAAAATTCGCAAACTTTTCCTGACTACTGCAATGGCCGCGTACATCAGCTAGTTTCTGGCATTTACCAGTATCATCCTTTCTTTACCTATAAATACCAGCTTGCGCCCGCGGCTTCTCCTGGTATTTCGATAAAAAATTGCCTGTCCTTCCACAGGGCTTAAAATATCCTCAAACGAAAATTCATCAAGATCGGTTCTGAAATTTCGGAGATTAGCCGGAACAAACAGACGAACATTTTTAAAATATTTTGTTTTTTTAAATACTAATGCGTATAGTAAAAAGCTCTTATTTTGACATTACAAACAGTCACTTCAATATTATTAATTTGAATAAAAACATACTATATTGCTCAACTTTTAATAAGCAACGTTACAATTAGAATTTAGCAACAATTCTGTAGAATTTTACTTACGCCTACGTTCCTCTGGCCGTGCTATCTACGTTATTCTGGTTACTGTGCACTTTATTACGTTCAATTATGAAAAGATATAAGTCTACCTTTCGAGAGGCTTCGGAACGGTAGGTATGCAAACAAAAGGAAATGAAACAAAGATAATAATTTGATAGAAATACGAAAATTCCGCCTTGGATATGTTTACGACAATCACGAGTCTGTCTGACTCTCCATAGACATAATCATTTTACAATATTAAATATTTACAAAATGATCTGGACACGATGCTGTAAAACTATTAATTAAGGTAATGAATTTCAATTAAGCCATCAACGGACAGTTGCCAAATAATTTCGATATTTTCGCTAAGAGAAATACGTGCAGGAGGTACCTCCTGGCAATAATTTAAATGATTATGGCTCGATTTATCGACGCTAACCAATATATGTGAACTGTAAACAAGCGGAATTACGGGATATTTCGAAACTATTAGTTATGTTTATACGTAGGTAAAGCTTTGGATTCGTAGGAAAGCGGTTGCGACATATCCATACTTACTAATAATATAAATGCGAAAACGTGTATGTCTGTCTGTTACCTCTTCACGCTTAAACCGCTAAACCGATTTAGATGAAATTTGGTATATAGATAGTTTGAATCCCGGGAAGTGACATAGGATAGCTTTTATCCCGATATTACGACGGGATCGACACCTATACCGCGTCTTGGAAATCTGTCATTTTCACCAGCATGTCAAAAAAAGCTCTTTCACCGCTTTCTTAGGTTTGAAAATATTGTAATGAAACAAAAATGTATTCGAAATGAATGAAAGCAAAAACACATTGAAACACTTAATACTCTCCGTCTCCAATATTTAGAAATAACGGAAACCATTTAGTCTACCCAGTTAAGATACCTTACTTATGTAATTCTCTTGTGCATGTGTTAAGGATAAAATATGGAAACGTATATTATTTCCAAAGACGTATTTCCAGCATTGCGCGATATTTTCTCGGCTTTTTACGGCGTCTACGTTTGATTACGAACGCCAATTTAAAATTTGTGTTTGTGTTACAGTCTATGAAATATTATTAGAAGAGTCGTCTATTTGACAGAAAACGCTGTTCGGATATAAAAAAAACTGGCATAAGCTACTTGTGTGCAGTAAAAATTAGGGAGAATGAATGGAAAACAAATTGGGACACGATCCACTTTATAATAGAACATACGCTTTGAACCATTTTTTGCTTTTTCAATCTTCTTCTGGGTTCTAGTGGAGTTTTTGGTAGAGCAGACGATCATCAATTCCCGCCGCGTACTACAAGTTTACTCCGCTCATATAGTTTCATCCCAGCACTCAGTAAATCAATTTCCTTCACAGCAAAGATGTGGAAAAGTGTCATGAAAATCCAATAGGATTACAATATTTCCTGTTTGCTTCAGCGCAAAGAGGAGGATATCGGCTGTAATCCGAAATATTGAAAAGATAATCCGAATCGCGATACACACTCGCGGGCCGCGTTGCACGTCTCACGACAAGTTTCCACACACTACCGGTTTACGACCAGTTTGCGACCCACGTGTCTGGCACTATCCGAGGTTGCGATAACATGCAGTGCCAGGTATCTTCATGCTGTAGCCGGGCAACGTGACCGGCAGAAGCATATAACTTCGGCACGACATAGACGGAAGACTAGTAGTCTACCTTTGAACAATGATATATTTTATTCGTTGTATTAATCTATGTATCTATACATACAAAAAAAAAATCGAGATGTCTGTTTGTAATGTCGAAATAACAGCTTTTTACTAAATGCATATGAAAGTAAATTCTGTACTTATAACAAAAAATACAGTTCGAAACTTTTTTGTCTTCTGTCTGTCTGTTTGTTCCGGCTAATCTCCGAAACGGCTGGATTTTGACGGTACTTCTACTGACAGATAGCTGATGTTATAAGAAGTAATTTAGGCTGCTGTTTTTTTAGAAAAAGAATTAAGATTCCGCGCATAAAATAAAACCCATGAAATTCACATTCACGCGGGCAGAAGCTAGTAATTAATATTATCCATATAAGATCGTAGGGGCCAGGTAACTATCTTATTTGTAACATTTTTTCTTTTTTTTTCTTCTTATTGTATCCCCCCTGTTAGATAACCGGCTACGCAGATAGCAGAGACAACAAGCACAAAGTTTGACGTTTTTTCATCAATAACATAAGGCGTGATGTGGATTTATCGCTTGGAATAAGGCAGAAAATCATATTTATTTACCTACTTTTTTTGACTTCATGACTTACCTAATAAAAAGAATTCCAAATGCACTCAAACTTTTCTATTTCCTTAAATCTATTATGAGGCAGTGGCCGATTAACATTAATACAAGGTTTTTAGCACACACCGTGCGAAACTTTGCCAAAATACTGTCCACTGATAATGAAAGAACAGTGATGAAAAGTTGTTTCATATGAAGAAATGAAAGAGGAAAACGAACCAGGACAACCAAGGTCACCGACATAGCCCGAAGAATTGTCAAATCTAAGTGGCAGGGGGCTGACGGGACCGAAAGGTTCTGGAGGGACGTTCACGTAACGGAAGGCACAGCATTGAAAGGCCTCCAACAAGGTGGACTGATGACCTTGGAATTCGATGGATGCGACAAGTATAGGACCGGTCTATGTGGCAACGCTTGAGGGGCTGCCTAGCGGTGGACGTCTTTCGACTGAAATGACGATGATAAAGACCCATTCTTCACAACTTAAGGTTTGTTATTAAAGCCAATTTGTTAGAAACATGATATATTTCCCTGTGTAGAACTGGGTCGCATTCTGGTACACTATAGACACGAGACTACCAGACCTTGTTTGGAACGCGAGCAGAAGGTACAACAACTAGAGATAGAAAAATGTAGAGTTTGCGATTACAAAACAGCTTCTGACTAGCTGGAGAAACTACTTTAATGGACAAGAATAATGTTTACCAAAGATAAGTCGTTCGTATTGAAATAATAATAATGAAAAGCTCGGAAGAGTGTAGTGGTATCTACATAAATACAACTTTTGGTCGAAAGCGTTTTGAAAAACGCAATCAAACTTATAAAATGCATACACTGCCCACCATCAAGCTTACCTGAAATAAATTCTGATAAAATGGGCTTCTGACATCTAGATAGACCATAGAGGAAAAGACAGACTGACATTGACGAGCTGACAAAGAACTTCAGTCACAAGTTTTATAGTTTCAAATGTAGAAAAATATTTTTAATGAACATCATTTCAGGAAAATAACAACTTCATTCTGCTTTGTGAAGGATTTGGTGTATATTTATCTTCTGTTTCCAAATAACAAAAACAGTCAAATTAAATAACTCATTTGTTACACGTTAAGTGACTCATTGTTACGAAGGGTAAGCGCAAAAAATAAACACCGTGAAATATAGCTTCCATTCTCTACGTTTGGGGAAATGCCCCGAAAATATCTTATGATTTCGGTTGGCATTAATATTTCGGTGCCCTAGTACAAACGCGGTATAATATATTACTGTTGTTAGGTTTATGATGATACGAGTAATATAAGGCTTAAGTTAAGTATTCATTTCTTTAAGTAAACTGGTATACATTGACCCCCTTTTTTTTTTTTCTCTGGGTGGAGCGGAAGGTAGTGTCAGACTCTTACTGACTAAAACCCATCCGTGTTCCTTCCTTAGCCCTTTATGTTCCGGGGCAGCGGTAACCCTTTCGGACAATCCCGCTGCCCACATTGACCCCCTTACTAATAAATGTTGAATAGCGTCTGTATAGTTACACAACGCTTTGTCTTCTTGTTTCGAAAGTCAAATTATTGAGAGAAATCGGTGTGTAACTATTCATCTGATATAGTACGTTTATTAGAAAGGGGGTTAGTGTACAAAGGAGTATTACAACAATATAACAATACAGTGTGTGCAAGCATGACACACTAGTATTGTCGCCACAAAGCCAATTAGCTGCGGCATAGGGACACAAAGTCACCGATCATAGTTTCTCCACGCAGATTGCCTTCCGGCCGAGTCGATCGATAGTTAATATAGGTCTGTAGCTACGATAGCCGCAGACATCGAACAGCATCCGTTATCCGCTTATCATAAATAGCAACAGCCACAAGTCCGCATAATGCGACTCCGAACTGGCAAAATCGCAGAGAACCCCGGAACTTTGCAAGTACTTACAAATTACACAAGTATTTTGTCTGTTAAAATGTCTTAACTGCAGGTTTTGACGGCAACTTTGCTCTCATTATTTGAACGTTAATATTTTAATATTGCTGACTTTTATTATGACCCCGATTTAGAGGCGATTTCACAAAACATAAAAACAGATTTAATTTCAGATTTGCATTTTACGACTTAGGTATTCTTGATTAAAAATATAAGAAGAATAGTCTCAGTTCGGGCAGGTAGATACTGTCTTGACTTTACATATCAGATGTGGCTCAATGCTGTATTTTACATACGTGAGCATAAGGTATGTATGTAATGTCATCGGGCTTTAAAAGGTACCAAATATTTGTACGTCCTAGATCCTAAGACAAGATACTTAGCAATCTTAAGGTACGAAATGTTTTTTTTTTTGTTTAAAACTAGATTTAATAATATTACACAAACCCCAAGTTGATAAATACTATTCAATGAAACAAATTAAAGGATCATTGACCTTATCTCTATTTATAGGTATCGTATCGCTAAAACTCCAAATCGATTCAGTAATTATCTCTAGGGCGCACTGACCTACACAGAAGCGCTAAGTCATTAGGGCGAACGCTTTTTTAAGCTGCTTAATTTGTTATCTCGTGGCTAAATTATAACAACCGCACGCGTGGGTCGAAGGTTAAGCTATGCTTGCCGAGGTCCGTTACATATGGAGACCCCACCGTGCCTCGGAAAGCCTCGGATTTATGACAGTCGTTACGGGTAGGGAAGGGGTATCGGGTACCCAGTAACTGTGTTGTGAAGGTCAGATAGGCAGTCGCTCTATGGTACTAAGCTGCATCCGGTACGACTAGAAGCCAACCACAACATTGTTGGTAAAGGCTAGGCATTTGATCTCAGAGATTGGCCTGTTAGATTAATAGTAACAGTTAGATTAATGCAGATAATAAAACAAAACGATCGTTACTTGCTATGTTATTACGCGCGAAACTGTTGCAAAAAAGAGAGTTCAGAGAGGATTGGGAAAAACAATGGGGATCGTCCAAAATTTCTAACCATTAGATGTAATTTTATTTTTTGAAAATTTAGAGCGTTTTGAGAAACTAATTTGAATATTTTGATGGTTGGCTCAATAGTTATTTTTTTATAAATATTTAAAAATTTAAAATTATTAAGGTAGGTTACGTCATCAGTGGCACTAAAGATTAAGTGCTGTTGCCTCACTAGTACAGAAATAAAAAATTTCAATCTGTCAACACAACGTCATCCACACCTATCAAAGTGTAAAGTATCAATCTATTAAAATTTTTCATTCCATAGCATTTCATTCCATTTTTTTTGTATTCCATAGCTCTTCCGATATATTAAATATTGTCGATTGTTGAAACAATGTAATCAGATTTATAAACGAGATGAATAAGAGGCAAGTCGGAATTCTGACATATTATAATTTTACACTTGACACTGACGGATTGTAGACAATACTTGCCACTTACTTTTTATTTTATTATTGAGGTAACGATACTAAACTGTACGGTCGCAGGTGACGTAATTTGAAGGGCACAGAAGGTCAATCGTATTTTATCAAAAATATCAATAAATATTAATATTTTATAATTAGTCCATAATAATTAGTACGGCTATTCCTCGAAATGGTTTTTCAAATACAACATTTAAAAAAATATCAACAATGCCCATTCTACCCATTATTAGTCCAGAAATTTTCGAGCTATACAATTTCAGAAATATATGTTTATTTTTCGGTGAATTGAATATTAGTTTCCAGCTGCATTCCTACGGTTGCATCATTTTTATGACAATCGTTGTTTTTTCGCACTGCTGAAATGTATAATTGAATATCACTCGAATTTTGAATGGAACGGAAATTCTACATTGAAATATCAATAAATTGTCATAACTTAGCAAATATCTCCCTAACCCACGGCTGAATGTAGCTTTATAGATTTTTAATCATTTATATAAACTCAGGAAAATTAATGAACTATTAATAGTTTTTATTTGAATAAATGAAAATGTAATATTAAAAAGTAATTGATGTCCTTACGCAAAAACCACCGCTCATTGGATCCCAAATAACAGAAAACGACTACGCGGCAGGCCCAGAAAAACTTGGCGGGATAAACTGGACTCATTCTCAAAGGATTGGCCCACAATCGCAGTAGACCGGGAAAAGTGGAAAGAGGGAAGAAAGGCCTTTGCCCTACAGTGGGACAACACAGGCTTTTTGGTGGCTTTGGGGATTTTTTAGGCCTTTTAAATTTTTTATTTAAAAAAATATAAAACCTTTTTTTGGCTTTTAATATATATATGATCAATGTCCTTCTAAAGGTACAGTTTACCCGTTGAAACCTCTTTAAGACAGTAGTTCATCCAGCTGTAAAGACTTGGCATACAGACAGACCGGAATTACAACATGAGTTACAAAGTTACAACATTACATTTCTAAATTAAAAAATAGCTTACAAAGCATCAATACAAGCAAAGTCTGCCACGTTTATAGTTCACTGCACTGCCGTTTTGATTAACATGTTTCCGAGTTATGCTGCAATTTGCCTGCTACGAGAATATACTTCCTGCGAATTAGGCTAAAACAACGTAGTCTAATTTAATCTAGGGCACCGCTAAGCCGGTATATTTTAAAATGGCCAAATCTGACTGCATTAGGTTCATTAATAAAAAGGATTGATTTAACTAGGATTTAAAAAGCTAAACCATGGTGTCTCAATTTCAAGCCTGGCCTACGGCGTAGCGCTACGCCGGCTACGAAAAATTATATTATCTTCCAATCGTCAGCGTCGAACGTCTTAGGCCAGAGTTCACCAACATTCTAACCATCGGTTAGGTATTTAAACAGTTGATTTCCTTAGGAAATTTGACATAAATCAACTGTAAACAGTTGATTTATGTCATTTCATTTATGTCAGGTATTTAAAAATACCTAACCGATGGTTAGAATGTTGGTGAACTCAGGCCTTAGTGGCTTGTTTCTAAGCAAACCACAGTGTCCTGAGTACTGCACAATATTGAAGTGTACAGCAACCATTATTGACCGAGTATACTCAATGCTCCACACTCATTCAACTCTCCGCTCAAGTACCTCGATATGTGTAGTCTGCAAACAGGTGACGCGCGCGCTATTTGTCGTTATTGACTGCGCTGGCTATGTATATGTATAACCGCCTGTGTTTTCAATCCAAGCCGCTCAAGGCAGTTAGTTTTAAAAAATTACTCGGTTGAAACTAAAATTACATTCCATAAAAACAATGACGCTGCTACCACGTTAATAGCTATACTTAATCACCAAAGAATTCCTATTAAAAAGTTTATTCGCGTTTGTGTACCTACGTGTTTTATTTAAAAAGTATTATTTTAATATTCACCCCGTTTTTACTAACTTTTATTGTTGAGAGTGCTTTAACTAACTATTGAAAATTAATAAAAACAATAGCGGCTTGTTGATAATTCCGTTGTGCGTGATTTTACCGTGTTAGTAAGGCTTAGCCGAGAGCCGGATGTAGGTATGTATATCAGTTCCACAAAATGGTAAGCAAAATAGGGTGAATTTTTATCGGGTGCCTTTTTGTTTCCAATCTTTTTACTAACCCCCTTACTAATAAACGTTGTATAGCATCTCGACGCCATCGCGGCAGGCCAAGAGGAAGATGGCGGGACGAGCTTGACTCCTACCGTAAGGACTGGCCGGCACTCGCAAAAGACAGAGTTGTGTGGAAAAGGGAGAGGGAGGCCTTTGCCCTGCAGTGGGATAATACAGGCTAGTTAGATAGATTAGCGTCTGTACACAACGCTTTGTCTTCTTCTTTCGAATTGATTTTCGAAAGAAGAAGACAATTACTGACGACTGAAAGAGAGAAATCGGTGTGTAACTATTCATCATATAATACGTTTATTAGTAAGGGGGTAAAAGTATATACAGGATGGAAGATACATCGAGAGCGCAAACTGAACCCATGTATTCAAAAAAAATCGGCTGTTAAATAGGAAAGTGCAATCCCTACGCGGTCAAAATGTATGGAACACCTATTTTTTTTAAATAACTGACGAAAAAATTCAACGATTCAGAATCTTGAAATGAATCCATGGGAACAGGTTGCGCTTCTATGTCGATTCGTTTATGGAAGGGAAACAAGGCTGTCACGGTCAAATGGGATTGGGTGGGTCACGTTAGCCGCATGCACAGTTACCGCAAAAGTCGCCGCACAATGGGTTTCTGAAGATAGGTCCAGAAAGAGATGGAAACATGACTTGGACGCCTACATGAGGGCTGGTTTGAGACGGCGCGGGAGAAGAGTACCTGCAAGGACTTGAGGGAAGCCTTTGCGCAGATGTGGGACGGGAAAAGGAAACAAAAAAAAAATTGTGAGGCTAAATGGGACCGATACGTAATGTAATTGTACGCAAAATACGCGCATTGACGTGGAGTTGCGGACACAAACCCGTTTTACCTATAACCTATGGGACCGATAACTTTATTCTTATTACTCTAATGCATGACTCAACTAGACGGAGACGGAGCGCTTCGGAGTATATCGGAGCGGCCAGAACCGTATCCCCTTGTGACGGTGCGCGTTCTACGTAAGCGAAGAGAGTGGTATATTTGATACATGCAAATAAAAGAAAATACCTTGACGCTAATTTGCGTTTAGTCGAGCTCTGTCAGGTGTATATCGTAGATTTCTCCCTTCAGCTCTCATTCGGGATAACAAACAAAGAAACAGCAACGATAATCATATACAAATTCACATGAATTATTAACAACGAGAGGTGTGAAGTTCATAAAATAAATTGAAAACATAATAAGGCGTGGGTACGCTTTAGCAAAAAACTTGGCCCGCTACGTTCTCCTAAATAGGTCTTCTAAAAACTTTGGGTTGTTCATTATCAGCCAGCCTGTGAAAGGCCTGTGTGTTTCCTCGACATACAAAAAGAACAGGTACGGTTTTTACCACAAGCATTGCATTACTGGAATTAGAAAGGATTAAATCGTAACATATGTAAACCTTTATTTTGTTTTCACTGTCTGTTATTAAATCAGTACAGTCACTAAAAGCTACCTAATCACATCATTGCACAACTGATAATATTATCAGTAAATTATTTCAACGCCGCGATAAGATATGAAAAGTTACCTAACTCGGCTACCTACGCCATACATATTCGCAAAAAAAATAGACTGGTTGATGAGATGCGGCATGATTCCGCAGATAAGATCTATCCGCCGTTATTATGTAGTCACGGAGCCCGATTGTCAATAACTTTTGTTCTTCAACTACCCTTTTACGGCGAAAACATGTCAGGCACCGCACAGATTGGGGGCGGCGGTCGCTCGCAAAATAAAAGAGACGGCATATCTGTTCTCTCCATTATTTATAGTACCTATATGATGCGGCTCCGAGAATACGGTTAAGTAAGTACATTATTTCCAATACTTCAGTAAGTGCGCGCTGACATACAATCTAGGAAACAGACTGAGTTACACACGGAGTAATTTACTCCGTGGAGCTACACAAGCCTTGCGGTTGGTTATTTAATTTTGTTCCTTTTTGTCTTTTCGTTCTCTGGACTGCTCCACCACTTAGAAGACATTAATAAATAGGTACTTAAGTTATGTGTTTCCGTTTTCAAGGGTGTAATGATGTTGTTTTAGAGCATCGTCGGACTGTTTAAGAATGCAATTTGCGCCATTTACTTTTTTTTAAATTAAATTTTCTTCTTATTTATAAAACCTAGACTGTATTGAACCTGTATTGAAAACAAGGCCTTAGATCCTCAGATGAAATAAAAAAAGGCTTAGATCAGAAAAACTCAGTACATACATTATCCACTGTACAGAATCCTATTGATTTAATTGTACGCAACTTATACTTGAACGTCAGAGTGTCAATTGAGCGATCCACATTTTTCAGTGCTGAAAGCAAACTAGGGATCGCTTTTTGTGAAAAAATCGCGGGATACGCTGTAAAATAGGGATGAATGCATGAAGTACGTAGGTCAAAGAGGAGGAGCATATGGGAACATAGTGACATATACTACATACAAATAGAACAGGAATACTTGGGAATACTCCTGAGGCGCTTCAATCTGAGAATCACGCAGTCAGCCCTTTGTTTTCGAGGCAGAGCCTGTCACCACTCCGTGATTGACGACACTGCCAAGTACCTACCCACTGACTGACCTGATCCCTCCGTTGAATAATGAATGTAGACAAACCGGTCAAGTGCGATTCGGACTCACGCACGAAGGGTTCCGTACCAATGGTCTATAAAAACGGCAAAAAAATCATGTCTGTTGTATGGCCCTTAAATATTTGTTTTATTTTAATTTAATTATTTATTTTTAAAGTGAATATATAACTAAATATTCTGTGAATATTTCAAGCGTCTACCTTTTGCCGTTATCAATATTGAGCAAAAACGAGCAAAAAAATCACGTTTGTTGTATGGGGGAGCCCCCTTAAATATTTATTTTATTCTGTTTTTTAGTATTTGTTGTTATAGCGGCTACAGAAATACATCATCAAATTTCAACTGTCTAACTATCACGGTTCATGAGATACAGCCTTGTGACAGACGGACAGCGGAGTCTTACTAATAGGGTCCCGACTTACCCTTCAGGTACGGAACCCTAAAAACTATATTTCCTTAGACTTGATGTAACTTTACTACAACACTAAGGGAGTAGTTTTATAGCTACTTTATTCTCCTAAAAGTCAGAGTTGGTTTTATGGGGGACATATTATACCTATAAAAATTTGGCAAAATTAATTATGAAAAAGATTATTTTTCTGGACGTATTTCTAAACTGAAATATCATAGACTAAGGTCATGACCAGTTAAAGTTTGCAAACAACAAATTTTATAAATTCAAGTTGGTGCAAAAAATGAGTTTTATTTTGAAAATAAGAAAAATATTCCAAGATAAACAACTACCAACATGGTATATTTTAAAATTCATTAGCCTTTAACCGTGCACTCAAAATTATAGAGTACATAATTTACAGAATTAAAAACACTTAAGTAGGTTGATGCCTTACTGTACACACGGCTACACATCAAGCTATACATTTCCAGTTTTAGCTGACTTCGCATTATAGGTTTTTCGTACAGAAGTCAGCTTATACTGGTTATGTATAGCTTGATGTGTAGCTGTGTAGTTAAATTACAACGGGTATCTTATACTGAAGAGAGAACATCGGTGACCAATCTCGCCGTGAATCCTTCAAACAAAAGTGGAGCAGGAATGTTTTTGAATTGATACATCGAGCGGTGGTGGCCCAGTGGTAACGGCCCCGACTTACGGGTTGTAGGTCGTGGGTTCGAACCCAAGCAGGCGCTTTACTTTGTGTAAATTATTTCATCACCACTGTTCTCAAAACGGTGAAGGAAAACATCGTGAAGAAAACGACATGTCCTAGATCCAAAAATTCGTAGACTGTTGTGACATCTACCAACCCGTACTGAGCCCGCGTGGTAGATCACAGCTCACTCCCTTTCGAAGAGAGGCCTGTGTCCCAGCAGTGGAAACATTCTAGGCTGATTATGTTGTTCCAAATATAAATATTTATCTAAGTATGTATCAACAATGTGGTTTGCCTGTAAAAATCGTAATTACCTAGCTAAATCTGGCGAGGAACAAATTAGCAGATAACAAAAATTTAAAAACGACATTACAGAACAAGTGTTCTTAGTATTTATTATTATAAAGACATGCATGAATATCAATGCAGCGTCATTAAAATTGCAAACTCTGGCTAAAGTAATGACGTTCTGTTTTTAAAACGTACCGTGACCTAGAAATTGTGATGTTGGATTCCGTATTCGATTATTTAATGCAGGTGCAATATGTTTTTAACTAAAGTAGGTAAGTGTTAGTATATATCGCGTTGCCGATACTGCCAATAATATTTTTTATGACGTACCTAATGTACGCTCATTTCTGGAAGGCACAAGCGACAGATATGGAGGATCCATTGCCATTCCGAGTAATGTCTGCACTTAACTGGGACGACGCGCGGTTTTATTGTCATTTAATGAAGTTATTAACCTACAGGAATAAGACGCAGTTTAGGCTAATGTTTTACAATCTTGTCTTTTATGTTTTCCTAAATATGTTCAAGCAGAATTTTACCGTGAAATGATTCGTGTTAGCATCGATTTGATGCTCGAGTCTAGACACATAAAACTTTCAACTTAATTTATTAAATTATGAATATGTTTGTTGTTTTTCGAAGTTTTTGTTTGAACAGAGAGAACAAATAGTCTGAAACGGAGAATAAATATTCCTTATTCCTAAAAAAACGATATCTTAATACTTTTTTTTGGTAATAGTTTGATATTACTAGAATACGGTACCTACCTATATTTTACGTAACGTTAGGTTATTATTATTCCCCATTGGAATATTTGCCCAACTTATAGCATAGCTAACCGCATTGCCTAATAAAAATAAATTTATTCCATTTACTTAGATATGTATTATAATAAAATTGCAGGTTAAATTCTCATGAAACTGACGTAAACACGTATATCGATGAAACCGTCGTCCACGCCGTCCAAATGTATTTACGATGCATAGTAGGTACGAGTATCATACGTACCTACCTACTTGTAATATAATAACACACACAAAAGCTATAAGCTGGAATGGATGTACGTGTTACTGGCGCAAGTATACGGGCGCAGTCGAGCTGAATGTGTCAAGACATAAATGGCACAGTAAGGGCACCGCCAAACTAGGACGCTTGCTGTAGGGGCTCAAACATTGCAACTGTAGGTAGTGCTTTAGTGCATTTGTCTACTTGGCACGCAGTCAGGTTATTACGCGAGTAGCATCGATTTTTCAGACGTTAAAAGATATGGATGCTTTAAGAGCGCGTCATCTTGCGATCTTACTGTTCTTGATGCCAAGTCATAATTTTTCTTATTAAGTACTTTTACATTATACTTAAGAATATGGCACCTGCTCCCAGCGAAAGGTCGGATTAATGTTACTTGTTTCTCTTCTAGCAACGACAATAAATAGCCCACCCACATATATATATATATATATATATATATATATATATATATATATATATATATATATAATGATATATAATTAATGATACTCGGGGTCCTAGCCGCGTCGTCAATCATAAGCTTATGCGGTATAAAATTTTCTTCCAAATAAAATCAGAACAGGCAAACCACAAATATAAAACTATTGAGGATTATAACATTTTATTTCCATGTGAATCGCATTTAACTGGTGCAATGCATGTCATATTTATATATCTATATTTAATGTACTACATCAGAATAAATCTGCATAAAAATAATCGATGACATTTTTCAATAGTATCTTCATAAAGGGGTTTATACAACTTTAACAATGGAGTGAGACAAAAGATTTACACGTCTGTTACAAAGATCAGTTCATGCAAATTTTAAAAAGCTGTTGATTAAAAAATAACGCTATACACGCGGTGTTTCCCCGAGCTTCTATTGAAATTTCTGCCATAAATCAACAGTACGAGTCTGGTATGAGAATGACCATTGAATCGCTTGGCGTTGATTGCCCCACACGAACAGTGCCCAGCTTATTTTTTGCATGATCACGCAATGTTATAATTTTGTGATAACAATGTGAGTACTTGTTTACAAACCTTTTAAGTATACATGTGCCTTCTGTGGCAACAATTAACAGCAGCAAACTCGACTCAACTCCATAGCCGTTCATATTGGATTATGTCAACATTTCCCCGATACATCGATGTTTGTGTGCTTGCGACACAATCATGATATTTCTGAACCAAAAACCAACCTATAGAATTATGGTAAAGCGAATTAACACACATAATCAGCCTATAATGTTCCCACTGCTGGGACACAGGCCTCCTCTTTGTGAGAGGGAGTGGGCCCTATTACACCGCGCGGGCCCAGTGCGGTTTGGTAGATGTCACGTCTTCGAATTTTTGGTTCTAGGACATGCCGGTTTCCTCACGATGTTTTCCTTCACCATTTTGAGAGTAATGGTGATGAAATAATTTACACAAAGTAAAGAGCCTGTCTGGGTTCGATCCGACGACCTACAACTTGTTTTAACTCGTAAGTCACGGCCGTTACCACTGGGCCACTACTGCTCGAATTAACACTAACTGTGTTAATTTAATATTATCAAAATCTGGGATTGAAGAAAGAGAAACATTTTAAACCGGGTAAAAGTATAGTTTAATTTAAACATTTTCTTTCATTAACAGCTGTTGATTTTACAAAAGTTGTTTTGATCTTGTACCGTTGAAACACGGAACGAGTTTTTTGTTGAACAAACTGATGCACAACTGCGACTCTGAACTATTTTTTTAGATGGACGAGCGATAAAATACCCCTCTTCAATAGTAGAGAATAATATACCTGTTAGAAACTGCAGACTTTAAAGAAAGATTACGAAAAATTACTTAAATTTTCCTCTAGACTCAAGTAACAATATCTTATAAAAGAAATGAGACGCAACGTCCAGCGGTACAGTTTTATCTTAAAATGTAACTTCCGTTGGAAGATATAACTTAGTCGTAAATAAGAAGGACTTTTGGAAAACCTATCAATTTCTAAGACTTCGAGACTGAGTAGAATTCGTTAATAAATAATGTAAAATCTAGCCTTTGACATTCTGAAGGCAAGGATATGTTATACTTACTGGAAACCAACATTTTTTTTTCTTACGGTGAATAAAAATAAATAAATAATAAAAATAAAAATACAGCAAATAATCATGGAGTAAAGTCAGAAAACTTCTCTATGACGCGATGGAAAGGATTACATTACCTATATTTATAAAAGATTTTCCTCAAACATGCTTGGAAATTTGAGCATTATTTTGACAACCTTCTTCAAGATAAATCGAAATTGCTGTACTGGTCAAAATAAGCGAGCTGCGGCCGGTAAAAATTGTATGAAAATCCATATCTGTCGTGTTTTAGCGGCCAAATAAATTACAATAGTAAACTCATAAATCTGTCGTGTAATTTAAAAATGGAAAATCTTATACTTCGAAACATGGCAACCAAGGAGGTAACTTATTAAAGGTTTTATTTCAATTTCGAACTGGCTTGCAAATAGAAAGCTGTTTATTGAAAAAAAAAGAAATGAACACTTTAACGTAGGAAAAATTATTGTTGTTCTTCATTGATTTTGAAAAGTAATTGTAGGTATTTTAATTTCCGCGCATTATTTGAGAAAAGTATTGTAGGTACAAGCCTTTGCCACAACTAGGCATTGATGGACTTACGTATGTGTGCCTTGGCTTTGCTTCGGCCCACATTAATACGTTCGTCCATCAATGCCTCTTTTGCTGGCCGCTGCAGTAATGTACTATTTTGGTCAACTTTACGGTACATACACGTTTTTTATGTAGGATGTTAATAGTGGTGTTCTCTTGCCAGCCTGTTCTTCTTCGTCTTTCTTCTTGATGACAGGAGTAGGCAAGAAGACGCGGGTGAAACTTTGTTTTGTTTTCTGGGTTCATACGCTCTCTTAACGCGTTTTATATCCTCAGACTGTGATTCTTTCTTATTTTAAAGCAGTTATAAGTACTTTTGTACCTTATTTACATTTTTATACGAGTAGTACTCGTAGCTAAAGTATTTAAGCACGCTCAGAGCTGTTTTTTTTAACAGCAGCTAACTTGAATTAGATTTCCAACTTAATTCGATTAGCTACTTAATCAGTTTCCAGAAGAGAAGGTTACTAATTGCTACACCCACTACTGATAATAGAAACTTGATTGCTTCTGATCAGTTATTGCTCGGAAGTCAGTTACGGAAAATTCAAAAGAATATTTAATAGAACTATAGTTAAAGAAACTTCTGATGAAACGCCACTTGAAGTCCATCTAGAGATGTACCTCATCGTGTCCGTATGAATTGAGGAGCCATGTCTTATTAAACCTAATCTAGGTAAATACAGTCAGAGCTGAAAATCGTACAAAAGGTACTTGAATTGCAACGGCAAACTTTGAACGTGCTATTGTTAGTCTTTTTAATTGACTAAAATCATCCGAGGCGAGGATTGCAGAACATTGTTATGTTACTAACATAACAATACCTACGAGGTTGTAATAATCGGAGTGGTTCGCCGGATTCCTTCACATATGTACTGGTTGTGTTTGACTAATTGGAGACAACACGCTTTTGTTCTGCGAATGGGACAATTCAGACCAGAACTTTGAACATTCAATCCGATAACCTTTTGTTAATAATTAGCTGAATAGGTTTCATGTGATGAACTTGCTTCCATTTCAAGGGTTCCGCACGTATATAAACATAAATATGGTATAAATGTCTATGTCGCAGCCAACTGGTTTAATCAGCCTTTCAGTTAACTGCCTAGCCTTTTAACTAAACGGCGCCGTTCAACTAGCAGCCTGAAGGATATTCAGCCATTCAATCAAACAGCTAGGTTTTACTACATGCTTAGATTACATGCATAGATCGCTAACGTTTTACTACATGCCTATTGCCTAGCGCAGACATTTCAATTGGCAATTGAATGATAGGTGATTGATTTAAAGCTGCAATTTTTTATTAAAGTTTTGGAAAGAAAAAAAAATACAAAATGCATGTTTATTAACAAGTTCGGCAGTAAAACTGAGCAGTAAACTAAATAAAAATGAGTCATAACAAATACTTAATTGCGTAATATCATCATCTGCCTAGCCTTTTCCCAACTATGTTGGGATCGCTTTCCAGTCTAACCGAATGCAGCTGAATACCAGTATTTTACATGGAGCCTATCTGACCTCCGCAATCCAGTTACTGGGTAATACTCCTTGGTAAGACAGGTTGTCAGACTTTCAGGCTTCGGACTACCCGTAACGACTGTTAAAGATCACGGAGGGTTCACGGTATATAAAGATGGTCACCCATCCACAGACTACAATCGGCAAGCGTAGCTTAAGAGTAAACTAGTCGCGAGCTCGAACTCACTGGTGGTCATGGCTAAAAAGCACTCTGTCTCACCTGGCTTCTTGTCTGATAGAGCTAGTATCAGTAATGAGCAGTTAATTTAATGTTTTATTAACTTGCACGAGCTAATGTTGCGACCAGCTGAGTAAACATGGGTGACTACTCCCTTTGTCTCACGAATATGAAAAATTAAAATTAAAAAACTTTTTAAAAACAAGCTTTTATTTAAACGCGCTAAAAAAATAAAATAAAATTTCTTTAAAACTTTTACTATCACCTTATAACGTCATTACACAATTTATCTAATATATAAAATTCTCGAGTCACAGTTTTCGTTGCCATACTCCTCCGAAACGGCTTGACCGATTTTGATGAAATTTTTTGTGCTTATCCGGTATCTATGAGAATCGGCCAACATCTATTTTTCATCCCCCTAAATCGAAACTTACGCGGGTGAAACCGCGGGGCGCAGCTAGTATGATATAAAAGCTTGTCGCGAGATTTACCTGTGTAGATAACACAGGTAAATCTCGCGACAAGCTTTTATATCATATAAATTGTGTAATGACGTTATAAGGTGATAGCAAAAGTTTTAAGGAAAGTTTATTTTATTATTTTTAGCGCATATAAATATAAGCTTGTTTTTAAAAAGTTTTTTCTTTTAATTAATTTTTTAGTTTTTAGTTATCGCTGGTCAGGTTTCTCAGTATGTTCATCTCATTCAACGCATCATTGTTGCAAGGTCGTTTGCCGGTTAATTTAATGCACCACTTTTTTCAGCTAGAAGCTTACTTGTGCCTTACGAAACACAGTTCCGGTTTTGGTTTTGGAGTTATCCTTCTTGTAGACAGGTTGCAAACCAATGCTGTTGACGCCTATCTCGCCAAATTACACAAGTCAAAGTTAACCAACCGATGCTACAGACTCGAACAATTCGACCTCAATGTCATAAACGAGGACTCCAAAAAATCCAGTAAACCAAAATTTCAGACAGATTGGAGAGAAGTCCGCCATATTGGATTCAGATTTAGAGGACGTCACTTTTTTTTTCGAGTTATTGACAGCAAGCCCTTTCATTTTCTTTTTTTTTTCCATGTTGTAGGAGTGCATTAAAAATAACTAGTCCGCCATTAGAGTGACGTCACTTTGTTTTTCGAGTTACTCTCAGCATGTCCTTTCATTTGATACCCATATTGTAGGAGTGCATTAAAAATAACTAGTCCGCTATCTTGAGTGTTCCGCCATATTGGATTTAGAATGAAGTCACTTTATTTTTCGAGTTACTCTCAGCAAGTCCTTTCATTTGATACCCATATTGTAGGAGTGCATTAAAAGGTTGCAAACAAATGCTATTGACGCCCATCTCACCAAATTACAAGTCATGGTATACCTCTTATGCCTGTTACTACTGTTGACCGTTGAGGAGTTCCGTAGTTTGGAGCCAACCCTGAATGTGGCAGCAATTTTATGGTGGACCCACCAACCGTCTATCATATCCGAACGAGTATGCAAAATTTCAAGTCCCTATTGCCAACCGTTGAGGAATTCTTTGGTTTGGAGCTAACTCTGAAGGTGGCAGCAATTTCATGGTGGACTCGCCAACTGTCATCCCAATGGGTGTGCAAAATTTCATGTCCCTGCTGTTAACCGTTGAGGAGTTCCCTCGTCTGGAGCCAATCCTGGCAGTAGCATCACGTCATGCTTGTCATAAACATGCATTGTCATCGGGACTGGACCAGTATGTAAAATTTCAGCTCAATCGGATACCGGGAAGTGGGTCAAATTTAACTTGCAAGAGTCCACCTTCACATACATACAAGTCAAGTTAAATAAAAGCTTTTAAAAAACCCGCCTTGTGGCAAATGTAGCAACGGGATTGCAGAAACCTCGAACCTCCTTCGTTCCACCTGATCTAGAGGCATTTAAAACAACGTCAATAGAAGCTCTGAGAAACCGCACGCCAATAATTTAAAACGATAATGTTAATACCTAGCTTATACAACTTTTATAATCAATTTTATTAACGAACTTAAATTAATGTAATTAGTAGGTACTTTTACAATTAGTGCTTACTGGCGTTCCGTTGTACACGATAAATGTACGATAAGCATCCACAACATACAGAGTGTTTTATTGAGTTAGTATTGATTGCGTTACGGTCAAGCAGTAGAGGTTTTTTTTTAGGATCTGAGCTTATGTAATTCACTTATGGGTTTCACCCGGCGCGCCCTGCTTGCTCTACTGCCACTCCTGTTTAACGGAACACCTAAATACGCGAGTGACTGTCAGGTTGGACGGAAAGAACTGTTTTATCTAGCTAAGGGAATGCCGCCAAGGTTAACAGACTCGATTAAAGTATTTTATCTTCATCGTTTTTTATTCCGAATAAGATATTGCGCTATTAGCCCATTTTAAACCTTGGCAAGTTTAATGCCATTTGCTAGAATGATTCCGTTTTATTCGACTAAAATGATAAATGCACCCTTTGATTATACAGGTGTTTATTTTAAGCATTTATTTACGTTAGATGCACTGAAATATACATGATAGGTACAACATTATTAGCATAATCAGCTAATAATGTTCCCACAGTGGGACACAGGCCTCCTCTCTGTGAGAGGGAGTGGGCCATATTATTATATATAGGAGATGCTGGTTTCCTTACGATTCGAATACTGACCATGACAGAAGGGTACAGATGTGCCCCTTCTTGGTTTTCACTTGATGCCACGTGCGCAACACGTGGTTGACTTTAAGTTTCAAATTCGAACGGTGTTTCCTTCTTTTGAACCCTAAAACGGTGGTAAAGTGGCATACGTGCACGTGCGTTCCTGATCTATAATAATAATAATAATAATAGCCCAAAGCCTAGGCTCTCCGGCCAAGGATCCAGGTGACGTCGAGCGACTCTGAGGGCCCTTTGCGGACCAGGATCTCCATTGGAAGCTGTATCCGGCTGTGTTTTAGTTTGTTAATTTGGGCTTTTGAAGCCACGCGCAAATTTAACATTATTTTAAGCTATGGCTAAGCTTTATGACAATGTTTCCATATTATATTTAGTAGGGCGGCGACTAATACACTCTATTATTCTAGCACAAAATACGGTATCGCTCTAGATTTCGTACTTTACGCTTTTCTTATTGTAACATTGTACTAAATTACCAAAACTGCCTTGAACAAGTTATTTATTTCCTAGCTTGTAAGTCAAGTTTACATACCCAAGCGCGCTACATTGCACCCGCAGTGCAACAAAAAACTACCCCGAACTCTTAAGTTTGCATAACAAGATATATTTGTAAAATTTCAGGCGGTACGCTCCCCTGATAAGTTTAGCTTTAATGGTTCCCAAACCCAAAGCTGCACATTTACCGAGAAGCTCTTGTAACAACATAAAAATAAAAGCAACAATGGGCATAACTGTGCCCATGACAAAAAACCGGAAGGGCTAGCCCACCAAATAAATAATGTAAGGGCCCTTAAAAGACACATGAAAGGTAGTCTTCCTATATCATTAAAAAGGAAACTCATCCACATGTGCATCCTGCCCGTCCTAACCTACGGTGCACAAATTTGGTCACTTACTGAACAACAGAAGTCCAAACTCAAGATTTACCAACGGGCAACGCAGAGCGTACAGAGCGAGGTATGAACACCACGCTGCGCTCCATAACTAAAGTAGCGGACGTTGGAGAAAAAACAGCCAGGCTGAAGTGTTAGTGGGCCGGACACGTCTCACGAATGCACCCGGAGAGATGGGCAAAGATCTTCTCTCACTGGACGCCTAAGGCAGGACATCGGCGCGGCGTCGAGGTTGACCAAGGCGAAGGTGGTGTGACGATCAAATATCATTTGCAGGGCCAACATGATCAAAGATCGCACAAGACAGGTTTGGAAGAAAAAAGGGGAGGCCTTTGCACAGTAGTGGAACACAAAAATAGGTTAACAAAAAAAACGGGTTTAACTTTCGACTACATGTTTGTCCGTCAAGACTTCGTTACATATGTTTTGTAGCATCGAGATGATGACTGAATTCTCCTAGCACTTTTAAATAATATACAAGAATTTAACAGTAGTGTCTCTCAGGAACAAAGGATAACAGAATACATAACCACTCAGTTTAACAAATCGTTCCGGGGAGGAGACGCGTCCGAGTTCTATCTCGTAAATGTGCAAGTGCACACGGATACCAGGATCACACTGGTGTATTCACCTACAGATGAACCAGTACTGACACATCCTACAAGGACCAGCATTATGATAGCTGGGTCATGACCGACGACGAACATTACAATAACAACCCGATAGTTCTAATGTAAGAACCAACCAACATCAGGAGATAGCACCACAACATATTAAGCCTTTAATTGGCTAGCTCTATAACATAGTATGAACAACAAAAACGTAATGGGAACCATAAATAAAATGCGTAACGGCACAGAGCTCCCGGAACTGACCAAGTGGTAAGTGAGCTTTACAAAGCGATGCCCCAAATATTACAGGAAGCCGTCACCAAACACATGAATAAAGCCTGGACACAGAACGAAGCGCCCGACACGTTGCTGCAGACCGTGTAGGTACCAATTCCAAAAAACAATAACTCTAAAGATGCGAATGACTATCGCCGCATATTGGTTTGCAATACGGGTTACAAAATTTATACCTCACACGTACTAAAAAAAAATTTACGATATTAATAATAACGGAATTAGGCAACTACCAAGCTGCCTTTTTATACAATAGATCTAGAGACGACCACATCTTTACGCTTAAAAGGGTCTTAGACGAAGAATGGCGGGCAGGTAAAAGAATTTATTTATGTACTCGCCCTCGATATAGAAAAAGCCTTTAACAACGTCGACCTCAATGCACTAAGACATAATAATATCGTATTATAACGAACCAGGATAATCAAGGTATGCATGAATGAACGAACATACATCAAATGGTGTTACCAGCAAAGCAGTTGGATTATCAAGGGAAAGGGAGTCAAAAAAGGTTGCCCTTTATCCCTTCGCCTGTTTACACTGGTCATCGACGAAGTCCTTAGAACTCTTGACGCGGAAACCCAATTAACAATACATACTCCAAATAAACGAAACAAAAAGACTAATTAGGGACCCCACTGCTACACAGAAAACGACCTCCACGTGACCCTTAATGGAATAAGTCATACCAACGTGTGATGAAATTAAATACCTAGGTACATACATAACATCTGCATTCAGCAGACACTATACGTCACTATAAAAAAACGTTGCGAACTGGCCATGAGAAAAGCCAAATCATTACTACCATTTATACAAAAACTCAAAGATAGACTGGAAATTAACCAGACACATGTATCAAATGGAGATCGATCGTATGAAACATGGTTTGAAAGTATTGGCACTCACTAAAGCAAATCTTGAGAGACTATTAACCACGCTAGGAATAAACCAAGGCAAAAGAAAAAACTTGAAATCTTAGACGGAAAAACAGTCACCAAACGCATCAAGAACCACTGCATGTGCTACCTTACACATGCTTACAGGCGCATCGAACCACACCTGCTGCATGCAGCAATGCAGTACAAGGCCAAACCCAGGAAGGTCGGCCGACCTATTTACACAATACATAAGAAAGAAAGAGGTAGGACACCTCTTTATCACATTGCATCGTTACGTCTTTGGTTACCGATAAAATAGTGCTGTAATAAGGGAATTAACTCTTCAACTTTATGTTCAAAATACCTTCAGTGTCGATTTATTTCATCGTATGATCATCACAAACCACCATTCCAAAACGTATTTAAAAACGATCATACTATTATATAATGTGATAATTATTTGTGTAAAGCACCATTACATTGTTCATTGGCTTGAAATTATTGTTCAGGGAGACGTAGACAAACCCTCAATTTTTATTATTCCAACGAACAAATACAACATTCCGTGTTTCAATCACGACAGCACCTGTACGAGATCAAAACATTTCTACAAACCAGCAGTTGGTATCAAAGGGAACTTCGCCGCTAATTATTTAATAAAATTGACGCGAAAAAAATTTCGTAGAGGAGAACTATAGGATGGAACGGAGCGGGATAATTTAATTTATTCAACACGCAGTCACTGACTAGGTAGGTACATGTCTTGAATTGAATGTGAATGCGACTTTCTGATAAATATGACTATATAAAAAAGTAACTGGGTGCCGTTTTCACGGAAATGGGAGCTGTATCAAGAAAGCTATATAAGACTTTAGTGTAAAAAGAGGTGAGTCTGCCGGCAGAGTGGCAAGTAGGGGAACGCTTCTAAGCTATTTGTTCCAAACGAGTGTAAGCCGGTGCAAGCCGTCTCGCGAGCAAAAGGGATTGTTGCTCTAATTGGCGCCTGTCCTTAACTATGCCTCTGTGGAACTAACGAGACGTTCTTCAGACGTCTTTTTGCTGTCAGCAAAAGCTGCTTTTAAACCTACCTGCAGCCAATAAACAGAACTGTTTGCGTCTCTGTATGCGTGACTCAATATTCATAAATAATACAACGGCGTAACTGGAGAGTTTGCAGCAGTTTAAAGTTTATTCTCATGAACATGAACGTGCATGCGAATTTACATTTGTCAATGCATTAATTAACTACAACAGATACACTGATATTTTCGCAGAAAAAGTATGTGGATTTATTTTATGGAGTCACAAATTTTTCAGCATGAAAAGGAAGTTAAAGATAATATTGTTACGAGCTTGGGGTTAGTGACAATATAAATTGCCGATTTAAAAAAATCTACCTAATAACAAAACACAATCGCACTCGAAGATCACTTCCAATGTATTCTCTTTTATCGCTAATCCAGATACTGACCCGGGCCGCAGTCCATACCGGCGTTATATAAGGCCTCAGATAGTTCCAGAACCTTCTACTGTAGGAACATCTAGAATGTTCGAGTACCTACATACCGGCCCCGACTGACCAGATGTCGATAGTTCTAGAAAGTTCTAGCATCGATATTTCTAGAAGAATCTTGACTCTACTAGTTCTGCTACTCGATACTAGATGGCGCTAGTGGTAACTAATGTCACCATGTACCAGGCATCAATTGTGGCGCGAAACAATATAAACTGTTCTTGAGCAAATGTCTTTTGAGTACATGACTTTAGTAGGCAAGCTTTTTAGAGTTTCTTTCTCAAAATTATATAGCAAGAACGCGGTCGTCGCTTGAATAATATTAACTTCTTCGCATTAAATGGCCCTTATAAATGCCCACATGGCAGCTGCCTTATGTACAGACGCCAGCACATCAACCTACTACAATCTGCCAAATTTCTTTAATAGATTATCAACTTTATCGCTAAAGCATAAGGTTCAAAGTTGATTGGGAAAATTTTACAGATTGTAGTAGGTTGATGTGCTGGCGTCTGTACTATCTCATATTATTTCATATGTCTACCATAGACTTATAAAAAAGATGGACTCTGCGCCACGCATATCGAAAGCGAAGCACAGTAGGGGAGGTCAGCTCAAAGCGGCCACCTTAACTTTAAATTAAGAAAAAACCTATAAAACGATTGATTTTTTTAAATAATTTTATACTAATAGGTAGAGAATTTATTTAATTTTTGTAATTTGCAATTTAAATTTCGCGCAAATTTAAATATAAGCCTTAGATTTGTAGATTACAAAAACTTGTCAAAAAACCGCTTTGCCCGAGGGGTCGCCCAAAGCGGCCATGGTAGTAAGGGCATAGAGGCCACCCCAAAAATTCTTCGGAAATGTTTATTTTTTGTTGAAATATATCGTGCTAGACCAAATAAAAAAAATATATATATATTAATAAAATAATCAACATTTTCTACCTGTTTTAATCACAATCAGTCTTAAAAGTAATTTGACTTAAATTTAATGTTATAATTAGGTATTTAGTTTGAAAACTTCTGAACTACTAGGAACTTTGAATCAGATTTAGTTTTTGTTAATATTTATTAATTTTATTAATCAACAGTCAGTAATCTTACTTTAAATCTTCCAACAGTCTTAAAATATTGAAATAATTAATTCTCTAAAACTTAAAAATCTTTCATAAAAACCCATTAAAATATTATTATTATTTTTTTTGTATAAAACATCAATATTTTCTGCGTTATCCTAATTAATAATCACAATCGGTCTTAAAAGTAATTTAACTTAACTTTGTAATATTTAGTTTAAAACTTTAGTTTAAATTTTAGGAACTACTACCTTTTAGGTTGATACTTGACATTTTTATTAATCACAGATACTTCTATTACTTAAGTATTTCAACATTCTTTATCTTTTATCAAAATTTATCCTCTTTTTTAACAAAACAATTTAAATTAAATTATAACAACAGAGATCAGATTTCTTGACAGTTATCACAGTAGTAAGCTCCAGTTCCGGAATATATCGTACACGATTCATGAGCCCATAACTGGCAGTCATCACAGCGAATCCAGTCGTCTACGGGTGGATCTTCGACGCCTCTTCAGACGCCTGGGTAGTTTTACGTTTGGAATTGTTGACCATCTAAACAAAATAACTGAGCATTATCAATCAAATTGTAATATTTTAATAAGAGCAAAGCGGTCACCTGGCCACTTTGCCCGAGCCGCTTTGCCTTTATCGCCCATTTTGTTATAAAAATTAACTACTCCCACATTATTTATCAAATTTTGGAGCTAATACTAAAGAAACAAAGCCAAATAGACAAGTAACAATACACGTGTAATGCAAGCATTTAAACTTAAACAGGTTTGACCAAAACAGGTTAAACTTACCTTGTATTATTTTAACAAAAGACGCGAAAACGTATTTTTTGTCACTAAGAGTCACCCGCTCGATCCCACCGCTACCGAATGACTGATCGGTACGGGGCGGGAGGTTTATTACGCGTGCAGAATGGCCACGTCGCGCTATCACTTCAAATATCCGAAAAATTAATCGTAGCCGCTTTGCCGGTACGGTGCTTCACTTTCGATATGCGTGGCGCGGAGTCCATCTTTTTTTATTAGTCTATGAGTACATACTATATTTCTGGTGCGCGATCCATTCGACATTATGTAATATTTCTACAAATGGGTTTTCATTTGACATGTGAACCTTGAATGAATACTGTCTGATTATGTCAGATTTTATCGTGTAAATCTAACTTTTGTTGGTATGACAGTTTCGTAACATGTCGTGAGATAGAACTTATTTCATTTAAGTATTCATCTATTTATGAACATTGAAAATAAGACAAAAACAAAGACCTTAAAATTATTAGTTTAAATCTCTTTGGACAAAAACTGTTCTCTCTGTAAATTCTCGTTGCCTTCAATAATTTTGTGAAAACCTCATAGGCAGTGTAATTATTTACTATGAAGTTTTTGCGTGGGTACCAAACCACATTAGTGCCCATCTACGGATTTAGTTTCGAAAACTACCTCGGATACAAGGAAATTAAAATGCAAGCACTTGTAATTTTATCACCATCACACATTAATTAATAATCTCTGTTAATGAATAAATAATACATACATTCCAGCAGTCTCGCTTTATGCTTTGATGGTTAGCTAGGGCAGGCACTAGCTAATTCGTGGAATTGCTTACGTTCAATAGCTAAAGACATGTTGCAAGATCTATAACTATGGTTTTCGCCGAACTAACGGTGTGCAATGGATGCTATAACAGCCTTCGCGAGTGGCGATGCTTAAATATAGGTACGTCGGAGCCTTGGGCAGTCAGCCTTGCTACCATCTTGCTGACAGGCTAATATTTTACCACGGCATGTGCTAGGTCTTAAATAGTCCGAACCACGAGAAGACGTAGCAAGTGAAGGTTGATAGTTGGCCTGTAAATTCTTGGATAATTTAGTAGGTTTTGTCAAGCCAGCAAGTAGGTACTTCAAGGTTTTAGACGTGAGATCCAAGTACCTTCGAAGTATCACATCCTCCCTGCCAAAATCGGGACAATAGGTAGGTAATCTTTCAAATTTCCGCTCGCACGCAAACCACAATAGAAGTCGGTATCAGCCAAGTGTTGCCAAGTTAAACAAAATCTCGGTGACCTACATGCCATTCTTATAAACTTACTTCTTAGTTTAACATTTGAAAAACAAACTATACATAATCACCATAATCGAACTAAGAATAATACTTTATTAGTCTACTTATATAAAATAAGCAACTCAGACCACCGCAGTGTTTAGCTATAACAAGCCAAGGACTAATGTTAGTCAACTAGAAATTAGCCTGTTTTGAAGAGGCCTACGAAAGGATAATTAAGGTAGTCTAGTGGTGATATTTATTTATGTTATTGGAAATAAAGCTCATAAAGGGTGGTTGTTTCAAACAGTTTGTTAACGTAGCACACGAACGTCGTATAATAACGATTACGTAAGATGTTTACGTTCTTTAAATAGAAATCCCGTTACTAATAAACGTATTATGAGATGAATACTTACACACTGATTTCTCTCTTTCAGACGTCAGTAATTTGACTTTCGAAAGAAGAAGACAAAGCGTTTTGTAACTTTACTATGTTTATTAGTTAGGGGAAATCGTTTTTTCACTGTTTAAAACCGATAATCAAAGTTATTCGGGTTGCCAGTACGACGAACATTGCACACGACAATTATTTATTCTTCAAACAGGATTATTTTCAAATGGTGAACTCAGGCTAGTGCATTTCATATAATGCAAGATATTGCTTTGAGAAACCTAGCAAATACTTGTTAAATATGTTTTCGAATTCCAGATAGTTGCCCGTCAGTTTTGATCTTCAGACGTACTTACGTTGAACCAAGACTTTATATCAAGCAAGTGGGTAGCTGCACTAATTGTTCCCCGAACTGGGAAGCCAAGTCCACTAATTTTAGTAAGATGACGTACGATTTTCATCCTATTAAATAGGTACTATTGAGATTCTATCACCATTGTGGCGGTATTGCACAAAAATAAGATAACCACCAGATATTGAGAAGGTTTGTGATCTATTGACGTATTTTTTTAATTTAAAATTGCAATGCTTACCTGGCGGTGTATTCTATAAAAATCTCACGTTGCAAACCTGGGTGAAGTGATATTCAAACGAGCTGTCATTCCTCCTAATGCCAGGGATTGACTTTATTCACAGCTCACATCACCTAATATTTCTTACAGAATACGTCAGCATTTCTATGAAAAGTCAGTGAAAAGCCAAACTATGTCCAAAAAATTCTATTTATCTACTTTTCTATTTAAAAGTAGGTATAGTCGCAGGTTTATAATTAAGTAGAGTAGGGTGCCTGCCTAATACACACCGGACCTAAGACACTAACAAAACTTAGACTTCTTGGAAGTTTTGAAGGTCTGACGGTCGTAAACTCATTAGTAAGCGCAGTTCCTTTGAGCGAAGCGGATATCGGCAATACTGCGGTAAAATCACTTGGGGGTTCACGGAAAATGTCTTCTTTCCAAAATGGTTTAAGCAAATGTTCCGAAAGGGTTCCATGTCTGATATTATTATAAAATAGATTTTTATTAAAACATCACTTTTTTATAAAGAAAATCGAAAATAGAAAGAAGAGAGAAGAAAGATGAAATTTAACAACGTAATTATGATAATATCGTACCGGTACCACGCGTACCACAATAGGCAAAATTTAATCATAGGGCTACCAGTGTATCCCATACACGATCTATGAATAACATACGGATGCCAAGAGCACTTGAACAAAATTAACACGACGAAAGTATTCCAAAGGGTATGGAAGGGTCTTGTGGCTCGAATACACCGGAGCAAGCTGACCGTGACCAAAATTGTATAGGATGTTATTTTTGGTGCTGGGAAAAGGCAAAACACGCCATAGTGATTTTTATTAAAAAAAGCCCATGACATGAAATATTTGGACAGGAAATGAATAATGAAAACTGACAAAGTTAAGGGCTAGTTCTACGGAATGCAAACTCTTCTCGAGTGAACTTGGTCATATTTACCGAGATTAACCCTTCATATACCGAAACGTAGATCTACGCGAGACACAATGGCTTTTTAATTGTCTGTAATTACGACATTCAACCGGTTAATCTCGACCGAAAATCGAACGAGAACTCTATATATGCTTTTCGAAGCGGAGGATGTGTTTTTCGGGGAGTCTAAGGGAGAAATTTTACAGTACCTACGCAGACAAATGTTTGCGCTCTGTGGTCCCTACCGACTAGTGTAGAGGCTGAACGAGCGTTTTCTACAAAATAAGAAGCCGTCTGTCGGGCGACACATTACATACTTTATGCTTTTTACGAAGCTGCTTCCAAAATTTTGAGGATTCATTTTTTTATTATTATTTTAATATCAATTATTCAATTCAATCTTTATTGCATCCATAATGTACACATACAGGTGGTAACTATAAATCAATAGAATAAAAAATAATTATGGACAAAGTGTCAATAAAAAAAAAAATAACACAGATCCTCCAATTCCAATCTCGTCGAGATCTCGTAAATGGCAAGATCTCGCGAGATTGCATTCCTTACCTAGTTCGGTCACCGCCGCTCCACAGAAATAATGACAGTTTAAAAATTAATATTATTCTTCTAACGTAAATTAATATTGTATGAAAACTACAGAAATCGATTCTACTGCTATTTCTTTAAATACTTCAAGATTTTCATCACACTTAAAATAACGTTGTAACTGTATTACCTACGTATAGTAAGCGGACCATTTGTGGGAATGTCTGCTTCTTTATTACGGGCGAAGAATCGGGGAACTATGGCGAAGTCTACGTTCAGTGGACGCCTAGGGGCCTCCGTTATGGGGATATATGAGGATACTTACAAATGTTTGTTATTGCTATGGGTAGGACATGTCTGTCTTTTTAAAAATAAATAGTAACATTACATACACTGTAAATGGAATATCGGAATCAGTTTTACACGTCACATTCTAAAAAATTAATAAGCTAGATAAGGTCGGCGTTTCCTATCTGACTACTCTGACAAGAAAGGCCGAAACAAACTCAGAGGTCACAGTCTCTTTTAAAGTCCAGACATAATCTTGGTCAGGTTATATGAAGACCATGTAGATCGATGTCTGAGATGGTCTTTTGAGGAAAGAACCACACAGATTGAGAGGACCTGTCCAGTCAGTGCACGCATTTGTCAGAAATCGTGCAGCTCAACTCAAAACTTAAGGAGCTCAACGATTCGACGAACAATACCAAAGAAAGGACATTTGGGTAGGCCACATAAATTACTCAAACTGCCAGACCTAGAAAAAAAACTATTAGAACAAAGAGAATAATAAAAATTAAACAAAAAAATTAATAATAAAATGGCCCACATTGTCTTCACATGCACAATAATTAAAATAATAAAATACTTTACAAAGTAAGCAAATGTCAATGTTTATATAAAATTCATTAATTAATTTCAATGTGTATATACAAGAAAAAAAAAACATTCAAAATGTAAAAATTGGAAGCAACTCAATCCCAAGCCTTTTTGTCCTCAATATAATCCGTAACAGTATAAAAGGCTTTCTGGCACAACTTACGTTTAATGAATGATTTGAATTTATTGAGGGCTTAGATCTTGAACGTGGCTTGGTAGTTTATTATAAAAGCGTATACATTGGGTCAGTCTCTTTCATAGTCCAGACATAATCTTGGTAAACCATGTATATTGATGTCTGAAATGTTTTTTGGGGAAATTACCACACAGATTTGAGTGGACCAGTCCAGTCCGTGCAAGCATTTGTCAATAATCGTGTAGCTCAACTCAAAGCTTGAAGAGCTCAACGCCTGTAAGTACCTAGGTGACGAACTATATCTACTCACTTTATTTTAACAAAACATGACCATGTGACACAGCATTTCAAAATATAAAGATAAGCTTTAAGTTTAAAAAACTAAATTTTTTTTTTTTTGTGTTATGTTGAGTATAGGGTGAATCGGACGGGAAGCGGATATGCCAATTGCCAATCCATCAGAAATTATTCTAATTACATGAAGTAGGTATAAGTGGTGGTACACCACATGTCTCATAAATCTTTATTCACGTTAGTAGGCCATTTTATGTGTAGCTTTATATTCAAGATGGGCACGCGTAGGTAATAAAACTCCTTCTATAATATTAAGGGGACTGCTCGTATTGAATTTTATACTTTCAGCGGAATTACATCTCTTATATGGGTTCAAGTTGAGCTGAATGGTGCTGATCTATGCGTCATGTTCGTGAACGGGCGCCGTGTGTTGGGACTGGTCATCACTTAGCTGCCTCGACTTATTTTTTATTATTTTATTTTTGGATTGTTTTTTTGTTAAGTCTTTTTTTTACATCGTTCTCACTTACAATATTATAAATTCAACATTAATGATATACCTAACTAATATTTTTGTAAAATATTATTTAAAAAAGTGTCCATGGAGTGTCTTGCCCGTTCTTCTCCATAGGTACCTACGCTTTGGAATGGGCAACTAGCCTCATATTTTCTGACTGACCGACTTCTTGACAATTTAAAAGTGCGTATAAATGGTTTAATTGAAATAAATGGTTTGAGTTTGAGTTGGTTGGAAAAAATATAAAATGTGAGCTTAATTCATTGAAGGCACTTGATATTTCCCTATATCGATACCATACAGAAATATATCCTCATCAACATAATAATTAGTCGCGAGTACCAAAATTCTCAGAATTGAACGTGCAATAAATCAATTGTGTATCAATTCTGAGTCTCTTCATTGTATCGCTGTTCAAATTAATTCCAAAAGTTGAACCCAAATTCATGGTATCGGATACAATTGGTTTTATCATATATCATTGTGATAAAATCGAGGTCGAACCTTCGATACGATTCCATTCGAATCAACAACCCTTTTTTGATTTCTATTTCAACTAAAGCGACAAACTGTGAGCCTCCGATATTCTCCCTATAACAATTTGCATGTGCTCGATGATACCTCGACAATTGACGACCACGTGTTATATTATGGAGGACTGTGTACTAGTATATCCTGTCCAATTGACGTGAAAGAATTTGTACACGTCCGGAGTTCAGGTTCAGTGAAAATGTTTGCCTTTTCACGTGACGAACAGATTTCACGATAGTAATTTAATTTCGGTGATTCTCTTGTCTGCTGCTTACGCCGTACGGCATTTCATACAAACTTTCAAGCCCTTATTTTTAGAAATGAATGAACTGATTTTAATGAAACTTCATATGCATAAGCAGGATACAAAGGTCTAAAGAGTTACTTATGAACATTTTCGAAATGTCTTGTTTATTAAAAAAGATAACTGGAAATCTCTTTTTCTATGGTAACTTTAAAATCGGTCTAATTTGGCTGTAACACTATTTTTTGAAAATGTTCATAAGCAACTTTTTAGACCTTTGTATCCTGCTTATTCGTATGAAGTTTCATTCATTTCGAAAAACAAGGGCTTGAAAGTTTGTATGGAATGTCGTACGGCGTAAACGCTCTTAAGATTTTAATGAAAACAGGTATGGCTCGTCTTTATACAATTTTCGGAAACGTTTAGAAGAATATGAACCAATTGCAATATTGCTCATCCCCCATAGCAAACAGCGTGATAATTTATAGCCTACAGATTGACCAGACTTATAGGGAATATCTTTGCAAAATTTTAATAAAATCTATCAGGTACTTTTTGCATGATGCTAGAACATACATTCAGGCAAACAGACAAAAAATTAAAATTATGTGTTCGGTATAACATCAATGTATATGTCGCAGCCAACTGGTTAAATTAGCCGTTCAGTTAACTGCCTAGCCTTTCAACTAAACGGCGGCCGTTCAACTAATTCAATTACAGTTTAGGTTGGAAGTCTGTAACCAATCACGCGCGAGCCGAATTGGTTGCAGTAATTAAGGCATTGCACCCCGACCAAGTGGGTTAGGTTAGGTTAGAACTGTGATCAACCGCGTTCGAGCCGAGGGAGGAAGCGAGGCGAGCACTACTTCTAAAGGCCAGGCAGTTAACTGAACGGCTAATTTAACCAGTTGGCTGCGACATATAGACGCCAGCACATTAACCTACCCGAAACTATAAAATTTTGCCTAATCAACTTTGAACCTTATGCTTTAGCGATAAATTTGAAAATCTATCAAAGAAATTTGACAGATTGTAGTAGCTTGATGTGCTGGCGTCTGTACAAACTGCTGCGATTTTATTATGTATTTAGATAGCGTTATAAGTCACGGTAAATCAATTGGTAGGTACGTATCAAAACCACCAAGAAAACTTTTAAAGAAATATTAATTTCTTCTGTCTACGTATTTACAAATCACTGAACTTCCAAAAAACACTACAAAGTGAAAAATAACTTTAATTTCAGAAGTCGGTTTCTTTAGTTTTCTAATTTCGGTTTCTGCCACCGACTTCCTAAATTCTTTAGGTTTTCATTTTGTAGTGCTTTTTTGGAAGAAGGTTGGTTTTTTTTATAAGTATAGTTTATTTTTCACTTTTTAACCGACTTCCAAAAAGGAGGATGTTATATGTTCGACTTTATGTTATTTTTTTTTTTTTTATGCATGTTCACAGATTTCTCCGTCAATTGTGGACCTATTTAAAAACATTTTTTTTTTTGAAAGGGTATACTCTCTAAGTGGTCCCGTCATCAAGTTGGGATCTGATGAGAGGATCCCATGGAAATCGAGGGAAACCCTCAAATATTATAGGCAAACCTAAAGCGATTTGGGTATTTTTTAAAGTAACTTGAGCATTTACTTTCGGAAATCATCATTTGGTAAAGTAGAGCTGATGATGAAGACCACTTAAGACCATCGGAACTAATCAATGATAAATATTTCACGGGTTGCGATTCGATTATTTTAATACGGTTGCTAAGCAGTTTATGCTCGTCACAATGCGTATGGTGAGTGGTGAGTAGTTTTCCTGGTTCTTACCGTGAGAACTCCTCAACAATTAACGTCGCATAGGGAAAAGTAATATTTTGTAAAAAGTGAAGAAGCAGTTGACATTAGACTATTGTATCTGAGATGAATTACAATCTCTCCCCTAAAAAGAGAAAAATAAAAATTCTTTTTTTCCTAAAAAAAAACAACCGACTTCACAATGCAGTTTTTTTTTTTTGAAGTCGTTTGTTTTTATTTTATAAAAAAGTTTTTTATTTGGTACCACTACTAAAAATTACCCAAATCGCTATAGCCTATAATATTTGAAGAGTTCCCTAGATTTCTTCAGGATCCCATCATAAAATCCTGGCTTGATGATAATGGTAATATACATACCATTTCACAAAATAATATTCCTAATAATTATGTCCAGCCGTCTTCGAGTAATAGGGGAAAATAAAAAAAAAAGATTCCGCCGATTTGAGAACCGTTTTTTGAAGTCAATTAAAAAGATATACCTTTCAGTAATATCTAAAGGAGTGTATACAATGTGTTAATGAAATAACCCAAAACCTGAAACTAGTTTGTTTAGAATCGGCAGCAAAATCGAATACAATAAATTTTAATATAGGTTATTTTTTTTCCAAAATATAATTATTTGTCATGCCATATCTAATACTTAATACTAATACTTTTAACGACGCTGTACAATACGACTATTACGACTGTGACACTACTGTCCAACGCGATGTAAACAAAAAGCGCAGGCGAGGGTAAGGGGGGGGGGTGGTTAGGGAGAGGGGGTGCTAGAGCTGGCGCCACCCCGGCAACCCTCCGCACCGGCGCGTGTGGCCGTGCTCCTCTGAGTATTATGTTCTGTGAGTTAGGACGAGCATACCACTACAGACGGTGTTAGGAATTAAATGTACTGGATTTCCAGCCTCGTTTTGAGTTTTAATTTACGATAATTACTAGTGACACTACAGTGATAAGTTCTTTGAAAAGTAATTTACGAAAACGTGCTTTAACGTGTATTCAACAAGGTGGTAGATATTTCGAGGCATTGCTGTGACAAAAAATTAACCATTGTAAATAGGTAGGTTGATGTATTTGAAATAATTATTGTAAATATGGTGATTCAAATGTTTTAAACACGCCAAGTTTTGTTTACTTCCACCGGCTTTTTGATTTTTCTGTCAACTAGCCTTCGCTTATTTTTAAGCGTGTTAGGTTTACATGCAGCCAGTTCAAAGCCAGGAAAAAGTGTGATGGAAAAATTTGAGTCACTTTTCTATTCCAAAGCAAAACATACGCATTAGTTAATAACAGAAGGAAGGGAATAACCTCAAACGACAGTGCTCCCGTCATTCCCGTGTCAAGAAACGTTTGACAGCGCGGCGCGGCAATAGAGCTACGAATCTGTAAGAAGTAGCGCCACAACAACATTTAAAAATATCTTTTACAATAATTTATGAAAATAAATAATAATTATACGTCATATCAATTTATTAATATAAAAATCGGTTGGGGTGTCCGAGGTTTTGGGTTATTTCATTAACACATTGTATAAGGAAAGTAAAAAATTCAATACACAAAGAATCGGATACAAAGACGTATTGTCGAGCAAGGAAAGAGGATAATTCCCACCACACGTCCTGCCAACATGTCTGAAAGATTTTATTTACTTTGTAAAGATTGTGTGCAGAAGATATATATTTTACACGCGAAGAAAAGAAACCTACTTATGCGTACCCGGGAGAAGGGTGCGTCCACATATTGGGACGCGCGGGCGACTCAACCCTCTCGAAGTATGGTAGGCGAACCGCGCGTTTTTTAATCTGTTCACGCACTAATGCGAAACTTACGTTATGTTTGTGTGATTCTGGATAAGTTACAAAGCAGCCAATGTAGCTCAATAGTTATATATGATACGTCTTTCGATGGTATGCAATCAAACCCCATGGTCGTTGATAAAGAAAAAACCCTGACTTAACATCAGTCTGCTTCTCCAGAGACTCTGCCAGTGTCCACCTAAAGGCGAGGTATTGTATTCATTCCTTATAGGCTTCCTTATCACCAGGTGATCAGAAAATTCATATTTTAGTCTGTAGTCGAAATTTCGTGTGAAACTTCCAAGCCCAAAACGGCTAAACTAGAAAACCATTTGTTTACAAATTAATTCCCTTCATTCTAAATCCAACACGTATTCCTGCTTTTGAAACAGAAAAAAAGTGTTATCTTAAAGATTAAGGATTTTGTTTATTTATACAGGGAGGCTTCGAAAATACGATATTTGAGCCTCCCTCAATTCAATGAACGGACCAATCGATTTGGTGTTCACCTCCTCTACATCTACGAAATAACAAAGACAAGCTCTGTTTAAAGCACCAGATCATTACGTAAAGAATATAATATTCGCTCCACAAAGACAGAAGATCGTTGCATAAATTACTATTCACAGAACAATGTTATGCTGTGGCTTTGTTAGGAAAAACAAAAGCACGGCCGCGGCTCGGGGAGGACACGGAAGGTGCTAACTCGGGTCATTTCCGATCAATCTCCGTCTCTAACGTGTTGGAGTCCAACGATCATTCCATATGAGAACCAGCCGAATTAATAGACTTTTCTGTTCGCAATCTTGATTTCGTAAATACGAATCAATTTATGTAAATGTGTCACCTTGAGCTCTATGATAAATGAGGGTGTTGTTTCGTGAAATAGCTTCCAGATTGTAATGATTGTCGTTTGTTATTATACGCGGTGTGCACACAGGGACATGGCGATGTTTGATGTATATGGAGAGCTAGTGAAGCGATTATATCAAGAGGGTGAGCACGTAGGTACCGTGATATAATAAGAACTAAGGCTTTGTGTAGAAGGTTAAGAGCAGTGGTGGCCCAGTGGTAGGAACAGCCGTGGCTTACAACGTGTTGTAGGCCGTGGGTTCGAACACAAGCAGGGACTTTACTTTATGAAAATTATTTCAATACCACTGCTGTCAAAACGATGAAGGAAAACATCGTGAGGGTTTTCTCACGATGTTTTCCTAAGACATGCCAAAACTGGCATGTCTTAGAAACATCAGGCCGTTAACTCCACCAACCCGCACTGGGGCTCGGGTGGTGGATTATAGCCCACTCTCTCACAGCGAGGAGGCCTGTGTCCTACATTTTAGGATGATTATGCTAAAATTAAGACTTTGTAACAACATTTTCAAGCCACGCATTGTGACAATGGATATAATATGTTCTCATCCCCCTAAACATTATTTTGGGCACGATGGCAAATTATTGTGTCGGTTGCACTGTAGCTGTAAGAGTAAGAAGGTAATACTTTTATGCTTTCCTGTATTGACGCACCTAAAACAAAACTATTCCAATATTCTCTCACGAATTAACCTCTGTAGTGGGTATACGATGACGGATGATGCTCACACTTTTAAACTTTTCAACTACATTTATTGTCGATTCATATTATAATACACTCCCCCAGTTTTCCTACGCTCTATTGGCCACTCCACTGCGTTAAGGGTTGTAAGTTTCCACTTAATATATTACTTAAGCTCCCGCTTAAGAATTATATCAAGTGGCTGTGGAGTATTCGCTGATATTTCCACAGCCCGCCCACTCACATGCTTGACATTATTCTCACAAGTTTTTATCGGTATCAAAACAGACGTGCTTATTGTTATGTAGGTAATCCTTTACCACAAGACTATATATTATGTCCGTTCCTCTTTTTTGTATATAATAAATTAATGATCTAACAAATTTGTTAAAAACCCATCCACAAATGGTGTTATTTGCTGACGATACTTCCTTGATTTTTTAAATTAATAGACGTGCATCTAATCTTGACGACGTAAATAATGCCCTACTGCAGATCCAAAATTGGTTCACTGCTAATAATTTAGTACCTACTAAGTGGGAAAAAAACGAAGTGCATAAGATTTTCTTTACCAAATGTCAAAAGTAGTAATTGTGAGATAGTATTGAATCAAGAGAAACTAGAATTCATCGATAAAACTGTTTTCCTGGGAATCACGCTCGACTCAAGGCTTCAATGGGGTCCTCACAGGACGACTAAGTTCAGCAGCATATGCTGTGAGAAAAATCCGTCAATTTATTGATGTTGATACAGCGAGACTGGTCTATTTTAGTTACTTTCATAGTATTATGTCGTACGCTATTTTACTATGGGGACGGGCTGCAGACATCGATTCTCTTTCTATTCTGCAGAAAAGTAGTCATCAGAGCCATATATAGCCTTCGCAGGCGTGACTCTCTAAGGGAGCTGTTTAAAGATATTAACATCATGACGGTACCTTGTTAATATATCTATGAAAATATCATGTACGTAAGGAATAATCTACATCTTTTTAGTAAAAGAGGTGAAAGATACAATCATATCACTAGAAATAGGGACCAATTAGTTCAATCAGGTTTCAGGCTGGCTAAAGTAGATTCATCTTTCATGGGCTACTGTTTAAAATGTTGCAATAAGATACCTACCCACGTACTTCAACTGAATGAAACGAAGTTTAAATCTTGTATAAAACGCACACTATGCAGCCAGGCATATTATAAATTGGGTGATTACATCAAAATGCTTGGCTAAACGCTGGTCCTGCTCCATAAGGACGCACAAATAAATTGGTTAGCATTGGAAAATACTGTTGGAGCTGCTGAAGATTTTAAAATACAATTTTTGCATTATATAAATTACATGTCCTAGTATTGTATAATTGCATAACACATGTATGAGTGCTATGTCATACTATAAAGCTACCATTTACTGGGTACGTCTTTCATTGACTTGAATGTGCCCTGGCGGCTGAGGGTATGTCATGCTCATTCAAATGTCTCGCTGATGGTGGCGCATGAGTTGGATCATTTAGCTCCCTTCAAAATGCTGAATGGTGATAATACATGCGTCATGTTCGTGAACGGGCGCTGTCAGTAGGGACTGATCATCTCTTTGCTGCCATGACTTATTTTAATTTAATTTAATATTTGAATTGTTTTTTTACGTCTTTTCATTACGAGCGCTTTTAAAGTTTTACATCGTTCTTTACATTAATGATATAATAATAATATATAATTTTTTACATTAATGATGTAACCAAGTTTTTGTAACCATATTATTTGATTTAAAAGAGTGTCCATGGAGTTTCTTGCCCGTTCTTCTCCATAGGTACCTACGCTTTGGAATGGGCAACTAGCTTCATCTTTCTGACTGTCCGACCCCTTGACAATTCAAAAGTGCCTGTAATTGGTTTAATTAAAATAAATGGTTTGAGTTTGAGAAAGAGGAAAATATATATTTTACAGGACCTCGCTTTATCAAAAATGTTATAAAAAAATCGGTACATTGTTTGATTTGGACATTTTTGCTCTCTTCAATGCTATAATATATTTTCGTCGGAACTCAAATTTTATAAATTCCTGACGAAAATAATTTTAATTACTAAGCTTTTACATTCAGGTAATGCCTTTCCACGTCATATATACATATATCTATACTTATAATAAATCTGTAGAAGTGAAAATTCTGTAGGTACATTGAAAATATCAAAAAAATAAATTTACGGGGGTGTTACTAGACCGAAACCGAACCCAAAAATGTGATTAAAAAAATGTTTGTCTGTCTGTCTCTCTGTCTGTCTGTCTATCTGTCTGTCTTTCTGTCTGTCTGTCTGTCTGTCTGTTTGTTCAGGAATCACGCAAAAACTACCGGTTCGATTACGATGAAACTTGGTATAATTATTCTTTAATATCCTGGGCACCACACTGGGTACTTTTTATTCCGGAAAAGTACATACAATAAAAAACAAACTTAATTTTGCGGTTCGATCCCTAGAACCGATTACTGTACCAACCGCAAATAATAAGTTTGAAGTAGGTTACGTCACCCGCAGTGAAGTTCACTATGGAGCGCTGCACATGGCTAAGATACTATAATAATTTTACCATACAATTCAATGGACTATCATACACGACGAAGATTTAGTTTTTAAGTTTATTGTTAGCCCTGGCTGGAGGCGTTAATTAAGGCATTCACAGGAAAGTCCGGTTAAGCAGTAGCCATCCTCATTTATAGGATGAACTGCGAGATGCCATTTCTAATAAAAAAAAAGCGCGCATCATACATTTTTTGAACTTGGATTTGAACGGACGTGTCGAGTGGCGAGCGTTCGTTCTTATTACCATTCTATAAACTGTATGTTTTAACTGCTACTTGCAATTCTAAACCGTACTTTTCAGTGCGACCTTTTTATTCCTTTTAGTTTCTACTAAGTACATTAGGTTTATTTTTATAAGTTGTAGGTATAGATTTTAATTTTAAAGTATGGGTAGTATATTTGATAGTGTACGTAGCGACCGTAGGTTATTTTATTACCGCGTAAAAAAATTATAACCCATGAATTTCCGACTTCCACGCGGGCGAAGCCGCGGAAGGCAGAAGCTAGTTCATAATATAACGAGACGGGTATAATGAATAAAGGGAAGAGACAAACGAATTAATTGTGTCCGTAGACGCTTTTTCATGACCCAAATTACTAGCTATTGAAATTGTAAACGTGGAAGCTAGATGAATGTCGCAATAATTTATTGATAAAAAAACTACAATTTGTAGCTATTGTCGGGTTCACCGATGTAATGCCAAGTTTATTGCGGGCGTGTAGTTAACACGGCCGAGAACCCTTGTCACAACTTAGTTACAACAATGTTCAGTTTGCAGCGATTAGAACAGGGAACTATGTCATATCACGTATTAACTTACTATTAATTGATGTTCCGAACGCATCCCGATGTAAGCATCGGTATGCGTTCGGAATGTGTGAGGTCAACGACTGTCGTCAAGGAGTCCCCGAACATGCTAACATTCTACAAAATCAAGCATTTTTATCAAACGAACATTTTGACCCTACAAATATTACTGACAGCTTTTCGCGATAAATTCTTGCACAAATATTTGTTATGAAGATTTATGTCCTAAAAGTAGGCGAAAAACGCCCGTATTTATAAGCCTCTGCAAACTATGGACGAGTAAACATGGCACTCAATATAATTGTGTTAATAAAACTGGTTTCCCTATAAAAGTATGCTAGGCAAATACACATAATCCTTATCAGCATAACTGTACCTACCTACGCAGTCTTTATTATCACAAGACATACGACTAATACCGCTTTCCTTTTATGCATATTCCTTTTTAGTTTCATGAGCATGAATCTCTAAAACTGCAGACAATGTTTGAACTAAAATCTTCAACGTAGGTATTTAAACAAAAGTCTTGTAAAAAATGGCCTCCTAACTCGTGTCCCAGTGATAAAATATGAAACGCATTTAAAAATGTACATGTTTTCATTGCGATGCAATTAAACCGGCACGGCAGCCCATAAGCGCCTTGGAGCGCCGCAAGTTGAAGCTCAATGTCAAGTTGTTTTAAGAACGATGCTTTTATTCGTTAAGCTTCGTTATTTTAATTATAAAAACGTAGGTAAGCCTCTGCAGATAATGAGTTGGTCTCTCAAGCATGTTTCTTAATTAAACACAGATTTGTGTTATGATTTGTTTTGTTTTTCGGACCCTCTAAGGAACACCATTAATTTAGAAAACGTGAAACGTTCCGCGTATCTTGGAGGCAGTTTCGTTTTGAATTTCTTTAAAAAAATATATATATTGTTTTAGATCTGGTACATGATAAAAGCATAGAAGATTTAGATAACGATAGGGTAGGCCTTCGGGGATATACAGGGAACAAGAGAGCATCGGAGGCGTGATGGTCCGTGTAATTAGGCCGTGACTTGCCCGACCTTTACCCATCTGCGCAGCCGGGCCCTTATTCCACTTCTATTTCAACTTTCAATCTCTTTTCATCATTCACCCTTTGCCTACGCAAACCTTATGACTTCCAAATTGAATGAGCTATATTTCAGAAGTATGTAAAGAAGAACGGTTAGCCTTTCAAAGTTTGTGTGGCAACTTTGTTACTTGAGCTAAGTGCGAATCTATAAAAAGCACTTTAACTCATCCGTACCTACTATTTATAAATCTAAAGAGGTTAGATAAGCCCCTTTACAGTAAATTTTATATTGATTTATTCTTCGTTCGTCTCACATCTTAGTTGGTCCCATATCACTATTGAATATTTGTAGAGAAATGAAGCTGTTGTATATTTATATTTAAATAAAACACACTTGTCGTAGACGAGGGGAACTCCACACATCGAATCGTGCATTTACAATAGTTTCACAACCGCACGGAAGTTGACTACAACTTGCTCTTTACGTTACCTGCTCAATTAATAACTAAGTACTAGAGGATTGATTCAATAATAATAGACTCAGACGTCTACAAGAACACGTAGATTTTCTAAATCAGAATTATTGAATATATTCTATATTTTAACAGCAATCGCCCACAACTATGACACTTTTAATGCAATGGGCATGCAAAAGGCAAATGTCTGTACCAAGGCAGAATTTCATTTGCATGTGATCTTATTTTTTTATTCTGGTAGCAAACGTATTAGGCATCAAGAATTGAACTGTAGATTGCTGCTTCGACGACACTTGAGGGCGATCTTTAAAAAATGCACCCTCAATTATTTGTTTACCTATTCTTACTATGATAGTTTGACGTGATTTCGCAAAGATTTGGCAGTTGGCAAGGCAAGGAGGATAGTTTCTGTAACTCAAATACACAATATCTAATGTGATGAATATAAACATTTATTAAAGCAATTACTTACCTTATTTTTTTTCTAAACAAAGATAATAATAAATTGAAAAAGTTACATATAGGTAAGTAATACCGAAAGATATAATATTTTCCTAACGACTTTGAAAGTCACGCGATCGAAGACGCGGTCCTAAGCCAGTAGTCAAATAATAAAAAGCTTAACGCTACAATATTGAGAGATGGATAACGGAATATAAAATACAGTTTTATGAAAGTAGGTAGGTATTGAAAAAAACAAAAACTGGAGGGGTAATAATTGCAATTTTATAGCTGCGGCTGCCGCATGTGCCGCCCGGTGCCTGTGATTTACTACTAGTATATCATGACCGAGCGAGGCAGCACGTCTCGGATGAGAGCAGGGTCATCGTATACACGAAACGAAGCCACCATTACATAAAGATACTCCACATTATTTATAACCACAGATGACAAAGTATTATTTTATTCAACTACCACAAGAGGAATGTCTAAAGTTGTGATCAAAGTTTTAATTTAAAACTTTGATCTTACTATTATCTGACAACTTTATACATTCTTTGTGCAACAACCTTGTCCAAAAGTTGAAATTTAATAAGAACGTTCATATTTTAGAAATGTATGTGTGTAAAGTGTCTTGGTAAAGTTTCCGTTTTTTTACATATAACCGATGTCTACATATTTCACGTGTTCCATGGAAGAACGACAACTTGCAGTTATTAATGTCAACGTCTTGATACGATGTCAGAATTTCCATGTTCATGGTATTTATGTTCGGTTTTATGTCATGTCTGTCAGCGGGATGAGCTGTACGGTTGTTTAGCTTAGCATGATCCACATATATGTTGGCAACAATTAGGTTTTATTGCCTACGATGATAGGTTAATATATCCTATACCTACAGATGAATCATCATCTGCCTAGCCTTTTCCCAACTATGTTGGGGTCGGATTCCAGTCTAACCGGATGCAGCTGAATACCAATATTTTACATGGAGCGACTGCCTATCTGACCTCCACAACCCAGTTACTGGGTAATTTGATACCCTTTGGCAAGACTGATTGTCTGTCTCTCGGGCTTCTGACGATCCGTAACGACTGTCAAAGATCTACGAATGACAGCCGGGACCAACGGCTTAACGTGTTTTCCGAGGCACGGAGGGGTCTTGGTATGTGAAGATGGTCACCCATCCACGGACCAACCGCGGCAACCGTAGCTTAACTTGATTGATTGACCTGTGCGGGTGTCATTACTTAGTCACAAGAACCCCCTTTTTTTCAAATTAAAATTTTTAAAATCGGGAAGAACTAGATTTCCTTTTTTCTACGGGATTTTTGTATTGTATACAGGACAACGGCAGTCATCTGTCGGGTCAGCTAGTTTATAATAATAAATGTACAAAATGCACGTAGGTGGACACCTACGATCATTGTTTTCAGAAAGTGTGGGTGTAATAGAGTCCATTATATTGGGATTATGTTGCATGCAGACCGCATTAGTTTGTGAAATGAAATGTGATTACCTTCTATACAATATCCGAAATGCGCTATGTTAATAATAATTTATACTCACAAATGTTTGTTTCGCAGTTGTAGCCCACTAAATTCAATTTTTCTTACATATTTTGCAATGTTCAGGTCAGTTTGAGGTTGTATCTTGATCAATATACTAGGTATGATTCGTGACTATAACAGGTAGATACCTGTAGTGATTATAATTCTGTAAATACGTAGGTAGGTATTTACAGAATTATAATCATTAGAATCATTTTAAGTTTATGTTAATTTAGTTTCAATCATCTTTCTAAGTTAGTTTCTCTTATATCTATGAAAAACTGCTTATGGAACAAATCTAACTGAGATATATTAATGATTCTAATTCTGCAAATACATATATATTATAGTCGCGAATCATATTTTGATTATGATACAACCAGACACTGACCTGCAAATTGAAAAAACGTAAAAAAAATTGAATTTCGCGGTTTACCGCTGCGCAGTCACCTTCAAAGAAAGCGGGGACAATGTATCATTTCTTTGAAATAGTCTCGGTAAAGTAAGCCGCGGAGAAACTCAAATCCCCAAGATTGATAAATAAAAAACCTCATTCAAACGTTGCTAGTAGCTCGTCCATAAAAAATACGCTTGACGTCGACAGGTCAGCTTCAATACGTGTCGGAGGCGAGCGCGACCGTTTCCGACCTAATGCGGTGATTTGTATGCAAGTCTGTTTGTTTTCCTAGACCTCCCCATAAGCCGTCCCCCGAGGCTACTGCCCCCGTTGCGTACAAGAAATAAAATAACTTACTGTCTCACTGAAACTATTAATTTGATTTCAAACTGCTAAGAACCTCGTTCTGTAAACGGCATACATTTTACGGCATTATTTTCTCGATACTACTTTTTCCACCCCGCCGAACTTTTTTTACCTTACTGCTCGTTCCGCGTGCGTGACGCTCACATTATTCATGGTTAATTCTGGAATCGCGAAAAACAACTTTCTTTTGTTATTATTCCAACACACAATAAAACTATAGGTTTTCATTGTCGACTTATGTAACCTTATATTATTAATATGTCCCACATTCTCAGATACTATTTTGGGTACCTACCTACACTTTCAATAGTATCGGGGTATCTTTCAACAGTGTTGTACCTACTTGTAGTACTGTCTTACCCGGGGGAAAGCCTCGCTTGCTAATGCTTTTGTACGAATAATACTTTACACGTAGTGAAGTGGCTGTCTTCATTAAATAAAGCTGCTTATGCTACAAAATGTAAGTAGGTAGGTAAGTATATGTTGCCTACATTTATGTTAAGTTGAGTTAAGGTAGGTATAGATACGTTTGGTCGCAGCGAGGATCCGCCGCCTAGGTCTGAAGGTGGCGCTGCACAAGACCGAGGCCGTGTGGTTCCACGGGCCTCGGCAGCGCCCCCCGCCTGACGCCCACATCTTCGTGGAGGGCGTCAGGATCGAGATCAAGGCCCAGATGAAATATCTGGGCCTCGTGATCGACAGCAGGTGGCGCTTCGGCCCGCATTTTAGCGGGCTGTCGGCGCGCCTGCTGAAGACAGCGGGGGCGCTGTCGTGGCTTCTCCCCAATTTGGGGGGGCCCAGCGCACGATGCCGGCAACTGTACGCCGGCATCCTGAAGAGCATGGCCCTGTACGGGGCCCCCATCTGGGAGGACTCCCTCCGAAGGAGGGAGAACGCCGCCGCGTTGCGGGCGCCCCAGAGGGCCATAGCTCAGCGGGTTGCGCGGGCCTACCGCACGGTCGGCTGTGCAGCGGCGTGCGCTCTGGCCGGCACCCCGCCTTGGGAGCTCGAGGCGTGGGTGCTCGCCAGAGTGCACGAATGGACGGCGGGGCGGAGGGCGAGAGGAGAACGCCCCGCCCCGGAAGAGCGGGAGGCCGTCCGGCGGGAGGCGAGGGACGCCATCGTCGTCCATTGGACGGCGGACCTCGCCACCGCAGCCTTCGGCCGCCGAACCCTCGACGCGCTCGGGCCGGTCCTGCGGGACTGGCTCGAGCGCCGGCACGGGTTCCTCTCGTTCCGTCTGGTGCAGGTGCTGTCCGGGCACGGCTGTTTCGGATCATACCTGCACCGGATCGGTCGGGAGGAGACGCCGTCGTGTCACGGCTGTGGCGCGGCGGAGGACACGGCGCAGCACACTCTCGCGGTGTGCCCGTCGTGGTCGGAGCCGCGCCGCAGTCTCACGGCGGCGATCGGAACGGACCTCTCGCTCCCCGGCGTGGTCAACGCCATGCTGGAGGACGAGGGGTCCTGGGCGGCAGTCGCCTCCTTCTGCGAACAGGTCATGTCCCAGAAGGAGGCGGAGGAGCGCGCGCGAGAGGAAGACCCTCTCGCGGCGCCGCTCCGAAGGCGGAGGAGGGGTCGGAGAAGACGTCAGTATGACGGTCATCTCCGACTCCTCCCAGGTGGAGGCCAGCAGGCGACGGGTGCGGGGGCACCCTCGCTTGCATCGCACGCGCCTCCACCAGTGTCGGACGGGAATGGCCAGGTGTTCCCGGCCATTCCCGTCGCCCCCCAGCTCCCGCTCGGGGGGCACGCGGGGCCCGCCAGCTAGGCGGGCATGCGCCGGGAGGGTCGTGGAGGTAAAGGCTGAGCCGGTTTCCCATGACCCTCCCATCACGGCGACGAGGGAACACCGCTGAGTTTTAGTGGGTATACTGCCACTCTGGCAGGGAGTCCCACATACTCCGTCTCGTCCCCCGACGAGCGGAGATGCGTAATGTCATTTCTCAGCGACAAAAAAAAAAAAAAAAAAAGGTATAGATACGTTAATTAGAAATAACGACCGATGTAGCGGGCCATTCTAAACGAATAAAAACTTATGCAACTCTCTAGTTTTGTACTTCCTTTTTTAACTTTAGGTCCTCCTAGCTTTTCAGAGCTATACTCCTCAAGACTGCCGTACCTATGTAAGTCCTCAGACTATGTAAGTCCTTCCTCCCTAGCCATTACAAATTGACTGGTTGGTACCATTTTGCAGACGAACTAAGCAAGATACACCTTGAAGTGTTGTGCACACTAAACTGTACAAGTTCAAAATTTTTGGTTACAAAGCTAGTATACATTATATGGATTACTTAAACTATGTTTCATGACCAATACCTACTACTGTATTATGAATAGATATTAATATTCAACGTGATTAGTAGCCTAAATGCATATTTATGCATACATTTCGCGTTTCCCATTAGCGAGCAAACGGATGGGTAATTGAAGCGAATGTTTATCCTGGAATAACGTTTGCATAACGCAAGCTCGGTCAATATATTCGATGGTTACTATACTAAGTACCTACATATTATGTACATATTATGTATATTAGTAGGTACTTGTAGGCAGCCGAAGTTGAAACTCCAGGGTGTGCCGGACGAACAAAGTGTCACCCCACCTACCTAGTACATATGTATATTAATATTTCATCTGGAGCCATCCGAAGCCGTGCACATAAGCGATACTTATATTAATACAGTCAAAAATGTTAATCGTTTGATTTAGGTACCTCCCCGTACTTAAGTAAGTTTCCTTATTAATCAAGTCAAGTCACTTAAGTTATTGTCTGTGTCAGAGATGTCAAAATAAAGGCGAAACGCGGCCTTTTTTTGACGCTGTAGGGCGAATCAAACTTTGATTTAAATCTGACACTTTTGTCGAACAGTGGAGGGATGTGTTTTGGCAGAAATTACAAATATGTCATTATGATTACATCATATATTTCGTATGGAGATCCACTTAGTTCCTCCCCACTGTTTAAAATTCTCAAGCGCGTTAGTGATAATTCAAAGCCGGCAATAAACGTCACTGGTGACCATTGGTTTCGCCATAAACTGACACAATGGCTGAATAGATCTTGAAGGCATTATGCCTCAATCGGGAAGAGACGGTAGACTAATAGACTTTGAGATAAGAACTATTTCATAATAGTAGTTCAAAAATACTATGTTCATAACAATATAAAATTACAATAGGTACAGAACGAGAGAATCACTTGTAAGTGACTACCTCCATCCAAAATTTTATCAAAATTGGTCCAGCCGTTTGAGCGTGAATAAGTAAAAAACATATAAAACACACACACAAACTTTCGCCTTTACGAGTTTCGAGTATTAGTGCGATAAAATTGTTCTGTACAAAGTAAAAACCACAGCAATGAGGCAAAATTATGGAGTAATTGGTCAAAATCAACAGACAAAATATGGAACAGAACAAAAAGGAGATTCTTATCGTATATTCCTATATATTAGTTTATATCATAAACTTGTCTCTGCCCGGTTTATAATTTTTTGAAAATAAAATCCATTGTATCCATTAGGTAGGTATATAAAAATTAGAGAATTGTTTTTGATTTTAGTTTTCCCTTCTACTCTTACTCACGTCGCGTCGTCTACATCTCTTTTTTATTACCTAAACGGTTTTATTTAGTTTGTCCTATTTGTTATTTTTTTATTCGGGTCTAATTTAGTAGGCTTACTTACTTACTTTAAATTTTACCCCCTTCCTGTTGGCAGATTGATCTGATATTTGGTACACACCTTCAGTTTTGATGACAATACATTTAATTAAATCAGTATCATTGTAAATCCAAGATGGCCGCCGCTACAAAATGGCGGATTACATATTTTTTCACAACCCCTCATTAGGGGTATTAAATGAAAGGGCTTGACTAGTAGAATATTGTACATTATGAAATATTTGTTTCAGTATGGGTAATGGGTATCGAATGAAAGGGCTTTACAAGTAGAACACAGTGCATGGCGAATCATAGAGTTTAAATAAAAACTAAAAAAATTAAAATAAAATAAGTGAACATTTTTTTTTAAGTTAAAAGGTTATAATGAAAATAATGATGTAGATAATGCACTAAAAGTTAAAAAATAATTCGGTAAGTTCTAGGTACCAGTCATCATACCACTTTCCTCATCAATCTAGGGCATTGATCAGAAAAAAAAAATTAATCGTGGGGCGTAGCGTAACCTGAGTAAATATGTAAAGAGCATTTATAATGATATGAGAGGTTGACTGTTGATAGAAATTTCACGCGCCACACATAAAAATTCCAGAACAAATTCTCTAAATTATGGTAAAAGCCACATCAAAATCCGTTGCGTAGTAGGTACCTATAGCTGAACAAGGCGGTCACACAGAGAGACACGAAAAGCTACTTTAATCTATGTAATATGTATAGTTATATAATTGCGTAACACATCGATCGCAATCCAAGGGTTTTGAAATAAATTGCTAATCGATTGCTTCATAGGTTTGAAAAATTCGTCTACTCAACAACGTAAATAACCTAAAGTCCTTTTTTCGCATCACTGTCCTAATCAAAGATTCTGCCGTCAAGCTAAACCGCGGTTTAGTCCACTCTCGGCCCCTCGACCCCCAATAAATAATGTGTCCACTGGACCCCTAACTATAGTTTCCTCTCGACCCTTGGGGGTCGAGAGTGCATTTTATTTTCCAGCCAAGTTTTAGTTTCCTCTCGACCCCCAAAGTACAGTTACGATGATAAATCATCAGTCTACTCTACAGTTATATTTATTTATATGTACAGTTAAATTTATTTATTTACATGTCGTCACTAACAAAAGTTTAGCTTTAATAAGTTACTCAGTTGATTTCTGAGTACATGTACTACGTAACACGTACAATGAACGCCATGTGGCGCCAGTATCGTTCGATCGCCGCACGTGGACGGGGTCGTTGGTACTTGGTAGGTGACTAGGTGTGCGAGCAGACTGGATCGAGAGCTCGAAGTGGGCGCACGCTACCATCGAACCCACCAAGTTCACAGTACCTATACCTAGTAGTAGTAGATTACTCCTGTATACTCTTTAGTAATAAAGTCTTCCACTGCATCATATTGTTTTGCCTGAGTAACCCACGCTATGGAACCCTTATCACAGGGTTAGAGAGACGACCCACCTATCTCTGAGCTCACGTTCTCGTCAACATATACCTAAATAATTTATTTATACAGCTATATTTATTTACCCTATAGTTATTTTTATTTTTGTTGTATTTTATTACTATATTTTTTATTTATTTATCTAAACTAATATCATGAAACGTAGTACCCATTGTTGTCTCCACGACGGGTGTTATACATAATGACCTTCACCACAGTCTTAAACAAATAGACCTAAGAGACTCAATTTATATACTCGTAACACTCCAAAAAGCCGAAATTTTAAATACCTGAGAAAGTTCATGCAAATTGACGAAAATGAAATCACTCTTTGTAACATTAATTCTTCATAAAAAAGGAAAAAAAAAACACCACGTACACACTACATTGACTTGGCTTGGGCCCGTTAATGTAGCTTAAACTAGCCAAATAGCTAAGAAACAAAATGACCCCGCACAAAATATATGGAGAAACCGTTCGGTGAATTTGGCTGAAATTTTGATACAATATAGCCTGTAACATGCTGATTGAAAGTTAATATGGGCGCAAAAAAAAAAATGCCTAGTTTTAGAGATATAGCCATTTTTCTGTTCAGGTCAGGAAGATGATTTTTATATAAACAAAAAGCATTCACATCAACCACAACAGGGGGCTAAAAAGGCCACTTTGGCAGAATCATAAAGCAATTCATATCACGCAATTTCATCTGTATGACAGTTTTGTATGGAGGTTCGTAAAATGCTACAGGTACACCTCTGCTTAACCCTTTAAGGATATATAGGTGTGAAACTGTCAAACAGATGAATTGCGTGATATGAATTGTTTTATGAATCTGCCAAAGTGGCCTTTTTAGCCCCCAGGTTCCTATTCATATGTTATAGTTTAAATGTATCTATGTCTATACACCCAAAGAGGTGAGCAGAGATGTTTTACACACATTTAGAATTATAATAATAGACAAGTGGTCCGCCTGATTTTGTTGAAACTTTGGGATCTTGTATTGAAAGTCTTTTCCATGGAGTATAAACTTGTCTTGATTTATAAATAAATAAAACAATTCGTTACTTAAGTTTTTTACCGCAGTTGGGTTTTTAGGTTTTTTTAATTAAATTTTTTTATTTCCAGTTTTTTAGTTTATTTATGTTGTAACGTTGAATATTTTTTGTTGTATTTATTTTTTTATTTTAGCCGTTTTCATTCCTAATTACATGTAAACATACAAGTTGCGTAAATTTTTACAAGCTATATATGAAATCCTTTATTTTGATACCCCATTCGATAGGTTTTGAGAAAAAAAAAAGTTTTGAAGACTATATTACGCCAATAATCTGCCATTTTATTTTTTTATATTACATTATTTATATATTTTTATATTATTTTATTATACATATACCCAGTGTCCCTTGAGAGTGACACTGGGTATATCAATGTAAGATTCGTCTTAATTGTGAGCATTAAGACGAATCTTACATCATGTCTCAGTCTGAAATCGATTAAGCCGTTTAGGGTACAGAGCGTGCCAAATAAATATACCATGCTTGTATGTACATACACTCGAAAAACATAACCCTCCTTCTGGTGCAGTAGGGCAATAAATAATTATATTAAGTGTTCTCTAAAATTGGTCGTTTATTTACCTTTTTGTACCTTACTGTACCAAAATATTAATTTTAGGTACTTACCGAACTAGGGGTCGGAAGTGGACGAGGTATGCCTGTCCTTTGTATGAAAATTCAGTCTCGCCCCCTAGGGGTCGAGAGTGAACTATGTTTAAGGGTTGAGAGGAAACAAATAGACAAATATTTTTTCAGGGGTCGAGGGGTCGAGAGTGGACTAAACCTAAACCGCATTGTATCAGGCAAATACAATGACAGATTCGTGATTAGTGCATAATGTGAGCACACTGCTACTGTTTATTAGTAGCGTTCTTGGAATTCAGAATCTCAGATACTTATTTTTTTTAAGTTTTTGAACAATAAACTTAATGTCAAACAAAACAAAGTTCAAATTCCATTGCAACCAAAAATTATATAAGTAGGTCCTTTTTTTAAAAATGGTCACTCAAAAATCAAGTTTAGAATACACAATCCTAAAATAGATTGTTGAGTGCAATGGACGAAAATTATCTGAGATTATGGATTGAAGTACCTATAAATTCTAAAAATATTTCAGTAAAAAATATTTATTTTGCAAGTTTGGTAAACTTGAAGCGTATTTAGCCTGTGATCTTAAGTTAACATCTAACCTATTTTGTTAAGTTAGTGGTTTTCATTTGAACATTTTAATTAATTTTGCTGTTTGTTTTACATTCACCTTAACTAAAAGTTATTAAGCAGTCTTTACCAAACTTTATTAAATAAGAACTTACTAATAATCTTATTTTTAATAAAAATCTATAAGTACCTACTTAGAAATAAAATGAAGTCGGGTTAGTTACTTACACCATTTATAACACAAGACCAGCTGGACCTAATTTTATGGTCTTTGGTTTGTTGAATTTTCCTCCGCCCCCAATACCTATTATATATTATATTATATGGGAAAAATTCTTGAAAATTAAAATATGAAGATAATCCATTTTTACGTATGTTCGTCTGTTCCCTCATAACTTCAAAAGTACTTATAATGATTTTGACAAATGACGTATCGTTACAAGCGTCTTGACCGTCCGCTAGTTATAGGCTATGTGATGTCACTCTGAATTCAACATGGCGCCCTCTAGAGGGCATAAAGTAATGAATTTAAAAATAAAGATTTTTTGAGATGGTGCCTTGTGGGGTATCAAATGAAAGGACTTAATTAGCACATTTAAAAAATATAAATATTACTGAAATAAGCAAAAAAAAAAGAAATAAGTTTCCGACTACTGAAAAGGATGAAACAATAAAGTACCTTCCCGTGGTCGCATGCCGCTGTACTAACATACTGCATAATAAGCTATGGTAGCATGCGACCACGGGGAGGTACTTTCTTGTTTCATCCTTTTCAGTAGTCGGGTTTTAGTTTTTAAACTTATTTTTCATACATTCGTTCTTATTGATTCGGAGGTGGTACGAACTTCGCAGGGTCAATGTCATATCGCCAACTTCCAAATTCCGGTCTATTGCTAAGAAATTACCATTGGAAAAATCCAATATCACTTTGCATGAACCGGGAACCGAACCCAGGAACCCACGCTCAGCAGTCGTGCTGGGTTGTTCCACTGTGCTCCAAAACCCATTGTTCTCATAATTTTAATGTTCATACATTGATTCCATTGCGCTCCAAGAAACGTTGAGTAGAGTTAGCAAAAAAATAAATTAAGCATGAAACATTCCTATTAAATATCATAAAAAAAGAAAAAATGCATATCAAATATTCAGTCATAACCACAACAGCACATCTAACAATATTTCTTTCTTAAAAACAAAGTACAAACAACAGATTACAAGGTAAAACAGTATTTAGTTGTACATATTCAGTCTTATTTTATTGCAATTTCATTCAAAATTTCAGATATATCGTCATTTTAATGACCGCAGCCAGGGCGGCGGCGGCGCGGCGCGCGATTTCGCGCGTTATGTCATGCAACATCATGCGACACTAGGGCCATAAAGTGCGAAATGTCCTTGAGCATTTTTGAGATGACACGATATGAATCCACGGTAAAAAAATACTACCAAAAATTTAATTTGTGTAGGTATAACAAACAACTTATGGTTTGCCTTCATTCGTCAATGCATTCCTGGAGCGCAGTGGAACAACCCGTCGTGCTTGCGACCCACGGGGCAGGCAAAAAGCTAGTACTACATCACAACCACACATAATAATAAATATAATACGTAAGTAGGTAATAGTAGATATGCCTATAATGAGATAATCTAGTCTTTCGTGCCTAAGTGCTCGAAAGACTAGATTATCTCATGTGTCACCAAGTTATTTGCACTAATAATAACTAACACCCACAGTGTCGTAGGGACTGGACCAAACTAATTGGTAATACAAGACTTGTCCGTTAAGTCACACTGACTTGACCTTTAATGTTCATTGTGTTCACTCATTCTACGGAAAACCACGTAACACGTCAGGACGTACTCTGAAGATATCTCAAGAACTAAGTAGCATAACTTCATGCTTAAAATCAGTAACGAAATTATTTTTATTATTTATTTATTAGTCAGATAATATGAATAATTAACATGATCCATTAGGTATGGTTAGTAACAACAGGAGCTTATAAACATGTTAGTAGGTACAGAATTTAAATATTATGATCCATTTATACATACATTACCCATAGAAGTAAGATATTTCTTTGACATTATCTTGTTGTTTGCTGCACCAGACGACGTCATTACGTCAGCGCCGTCTGTCGCTGAAATCTTGCATAGGGTCGCAGCATAATGCTGAGCGATAGCCGTTTGGCGTGGATGTGACGTGACGCATGTTCCGCCAACCTTTTCTTATTTTTTTTTTGTGTTTATGTTCTTTTTTGCGTAATTTTTACCGCAAATAAACGTATTTTCTTTCTTTATTTGTTTTTCTATTTATCTGTTCTATTTAAATAAAAATGAAATTATGTTACTTGGTAAGCGTTTAGGAACAGCTGGACCTATTTATGGAGGTTTTTATGGAGAAAATAATGGAAAAGTTGCCAGGAAATTGCAAAAATGTGAAAGTTCATTTTTGACCGTCGAGGTGGCCAATTCTAAAGTTTTCAGTATTTACAATAAAATAATTTTCTGTAATTTGAAAATGCTTTTAAATCCCTTAAAATTGTATAGGCAGAGAAGCAGAGCAGAGTGATGTATCCTGCTATACCTTTCGGTAATTTTTTATTTTCTAAACACGAGTATCTGACTACCTATAAGACACACGTATAAAAATATAAGTACACTCCTATTTCACAGAACGAAAAGAAAGACCAATCTTCACATTCTCTTACCGTTATTTTTATTCCTATGATCTGTAATGTGGACAAGAGTCCTGTACAGTCAGCGTATTCAAAAAACCTTGACCATACTAAGGACGTTGCCTTATGCACGATGCAAATGGCGACATCTATAGGTACTATTATTATAAAGAGTTAAGTGTGTTTTTATGTAGGGGGATTTCGGAACTATGGATCCGAATGAAAATCCTTTCACTAATGGAATGCAACAGTATATTGCCGAGTGTCAAAGGATATACTTTATGTGATAACAAGACATTTTACGCGGACGAAGTCGCGTGTAGAATCTAGTCAATAATAAAGCTCTTCTCCATCAATTGACAAGTTACGACTTGAACGTAATCAAGTTCGAAGTGATTAAGTAAAGCTTTCATAAGCTGATAGGTAGTAGTAGTAGGTATATACTGTTGGTAGCTTAAGTATAATGTTCCCACTGCTGACACACACACCAAAACTTCGAAGACATGTGACATCTACCAACCCGCACTGGGCCCGCGTATTACGGCCCACTCCCTCTAACAGAGAGGAGGCCTGTCTCCTGGCTGTGGGAACGATAGAGGCTGATTATTCTTACTTCTAAGTACGAAAGACCGACGGGAAACAAACTTTTGAAATGAGATCAAATTATAAGTAAGTACCTAGAGAAACCTACAGAATTAAATGAAAAAATCGGCATTTAAAATATCTTCGTTCCACTATTTTAATATTTTGTTCGGATAACCTAAGAGGTTATCAGTCCTTGTGAATACAGCATCGAATTCTCATTTCTAGATTAAACCCGGGGACAAAGGCTAGGAGGGCGGCCAGAGATAAGCACCTAGGTACCCAGCAATCATTAAAATAATTAAAGTCTGGAATCGACTCTGAAAATACGTGAGTAATAAAATAATTTAGCTAAAAAGATTTCCGTTTCTACTTTTAATTTAGGTAATTTGTTGAATGCAACATTCAGCTCCAAAATTGATTTAGAAACTTCAGATTATACAAACATGTACTCGTTTGTGATTAATAAAATGTGTTAGTAAATTGGGTCAAAGATACACAACATCTGTAATGTAAACATTATGGACAGTATTCTCAGTCACCAATAAATGTTCAATACCTACTAGACCAAAATGTATGAAACAACGGACATTTTTTTCGTGATTTCAGAGTTTGTCTCACAATGAAAGTTGTTCATAACACCCTGTAAGAATTACGAGACGGTAAAAAAAATCATCCAGTAGGTATATATACAAAACAAAGTCGGGTTAGTTACACCATTTATAACTCAAGAACGGCTGGACTTATTTTAATGATCTTTTATTTGTTGGAATAACTATAATAACATGCGGAAAATTCACAAAAAAAAAATGAATATACCTAATTCATACATTCGTTCGTATTGATTCGGAGGCGACACGAAGTTCGCCGGGTCCACTAGTAATAAATAAAATTCAGCTGTGTCACCACATTCTGGCTCCTATCCAGAATAGGTGCTGCTCCCAACTAGTCTAGGTACGTCATCAATTCATCAAGACCAGACCAGGTCAACAGCACACAAGTGTACCTCTCAGTAAAACAAATCAATCCGGATATGGATGAGTGGTTAAAACCAGACAAGCAATGATCGACAGGCGAGGAGCAACAATGCCTGAAAAAATAAATCGAAATTGATAGAAACCAGCCGACGTCATTCCATAAGAACGACAACGTTATTTTTGTTTTTTATTCTAAAAACTGGAGCCTGAAAGTTTCGCTAGACATTTTATTGAATGTATTTTTAAAGCACGAATGACTTTTGAATGTGACTCCTTGTTTGACCCCGCACCCATTTACCCGTTGTTTGTTGTAATTTGCATAATCAATATGCAAAAACAAGCTATCCAAGGATTTATGACATCCTGAGCAGTGTTGCCTGCTATAAATTAGATGCTATTCATATCGAACGCCCATTATCACGATGGATGGCTACCGGACAGCGTACCTAGCCCATAAAAATACCGAGGAGCCATGTCGTTTACAAAAGACGGCCCCACTACGAGTCACTTAGGAATATACTCTGTGACTAAAACTTTCACCCTAATAAGCTTGTAAGTACCTAATATATTTTATTTTAAACTCTGTTTTTTAAAAGAAGTAAGTATGGTAGGATCAAGGACTTAAAAACACCTTCACAAAGGTTACAGAATTATAAGTGTTATTATATTATAATAATTTTTAATTATAATTGAACTGATAACAAAATCATAATATGTAACCCTTATAAATGAGTTTTTCAATGTGTTAACTCAAAACACTATTAAAAGTGTAACAGTACCTAATACTTATATCTGTAACCGATATGCGTTGCCAAAATAGCCGCAATCCCGACTGTATTGAGGCTATTTTGCCTTCGCCGCGTCTGTCTGTCCGCAGCGCGTTTTTGCGGTATCGTGCAATTATACCTACAAATGCTTATTTCTGCTACACATAACACATATAAAAGGTTATACTTTAATTCTGTAACATTATTGTATCTGTTACATTTAGAAGTGTTTTTCTTTCAAAACAGTTTTATAAAACTCGTAAAGGAACATTACTTGTCATTGTGATGTGATCTTGTTCACTTGTTCTCGAAACTGTAATTGTCTATAGTCTTCATTCATTTTTTTCCTTGTATATTTAGTATGTATATGTATTTATGTATCTATTATCTAAGATATGTATTTATCTGAACGACAACCCCATTTTATGTCCAGGCAAATCACTGTCCATTCCAAGGTTGCCTGGAAGAGATCGCAGAAAGCGATAAGGCCGCCCATTATATATTTTTAGTAATCGATTTATATATATTTTTTTGGTATGTATTTTTGTGGTGTACAATGTAGTATATTTAAATAAATAAAAAACATTGTTAAAACACTTATTACGGTTAGGATCGTCACATGTGGCGTTCTGTACTTTCTGCCTACCCTCACGGGAAGAAGCCATGACTTTATGTGTTGAAATTCCAAATAACGATACCTAAAAGACATATTAAAATGACCCGCCAAGCATCAAAATGTTCAAATGACACTAATATGGCACTCAAGGTCATAAGAGATCAAAACGTCCAAGGATCCATCCCAACTGAAAACCAATCTTTTCAGCGAAGTCGGGGACCTGTAAAGAACTGTTCCAAGGAACCGTCTCCCGACTGCAATGAAAAGATTGGTTTTCAGTTTTCCACTTATGGGCACAATGGCGGTTTAATTGCACAGTAAATATTATAATCCATTTAGTTTTGCATGTCCATTCAATACTAAAATCATTTAACTTGTTTTTAAGTTTTAGTTTTTTTTTTATTCACTTTTTGACAAGGCAGGCGTGTTTTTAATTTTCATAAACATTTATTTTTTATTTCATATCTACCTTTTAGTGATGAAACGATATTTTTGCAAACGCACATGTGCCACGAAAGATAACTTTTATTATTTAGGAAATCGATATTGCGCAAATAGTAACGCGAAACTATTTTTATTTTGGTTCATAAATATCGAAAATTATCCCAAGGGAACATACTCCCCGGATAAAAAGTGTATCATATGTGCTATGCCTGGTTATAAGCTATCTGTGTACCAAATTTCATGCAAATCCGTTCAGTAGTTTTTGCGTGATTGAGTAAAAAACATACAAACATCTTCACAAACTTTCACATTTTTAATATTAGTAGGATTATAGAAATAGATTTTGTCTCAAAGACGCAAGCGTGGAAACGAATAAATAAGCCAATTTTTTTTAATAAGTTTTTCTATCGGACTTTGAATAGTACCTACTGTTATATTTATTTAATTTCTTTTGTTATGTTATTAGTGAAAGAATGTTTATTGAATACTACTGTTATATATTTTTGTTATGTACTAAGCAAGTTCTAGACGATGATATGATAGTATCTATACAATAGCCAAACTTTATGAAAAAAAAAACGTATTTTTTCGTGAAACATGGCTCCCCCATTATATTTTTTTAAATGTTCACCAGCCTATGTTACCCGGGATAACGCAACGCTCCAAACGATACCACATATATTGGTTACGCCGTTTTGAAGTTATGGTGGAATAAAGAAACTCACAAACATACCTACATGAACCCTGAAATCATAACACTCCTTTTTTTGGTCAGTTGTGTAAAAAGATCAAAAGGTCCCAGGATCAAAGACGAAGACGTGACCCCCGGGTCTAAACGTGACGTTAAGCGAGAAAAACTCTCGAAACACCGTTAATTAAAACACTCGGCAAGTCAACCACTCACGTTCAAACTGCCCGATAAAATTAATAGTACTTACTTTGATTGCATAATTTATTTCATCGATTAAACCGAATAGGTAGGAACTTAGTTATATCGGCATCAGCTTCAAGAGAACCAGCGGCGAGTTCCGTATTTACACGAACTGCCTTCAAGCTGTCATCCGCAATCCTACCCAGTACCGACATATTGGAGCAAACAAAGGTAAGCATACAGTATACATACCGTAATCGGTATTCTATGTAGGTACGAGTATACTGTACAATATATTAAAGTTAAAGACTTTGTGAATCCATAGATAATATAAGCTCCGTATTGTGGCGAATGCGGCATTCGCTGTGGGTGTATGCGTTGCACTAGCTAACATTCCTGTTCTCCAAAGCATTCCTTCCATATCCAGAGTACATTTTACACTCCACAACTCCACATTCATTTTCTTTGAAGCTAATGTAACCAACGTAGTACTAACAGTACTAACTTAATATATCAGTACTGTATTCCATTCGCGTTAATATTTTACGGAAATGTAATATTAATTTGTGAAATGAACGTGAAACGAACGTCTCTAATTTTATTGTCTAGTGCTGCGGTTCTGACGGTCTGACCTCAGCGGTCAAGGTTAGCTGTCCAATTAGGTAATATCGAATGGGAAGACAAATTGTTCAACCGATTAACGATGCATTCTTGATCGTTAGCTCTCCTTCATATTCAGTCAGTTTCGAAAACTTCACTCGTTTAAAATTCAGTTTATTCCAATTCAATTATAGCTTTCACTTTTCGTATTCATTTTAACTGGTGTTTTAAATCAAGTTTTTATGCAATGGATGTGTGAATATGGAATGGGCGTAAAACATCAACCGCTCAGCTTTTAAAACTAAAACATGAAGTAGGTAAGTAAACCGTCGGCAAATTGAAATCACATATTGAGGTTGTTGATACATTGACCGTGACTCCCGACCGCAATAAACGATATTAACGTAACATTTATACATAAGCGATTTATTTACCAAAATTGCTATTATATTATTGGAGGGATAATGAGCTCATAATTAGCGCCTATTGTAATTGTCAAAATGAATGTCAAATATTCAATACAGTGTCAATTAAACCTAACCAGTAAATAGACCTTCGAGTGGTTTTTATGCGATTTGCTGATTCGGATAAGGTTTAGTGGCCGTTAAATTGCAGAAAGCAAAACATCGCCGTAAATTAAACTGGAATCTTGCATTGGAATTCAATTTTTTTTTTAATAATTTAGAAGCACCGCTCGTGGGGTAAACAATCATGAAGAGTCCTAAACCAACATAGTCTGGCGCAGCACGAGCGATACTTCTACGCGAATAAGCTTTAGGTCAGTGTTCCCAAGCGCAGACCTCTCCCGGCAACTTTAATTAGGAATTTAATTTCTCTCCTCATAGTTAATGTATTTGTACAACTTTAACCTTATTCTCGGAGGTTATCGCGACCCCAAATCACAATATTATGTTACTGTATTAGCACCGCAACACTCGGTTTTAGTTAGAATATATTCATACGTGTGCGCGGTTTAAGGGTGGCGCCAACGGGAATGCAATTTACTGCCCTCTGCGGAGACGTGGCGAACTTCTTACAACAAATATTCATTACTAAATTTTCAGTGTGATGTTATTCACACACACGTAGGTATACATATATGTTACTCTGTCGCCACTACATGTCTCCCTCCGTTTGCCGACTTGTAAACTGCGTACCTACCTACCTAGGTGTATTCATGTAAGCATCCTCAAGTACAAGGCAGACATTACGCATCTACAATATAACGAGGCACCTACATCCTTAAATGATACTAAACATAATCTACTTTATGAGGGTGCAAATGTAATAATTTCATTGTTTGAAATAAAAACTCAAAAATATAATCCTTTCAGAATTTTCATGCGTACCTAAGTAAATTTTCGTATGAGCACTTTCCAATTTAGAAATTCATGTAGCGCGTAATTAATAATAATAATAATAATAATAATAATAAGTTTATTAATCAAAAAGTAAAAATACAATGTGACGGATTCGGTGAGCCACAAACTGAGCATCGCTTGTATCTTGTGGCTCTGGAGTGAAATTTTACAATGTTAATGATTACAATACAGTTTGAGGACGTTGGATAGTTACAAAAGATAAGAGTTAAAATAAAATAAAATAAAATAAAACAAAACAAAACGTTTGTGCGATTCTGATCACAAAATAAAATAGTATTTGTTTAACATAAGGCTAATCACAAAATAAAATAGTATTTGTTTAAAGGCTTGTACTATGATGTGTGTATGTGTGTGTGTGTGTTTGTCTGTGTGTGTGCATGCTTGTATGTGTGTGGGTGTGTGTATGTGTGTATAGGTGCTATATCAAAGCTTCGGTGGCTTCGTATGATAATTTCAAAAGAGCTGAAGTTAGGATTTTCTTACAGGTAGTGGATGAGCAGTCTCTTAGGTCGCAGATTTTGCTAACTTTATTGTAAGTATTGGGATGGGAAAAATGGGTACAGCGTCTAGCTAGTTCGGATTTGGAATTTGGTATGGGTACTCTGAAGACGCGCTTGTTTATTATGTCCCTGTAATCAGGCCGATTTTTTATTGTTGCATGATATTTAAGCGTTGCTTGCAGTACAAATATTTGTCTTACCCTGAGAACTTGAAATTCATGGTAGACAAGGTCTGTAGGGAATCTGAAAGGTTTTTTTAGTGCGACTTTGATCAGTGCCCGTTGCGCCCTTTCTAGCGTTATAAATGTGCTCTTTCCAGCGCGTCCCCAAATGCAAATACAGTACTTTATGATTGACTGACAGAGTGCGAAGTAGACCATTTTCAAAATATCGATAGGGGTGCAGTTCCTGAGTTTTTTCAAGACGTGTATTAGTTTTCGTACTCTGGAGGAAAGGGCGAAAATGTGGGCTTTATATGTTAAGTTGTTATCTATGGTTATTCCGAGGTATTTTATCGTGTCGGTACGTTCAAGGTCTTTACATGCGCAGGGGTGGTGTGGCAGTTGTGAGGAAATGATGTGTTTCTGTGGACAGGTATGTATTTTTAAGGACATAGAATGAGAGGCACTGGAGGAGCCAGTTTTGGAGAAGGCAATATATTTACTTTTACTGACGTTAAGTGTCAGTAGGTTAGAGTCTAGGGATTGCCCTATCTGAGAGAGGCCTTGTTCCGCTAGTCGATAAACTCGGTCCCATGACGTGTCGTAGAAAACGATGGCTGTGTCGTCAGCGTAGGAGATCACTTCAGCGTTTCTAAGAGGGAGATTTACTACGTTATTAATATACAGCGTGAACAACGTCGGGCCAAGGGTACTGCCCTGCGGAACTCCAAACGTGATAGGGAGCAACCTGCTTTGGTGACTGTCTATTTTACAATATTGATACCGTGATGTTAAGTAGCTGTGAAACCATTTTAGAGGAGTACCTCTTATACCTATTGCCTCAAGTTTCTTCAATAGCAGTCCAGGAGACACGGTGTCGAATGCTTTTGCCAAATCAAGAAAGACACCAATACAGCGTTCTCCATTTTCTATGTGATGAGAGACTTGGTTTGTCAGAAGTGACACCGCGTCTTCGGTGGATCTTCCCCGACGAAATCCAAACTGCCTGACTGAGACAATGTTGTGCTTCTCTACAAAATTTACCAGTCGCTTGTTTACAATTTTTTCTAAAATTTTAGAGACTATACTCAACAGGGCGATAGGCCTATAATTTTCTGGCATGTCTTTGGGACCACTTTTGTAAATTGGGGACACTGCAGCAATTTTCCAGGAATCGGGAAAGACACCTGATTCTAAACTTAAATTAAAGATGTGCGTAAGTGGCTTGATTATACTCTCTCGGCAATTTAAGAGTAATGGAACTTTTACTTGATCTGGCCCTGGTGCGCTGTCTATTTTTAAGTTGCGTATTATATTGGAGACTTCTTCTTCGTCGGTCGGATGCAGAAAGAAAGATTGTGAGTTAGAATTTGGAGCTATGTGTGAATCTACTAGTGAGTGGTGAGTGGTTGAGAGTTTGTTTAAGATCTTGGCTGCGTGTTTTTCCCCGACAGAAACGAAATACTGATTGCAATTGTCAAGTGATGATGTTGGGGAAATACTGGATGCAAGTAGGTGAGATGATAAATTATGGCAAGTATTAGTCCCACAAATGTCTTTTATAGCCGTCCATAGTTTTTTTGGATTTTTCTGGTTCCCTTCGATTTCTTGTCTGTTGTGTAAGTTTCTAAGTTTCCGAAGTAGTGTGCACAGGTAATTCCTGTATCTGGTGTAAATTAAGTGTTTTGTTTCATCGTCAGGGTAGGCTTTGCATTCAAGGTGAAGCTTGTCGCGCTGCCTCATGCACCTAATTAAACCAGGAGTGACCCAGGGTTGGATGCTAAGCATTTTACGACTAATTTTAACATTTTTTGAGTGTTTGTCAGTGGCACGTAAGATAACGTCGTTGAAGTACTTTAAAGCGGTGTTTACACAAGATGAACTAGTAACTGAATCCCAGTTTGTATCAGTTATCTCACCGGCTACAGCGGTCCAGTCAGTTTTGACTCGCCAGCGTTTGTTGTTTTTAGGGCGTTCCGTTCTTATGGGAATACTACATAAGGCTAGGTCGTGATCGGTAATGGATAAGCTACAAACGAGACCAAAAGGTATTGCTGGTGATTTTATAAATATATGGTCAATACAAGCTCCGCATCTCGTTGGGAGAGTTATAGCAGGGGATAAACCGTGTGAGGCCATGAGACAAGCGTAGTTAGATACTTGGTTATTACTTAGGTCGTTAATGTTTAGGTTTATGTCGCCAGCCACAATCAATGTTTGTTGGTTTTTAAGATCAGATAGAGTGATGTCAAGGGAATTAAGAAATTGTTCTGTGTTTGTAAAAGAGGGAGACCGGTAAATAGCTAGGAGGCTTATATTGTTGTTGGTTTTTATTATCATACTGTCGGCGTCAGCAAGGTTAGATTCTTCAGTGACAATATTGCTGCTCCAGGCTGTTCTTGTGTAAATAACAATTCCCCCGTTTTTGTTTACTTGTTTAGATGTTCTGTATGCACTATATCCCTGTAGATCCTCGATAATGGAGCCGTCAGATAACCAACACTCAGTGAGCACTATAACGTCGATATTTGAGTCTAACCGATTTAGAGCAATTGCAAAGTCGTCAAAATTTTTCTGATAGCTTCTGATGTTGTATGTTAGCACCTTGATATTGTCTTTGGAAGCATTTAATATACTCTTGCAGTTTTCAAGAGATTCTACTGTGTGACATTCTATATTAAAGGTTTCATCTAGGTCGTTGGATACGCTAAGTAAAGCCATTTTTAAGTGATAAAAAATAAAGATGAAAACCGAAACTCAGTGAGGTGATTTTTTGTAGAATGTTTGTTGTTGCAAGAGATTTAATTTCTTTTATGTAACAGAAGATTCTTCCATGAGACGAAGTATGTAGAGTAGAATTATGTGAGTACCTTTGTAGGGGTGTGTGCGTTGGTATTAGTGTGAGAATTGGATAGTTAAGATGTGTGTATTTGAGTACGAGCCGTTGTAAGAATTTGAGAAAATTTAGTACAATAAACAAACAGTAAAAATATCTATATAGTGTAAAAATTGAAGTGAAACGTACCAGGTGCATAGGTACTAGCGCTTCTAAGTATTTGATCACAAACATTTTAAACAAGCAATTAATTTTTTTCAGTATTGGTGTTTTTAAATATATATATATATAATTTAACAGGTGGTTCAGTCTCTGCCTTCCTGTGTATTTGAGTTTTAACATAGTAAATAGTCGGTGGGAATATTTGACAATTATTTTTATAGAGAAACATAGCAGGTGCTTGTGTTTGTTTCCAAGCCCTTGTTTGTGTTCGAGCAAATTTAACGTAATAAACAAACATAAAAAGTATTTAAGAATTGTTAGGCTAATAGAGAAACATAATATATGCTTGAGTGGAAGCCTTTCTAGATATTCAACCTTTAGCATAAAACACAAATAATAAAAATATTCAGGAAATATAAAATTCAAAGTGAAACATAACAGGTGCTTACATAGGGACTTCCCTGGCTCGCTAAGCCTCTGTTTGTACTGTTGAGATGGGGCAATGGCGCGATAAGTCGTGCTGGTTCCTAATGGCGATGGCGGGGTTTCCTTCTTGCCTGCGAATATTGACAGTTCCATTTTTGATCCAGCAATACTTGTAGCCGCATTCCTTGGCACGCGGCTTTGCTGCTCGAAATAACTGCCGGTTTTCTTTGGTCAAACGTTCGTTGAAGTATACAGTCCTGCGGGTACCAGGTATTTCTAGATCACCACTAGAGAGGTTGCGTCTTAATTTCCCTGCGCGTAAGAATTCGTTTCGTTTGTTGCGACGCAGAAACTTTACTACCAGTGGACGGGGGTGTTTTTCTGCTGAGGCATTAGTAGTGTTCTCAGTGTTGTTGCTGTGGCGTGGCCCGGCTCTAGTTACGTATTCTAGATCGGAGTCTTCGAGATTTATGCCAATTTTTACTGCCGCTGAGAGAATGATGTGAACAGGGTTTTCGTTGGCAGTTTCGTTTACGCCTAGTATTTCCACTTGGTTTTTCAAGTAAGCTTGGGCGTGCGACTGTACTTGTTCATTAAGTTGTTGAATTGTGGACTTTAAGTAGGGGATTTCACATACTTGTTCCTCAAGCGCTTGGATTTTGGCTTCTGCACAGGCCAAGCTAGCCTCAGATACTTCAAGGCGTTGGTTACACAATGTTAGGTGTTCTGTGAGCGTTTTGATGTGATATTTGAGATCACCTACGTCTTCTCGTAGTAGTTTAATTTCAGACGTTAATTGCGTCAGGCTACCGGAGTCCGATGAAGTGGTTGGGGTATTGAATATCAAGCTGTTGCTGGTATTATTTGAGTTGTCAACGTGTTCATTTTGTTCAGGCGTATTAGAGTTTCTCGAGTTGAGCTTTTTATTTTGACAGCCCCTGCATAACCATGTTGCTTTCGCGGCCTCTGATAATTTGCGGAAGTCTGTTATTTTCACGCATAGAGGATGGTGACAGTTGTCGCATTCAATACATTTAATATAATGGCTAACTCTTAGTGCTTTAGCACAGGTAGCGCAGGTGTTTACCATTTTAAAGTATGCAATATGAGTCAGAATTACTCAGAATCAAAGATAATAAGAATAAGCGTTGTTGTTTACTTGTTTGGAGATGTGTTTATTGTATTCGTGATGGATCGGATGTCATCGGGCAGGCTCGGGAGCAACCGGCGCTTGCCGTCCTTCGGAGTAACGCGCGTGTGACAAGGACGAATTATTTTGATTTCGCGTTCCGTCTCTTTTCCGCAAGGGGGAGAAGAGCTTACCTCGGCACACGTGTGATATCGGATTATTATTAATTCACTTTTTTATTTTTTTTTATACTGCACTCCATAATAATTTTTATCACTTTAGGTTATGGGTCATAGTTCCTTGTAGTTTTTTGTATTTTTTGGGAGAGAATTGGGCACGTCCTCTCCTCAAACGCTCTAGATTGACACTCCTAAATTACTTTAGGCGAATCTGCGGGGATGCTGAATTTCCGAATTTGAAACAGGGCCGGTTGAATAATCAGTTAATTGAAGCTTCGATGTCAGTGTGTGACTGCGGTACGCAGTTCCGCAACAGAAAAACATGAGCATGAGAACAATAAGACTTTAATCAAAAATGTTTTTTAACTAATTCAATAGTTTTGCTCTCCCAAAACCGAAAAGTGACATTTATATTTATAAACTTCAACGTGGGCAGCAGTGGTCTGCCTGTGGTTATTGGCGTCACAAAGCCGAACCAAGCCGTCGCGTCGGGGTGCACGTTGAAGAGCCTCCTCGTGGCGCATCCTGGGCAACGTCGGCCCCAATTGCCCACCAGGTTTGGGTGGACAAGTGGGGCGGGCGGCTAATCTTCAACAGGCGGGGAAAGGTCACGGTTCCAATCATCGATCATCCTTGATGGTCGGTGAAGGGAACCGGGCTACGGACGGACGGTCATGCGTCCACTCCTCCTCTGCTTACAGAGGAAGGTGAGTGGGCGTAGACCGTCACGAGGCGGTTCACGCCGCTAGACCCACTACAGAGTGGGTGGTGGAGGGTGTCCCATGCCCGCGCTGCGTCTGTCCGGCATCCGGCGGCAGCGTGGGGACGCCGGGGCGGCGGTTGGTTTTGCCCAGCCGTCGGCCACCCCGTAATCTTGAATTCAATACCGGGGGTCCGGGCCACTGAGGCCCGGGCCGCGAGGTAGACAACCTCTATAAAAAATTACCCCAATCCCAAGGTCTAGCGTGCCGAGGGGATGAATGGCCGGAGGGAATCCGGTCGTTAGCGCAGCAAAGGGACCTCACCCTTTAAAAAAAGGAAAAAAGAAAAAATGGACAACACAGACGAAACAAAACTACCCCAGGTCGGTACCAGCTGCTCAGCAGCTGGAGAATCCGGCACGTTCCCTTCGGGAACGTCAAGCCCCCATTCGTATTCTGGGGGGGGCAACGAATGTGTTCCGATTGCCAATGGCAACAAGAGCCGAGGAGGCTCCTGTCCTTTAGAGGACCAAACTATGTCCGACCAGGACTCGCGCGGACGCTCCAAATTCTGGAGAAAACGTCCGCGCGAGGAAGACTCGGACGAAGCGGGGTCGATAGGTCGATCCGCGAGCGAGGAGAAGGAGTCGGCTGCCAAAGTGCCGACGGCGAGGAGGGGCCGAGGTCGTGCGGTGCAGCAGCACGACAGTGGGGCCAGATTTAAGCGGCCCAGCACTCCGGGTCCCTCTGGTGGGAGCGACACGGAGGGGCATCGCTCGGAAGAGTCAGGTCGCAGGGCGGCCCTCTCGGAGTCGTCAGACGGTGAGTCGGACACCGCTGGTGGCTCCGAGCAGAGGAAGGCGAGGTTTGCGGAGGTTGTGGCTGCCGCAATTAAGAGTGTGGCCTTGAAGAGGTTGCAAACCTCTAAGGACAAGGCCATATCCGCAGCCACGGCCTCCACTATGGCGGCAGCGGAGGCGGCGAGCTACGTCGGTCCTTCGGCCGGAGAAGTGGCCGAGGTGAGGGCGGAGGTCGCCCGCCTGACGGCCGCCATGGAGCTTCTCCGGGAGGAGAACGGGAGGCTCCGGGCGGACCTAGCCGGCCTGAAGGGCGCCGGCAGCGCGCAGGCAAGGGAGCCATGCCGGTCCGCCCCGGTGGAGAACCAGGTCCTGGACCTGGTTCGACAGGAGTTGGCGTCCTTCCAGGCGCGGTTTTCCGTCCTGGAGGGTATCGTCTTGCGCCCTCCCCTTGCGGCCAGGACGGCCCCGGGACCAAAGGCGGCCTCGTATGCGGCCGCTGCGGCAGCAGCCGCCCCTAAACTCGGGCCGTCTGGTCGGGCTCAGGCGCCGGCCAAAATGGCGTCGGTCGGCGGAGCCCCGGCGGCGACAAAACCGGCGGCGGCGGCGGCTAGCCGAGCCCCGGCGAAGGCGGCAAAACCGGCTCCGGCTGGCGGAGCCCCAGCGGAGCCAAAGCCTGCCGGCAAAAAGAAGGGCCGTACGGCAAGGAAGGTGGAGGGCCCTGATCCTGCGCTCCGCCTCCAAAAACCTCCCACTTCTCCCACGACCGACGCCGAGTGGCAGGTGGTCGGGGAGAAAAGAAAGGCGGCCAAGGCGGCCAGGAAAAAGGCACAAAGGCGGCGCCGCAAGGAGCGAGCCGTCGCAGCTATGCTTCGTGCCCCAAAGACCGCGGCTGTGTTAATTACACTGCAGCCGGACGCGGTCAAGAGGGGTGTGACGTACTGCGACGTGCTCACAAAAGCGAGAGGGACGGTCGACCTCCAAGCGCTGGGGATCACCGGGGGCCTCCGGCATAGGGTGACCGCCACTGGCGCCCGCATGCTGGAGATCCCCGGCTCGACGAGTGGCCCCTCCGCAGACGCTCTAGCTGAAAAGCTAAGGGCGTCCCTTAATGCGGAGGAGGTGCGTGTCTCCAGGCCCATGAAGTGTGCAGATATGCGCATTATGGGCCTGGATGACTCCGTCACGGAAGGGGAGGTGGTAGCCGCCGTCGTCAGGACGGGAGGGTGTCTGGCCGACCAGGTTAAGGCGGGCACCTTACGTCCTGACGTTTCGGGTATGCGAACCGTAACGGTAAGCTGCCCCGTGACGGCGGCCAAAACCATTGTGGAGGGCCGAAGACTTCTGGTGGGCTGGGTGTCAGCGCAGGTAAAACTGCTGGAGCCCAGACCTCTGAGGTGCTTCCGATGCCACGTGGGGCACCACGTTGGCGTCCAGTGCACCTCGGAGGACCGCAGCACCCTGTGTTTTCGCTGCGGACAGCCCGGTCATAAGGCCGGCTCGTGCAGCGCCGCGCTGCACTGTGTTGTATGTGCGGCTGCTGGCAAGCCGGCTGATCACCGGGCTGGGAGCAAGTCCTGCGCTCCACCCGCCGGAACCAGAAAGAAGGGCAGGCCCTCCGCCGCCGCCACCGTCGCCGCCGCCACCGTCGCCGCCGCCACCGCCGCTGCCTCTCAAGAGGCCCGGGAGGGGATTGTAATGGAGGAGTAACGGCTCCATTACGTCTCCTCCAGGCGAACATCAACCACTGCGCCTGCGCTCAGGACCTGTTGCTCCAGAGCGTGGCGCAGTGGTCGATCAACATCGCCGTGGTCGCTGAGCCGTACTTTGTCCCGCCCAGGGATGACTGGGTGGAGGACCTGAGCGGCTCAGTGGCCATAATTTCGTCGGCCGCCGCCGGTACCCCGTCCCTCGAAGATGTCACGAAGGGACAGGGGTGCGTAGCAGCACGGTTCGGAGAGATAGTAGTAGTGGGAGTGTACTTCTCTCCGAGCCGAACTCTCGCCGAGTTCCACAACTCTCTAACAGAGTTGACTGTCGTCGTCCGAAACCAGTCCTTCCCCGTGTTAGTGCTCGGGGACTTCAACGCCAAAAATTTGGCCTGGGGTTCCCGTTACACGGACATGCGGGGAAGGATGGTGGAGGACTGGGCTCTGGAAACAGGCCTGGTCGTCCTAAATCGGGGTTCTGTTCCTACCTGTGTGCGGATGCGGGGGGAGTCCGTGGTGGACATTTCGTTCGCCAGCCCCGCTCTGTCACAGCAGGTCATTGACTGGCGCGTCATGGAGGAGGTGGAGACCTATTCCGACCACCGGTATATCCGGTTCGACGTCTCCGCCCAGACCTCCAGCGCGCCGGTCCAACAGGCCCCGAGTGGTCCGCGGTGGGCGCTGAAGCAGCTGGACCGGGAGCTTCTCCTGGAAGCCTCAATCGTGCAGGCCTGGGTGTCATCACCAGACAGGCCTGCCGATATTGACAACGAGGCTGAGTGGTTCCGGGAGGCCATGTCCGAGATCTGTGACGTGGCAATGCCCCGAGTCCGGCCAGGATGCGCCCGACGTCAGGTGTACTGGTGGTCGCAGGAGGTAGAGGCGCTACGCAAGGCGTGCGTTGACACGCGACACCGGTACACCAGGCACCGCAGGCTCCGCATTCGCCCTCCGGATGCGGAAGCCACGGAGGCGGAGCTGTACGAGGGGTACAGAGCGGCGAAGACCGCCCTCCAAGAGGCTGTTCAGCGGGCCAAGAATTTGGCCCGCGAGGAGATGGTGGAGACTCTGAACAGAGATCCGTGGGGGCGCCCTTATAAAATGGTGCGGAATAAACTCCGCACCTGGGCCCCCCCGCTGACGCAGAGTCTCCGCCCCCAGCTGGTGGAGGAGGTGGTGAGCGCTCTGTTCCCTTCACGGGCGGAGCATACTCCCCCGCCCATGGCTCCGCCAATTGCGGTGTCCGAAGCGGACCACGCGGACGACGACGACATCCCTGAAGTGACCGGGGTAGATCTGAGAGTGGCGGTAGGCAGGCTGAAGGCCAAAAATACCGCCCCAGGGCCCGACGGCTTGCCGGGTAAAGCCTGGGCCCTGGCCTCGACGGCTCTCGGACCCCGACTGGAGGCGCTCTTAAGCGCATGTATGGAGAGGGGCCAGTTTCCACTCCGTTGGAAGACGGGGAAGCTGGTCCTCATTCGGAAGCCAGGGCGCCCTGCGGACTTTCCGTCCGCATTCCGGCCCATCGTGCTGCTCGACGAGGTGGGCAAGCTCTTTGAAAGAGTGATTGCGGGCCGCCTCGTCGGGCACCTGGTGAGGACGGGGCCGGATCTTGCGGATAGCCAGTTTGGCTTCCGCAAGGGGCGCTCTACGGTGGACGCCATCATGCGCGTGAGTGAGTGAGTGAACACGGATGGGTTTTAGTCAGTAAGAGTCTGACACTCCCTTCCGCTCCACCCAGAGCGGGAGGGGTCATTGGATAAAAAAAAAAAAAAAAAAAAACCGTCGCGTCGCTGCCCGCAAATCTCTGTAAGCGCCGCGCGCCGTTTTGAGTATGCGATTAGTTTTCAAAAAAATGTCGTGGCAGTAAACGAAATTCTGTTTTGTGTTTCAGAAATGGTTGGAGTCAAGCCTAAATATCAAGGCGTTGACAAAACGGAATGAAACAGGAAGCTCAGAAAAAGATATCGACAATGTATAGCGCCCGGTGGAGACAGTTAAATATAAAAATTTTTCTTTGAAATGGAACCTATGTGGGACGGTAAATGTTTCCGTGCGTTTTCATAAGTGTCTCGAAACTGCTAGTAATGCACACCGTATTTTATTTTTTACGTTTATATAAATTTTCTTTAGAGCTGTTTAACAAAACGTTGAACTTAAAAGTGACTTTAGTATAAGAAATGTTTATCTCTGGTGGAAATGATAAAGTAAATAAAAGTTGAGGCGCTTTACATAAAATGCAGTGTCTGGGGGGACTGAAGCGCACAACGGCCACTCTGCGTCGAGTGTTATCTCACTGTTTCTCATTCCAACGTAAACAAAAGAACAAAGAACTGTTAATTCAATAATCTGTAATCCACAAAAGTGAATACCTACGCGTTTGATGTTCGTGATAAGGATAAGCAAGCATCGATGTGCTGCACTTACGATTACTGATCAGATATCATTCGATACCTAACTAAAAGCTTGTTTATCAGAGCAGCTACATATGTTCACGGAGTTATTTTTATGTAGGTACGTAAACAAAACTACTTATGGATATCCCCATGTTTATGTTTGATGGATTATCCTGACTTAAAACCAAACTATAGTTCCAAAGCCAAAGCAAAAGATAATCCTTTTCCTTTAAAAGGGCTTTTGTTCCGTCGTCGAGAAAAAAGCTTTAAACCTTCATTTAAATTATATTGCCGAAAGAATATAAAAGCTAAAGCGCCAGGCTAATCTACTTTCCATACGACGGACGAAAAATAATTCTTTTAAATAAGAGGAATTGTTAATCTAGACCATTAACAATTCCTCTTATTTAATTATCACTGTTACGGTCGGTTTAAACGTTTACACTGGCAGCTCGAAAAGAAAATGCACAAGTAGCAGGAACAATATGTATAATAATGAAATGGAACGCAGCGCCTCTCGGATCAGCATTGAATGTATGCAGGCACTATGCGGGCCTTCAATTCTACTCGCGACTTTCTACCCGTTAAGAGAACATCTGTGCTCTGAATGAAAATTATTTGCCTATTGCAAATTAAATACGGCACAGTCGGATTGTTTCAAAGTTTGCCAGCAAGATTTATAAAATGGATACGCACGCGGAATGAAATTATTTCAGTTTTATTACGGAGGCAAAATACGACATAAATATGTACCTATCTATTTTTCGTTCACATTTTAGCAGTGAACGTAACGAAATATGAAGCGTTTTCTCTTCCGTTTCACTTTGTTGGTGTCGTTTTTCCCTAAGAATTCCTTGGTAGCCGGGATATTTTAAAAGACTTTCATGAAAAAACATTTTTCTGCTACTAAACTACATTTCGACCGATGGGCTTGCTACTTTTTATAAAACAGAAACCCATTTATGATTCCTTATATTGTTAGTACCTATATAAAGATAATAACTAATATAAAAGACTAATTTCCTTGGACATTAGGATAACAATGATCGTAACGCCCACATAGCTACGTAGTTATGTAAAGAGCCGTGTATGTAACAGACAATAACTGTTGCCTTTACGAGACAATATGTTGTAGATAGTTCAGTGAGCAGCCGACAGGTTCACAGCGGAGCATTCATCACGGCATGTCTTAACAGCCGAGCCGTGCAAAAATGATATGAATGATAACAGCCGTTGTTGTATGTTTATTAGACCTCTACGAATCCACTGGAGGTACGAAACTCCGTAGGCCGTGAGTTTCATAAACTTTTTCAAATATTTACACGATTCTTCAGTTTCTTTCACTTTTGAAAAACGTGACTGCTAAATCATTTAAAATTCATAAAGATTTCACGAAAAGATACATTAAGTATTTCAGGATTTTGGAGTAAAATACAGTAGTTAAACTTAAGCCGCCAAATTGTTTTCGCCAGGCTTCTTACAAATATTTTTATATTCCGATAAAAATAAATTCGTTGATTTATTTTATGATGATATTAAACATAATTAGAAAAAAAATTGAAGCGCGAAATTAAAAAAGGAAATGAGCACTGGTATAAGTAGGTACACTTTTTTAAAAGAAAATATTTTTTGAATAAATGTAAAAATATATTTTGCAATTGAATCTATCCGTTCGCCGCCAGCTGTAAATTCTAAACAAGATGAAACAAAGATGAGAGCAACAAAAGCGATGCTAAAATGTTATATAACGTAAGATGATGCAGAGCTGATGAGAAAACAAAACAGTAACAAATTATTGTAAAGTAAACAAATGGCTTACCGCCTTAGATGGGAAGTTTGGAGCCAACAGCCGACTATTAAAGTTTAGAATCTAGACTTGGAAAGTGTTGAGAACGAAGATAGCGAAGTCGGAGGAGGTCGGTAGCGCGGGAGGTACCACTCGGCGGTACAGCGGTACTACGCGACACGCGCTCGCTCGGGGTGAGTGGTGCGAGTGCGGCGAGGGTGCGAGTTCGTGTGAGGCGCGCAACCACGGCAGGTCCGCTCTCCAGGGCGGCTCAACTTGGAATCGGCGTCGCCCTCCGCCACGGTTATGTAACACGCGCGGCGTAGCGCAGCGCGGCCCGAACCCCGCTCACCCCGCTTTTAGGGAAAAGATGAATGAGTAAAGTTTCCTAACGGACGTTATTCCATGGATCGCGCTCGGTTTCAGATCGGCCCGCGGTTACATAAAACCTCCCGGCACATGCGCGCTGGCTGCTGAGCGCCGCATCATGACCACGCGTAACTAACATCGCGCGCGCCGGTGTTCCCGCCGTCCTGATGCCTACGTTTTATGGCCAACACATACATCACGCGCCCACCTACCTACCCTCGCTGGCAATAATGTATACTTCCTTTTATTCTATGCACAGTTTTATAACGTACTACGACCGTACCGTCATATTTCTCGGCAGCAACGTAACTATGACAGTACGTTCGAATTCGTAAGTAACGATATTTTATGGCTGCTGCCATCCAGAAAGGACCCTTTACCAGCAGCGTCATAATAAAAGTATTATTAATTAATGTAATTTTATCAAGGAAGCCACCCTTATTACAGTTTATATAGATCCCGTAGGTTTTTACTTTATGGGACTTAGGCAAATCTGCTAATACACCATGAAACATTAAAATATATAAAACGCGTGGATTTATTTTACGAGGAATAAATGGATTTTTAATTAATCACGTTGACTATAATCCATAGGTTCTATTGATGTTTGACGAACCCGTGTTACATCCCACTGAATAATTTTTATTCCCTTGATCCCACTAAATGCGAAAGTAAGTTTGGTTGTTTATTTGTTTATACGCTTTCACGCGAAAATGGCTGAACGGATTAAGATGAAATTTTACACACAGATGGTCTATAACCTGGACTGTTTTAATTCAGGTTAGGAAATGATGATGATATTTATTATTGTTTCATGTAAAATGTTTACCTAAATTAAATATCACAAAGTTCAGGCGATAACTTCGTATTTATTTGCTGAATCCTATTGGTTTACCTTATAATCGTCCGCCCCCTCTAAGCCTTAATCACATAAAGAAGTAGGTGTATTTCAAAACAAAACAACTGAATGGTACTATAATTAAGTTTATCGTGTGTCTTATGTTCAGTTGTGATCATTTTAGAGACTTCATTTAATTATCCGCTTTATACACTGTTTTTTTGTTATAATTTTTAGCTTTAGGGAGAACAAAATATTTTTTATTGTCTTTTTTAGATTATTTATGTAATTCGATACCCTATAGTTATTATATACAAAGTTGATTCTATGATTTTAATTGTAGCTTTGTAATTTTAGTAAGTACTTACAAAATTACCAACCCACTTACTAATAAACGTTGTACAGCGTCTGTATAGTTTACACAACGCTTTGTCTTCTTCTTTCTAAAGTCAAATTACTGATGACAGAAAGCGAGAAATCGGTGTGTAACTAAAAAAAATAATAATAATGTGTAACTAAAAATCTGATATAATACGTTTATTAGTAAGGGGGTAAATGTTTTTTTTCTTTCAATCAATCAAAAACATTAATTGCTAGCTTTTTCCCGCGGCTTCGCCTTAATGGAGTTCGGAAATTATCCCACGGAAACGTACAACTGGGATAAAAAGTATCCTATGCGTTAATCCAGGTTATAGGGAACGCAACACAACACTGTAGTCACAATTTCCACTCTCAGAGACGCCGACGCGAAAACCACACCACCTCCAAAAATTTGTTTTTTAAATTACTGTCTCGGTTGTTGATCTAGCAGACTGCTGAGCATCGAGCCAGGGGTTCCATCCCCAGGTCAGGGGCAATTAGTCATTAGCAGGCCAGTCTAGATTTGTGCTCGGTCTGTGGCAATAAGCTCGCTGCACGTGTTATTTATAACAACTGGCAAAACGTCGGTGTAAACTTATAGTTATACCGCTGCCAGCTCCTTTGGGGGAGCACAGTTCTGAAGTTATGTCATTTTATATTCTTTGGCTTCATAACCTCGTGAGCACAGCGCATTTCACGTGCGCGAAATTGTTTAGAAAATAGCGTGGGCGGGTTACATGAGTGTTTTCGCTTCACCATTGAGAAATTTTGTAAAGGGATTGTAGCGGCGACACGTGGGTCGAGGGTCATGGAAATATAACTATGGAAGCCTTTGTCAAGCTATGAACTTCTTCCGAAATGATGATGATGATTAAACTCAAAGCATTTATTTTATTTAAACAATTTACAGGCAGTTTTAAATTGTCAAGAAGTCGGTCAGTCAGAAAATGTGAAGCTAGTTGCTTATTCCAAAGCGTATTTATTTTACGTAAGTACACACATCAAAAGTATCTAGGGATCAAGTAAGTTTCAGACTTTAGAATATCGCCGCAATTGAGGATTAGATATTATTTTAACTTTTTTGGATCGTAATTGATTTTTTTAGATAGTTTCACTATTGAGTAAATAATTTTCTTTAAATTTTAATTAAAAATAGAAAATCAACTGTCAATCAGGATTCCTATAAAAGTCGGTAATAGCGTTTTTTACAAAACCATCGTTATGGAGCGACCACATCATTTGACACGAGAAGAGATGATGAGAGCCGTCGGAATGTTGCAAGCTGGTTCCAGGCAACGTACTGTGGCTGTCGCTCTTGGCACTACACAGAGTGTCATAAGCCGCCTCTGGACACGCTATCGTATCACATAGATAAGTACGCAAAAAAGCGTAACCCCGTCCCGTCACGTAGTCGGTTAAATAGTGTATGACACTACACATTACTAGGTATTTCCCGGTTATTTAACAGTTTCTTAAACTATTAATTCGATGATCGAATTGGTTTTTATTACCTCGCAGTAGGTGCGAAAAGTAGAGTATTCTCCTCGGGAGTGAAGGTGTCTTCGTCTTGGGAGAGCTTGAATCCCTCACTGCACTCAGGATTCTAGACTCACAGAGCTCCCTCGCTGCGCTCGAGACTCCTTCGTTTAGTTCAGGAATCAAAATAGCGCCCACAACAATAAGACACTACTTGGTGAATAATCTACTATCATGTATCATTGTAGTAATAATTTTTAAGTTAAAGAACGGCTCGCCAGCACACAAATAAACCCTGACAGGTTTTCGTTGTATGGCTAAAATGAATTTAAAATAGGCTAACGTCTTGTGTTTTAAAAATAAATAAAAAATAATAACATCTAAATATTTTGAAGGAAATTTATTTCCCATTGATTGACGGCACGGTTGGCGCAGTGATTGAGCGTTTGACTGCTGCGCAGCATGTCGCGTATTCGATTATCGCACGGAACAAATATTTGTACGACCTACAAGTATTTTTTCCGGGTCTGGGTGTTTTATCTATAGTATGTATGTATTTACAAAAAAAAAATGTATAAAAGTAGTTTATCAGCCATCTCGTTACTATAACACAAGCATTAGGTTGCTTAGCTTGGGACTATATGGCGTTGTGTGAAATGTTCAAGGATATTATATTATTATTATGTTTGAAAAATTCGTCTGCTCTTTTTCGAAACCTACTGATGAAATGACAGATTTTCATGACAGCCTAGACATAAATTATGACGACACCGCTTTCCTACGAAACCAAAGCTCGTAGCATGGGTTTGCTACGACGTAGCATGTGTATTGACATGCGCTACGACGTAGCACATTTCAACAGGAACAAAAATCATAATTCTGATTACACAATGCAGACGTCAAGTGGTCTCATTTGCGATAACAAAAAAGTTTCTCAAGAATTTGTAAATTTCTTTATTACTGGGCACTCAAAACAACTGAAACCTTAAATTCCTCGCCCTCGCTCGCTTTTGATTTAGTAAGGGCGAACGTTTCAGCCTGCCCGATTGAATTTAACTTTACGCATATTAACCCCATAACAGTAATTAAAGTTTTTAAGCAAATTAAGATCAAATTGACCGAAGATCTTTAGGGAATGTCTATTAAGGTCTGTACCTCCATAATTGAGACTATTGCGCCTTACTTAGCCTTAGTATTTAATTCGTGTGTGGATCAAGGAGTCTTCCCCGATTTAATGAAATACTGTAAGGTAATAAAACTTTACAAATCGGGGGACAGTAAAGACACCAATAATTATAGACCCGTATCCGTGTTGCCAGTTTTTAGCAAGGTGTTTGAAAAGATAATGCTCAATCTTTTTAACACGAATAAAATCCTTCACGATCAACAGTATGGTTTCACCAAAGGACGCTGTACGACCGACGCTGTGTAACCTTATTAAAACACATTTTTGACGCGTGGGAAGGGGCTTAAGACGCCATAAGAATCTTTTGTGACCTCTCCAAGGCATTTGATTGCGTCGATCACAAAACCTTGCTTTTGAAACTTGATTATTACGGACTTGGAAAACTTGCGCTCAGTTTAGTTAGTTCTTATTTAAATGAAGACAACAGCAAGTTCAAATAAATGGTGTCAATTCACGTGGTTTAACAGTAAAAATGGGTGTGCCACAAGGCTCGATATTGGTTCCTTTCCTCTTTTTTGTGTATATTAATGATCTACTCCATTTATTAAAAAATCAACCACAAATGGTGTTATTTCCTGATGACACTTCCTTAATTTTTAAGGTAAATACACGTGCTACAAATTTTGACGACGTAAATAATGCCCTACTGCATTGCTTTGGTTCACTGCTAATAATTTTGGTACTAAATGGAAAAAAAACTAAGTGATTTTCTTTACCAAATGTCAAGGGTAGTGATTGTGAGATAATATTGAATAACAGAAACAAGAATTCGTCGATAAAACTGTTTAGGATGGCTAAGTTCAGCGGCTTATGCTGTCAGAAAAATCCGTCAATTTACTGATGTAGATACCGCGAGACTAGTCTATTTTAGTTACTTTCATATCTTACGGTATTTTACTTTGGGAACGGGCTGCAGACATCGATTCTATTTTTATTCTGCAGAAAAGAGTCATCAGAGCCATTTATAATCTCCGCAGGCGCGATTCTCTAAGGGAACTGTTTATGGATACTAACATCATGACGATGCCTTGTCATTATATCTACGAATACGTATTATAAGTCAGGGGATTACATCGCTGATAAAAATGCCTGGCTCAATGCTGGTCCTGCTCCACAACCACAACTAATTGATTAACACTTGAAAATACTGTTGGAGCTGCTGAAGATTGTAAAACTATCTTTGCATTGTATAAACTCAATTTCCTTTGTATTGTATAATTGCATAGCACAGATGTGAGTTCTATGTACTATAGAGCTACTATTTACCGGGTAATATGTCTTTCATTAACTTAAATGTGCCCTGGCGGCTGATAGTATGTCATGCTCACTAAAATGTCTCGCTGACGGTGACGTGTGTCTATTCTATCATTTAGCTCCCTTTAAAATGGTTGAGCTGAATGATGCTGATCTATGCGTTATGTTCGTGAACGGGCGCCGTCAGTTGGGGCTGGTCATCACTTAGCTGCCTCGACTTATTTTTAATTATTTTATTGTTGGATTGTTGTTTTGTTATGTACTATTTGCTGTACTATGGACGCTTTTAACGCGTACGTCTTCCTTTTTTATACATTGTTCTCAATTTCAATTATAAATTCAACATTAATGATGTAACTAATATATTTGTAAAAAAAATAATTTAAAAGAGTGTCCATGGAGTTTCTTGCCCGTTCTTCCCCATAGGTACCTACGCTTTGGAATGGGCAAATAGCTTCATATTATTTTACTGACCGACTTCTTGACAATTCGGAAATGCCTGTAAATATTTTATTGAAATAAATGCTTTGAGTTTGAGTTTGAAACGGGTGGCAGCCATTGGCAGCGTCAGTACTGCTATTCTCTAAAAAAAACTCTCCATGAAAACTGAGATGAGGTGAGCGTGAAGTGAACCGTCAACGCTACCCATCCCTAGCATCAGGTGAAATGACAGCTCACTTCAAGCTCACTTCAACTTAGTTTTTCCGGTGACACACAGAATATATCGACAGGTCTACTTGTACAGATGATGCATTTTCTTACTAGTGACCCGACCCTGCTTCACACAGTTTTTCGAGTAGACAAAGCAGCATTTATTAAATTTATTTAGCTTTATTATAATAAATAGTATTAATGCACATAAACATTAAATAAAAAACATTAACACGTTGAACGCCAAAATTGGCACTTATATTTTGCCGTTCAGTCCACATCGCAATTTCCATGAAGCATTCACAGAAATTCTTCTACTAGAGTCGCGATGCGCCTGTCTGCGGGAGCCTTATCGTATCGTATCAAATTAGTTGTATTATGTTTTCAACACACTATCTACTGAAGAATGTCATATATTTTTCTGATTTTGTTTACAGTAGTCGATCATATACTTTTAGGCATTAAGTAGGTATAAAACTTGCGTTTTTTGCATTTAGGTCCTGTAATCCGAGAAAATTAAATTAAATTTCTTTTATTTTCAATTTTCATCTCGCAATGCGGACCAGCCTTTATTTCATAGAACATAATGCTGTTTTATTTTTGATTTTATCTATTGAGTGCCTTATTCTATTCTTTAATTGTTTAATAGCCCTTATTTAAGCGTTTATTTACCATGCAGTATGAGGAACATTCTCCTTTTCAATTCGAATGTATTTTAAACTAATTTTTCAAGCTTTGTTACATCTTGTACTTTGTCGGTTTTTTCTTCAACTTGTAAGACAGCAATAAGTTTTTTTTTTTTATTTGCTTATTTTGTTTCCCACTGCTGGTCAAAGGCCTCCTCTTTTTCCTCACAAACCTCTTTTTGTGCACTCCCCATGCGTCCAGTGAGTGTATCTTTACCTATCTCTCGCGGTGCATGCGTGTGACGCGGCCAGCCCACTCCCACTTCACAACACATGTCATGGAGCAAAGAAAAAATTATTGAAAGAAAAGTTTGAAATGAGTTGAAACAAATGAGTTGTAAATGCAAAAGCCAGTCAGTTACATCAACTCACACGTGGTTGGTTTTTCTCTAAAAGGCGCTCCATTAACTCGGATAAAGCCAAAGTATTACATGTAAGTAGTTTGAAAGTAGGTGCCTACAAACTTATCGAAGAAGTTAAAAACAATATCAGACCATTGTGCATTTTTGACCCGGTACCTCGAAGTACGCGTCCATTATTGAAATGTGTTTCGAAGGTTTAGGGTTAACATTTCACCCAAATGTATGGGGGAAAAAAGTTATTCATTATTAACACCCACGTTGGGCGCCAACGTGACGGAAGACGAAACGTGGGGAAATATTTAAAAAATAAAGAAGTTTAAAGAAAAAGGGTGTGGGTAGGTCGACGTGCTCGGTAGGTATACATATATTTTGATTGGTCCTACTCTAAATGGAAGACAAAGTATTCAAAACTGTTATTGTTCCTGCATACACGACCCGGTACTGTTGGAAGCTGCGCGCATGTCGCGAGTGTGGTGTACTTCTTATCGTGGGCAAGACATCAGGAAGGAATAGATACACCAGCAAGGTTTTTATACGATGTTACGATTGATATAGATGATGTTGAATAAAATGTGAAAAAAAAAGTGTTTTACTTCTCATTATCCTGCTTAACTGTACCTACTTAACTCTCTAAAAATAATGTAGGTAGGTAACCATTTTCAGATTTGTTCGGGGATTAGGTACTAATAAACTAGTATTTTTAGAAATGGGTGCTTGGAATGACGCGGGGAAAAAGCTCCTAAACATTCTTGTAACTTTTTAGGAAGATACATACATACATAATCAACCTGTAATGTTCCCACTGCTGGGACACAGGCCTCCTCTCAGTGAGAGGAGTGGGCCGTAATCTACCACATTTTGTAAGCATTTTATATATTTAGAAGGATAAACAAAATTTTTTTTTTTTTACGTTTTCTATACTTTTGAGGAATGCGACTTATCTCATTGGGTAGTTTTCATGGTTCTTTTACATGCTCCGACTAGTTTCGTTAATGTTCGCTGGTGGGTCACAGAGTCACAGGTCCGAACAAAATGCCCATTTACCCAATTGGTCATTGTTTTTAACTTGATAGATATTTTCTGCCCTACTTTCGAATTAATTATAGGTACCTACCTACCTATTATTAATTGTACTAGTAGGCTAGTAGTTAAGACTCGCACAAAGGACTTAGTCGGTTTACAAACATTCCTCCACCAACTAGTAGGTAAGTCCTGTATTCAAAGTAGTTTCCCGACATAACAATCTTAAATAAATCGAAATCCCATTACGCAAGCAAGCCAGTTACGACTTACGACATCCGAATTTACCCGTTTAAGAATCAATTTTAAATGGTCAAACTAGTGTATTTGGGTTCTGAAAAAATATATGTCATGGATACATCCTTGTTTGAGGGTTTATGGTTCAAAACATGATAAATTGTAAAGTGCCCAATGAAAAAAAATCCGAAACAGCTTCGATTTCTAAACCATTTTCGGTTTCATTTCCCAATTACCGCACAAAATAATATGAAAATTGCATGTACCATTAGGTATGCTCCTGCTCCACAAACTTAGGTGAAGCCATAGGTACTAGGTAGGTCCTGCAATATACGCAAATAGTTAGATACAGAATAAAGCTCAAGGTTTAGCTCCAAAACATCTATAATTGTAGCAAGCAGATGACAAAAGTCTTGCACATTCGGGATAGCACGTTACCTCAACTTTTGTAACTAAATAAATCGTCCATTGCGTTAGCAGTTTCAGGTATGAAAATGTCCCTTATGACGTGTAGCGCTATCTAGTATCATGAATAGTAAACAATATTGCCATCTAGTGCCGATTAAAGTGCGAACAATAGGTACATCTCGCTTGTAAGTGATAGCCTTAACTGAAAGATGGCGCTTTCTGAAACCGGAATGCCTCAACAGTTGGATGCGCCTTATCATGCTAATACAATCCTGAAATAATTTTCATTCCGTCATGAGCCGGATGAGGTTTCCCATCGGCATAAATGACGAACTTCCATCAAAACTTAGCTGCCGTCTCCACGAGCGAAAGAGTCGTCCACGTATTTCTATACACTCTCTTAGAACGTGTCTCCACACGGAGATATTATCATCGCGGCGAAAATTTAGATGGCACGGTGAGACTATCGCCACGATTCTCTCGCTCATGGAGACGGAACCTTACGGACGAATTTTCAAAAGTCTTTCCTTGGTGCTCATCTTTGTTATAATTTTTAAGGCACTCTTGTGCAAAATGTGATAGTTATAGGCTCATCGGTTTAGGTTGTGCCTTGTCTGTCTGTGAATTTAAGATTTTGTTAAGAAGATTGCATACTTATTAAACTTTAGTAGCAAATACAAATCAAAGATGAAACACTGCTCACTGGCTCCGACAACAGTAGGTACGTAAGGGTTATTATAAACTGCATTCGCGATTTATTTACCAAAAATGTTAACAAATATGAGTTTATAGAAAAATAACTTTAAATCCTACACAATAAAGTTCAGTTTACGATACAACTTTAAACATTTTCATAACTTTTTCAATAGTGCTAGGCACTCTGAAATCAACTTAATGATCATTAAAATTTGATATTTGTTTAACTTTAAATAATATTAATTTGAATAGACTTTAGATAAAACTAGAGCGATAGGGTATCCATATAAACTCACGCATTGTTCCCACGGAGCTAGGCACCTGCTACGATCCTTACATACTCCTTTTGCTACGGTTGTACCTGCATAGGGTCAAAATACATACATGTCGTAAAAGGGTATAGTTATACCTACCTAATAACTATGAAATATCGAGATCTGTTCGCAAATACAATTAAAAATAAAATTTGTTAATAATTTATCATTCGCGAAATGTGGAACAAACGATTTTATATTACAAGGGAATGTAACACGTGAAGTCACGCACTAACCTATCCACGGATGTAAACTCATTTTATTTTAATATTACTTTGCATACTGTATAGTATAAAGAACCACGCTTTTCTAACTAAACAGACGGCTGTGCTGTTGAGGAGTTTGCTGCGCCACTTCTTCTCCCTATAGCTGAATGGTAGGTTTAATGGTACATGCAATAGGTAGACGTTTATATCGGTCAACAGGGGGCCTAAAAAGGCCACTTTGGCAGAATCATAAGACAATTCTTAATACGCAATTTCATCTTTAAGACAGTTTTGTATGGAGATTCGTAATATGCTATAGGTAGATACACCTCTGCCTAACCCTTCAGGGATATATAGGTGTGAAACTGTCAAAGTAATAAATTGCGTGATATGAATTTTATGATTCTGCCAAAGTGGCCTTTTTTAGGCCCCCAGGACCTTATCAAATACAATATACCGTATATACTTACCTACGTCTTACCGTATTAGACACGGACTCCATAAAGCACTGGAAGTGGTGAGCAGACTATCTTATTTAATTTTGACGTTCGAAAAGTGCTGATTCTCATCCTTTGAATAAATGACTTTAGATTTGATTTTATAAAGCCCACAAACGTAATTGATATCAACGAGATTCACTTCCTGCCTATTTTATTAGAGTTAACCAAAATATTTAAAACATAACTCTAGAACTCCTAGAGCTGTTCTCAAAGCAGCATGTTTTCATCAAACCTACTCAAATACCTCTAATAAAAAAGGAACAATGGGGGTCAATTTACGGGGTTTTTCTACCGAATCGTAATTTGCGTGTCCACAGTAACTTACCAGCCGAAATGGGACAATGAACGACCTGGGATCGCTACGATCACACGAGCGGACCGATCTGGGCCAAGGGAAACACTTAAGTGTTTGTTTTTCTAGAGAATTGAGCTGAATAATTTGGACGGTTTAATTAAAGCCAGGGTGATCTAGTGGCATGAGTAAGTATGGCTTCGGTCACTTAGGTAGGCAAGTAGGTAGGTATTATTGTTCCGTTAATTTAATTGTTTCGTCTTTCAGAATGTTGAGATTTTAGGTTTCACGGTAGCACTCGTTATTTTAAGTACAAACAATATTTAAAAATTGCTAATTATCTCAGCAAACCTCATTGTGGGTAGGTTAACCTAAACCTTCGATGAATGAGAACAAAGGAATATGTATTTATTTAGGTAACTACCTACCTTCTGGAAACACTAAAACAAAAATGAACTACAGTCCTTTTACACCCTATATTACCTCTGAATTTGCATCACACTGATCTCTTCTCGTTGCTTTAAAGTTGCCGTCAGAGACAAAATAACTGCGAAACGACAGCACCAAACTTAACTTGACAACGTCTCAGAATTAGCCAAGTTTAGGGCCCACAAATTTTAAAATTCCTCGTGCCGTCGCGTCGGCCCGAAGAAGAAGACCTTGATTTAGTCCGACACATAGGTAGATAATTGCTGCACTAACAACTAACACACACACTAATAACTTCACGAACTAGAAGCACAGCGAGCGTGCAACACTCCGCATCACTTGAGACTAATCACTTATCACTCACGCGTTACGGATTGATTAGGTACCTACGCACTGAACTCTATTCAAATATTAGTGCCGGGAGTTGGGGCTAAACTGCTATGAAGGAATTTTTTGATATTATTGTAGGTATTTTAATCCCATTATTAAAATAGGCAGGTAGAAAACCTAGTTTAATTCCTTAGAATTAGAAAAAAACCGCGGTTTGACGTGTTTTCGAACGAATGCATTGCCCATCATTTTCGACGTCACCTTTGGACCAACTAGCCAAAATTTTTCCTATATGAACTAGCCAGTGAGCTCATAATAAGTGCGATGAATAATAATAGTAGATTATTTACTAAGAGGATAAAGCAGTGCCTTACATTGGGCATGAGTTTAGATAAAAGTGTGTAGGTAGGTACAGCATGTGATTGTGCAGTTTCGCACATACTTACTTAGGAATTTCCCGGTTATTTAACAGTTTCATAAGCTACTAATTGAAAATCAAATTGGTTTTTATTACCTCGCAGTCTGTAGGTGAGAAAAGTAGAGTATTCTCCTCGGGGATAAAGGTGCCTTCGTCTTGGGCGAGCTAATTAGTACCTAATTAGGTACATAATGAAATTATTTAGTAGGTATAGGTGTACCGTGTAGGATTAGGTTATCCAAGGATATAAAGATTAGACTACGAAACAGTGTTTCTAAAGTGTTTCGAAAACACTCAATTTGTCCAGGGAATCTTCCTACGTTTATAGTTTTAGTTTTCAATAACTTCATGTACCTACTTAGCCTGTTCTGAAGATATCGCAAAGCTATGTAAAAAGTACCCAGAAGACAGTAGTTCTTTTTTTTTATTTAGTTAATTTTTAAACCACTTGTTTAAGTTAAATCACGGGACTACTTAAATAGCTACCTACATAATTATTACATGTCAGTTTTTATATTCAGGAGAGCAGATATTGCTGTAGTACGACTTAGGCGCTGGTATCTACGTTTAACGCAACCTTTATAATTTTTTTTTTTTCGCTGAGTAATGACATTACGCATCTCCGCTCGTCGGGGGACGAGACGGAGTATGTGGGACTCCCTGCCAGAGTGGCAGTATACCCACTAAAACACAGCGGTGTTCCCTCGTCGCCGTGATGGGAGGGTCATGGGAAACCGGCTCAGTCTTTACTTCCACGACCCTCCCGGCGCATGCCCGCCTAGCTGGCGGGCCAGCACCTGCACCAGAACGAGAGGAACCCGTGCCGCCGCTCGAGCCAGTCCCGCAGGACCGGCCCGAGCGCGTCGAGGGTTCGGCGGCCGAAGGCTGCGGTGGCGAGGTCCGCCGTCCAATGGACGACGATGGCGTCCCTCGCCTCCTGCAGGACGGCCTCCCGCTCTTCCGGGGCGGGGCGTTCTCCTCTCGCCCTCCGCCCCGCCGTCCATTCGTGCACTCTGGCGAGCACCCACGCCTCGAGCTCCCAAGGCGGGGTGCCGGCCAGAGCGCACGCCGCTGCACAGCCGACCGTGCGGTAGGCCCGCGCAACCCGCTGAGCTATGGCCCTCTGGGGCGCCCGCAACGCGGCGGCGTTCTCCCTCCTTCGGAGGGAGTCCTCCCAGATGGGGGCCCCGTACAGGGCCATGCTCTTCAGGATGCCGGCGTAGAGTTGCCGGCATCGTGCGCTGGGCCCCCCCAAATTGGGGAGAAGCCACGACAGCGCCCCCGCTGTCTTCAGCAGGCGCGCCGACAGCCCGCTAAAATGCGGGCCGAAGCGCCACCTGCTGTCGATCACGAGGCCCAGATGTTTCATCTGGGCCTTGATCTCGATCCTGACGCCCTCCACGAAGATGTGGGCGTCAGGCGGGGGGCGCTGCCGAGGCCCGTGGAACCACACGGCCTCGGTCTTGTGCAGCGCGCGCCACCTTCAGACCTAGGCGGCGGATCCTCGCTGCGACCAAGGATCCGCCCGCCGAGGCCAGGTTGGCCGCCTCCCTGAAACTCTCCCCCCGGGCGGTGAGGAGAGTGTCGTCCGCGTAGCAGATGACACTCGTGCCTCGGAGGAGAGTTCCCCGCAAGAGCCAATCGAAGCCGACGTTCCAGAGGAGAGGTCCTAAGACTGACCCCTGCGGAACGCCGGCCTTGGCGGGATATCGCCGGACCTGGCCAGTTCTGTCCACCAGGAGGATCGCCCGGTCCTCCAGGTAGCTGGCCAGCAGACTGCGCAGGTATCGAGGCACTCCTTGGAACCGAAGCGCCTCTAGGATGGTGGAGTGGGGAACAGAGTTGAAGGCGTTGGCAATGTCGAATGACACCGCCAACACTCCGTCTCCCGCCTCCATCGCCCCCTGCACCTGCCCCTTGAGGCAGGCCAGCGCGTCCACCGTCGAACGCTCAGCCCGAAAGCCGAACTGAGCGTCCGACAAGTCCGGTCCGACATCCCGCAGATGGCTCTTGACTCGACCAGCTATTATCCCCTCGAACATTTTGCCGACCTCATCGAGGAGAACGATGGGCCGGTATGCCGAGGGGGAGTCTGCTGGGCGGCCCTCCTTGCGAAGGAGGCACAGCTGCCCCTCCTTCCACGGTTTCGGGAACCTCCCAGACGCAAGGCATGCGCTGAACAGGTCCCGAAACCGCTCCTTCATCAGAGTGGCGGCGATCGCCACCACCCTGGCGGGGACGCCGTCGGGCCCTGGAGCCGTCTTCTTGGCGCGGACGTGGAAAATCGCCCCGCCAAGTTCCGACTCCGTGACCGGAGGGGCCTCCTCTGCCTCCTCGTCCTCCAGCGGGGCTCCGCGCATCTCTGGCGGGGTGAAGCTGTCCCTGCGCGGGAACAGGGACCGAACTACCCCGTCCAGAAACGAGGGCTCCAGGGTCTCGGCAACCGGGGGGCCAAAGGGGCGCAACTTGTTGCGCGCTGCCTTATATGGCCTCCCGTAGGGGTCGTTGTCGAGACCCTCCAGCAGCTCGGCTCTCGCAGTCTCTGGCGGCGGCGATAACAACATCAACCTATAACCTTCCCACTGCTGGGACACAGGCTTCCTCCCTGTGTCTGTGTGAGGGAAAGGGCGAATATCCAATACGCGGGCCCAGTGCGGGTTGATAGATGTCACATGTCTTCGAATTTTTGGTTCTAGGACATGCCGGTCACGATGTTCTCCTTTACAATTTTTGAAAACAGTGGTGATGAAATATATTACAGTGAAGCACGTAGCTGGGTTCGAACCCATAACGTACAATTAGTAAGTCGAGGCCGCGGCCGTTACCACTGGGCCACTACTGCCCTGCTCTAAAGTATAGGTACGTACTGGTAATAAATTGGGCATAAATAACATACATAATAAATTTTGATTGTGCACCATGGTATTGATTGCACCCGGGCGCTACATGCGCTAGAGCCGGCGCTAGCTAAAGTATAAAGTAAACGACTCCCATTTTGATCTAGTTATTTAATAAAATGATTATTTTCTAATTAAATAAATCTTAAATCAACACAAATTGATTTCTGTATTTTTTTTAACCTTTATTGTGTGCCACTGCTGGGCTCGTCCTTTTTTCTTCCAAACCATGTCTTGTGTCAGTTAAGCGCTCTCTATATTGGCCACAGAACATAATACTCTCTAACGAGAGAACATCACCACCACGTTCGCCGTGGTTTACCTCGACGGTGTTCTGTAGGTATAAATGTTTTTTCCCAAAATAGTTGGGTTATAGGTCCCTGGACCAATAAAACAGCAGCGGGGTAGGTTTGAACACACTAACAGTTCGGCAGTTCAACATTCATTGCATTATTGACGTTGCGGATTTTATCGAACATAAACGGTCTTATTACAAAAAAATGCTAAAGTACTGGTTTAAACCAAGACTAAAAGGTCTAGGATTGTGACGGTATTAATGATAGTACCAGGATCAAAATGTGTCCCGATTACAAAACGAAGACTATCTGAGGACCTGCTAGTACCAAAGAAGATCCATGGTTCAAATAATATCCACAGATAAGAAACAAAAAAGGCATTCTTTCATTCGTTCTTACAGGCTTTATTTGAAGCAACGTTCTGTTTCTCTAAATATTTATATTATAATAACACTTGAAATTATTAAATAATTATTTATGAATACAAAAATATGTCATAAATTGTTCTTTGTTTAGGTTACAATATAATGAACAAGCACAACTTGTACTTTTGACGCGCCTTTTATAATCAAGTTGCCATATTTGTTTAGTACCTCTAGCTTGAAATGGAGTGAATTACATTCGGCGACAGGCCGCGTTATTTGAAGCAAATGTTTGCGTCCTTTTGGATAAACAAACGCACTTCTTAATATTGTTCTTAGTATTTCTGTTATAAACACTACAGTCTGTTACTTGGTTTGTTCCTGAGTTGGTTGTGTCCGATTGAATCGTGAGCTAGCTAAAAAATGGCTTACAAAAGAAAAAAAGGGGTGAAAACTGGAGTTCCGAAGTAAAAGTTAGTAAAACATAAATGTTTAATTATTATTCGGTAAACAGTGCTTCGTTTCATCTTATTTCGACTACATAACGCGGATGTTCTTATTATTATATGAAATATTACATGAGCTTATTGCTCAATCAGCACATAATAGAAGATAAGTCCACGAACACGTCAATAAACATGCAGAAAACTAAAGAGTGGAAGAATATAGGGTCGTAGAATAAATCCTCACGTAAAACACATTTCCCCAAAACGTTTTGTGAACCTTTACTTATATTTAAAATCTTCGTCACTCAATTTAAAAGGATTTACACGATGACGATGTCTGTAAGATCGCCGAGACGTCTCCAGCATATCCAAATCAATCATATTAATATCATTTTTTTACGATTTGTAAATAAAAAGACACAATAATAATAAACGCTAACCTCAAATAAATTAGTACTGTTGTCAAATCCATAGTTAAACTAGGGGTCTCAGCAGACTAACTTTAGGACCTTAGATAGTTCATGAACTAGTGATAAACTTCATTTTGTAATAACGTTTTGTTTAGTCATGGTTTAAACCTAGTTTTAATCCCAGTACTAAATTTAGATCGTGTTTTGGAATAAGGGGGAAATTATTTTGTTACATTTATTACATAAAATATTTATAAATTATTAAGGAGCTGGTGCTGGCTGGCTAGTAAATATATCAGTAAATAAAAGGACACATTCGATAGTTAAAGAATTTATTTAATAGTGATCATTCACATACATTTGCTAATAATTGCATGAAGCAAATAACTCATACCTAAAAATATATTCTAAAAATAATTAATATTAAACAAACAAAACCTAATCTGAAAATTTTACAGAATATTAATTAATGTGAGCCTTTTAATAGTTTGTACATAAAGAAAAATCAAGAAAAGAAATATTAACACAATGGTATTTAGAATTTAAAATATATTCATAATAAAGCGATTGCGTGCTTTACACAGTGAAATAGCTCTTTTGGCGCCAAGTAAAGTATTGGATAAGGTAAAAAAGAATTGTAACTGACTTTGGTTCTAATGGGCGGAAAGTAATATGAATGTGAAGTATAAACACGTTAAGTTATCGAGAGTGAACTTCAGATTGAAATCAGAAACTAAAAGAAACTAAAACTGCACTATTTTAAATTTTGGCAAAGATCCTGGTTTAATAAGGAAACCCATAACAGATTTTTCATTATATCGATTTGCATAACGTAATATACCAAATATTTACGTACTCGTTTAAACTTAAAATCGTGCATATTATATTTTAACGCTGAATATTAAATAACGTGGGATCAAATACTAGACATGTAAATAATTAAGATTAAAACATTAATAGTTCCTAACACTGATGCTAAACACCGATCAATATTTTAGAAATACATAACTTTTAATATATTTTATACGTAACAATATTATAAAATACTGTATATAAATATTATGCTACCTGCTGTTTACTATAAGGTCGGTGACTTCTATTATTGTTGAAGTGTGGACAAACCTCCACGTCACATGCTCAGTTTTGTGACCATACACGTTTTTATCGCTGTTTCGTGTCTGTAGGCTGAGTAGACTTCAGTACTCGCTACCTTTGACAGTAGAATAGCATAAATTCAAGTTAAGTGTAAGCCTATTTATGTTACCACTGCAGGGACACAGGCCTCCTCTCTTAGAAAGGGTGACCGTGGAATATAGTATTTTTATCTAAGTACTTCCACCATGGTGCGCAGCACATCTTCGCAATGATTAGTGTCCTGTCGAATTTCCAACTTCCAATCCAGCGCTCAGTGCGACCCATCGCCAGACCCTTTATAGGTCCTAACATCTTTTAAAGTGACATAAATATTCAGTTTTTTTTTTGTAATTTCTGCAGGCAACACATATAAATAACCATATATATATGTGTGTGTGTTAATTTTCAACTAGTTAACTACAATATACGTATCCAAAATTCAGGCCACACACCAGTCCATTCTTTTCTTAACGACGTCTCTGACAGTCCTTTAGATATATATTTTTTTATATCGTATACATATCGTACATATAAGTACACATAATACATACATATTGATTTATATTTTTAAATATGTCGATAAACAATTAATATTTATAAATATGAGACTGGTTAATATAGATTTAATATTCTTTTATTCTTTCAACATTTTCTTACTTTAATAATAGACACAGAATAGACATTATGGGGTATCTAATAGACACGATATGTAATTTTAGACCTTGAAAGAAAAAACGAGAGTTGTCACAGATAAGTCAGTGGGACTACTATTAAATAATCACTTGATTATACGTTTTAGTTAATGACATTACTATAATGCCATGACAAGTGTTTTAGAAAAAATAAGGTTTTTCTTTTTCTAAAAATGTCTATTTGTTTATTTCATTTATCGATAGTTGAGGTCGATCAACATGTACCAAAGCACTAGTGACTGTTATTTGACATCTGTCATTTCGAAAAGTTAACCTGACAGATATAATGATAATTATATGATATTACAAGTACTAATGAATCATTAATCTAATTCATTGAACATATAAGTTCCAAGAACAATACAGCTAGAAATATGACATTAAGAACTATTTAATACTGGTTTAACTAAGTTGTCTTCTTGGTCATTCGATTCATAACAATGGTATAGACATTTTATTTATATACTACTCAATGGCAATAGTAATTATCAAATGCGCATGACGTTATGTTAAAAATTACTTGAAAACAGTAATAATTTTGCTACCACCCACAACTCTTCAACTGACGGTTTTTTAAATCTTTCTGTAAACACATATTTTAAATTCTCTTAAGTTTACACGACAAGACATTTACTTAAAATCTACATATGGTTTTTATACTGTGAGTAATACGGTCAAAGCTCCATTGTTTTGTGAGCGAAATACGTGCAGGAAAGAAACTAGGACTAGTTTTTTTGAAAGGTGGAACAATATCCTTTAAAACGCACAAGAGTAATGTTAAGTCCCATTGTATGTTTCAATTGTCTTTGAGGTACGCGTTCGTACCTTCAAGCCGACGCTTGCACGGACGCAAAAAAGTCGCGGCTGGACTTTTTCGTGCACTGGATTTTCAACTCTCGGCGCTAAGCAGTGCGTTGAAAATCCAGTGCGCGAAAAAATCCCGCCGCGATATGTTTGCTAAGTGCTTCAATAAATTGTCAGTTTGATTACAACCTATTTACAACATCCATTCATAAAGCATAAATGCTTTCTAATAACATCAATATAATAATAATTAATATAATTAACTATCAATATAATTAATTATATACTGGTAACGTCCTCTAAATAATATACACTAGGAAGTAGCTATGTCATTCAATATATAGCGAAACTTATCATAATTTAATGCTATTAAGTACACAAATACAATTCTTAATTTAAATAATTACATTTTCGTCTAATAATATAATAAATATATCGATCAGATAAACTGCAAACAAATCCAGTTCGTGACAGCATTATCTAATGTTATACATGAATGGGAGAAATTATATTTACACAAACATTTTAGAAGTAACTTCAATTACGCTTATTGTAATAGATATTTTATTTAAATTTCTTTAGACCAATTAATCCATGAAGCTACACATTCACTCTACGCTAAATAACTAATCTATATAAAATGCTGGCGGCAAAAAAAAAAACCTCAGGTTTATACAGCACAAAAAAAATTGTCAAATTAATTCTGATTTAGCACAAAAATATGTCAGATTAATTCTGATTAAGCACAAAAAAAATTCAGATTAATTCTGAATTCAATGCATAAAACGACGATAAGAATACTGTTCTTATTGCTATTAATAATATGTTACATAATACTATAAAATTCGCCGTCGTCTCCGACAGCGGGGTTCGTTTACAACACGTAACAACTAAACCCTAACAGCCATATTACAGAACAAGATTTATCTTTAGAGGATTCAAACCAACGAGCCATTTTTTTATTAATTTTAAACTTTATTCTGACGACGTTAAAGTTCTAAATACAAGAACGACTACTAGTTTAACCTCTTGACCGCCACAGTCATGTATAGAGGACAAACCAAATTGTGCCTAGCACACCACGGTTCGACTACATCACCGAGGACACGTTTCTGATTATTTGACGTGTGGTGATCAAAAGTTTAAGAGTAAACTAGTCGCGAGCTCGAACTCACTGGTGGTCATGGCCAAAAAGCACGCTGTCTCACCTGGCTTCGTGTCTGACAGAGCTAGTATCAGTGATGAGCAATTAGACGCTAGTCTACACGCACAACGTCTAGTTCTAACGTACAGAAACACCGTTCCGAAATTGCGTAGGCGCGTAAAAAAATTCGAAAGGTGCTTTGGCAAAACGAGTTTTATGAAAAAACCACTGCATAAATCAATAATAAATAAAGTTTATTGAACTCTTCGATAACTGAGTTCTGTCGGTACGGACTTGGTTTTGAAGATTCAGTTCTTTTATTACTTATTTACACCCAAAAGTGCGTTAAAAATAGCAAGAAAAACGAATCTGTCTTGGCTCATAACTTTTTAATGGCTTTTTATTTTATTATTCTGTTTCCGTACAGACACAATTAATAATAATTCAAAACGATATCATGTTTAACTTTGGATGCACAATGTCAAACAGTGGAGTAATATTCTCCCGAAATTTGTATGGAAAAAATATCGACTAGTGGCACCTTAAGTTGTCAACTTTTTATTTAGAACTTTACCTCAGTCGGAATAAGGTCAGAAATAATTAAAAAAACTGGCTGAAAGGTTCAAGTTTGACCGACAGTTAAAACTCGTTTTATAATAACGTAACACATTACATTCTTAAAGCTTTGCTAAAGTCTGTTAAAGCCTTTAAAAGTCTTTCGCTTTACATTTTTAAATGCTCGATATGTTTGTCACTGGTCATATAAATGTCTCTTTTACTTGTCATTGGATGACGAGTTTTTGCGAAACTGGGTTTTATTCATTGACATCACTGATGAAGCACGCTTCAAGCAATCAAGCTTCCTGAACAAGGAGAACAGCGGGGCGAAGAACCCACTCCTTGTTGATGGTTGCTGCTAGTATTGGAAGCTCCGAGAAGCCTCGGCATCTTGCCGGGTAATATTGAAAGCCTCCGTCTTCAGGAAATCAACTGTCTTGTAAGCATCTGTGTCAACGTTTGACATTGATTTGCCATGAGTGATCTCGACCTTCTTGCGTGGTTTGTTAGGTTCTGGCCCCTGAAGTGATAAAAATACATGCAAATATTAAGGCCTTACCCGTTATACAAAATTTAAAATATTTTTAAGACCCTTATGACCATCATCATTATCATCTGCCCAGCCTTGTCCCAACTATGTTAGGGTCGGCTTCCAGTCTAACCGGATGCAGTATTTTACATGGAGCGACTGCCTATCTGACCTCCACTTTTTAAGACCCTTATGACCATTCAACATAGTCATGACTAGTTTTAAATAGCTCAAACGTGTAACAATACCTTTGCTGGTGGCGGTTTTGCGGTATGCAGATCTAAATCCAAATACTGCAGCACATCGGGCTTTTCATCACAGTGCCCGAGTTTTAGACCACCCTGAAAAATTAACATATAAATATAGCACACAACGTGGCGGCGCTCACCAACAGAAAGGCAATGCGAATAATAATATAACGTAATTCTATGACATTATAGTTGAAATTACACACACTGAGATGCCATCCTCAAGCAGTATGTAGCTACGAACATTGTTTTTGAATTTTCAACTATAATATTGTTGCATTATTATTCCCAACCTAAAAATCCTTGATTTTCTGTCCCGTCGGTGATTGCCGCTGATTACACGTACTCAGATTCACATCACATTCATGCTATCGGGTAGTCAGTGTAACTCAGCAGTCGGTTTACTAATATATGTTAACAAGCCGGTACCCGCTGCCGTAACGTTTAAAAAACGGCAAACCGTCAGGGTTAAGGTGACCAAACTTTTGAAGAGTAAGTTGAAAAATAAGTTTCTCTAAACCGTATTTTAAGTAATTGGACAACCTAAAATACTGCAGCATATTTTAATCTCTTCATGTTAGTGTGCATACACACATGCGTCACGCGGTGACGGCAGAGGCAACTGCAGCCGCCGAAACCTGTCGACGACCGTTGTCGACAACATGCATTTGAGTACGGTGCTCAAATACACGAGCAGCATGATGTCGTCGGCTATCGCCGCCACGCTTTGACGGCAGCCGTAGACACTCGTCAAAGTCTACAGTTACCTCTGCCGTTGACGCGTCTGCACTTAGTAGTCAAACTTCTCTTAATATTTTTTTTTTTGCTTGTCTTAGTCTAGACAGTGTATCTATTAGATTGGTTATTTGTTTTATAATCATGTACAAGTTTAGTAACGTTTGTATAAAAAATAGAAATTATTTGTAAAATAGATTCGGTTTGGATGTCGCACTTTTCCTCTGACGGTGTCTAAAAACATATAATCTACCATACATTTATAATCAATAACCAATATTGAAACAAATAACGGTAAAATAAAAAACCTAAAAATAAAAATAAAACTTACAATAAAATAAACATTCAGAAAACTTTCTTTCACCTCATACGCTGGCCATGTGAAAATATTTCAAATGAAAATGGAATGTGTCCATGAAAACGAAGAATACTTCATTCGGCAAAAAATTACCTAATGAATGATCCAAAATAACTAACCAAATAAACAACGAATGCGAGAGACAAATAATGTGAAATGAGCGATGTGTGACTATGATTAAATAACGGAAAAAAAAAATTGCCCGTGCAACATTGTATACGTGAAAGAAGTGAAACTTCTTAAAAATAAGAGACAGAGAGAGTTATATCCTTCTTCTCTCTCATGTAACGAAATGTGCCTAAACGTGACGCGTACTTGAAATTTCACTCTCAATTCTCGTCCAGTTATAGAATCGCCGCCTAAGAAGTTTCACTACAAAATCTAGATACTACGGTTTTAAATTCATGCTGTCTGCCTACTTACAAGATGTCTAAAAGTACTGTTCATTTTAGAGTAATTAAAGACAGGAAATGGAATATAATGAATTGAAATGGCATTATAAAATGTAAAATAATAAATATGAATTTCATGATTTAAATAATTACGCTGTAAAAGTAATATTCATTTTATATTGAAGTACCTCTTCACTAGTACTCCCCCTGTCTCTTCAACTGTCGAGAGACCAAAGTGAAACTAGAGCTGCCAGAATGTCTAAGCATTTGGCGCCGAAATTGCGTAGAGCGCACGACTTCTATTCACGGACCGCTTTCAAAACCTTCAGTTTCTATACGTACTTTGTGTCGTGGAGCGAGTAAATGGTGACACAATTGATTTGTATGGAAATCGTTGACTGTATCCATGCTCTGTGATCCAAGTTGTCTGTTAATAAAGCGGAAGCCTTCATAGGTTAAATTTAAAAAAATCATAATAACGTAGGTTTAGCATACACACAACATGATGTCTTTAAAAAGTATTCCTTTTCTTCATCTTATATCGTATTAAGTCATTCATCTTCATCGTATTAAGTACAAATACCTATCATTCAGCTATTGAATAAAACTTTTACAACAGTCAATAAGCCTAATTCTATTTAATTTCCCGAATTCAATTACTCTCTAAAAATCAACAGGAGGTACAACCGTGGACACTGGCGGTCGACCACTTTTCACCCATATGCCCTTATTAATAAGGTTAAGAAGTGGTTAACCGCCAGTGACCGCGATGGTACTTAAAACACTACGTTTTCTAACACGTTTACAATCGCCACGAACGAACATGAACAAACAAAATTAACCGCATGTGTTTTTGCGTACCAACGTATTCAGGGCGACTGACTCTGGCGCAGGTGGTTGTGCTTGCGGCAGTGATTCATAAATTGGAGCGTCAACAGGCTCTGTTCGCTCATAAATTGGAACCAAACCAGGCACTGCTGGCTTAATTGGCATTTGGATGTTGGTGTAGTGTGGTTGATGAGGAAGTGGTGGCAGAGGCCGCTGTGCTAGCGATGATTGCGGCAACCGTATTAGTGGTCGTGGAAATGGATGTGGACACGGCGGCAGGTGACATAGTTGCGCATTTGCTAATGTCACAGCGGTAAGAGCTAAGCTGTGCCTGTGCCAAGTGCACCATTCACACGTGCAAATATTATCGAGGTGATAGACACGCACCTCAGTATAATAGAAACCCTACAAACAAGTGAAAAATTTATAGTGTTAGTAAGATCGACAAGATACTATACCTATTTACAAGTAAAATAACTAATCATTTCTTCGTATTATTTACAGTAAAACTAGTGGAATTAAAAAAAAACCTTGTCCTACCGACCAATCAGCCTAATAAATAACGGTAAAGTATAACATCAGGATAAGCTAAATATTATGAAGATGGCATTTATTTACACATGTAGCGAGATCTTGTGAAGCACGCCTGAGCCGAAGCTGATGATTTTTAAAAAAATATGATTCTCAGCTTAATTTGATTTAATTCTTATTTAATTTTAAATTCTATACCCGTTGCTCAGGCGCAGCGCAGCCTGAAGTTGTTTCAGTCTTCCATGTTCTAAGTAAATAAATAAATGTATATACCTGTGCCATTATTGCATTAATATGGCCGATGCTGTGGCTAGAATGGCGCGGCTTCAGATTCCGGTCTACCGCTGGCGGCAGAGACGGCAGGTTGCAATACTGCATCGACTGCGGAAAAAACATCTACATCTTTAACAATTTAAGAATAATTATGATACATAGATAATGTATCATTGGGGGACTGAGAATAAATAATAAAAGATTTTTCTATAGTCTGTACAACTTTTGTAGGAAATTGTGTCTTATTTGTCTGTCTGTCGGTTTGTCTGTGCGTTTGAACATGCATCAAATCAAAATTCCTGAACTGCTTTTAAGGAATTGGTAAAAATTCATAAGCATTTTCTTGAGGCAGACAGCATTTATTATTTAGTTAATTAAAATCGGTCCACTCTATCAAAACTTATTGGTCAGAAGTAATGTAACATAATATTTTCACTCGTATTTTCACATTTCCATATATAGTATAGTGAACCTGAACGTAGTAGAAGGGCAGAAGATAGTAGTTAATAGTTTTGGTTATTTTAGTCATCAGATTATTTAGTGATTCGGAAACTTGATCAGGTTTTCAGGAACTGCAGTTGTTGCTCACTACGCGGCGCGGCGCGGGGTGACCATGTTTTATGCTCCTCCAGCATCGTACGCTCATTGATAATAGTTTGGCAGTAGGTACCTAACTGCACGGCGATTTTGTTGTAATTAAATAGTAATTAAATATTTTTGGAACAAAATATAACATGGTGTAAAAATTATTGAAATCGATTCAGTTACTTATTCTGAACAAACTATATTCAGGTTTCGCATATACTAAAAATAATTTTGTATATTATTGCTCGTGGCTGCACACCTACCAAAGGTGCTTCCTTTTGTCCGTTGTCGGTATTGATTATGTACGTCTCTTGGTACATACATACATAAACTAACGCCTTCTTCCATACGGGTAGGCAGAATCTACAGACCGCCACCTGCTACGCTCTTCACATACTGCTTTTGCTTCCTTTACGTTCATACATCTGGTCGTACAAGCATGCCAATTGCGAGCTCGCACCTGACCCTTCTGAAGATCATCACCATCATAGGATGTATCTATTTAAGGCGTCCTTCTCGGCGTTTCCTCGGCGTGCCTCGTAAATACCTTTTGTTAGTCGCCTTTCATTCATCCTCTTTACAAGGTAGATAGTGGTACTTTAACAATATTGAGGCATAACTTTACTTTGTTTAATTTTAGGCATACATCCGGAGTTAATAACTGGTGTCTTTGTAAATATTACAAAGAAGTGTGGTATTATAAGTACCGTAAACCGGGGTTACTTTGATCAATATTGATCTTTCAAGGTCCATATCTTTTGACTCCCTGGTTGTAAAAAAAATATGTAATCGGTCTAGTTGTGGATTCTTTTTAAACTCGCGATTTCTGTAATAATATGTGAAAAAATATGGCTTGATTCTGAGAAAAAAAATAAAAACTGTCTAATCAAAGTTATAATGAGAATGGGGTTACTTTGATAGCTCTTTTTTTTTTTAATCTTTATTTAGTAAAAAGGCTTTATAAATAGAAAATATTTGACAACTAGGATCTTAACTTAATTAATTTACTTTGATAGCTTTGGAATTACGCAAGAAAATAGGGCACGTTGCGTATGGGGTAACTTTGATCTAGTAAAAGACAAATGAAACCTAAAAAGAATGCTTAAGCTTACGGTGCTTAAAATAGTTGGTGAATTCCCAGCGTGTCCTCTAGAAAGGATTCCGGAAAGGAGAACAGTTCATCAATGATTTTAGACAAGAAAAAAAAAAACAAATTGCGTTTAGTTTTACGTACTTCGCGATTTTATATGAAATAAAAGTTTCAATCAAAGTCACCCGGCTGTTCAAAGTAACCCCGGTTTACCGGTATATATAATAGAAAATACTTACAGCAAACACGTAAACTATTCGATTTTATAAAGCGTAACCTTGTTCTAACATAAATAGAAAGTCATGCAGAACATGCAAAATTTTAAACCCCGGCGTTGAGTTTGTCGCGGAAATTGTTAATACGAAAAATATTCGATTTTATAAATCGGATCCATGATCTACCATAAATAGGAAGTCGTGCAGAGCATGACAAATTTTGCATTTTCCCCGACGATGCTATAGTCTGGGAAATAGCAATTTTTTTTAAATTGGAATTTGGAAGTCGATTTTTTATTCGAATAAAAATCATCTCCACAAGCAGATGCCACCCATATTGATGATAAATCCTATACATTTTTAAATCGCGAACACTTTCTAGTAATGTCGTACTATCTTGGTATACGGGGGATAGCAGTGAAGTGCAGTTTTTAGCAGTCAAAGATGTAAAGAAATAGGGACAACCAGATCGGAAATATTTATAGTATTGCCACTTTAAATATTTCTGCTACAAAGCAGCGTTGCTGTGTTCCGGTTTGGAGGGTGTGTAATTTTAGACTAATGACACATTTAATTTTTTTTATGTGAGTCCAACGCCTGCGATGCTTCTGATATTGCAGATGTCCGTAAGCGGCGTCGACTTATCATTATGTGAGCTTCGTGTTTGTTACGAGCGAAGTTTGATGGTTGGTTGGTTTGTAGGGTGAAATTTGTGTACTAACCGCATGTCCGGGCGAGAACTCTTCCTCTTCTTCAGGGCAGCGCACGACGGGTATTAGAAGCTGCCGTGGCGACGAGGGCGCGCCCTGCGACATACGACGCGGCACCCGCAGTCGCTGCTGAGTGTGTTGCGACTACAAGTACAATGCAAAAAAAAAATACATCAACATGCATTGCTACAAGGGTAACTACTGTGCATTCGCGATTTATTTGCCAAAAATGTAAGCAAATATGAATTAATGGAAAAAATAACTTTAATTCCTACACAATAAAGTTCAGTTTACGCAACAACTTCAAACATTTTTATAACTCTGTAAATAGTAATAAAGAAATAAAGTTCATATTTGTTTAACTTGAAATAGGGTAGGGGTGTGCAGCACTGCGCACTTTTACTTTACATCTTTTGGCGCTCGAATGACGTTGACAGGGGGGCGCTGTTGGTCAAAATTTGTACAATTGTTGTAAAAGAACTAAAACATGCATGTCAGACTTTCAGGTTTCTAAATACCCGTTATGTGGGCTTTACTACTACTTTACTACAACGTATATAGCCGCACGATTTTCGCCTTACGTAAAAATCCGCATGTGACTAAAATCGCAAGTTCCAGAGTAAAACAGGTTTCGACTACTGTCGTGCGGCGACAGGTCGCATGCGGCAAGTGACTAAAATCAACCGAGAAAATACTCAGTCTTTGCATGAAGATTGGCATTTTCATGCAAAATGAACCAGTCGTACCTGCGATTTTTATCGACCTGTGTAAAATGAGGTGGCGATTCGGCTTGTGAAGCGACCAGCCGGACGACCGAACCGGAGACGACGAAAATCGACCTAGCGTAAATCCCCCATTACCCATCGTTATTGTGTGTAAATAACTAAATACATATCAATTATTTGGCATTTCGAGCTGGTGGAAACACCCACTGCCTTACTGACGAGGGGCAACAGGCGTTCGAAGTGCTTTTCGAAACCGCACCGAAGCGACGGCTCGCATCGTGAGGAGGTTGATGTCTCTGGAGCCATAACCACCGGTAGCTTGGACCCTGCTCCCGATACCAGCCGACCACGATTTATTATATTTTTAAATGTGTTTCATACTATTTGAAGAAATGTTAAAAAAAAAATTTGATCACGAACTAAATAAATAAATGAAATAATAATTCCTTTATTCTCAGGCAAAGGCTCATAGATATAATACACAAATATAACTAACAAAATAATAAACTAAAGCATATTAGAAACATTTGGATTTCTTTAGTAGGGTTTTTCCTCAAATTAACGCGGGTGAAACCGCGGGGCATTGCTATTAGTATATAAAAAGGGAAAGAGAACTTGTTCGGAAGCTAATAATCATAATTTTCAATAAATAAGATCAACAACGGCGAGTCCTGACGTCAGAGCATCGACTAGTCTCCTGATGGCATGGTAGTATATATGATCTGTTTGTTAAAGGAAATCTTCATTTTGAAAAGGCATATTAAATAAACAAAACACCATTCAAGTTATCATTTTACCCGGCTGCATCTAGCCTACGGGATGTTAATGTTTTTCTGGAAAAGCCTCATGTGAACGCAGGTATTCCTCAAAAGAGTCTTTCTCTTTCTATTACACGTAGAAATCTTGCGAACGAAACTTACATTATCATAGACTTCAACAGGTTCTTGAATTTTCGGACCTTGGAATGGATCTTTTAGGGGAACTTCCCTGGTCCGCAGTGTAAATGTTTTTGGCGGCCGCGGTGGGACGGGTGGTCCTGAAATACATTTATTTATTTTTATTTTTATCGTTTGTGAAAAATGTTTCTAAATATATTATTTTACGAATAAGACTTAACGTAATATACAAGATCCCATTTCTAGATAACGTAATAGCCTGAATACTCTTAAGTGGCAAGTAGAAGTGTAAACTAACCAACACACCCACATTTCGCTAGTTATGATTGCAGTAGCATATATTATAGTGGATGAGCCTATTACAACCAACTGAGCGCAAATCCAGACTCCAGACTGCTTCTAATAAAGCCCTAAAGGGAAGACCCAAAAGCGATCAGCCCGACCTGGGGATCGAAACCAGGTCACAACACAATCAAACTTACATAAACTTAAAGAAAGATTACAAAACTTGTAAAGTAAAAGGCTTCCAACTTCCCCTCTTTGTGCGTGGAGTTTAAAATTAAAGTGCGGGGTAATTCCGTAATGCAATGACAATACTATTCATTTTCACAGTTCAACAACATCAATTGCGCCGGTTAAGCCACAGGAAAAACTAGCAAATGAGAACTACCAACGTCATCGAGGTAATTAGTCCATTACACAAAACGTTACATACCATCTTCGACCCCGTTATTGTTAGGAGCCACTGATAATTTGGTAAACGATTTCGTCACTTCCCAGTCTGCTAAAAGAAAAATAACATGTCAATTCACCGTTATCGTCAAAGAGAAATTGCACTTTGTATTTCATTGAACCCTGGTTTCTGAAAGCCTGTCCAATGTTTTGCAGTTGTTAGTTCTGGTAACCAATCACAACAGCCAACGTGAAATTTTATATAAGATAAACGCATTATCAATTTATCAATCATTTGCAGGGCAAGTCGAAGGTGACTAAAGTTGAAGCTCGCAAAATCAATATCGCCCAAAATCGCCTGACACTTCACTTTTCGCGTAATATTGGCCTGACATATAACACACCTCATCAGGTGTGACGGATGAATGCTCTGAGGGTAACGGGTAATGGTCTGAGGGTCCAGAAACTGGGTGTAAATATAAAAATAAAACTCTTACGTAAATTTTGATGACTAGCGTGGAGTGAGCCGTCGTCTTCATCGCTCAGGTTGGAGTCGTTCTCGGAGAGTTCCGAGTTAATCCGAATGTGGGGCTGGCTGGTGTACTGTTGACCATCATTTCGAGCACCCATCGCTATGGTTTTAGGTTCGAACGTGAAGTGCCTCTGTTCGTCCTGTAAAAAAGAATTAATTTTTACCAGTGGGTTCTTAAACTCCTACAACAAAAAACTTACACATCTTTATTACAATCCTGCGCAAAACCGTAGAAGAAAACATACATAATACAACATTGCTCATCAACCATAGAAAATAGCGTGATAATATAATAGTCTATGCGCTGACTAGATCACTGGGTAATATTTGTGCAGAAATAAAAAATCATAAGCGGAAGCAATTAAGTAGTTTTTACGTGATTAAAAATAAAACAATTAATGAAAAAAAATCGGCATCAGTATCGTTCCTAGAGTCCGTCACATAAAAGAAGTCCCGTGGCAATATTATTATTATATTATTATTTTTTCTTTTTATCTCGGGACCATTGAGTCCCGGTCCTTTGGAAGGCGTACGAGGGGCCGAAGCCAACTCGCAGAGGCCCTTTAGGAAATTTTAATGAAATGTGACACCAACCGACGACTATCCCTGTGTGCACTATGCAAGTGCACCCAAGGACAACCCCCGGTTGGTGTAGGACTATTGCAGCATATGGAAAAATAAAAAGTTGGACTATGGGTTTGGGTGGCTTAAGTGGACTGGTTGCCAAGAACTATGGAAGAACTATGACCCCTGCCTGATCAATGTTTAATATATACACGGATAAAATAGCAGGGGGTGACTTGCACACTCAATAATGGGCCCCCGGAAACGGTCGCTAGCACATAGTGACGTAGCGACAAGGGGGCAACATGTCCTGAGGTGCTTATGAGAAGTGGAGAGGTATTCCACGGCTATCAGGACAATCCCGGAAGTACGGTCAAGATCCCTACCAGCATCTTACTGGAATACTTCCTTCCTCCGAGCACGTTTGCTCTTGCGAATCTCCACTCAAGCCAGCCAATAAAGGCAAGAATGAGGTGGGAGCTCTGTTCCTCGTCATTGTTCACTCCAGCCGGCCAATAAAGGCAAGCCAGAGGTGAGGTACAAGACTTCTCCCGGGAGATAGGGTCCGTGGGGTCGCTACTGCCCAACAGCTCGCCACATGCTGCCCTGCGGATTTCTGTATCTCTCTTGGTCTGGCTCCTCACCTTAGACCCGTTCCGGCAAAGTAAACTTTTCCGGCACGAGCCTAGAGTTCGGAGCGCGCAAGCCCCACCACGACGTCAACGTAGAGATACAGCGATGGGGATATTATTATTATTATTATTAGCCTGTGATGTCCCACTGCAGGGCAAAGGCCTCCCTACTCTCTTTCCACTTATCTCTGCTCAAAGCTGCTGAGGACCAGTTCTTGTTGAAGGAGTCTAGCTCATCCCGCCATCTCCCTCTGGGCCTGCCACGATGTCGCTTGCCATTTAGAGGGACCCATTGGGTCGTAAGTTTGGCCCATTGTTCGTCTGACATGCGGCAGATGTGTCCAGCCCAGTTCCATTTTAGCGTGGCAGCTTTCCAAGTGACATCAGTTATCTTAGTGATGGAACGGATTGTCGTATTCCTAACCCGGTCTGTTAGTTTGATACCCAGAATACTCCGTTCCATAGCCCTCTGGCAAACCTCGAGTGTGGACCGCTGCTGATTTGTCAAAGACCATGTCTGACCACCATATGTGAGGATGGGAAGTATACACACGTCCATGAGTCTTCTCTTAAGGGACAAAGGAAGATCACCCTTCATTAGGTCTTTCATGGCCCAATAGCTCTTCCAGGCATTTTCGGTGCGTCTTGCAACTTCTTTATTTTGTCTTGCCTGGAAAGAAACTATTTGACCAAGATAGAGATACTCATCAACGTATTCAACCTCCCCACCCGTTACTGTGATCCTGCGATGCGCGCTGTTCGTCATCAACTTGGTCTTTGACATATTCATCTGAAGTCCGACCTCTAGGCTTGCGGTGCCAAGATCGTCTAGCATCTGTGTCAACTCGGAGGCTGAAGACGAAAAGAGCACAATATCGTCGGCGAAACGGAGATTAGATAATCTCTTATGGCCGACCATAATGCCTCTTTCTGTCCAGCCCGCTGCCAGCTTTCGGAAGACTTCCTCCAGCACAGCTGTGAATAGTTTCGGAGACAGCGGGTCGCCTTGCTTAACTCCTTTCTCTATCTGGAAGGACGGTCCTGTCATGGAACTGATCTTAATCGCTGCAGTGCTGTTCAAATAAATAATTTTTAGAAGATTAATGTAAGTGGTGTCTATGTCTTGATTCTGCAGGGCGTTAAAAATTGAGCTATGGGTGATACTATCAAAAGCTTTTGAATAGTCCACAAAGGCGATATAAAGTGGGAGCTGGAATTCTAAGTGTTTCTCAATAATTTGGTTGATGGAGTGAAGGTGGTCAGTAGTAGAGAGGCCGCGGCGAAACCCAGCCTGTTCGGGAGGCTGTTGTTTGTCTAGTGATCCTGATATTCGGTCTTCGATCACTTTAATAAAGGCTTTGTAGAGGTGCGAAACCAGACTGATAGGGCGGTAATTATTAATGTCTGTTTTGTCACCTTTTTTATGGAGGAGAATAATTAATGAGTGGCAAAATCTGTGTGGTAGAATTCCGGTTTTTAAAATGCTGTTGAAGAAATTCGTAATATGTGGAAGAACCGGCTCTCCTATTTTTAAGGCTTCCGTCGTTACGCCATCGTCGCCTGGGCTCTTGCTGTATTTCATGCCCCGTAGTGCCTTGTGGACTTCCCAACCTGTAAATGGTGGAATGCGATCGGAGCACGAATACGTTGTTGTGTTAGGTTGGACTGGTTGGAGGGTCTCACTGTAAAGATTTCTGTAAAATTCAGTGCAAATATTTAAAATTTTGTCTCTATCGTTCTGCCTGGCACCTGAACAATCCCTTAAACATGCAATAGTAGGTCGTCCTTTGCTTGAAATTCCCTGTTTTGCTGATTTTAAAGATGTATTTTGTTCCAAAGCAATCTTGATGAGATGTGTATTGTGGTTTCTTAAATCTTTACAGATACTACGCTTTACAAGTTTATCTGTAGCCGTGTACGCTGTGGTGTACATGGCAAGTTTATGTCTCTCTTCGATCAGTTGTTTTGTTTCGTAGCTTAATTTACTGTCCCTATATTGGTTTGTTTTTATTTTGTTACTGACCTTTTTTATAACCTCTTTTATATTGTGATATTGTGTTTGAACACTATCTTCATCTTTTGTTCCTAGTAAAGTAAAACTATTTTTTAAATCAAGAACGAATTGCTTCTGGTTTGCTATGAGTGTGGTTCTGCTTAACTTTTTAATAGAGTTTTTGATTATTTGGGCACGTTCTATTTTTAAGTTGAATTTTAGAGTCGTGCGCAAGGGTCTATGGTCGGAACTGAACTTGAAATTATTAAGAGCTTCTACGTTGTTAATCAAGTTTTTATGTGAATTTATCCGGAGACTGCCATGTCCATCGACGGTGAGACTTTTTAAAGAAGTAGCTGTTTCCTACGCTTAGTTTTTGACCAAAAGCGAACTGAAGCAGTCTTGTCCCGCGCTCATTTCTCGAGCCTAGTCCATATGGACCGACTATGTTGCTATTGTCGAGTTCTTGCCTAGAACCAACTTTGGCGTTGAAGTCTCCCTGTACGATAGTCCACGTGCCTCGGTTATCGTCGCACGCCTTATTTAGGAGGTCGTAAAATTCTTCCACTTCATCATCAGGATGGGCTGATGTTGGTGCATAGACTTGAACAATTGCTAAGGTTTTCTTGTCGGCTATACGGAATCTAAGAACAGCTACCCTATCTGAGTAAGCTTTGAACTCCAGAATGTGATCCTTCCATTTTCTAGAAACTATAAATCCCACGCCGTATCTACTGGCAGTTCCCCCGCTATAGTAAAATATATTAGAATTTCTTTTTATTATTATTAGGAATTATTATTATTAGGTATTTAAATTAAATGTCTTTGACATATCTCGGAACCTTGGGATCCCGGACCTTAGGAAGGCGTGGCAGGGGCCGAAGCTAACTAAGCTAACAGAGGCCCCATGAGAAGGCACGAACCGACGATTATCCCTGTATGCACTATGCAAGTGCACCCAAGGACAACCACCGGTTGGTGCAGGACTATTGCAGAACATGGAAACAAAATATATTGGGCTATGAGTTTGGGTGGCTATAGTGGATCGGTTACTTTATTTTATTTATTTATTTTGAATTTTGAACTGTGGAAGGACTATGTCACTGATTATAATATTCACAGATATAATGGCAGGGGGCGACTTGCACTCTCAATAACGGGCTCCCGGAAACCGTCGCTAGCACATAGTGACGTAGCGACAAGGGGGCAACTTGTCCTGAGGTGCTTGAGGAGTGGAGAGGTATTCCACGGCTTTCAGAACAATCCCAGAGCACGGAACATGGTCAAAATCCCTACGAGCACTTACTGGAATACTTCCTTCCTCCGAGCATGTCTGCTCTTATGAATCTCCACTCAAGCCGGCCCATAAAGGCAAGAATGAGGTGGGAACTCTGTCCCTCGTCATTGTTCACTCCAGCCGGCCAATGAAGGCAAGCCAGAGGTGAGGAACAAACTTCTTCCGGGAGATAGGGTCCGTGGGGTCTCTACTGCCCAACAGCTCGCCACATGCTGCCCTGTGGGTTTCTGTATCTGTCTTGGTCTGACTCCTCACCCTAGATCTGTTCCGGCAAAGTAAATTCAACCGGCACAGTTCCAGAGTTCAGAAGCGCGCAAGCCCCACCACTACGTCAACGTAGAGATACAGCGGTGGGGTTATTATTATTAGCCTGTGTTGTCCCACTGCAGGGCAAAGGCCTCCCTGCTCTCTTTCCACTTCCCTCTGTTCAAAGCTGCTAAGGACCAGTTCTTATTGAAGGAGTCCAGCTCATCCCGCCATCTCCATCTGGGCCTGCCACGATGTTGCTTGCCATAATTAGGGACCCATTGGGTCGTAAGTTCGGTCCATTATTCGTCTGACATGCGGCAGATGTGTCCAGCCCAGTTCCATTATAAGGTGGCAGCTTTCAAAGTGACATCAGTTATCTTTGTGATGGAACAGATGGTCGTATTTCTAATGCGGTCTGTTAGTTTGATACCCAGATTACTCTATTACTATATAATAATAATAGAATGATTATTACATAATATAGTCAACAACAAGCCACACACACCTTTCGCTATTTGCAGAATCTTGTTACCCTTAGATACGTACGTTGATAATTTTAAAATATCTTGTTGCCATCCAATGTCCGCTAGCCTATCTAGCGCCTCACCACCACTGATTTTACTATCCTGTCTTGTGTACCTACTACTCCTACTAGCCTCGTGTGGCTGGCAACTAGTACCCAATCGGACCATTTTACTCCACGGACTAGAACACTGGAATGCTACGCTTAAAATTTACTAGCATAGTGTAAACAGCTCTAGCATGTGCCAAGTAAGTATAGTTAGCCAGACTTGCTTGCTATCCTAGCTTATATCTAAACGAAGTTCCCCCTTTTCACCCCTTTAGGGGACAAACTGAACAAAACCCCTTCTTATCTCTCGTCTCTGTATACAAATAATCTACTGTGGGATTTTGTAACTTCTGTAGTTTCGGCTCAGCGACGATGTGTCAGTCAGGCACCACCGACCGCTTACCTCTATAAATATAATAGTATAATACCACCCTAATACTGTCCCACTGCAGGGCAAAGACCTTTTCTCATTGATCACCACGCTTGCTCATGACGGATTAGCAATTTCAAACTTATAATAACTATATAAAGTCCAGGTTTCAAGATTTTTTCCTTCACCGTACTTTCCTTGATGTCAGTAATGTCAAAGATAAACTCAAAAAGTACATATGAATTAAAAAGTCACATTGGTACTTGTCTGGATTTTTGAACCCACAACCTCGTACATGACATACCTCATACGACAGATAGTCGTGAAATACCATAAATGTTGATCTAATTCAAGGTCCTGATATTAATGTGGGAATGAAACATCTCTCAACTGATAAACGAGTAACAATAACACTGCAGCGTAATAGCGCGCTGCCTGTCTGAACCTCGATCTATTTCTAGACTAATTTGCCTCGGATGACTCGAAGGGGAACTTCGCTTCGTCAAGCGTAAATAAACCATTTGAGATACATCGAAGACATATGACTTGTGACTTACCTGCGCTCGAACGCCAGTGATGCACTCCGATATGGGAATGTAAGGGCCGGTACCGTCAACGCACTCGTAGTGATCGTTCATCGCTGCGATGGCGACCAAGTTGTTTTGATACATATCTGCAAGTCAATTAAACAAAATGTCAACTACAAACTGGGTTGTATGTAATATGGACTGCCTTTTGACTGCATGTAATTGCAAAATGTATGTAAAGCTGTAAGTACTCGTACATACTTATATCATAACTATCCCAAAATAGTTGTGTATTTAAATTTAGTTTAAGAGTACAAATGCAGTCCATCTTTCTTACTCACGGCGCGGTTTGCTTCCGGCCTCGAAAGCTTATTTCTTTTATGTAATTTACTGTACAAACGAATAAACGTCTTAAAAAGTGTGGTTTACTCTCGCAAGAAAAAGTCACCCTTACAAGTGCGAGTCGTTGTGAGCGCAGCATTATGTAAACGGATCATGAAACCTAGTATAAAAAGAAAGCCTAGCATGCCTTTGTCTTGAAGAGTTACAAAACAGGCAAAAAATAAATTTAAAATAATGACACAAATAAATGATCCCGCTGAAACCACATAGTGTCAAAAAAACAATGAGACAATTAGCAAGTTAAATTAAAAACAAAGAAGCTTCCTGCTGAAACGACATATTGTGGTTAAAAATAAAATTAAAACACTGAAACCGTTCGCAAGTTTTAAAACGTAAAAGAAATTTGCTGACACCCCGTAGTGAGTTCTTGACGTTTGGCACTAATTACAAAACAGACATCATCGCTCATAACTTAAAAAAAAAAACGATAGAAACACAGTCGCTACTGCTATATAAGCATTCATAAAGTATTTACATTGCAAATGAAACCATACACATGAAGCACAGCTAACCATAGAACAATTCGCTTAATATTAGCAGAAAATAATATGTGACCAAGCTTAAATTGTGCAAAGGCGCATACAAACAATGTGACCTAAAATTGGGCATTCCACATTAAAATGCATAGCGCATCAGCTATACAAAAACCACGATAGAATTTATAAATTTTGCAGTGTAATTGCAGAAGAATTTTTTAGAGTGGTAAAAATAAACTACACTCTGTCCACTAGGTTATTAGCTTTTTGACAGCTGCCTTAGAACGTATGTCTTGTATTCCAGATTACGTAAAAGTTAACTTTAAAATGCGTAATACAATAAATATATAAACAAACTACCTCAGCTTATTGAAATACCTTATTTATGACTTATTACAGTCATTATAATACCGTACGTGTACAATACAACAATAGTATGTGTATCAAATATAGTTACATTCTATCGTATTGGTGATGGGATCGATGTATTCGTTTCAAATGAAAATCGAAAATAATCAATTTATATTATAGGTAAAACAGAATAGAAAAACTTTGCATCTACTCAAATATCAATAACATAATGCAGTGCCCCGCGGTTTCACCCGCAAATAGAGCATTAAATCGAAAAATAATTTCAGCAAGGTAACCCGCAAGTCATTTTAGAAGACCTATTCAACGATACCCCACACGATGGGGTAGACGACGAAAAAAATATTCATCCCCACTACACATGTAGGGGAGGACCCTAAAAAAAATATTTTCCGAAATTTTATTTTGCCACTTTTTCGGCGTAATTGATATACACAAACACACCTCTACAAAATTACAGCTTTCTAGTACTAACGGTCTCTTAGCAAAACCTCGGACAGACAGACGGACGTGACGAACTATAAGGGTTCCTTGTCAGAACTACGGAACCCTAAAAATGAATAACCTATAATAGTGGACAGAGTATAAAATTATTCAGTTTTATGTTTAAGAACATCAACATTAAGTCGCTATCAAAGTTCCTCAAGCTCTTGAGAATTTCACAAAACGGTTTACAAGGTTTCTAATTCTATGAACTTTAATATTATGTGGTTGATGTGTAGGTTACTAAACAAAAATCATAATAAAAAACACACAAGTGTAATATTTGCAAAAAAATATCGTTAATTATGTAATTCACTATCGAAAACAGAAAATAGTATGTATAAGTATACTGTTTTATTTTACCAAACTTGGCACAAGTTAATGCAGTCATATTATAACAATTGAATTAGTACCTTTTTCAGTGATATGTCCAGGATTAAGTTCCTTAAGTTCTATGGAATCTAGGACAAAACATAAAAAATATTAAAAAAAGCAGACGAGAAAATCTAATTCAACAAGACGCAATTTCCGCATGTTCCCGGAAAGATCCGGAAAACTAAGATTAACTAATAAACTCCTTTACGGTAAATGTCGGTACGAATAATATAATCCTAAAATATTATTAAAAAGACTGCCATGTTTCTTAGAAAACATGGCAGTCTTTTTAAAAAAAAATATTTTACCTCAGGAGAGAGTTAAATGTTGTAAAATGGCAGCACGAGGTAGTGATGTGACTACCCACCTGCGGCGTGAACAGGGCGGGCGCCGACTGAGAGGCTGGCGTGGTTTACACGGGTGATATAATCTAGTTGGGTACTTCCACGCGAAAAGATGTACAATAAGTTCCGAATTTATTTTTGATACAATTTCACATTCACATCTCTATTTCTCTATCTTTATTTTGTTGGCATTTTCGTTTTAAGGTTTCGACTTACCTAGAACAACATCTTTTTGTTTTTTTTCAGTGATTAACAATTAACAAAAGTTAACATCAAGTAATTTTTACAGCTTATCAGAACTTCTTATTTTGTATCACAAATTGGGTTAACTTAATTAAGTTCAGAAGCTAAGATAATTATGAAACACAAACGCTTCTCCATACATGACAAAGTTCAAATTGCATTGCAACCAACATTTTTATTTAGGGGCCTTTTTATTACGAATGGTCACTCAAAAACCAAGTTAAGAATATCCTAATTATGTATCTATGATAGTGAATTCAAGCATAATTGTATTCTTCAACTAAATAAAACTTTTACTCCCCCTCATGGACAAAAACTACGCAAAAGCGACATACATAAGTATTTAAAAAAATAACATACCTAAGACATTATGCCTTGTAGTTGTAGTAGGAGGAGTATCTTCCGTAGCGCGCAGACCACAAACTCGGCAAATGGCGTCTACCCATTTTTCCATCTCAGCCTCACACTCAGCCTCCAGGTGATACGTTCTGCGCTGGGTCTGGATCGTGAAGACGGAGCCACGGAGGTTCGGGTTCAGAGGAGCCTGGCCATGGCGCTCCATGTGAAGACCCGCATCCACCTACAAAGATATAGCTAATCATCACTTAACTTTTAGCAACGTTTGTTGAATCAGTACGGTAGTTACTTACTTTGAACAATTTTAAAGAAGACAATAAATAATGTCTGAACAGGTTATTTCAAAAACTTTCAAACTTATTTCAGTTTATCCAGACAAGCCATTTAGCCAAGTTCATAGTTATAACAAGGTTGATTGTTGATAACTTACGACTTCAAGTAGCCGCAAGACGGAAAATGGCACTCTTATGTGCAATAATGTCAGTAATTAAAGTTATCTCACCTTCTTGAGTACTGATTGTAATTTAACTTTTCCGTTTTATTCAATAATCTCTTGACTAGGTAAAGTATGAACAAGTATTTTCACATTCGTGACTATAATATTAAGAAATGTATAATTAGTAGGTCGTAAATGACGATTTCGCCTACACAAACAAAACCGGCCAAGTGCGACTCGGACCACGCACAGTAAAAGGTTCCGTAGTCGGGATGAATATTTAGTCAAGTAAGTACAATATTGATTTTTACAACAGCAAAAAAAAATTTTTTTGTCATAATATTTGACAAAGACGACTGGACACCGAGTATACCTTCTCGATTCAGAGTCACCGACCCGACCACAATAATTATATTCGTACACTAGAAATAGAAATAAGGACAAACTACATACGTGCGGGCTTTCACCGGCTTCATAAGGTTCATAACTCATTTGTTGGGCCTGGTTTAATTTTTTATAAAAAAAAAACCCTCTTCTTCGCTAGATTTGCCTTTTAATATGCGTTTAAAGCTAGCAAAATCTAACCTTAGTCCAAAGGCATACTTAAGTTGGTCGCTGTGATTAACTCAAAGACAATGTTTGTGTTCTTTCTCCAGAATTAGCTTACCTACTGACAGATTATATGAGTTCATTTAATTGTTTATTTGGCTCTAAACGAGTATAAGTCAGTTTATTTGCGTTAACTGTGTTCGGGTTCCCACTTTTAACCCGTCTGCCTTCAAAGCAAAAGTGAACAGGCATCTTCTGGGCACGCTCGTTCCATCATAGACCTCATCCATCGCTTTCCATCAGGCGTGATCGAGGTCAAGAACAGGCCCATTTAGCAATTAAAGAAAAAATATATATTTTCATTAATTATTGACATTATCTACTCATAAAATAGTTTTTTTAATGAGTTGTATTGCAATTTACAATAATATGTGGTCAGCTAGCGACCTCGTCAATTGATCATAATTATTATTCTTGCCTGAGCAACCAGCAGCAAGTTGGTCATGCTCCCTTACATTTGGATCATGCTTCTTCCCTCAAATATGGCGAGAGGTGGTAGTGGCTGATCTTTACGTTACGCTTTACTGAAAACTAGTATAAAGCCATTACATTGGTTGAAACTAGTTTAAAGTAAAGCTTGAGTTTGAGTGAAGTTCTGTAATACAAGCCTTAGTACTCAAAGAGCGCTGAGTGAGCCTAAGGAAGTTTTCATTAAAAAAATGTAGAAGGCTGGATACATTTTCACGACTTTACAACTTTTACAAGTGCATATCTCACCAACTATTAATAGTCTATTTTAGTTACTATCATAGTATCATATCTATCATGCCATATGTAATCTCCACAGGCGCGATTCTGTAAGGAAACTGTTCAAGGACATTATAATACCTATAAAACAGGTGAAAGACATAATTATAATACTAGAAATATGGACCCATTAGTTCAACCTGGTTTAAAAGACTCATCATCATCTGCTTAGCCTTTTCCCAACTATGTTGGGGTCGGCTTCCAGTCTAACCGGATGCAGCTGAATACCACTATTTTACATGGAGTGACTGCCTATCTGACCTCCACAACCCAGTTACTGGGTAATACGATACCCCTTGGTAAGACTGGTTGTCAGACTTTCGGGCTTCTGAGAACCCGTAACGACTGTCACAGATCCACGAATGACAGCCGGGGCCTACGGCTTAACGTGCTTTCCGAGGCACGGAGGGGTCTCGGTATGTAAAGATGGTCACCCATCCACAGAACAACTGCGGCAAGTGTAACTTAACCTAATAAAGGCTGTTATTATTTAGCCACGAACCCCTCCACGCTTTAAGACTGGCTAAAGCAAGCTCATCTTTGATGGGGTACCTATACTGTTCAAACCGGTACAATAAATTACTTAAGTTTCGCTTACTTACTTTAAAATAAACTAATTATTTTAAAGTAAATTTAACATAATTTAAATATTGTATAAAACGTACACTATGTAGGCAGGCCTACTATACGTTGGGTGATGCAACGCTCATAAAAATGCTTGGCTCAATGTTGGTATTGCTTCACAACCACAACTAACGGATAGCTAAGCTAGATGGTGTCGACGCTTCCTATCTGACTACCTCTGAGGATAAATGGCGACACAAACTCAGGGATCAAAGTCTCTTTTAAAGTCCAGACATAACCATGGATAACCAGATCAGGTGAGAGTCAACACCATTGTATAGCGATAATCGAGAGTGATGAAAGTCTCGGAGTAAAATGGCTGTGTGATTATAAGGACGAACGAACATACGAAGTCACTTGGCTACGGAACCCTAAAAACCCGCTAATATTAAGGATATTGTTATATGACTCAATGAGAACAGGTAAAATATTATTTAAAATGCGGGAAAACTTAGCATAAATTGATGATACAGAATTTATTAATAGACTTTTCAAACATTTTTGCGATTATTATTACTATGTTCGGGTGCGTATAACTCATCAATGTGGAAATACTACATTTACCCCCTTACTAATAAATGTATTTTATCAGATAAATAGTTGCGCACCGATTTCGCTCTTTCAGTCGTAAGTAATTTGACTTTCGAAAGAAGAAGACAAAGCGTTGTGTGTAACCATACAGACGCTATCTATACAACGTTTATTAGTAAGGGCGGTTAATAAATACTTACTTGTTTATTTTTTATATTTACCTTTATGTACTTGTTGTCACACATAAACACTTTATTGAGTTTTATTATTTTATAACTTTTTTGCTTAAAAGATTGATTTATGTTATTTTATTGCAATATAAAGTCTAATAACTAATTACAAAAACAATGTAATGACTCTTGAGATTGTTATGGCTGTGCCACTCGGCACTCTTGATAATGATTTGTGCCTATTTTGCCATACTATTGCTCTGCTGCATGAACCTACTGACTTGCATTAATTTATATCAGCACATTAATTATGAAGCATTCCATTAGACAATAACAACATGTATGGTGCAATATAAAAGTAAATGATGTACCCAAACATTGACTCTTTGATTTTATTATACAGTGATGGACAGTCATTTAAGGAAACTCATACCAAATATTATGTAAAATGGTTGTTTCAGGTTGCATGTCTTTTATATATTTATGGGGATTTGATTTGATGTTAATGATTTAACATATCATCTGCCTAGCCTTTTCCCAACTATGTTGGGATCGGCCCTCAGTCTAACCGGATGCAGCTGAGTACCAGTATTTTACATGGAGCGACTGCCTATCTGACCTCCACAACCCAGTTACTGGTTAATACGAAACCCCTTGGCTAGACTGTTTGTCAGACTTTCAGACAGACCCGTAACGACTGCCGAAGGTCCACGAATGACAGCCGGGACCAACGACTTAACGTGCTTTCCGAGGCACGGAGGGGTCTTGGTATGTAAAGATGGTCACCCATCCACGGACCAACCGCGACAAGCATAGTTTTACCTGATCGATCGACCCGTGCGGCTGTTATTACTTAGCCACAAGCCCCTCTAAATTCTCGTTAATTATTTCTAATGTAGTAATATAACTTAACTACACATACGATTTTTCTTGACAAATTACTTTTTGTATATATTTAATGCAAGGAAACATTTAAAATATCCTACCATGCATACTATTTGGCTGTGGAGTAGTTGCCCAGCGGTGAAGTAGTATTCACCGGACTTTTACCTCTTACAAGTATCTTTACAGATCCCAGACCTAATTCGATAGTGTGGCTACCAACTATTATTAAATATTATGTATTATATCAAATATCTTGAATGAAATATGTAAATTATGAAACTACTACTTTTTTTCTTCTTTTTAATGCAATCTGTCCTACTTACAAATTACTACTGAGACAGCAATCAATACTCAGCTAACATTAAATGATAAATATGATTTTATTTCTGTAAGTAGGTTTGTACAAACACTTTTTTACACATCAATCATAATTATTTTAAAAACTAGATGAGGTTGGCGTTTCCTATCTGACTACTCTAAAGCCGAAACAAACTCAGAGGTCACAGTCTCTTTTACAGTCCAGTCATAATCTTGGTCAGATCAAGTGAAAACCATGTAGATGGTATATGAAATGGTCTCATGAGGAAAGAAAAAGTTATATGTATAAACAAAAAGTTAGGTTTGAATTTCATTTCAGTTTTTGATGGTATGCATTCTCTTTTATATTCTGTATTATAATAAAGTAAAACACAAATTTCAATACATACACCATCTACCACAACGCACTGATATTTTTAAGATATTTTTCTACTAATACATTAACATAAGATTCAATTTTCCATGAATAAAGATCATTTGAGATCTAGAACAAAAATCGTAAGGTATGTATGTGTTAGTTCCACATTTTTTGTTTTGAATACAAAAAACATGTATGTATCCCACTGTGGAACAGATAAAACCACCTGAGTTGGACCCCACAAGTCTGCGTAGATTTCGAGATACTTATACAATTTTAGGATTATATTTCTTTCTGTGTTGTGAGTATTTTTTCATCTTTTAATGTTATTAAGATATAAACATTGGCATTTGATTTCCGAGTCATAAAGGATTAGTCAGATAGACTGCATTACTGAGTGCTTGTGTTAAAAAGAGTCTAAATATGTTATTTCTAACGCCACTCTGTGAGGCTCATTTCAAGCACCATGAATTAAACAAAAATTACGATAGAGCTGTTGAGATGGCTTGAATACTGATTTGAGTCAAATCAACACTCATTGACATTTTTATGCATTTTCGTTGATTCATGAAAAATACCATTTCAGACATCAATCTACAAGGTCTTCACATGATCTGAACAAGATTATGTCTGGACTTTAAGAGACCATGACCTATGCTTTCTCTCGAGTAGTCAGATTGGAAATTGACCTCACCTAGCTTATAAAAGCGTGTAAAAGTGATTCTGATATCCTACTTAGAGAATAATTTCATTTCATTTCAGATGTCGAAACTAAATTATATGTCATGTCAAGTCAACCATTTTGATGGACTCTTTCTTAATAAGAAAGTAAATCAAAAAGAGACATTTCATGACCACTGTGTCATCTGTCTATTCTTCTGTCAACTATAACCGTTTCTATGGTAGCCATGCTACGAGTGCTGGTGAGAGAATGGTAAAACGGGCTATTGTACAAAGTAGCCTAACTGATAGCTTGCAAGCTCAATCAATGGCAAGTAGTAATTAACAAGGCATGGTTAAGTGTAACTATTACTATTTGTTCAAAACTAAGCTACAAATCAAGCTATTCCTGACATTCAACTAAGTGTAGTTTAACGTCAGGAATAGCTTTTCACACATGAGGGGCCTGTGGCTAAATAATAACAGCTGTACTGGTTGATTAATCAGGTTAAGCTACGCTTGCCGATGTTGGTCTGTAGATGGGTGACCATCTTTACATACCTTGACCCCTCCGTGCCTCGGAACGCACAATAAGCCGTTAGTCTCGGCTGTCATTCCTAGATCTTTGACAGTTGTTACATGTAGTCTGAAGCCCGAAAGTCTGACAACCAGTCTTACCAAGGGGTAAGGTATTACCCAGTAACTGAGTTGTGGAGGTCAGATAGGCGGTCTCTCCATGTAAAATACTGGTATTCAGCTGCATCCGGTTAGACTGGAAGCCGACCCCAACATAGTTGGGAAAAGGCTAGGCAGATGATAAATAGCTTTTCACACATTTGACTGGGTTTATATCAAGGTAAAGTGCTGCATCCCTTCCCATAGAGTTACAACAATACACTGCAAACCAATTCACTTGAAGTGGTGTGTGGTAACAACAACATTCATGAGTTCATTGTAGGTACATATTTGTCATTTGCAGGCTGATTACTGTGAGCATGGGATTTTTATTACATTTTAATCTACCATAATATTTAAGCAACTTTAAGTGAGATGTTATTATTGATTGCTTTCTGCTGATATAGATTGTAATAGATATAAACATTCTTATTTATAGATCGAACATTCACTTTTATTGCACTTACTTGCTCACAAAGGTCCAGATCTATAGTGCCCTTGAGACGACGGCAGTTGCGATCAGCATAATAATCTAAAAAATATTGGCCTGGGAGCTCGCCCGACTGCCGCAAGGCAAACCAGCGCCTGCGCCATCTCTGTAGTAAAAAAAGAATACACTACAAAAAATTCGTCAAGTACCTGTAACAAATAGCTATCAAAGCTGCTAGGATCTAAAATTTTTAGAGCTAATTTTGTTTTAAACCCGATATTCACTTACTCTGTCAACAAAGGTAAAATGCCAAGCTAAAGTTGAGCTCACCGTTCGCCAAATACGCCTGTTCGGTGGAGATTTTGTTAACCACCCTTCGAAAACAATATTCCTTGACATTGTTTTTATTAACTGATACCTACTATCAAATTGTAATGAGTCACATATTAGTAGTGTTTTGCGATTGTGAAATACTCTCACTCTATCAAAAAGTACTCTGTGTGAAATACATTCACAAACGTTGAACGTTCACCTCGCCAGTCGCCACTAATATTTTTCTATTTTTTTCAGTAATGAATACAGTGCCAGTGCGTAAGTGTGTCAAAGCGCTACTTCTACCACAGATGTTGTATTAGTCTTTTATTCGCCTAAAATTAGACTCTAACTAAAAATGGTCGTATGTGATCTTACGGTATTCAATGGTATGTATGTAGCTTTGTGTGAGGTAAATTAACTAATATAAAATGAAGTAAGAAGTTATTATTTATAAAAAGCACTGCAAATAGACTGTCTGTGCCATGATCATGTGTTTTTATTTTTAACCGAAGCACGGAAGTATTTTTTAAGTTTCTATGGATAAAAACTGCCACTTGTTTGCTCATTTCAGTTCAAATGTCGTTGAACATGTGCTATTCAACCATTGAGATAGGAAAAGCAAGGAGATGGCATATTCTACTAAAGAAATAATAGATATACAATTATCTATCATAGCGACACACACATGTCTTTTAACGTTTTGTTTCTTTTTAACTAATTAAGAACTGATTAAGAAAAGAGAGACATATATAGAGATGTATAGTCTCACCAACGAAAGCTGACCAATAAAAAAGGCGGCAATTTGAAAAAATCAAGAGCTGTTACCCTGGCTATACACTTCGTAAACGCAATTGATACTATTTATTATTCATTGCGAATTTATTGATTTATTGACATCGACAATTAGGATTAACAGTCTTAAAATGTATCCATTCTAAAAGTTTATAAAATAATTCGTGGTCAGCTTTCATTGGCCAAACTCTGATTGATAAGTACTAAATTTGTCAACACTTTTGTGTGACGTCAAAATCATGTGTATACGTGACCGGTCGCCATGTTGAGTTCCGAGCAAGTTCCGAGTTATATGAATGGTTTTGTGGTAGATGTGCTGTCAAACGGTTGAATGCACAAAATATTTTTGTTGTTTTCAAGAGAAATACGCCTAGAAACTAGGTATTTTGGTGTCCATTAATAGAAAATCATGCCCTAGTGTTGTTTAAAACAGTGTGGTGCGAGAAAAAACAACCCTACGAAAGGCGGCCATCTTAAGTGCCCGATTAGTCTAGGTACAGAGGCCAGCACATCAAGCTACCACAATCTGTCAAATTTCTTTGATAGATTTTCTACTTTATTGCAAAGGAATAAGGTTCATATTCAATTGGGAAAATTGACAGATTGGGATAGCTTGATGTGCTGGCCTCTGTACACATGCTAATTTTGTAGGTATGACCAGTCCATAGGTTTATTCAGTCATTGGATTTCTTACCCAAAGTTTTGGTCGATATTGGTAGTCCACTCAAGTCATAAGTATTACGTACGGAAGAACTTAGTCGATTATAAAACTATAAAATATCTATGGATTATTGGCGCTTGCATAACTTGCAACACTGATGGTCGGAAATGTCACTAATGTCAGACTGGCAGTATTCCCTACTAAAATTTTTCCCCTATGGAGTATTCAATATATTACTTTACTCTATGGGCGTATTGTAATGGGTACAGTTCCTCTATGGGGCACAGAGTATTTTGTAGTGGGAAAAACCGGTGGCTCATAAGCAACATTAATTTGCAGCCGCGGTACTCAATTTAAAAACTAAGTGGCCCGGTGAACAATGTTAAAAATATTAATATTATTCAGATGAAAACTAACTTTTAAGTGATTTCTAAGGAACTGATCCATCCATAAAAATGAGGAAAATCCTCGAACAAGGCTGGCTGATCAAAAGAAGAAACCCTAATCAAGCAATCAACCGTTTGACAGCACATATAGTAAGTACCACAAAACCATTCATAAAACTCGGCACTCAACATGGCGACCAGTCACGCATAGACATGATTTTGACGTCACACAAAAGTGTTGCCAAATTTAGTACTTGACAAACATTTACATGTCTCTCTTTTCATATGCAGCTCTTGATTATTTAAAAAGGAACAGAACGCTTTTGACATTTGTGTGTGTTGATATGATGATATTTCGCTGCTTATATTCAAAAGGGCCACAAGTCGAAACGTCATTTATTTACAGGAGAGCCCGTCAAAGTTTTGATATCGGTTTTTGTTTATTATTTTTATTAATCTACGTTTTATATCTATGTGTTATATATCATCGGATGTATATTTTAAGCCTCTATTTGTAATAAATATAAAAATATAGACAGAATTGGTACGATTTTTGCTTTAAAAAGGATTTGTAATTTTTTCGACTTGTGGCCCTTTTAAATTTAAGCAGCGATTTGTTTATCTATTATTTCTACAGTAGAATAGGCCGTCTCCATGCTTTGCCTATCTCGATGAAGAAATCTGACAACTTTTGCCCCGAGTGTAGGGTACAATTGTTCTGTGCCCGAGTGTCACTTGATCTTTTGTTAAACGATAAATGTCAAATACCAAAAAAAAACTTATATAAATAAATTTAATTGCATATAACATTTGGCATATTTGACAAAAAAATGCGGCTTTGTGTTGTGATAGATTGCAATAAAAATATAAATCAATCATTATATTGCTCTTACTTTGACTTACGATTAAAAACTTATGGCAAGGAGCTACTAAAATAATCAGTTTTGTATTACAGCTTCCAAAAATTTTAGTAAATAGAATTACTTATTCTTAAGAGGTGTAATATCCATCTTGGTTTCATTAGTTTCATACTGCTAAGGTGTCCCAAAGTTTAATTTACGATCAAAATAGATTATTCGATTTTGGGTTGTTAAATAACAAGTTCCACCTATATAAAGGCCTTGTAAACCTCCTAACCAAAGGTTATTAAGTTTTAATACATAAAATTTAATACGAAGAAAAATTATGACATGAGCAAAAACAAAAATCATTAAAAAAAGGAAGGTTGCTTGGCAACGTCACGCCAAATCTAAGAAAAACCGTAAAGAGTCACAAAGTGAGCTATACAGTCTTCACACCCTCACAACTTTTTGCAGAATTAAGGGATTCTGTTCAAGCCAATCTTCTTGCTCAAATCTTGCAGTCTGGGCCCATAGAGTGGTTTCATCAGCATGTCTGCTAGCTGCAGTTCTGAAGATACTTGCTTAACTGCAAGGTGGGGACCTTGCAGTTAAGCAAGGACGCATTCTCTTACGAAGAAATGCTTCAACTTAATATGTTTCGTACGCTTGTGGTACTCGTATTTAGGGTTCTGTGACAGCTTGATTGCTGACTCATTGTCTAGATATAGTGTAGGCTGGTTCAACTTCATCAGATCTTTCAATAGACAGTTTAGCCATATAAGCTCTTGTGAAGCCTCGCTGGCTGCAATTACTTCCGCTTCGGTAGAGGAAATGGATACAACGTTTTGGCGTTGAGATCTCCAGCTAATAGCAGCTCCTGCGAGTAAGCACACAGTACCAGACGTCGATCTGCCGGTGGTTTGATCGCCAGTAAAGTCTGAGTCGGAGTAGCAGACGATATTTTCAGTCGAATCATTACAGTAGGTAAGACCTTTGTCACTTGTTCCTTTTAAGTATCGAAAAATCCGTTTAACAAGCGCAACATCTCTGTTCCTTGGCTTATCCAGGTTTCTCGATGCTATTCCTACTGCATAGGAGATATCGGGTCTAGTGCCCACGGCCAAGTATGTTAAGGCACCTACGGCTTGTCTGTAAGGAAAGCTTTTTTCAGCTTGTGTTCCTTCATCTCCTCCCATGTTTTCTTTAACAATTGGTGTTGGTACAGACTTGCTGTTGTTCATTGTAAATTTTTCTAAAAGCTTCTTTACATATGATGTCTGACGTAGTGTGATCTTGTCGTCTTTCCTTACAATTTCCATGCCTAGGAAATATGTAGCAGGCGACGTTCGAATCTTCAATCGTTTTTGTAGTTCATCAACAAACTCAGCTTCAGCTTCTTGTGAGTTGCTTGCTACAAGCCCGTCATCAACATAAAGAGCTATGAGGACTCTCTTTGTCCCTTTTGTCCTCGTGTATAGACAAGGATCAGCTTCGGACTGTTTGAAACCTGATTGTAACAAAAAAACATTTATATAGGTATTCCAACAACGTGGAGCTTGTTTAAGTCCGTACAGGCTTCTTTTCAGGCGACATGCTCGGTTTGTGCCATCGTTGAAACCTTCAGGTTGCTTCATAAAAATTTGCTCTTCTACTGTTCCGTTTAGGAACGCTGTAGTGACGTCAAATTGAAGAAGCCTTAAATTTTGTTTGACAGCAGTTGCGAGAAGGGCTCTGATAGTACTGAGATGTGCTACCGGACTGAATGTTTTATCGTAATCGATACCAGCTTGTTGTGAAAAACCTTTAATTACCAGTCGTGCTTTGAAGCGTTCAATACTTCCGTCGGGGTTTGTTTTCACTTTATACACCCATTTGCATGGTAAGGCTTTTCTACCTTTTGGTAATTGTACTAGTTCCCATGTTTCATTCTCGTGGAGTGATGAAATCTCGCTTAGCATTGCTTCTAACCACTTGTCTTTGTTTGGTGAGTCAAGTGCTTCTTTGTATGAAGTTGGTTCTTTTTGTTTGATAACATCATCTGCAGCTGCCAGTAAGAAATCGTCAAATTTTTGTGGTGGGCGTAATAGCGATCTGTCTCGAAGTGTCCGTGTTTCAACAGGTTCATTAAGTTCAGGTTCATCAAATTGGTGTTCATCATTATCAGCTCGAGGTTCGTCAGGTTGTTGTTCTTCGTTTTGTGGAAGAGTGCCCTGAGGAATGTTGTTTTCCTTATCTTGATCATTTTCAATCTCAGCCTGTTGTTCAGTGTCTTCATAGATGCTATCGTTTTGATGATTGTTATCGTTTGTATCTTCTTCGTTTTGAAGTTCAATTTCAATAGATTGTGAATTGTTCCTAGACGCTACTCCTTGCTTATTCACAGCTTCAATTTCTATCGTCTCCGTTTGTGTTAGAGGTATTGGTTGAGTATGAATGTTTTCATAGAAGTTACTCTTTAAGATTTTCACATCTCTCGAAATGACGGTCTTGTGTTCAGACGGAATGTAAATTTTATAGGCTTTGCTTATTTCTGTATATCCCACAAATACACCAGGTGTTGCTTTTGGAGCAAATTTATGTCCTCTGGGACCTTTCTTCAGAACAAAGGCTTTGGATCCGAATGCATGTAAGTGGTTGACGCAGGGCTTTCTTAGTACCCATCTTTCAAATGGTGTTTGATTGTCAATAGCACTGTTGATACTTCTGTTTGCTAAGTAGTTAGCTGTGTTTATTGCTTCAGCCCACAGATGTAAAGGTGCATTGGCATCAATAACCATCGTTCTGCCTTTTTCCACAATGGTTCGGTTTTTCCATTCTGCAATACCGTTTTGTTCAGGCGTATAGGGTGCGGATAGTCGTTGTCCAATCCCGTTTGCCTTGAGGTAATTTTGAAATTCTTTATTAATGTACTCAGTTCCATTGTCAATTTGTAGGAACTTTATTTTATTTCCAGTAGAGTTCTCCATTAGTTCTTTATATTCCTTGAACTTCTCAAGTACATCAGATTTGCTTTTTAGGAAGTATACGCGGCCATATCTGCTGTAGTCGTCTATAAACGTCACAAAGTACTTATTGTTTGCAGTGCTTGGAGTTCTTATAGGGCCACACACATCACTGTATACAATTTCCAATCGTTGAGTTGTTCGTGGCGTAGATCTATGTTTGGGGCTTGGCACTCGTGTCATTTTTGCTTGAATGCATGCTTCACAGTCAGATGCTTTTTCATCTTTGTTGAACTTTAACCTAATCAGCGTCTCATTTTTCAAAGATAGAAGGAGGTCGTTGTAGTTCATGTGTCCCATTTTTCTATGCCACTCTCCAATGGAGTTGTCTGGAGTTGTCACCATACTCGTTTCTGGGTTTTCAGTACAGTTATTAATAACTTGGGTTTTGACGTAGTAGAGATTGTTTTTCTTCTCTGCAGTCATTAGAGTTTTGTTATTTTTTATTATTTTAGCTTCATTTCCAGTAAAGGTGACAGTTGCACCGTTTTGTGTCATTTTGGAAACAGAAAGAAGATTCGCTGTGAGGTTGGGTACATACAGTGTTTCTAGTAGACTTACTGTGTGGTCTGTATTTGTTGCGACTCGGACTGTACCACGTCCTTTAATTTCAGCGGTTTGTTCCTTCGAAGCTAGGTTAAGTTTGCAGGAATCTGCATTCAACGTGGTGAAGCTTTCTCTTGCGTAGGTCATGTGAGATGTGCATCCGCTATCAAATACCCAGTCCTTGCGGTTTCCATTGTTGGCAGTCAAGAGACATTCGTCGGTATGATGTGTCGTTTCATTTTGACCCTTGGATGTCGTCTTCTTAGATTTGTTTTTCTTCGACCAGCAGTTTGAACATATTTTGTGATGGCTTTTCTTGAAATTGTGTGCTCCTGTTTTTTTGCATATTCTGCATGAAGCGTAGAAAGATTCTTGTTGAGTATGAGTACTCGTGCTTGGTTCCATTTGTGAGTGTCGAGCCTCGCTTTCCTCAATAATCTTCGTTTTGAGCTCATCTGGTTTTGGCAGTGTGTCTCTGCTCTCAATTGCGATTCTGAAGTTATCGTATTCGGGTGAAAGGCTGTACAGCATCATTATCGTGAGTAGATCATCATTGATGTTTATCTGCATGTCAGCAAGTTTATCAACGGTGTCCATAAATTTGTTTATATGCTCACGAACGTCATTGCCTTCTAGTTTTGTTAGTATTAACTGCTTTAGAAGAGATGCTTTACGAGCTGGACCTTTGCTGGCGTATATCGCTTTCAGTTTGTCCCAAATTTCTTTTGCAGTTTTGCATTGCTTTATTTGTTTTAGCTCTGAAGGAGCGATTAGAAGAATAAGGGTTGACTTAGCTTCTTTCTCCTTGTCAATTTCTTCAGTACCTGCTTTTTCAGATATGTTTTCTTGCACATATTTCCAGAGTTTATCTTTAATCAACACAGCTTCTGCCTGTATCGCCCAGGTATCATAATTCTCCTTATTTAGGGGTTGTATGTTTACCTTAGACATTTTTGGTTCGTTTTTCTTGATGCTCTGCTACCATATTGAGTTTTAATACATAAAATTTAATACGAAGAAAAATTATGACATGAGCAAAAACAAAAATCATTAAAAAAAGGAAGGTTGCTTGGCAACGTCACGCCAAATCTAAGAAAAACCGTAAAGAGTCACAAAGTGAGCTATACAGTCTTCACAAAGTTGCAATTAAATTGCAAGCAGAGTGCATTTGAAGGGCAAAAATGAATTTAGTTTGTTCCAATATGACTCTTCCTGAAATCGATTATTAGTCGCTATTAGTCGTAGACAGAGTAAACTATCTCTGTCTACGCTATTAGTATATTTATTTTTAAAGACTTGGCAACACTGCTTTTCTCTAATCAATTCGCTTTACTGATATAACGTGCTGGTATTATGATAAGCTCAAGTCATAATACATTGTCCAATTTTTAGGAAAGCTAATTAGGAACACTCTATACTCCGACTTTTAATTAGCTGCAGTAAAATTACACTTCTTAATAACTCATTTCGGGCTGCGTTTAGAGATATGCATGTCAAATAAGTTTCTTTTGTTACAGGACCTACATTATTCTGTATGTAAGTACCGGTAAACCGGGGTTACTTTGAACAGCCGGGTGACTTTGATTGAAACTTTTATCTAATATATAAAATTCTCGTGTCACAGTTTTCGTTGCCATACTCCTCCGAAACGGCTTGACCGATTTTGATGAAATTTTTTGTGCTTATCCGGTATCTATGAGAATCGGCCAACATCTATTTTTCATCCCCCTTAATCGAAACTTACACGGGTGAAACCGCGGGGCGCAGCTACTTTCATATAAAATCGCGAAGGACGTAAAACGAAACGCAATTTGTTTTTTTTTTTTCTTGTCTAACATCATTGATGAACTGTTGAATGGATCCTTTCTAGAGGACACTATTTTAAGCACCGTAAGCTTAAGCATTCTTTTTAGGTTTCATTTGTCTTTTACTAGATCAAAGTTACCCCATACGCAACGTGCGTATTTTCTTGCGTAATTCCAAAGCTATCAAAGTAACCACATTCTCATTCTAACTTTGATTAGACAGTTATTATTTTTTTTCTCAGAATCAAGCCATATTTTTTCACATTTACAGAAATCGCGAGTTTAAAAAGAACCGATGTCTAGACCGATTATATATTTTTTTTTACAACCAGAGATTCAAAAGATATGGACCTTGAAAGTTCAATATTGATCAAAGTAACCCCGGTTTACGGTACCTACTAGAAAAACAAGATTTGGTTGATGGCCGAGAAAAAACAAAAAGACGCTAATTTCAGTCATTTAAGGCGACTACATGACCTAAAACGCGGTCACTATCGGACTGCATAGAAAAGAAAGAGAAGCGCGATGACACAACGCTGGTAATTTATTGCAAAATATGAAACAATCATCTATTGTTGATTTATCAAACATCAAACAAATAAAAATCGTATACTAAAATTCGGGGAATTAAATTGTCTTTTATATGGTGAAAGTTTTATGAAAATACACCCGATAGTGTTTGCGTGATTATCGTTTTTATTTCCGCGGTAGACATTACTTTACAAATTAATTACACTATGTTAAAAAAATATAATTGCAAATATTCACATATCAAATTACGAAGCAAATGGTCTAGTATAACATTTATTTTTTTCAAAGAAATCAGTCTGGTCGATTAGACGTGATGTTGAATTTAAAATCATTAGAAGTCGTATATCTGCGCCTAGTACCTAACGCATGAGCTGTAATTTTTTCCTGCAGCTAATTAATATCCGACTATAACTAGGAAGTCGGAAGCTAGTGATCAGTAGGTATCACACTACACTAAGTAAATTCGATTCTAAATCGGACAGACGACGCCTTCGTGAAGAAGGATCGTACCTACTGGGTTGCACGTTTCGAATTTTCTATCGATGGCGTCTTTAAAGTCACGTCTTTGAGCCGCGCTTTTTGTCAGAATTTTAATTTTATAAATCACGGGATTCAAACTAAGGTAGGTACTATAAGTGGGTATTATAATTCCTCCAAAATGAAATATCATCGCTAGTTTTTAATAAAAAAAAGCTACTGTCATTATTTTAAACATCAAATTCTGTCAAATCCAGAACCAAAACAACAAATAAACATGAAATAAACCACAAATTAAGTTTAAAGTTGTAAATATTTCTAAATTCCAAATTCTACCAGTGCCTAAACATGGAAAAAGTACGTCATCCACTCACTCCTGAAAGTAACGTCGCCAAATTCGGTGATTACGATCCAGCCAAGTAAATAAAAGCCTAGATTATTAATCATTTCCTAGATTAATTAAGATGTTGAAGTTGATGAATGTATTGCACTGGCTATCCTAGCTTTGGAAAACCAGCCTTGAGTCTCCGGGGCATGGCCTCTTCGCTCACTCTGGCTGCAGGGTAGCTGGCGCCTATTTTGATTAGGTACACTACCTGAATGGCGGTTGGAGCTGGCATAGTATCTCACTGATACTGTCAACTATCTAACAGCATACATTTAAATAATAATAGTACTTTAGACCGCACGTCAGTGTAGTGGTAATAACACTTTGACCTTGTGCTGGCCTAGCGTTGTAAGAGGTTTCCAGAAAAAAAAAATGTTTTAGTGGGTTCAGAAAAGACCGCCCAAATGGTCTTACTTTATTTCTAGCGAGGCGGCACGTTTCTAAACCGCATCCGCTTACTATTTTGTGCATTAGAATTTTGAAGAATATGAAAGTTCTGAGGAGAACTGTAATCACAAAGTCCTTAACCACGAGACTTATAGATCCCGTATCCTTGCGGGTCAACATTTAATTCAGTAGTTTCAAAGAAATCAGGACCCTAATTGCGTAACACATTATCAATCAGAATCTGAATAATTTTGGTTTTTGAAAGATATTGCATCCATTGCTTCATAAGTTCGAAAAATGTGTCTGCTCAACAACGTAAATAGCGCAACATATTTTGTTGTTGAACTGTTAAAATGAAACCCATTGCTACTGATAGTGTGCTGACTAACTAATATTTTTTATTCAATAATGACAAATATTATTTACAGTTATACTATTACCGATGTGTCCCGCACGGTGACGACCAATGAAGCTTTGAACCCTGGCTGCCCTCCCCGCTTGACGCAGCAAAGCATTGCCATGTATCTGGCACCACTCACTAGAGAACTCACTGAAGTACCAGCAAGGTTCATAACTCGTGTTTATAAATTATTTTACACCGTTTTAATTTATTTTAAACATCCCTTGTTTTGTAGCTCCTCCCAAGCAAACGGCGGCGGCGCGGCGTCGGCGCGCGGCGTTGGTGGTATATATACCTACTATAGAACAAGAACGTCCACATAATATTTATATACCTACTTAGTCCAAGATAGCCGCTTTCTTGACCAGAGACTATACCTACATAAAAGGTCAAATTAAATTAGCTAGCGAAACTGCACAAAAGTGATGGGTAACATGAATATCTGTACCTACCTACATAAAACAAAAAAAAATTGTTAATCTTTTATAGATATCGTCAATACCCATGTCTGTAGAGTTTCGCCAGTTAATTTGATGTTGTAGATGTAAACCTAACCAAACCACATGAGTGTTGGTTTCTTGTCCATGTATACTTCTTGGGGTGACTGTATAATTATGGTTTTATTTTAACTGTTTTAATGTAGGCCAACAATAAACGAACTGCCTGATGCAGTCATTGAGCATATGGTGCGACGAGACAAGGCGTTCTGGGTAGATAAACCAGGCGTCAATGACTACACTATTCACGATTCCTATCATGTCTACGGGTTAAGCACAGAGGTTATAAAACCTGGTAAGTTATATATGAACTTTGTTGCTTTATTTATCTAACGGGTGTGAAAACCCAAGACCAAGTTGAGAGTTAAATGTTCTTCTCGTCATTGCCATTTATAATTTTTTCATCATACTTGGAGATCGACTGGAACAGTGTTTTTTTTACGAAAGCAATTCTTGCCTTGTTATATTGACACGTACAATGGGAGCACAGTCTTACAGTTTTCGGGAGTTTCTGTTTTTATAACGAAAAAAAGTACTTTCCTGGCAATAATTTCTGCTCAATGTTTCATTCAGACACCGTAGATTTCGGCGTATATTTAACTATTATATGACGCTTTTAATTGACCTCAAACTTATTAACAGTTCATCAGGATCCATTTCCTCGTTCGTATCAGTACGACCTGGACTGTGTCCGGTACAGACGAACTCATGCCTGTGACGGTCTGGTGCAAAAGGAAGGAGAACAGAAGGTGGGAAAGATTACCTTTTGACCAATAAAGTGAAAAGAGTAGGTACGGTAAGGTAATGCGGGCTTTGCATAGGTGACTAGACGCCGCACGCACGATTTTCGCACGCCGCAAGACGAAAAACGATCGACTATCTAAATGGCAATTCGTCTAGGCCGCAGGTGACCAAAATCGTATGTTCCAAAGTAGAGTAAGTTCCCACTTTTTTCGTGCGGCGACAGATCGCATGCGGCGGGTGACTAAAATCGACAGTGAAAATGCTGTGCAGGCGAGCGCTGGCCGCATGAAGGTCGACTTGATGCAAAATGAACTATACAGGTGAAATTTTAATCACCGTTTTCCTCTTAAGATGTCATTGTACTCATCATTATGAACAACTTTTACTATGGGACCAACCTGAAATCGTGAAAAAAATTAGGCTTGTGAGGCGATTTAGTTGTGAAAAGCCGCACGGCGAAAATCGACCTAGTGTAAATCCCCCATCAGGCTAGAGTACTTGTAGTCATAGGCGTTTTATACGTCTAGGGTATAGGTATTGTTATTTAAGATTTTCCCGTCTCGTAAGTTTAGTGTATGGCGTTTCGTTTTACTTCTTTATTTTTTAATTAATTTTTTGTGTTCGTTGCATAACTTAGTACTCGCAACCGGCGTGTGTGTATGACCAGAAGGCCAATTCTCGTAATTTAAAACGTTCAAAATCTAGTCGCAGTCTCGTCTCGGCAACAAACAAATTTCAAAAACTTGTCAAAATGTAGAGAAATTAGAGCTAGGCATTTTTGACAGATTGAGACTGAGATCAGACTGTGAACGTTCTTAAAATTACGAGAATTACCCCTCTGATGTATGAACGTAAACGAGTATGGAGTATGGATCGTAGCAGGTGGCGGTGGGTTCTACAGTTTCTGCCTAACCCCATGGGTGTAAGGCTGGAGTTCTTATAAGCCAACAGACGCCTGTCTAATCATGAATCATTTTTCATTGGTAAAAACAGAAACCTCTCAGCGCCCATTGTCACGACTGTCAAGACTTGAACACACCAGCCCTGACTCCCTTTCAACTGGCCTGGGCCGAAGATCCGGGACAAAGGAGGTGGAGGTATTATCCTGACCTGACTGCCACATTGACGCGTGAAGAAATACGAGCCTCCATGGATAAGTAAGTCCCCTAATGATGATATTACACACTACACAGGGAGGATTTTTGAGTCGGGGCAGCAGTAAGAGTACGCGTGACGACTCCCGCCATCGTAGGCGCGGGCCTGCGGACGGAGAGTAATGGGTAGCTCACCGTCCGATCAGGACCAGGCCCGTGCCGAACGGCGCGTATGTGTTCCACGCGCGCCTTAAAGAGATGTCACCATCAGTAAAGGGGCCCGTCAGGGCCGAAGCCTGCCGGGGCAGCGGGATTATCCGAAAGGGTTATCGCAACCCCGGAACACAAAGGGCTAAGTAAGGAACACGGATAGGTTTTAGTCAGTAAGAGTCTGACACTCCCTTCCGCTCCACCCAGAGCGGGAGGGGTCTTTTGATGATTTCACATACTTAAAAAAAAACAGTATAGGTACCTTAACCGTTACAGTAAGATACAGAAAACGGTCTTGGAAGACTGTCCTTATTTCTTTGAGAAATTTTAATACCCATTCACAGGTTTTGAAAACGTTGTACAGCCGTCGACCAATCGACGATCGCAGATGAACTTTTGAGCAACCTCGCAGTCTCGCTATACTATAGATTGAGCACGACATTGAAAAAAGTCATAAATACTACTCTGTCAAAAAAGTACCGGGAAAAGATCAATAATACACAAAATATTAGTTATTCATCCAAATTTATTTTATCGCCTTCTAAGTATGCTCCTTCAGAAACGACACACCTACTAATAATCCAATCATAATAAAATCAAATTTAACGCTTTTTCCGGAATTGAGTTATAGTTCTCGCCGCGAATTCTCCTTTATATCTTCTACCGAATGAAAACGGGTACCACGAAGTGGTAATTTGAGTTTAGGAAAAAGAAAGAAGTCGGCTGGAGCCATACCAGGGGGCCTAAAAAGGCCACTTTGGCAGAATCATAAAACAATTCATATCACGCAATTTCATCTGTATGACAGTTTTGTATGGAGATTCGTAAAATGCTATAGGTACATCTCTGCCTAACTCTTCAGGGATATATAGGTGTGAAACTGTCAAACAGATAAATTGCGTGATAAGAATTGTTTTATGATTCTGCCAAAGTAGCTTTTTTAGGCCCGCTTGTGAATAAGGTGGTTGCTCGATCGTTCACAATTGTTAAATTTGTTACGTAAGTAAATATATTTTGCTTTTTAATCATTCAACTATTTTACAAAGAATGTCACAAGACGTTTTTAAACTCCTTTTGACAAGTCTCCAAGGAGTTACGTCTTGTGCACAAAAAGGCTGGATGTATATCAGTCCTCCGCCACCATTCTTGGATCTGGCACTCGAGAAGCCGGATCTGGTTAAGGTGTCTCTTCCATACCATACTCTCATCAGTTCGTACCCAGTGGAGGAGACCGATCCGTTGTAAAATTTTCCATTTCTTATGCTTTTCGAGTTTCCCTGAGTTAGGTTTTCATCGGTCCATTTGGGGGTCCATTTGGGGGCGGTATGTGTGACTCCAATTCCTTTAAGAAAACTCTCAAATTCCTGTGCAGTAAACTGTTGCCCATTATCTGACACCAAAATAATAGGTATGTACAGCATATCTCATTTAGCTTCTTTATGCACCAACCAATGATGTAAGGGTGCCTTTGGTGATTCGTTCTGTTGTAGACGACATGCTCTACCTACATGATTTTATTTTATCCTCAATATCTTTGTCAATATTTTTCCAGAAAATAATTACGGGCTAATAATTTGATTTTCTGCGGTTCCTTTCAATATACATTGGTCTTGAAGAGTTAATTCATTGTCCTTAAAACCATATTTAATTTCATAATCAAATCATCTGGATTTGATTATGAGAAAATGAGCATAATGGAATAAACGCAATGTACTAAGCGCCGGTAAAGTCTGATTGGGACAAAAAGTTGTTGTTGTTATCTGTCAATAGGTAAATGTGAACATATCTAAAAATCGTTATTATGATTGATTCCCGGTGTCACCACTGCAGTGAAGCTAGAATAGTTTCCAACACGTGTTAATGTTTCTGAGGAACAATTCCAGTTACGGCAGACCAAATCTCAAAGAAATGCATCATTGAGAAAGTACATTTAATCAAAGTACCTGAAAAAAAAAAAATTTACGTATGTTTCGTAGACCGAGCTACGCCTGAGCCTACGCAGTCGTAGAGGCTATAACAACTAAAGTCGCAAAAGGACGCAAAAAATCTTTTTTATTTTCAAAATAGACACTTCAATCTTTAATTTAAGATATGTGAGAGTATTCGAATATGGTAGAAATTAGTTGTAAATCTATGTGAAGTCAACAATTAGTAAAATATTTGCTAGAAATCCTTTGTGGCGTAGCACGTAAAAACAAGTCATAATAAGTCAAATAAAATTTTAAAAATATAACTAAATAGTAAGAACATACGAGTATCTACCTTGATCTTGGAAATCCATGTCACAAACACCACTCAAAAACAATGCAATTCTTAGAATTCACCGAAACACAAACAATATGTGCTAATGAAATGAGTTACTAATATTAATATTCTTCTAGAGTTTGTTAAATCGAGTTTTTATTTCTTCGGTTGAAAGTTCGGTTTTCATAAGTAATGTGTTTTCCGTTCGTGTAAGCACGCCCCATAAATAAGGCACGAACTCTTTTTAGGGTTCAGTACCTCAAAAGGAAAAAACGGAACCCTTATAGGATCACTCGTGTGTCTGTCGGTCTGTCTGTCTGTCCGTCTGTCACAGCCAATTTGCTCCGAATCTTATGGACCGATTAAGTTGAAATTTGGTACACATATGAATCTCTGTGACCCAAACACAGACGTGTAACGTAAATAAATGAGTTTTGAAAATGGGAGTCATTTTTGAGGGGTAAATAGACAATTTAAAAAAAAAGTTTCACAATCTGTACCGTGTGACATATCAAATGAAAGGGCTTACCGTGAGAATCACAAATATATTTTTTTCATAATTTTAAAGCAAATTGTATTAAAGTTATTTAAGACAATAGACGGAAATTTACCATTCCGCCCCTTTATCTCCGAAACTCCTGAGCCTAAAATTTTGAAAAAAAATACAGAAAATAGTTCTATACCTATAGATTACAGGAAAATTAATAAGAAGTGAAACATCATGGTAAATCTCTCAATATTGTGCGTACAAACTTATATTTTCAGTTGGAATGTATGGGAGAACATGTTTTTCAACTACAATGTTAAGTTTGTTCTTGGGATAAATTCATTCCAACTACGGAACCCTTCATTGTACGTGGTCCGACACGTACTTGGCCGTTATTTGTCTTTATATCCCATCCTCGTTGCCAATTTGTTAAATTAGTAAATATATTTTGCTTTATATTCATTCAATTATTTTACAAAGAATGTCACAAGACGTTTTTATACTCCTTTTCACAAGTCTCCAAGGACTGGATGTTTAGATAACTATCAGCCATTGTGCGAAGGCGCAATATCGTGGTGCAAAATCTAACAATTTTCTTTAAACGAATCTGGCCTTTTTCTTCGAATTTACTATCTTAAACGCCGCATAACGCTCAAATAATATCCTTTACTAGCGGCCCGCCCCAGCTTCGCACGGGTGCAATTTTTTTTTCGTTTTTTTTTCTTTCATACAAACCTTGTCCTGACAATACAGAAAACAACAAAAAAAGAATTAGCAAAATCGGTTCAGCTGCTCTCGAGATTTGCACTTAGCAACACATTTAGCGATTCATTTTTATATTATAGAAGATTTACCGTTTGACCTTCCGGTAAAAATTCCGAGTGCACAACACCGCGATAGTCAAAGAAAACAGTCAACATGACTTTGACTTTTGATCGACTTTGATTTTTCGGTTTCGGTTCAGTTGGAAGCACGGTTGGAAGCATGAAAAGTAGGCAACCAGCTTCGGAGTCTTGTTGACAAGTTTTCATGTCAAACTCGTAAACCCACGTCTCGTCACCAGTAACAATGCGTTTAATGTAAGTTGAGTTTTATTTTTCTCACCTTTCTGATGTTTTTTTAATAGGTACTTGTTTTGTGTCTTTTGTTGCACTAAATAAACGTTTTATATATCTATCTATCTTCTAGCATGTCTTCAGCGACTCTTATGCTGTGCTATGCAGTTTTTGGAGAAAATTTAGGTCTTTTGGGACTAGCCGAGTGGCAACATGTTTCATACCCAAGTGATTATTTAAAATGACACGGATCGACTCAGACACAGAAAGTTCAGCGGCTATCTACCTTAAACTTGAATGGGGATTTTCAGTCACTATTTCCTTCACTTTTGCGATGTTAACTTCAGTTGAATACGTTGATGGCCGACTAGGGCGAGGCAAATTTCCCAGCATATCTCGACCGCTTTTGAACGCTTTATACCACTCTTATGCACGTGTTTTTTATAAAGTCGATTCACCGTAAGCCTTCTGTAACATTTCAGTGACTTCGAACACGAAATTCCATTGGCGATGCAAAATTTAAGACGAAACTCTTTGTTCATTGTTTTTGTCCATTATGAAATTCGCAATACACACTAGATTATGATCTAACTAAAAACAGCACTGTTTTTATTCTAAGTAAATGACAGATGCAACTCAAACTCCGCGCCAAAATGGAAAACAGATGTGCCAATTTAACAAAAAAATAAAAGAATTTTGAACCATAAACAAATCATCATCCATTCCCGATACTTTTTTGACTGAATGTATATTGATTACGATATTAGTAGATTCTGTGTCATTCCCAAGACTTATCTAAATTACGGAAGAGGTTCAAATGCATTTGCAATTTGTAATAAAATTGTTTTTTTTTTTCGAAGTCATTTCCCTAACAATAGCTATGACCAAACCCAACTTCAAATATTTCGGGGAAAATATAACTGGGTCACTTTTATGTCATATCTGTTTATGTTGAACATTTCTTCTTGGAAGCGTATTGTTCGTCTGAGTACCTATAGTCATCATGATCAATAGAAACCTCATCCTGGCATGGTTCGTTCTCAATATCGGACAATTCACAACACAATGCTTATCTACTGTTCAGGATATATACTTATATCAATTTTTCGCAACCGCTTCAACAGTGAGTTGTAAGAATTATAACGAACTAAACCTATAGGCATAGGACTTATAAAAAAGATGGACTCCGCGCCACGCATATCGAAAGTGAAGCACAGTAAGTATGCCGGGACCGCTTGTACAAACACGCATCACGCTCACATTTACATCACAGTATGCCGACCAGCCGCCATTACGTGACACGACAGCGTCAATCGTCAATCACGCACACATAGTTCGGTACGGTGCTTCACTTTCGATATGCGTGGCGCGGAGTCCATCTTTTTTTATAAGTCTATGCCTATAGGTATTGTTTAATTATTATAGTTTACTGAATTATCTATAAAAGTTAGTCAAGGTAGGTACTGTGAGAGGTAAAACTCAGAGGGAGCTTTCCTCTCAATTAAAGAGGGATAAGATTTACTGAGGTATATTTTATAGCGAGCACATTTACAGGACCGTAGTAATTTTTATAATGAATCTGTTTGTTGAAGTATTAGACGTTTTCTTGGATGTTCGAAAAAGGAAAAAAATTAATAATTATGACCGGCCTGTGCTACATGTGACAAGGTTACATATATAACCTCTACATCAGCTACGCCCACACTGGAATAAAAGTATTGGTATAGCATCGAAAACTATATAAGACTTTTTTCATACCATTCGATCATCCAGGCCCTTCCTACCTAATCCTAACCGAAACATGACCTAACGCCAGAAATTTAATTTACATGATGAGATCCGTCTCTTGCAAGAGTAGGCTTAAGTCAGGACGAACAAACCGAGAATCTGACACTTCGTTAAGTGGCAGTTAAGTAAACATCTATAAGTGCCAATATGCACCACAACAAACTAACGTCGTCATGCTTAAACCTCGTCGCGCCAAAACTGGCGTAAAAAAGCGACGCGGTCTCCTAAAACAAACAATTGATGTAAAAGTTCACATCAGTCTTGAAGAGACTTAAAAAAATTTTTAATGATCTTAACATCAAAATCTTTTAACCCCATCGGACGTTATTGAGCCAGAGGGAGGGAAAAGCTTAAGAGGCCAGGGTTCATGGAAGACATCCTAACAAATGCTCGTACTCCAGAGGAAAACTATAAAAACTATCACCGCTCTCATTAAATCCTAACTCCATGATATATCAGTCAATGCTGATAAAACTGTGGGTCCTCAACCATAAGCAGAACCAGTTGTGTCAACCAAACATACTTTGCAAAGGCTATGCCCCGTGAGCAAAGTTGGTTTCACTTAAGCTGAGTGCTGTTATATTATTGGGCTACCTGACAATACCAAGTTTATTTTGTTTCAGTGTTGGACGACCATTTCAAAACGAAGCATGCAATTGGTACTACCAGAACTACCCTTCTGTTAAATACGATTGCATAGTTCGCAAATTCTCAAAATGAATTTAATAACAGTGATAACAAAATATTATTTACTTTTGTTATTGAAAAAAAAAAGCTATAAGTAGATAGGGATCTAACCACACGCCTTACTTTTAGCATGTATTTGTGCTTTTTATATTTTGGTACATTCGACCGCACGGTGGTAACACCTCGTCCTTGAGCTGACCTAGCGTATTACAGGGTTTCAATTTAATAATTTTGAACGATATTGCTAATCCATTGCTTCAAAATTTGTCTGCTCAACAACGTGCTTATCGCAATAAATGTTGTTGAACTGGCAAAATGCTACTGTTAGTACTTATGTTACACAATTACCTCGCAGCTTATACTTACTGGTTTTGTTACCATACGCATGCGGCCTACTGTACTTGTCTGTAAATAAAATTTAAACATTATTACGTGGATTTTATTCTAAGTAAGTAAATTGTTGGCATTAACTAGCGGCCCGCCCCAGCTTTGCACGGGTGCATTTTTTTTTCGAATTTCTGCAATTTTCTTTCATACAAACCTTGTCCTGGCAATATCAAATACAACAAAAAAAGAATTAACCAATTTTGTGCAGTTATTCGAAAGTTATGCGTGTACACACGGCTACACATCAAGCTATACATAACCAGTATAAGCTGACTTCTGATTGTACGAAAAACCCATACAATGCGAGGTCAATTAAAACTGGAAATGTATAGCTTGATGTGTAGCCGTGTGTACATACATTTCGGCGAGTCATTTTTATTTATCTACTAGCAGTGCCCCGCGGTTTCACCCGCGTTAATGTGAGGAAAAAGCCTTCTAGAATATTATATTCCATTACTTTAAGAGTATTGCTTATGATTATTATTGCTTATGATTATTGGAAGGGCATTATTCATTATGAGCTGTTACCACCAGGCAGGACCATCGATTCTGGACTCGACTTCGAACAACTGATGAGATTAAAGCAAGAAGTTGAGAGAAAGCGGCCGGAATTAATCAACAGAAGGGGTGTGGCTTTTTTTTCGTCATGATAACGCTAGACCTCACACATCTTTAGCCACTCAGCAAAAATTAAGAGAGTTTGGCTGGGAGGCGTTAATGCATCCGCCGTATAGTCCTGACCTTGCACCTTCAGATTTCCACCTGTATCGGTCTCTTCAGAATTCTTTAGGCAGTGTCAGGTTAAATCATGAGAGGACTGCCAAAACCACTTGTCGCGGTATTTTGATCAGAAGTCCCAAAATTTCTATAGCAATGGGATCATGTGCGTACCTACAAGATGGCAAAAAGTTATCGAACAAAATGGTACCTACATACTTTAGTTAAATGTAGATAAACTATATTAAAAAATGTTTTGAATTTTCTTAAAAAATTGGAAGAAACTTTTTCCCCTAACTATTATTATTTATTCAACATCAAACTATATAAATGCTTTGAGTTTGACTCAAAGCATTTATTTCAATTAAACCATTTACAGGCACTTTTGAATTGTCAATAGGTCAGTCAGAAAATATGAAGCTAGTTGCCCATTCCAAAGCGTAGGTACCTATGGAGAAGAACGGGCAAGAAACTCCATGGACACTCTTTTAAATTATATTTTACAAAAATATTAGTTACATCATTAATGTTGAATTTATAATTATATGTGAGAACGATGTAAAAAAAATATACGTACGCGTTAAAGTGTCCAGAGTACAGCAAATAGTACTTAACAAAACAATAATCCAAAAGTAAAATAATTAAAAATAAGCCGAGGCATCCAAGTGATGACCAGTCCCAACTGACGGCGCCCGTTCACGAACATGACGCATAGATCAGCACCATTCAGCTCAACCATTTTGAAGGGAGCTAAATGATCCAACACACACGCCACCGTTAGCGAGACATTTAGTGAGCATGACATACTATCAGCCGCCAGGGCACATTCAAGTCAATGAAAGACATTATTATCATTACCCGGTAAATGGTAGCATTACAGTACATAGAACTCACATTTGTGCTATGCAATTATACAATATAAAGGAAATTGAGTTTATACATACAATATAAAGGAAATTGAGTTTATATTATATTTTAAAGAAGGCTTACAGACTAACTAACCAATGAAATAAAAAAAAACTGAATATATTACAAAATAGCTAATAACAAGCCTCCACATATAGATAAAGAAATAGTCGATAAAAAAAGAAAGTACATACAAGTTACTGTAATTAGTATGAGAATAGTACATAGATTAGATAACTATCCTTGAAAAACACTGTGCCAAAAGCCGTCTTAAGGTCGCCACACTCGGGCCTGCGGACGGCGAGTAATGGGTAGCTCGCCGTCCGATCAGGACCAGGCCCGTGCTGGACGGCGCGTATGTGTTCCACGCGCGCCTCAAAGAGATGTCAGCATCATAGGAAGTCTATTAAAACTAAGTGCACTTCTTATTGAGAAAACATTCCGCCTATAATTAGACATAGCAAAAGGTACATTTAATATCGGCCGTTGACGTAATCCCATCAGATTCGTGCGCAATGAAAGATTAGCAACCAGTTCAGGACAGTCAATATGGCCATTTGCGATACCCAACAGGAAACTCATGTCACCAATATAACGCCTCATCTCCAGAGGTAGGAAGTGGTACCGTTTGCAATGGTGCTCGTAGTCAACTGAGTATTGCTGAGTCCTATAATCTAGATAACGTAGAAATTTTCTTTGGACGCCCTCAATACGAGACTTATAAGTCTCATACTGCGGGTTCCAAACCTGTGACGCATATTCTAAATGGCTGCGCACGAAAGAACAGTACAAGATTTTAACCGGTTTACGCGATCTGAAATAGGCCGTGGTGCGTAGTATAAATCCCAGAGCTTTGGATGCCTTTGTAACTATGCTATTTACATGTTGATCAAACAGAAGCTTGCTGTCAATAACTACCCCTAAATCTCTTATGCTATTTAGCCTGCTGACCGTTCATGGGAGGGCTTTTCGTCCTTTGGGTAAATCAACCAGATCCCAGGTTTGGTTTTCATGCAGTGAAGTTATTTCACTGTGCATGGCATCTTGCCATTCAGCTTTGGAAGGAGATTCCATCGCTTCTTTGAAGGTCTCAGGCTCTTTAGGCTTGTGAAGATTTTCGATTTCTTCAGCTGCTGCCAAAATAAAATCATCATAGCGCTTAGGAGCTCTGATATTTGACCTGTCTCTCAAAGACCTCATCTGAACGGACGTATGTTCTTCAACATCAGCATCATGTTCATCGGCAACGGTAAAAGATCCGGAAAGAGATTCGTATTCACTTTCATTATTCCCTGGTTCCATTTGTCGAACGTCGTCAGTGCTATCAACCAAACTTTGTTGCAGCGTTTCATCTTGATCATCTGCGTCATAATCACTGTCATGTTGCTGATCATCTGCTTCATGATTCAAGCTGAATATCCACTCGCATGCGTGTTGTTTTCTGCGATGACGATTTATTAGGTTGTTCATGTGAAAACTCTAAATCAGTGAGCAGTCTGGATATAGCATTTTTATTAGATTCATCGTAGAACATAGTCTTCAATACCCTAATATCTTTTGAAATTATAATGCTGTTCTTCGAGGGTATGAATTTCCTGAAAGCTTTAGATGTTTCAGAGTATCCCGCAAACATGCCAGGAATTGCCTTTGGTGCAAATTTGTGACTGTTTGTGCCTTTCATCAGAACGTAGGTCTTGCAACCGAACACGTATAAATGATTAATACATGGCTTCCTTCCAACCCATCGCTCGAATGGCGTTTGGTTCTGAACAGCGCTGTTTATACTCCTGTTTGATAGGTAGTTTGCAGTGAATACTGCTTCGCCCCAGAATTTTAATGGTGCCTGTGCGTCAATCATTATTGCTCTCGCTTTCTCCACAAGAGTACGATTCTTTCGTTCAGCAACTCCGTTTTGGTTCGGGGTGTAAGGTGCGGTGAGACGTCTCTGTATCCCGCAACGTTTTATATAAGCATTGAACTCTTTGTTCACATACTCAGTACCGTTATCTGATTTTAAGAATTTGATTTTGACCCCAGTGTGCGTTTCTGCTAACTCCTTAAACTCTTTAAACTTTTGTAATACTTCGTTTTTGCTTTTGATCATGTAGACTCGACTGTATCGACTATAGTCGTCTATAAAAGTAACGAAGTACTTGTTTCCGCTTACTGTAGGCGTCCTGATAGGTCCACATACATCGCTATGAACGATTTCTAAGCGTTCTGTTGTTCGTTGAGTTGTTTTCTCACGGGGGGCAGGTACTCGATGAAGTTTTGCCTGGATGCAGATTTCACACTCTGCCAAGGTTTCAGAAACATCAAAGTTCAAGCCAAGCAAATTCTCATTTTTGAGTGCACGTTTCAGATCTTTGGCGTTCATGTGACCAAGTTTTCTGTGCCAGTCGTTTATGTTTGATAAATTCGATTTTTTTTTAGTAATTGGAATCGAAACGGTGTCATCATTATGATTGGCCAGATTGTTGCGCTCATGTTTATTTGGTGTGATGTAATAAAGACCATCTTCTTGTTTAAATGCGGTGAGAGTTATGCCATCTTTTGGATTGTTGACCGTCGCTTTAGTTTTAGTGAAGAGGACAGAACAGCCAGCATCTGTCATCTTACTTACAGACAACAAGTTGGTGCACAGATTAGGTACGTAAAGAGTGTCTTGTAGCTGTGTAAGGGCTATGCCATTACCATTTTTTGTTACAAAGGAGACTGTACCTTTTCCTTTAATCTCTGCAGTTTGGTCTTTAGTTGCAAAGTTCAGTTTTCCAGATGTTCTCTCTATAGTCTTAAATAAGTCTCGTTGATAAGTCATGTGAGACGTACAACCGCTATCCAAAACCCAAATACAGTTTTCAGATTTTTATGTGTATGTATGTAGAGGCATTGCATAGCAAAATTGGTCTTATGAGAACCGTTAGTGTTAGTGTGTTTATTAGGCTTCTCACTGTTTTTCTTCCAGCAATTGGTACAAACTTTGTGAGTCTTGCGTTTGAAGATATTACCACTACGTTTGCAAATTTTACAGGATGTGTATAAGGCTTCTTCTTGAAAAGAGGATTCAGGTTCGTTGTTATTAGTCATGTTTTGGCTATGACGTGCTTCACATTCTTCTATTATTTTAGTTTGAAGCTCCTCTGGCTTCGGAAGAGTGTCTCGTGATTCTATAGCAACTCTGAAGTTCTCGAATTCCTTTGAGAGACTATACAACATCATGATTGTTAGCAAGTCCTCATTAATAGCTACGTCCATGTCTGCCAATTTGTCAACTGTATCCATGAACTTGTTTAGATGCGTTCTTACATCGTTTCCTTCTAATTTTGTTAGGATCAGTTGCTTTAATAGGGATGCCTTACGCGCAGGTCCCTTGCTGGCGTACGTGTCTTTCAATTTTTTCCATAATGATTTAGCAGTAGTGCAATTTTTAATTTGTTTAAGCTCAAGGAGCGATTATAAGTATGAGTTCAGATCTCGCCAGTCTATCGCCTTCTTTATCTACCACTTCAGTATCAGTTTCGACGTATTTCCATAATTTGTGTCGTACGAGTACAGCTTCAGCCTGTATAACCCAAGTGTCGTAGTTCTCTCTAGTTAGAGGGTCAATTTTAGTGCTCGACATTTCGGAAAGGTTAAAACATATTATTACGTACACGCTCTGCTACCATGTTAAATATAATAATATTACGAAATATACATGAAAGAACACAGTATTTTAATATATATAATAATGTGACAATTTTAAATCAACAGTATCTTAGCAACCATGCAAAAGGTACCAAAGACATATTAGTACACTAGCTGTGCCTGCGACTTCGTTCGCGTGGATGTCGGAAAACAACAGGTAATGTGTCGCTTAGGAAAGGTGTAATTGCCACTCCTTCATTGAAAAGGAAGAATCATCAGATCTTGCCTGGTAACGCTTTCCTTACCTAGGGTTCGCTACCACGGCCCTTTCGACTGCAATCACTGCGTCTTCATGGTTCATAATGACAATGCGACAAAGTGTCACTTTGATTTTTGAAAATAAATTAAAATAAAAGCGCCTGCTCGAGGCTGATTATCAAACCAAACAGCCATAATTATGTCCATTAACCCAACCAATCATTAATGTACCAACTTGTAAAATCATATCACCATTTTATCTAAAGTATATCTGAGATTAGTAGGTGAAGTTTGAAGTTAGTTTTTCTAAGTCTTGGTTTCTTCTCTGTGGTGAATTCAGAATTTCTTAACTTGTATTGAAGATATCATATATACCTACCAATATTATGCCTTATAAAGCATCGAGATATCTAGATGATAAAAGGAAGAAGACATGAATGGTAAGAGCTTCTACATAAAGTTGCCCGTGTAAAAAGCAACCCATTAAACTTTGGTTATATTTGACACCGGCCGCCATTTAAACTACGAAGATGAAACCCATGAAAACTTTAGACATGATTTTGATTTAGACCTTATACTGCCGAAAACCAGAAAAAAAATTGTAAAGATAATTACAAAAAAATATACCTAACCGACTTCCATAAAAAACCCTAGAAAGTGCAAAATAACCTTAGTTTTCGAAGACGTTGCGCGTTGGCAAGAAATTACAGACTTCTGAAACCAAAGGTCTATTGCACTTTGAAGTGTGTTTTTAAGTCGGTTGTATTTTATTTTATTTCACACAAAGTCGTGTAAGTTTATATTGAAAACCATGAAAACGACACACATGATAAAAAAAGAAAAAGAAAATTGCAGCCGCCATCTTCGATTTTCATTTTGACGTCACAATCGGCTTCAGCACTCTCGAAAACCATGAAAACGACACACACTACCAATTTTTCGATTTGCAGCCGCCATCTTGGACTTTCATTTTAACCAGTACTGAAACGGTTTACCAACAGTCGATTGGTCCATGAACCGTTGGTCAACACCATTAACTTTTCATCCAAAGGACTTGGGACCCACGAAAGTTTCCCCAACAGAACTCTACGTCAGTGAATGCTTAACCAACAGAATGTTTTGACCAATAACTTTTCACCCAAAGAACATTTGACCCATGTCAAATAGAACTAAGGATGCAAGGGCGAGCGAAGCGAGCTCGGGACTTGGGGCACCCCGACTCGGACAGGTAGGGTTCGAAGGGATGATCGGCGGCTCAAGTGAGCGAGCAAAGCGAGCGAAGGGCACCCCGAGGTTAGGCTTGGTTAGGTTACTTTATACCCTTTTCACAGAAATAAAGGACTACGTCTTATTATTATTTTACTTTCACCTTTCCCGGCGTCTGTTGGCCTTGTTCTTTGGGTGAAAAGTTATTGGTCAAAACATTCTGTTGGTAAAGCATTCACTGACCTAGAGTTATGTTGGCAAAACGATCGTGGGTGAAAAGTCCTTTGGAAAAAAGTTAATGGTTTAAAGATAATGTTCACCAACGGTTCATGGGCCAATCGACGGTGGGTAAGCCGTTAGTTTCATTTTAACCTCACTATTGGCTTCAGCACTCTCAAAAACCAATAAAACGTAACCCATAAAAAAAAATTGCAACCTCCATCTTGGATTTTCGTTTTGACCTGCCTATCGGCTTCAGCACTTTTGAAATCTATGAAAACGACATCCATGACAAAAAATCAAAACAAAATTGCAGCCGCCATCTTGGATTTTCATTTTGACCTGACTATCGGCTTCAGCACCCTCGAAAACTGACAAAACGACACCAATGACAAAACATTTTAAAAAAATGGAGCCGCCATCTTGGGTTTTCATTTTGACCTGACTATCGACTTCAGCACCCTCAAAAACCATGAAAACGACAAACATGAGAAAAAAAAATTGCAGCCACCATCTTGGATTTTCATTTTGACCTGACTATCGACTTTAGCACCCTCGAAAACCATGAAAACGACACCCATGACGAAAAAGTTAAAAATTTAGGCAACCGCCATCTTTGATTTTCTTTTTGACCTCAATTACCGGGGTCAAGATCCATGAAAAATAGCTCTCTCTCTCTCTCTCTGTGTGTGTGTCTCTATCTATCTATTACTATGAAAAATGAGGCATAACGCTTTTTCGTAATTTGACGATTTCTCCCTTAGAACTCCTACCGCAAGCTCCATATAAGAACTTCGTTAAAAAACGCTCTGCGTTACTCAACTTTCTATATCAATAATTATCTAACTTCTTTATCGCTCAGAACACCACATTAATTATTATTATCTTACATTATCCTCACTTTTTGTTTAAAATTCTTTTAGCGCCACAGGCGCCACTAAATAAACCATCAATAGAAAGCGATTTTTTTAATATCATTAATATCATTATCATTACTTTTTAAAATAACATAGACATAAGTAGGTATCTGTGTTATTTCGTCATTTAAGTAAGCATAAACTAATAGGACGTGATTATTCACATCACAACAACAATATGTTTTCGTTAGTAGGTACTATATCGCGCCAATAGATGTCGTTACGTGTTACTAAAAAACGTAAAAAGTTGTTCCTAGAATACTTTAAATTGATTATATCTTTTGATAGAGTGAACCGATTGCGATGAAACAAAAACTAATCACTGCTCCGAGTTCTACACCATATTTGAGTATAAAAAGTAACCGTATTGGTTTGGTACTTTTTACGTTGACCCTGTTCAAATCAATAATCTGTCACATCCAAACAGACAAACAGACAAACCGACAAACCGACAAACAGACAAACAGACAAAAATTCCAAAAATTGATGAAATGGCATCTGTTGGTTATCCTTTAACACCCCAACTATTTTTTTTGGAAATATTTTCAATGTACAGAAACGTCTCGTCTACAGATTTATTATATGTATAGATATAGAAGATATAGATATAGATAGAAGATAGAAGATAGATAGAATAGATATAGATAGAAGATAGATATAGAATAGAATGTATAGAATAGATATAGATAGAAGATATAGATAGATTAGCTCTGGTCTGCCATAGATACTTCACAATGCTATACGCTGTTATGCAAAATAATTTATGACATAAAAAGTTCTGAAAGGGTGGACCCAACCCAAAGTGTTAAAAAAATTCCAAAAAAGGTCCTTAAGTCGCATACGCTGCGGAAACTACTGCCAATAGAGCAAAGTGATGTAGGTACTACAGTTTTAAAGAGAACATAATATCTACAAAAAAGTCTGCGATAGGTACCATTATGTCCAATGATATTATAAGTCATCATCATCTGCCTAGCCTTTTCCCAACTACGTTGGGGTCGGCTTCCAGTCTAACCGGATGCAGCTGAATACCAGTATTTACAATGATATTATAAGTAAAATCACTTACAATATCATTGATTATGTCTAACTATTATAGTAAACGACCAGTGGTCCACTTTATCCCTGGATCGAAAGAACTGGAAGTCATGGGGAGAGGCCTTTGCCCAGCAGTGGGATGATGCAGGCTAACAGTAACAGTATTACAGTTTTGTCACAATAACTACTTTTTCATGTTAAAATATGCAATAGTAACGCCGCCGAATGTACAAACTAGACCACATTATTCGTACCTTGGTATTAATCCTTATGTCCAAATAAATTACTTCGTATTCAAGGCTATCTATATCTACCCGGGCGAATTCGGGGCGAGCCGCTAGTTTTTAATTAATTTAAACAAAGCGCTCTACACTTTTAGTTCCATTAAAAAACATAAATTACCCCTCAGTACTAAAACATCGTTGACCTTACCTACCACCTTTACCACCTTTAGGTAACTCTTTTTCCTTTACCTTGTCGTACTTTTGTTGTAAAACATGTGTGCCATATTACATGGTATTAGCTTTGCCGAGTCTCTGGTCTACATAAAACACCTTCCTGGACTACGACTGGACTCGTTGCCATAAGCGTCAAATCTAGAAGAAAACTTTTCACTTTGATGTCAAATTTAATATTCCATCTTCTTTTGTTTGTGAAAAATGTCAAAATTATAAATATGAAAAACTTTTGAAAAAAAAATTAAAACTTAACAAAATACCCATCCCCTAACAAAACTCACGATGACGGGGCTCGACGGTGGCCTCTTCCTCCTGGAGGTACTCATCGACAAGATATCATTTGTGAAGAGTCCCTGTTTTTCCGACAAGGACTTCAGGACCTGTGTAACTATAGCAGCCCCATCAATGGAGCCGCTTCAAATATGTGACGATGACCCTGGGGCATGTGTGGCTAAAAGCGGGGGACCCTTTGTGAAAACGTTCAACAGTGGCAAGTCATGTCTGTTTTCCCTTCAAGAAGGAGATATTACAAAATCCATGAGTACCTTCCCCATAAAGGTAACAGTCCACAAGTCTCTTCCATGTGGTTGTCTGCCAACCAAAATAGTAATGGGGGAAGCGACAATAGATATGACGAAGGAATTTGTCCAGTCACGTAATAAGTTTTTGGAAGACCCCACGAGTGTTAGCTGCCAAGCCTTGAAGGATTCATTTCGAATCGTTGACCCAGCTGGCGAGCCGACTGGAGACATTTCCATGTTTTTACGCATCTCTTGCTTTGGAAAATTAATAATTACAAGATTCCAAGGTGCAGGCCTACCTAATTTAGGAGCTGGTCGAGGGCCTTCTATCGTAGATCGATCGTGCAATCCTCAGAGGGATTTTCAAACTTCTCAAGACCCATGTGTTTGTGGCGCCGCCATAGCACCTGGCAGAGGCCCACCAGGCAGCGGTCCTCCCTGTCAGTCGCACGGAGGCGGGCGCAGTGGTGGTCCTTGTCCGATAGGTATGACTTAAGCAATATTTTAATCTTGTTCATTTAAGTACTGTTGTTATAAAATCTAACGCCAATAAATCCTTTCAGCTCCAGATCCTTATAACTCTACGCCATGTGAAGATCCAGACGACATTTGCTACTGTTCTGGCCCTAGGCCACCTCCTAAGCAACCTATGGTCTGCAGAAATATGGATCAGTATTGTTTGCACGTTCCCAAAGGTGAGAATGAGAACCGAAATAATCCTTCTTTATAATTATTATTGGACCAAAGTATCATTTTGATCCAATAATTATTTACATTAAATATTATCGTACTCCCAGTATAAGTAGGTCCCGTTAGTAGTAGACTATATTTAGTCAGGGTAAATATAATGTTCAGGACGAGATGTTTTAAACGTATGTATATTACTTAAGCGAGTTTACAATAGCTGAATGCATGAGAATCAATTTGTTGATGGCCAGGTCCCAGTAAAGCATTTGAAGAGATGGGATCGAATTTGGGTGGCAACGAACTAAAGATAAAAGTACCAGCCAGCACATCTGTCATAAAGAAGATCAGTCAGACCCATTGTGCAATGCAAAGTCCATATATGAAAACGAAAACTGAAGGAACCTGTCTACCACCTTGCGGAAAAAATAAGATCAGTTTAGCATTACCGAGCGAGGCTACATGCTGTGGCGGCGTGCGGCCGCAAGGAACGCAGTTCACTTGCACCACTGAAGGATGCATCCAGGCACAAAAACACGGCCAGCAAGCCATGCTTGCGCGCGGCGATACCAAAAACGAGTTTCCCAATAAAGAAGTTTTCGTACTGAAAGTGGCAAAAACTGCTTTGGAGGGCGATAGAAAGTGTAAACTGGAATTGGAACTTGTTACACCTAAGGGTCCAGACAAGATGCAACCAGTCCGTAACGTAAACATGAGAATCGCAACCGATCCAGAGTGTAATTGTTGTTGCCCAAGGATGATAGCGTGTAAAGTCTGTAAAGGGAAAAAGAAACGATAAATTTCATGTTACACTTAAACAGTTCTTGGTTTATTGTTTCCAAATTTATTATAACTTTGTATTTTTCCCTCTCACCGAGAGGAGGCCTGTGTCCCAGCAGTGGGAACATTAAGGCTGATTATGTGTTGTATTTTTTATATATATTTCTACTGCAATTTCTTATCGATTATTCCCCTGATAAATCACCAAATTGTGCAGATTGCTGCCCGACGGGGAACAAGGTCATATTCCAAATGCCTTCGGACACCTGCGGTATGAACCACAAGCAACGAGCTCACTTTCACTTCACATCTGACGGAGTGGGAGACGTAGCCCGTGACGATCCCAGCCAGCTATTGCCAACTACGGCTGAGGAGTACCCTGGGGTTGTGTATGACTATCCACAACAAGTGATTAAACTACGCATTGGAAAAGTTATAGAGATGCCAGGTCGAAAATCTAAATTTGATTACCAATTCGTCACACCTGCTACAACTCGAGAAAAAGTTGTACCCGTGAAAGACACTCGCACTGCGCAATGTTTACCCACCTGCCCAGATTGTTGTTCATCTAAATCTCCTAAACGTAAACTTTAATATATCAAATTTACGTTATGTAACAATCTATTGATTAAATGTTTATGCAAGTGAAGAGGGTTTGTTTTTTTTTCTATTACTATCCAGAAATAATCTATAGGTATAATAAAATATTGAGGCCGGTGCCTATAACTGCCTTTTTTTAAATTCATTGCTAACATAAATAAAATGTAGTCAACTCGTCCTAGGTGTCCTGCCGAGCTTGCCGATTTATCAAGATTTGACGGAAGAGCAAATAATGGAAATTAAATCAACAAACAAGGAATTGAGACTACTTCATGTAGAAGACAATTTCATCAATTTTTCCATAGCCGGATCATCGATACCGTGTTCTGAAACGGCGACTATAGTCGATGAGTACTCACAAGATTTCTCAACGGAATCAATTCAAGCTAAGTTAGATCATTCAGCAACGTCATTTTGTGCCATCAGGTCTAAAAGGCGCAGCGTATCATTTTCTGATAAAGTAGATTACGCTTCTAAATCTTACAGCCATTTCCCAAACTACCAACAAAAATACTCGAATGATATGCCTAAAAGTATATTTGGTAAAAAGGAAACGGCCGTTTATGTGACGCTGTTTGATGATCTCTGCCGTCGTCACACATCTGGAACACAGGCAACAGCTTCCGTAAACAAATGCTTACAAGCATCTCAAAGTAAAGTCTGCAATGATTATGTTTACGATACTAGTGACATTTCTATATGCGATACATCGACATTAGACAGTACAAGACGATTTTTTATGGATAACCCTTTAAGATACTCCGATATTTTCAATGTTGAAACTAAAAAGAAGGATGAAAAGGGGATGGGACCTAAAAAATCTGGACACGTGACTATAAAAAGCAATTCCTCTGTTCAAACTACGCCCGCTCAAACGAGTGCCGCATCAATACAGTCTCAATCGCTGAGAAGCCCTGGAAGTCCACAATGTTATAGACAATGTAAGGGGAAGACTGTTTCAATTAAGGAAAAGCCCTGCCCAGGTGCAGTTGCCATCACCAAAGGCGACATGGTTGCGACTGTGTCGCATATTAAAATTGGTCCTAGAGAACCATGTCCTGTGCACGGAAGGGATCCATGTCAAGGGCCTAAATGTATTGTTGCTGCATCAGGAGCAAACGCCGATGATCAAGCAGCTGTTAAGGTTTCTACGGTGACAAATCCCCGACGGGGTGTATTTGAATTAGTAATTCGTAGAATGAACGGAGCTCCACTGGCAAGGAATGAACTAATGCTAGAGTGGACACCGCCGCCAAGCCGTCAACCTACCTGCGGATCGCCATGTGCGACACCTTGTATGCCTTCCGGGCCTAGCTGCCGACCATCTAGGTGCAAGATGATAATTTGCCGTCCGTCTCCGTGTAGGCCTGCCAAATGCTATAAAAGGCCATGTGGTTCGCCATGTAGGAAGTGCAGTCGGACAACATGTTGCGGTAAGACCTGTCGACCTTGCAAGCCTTGTAGACCTTGCGTTCCAGCGTCGTCACTGTGCAGGCCATGCCCGCCACCGCGATGCAGGCCATGCCCGCCTCCGCGATGCAGGCCATGCCCACCCCCGCGATGCAGGCCATGCTCACCTCCACGATGTAGGCCATGCCCGCCACCAAGATGTAGGCCATGCCCACCATCGCGATGCAGGCCATGCCCGCCCCCGCGATGCAGGCCATGCCCACCACCGCGATGCAGGCCATGCCTGCCACCGCGATGCAGGCCATGCCCGCCACCGAGATGCAGGCCATGCCCGCCCCCGCGATGTAGGCCATGCCCGCCACCGCGATGCAGACCATGCCCGCCATCGCCATGCACGCTTTGCCCGTCATCGGTGCAATGCATGACATGCAGTGCATGCCCATCGTCACCACCATGCGGAACATCCTGCTCACCACCACCTGGGTGCCAACCGTGCCCTCCATCTCCTAGATGCAGGCCCTGCCCTCCGCTGCCTAGATGCAGGCCCTGCCCTCCGCTGCCTAAATGCAGGCCTTGCCCTGCGCTGCCTGGATGCAGGCCCTGCCCTACTATGCTTAGATGCAGGCCCTGCCCTTGGCCACCGCGATGCAGAAGCCCTTGCTCTCCGCCAATGCGATGCAGGCCATGCCCGCCACCGCGATGCAGGCCATGCCCGCCACCGCGATGCAGGCCATGCCCGCCACCGCGATGCAGGCCATGCCCGCCACCGCGATGCAGGCCATGCCCGCCACCGCGATGCAAGCCTTGCCGTCCACCAAGGCGATGCAGGCCTTGCCCCCCACCACCGCGATGCAGGCCTTGCCCCACATCACCGCGATGCAGACCTTGCTCTCCATCACCGTTATGCAGCCCTTGCCCTCCATCACCACGATGCATACAATGCCCTCCACCACCGCGATGCAGGCCATGCCCGCCACCGCGATGCAGCCCTTGCCCTCCATCACCGCGATGCAGACCATGCCCTCGACCACCGCGATGCAGACCATGCCCTCCACCACCGCGATGCAGGCCATGCCCTCCACCACCGCGATGCAGGCCTTGTCCTCCAAAACCGTGCAATGCTCCCTGTGCGGTACCATGCGGGTCACCCTGCAGTAGTTCACCTTGCTCTACACCTTGCAAAAGTTCACCATGCTTACGGCCTTGCCCCGTTGGATATAGGAAACGTAAGATTCGCAACCAACCGAAAATACGGGCGCATCGCAAGTTTACGTCTCCCTGCTTAAATCGCTCAAAAACTTGCCCTATGGTACGCTGTCGTAGCGTTCCCGGTCCGTGTGTTGGATGCTGCAGTGTGCCTGCCTGTCCACCGAATAAGTGCTGCTCGGCCTTTCCCTGGCGGCCTCGCAAATGCCCGGTGTATGTATGTACACCACGAAAATGCGGCATGTCACCCTGCTCGCCTGTGCCCTGCCTGCCGGTGCCCTGCCATCCTGTGCTCTGCCCGCCTGCACCCTGCCCACCACAAAAGTGCTGCTCAGCGTCCCGCTATAAACTTACAAATTGTTGCAGATTAAGCTGTACAAATTGCTGTACCTAAGTGAAAAACTGCAGGAGTAGTATATAACTATATAATATAATAAGACAATTTATACAATCAGTACCTACTATTATAATAAACACATTTTATCCAGGCTTGGGGTTTTTTAAAGTATCATGGCGTTGTGTTCGGATTACCCTTTACCCCGTGGCCACGAGCTACACGATCAAGCGACACCCGTCATGCACTGCGAGCGACGAACGGAAACACTTGACGCGCACGTGTCGCTTGACGCAAATCCCATCGCTCGTGGCCGTTTACGGAGCCTTATATTCTACTGCAAAGCATGTAAAATAAGCTACTTCTAAGCAAATGGTTCATTCTACTAGATGAACCAACAGTGAGTTGGCACGCTCTACATGGCAAGCATAGCTCACTTCCTCACTAATACACTACGCGCTTTTACAGATACACTGAAGATTTGTCCACTGCTGCACATAGGCCTCTCCAATCGCACGCCATACAACTCGATTGTCGGAAACTCTAAAGGCTACGTTGGCACTGACAGCTTAGGTGGCTTGCTTAGCGCTTAGTGACTTAGCATCCTTCGATACATGCTAGGCGACTAGCGAAGGCGCCAAGCGCGCTGTGCGGCTGGTTGCGTAGGCTACGTACGCACTGACAAGTAGCTTGATTAGCGCCTAGAGCTTAACGAATAACCTTGCGAGTAGCGAAGTGAAACGAACACTAGAATTTTCGCAACCAACCGCACTGCGCGCTTGGCGCCCTTGCTAGTCACCTAGTGTGTTAAGTCTACGAAGAATATTAAGTCGCGCAGCCTAAAGCTACGTGCGCAATGCCTGGTGGCTTGTTTAGCACATAGAGCCTAGTGACTTTACGGTGGCTGAACTGGTTTTGAGTCGCTAGGAACCTGTGGTCATTTGCTTGTTGGCACAACGTGACACTTTCAGAAATTGAAAATTGTTTAAGGCTTTATCTATCACGTTGGGTTAATATCTTTATCTCAGATACGATCTCGGGTCAATATCTTATCTTCTTAATATATATAAATTACGTGTCACGATGTTTGTCCGCGATGGACTCCTAAACTACTTAACCGGTTTTAATCTAATTTGTACACCGTCGGCAGTTTGATCCAACTTGAAAGAGAGGATAGAAAAAAAAAATTATGACAAAAACATTAGCCACAGCAACACGTGGCCGGGTCAGCTAGTTTTATATGGATTCGAGGGCCACAGAAACAAAATTTGTATCTTTTTTTTAATCGTCTAATTTTCACTGACAAGTATGGCGGATGACGAAGAGCTTCCAGTTGAAGCATCTGTGATTTTGACAAGGTCCTTTGTGCGGTGTTTGACAAGCATACCTAATCTTTGGAGTGGACTAAACAACTAAGGCCTGAGTTCACCAACATTCTAACCATCGGTTAGGTATTTAAACAGTTGATTTATGTCAAATTTCCTAAGGAAATCAACTGTTTAAATACCTAACCGATGGTTAGAATGTTGGTGAACTCAGGCCTAAGGCCTGAGTTCACCAACATTCTAACCATCGGTTAGGTGTTCAAACAGTTGATTTCCTTAGGAAATTTGCCATAAATCAACTGTTTAAATACCTAACCGATGGTTTGAATGTTGGTGAACTCAGGCCTAAAGCCATTGACTTAATTGGTTTTCTTTGTCACATACAATGTTTGTCCGATGTCCATTGTATTTGTCAGACCTTACATCAAGTTTATTTTTAAAAAATCGGATTTCCGTCATTCGTATTGGAGGCCTCGGTGCCCGCAAAATTTCTAGTATTAGTTTACCGGCTTGCATATCCTCAGTCTACGGCACTGAGAAATTGATCAGGAAAATCCTAGCCACCACACTGGATTAATTTTGTTGCTACTTCACCGAGGCTATGGCTAGACCTGGAGATTCGCTTGCCCGAATTCAGATCCAACCCAACAATCCATCATCCCAGAGATGGTGGTATGAGCCGCTCTGCAGAGTAGTACAGGACAATTTACTTGACACGTTTGCTACTACTGCTGAATGCTGAGCGAGCGCGCCTGATGTATGTGGAAAAATGCGAGTCGTGTCTTCGGCTTCAAGCACTACCGTCGTCGAATATAGGCACAATGCTCGACACTACTTTCCACCTCGCTGCTTCCCTGCGACTTGGAGCTCCTTGTTGTTCTCCTCATCGCTGTCATTATAGCGAGGTTGTCAATTGCCTCTGGCAGCACGGCCTGTCTTGCATCCGATGCGCGGGTCGCATATCGCGGCACGCGAACATTAATTTACATCATCCGTCGAGCTCTTGTCACCCTCGGCTTCCACCTGTATTAGAACCCAATGGCTTGGCACGCGTCTATGGCAAGAGACCGGAGAGCATGTTTTTATTTCCATGGAAGGTGGGTAGGCCTTTAGTGTGGGACGCAACGTGTGTGAATACGTGCCATCCCATCTTCATGCCTCGGCGTGCTGTGCTGGTGCTGGTGCTGCGGCTGTGGAAAACCTTAAGCGGCGAAAGTATTATAAATATAACCTTATCGGTACCTAATTATGTTTTCGAGCCATTTGGGGTTGAACCTTCGGGACGTGGGGTCAGAGTGCTCATGGTTTATACAACGAAATCTTCAAACGGCTGGTTGTTACTTCCCTTCTGACTTTTACCTTGGCCAGAGGCTAAGCATTGCCACAAGTACAACGTGGCAATGTTGCCAGCCTCTTGGGTACATTAGACACCAGACTGTGTTTGGTACCATGATGCCCATATAGCAGCTCAACTGAAACGCTCAACTGTCAAAATAAACGATTCAATAAAAGTTACTATTTCTCTAACATAACTGAAACGTTTGGTGAATTTTTGACGAAAATAAAGTTATATAGTGCTACTTTAGTGGAATTTTACAAAAACCAATGTAAGTGTACTTTAAATTTTGTTGTAAGTCTAAATACCTATTTTACATGCCTTTTATACCGCATTTGTTTTTCTTTAACAGATCATGTCCTCGACTAGAATGCAACAAAAAAAGCATTTGACATTTTATTATTGTCATATTCTCGAGGCAAGTTGTACATTTATATATTATTTAAACTTCTCGAAGGAATCATTTAGTTTCAGTATGTTACGCTAGTAATAATAGTTCTATGCAGTATGTCTGCAAATTATACAATGTTTAATACTTCCGACATTCCTATACAGCTTATAGAAAAAATATAATAAACACAAAATAATGTTCAGACCATGGTTTAGACTCACTGACCTGATAAACAAGTGTATTTTTTGCCACTGACCTCTATTCTTGTATACTCACTGACCTCTTTGTTTAATACCACGGAGTAACTTTGTATTTACTCCGTGTATAATACAGGTGTGTTGTATAATTATACAGGTCAGTGATAATAGAGGTCAGGAGGCCTACCATGATCTATATATAAACGATTCAAAAGCAAGACATTTCAGTTTAGGTTCTTAAACTGCATCGTTCACAGTCGTACCATGACGTCCAATACGCTCAGCGGCATTTGGATCGTTGAAGGTGAATGAGCGTTAAGAGCTTGTGGTAGGTATCCAGATGGCACGGCCTAAATTGAATCGTTACGTCATGGTACGAATTAGCAGAACAGTTCAGTTTAGGTCCTAAAGTGGATCGCGTTAAGAGCTCGTGGTAGGTATGCTGTGTTTAGACGAGAGTGTTTAGAGTGTTGTTGTATGTCAAATTGAAGTTTAATTAGTATGGAGTTAGAAAGTACTTGTACTAATTGGCATAGAGAAATATAGATTAGTTCAGTGAGAATCTGCAATAATAGAACGCCCAATGACCTTAGACCACTGACCTCTATTAAACAAGTATGCTTGCATAATACAGGTCAGTGCCTTATACTTAAAACAGAATGCCAGTCAGGATCTTTTCCGTTTGGTTCCGGGAGGGACCACGGACAATTTACGGTGATTGCGCAGTGGTAGACCGTGAAATTAAAATTTTCTTACGTTTTTGCAATTGCGTTTTTGGATGAGTATGAGGTTGTATCGTGATCAAAATATGATCCGCGACTATAATAGATATTTATTTTCAGAATTTTTCGTGATTTTGGCGTTGGTCCCATAGTGAAAGTTGTTCAGTTCAATGGTCTAAATCACCGCTTAAAGTTTGTAAGGTTAATTTTTTAACACGTTGTATAGCCGCGCACCGGCGAGGACTCGTTTGTTGCAGCGACAAAAGTTATCAAACAGAGTAATCGCTCAGCGACCAGCGACTCTCGTTCGTCGTGCAGAACACTCGCTGAGAGACTCACGCTTGGTACGATACGCACACCAGCGAGTAATAAGAGCTCGCGTGCATCGCCGCCGTCGCGCACTCGCGAACGCGATCATGACAATACTCGATAGCTAGTCGCTTCTTCGTCGACGGTGTGGCAGGTGACTAAAGCCAGATATGTAAATCTCTGACTAAGACCACCGGTGAGAACTCTGTGAAACAAACAACTCGTTTTTAGTTGCTAGCTATATTCGCTTCTAGCTAATCACCTGCTGCGGTAGGATAGGTAGGCATCTGTCCTACCGCAGGTGATTAGCGAGAAGCGAATTACTGAGGCCAGTATGTGAACGTGCGCATCTTAGTCGGAGCATACGAGGCCAAGATTATATAGTGGAGGGTCTCTTACTGCTAGCCTCGGCCACGCAACGTATGGATTCGTGATTTATTGACAATACCAACAATACGGGCGATGCGACGGACCTTCTGGTCCCACATTCTCCACATCCCATAGAGGTAGTCTATTGCAGAGGATAACAAAAAGTTTCCTTACCAGTCATAAATAAAAACAAACAGATTTTGACCATAGATAAGCCCAATGACATTCTTCAAAGAGTATATTAACTATCATTCTTGCACATGTTGTTGTATTGAAGTTGTATTGGCACATCTTTATGTAACAGTGCCTTAAGGCACATCCAAAATTTTAAAATAAATTCTTGTGAACAGAAAAATGACGGAGAAAACTACACAGGGTACACAAGTACGAGATAAACCATGCCCGTGGCTGTGTAACTTTATTCCGAAAAACGTGCCACCCCCGGGACCTGCCCAGAGTGTCTTGCATCCTAGAAAAGATGTTTTTGTTCTAAAGGTAAGATGTGTGATAACAGGATTACATTTACTGACTGAAACAAAAAGTAGGATCCTACTTACAGACTTCAGAGTAACTATACCCGGCAGTGAAAGATTGGAGGCTGAATTCATTAAAATCCAAGTGTTTTACAATGTGGTATTTTTAAATAACTTTCAATAAATACCCAATTAATAAATGAAAACATGAATCTTGCAAAAAAAAAGCATAGATGGAAGCTAAAATTAGCTATGGTTAACTATTTTCTTTTCTACATAATTCTCAGATTGCCAAAGTTGGCCCTACTGGAGACCGGCGCTGTAAGATGGAACTTGAGCTAGTCACACCGAAGTACCTCGAGAAAAAACCACTGTGTCGTGTAGATACTAGAGAAACACAATGTGAACCAGACCCCCCACCATGCACCTGTTATAGGCCAAAAAGAGGAAAAAATAAAAACAGTAAAAATACACTACAAAAATGATAAAAAGTATTCTATCTTATTCTCTCCTTCTAAGAATATCATGTTTTTAGAATTGTTTTTTTTTTTAGTTTGATGAATTATTTATTTAATTTAAATATAAAAGCAACTGAAAACACAGTTTTTCGCACCCCTGCTGAGTGTACCTTATTGTAGATGTATGTATGTAGTAATGATGGAAGTCATCATCATCACCATTTCAGCTGAAAGACATAGGCCTCCCCCAAGCACCTCCAGTTCGACCGGTTATATGCTTTCTGCATCCAGCGGATTCCTGCGGCCTTCACAAGGTCATCTGTCGACCTAGTGGTAGGCTTTCCAACTATACATCTTCCGGTACGCCGTAACCACTCCAGAACCTATCGGCCGCATCGGCCATCTGTTCTGAGAGCAATAGCAATGCCCAGTGCCCACTGCCACTTAAGTCTTTGGGCTTGCGCAGATTTTAATGCTAGGTTCGGGATTTTAAATTTTGTCTTACTTTATAGGGCATTTAATTTAGTTTCTTTTAAAGTTTTAAGTGACTAGTCATAACTGTAAAAATGTACAGTTTACGCTACCCAAGAACTATTTTAAAATAACTATTTTTTTTAAGTTCAAAGATAAAGTAGCAAAAATATAAAAAAAACGCGAAGGTTTGTATAAAAAAGTAACGTCTTAATAAGAATCGGTACGTAAATGTGACTGCGGGTTTTGAAACTATAATTTTTGCTTACTTTTCTGATCAGTAAGAACATTCCACCGAATTGTAAGAAAATAAGACTTTTTCGGACGCTCCCCCCTCAAATCGTCTTACGTCATAAATGAACAGCCGCTATACTAATAATAAAGCTGAAGAGTATGTTTGTTTGAATGCGCTAATCTCTGGAACTACCGGTCGAATTTGAAATATCATCTAGTAATATATATGTCGCAGCCAACTGGTTAAATTAGCCGTTATTAGACGCGATGCGACGGGGTAAGTAAGTAATAGTGCGGGCAGGGGACGCGATGCGACGGGGTAAGTAAGTAAATAACTTTTATTTGTTTAAACATGTTTCCATGATTTGGGTAATTTATAAAAAAATGGTCGGAGCCATGTAAAAGATGCTCTTACGCATAAGAGTTGTTTTAGCGCCGTGAACACCGAGTTTGAAATTATCACGTCTATTCCTAGGGACAGCATCAGACAAACGCTGAAATAAATGAGAATTGGATTTAATGAAAATTACTGTTTCCAGGATGTACTCGTATAGGGTCGATGTCAATATCTAACGTTCTATAAAATAAGATTTACAGCTGTCCGTTGTTAGCAGTCTAAACATCGATCTAATGCACCTTCTCTGTGCCCGAAACGCTATTTCATTGTCCGTGCTATTCTCCCAAAAGATGACTCCATATCTAAGAATTGATTCGGCTAATCCATAGTAAGCAGTAATTAGCGCATCGGTGTTGAGAACCACAGCAAACTGATTGGACTCATGCGAAGGCTTGTATGGATGTTATAAAAGTTGTCTTTCGAGAATGTTGGACTCTAGATCGTTTCAGAGCGTAGGCTGCACTACTCATTTTTTTACTAAGTGCCTCTATTTGAAGTTTTCTTCGCCCGTTTGAACTCCATCGCGCACAGGATCGATGGAAAGCAACACATGAAGCATTGACATATATTACTACTTTTGAAATCATTGAAATGAAGTAATTTTTTGCTCCGTTGGTGTAATTGCTGAATGGCGTTCCAGTGTGAGGATAAATAAATAAAATAATAAAATTCTTAGAAGAAGTCCCAGTTTTGTTGTGTCAGCTTCATTGATATTTATATTATTAAAGGAAAATGCCCATTTCTCTACTGACCGCCGTTGCGCATCAAAGAATTTTGTGTAATACCATAAATTGGATATAAAAGAAGGGTGATGTCGTTTTGGGGTCGGCTTCCAGTCTAAGCGAATGCAGCTGAATAGCAGTATTTTACATGGAACAACTGCCTATCTGACCTCCACAACCCAGTTACTGGGTAATACACATCTTTAATACTCTTTTACGCGGACGAAGTCACGGGCAGAAGCTTGTCGAACGAATGCTATTCGAGACAATGAATTGTTATCGATTGTTATCGACGCATCTAATGCAAGAACCTATTCTAACTGTATTATTCTCGCTCAATTGATTAGTTACAAACTCTCTTGTTAGTGTTAGGAACATTCGCAAGGAAGTTTTCATTCAACTTGTAGCATTTTGCCCTTTTAATTTTAAACGTTGCTTGTCTCACTCTATCAAAAAGTACTCTGTGATTGCTTGAGTGAAGAGACGTTTAAACGTCAAAAATGTATTTAGGCCTAGTCATTTAACATCGTAGGTCACTGAAATAAATTAATATCATTATTGAAGAATGTATTTATTGACGTAGCAAATATGAAATATGAAAACAACTGCCAAAAAGTCACAACCATAGAGCCAGGTATATAGCAGTCGCAAAAAAATTTACTGTACTGATTTTTTGGGATGTTGTTAGGACCAAAAGTGTAAATCCAAGTTTGCCGCTTCGAAATACCTGTGCTGACTACGTGGTGCTTGAAAATCCTCAAAATTTTTGGACCTCTTTCAGTTTTTGACTTTTTGATAAGTTCTAAAAGGTGCGTCCTTCGGAAATAGCTACAATTTGAGTGCCGTAGCTCTGTCGCGCCAATAGAACTCGACATACAGCACTTCAAATTTTAACCATTTTTCACAAAAAGTTTAGTTTTTTAGTCGTTTTCGTTAATAAGGATTTTATAATTAACTATATCTATTTCAAAACGGTTTCTTTCACAGTTATCATCACTGTCAAAATCACAGTGAACTTTATTTTCGTTGTAATAAGGTTGCTGTTATGTTGCTGCTACTGAAAAGTCTGACAACATCGCAGTGATGTTGCTACTGTCAGAGGCAAAATAACTGATAATTTTCTTTAAATATAAATAAAAATCGGCTTTGATATATATATTACTAGCGGATAAAGGACTGTATGATAGGGTCATAGAGGAAAAATTTATAGGGTCCGTCATTGCGACTGCAGGGCAGACTCTCCGCTGCGGTTTGCGGCTGTGGTTGCCTTCGGAAGAGTGCCTTAATATTGCTTAAGGCAAAACTTTACATTTACATAAACTCTCCTTCCTCATAACTCTATCTAATTTTTGGGACTAGTGTTTGTGTACCTACTTAAACTTATGAAGCTACTTAATTTCTTTCGAATCGTTTAAGGCGATTCGCGGCAGTCAGTACCCTTACCTTGCTGACTGGCTAATCCTTTCAGCACGTCTTAAGCAGTTAATCTTGTAAAGTACACACCGATACTTGACACGAAAAATACTTTGAGAAAGGCCGGCCGGATTACTCTATAGTCTTACTAGTCTTCCAGTTACAAGTCGTTACTTTGGTTACCGAATTTAACATTATTGTCGATGGAATCGGGCATCGGATCATCCCTGATTCGAGTCCAATCATAAGGAGCTATGCTTGCACTATCTCCATGGCTCTATGTTCAGTTAGTATCGATTCTTTTAGGATGTTTTGTTGACTAACTTCTAAAATATTACTATTTTGTAACGTGTACTTATATATTAGTTTACTAGCTGTGCCCGCGACTTCGTTCGCGTGGATGTCGGAAAACAATTGGTAATGTGTGTAATTGCCACTCCTTCATTGAAAAGGAAGAATCATCCGATCTTGCCTAGTAACGCTTCCCTTCTCGTCTTCTCTTCTCTTCTTTTTCGGTTCTCTACTACGGCCCTTTCGACTGCAATCACTGCGTCTTCATGGTTCATAATGACAATGCGACGAAGTGTCACTTTGATTTTTGAGAATAAATTAAAATGAAAGCGCCTGCTCGAGGCTGATTATCTAACCAAACAGCCATATGTCCATTTTATTTAGCGTCAGTTTTAGAATACCAACTTGTAAAATCATATCACCATTTTATCTGAGATTAGTAGATGAAGTTTGAAGTTAGTTTTTCTAAGTCTTAGTTTCTTCTCTGCGGTAAATTTAGAATTTCTTACCTACTCAATAAATCAGCTGCCCGTCTGGCGGAGTGTGCTGAAGCGTTATCATGGTAAATAAAGTCAAAAATTTCGACAAAAAGGCAAAAAACTTGAAAATAGTCATGATTTAAACCTTATGTAAATAAAAAAATGCTTCTCTGTAAACGATTTTAGAAAGGTTGCTTGCCCCTCGAAAGAGCTTCTACATAAAGTTGCCCGTGTAAAAAGCAAGCCGTTTACTTTGGTTATATTTGACACCGGCCGCCCTTGAAAACTACAAAGATGAAACCCATGACGAAAACTCTAGACATGATTTTGATTTAGACCTTATACTGCCGAAAACCAGAAAAAAAATTGTAAAGCTAATTACAAAAAAATATAACCGACTTCCATAAAAAACCCTACAAAGTGCAAAATAACCTTAGTTTGGGAAGACGTTGGCAAGAAATTACAGACTTCTGAAACCAAAGGTCTATTGCACTTTGACGTGTGTTTTTTAAGTCGGTTGTATTTTATTTTATTTCACACAAAGTCGTGTCAGTTTATATTGAAAACCATGAAAACGACAAACATGATAAAAAAAAACAATTGCAGCCGCCATCTTCGATTTTCATTTTGACGTCACTATCGGCTTCAGCACCCTCGAAAACCATGAAAACGACACGACAATTTTTTTTATTTTCAATTTGCAGGTTTACCAACAGTCGATTGGTCCATGAACCGTTGGTCGACACGAATAACTTTTCATCCAAAGGACATGTGACCCACGAACGTTTCCCCAACAGAACTCTACGTCAGTGAATGCTTAACCAACAGAATGTTTTGACCAATAACTTTTCATCCAAAGGACTTGTGACCCACATGTCAAATAGAACTAAGGATGCAAGGGCGAGCGAAGCGAGCTCGGGACTTGGGGCACCCCGACTCGGACAGGTAAGGTTCGAGGGGATGATGGCGGCTCAAGTGAGCGAGCAAAGCGAGTGAAGGGCACCCCAAGGTTAGGCTTGGTTAGGTTACATTAAACCCTTTTCACAGAAATAAAGGACTACGTCTTTTATCATTTTACTTTCACCTTTCCCGGTGTCTGTTGGCCTTGTTCTTTGGGTGAAAAGTTATTGGTCAAAACATTCCGTTGGTTAAGAATTCACTGACGTAGAGTTATGTTGGCAAAACGTTCGTGGGTGAAAAGTCCTTTTAAAAAAAGTTAGAAAAGAAAGAAAGAATGTTGACCAACGGTTCATGGGCCAATCGACGGTTGGTAAGTCGTTACAGTTTCATTTTAACCTCACTATTGGCTTCAGCACTCTCGAAAACCATTAAAACGAAACCCATATTTTTTTTTTTAATTTTGCAACCGCCATCTTGGATTTTCATTTTGACCTGCCTGTCGGCTTCAGCACCTTCGAAAATAATGAAAAGTACACCCATGACAAATAAAAAATTGCAGCCGCCATCTTGGATTTTCATTTCACCTGACTATCGGCTTTAGCACAACGAAACCCACGACAAAAAAAAATTATGCAACCGCCATCTTGGATTTTCATTTTGACCTACCTATCGGCTTCAGCACCTTCGAATAAGATGAAAACGACACCCACGATAAAAAAAAATGTAGCCGCCATCTTGGATTTTCATTTTGAGTTGACTATCGGCTTCAGCACCCTCGAAAACCATGAAAACGATATCCAAGTAAAAAAATTAAAATTGCAGCCACCATCTTGGATTTTCATTTTGACCTGACTATCGACTTCAGCACCCTCAAAAACCATGATAACGACACCAATGACAAAAAAACATTGCAGCCGCCATCTTGGATTTTCATTTTGACCTGACTATCGACTTCAGCACCCTCGAAAATCATGAAAACGACACCCATGACGAAAAAGTTTAAAATTTAGGCAACCGCCATCTTTGATTTTCTTTTTGACCTCACTTACCGGGGTCAGGATCCTCGGAAACCATGAAAAATTGCTCTCTCTCTCTCTCTGTGTGTGTCTCTATCTATTACTATGAAAAGTGAGGCATAACGCTTTTTCGTTATGTGACGATTTCTACCCTATAACTCCTACCGCAAGCTCCATATAAGAACTTCGTTAAAAAACGCTCTGCGTTACTCAATTTTCTATATCAATGATGATGATATTATGATCTAACTTCTTTATCGCTCAGAACACCACATTAATGATTATTATCTAACATTATCCTCACTTTTTGTTTAAAATTCTTTTAGCGCCACAGGCGCCACTATATAAACCTTCGAAAGCGATTTTTATAATATTATAATCATTATCATTACTTTTTAAAATAACACAGACTTATGTATCTGTGTTATTTCGTCATTTATGTAAGCTTAAACTAATAGGACGTGATTATTCACATCACAACAACAATAATACTTTTAGCTACTTGTCATACAATCTAGTTCATCAGATTTAGATGCAACATTTCCAGTCACCGGCGTATAATAATTCTATGTTGGAATCTGTTTTCAGTCCGCTTCTGAGGCTGAATTACCTATTATAACATAAAATAACATCACGCCTGTAACCCCCAAAGTTAGGTTAAAATTTGGCAGAGGTGTACCTTAGTGCCCGCTAGTTTTGTTAAGCCCCATGTAATAGCGATTGCCATCAACGAGGCATAAATCCAGACACCGGGCTGTTACTGACAAATTATCCTGATCGAAAAACCCAGTTACACTTTGACTGACCTAGAAATCGAACCCAGGGCCTCATGCTCAGCAGTTGGTAATCTTTGCAACCACTAGAGCAACGAGGCAGTCGAAGCTGAATGATGCAGATACCCTCGCATGCATATAATAATTTGGGACATTGATATTTGATATCACACGCTGCGCTACAGGAGTACACATGGCGCTTGTATTCCTCGACGGAGAAGGTAGAGGAGTGCCAATGTTTTCATAATTTCATACTCATATTTCACCAGATGTTAGGTATTCTAAGTTCACGATACAGGCTGGGCCTAGTTTGGGACCCACTATTAAATTTTCCCGTCTTCTGTTAGTTAGAATTTCATACCAAGTTTCATGAGAAATATGAGCATAAACTTTAAACTTATTCGCCTCGCCTTGGTCCGCCATTTTGTTTTTTTTTCAAAATGGCTTCTCACGATAATACCTATATACCTACAACTATTATGAAACGAGCTAGTACTTCAACCGAGCACAAATCTGCACTCTGACTTGCTGCCGAGAACTTCTAAAAAAAACTTCAGCCCAACATTGTGAGGGTTTGACCTACGTCACAGATAATATAATCCTACGTATTGCCGCTGACACGGACGGCGAGTATCTGTCGACTTCTTCTGGGAATAATCTCCAAACTTTTTTTTTAACTTATTATCTTGGAGTTTGGAAGTAGCGTACAGAGAGACAAGGCTTGGCCGTTCCACAAAGTGAACATAATGACCTGGGGATGGTCGCAAGAATCCGCTGCATGCATCATCTAGGATGAAAGAAGCATAGAACCAGTTTAGGCGTTGGTTTAGAGATGACGAAGACGTTCTCTAGTGGATATGGTCACAAGAGAACGTCTTCTGGCTAAATTTTGATGATATTCATCCCACAATATCACCAAATGTCTAAGGCTACGTACGCACTGACGGGTGGCTTGCGAGCCTGCGGCATTACATTCTATACAAGGCCAGAACGCAGCCATAGGAAACTGCTCGCATACACTTTGCATTGCTATTTTTAAATCTGCGATTACAATGCATACACGATTTTTGCGTACTGCTTGTGGTTTGTAAAGTGTACGCGCGCGTCGGTTCCAAACTATAACATCACTTACGCCTGACAAATTTGAGATATATAGTTTAAATAGCTTCCGCCCGCGACTTCGCCCGCGAGGTATGTCGATAAAAACTATCCTGTCCTTCCCCGGGATACAATCTATCTCTCTGCCAAATTTTATCGAAATCCGTTCAGTGGTTTAGGCGTGAAAAGGAAACATACAGACAGAGTTACTTTCGAATTTATAATATTAGTATAGATAAAATAATATTTTGTTCTGGCTCCTCGCTCCGCTCGTCGGGCTCGCGCTCGCTTCGCTCGCAATTGAATTGTCTCTCGTTTTCTGTCAACCATGTCCCCGCGCGCGCTATCCTGCGCTCGCTCTTTTGTGTCACCTAGGTTCTTGATACCCGAGGTGGCCCCTCTCTTATGCTTGGGGTTAATTTGCTGTGCAGTCAGTATTTATGCTATGATTGTCGTATTTTTGATGTAACAAAGTAATAAATAGTATACGGAGGTCAACAAATCAAAATGGCGAGCATGCAACTGCTCGCTTCTCTTCTAGATTGGAATCTAAGAGTTCGGCGTGCTTATTCTTATACACGATTAGTTGGTATGCGTACTGGCACTGTATATTATGGAATAAGGTAGTTAGTTAGGTCAATACGAAGTATACGCGAGTATTTGCGTACTACTCTTAGACCTTAGTAAAAAAGTGATTTCCAATCCATACGCGATTAATTTCACACCCTTGCGTTCTGGCCTTGTATAGAATGGAAATACGCAGCAAGCCTAGCGAGTCACCTTGCGAATAGTATAGTAACGGACGCTCTAGAATTTTCGCAACCAGCCGCACTGCGCGCTTGGCTTCTTCGTTAGTGGCCTAGCGTGTTTCGAAGGATGTTTTAAGTCACTAGTTTCTAGTCGCTAAGAAAGCCACCTGCCAGTATGTGCCTAAGAATTACTTAGACCACTAGACCATATTACACAATACTAACAATATCTATTATAATAGTATATATTAGCTTCTTTGTGTACGGTATCTAGTCTGTCGAATCAATCCTGTAAGTCGGTTAAAAACACAACCTATGTCGGTCCCGTTGAGTCACATGCGTGGCAGTAATAATAAGTTTCTATGACTAATTCCCAGAAGTAGACTAGGGACCTAACACTCATTTAACGTGTGTAGACATTTTTATTGAGTTACACACTTCATGAGAGTCTCATGAATGACATCGACGATTCTGAAAGTCTACACACGGTCAATTACTTACATAATCATGTCACGGCACGTCGAGATAAATCTTCTGAAAAAATGTCAACAATGTCGAGATGATGAATAAATAGAATGAACTTTCGCAATATTTTTTACCGAGTTTGAATGCGATTTCATTCGGATCCTAAAGATGTGAAGCCCTAAAGGCTGCCATGCATGATCCAGTTTCATCTTTAGGTAGGTACCTACTTCTTAAACATCCCATGCGCAGGACAAGACTTCAAAAGATAAAATAAAATCTAGGTTTTACGGTCCGAATTTAAATCCCAGAAAAGGATCTATGTCCAAATATAGCCTTGTGCTAAATCAAAGAGAAATGAAGAAAGATAGAAAAAGAAACAACAATGACACCTATCAAAGCAGACAAGACAAGCAATCTTTCAATCGGGCATTCAAAATTACCCATGAATTAACTGGTTCTAAATTTTTGTTGATATAGCAAGCAAATAGTAGTCTGCCATCTAACATGGCTGCTACCGCGGCCCCATCCACTACACATAAACCTAAAAAACCTTATGAAGAAATAAGTGCTATTTTTAATGGCAATGAGGTAAGTCATGTACACCACGGTTTCCTTGTGTATAAATTAAATGTAGACATCGTAAAAGGCCCAGAAATTATTATAATATATACATTATAGTCTAACTAGAGAGACTAGCTTACTAAGAAATTCAATAACACTTTGTCCGACCTGGGAGTCGAATCCAGGACCCCACGCTCAGCAGTCCCGCTTACGACCACAAGACCATCTATATAATCAAGTATAATTGCTACAGCACTTATCGGGCCTAGAAAACTGAGATGATATAATGGTTCTAGTTTGTAGGAGTGAGACAGAAACTATCACACTAATATTATAAAAGGGGAAAGTTTGTGAGTGTGTTTGCATGTCTGTTACTTCTACACGCACAAACAGCTTAACGGATTTAGATGACATTTGGCACACGAATAGTTTATAACCAGGATTAACACATAGAATACTTTTTATTCCGATATTCCTAAGGGATCGACACTTATGCGGATGAAACCGCGGGACGCTGCCAGTAATTAAATTTTTCCTGACTTTTCGATCGGTATTCAAGCCTAGACGAGGTTATAGACACGGAATCCTCATTAAGGTTAGCTGATATCCATTATGAATGTGTCCTCTCTCTGCTTCAATAATAAATCTGGAATATATTTCCCCTATAAAAATAATCTCCGCGCTGTCGTTCGAGGATCAGCAGACAAGAGGTCTTTTAAATTCCATTCAGTGTTATCATCGTACAGCCGGTACGACGTCCACTGTACAGGCGCAGCAAACAGAGTTTAAAACTTTATATTAGACATAGATTTGTAACCTGTATTTTTACTTTGTATACAGTATTGTACGTATACCTTTGATAAAACTGGTTGTCAGGTTTTCGTGCTGCTGACTACCCGTAGGTACCTAACTAGTGTCAAAGATCTACAAATGACAGTGGGGACCAACGGCTTAACTTGTTTTCCGAGGCACGGAGAGGTCTCCATATTGTAACAAGTAGTTCCACTTTTGTCTATTCATTAAGACAATAAATTGTGAATGTCAGGTAAAAATACGAGTACCGAAGAGTACAGCAAAGCCATCTAAGCTAACTCCGTCGCAGCTGAAGTTGCAGCAGAGCTGTACCTGTGATGAAGATGCGTCCATCTGCTCGGAGACCTGTGGCATGATATGTGGAGAGAATGTATGCCCGTCAAACAGGCTGGACTTCCAGGTATGTTCTATGGTGCCTAGCGTTAATCTTGCGTCGCCAACCACCCTGATTTCGTAACAAACTCGATAAGTATCACAATTCCTTTCAGTTTGACAATTCAAACATATCCTTGAGTCGGATATAGGAACTTTTTATAACATAATCAGCCTATAATATTCCCACTGCTGAGACATCTGAGATATAGGCCTCTTCTCTGTAAAAGGCAGTGGGTCATAAACCATAATCCACCACGCGGGCCCAGGCGGGTTTGTGAATGTCACATGTCTTTGAATTTATGGTTCTAAGACATATCGATTTCCTCACGATGTTTTCCTTCAACGTTTAGAGAGCAATGGTCATGAAATTAAATACACACAAGCAAAGTGCCTGCTTGGGTTCGAACTCACGCCCTACAACTCGTAAGTCAGGGCCGATACCACTGGACCACTGGACTTCTATACTTAGGTGTGCTTACGTTTCAAAAGGATTTTGTCGTGTGGTCAAAATTAAAGGCGTCACGATTTCGAGTCTGTTTAGTTATAATTCAGGGTGCAGACCGTAGGTAATTTTGAAGTTAAAATAATAATTTTGACTAATTTATTGTTTTCATTTAGATAACAAAGGAGCAGTGGCGTACTAACCAAACATAACATTACATCGCAGTCACGTTTGGGACCAATAGACCATCAGTTCTTATTTTCTTACACCAACAAATAATTATTAATTTTAGATACCTGACGACATTTGCGAGTCACTCACACACAGGACAGCTCTGAACTCAGAGATGGTGTACGCGATGAACCCGGCCCACGCGACGATGTGCAATACATGCAATGTGACGCCTAAAGATGCCCCTAAGGGTGTGCAAGCGCAGAAAGTTCTACATCCAGACAAAGATGTATTCATCCTCAAGATTGGGAAGCAAACTGATGAACCAAACCGTACGGGAAACATAGAGGTAAGAATATTCTTTGTCGTTTTTCGTGTCAGTATGTTTAAACATGTCAATCGAATAAAAAGTCAGTCTATAATTTATCCAATTGCAAGGCAAAGGTTTCTTAGAATACGGAGAAGGCACTATTTAGTATTAACCGTTGATCCGTCTGTATTGACGTGACGTCCTTGCACAATGGTTTATAAACACTATTAATATGATTTATTTCTTATTCACCGGCTTACTTAGGTACCTGTTACAAAAATTCTCGCCTCGCCACTGGAACGTATTATATCTACTCCTTCCGGAATAAATTGTCTAAATAATGGTGAAAACCGTAAAAACCCATTGTGTAGTTTAGGAGAACTGCCGCCAGTTCTCCTCAGACAGGCTCAAAAAGAAAACGGAACCCTAATAAGATGAGTTCGTTGTCAGTCTGTCTGTGCGTCTGTCAAGACCCTTTTTCTCAGGAACGCGTGGAGTTATCAAGTTGAAATTAATGTCAAATAGTCAAGGGGGTAATGCCTTGAAACAGAGAAAAAAAAACCTCTAAGTCAACGCAATCAAAAGATACGGGCGTTTATGTTCCCGTTGACGTAGAATCATATTTGGAAAAAGCAATTTTATGTAAAAGCACAAGTATCTAACGGAAAACATCCGAAAAACGTAAATTTGTAGTTACATTACAAAAAAAAAAACATGTAAGTACCTACATACCTAAAAATTTGTACGGAACCGACTCGGTCTGACTCGCTCTTGACCGGTTTTTTTTTTCATCTGTAATTTGAGATTTCTTTATTATAATATGTGGATACCTAAGTTTAATATTAATGTATTAAACCTTCCGAGATAAATTATAGTGAAAACCGCATCAAAACGACTCGCTTAACTGCCGGATAATCGCGGCTCTTTTAGACATCAAGTAAACATGGGTTTTTCTTTATTGATAGCTGTAATCAGTTATAGCCAGGGTTTTCACTGACCCCAATAAATTAATCAGATAGTTCTGACCCCTGACATTTAAATTGTATCTAATGTGTAAAACAATAACATAATTATCCTAGAAATGTAATTTTTTTAAACGGTTTTATTTAAATAAACATTGCATTAAAAATAATAGCTTAATCAAGCTATAATGTTCCCACTGCTGGGACACAGGCCTCCTCTCGGTAAGAGGGAGTGGGCTGTAATCTTGTAATCTACCACGCGGGTCCAGTGCGGGTTCGTAGATGTCACATATCTTCGAATTTTTGGTTCTAAGACATGCCAGTTTTCTCACGATGGTTTTCCTTCAGTGTTGAGAGCAGCATAGATTTATTTTTTGTTTATTTTGCTTAAGTACACAATTACAGCCATTCTGGGTGATTTGCTGATGAGCATTGAAGGATTCCTTACTCATGTGACATAGAAGAACATAATATGCAACCATAATTTTAAGAACGTTCACAGTCTGATCTCAGTTTCAATTTGACAAAAATACATCTTAATTTTTGACATTGAGTGTCGCTGAGATGTGATTGCGACTAGATTTTGAACGTTTTTAATTACGACAATTGGCCTTCAGATCATTATAACATAGTTTATTCGGTTATGTCATGTACTTATTATTTACGCGTGGTAGCTTCTCAGGCTTTTTTTGATTCCCACAAATCGCAAACATGCAGTCAAACCAGTCATGCCATATTAAAAGTTGCAATTACGTGTAACATTGTATGAACGCCGAACCCCAAGGAATGGTATGTAAGCTTTGCCAAAATGGACACAATGTTATGGCTGACGTAAATGAAAATTGAGTTGAACATAGACCGCGTGTTGTATTACAGAAAGACTTGTCATGGCTAAACGGGATATTGTAATAACTAGTTAGTGTAATTAATGCTTTACATTGTTGTTGTACTGTGCCCCATAAATATATACATGTGCAAGTTGCGCATGTAACTACATTAAATTTTATAAGAGCAATACTAAGTGGTATTTTTCGCCCCGCGCGTTACTAAAACTTCACCTCATCGTTTGCCCCACTCGGGGGTGTTTAATACACATTTTCATCTTTCAAATAAGGTCTCCTTATTTCTTTTATCCATCTTGAGTTGGTTAAGAAAGCTGTGTCTCTGTAATCTTTAAAACGTGATCCTTATTAAGTACTTACCTTACCTATGTATTAAACGTCTGATTTAAAATGTGGTTTTAACCAAAGCCAAAGCTCCTTCTTTGCCTCGTAAATAACGGCTTCGTCGGCTTCTGCTGGCCGAAACTCCTTGCGTACTAGATACCAGCGGACGGCAGAGCTTAGATACCCAATGTCTGTTTGTTATTTGTGCCCAGCAGTGGGTGAAGCCGGGCTATAGATGATGATGAGTGAGTTGGTCCCATCCCCAGTCAAGTAAAAACTCATCGTATTGTTGCAGGTGGAACTAGTGACACCTCGCGCGCCGGCCAAAGCAAAGCCAGCGACGCATGCATGTATGCAGATCCAGTGCGAAGAGGAAGACATACCCTGCTGCCTTCCTTGCAGGACCTGCCACGTAATACCGTCAAAGAAGCGGAAAGGAAAAAGACCTAGGTGCTGCCCTTACTGAGAAAACCTCACCCATTCAAGTCGTCTTTACACTCACTTGTAACTAAAACATAGATTGACTTTTGTAACCAAAACATAAGTAAGGTAACCAAACCTAGGTTTAATTTTCATATAAGTTGTATCAAAATAACTTCAACAGAAAAGAATCGAAATAGGTAGCGGTAGAGGTATGCAATAAAAATTTAATAAAATATAGTTAGGGCTTTTATTACTGGACTAAACCTTGGCCTTCACAGGGAACTGCTGATGAGAGATGATCACAGTTCGTTGTTAATATATAAGGATGGCCTTCACAGGGAACTGCTGATGAGAGATGATCACAGTTCGTTGTTAAGATATAAGGATGGCCTTCACAGGGAACTGCTGATGAGAGATGATCACAGTTCGTTGTTAAGATATAAGGATGGCCTTCACAGGGAACTGCTGATGAGAGATGGTCACAGTTCGTTGTTAAGATAAGGATGGCCTTCACAGGGAAGTTCTGATGAGAGATGGTCACAGTTCGTTGTTAAGATATAAGGATGGCCTTCACAGAGAAGTTCTGATGAGAGATGGTCACAGTTCGTTGTTAAGTTATGGATGGCCTTCACAGGCAAGTGCTGCTGAGAGATGGTCACAGTTCGCTGTTAAGATAAGGATGCTGGTGCATTTCCTCTTGAGGCGAAAGCGTCAGGGTAGCCCGCGAAATTCAAATTTTCTTACGTTTTTTTTGCAATTTGCAACTTAGTATTAGGTTGTATGTTGATCTAAATATGCTTTGCGGTTGTAACAAATATTTATTTATAGAATTATAATAATCATCAATACATAACATCTCTAAGCTCAAAATATTGCCCTATTGAATGAATATTTTATGAAATCATGACATTTGAGGCCAGTTTTAACTTAAGGAGTTGTATTGCTGATTCTAATGATTATAATTCTATAATTAAGCCATATTTGTTACGGTCACGAATGATATTTTAATCAACATACAATCTGACACTGGTCTGCAAATTGCAAAAACGTAAGAAATAAAGAAAGAAGTTAAGTTTATTTGACCCACCTTAATATAACCCTCTAATAGTTTCAACCTACCACAGTGAAAAAGGGCTAACTTTATGTACTTAAGAGCGTTTACGACATACGGCATTTCAAACAAACTTTCAAGCCCTTGTTTTTCGAAATTAATGAACCGATTTTAATGAAACTTCGTACGCATAAGCAGGATACAAAGTTCTAAAAAGTTAGTAAGGAACATTTTCGAAATGTCTTATTTAAAAAAAAGATAACGGAAATCTCGGTTTCTATGGAAAATTTAAAATCGGTCTAATTAGGCACTGTTTTTCGATAAAGTTCTTAAGTAAGTTTTTAGACCTGTGTATCTTGCTTATGCGTATGAAGTTTCATTAAAATCGGTTCATTAATATCGAAAAACAAGGGTTTCAATGTTTGTATGAAATAGCGTAGGCGTCGTAAAAGCTCTTAAAATATTTGGCAATCCGCTTGCTACACGAGCTTCTTCAAAAGATTTTAATTGTAATTGCTAGTACCTATCTAGATAATTTATTAAACGAGCGGCCTTGTTGGTACCTACCAGACCCAGTTTCGTCTAAAATCATTTAGGACATAGATTGCCTTTATCAGGTCGGCTCCGTTTCTATTGTAATTGTCTCGTGAGATTTTACGACTGTCGACTGAGCAGCTGTTCTAATCCATAGAAGAAATATACGAGAATTAAGCACTGTTTATACCCGACTACGGCGAAGAAAAAAGGAGGGTTATGATTTTGATCGGTATGTATGTATGTTCATCTGTTCCCTCATAACTAGTAAACTGCTTGTCATAATTTGACAAATAAGGTATCGTTGGAAGCGTCTTGATCGTCCGCTCGTTATAGGCTATGTGACGTCACATTAAATTGAATATGGCGCCCTCTAGCGGATATGTCAAGACCTAAAAATTTTTTTTTAAATCATGTGTGCGGTATGTATGGAAGGGTTTTAATAGCACATTTTAAAAATATGTATATATTTATATTATCAGCTGTTGCTTTGCTTGCATGCACCCGATTATAAGAAATCATTTCTATCAAATCACGCCTCAGATTTGAACCAAACATATTTATGTATAACTTTGGTATTACCTAGGTACTTACATGTTAAACAATAAAACCTAAACAAAAAAATTCAAGCGGCTCTATAACACAAAACACAAAATTATAACCCTAAAATAATTTAAACAAAAATAATTTCAAAAACCAAAACCCGACTACCTAATGAAAAATCACGCTCTAAAAAGTATAAAAAAATATAAGTTTAAAAACTAAAACCCGACTACTGAAAAGGATGAAACAAGAAAGTACCTCCCCGTGGTCGAATGCCGCTGTACTAACATACATACTTATAAGCTACGGTAGCATGCGGCCACGGGAAGGTACTTTATAATAAGGTGTTAAAAAATTAACCTTACAAACTTTAAGAGGTGCTTTAGACCATCGAACTGAACAACTTTCACTATGGGACCAACTCTGAAATCACGAAAAAACAATCTGCTGTTTCATACAAAAGTTCAGTACCTACTTGACCAAAATGTATGAAACAGCTGTTTTATTTTTCGTGATTTTGGCGTTGGTCCCATAGTGATATTGACAGTGATAGTGACATAAGTTGGATTCATCTTAACAGATGCATTACATTTCAGTTAAACGAAACGTATAGCTTATGTGCTATAAGTTTCGTTTAACTGAAAAGTGGGTACCCAACGTACACAAAAAAAAAAAACATAATATAAGATCGTCACTCACTGGACGCCTGAAGGAGGACATCGCCGTCAAGGTAGAACACGGCGAAGGTGGTGTGACGATCTGGTAGCGTGTGCAGGGCCAACATGGCCAGAGATCGCACAAGACAGGTTTGGAAGGAAAAAGAAGAGGCCTTTACCGAGCAGTGGGAATATAGTCTACCAAAAAAAACCCGGGCAAGACCTAGTCGGAGTCGCGCACCGAGGGTTCCGTTACCATCATATGTTTTTAAATTTTCATCGGCGAGGCCTATTATTCGTCAGAGAATTTTAACACTGCACGTTGCGGTATAGAATATTGCAGTTTTAGGTCAGTGTCATCTCTTGACCGAGAGTGGAACTAATGTAACCATTGTTGATGATTTCTGAAAAAGTGTGCTATTTAGAGACATCGTTTTATTTTTCCTGTAATCTTTACATAAACTTCTATCACATAAAATAATTTCAAATTTTACTCTATGCATACCTACTTCGGAGATAAGGGATTTTTTATTTTTTCATTTTTCTTCAAAAGTCGAAAACTATGGGGCGTAAAAACTGAAAAAAAGTATTTTAGAATGTGCAAACTACGCTCTTTCATATGATACCCCACATGTCCTAGTAGCCCCACTTCGAATTCTTCAGACCCCCCCTTTCAGTCCCTGTTGAAAAAAATAATATGTATATATATTTATTTCTTTCTTATTTGCAAAATAACTGGGCAAATGTCATCTGAAACTATTCTAAATTTCAAGTTTCAAGACAGACTGAATCACCATAAGGGTTCCTTTTTACCATTTTGGTACGGAACCCTAAAAAGATTGCCTATTTCAACTTTAATTTTACTTTTTATTTAAAATTACCAAAATTTTGTACCTATTTAATGGTGCCCAAGACAGGCTGTGCCTAGTTTGAGACCAACGATACCTCCATATTGTATTTTTTTTTAAGAAGATAAATTATTTTTTCCCGGCCCGTGGCTAAATATATATTAACAGCCGCACAGGTCGATCAGTCACGTTAACCGCGGTTGGTCTTAATCTTTACATACCGAGACCCCTCCGTGCCTCCGAAAGCACGTTAAGCCGTTGGTCCCGGCTGTCATTCGTGGATCTTTGACAGTCGTTACGGGTAGTCAGAAGCCCGAAAGTCTGACAACCAGTCGGGTATCGTATTACCCAGTAACTGGGTTATGGAGGTCGGATAGGCAGTCGCTCCGTGTAAAATACTGGTATTCAGCTGCATCCGGTTAGACTGGAAGCTGACCCCAACATAGTTGGGAAAAGGCTAGGCAGATGATGATGAGATTATTTTTTCAGTTCTTCTAGCTAAATAAACTAAATTTAAACTACTTCGGTAGCGAATAGTCGTGCATACCAAATTTTGTAGCAAGTAAAAGTGTGCCTTTACCGCAGTTCGTGCGTTTGCATCTCTAACATGTTGCGTGCTCTGTGTAATTGATTATTAAACCGGCAATGCTCAACGCTCATGTCAACAGCCAGTGAATATTGCATCAGACGCACTCGGGTGGCGCCCGCGCAGAAATGCGAATGGCAATGAACTTGCCCAAACATGCCATTCGCACTAGATCCACTCACTTAGAAATAGCAGCTGCACAGTTACACTATCTGACCGTGATATTATTAATGTTATACCAGTTTTGGTGAGCCTGATACTGGTGTACCTACAACCTTCGAGGTTTGCCCCTGATTGGTTATGTCAATTTCGCAAAAATAATCTGTAACTTAGGTACTTTTTGTTAGACATGGTGGCTCACTCAGACATGAATAATCAGCCTATAATGTTCCCAATGCTGGAATACAGGCCAAAAATGTTCTTGTCATGTTCTTTGCAGCTTATGTAGGTATACTGTCAACACCAGATCACACACACACACCACATGCCACATGGTCGTATAGGTATCTGGGAATTGCCTATGGTATAATAAAATAAAAGGCAATTCATACACGGTATTTTCCTGCCATAGGTACTTACATTGCTACTTAATATGGTAAATATTTAAAAAACAGGAGTTGTATACTTAGTACAGTTAGAACTTGTACTTTGTCTCCTGTTTCATTTAACTATACCTACTTACCTACCTACTAAAAATCAAAGTTATTATGAAGTCGATTGAAATTGAGATCCCTTTCGTATCACCAAAAAATCGTCTAAAACATAAAAGGCATGAACAATTGAACATGCATGATAATCTAAATACCAAAGCGTTTGCGAATGATAAGAATGACAGTTTGTAGTTCGATGATTTTGACCGGTACGTATTTCCTACTAACTTCCGCCCGCGGCTTCGCCCGCAAGGTATGTCGATAAAAACTATCCTATGTCCTTCCCCGGGATGCAATCTATCTCTCTGCCAAATTTTATCGAAATCCGTTCAGTGGTTTAGGCGTGGAAAGGTAACATACAGACAGACAGACAGTGTTACTTTCGAATTTATAATATGAGTATGGAGAATATGTCGTTCGAGAAATATAAATACAAGTTACCAAAGCGCTCACCAAGCACAACGATAATAAAGCTTTTCCATATACTTAGTTTCCGTTCAGTGTACATACCTAATGCTTCTGCGCAGCCTAAGCAACGTTGCAGCGCTGGTTTTTACTGCTGTAGGAAATATTGAACGGCTCGACTGCTTAAACAATTTATCATTTACACTCAATCTATCGTATTCCACTGCTGAGCATGGCCGCTACCAAGCTACGCCACAACACACGGTCCTCCATCTTCCACGCCAAGTCTGTCCCAGCCACCTTTTTAAGGCACTGCAGGGTACATCTGCTTGAGTGTGACTGCTCGAGACTCTCAAATCAACACATATGAAAAGAAAAGCCCTGTCTTACTCACTGACTGACTCATCAATGCCCAGCCCAAACCCTTGGACCTAGAACCTGAAATTCTGGATAATTTTGTCCGTTTATGATGTCTGTAAACTAGGCCGAAGTCGCTTATAAAGTGCAGTAAAATCTAGATAGCCTTGGAAACCTCGAAAAACCTCTAAAAAGAATGGTTATTCACGAAATATTCTTTGATTGAATCCTGTGAACCGTTTAAAGTGATTCATTTATATGCTTAGATCAGCTGCTGCTAGCGGTTTCAGCCGCGTGGTTGTAGATTTCATGGGTTTTGTTTTTTTGCGCGGTACCCTAATTCTTTTTCTAAAATAAAAGTAGTACTACTACGTTAGTTACTCCTTATAACATCAGCTATCTGCCAGTGAAAGTAACGTCAAAATCGGTCCAGACGTTTCGGAGATTAGCGGGAACAAACAGATAGACAATAATTTTTGAACATAATTTTTTGGTATAAGTACACTATATACTGCATAATTATGCAAGTAAAAAGCTGTTATTTTGACATTACAAACAGATACTTCAATTCTATATATTTGTTTAGCTTTTCCATAAGCTTCATTCACTAACAGTGTTTTACATAAGAATGTGAGCCCACCTAATATTGGCTCCTAGTGTATTTCTTTAAATATTTAAATCGTAATTAAGGTGAATGTATTTAGCTCGTTCAATGTACTTTGACCTACATACGTGGGTAATTTTCCGAGCTAAGCATGAAGGAACCCCCAGACAGGAACTTTGTTTTCTTTATAACTATTCCTAATGAAAACTAGCTAGCTACATTTAAGTAGATGTAGAAAATCTGCAAAATCAAAGATCCATTGAGAAAGTTAAAATGTCTCTTCTGCAGATTTCTGTAGCTTTAGTTTCTCTACCTTAAACCCAAATAACATAATTATCATTTCAATCTAGGTAAGTATATCTTAAACGATGCAAAAGATAGGTAAATGAATAATAGTATCTAGCATAAGGTAGGTTCTGTCTACCCCCATGGGAAAAAGACGTGAGGTTATGTACCTAAAGTCTATTCAAACTTACCTATATTTCAAATTAATATTATTTCAAGTTACTTATACAAATCATCATCATCATCATCTGCCTTGCATTTTCCCAACTACGTTGGGATCGGCCTCCAGTCTAACCGGATGCAGTTGAGTACCAGTATTTCAAGTTAAACAAATATCAACTTTATTTCAATGAACATTAAGTTGATTTCAGAGTGACTAGCACTATTGAAAAAGTTTTAAAAATGTTTGAAGTTGTAGCGTAAAAGCTGAACTTTATTGTGTTGGATTTAAAGTAATTTTTTCATAAACTCTTAATTGTTTACATTTTTGGCAAATAAATCGCGAATGCAGTTTATGTATATAATTTATGTATCTAAATCTGAAAATACAAGGTAGCTACATAAAAACATCATTCCCATACGTTTCATAACTTAATCCTAAACAGGAATGGAATTTTTCTAAAAAGGCAATCGCGGAGAATTGGATCCACCAATACGCACATGTTAAAGAGAACAGATTAATACCTAAATAAGTATTACAATACAACTAAAATGACACATTTAACCTATAATTTACGTAATTAATATCACTTGCTGAGCTAAATATACATACCAATTTGAGGAAGGACAATAATAAAATACGTGTCGTAATATATTTAGGTATACCTATGGCACATTACAAAGCTATGAATTTCATGCCTGTATTATTTAAAATAAGTGTGGAAGCTCGATTTAATAACATAGTTATCAGCATTGATTAAAAAAAGACAAAAACAAAAAGAAATTGGTAGCTAGGCAACCAACAGTAGACGTCCCGAAAACTCATTTGGTAAGTGAAATGATTATCGTGACGCAAAAGCTCTTTAGACAATGTAGGGTTATGCTACAATACAACGCCCCCCCCCCTGTTGCATCATGCCAGAGGTATTAGAAACACAGAAGGGCTTATTTTAGGACCACGTACTTCATCTGTTTTTATTCTTACGTAAGTTTTGTTTGAGCCCGTAAAGTCATTTTGTTAAGTAACTTGTTTAACAGTCTCTTGGGTACATTACCAGTCGACAGCGATGCGGATGAATTTTTCGACGCCATATTTTAGTTTTTGTATAGTTTTAGTTAAGTTAGGATTTCAATTTGTTATTATTATATTACTTGTTTATTAAAAATAAACTCCCAAAGAGGGGAACAATAATAATGGAAGCCGTAGAAGACTTTAAAATAGGTTCTTGATTGTACTAAAACGGACTTCCGAAAAGTTACGTCTAAACTATATACTATAAAGTATCTAATAATATTAAAAACAGGTAAGTTTTTTTTGGAACTCACTGGAAATTCTGCACCGTAATTGTGTAACACACTATCAATCACAATCTGAATCATTTTGAAGGATATTGCTAAACCATTGCTTCATAATGTTAGAAAAATGCGTCTGCACAACAAGATAAATAACGCAATGAATGTTGTTGAACTGTCAAAATAAAGCCATTGCAACTGATAACGTGCTGGTATAACTACAAAAGTTCTTTCAGTAAAAGAAACTTGTACTATTGCCGGGTTCTATAGGCAATAAAAGCAGTTTTTTTTTTCGGCGAAAAATGTCTACTGTCCTTAGTTTGTTTCGTCGATGCCACCGAGTATATTGTGTGATTCCTAGTAGACCTGTGAATTCTAAAGTTGTCTAATTTGGTTCTATGATTTATTAGATAAATGTGAGTCGACCGGTGCGGTAAACCCTTAGAAACACACTGTAAAACACACACACACTGTAAATTATAGCTACCGAGTACCTTATCATACATTATATTCTCCAGACCTCATTTCGGTCACGGTGGCCAATCTTAACGGAGATTATCCAAGTACGCAGGAGATATTATAATGCACAAGTGTATGCGCAAACGCAGGTTCCACCCTCTTTGCTCATTCTCATAATACGGTGGGACGGAGGCATCCGACACGACCGGGGAGAGGTCAGACGCAGGACCAACGGGTTTACGTGCTTGCTCATAAATAACATACGTTCACAAACTTAGGTCTTTTCCTCCGTGGAGTAATCAGAAACTATGGATCCACCTGGTGCGAGTATCGAATCACTTACTCCTTTGCTTTATCCACCTACGTTCATAAAACCTGGTAAAAAAAAATGCTTATAAAGAAATAACGTTATCGCGTTTTACGCCTTAGCTATGTTTTATATACAATTTATTACATAATCTTACTTTACACTACATTCTACGGTTTCGTAGCAACTGCAGTCTTACGTCACGATCCTAATACAAGCGTCAAGCAATTTGAGTGTGAAATCGTACATTTTGTACATTTTTCTTAATGCCCGTAACAAAAACGTGAACGAGAAATTGTGAGAAATAGTTATTTATAAATAGTTACTTTCTTTAATTGTTTTCAGAAGAGACGTAAGAAAGTGTGAAGAAAGAAAGAAATCTTAACGTGAAAACTAATCAAATTCAAAGTCAACTCAAAGTCTCCATATTACAAAAGAAAGTATGTAACCTTAGGATACTTACTATTATTTATCTGGGTAATGTGGGAGTTTCCCAGTAACCCAGCTTCTGACAAAGGACTACATGACCTAAAGCGTGGTCACTGTCGAAGAGTTGAGCGTGGTCACTGTTGAGAAGCGCGATCGCGCTGGTACCTAATTTATTGCAAACAAAATATGAAGCAATTATCTATTTACAAAAAATCTATTATTTGGACTAAAAAAATTTAAACACTAGTGCTTTAGTATGTTGCTTGTAGAATAATCTGACAAAGAATGATTGTAGGTACTTATATTAGTATGGTTTTTATTGTAAAAAAAAGTTTTTAGTGGTATCTTCATGATTTTATTCTATCGTATCAAATTAGTTGTGTTATTTTTTCAACACACTATCTACCTAGCATAAATCCTGAAGAATATCATAGATTTTTCTGATTTTCTTTACTGTAGTCGATCTTAAACTTTTAGGCATTATAAAACTTGCGTTTTTTGTAATCCCCTTAAAAAAGATTAATTGGTTAGTCAGCGACAAATCTGTCTAGCCTTTTTCCAAGTAAGTTGGGCTCGGCTTGCAAAATTAAATGAATATGATCTCTTGCTATTAGGTATGTATAAGAAATTTAATATGTAGGTACCTATAAAATGTTGAAAAACAATGTATAAAAATATGTATCTATTGATATGATATGTAACATTATCAGTGTTATTCGAATTTTTTCGATGCCTGTACATTCTGAGAAAAATTCGAATTGCACTGATCATTTTCAATATCTTCTATATATTGTATACCTACTTATAATAGTTTTATGTAATCAAATCATAGCGAGCTCAAAACAGTCATAAAATAAAAAATAAAAACTTATTGTCGTGGCAATTACATTTTTCGAAAGGTCTGGGAACGATTCTCATGACGAAAGTATAGTTTTAGAATTTATATCTGTTTGTCTAAATGTATGTTCCAGCATCACGCAAATACTTAATATTTTGCATAGATATTCACTATAAGTTTGGTCAGTCTGTAGGCTATAAATTATAACGCTATTTGCTACGGGGGATGAGAAATGTTGTATTACAATATGTTCGTATTCTTCTACAATGAACCGCAAATTGTAAAACACGACCATAAAGATGAAAAAGGTTAAATACTTACAGATTTTACCTTTGATTTTCACCACGCTATAGCTTTATAGGGCTAAAAAGTTAATCATGAATTCATGACATATTTATTTTATAATAAGTATGACTTTTTTTTGTTAAATGTTATTAAGAACGGCTTTTTGAAATAACATTTAACAAACCAAATAGCTTAGCGGTTCGACGACTGCATTGAGAACCTGTGGTCGTAAGGTCAATTATTGAGATATTTTTGAGATTCTTTTTTTTTACGTTTTATAGGTAAGTATTATTATAATATGCTAGTTCGTACAACGTACACAGACTTTTCTAGTGAGAGCCGTTTCTCAAGAATAGTCTGTAAGAATACATCAGTGTTATATTAGATAGTATATGCAGGAACGCAAGCGATTATTTCATGAAAAACGAGAAACTTCGCAAGCTATGGGAAATTTCTAATGAAGGCTGCTGGTGTCGACCTCAGGACTAGCTAGCTGCTTCTCACACACTATGTTCAGTGTCATACACTATTTAATCGACTACGTGACAGGACAGGGTTTTTTTTATTTTAAGAACTTTTAACTTTGTATGTGGAATTCATTAGTTAATACCTATTACCTACCCTCGAAGCATCGTAACGGCCGGATGGATTTTAATACATGAGGTGTCTATAGAATCTTTTAAGTCGCGCGAAAGTTACAGGCTAGGTTTTGTTTTTATATAAATCAAAATAGCGGACTTTAGAACGACACCGACTTCTGAAATAAAAATTATTTATCACTTTGTAGTTTTTTTTTGGAAGTCGGTTGTTTTTTTTTTTTTAAGTTTTTATTTTTCACTTTTTAGTGAGAGAGTTTGTAATTTATCTAAGTTACAATATCCTAACGTCAACTGCTCATCACCTTTTACAAAATATTGCTTTTCCCGATGCTGGGACGTTAATTGTTGAGGAGTTCTCCTGGTAAGAACCTGGAGAACTCCACTCCACCACACGCATTGTGACGAGCATAAATTGCTTAGCAACCATATTAAAGTAATCGAATCGCAACCCGAAATATTTATCATTGATTAGTTCCGATGGCCGTCTGTGGTCTTCATCATCAGCTCCACTTTACCAAATGATGATTTCCGAGAGCAAATGCTCAAGTTACTCTAAAAAATATCCAAATCGCTATAATTTTGCCAATAAAATTTGAGGGCTTTCCTCGATTTCCCTGGGATCTTATCATCAGATCCGGACCTGATGATCATGGGACCACTTGGGAAGTATACCCTTTCAAACAAAAGAAAAATTTTCCAAATCGGTCCAGGCGTCTTCGAGAAATCGCGGATCATACATAAAAAAATAAAATTTCGACGAATTGAGAACCTCCTCCTTTTTTTGAAGTCGGTTAATGACAATATCTAAACCCGCGTGTAACTAAGATTCAAAACTAGCTCACTTTTCAAGCAGTCTGAATAGTCTGATGCAGTTGATGGCCTCAAATTTGAGATTGCTACTAAAATAACATAAGTACCTACTGCCTGTCGGTTTTAAATTTTTTTAATCTAATCTCATGCATTTTCTTCAAAAACTATCGTCAATGGAGCGTCAGCCCAATTGCAATGTTCGAACGCGGGGGTAGGTTATACGCGCCACAGCAACCGATAAATTTGTTCGTCGACGGCGACTAAAACCTATGAAGTGAAAACTCTGGTCGACCTACACTAATAGAAAAAAGTTTTTTTAAGGTTAATGTTATCTGTACGATTCTCTCAGCTAACGTTTTAAATTCAAATCCCGTTTATGACCAGCGGGTCATAATGAAATTCAGTAGGTGCTTACAATATTAATGCCCGGCTAGAGCCTAGAGCTTAAATAACTTGCTATAAGTTAGGTTTACATGACATACAGTTTGACGTTAGCGAGCAGGTGAGGTGGTGTGAAATCATTGAGCGCAAAGTGAGTTATTAATTAATCACTTTAGAAAGGTGCGTAATCTAGTTTTCTTTCAACTACACCTACCTACTTACCGTGATAAAATATAGGTACCTACTCAAAATAAAAACTCAAGTTAATTAAAAATATTTATCCCGCGACTTTTGCGGCAATTTCATTTGCAGCTGTTTTTATTCTTTCTGGAGTTGAATTCATACCGCTGTCGCTGCCTATTTTCATTTTTTTTTTACTTTTCTTATAAATATGAAGTATCAAAGTTTTACAATGGTATCTACAAAATGCGTGCCATTTGTTTTTTTTTTTTTATTATGTTGCTTTTATTCAGCCGATTTTTATTTTCAGCCAGTATTTTGTTTATATAATGCATATATTTTATATTAAACTTAATGGGAGATACTCGTATTAAACTTCTGTGTTAAATTTATATCCAAATAAAAAATAGAAAACAGTGCATCAAAGAAAAACTGTGCAACAATGAGATTTCATATAACATTTCTGCACTGTTTTGGTTCTAAGCAAAAAATACTCGTACGTCCTTTGTGACCGGTTTTGTAGTGATTAATGATAACATTACTACGTAGTTGAAAGAAAAGTATATTTTTTTATAGCTGACAATACTATCAAGCTTTTCGCCACTATTGGATAAGCAAAGCGGTAGGCAAAAGTTATTACAACAAACGTTGCGTTTTATGACCGATAACGATAAGGCGTCAGTAAAAGGCAATACATACAGAATACATTATTGTTTCTTGTACTCCTGCGTAGGTAAACTACGTAACAGCTAGGTATTACGGTACTTACACGGTACCTTAGTGATTAGATACACCTTTTGACTTCGGTAAGATTGCTTCAGATCCGGTTGCTAACCAAGATAAAATTCAGATTTTTTTCAGTGGACACAATCGATGGAACAATATTGTAATTATACATACTACGGTAGCACTAATTACAGTATTGATTTATTTAAAAAAACTAGGCTTATTTTTTCTTTTTATTATCAGAAAGGACAAGAGGAATAAAATCTCATGAAACACATCCAACCATATATATCTCTAAGAGTATGGTCGGCAGGGTTTGCGGAAATTAATAAGTACCTATCTCTTATAACATTTGATAAACAATGTTTTTTTATACTTTACATTAACCAAACTTGGGTATGTATTTCATTTTTTTTTTCTATTCCTCAACAACTGTCAAACTTAAGAAAATATTGGATGCTCGATAGGGTTTGCGGAAAATAATATACAACTTAAGACACTTGAAAATGTCCATCAAGTGTTTTAAGTGGTACTTATAGTAGTAATAATAATTTATTTATTTAATTTGACAACATTTGTCCAATGGTTAGTACAACAATATCTTATCAACTAAGGGTTAGTAATATTAATTAAACAATTTTTATTCATCCCTGCCGCACGAGCAACCGGACAGAATGTCTAAGTATTGGTGCATCGTAGTTTTCGGCTAGGGTTTTTAATATAAGTACTGTTGGTGCTAGCCCTCATTCTGCTCATTAAGGATGCGGGCTTTGTCCTCAGTATGGCATAGAAGTCTTCGGTTCGCATTACAGCAAACATGCCAAACGCGCTGCAGAATCGGGGCAACCTCAACAGCACCCTGAAACCGTTATTATATTGCACACGCAGGGCATCTAGTGCCCTCCGCGTGACTCAACCCTCTGGTCTGCTGCTGAGTTCAACGATCAACTCATTCACATACCTACAGGTTAATGAGCTTAGTTGAGGTCTCTCTCGCACCCCTCTTAGACGTCGCGGGGGTAGTCAAACACCTCACTCCTCCCCTTGACCTGACGAGACCCGCAGTGGCGGGCTGGCACCAGTCGGGGGTTGCGGCAGGATCGTACGTTCCCGCGACCCCCGGCATAGGTGTGAGATGAAACACCGGGGTGGTTTCTAGTCAGTAAGAGTCTGACAGACCCCTCAGCCCGCTCCAGGGCGTAGGATATCCATGAGGATTATCCCCCCCTGTCTCACTCACCCCGCACTCCAACCTGTACTCTTTAGACAGAACATATAAAGCATTGTTTGCTTTTTATTATACAATCATATATTAATCATCAAGGATTACTCCTTGGGAGGAACATGGACACAGTGAAATGCATACATTTTAATAATTAAATATACTCGTCACTAAATAAACTCCGCTGTCAATATAAAACAAGAGATTGTGTAGGTATTTATGCTCATAGCATTTACATTTCTCAGAGAACTTGCTTTTTATTATTTTAAATATTTGAGGACTCGTATTATTTTTATCTTTTATAGATGCTGTTATTCATTTAGCTACGCTACACGTTTTGATAAAAAGCTTCACAAGTTATTATTTCAATAACAATTACAGTTTGGCACACCGCACATAATTATGTAAATATTTCACGTATTTTCAATTAAAATTGTTTTGTTTTTTTTAGCTTTAAATAAATAGGACGAGGGGCCAAATATAAGCATAATCAGCCTATAACGTTCCCATTGCTGGGACACAGGCCTTCTCTCTGTGAACGGGGGTGGGCTGTAATCTACCACGCAGGCCCAGTGCGGCTTGTTAGAAGTCACATGTCTTCAAATTTTTTATTAATTAGACAAAGTAAAGCGCATGCCTGGGTTCGAACCCATGACGCCTACCTACTGCTCGTTAGTCGGGGCTTACTAAGTATTGAATCTTGTGAAATATTATCCCATTATCTATAGATTATATTCTATAGATTGTATAACCACACATTTGTTATGAATGTTATGACATAATTATTTATACACTCTCCCGCCCACACTTTTAGAACTAGGATGATTGTGACAAATATTTTTAACAAAATTCTTGAAGATGATGCAACATAGCTCACAAATTTCAAGGCAACTCGAATGCAGCTACTTACCTAACCTACTTTAATTTAAGTACTAGGTGCAATAAAATTCCGATAGTAGGTATAGTCCTTAACATTTATTTATATTTTTTTATTAATGCTAATTTTAAATAATTTGTTAATATTTTTATATATTTTTTAAATTAAAATCGTTTGATTTTACCATGTTTGTAAATATGTGAGCACCATGTATCTATCAGATAATGAATTTATATGTCATGGTTTCATTTTTAATTCTTTTACCTATTGTGGTAAAGTAATTTTATTTTATTTTAGGTGCATAGTCTTCACATATTATTTATTATAAACTTAATTAATGTATGCAAAATATTGTAAAACTTTTTAAAAGAGTAACGGTAGAGTTTCTTGCCCATTCTTCTCCATATTATGTGCCTATTTGAAATAAATACTTTGACTTTGACTTTGAATGTGTACCTAATAGTTCTAATATTATAGGTATGCCAGCAATTAGTTAATCTTGCATCGAGTCTGGTTGCATTTTTTTATTTTTCTTTTAATATAATATTGTTTTATAAGATGGTTAGTTTTATGACCATTCTTTATTACAAAAAATATTATGCAGGGTGTCTACATCACATAAAATTACTTTTACAAATATTTTGTAATTTCTATGATCGCATTAGCGAGTTTTAATATTATATAGGTAAGTACTTCATCCGCAATCCGTACCTATACCACCTATACCTACTTCGACATCCTTTTTTTTATTCAGGCGTTAGAACACTTAAAACTGTGCCAGCTAAATTAGCACCTATGAATCATAACCCAAAAATGAATGGTTTCTATAACAACTCGGTGTCAACAAACAAACCGTTCTAACGGGGCTATTGTTACATCGTTGACGATAAAACTTTTAGACGATTTTTACGTGGCTAGTACATAAGCCAAATTTCTTTTAGCAATACGTCACGGTGAAACAGCTAACAGAATTTGTACGTAAAAGTCCAATGTCGCACCCGATACGTAAACGTTGGCGCTAACAGGCGAAAATTAAAGAGAATAGTGTGTAGTAGGGCGCCACGCAGGCAAGCCGGGACGCTACCACTCGGCCGGGTAGCCTCGGGCGCGCCGCAGTTTGACATTACTCGCACATGACAGTGAACAGACCCGGTGCGCTATGACGCTGACGCAACAATCCGCTGGCTTGCTTGTACGGTGAACTGCCATGCGTATTGCGTACGTTTGCTCTGGCATCGTTCATCGGTTCGGTTCATTCTGATTTTAACTCGCGAGTCGGCCGGTCGTTTTCCGCTCGCTAAATATAAAGCACGTGGCCCAGTGCTTCAATTGTTTCGCTATAACCTATAACCCGTTGCTCGGCAGCCGGCACAGACATAGACAGAGGTGAGTGCCGTTTATACTTTGTATTATTTAATAAACCGTAACTTGATTCTTTTATTGTGTAGACACGTTTTTTAATTCCAAGTATTCGAGTGAAATATACGAGAGCTTTTTTATCGTCACATATGGACGTTTTTTAATTACACTTAATGTTTGTAAAGAATTTCAATGCTGTATAATTTTAGCCATAGTTTTCATGTTACTGTAGATACATTGCGTTACCTGTAACTGAATTGGCAGGGACGCATCGGCAATGGGTAACATCTGGTTGCAACTGAAAATACCGTTGCCTATTCCTGGTACTATTAGCGAAAAAAAAAAACAAAAAAAAAGGAAATTGAACGCGTGTCAAATAATGTAAATAAAAGTATATTGTGTTCGTACGTTATCTGTACTAAATTCTTATCTCTGCGTTAAATCACTTTGTCAATATTCGTTCACAAAACGCTTACAAAAGGCGCGAATGAGCATTGTTGATGAGTATCAAACAAACTTCATTCAGTTTAACTTGACATTCAAAGTAGAGTGCAGCCAACCGGTTGGCAGCGTGTGGCATCGCATCGCGCCTGGCAGCAGACGGGGCCGAGCCCACATCTGTCTGCAGTTCCGCGGCCACATATAAATAAGCACGTTTACGAGCTTACTTGCAGCTGGCTGTTCCTTGACATTAATACGATAAACCTATATAATTTGTTATATAACTGTTGCACCCTTCACCTGTATGTTTTCATTCACGATACTTAAGTACTTTTCTAACTTACATTAGAAAAAAATATTTTTCTACCCAGATTTATGTTAATTTGCAAAGATAAACAGAATTTGATATAATTTAAAAACTGCTATACCATTTTTGCATAATTATTAAATGTACCCGCGATTTTTTTTTTTGTATTAAAGGTAAACTAAATTCATTGTATTTGTTGAGTAAACAAAATTACTTTGTGTCGAGTAACGTCAGAGCTGACTTCTAACAATTATAATGTCGTCCAATGTCGTAGGAAAAGGCCTAATGGCGTTTATTCAGCTGTTAACAGCGACCTGCTGATATGATCCGTTTTAGTAAAATCTACAATAACTTTACGAAGTTTTATTATAAAATTTAGATCGACTTTTACCGTTTATTCAAAATTCACCCTATGTTTTGTAGTAAGTATTTGTAATCCATTCATTAATAACTTATTAATAATTTATCCACTTTAAATCCTACTTTCTACTACATCCATACTAATATTATAAATTCGAAAGTAACTCTGTCTGTCTGTATGTTACCTTTTCACTCGATCGATCGGATCGAAACTAACGCGGGTGAAACCGCGGGGCGCTGCTAGTACATTATTTATTTTGTAACAGATTATAATATTTGTAAAGTTCTACCTACTTCGTCAAAGCAAAATGCAATCTAACGACACCGGTAACTACCGGTGTCGTTAGATTGCATTTTTTGTATGGTGTCTGTTTACCAATAAAAATAACCACAAAACCTGGCAAGATTACTCGTTGCAAATATTGCAATGCTGCTATATTTACTTTAACTCCTTAAACTTTCTAAACACAACCAATTCAATACTTCAACAAAATTAATGAATGTAGGTATGTATAATATAACTACCTACTTACCTAAAGTTGTCACTCCGTAAGTAGCTAGAGTGAGGTCGTTGGTCTTGGCACAGTACCTACTCGGTCAACTGATTACCTGTCATGGCGTATATACTTTCATTTGTCTACTTTTCACTGTACTAACAAACCAGATTGAACCGGATAAAAGCGGGGCGTTATCAAAAAAATTAACGCTATTTTACTATACAGTATGTGTAACGGTGTATACATTTGTTAACTTTTTATAAGCGGCAATTGAACCACGTTGTAAGTAATGTTAGTTGTATACAGAATGTATTATAATATTAACAGATAACTTCACAGCCATATTAGCCATCATCGCCCTCCACTCCTGCCTTTATCCTAATTTAGTTGGAGTCGGCGCAGCGTGTGTTTTTCTTTCATACTTCATTAAATTTCTAGTCGACCTTTCAATAGTCTACCACTTTCAAGTTCATCGTTCACACAGTCCACTCGTCGTTTCTTAGGTTTTCCCCTACCTACTCTTATACATTTAAACTCAAAAAATTCGTCATGTCATTTTCCAAATTCCTCTACTTACATACGAGTATATACCATGAGTCCATGACAACCGATTTCCACGAGACCACAAGTAGGGTGTTTATGTAATTTATAATATTCGGATCTCAAAAGTTTTTCTTTTTTTATATTACCTATGCCCTGCAATTATAAAATACCACTTGTTTATTAGCTTAAAATGGTCTTATAAGTTATAAGTACTTGTTAACACGATTTCTTATTGAAGTCTAAGCTACGTTCGTTTGAACTCTCTAAACATCATCCTTTATAATAGATACTTTTTGCAATCTGACTAAGCACTCCCGTTATATATTGTATTCTCGTGCCTAGATAGAAAAAAGTAAGAAACAAGTTATTGCTACTCCGCTCATTTTTTGCTTAGCTACAAAAATTGCTACTAAAGTAGACCGGTATTAGGCTGCCTTTTCACGAGAGATGAGCGAGGATGCGTAGCGAGGGATGTGTGTACCAATACCAACGCTAACTTAGTTCAAGCTATAAAAATGAAGCGATGTTATTGGTTGGTTTCACACCCATCCCTCGCAACGCATCCTCGCTCATCTCTAGTGGAAACGCAGCCTTAGTAACCTACTCTTTGGCTTGTCAGTATGTAATAATTTTTCAATTATTACAATGGAATATTGAATACTATTCGAAACTTTGAAACCTAGATATCTATTTCATCATCATTCTCCTGTCCCTTATTCCAATTTATTTGTGTTCGGCGCAACATGTCTTTTTCTTCCATACCTCCTTCTTTATTAGTCGTCATGTGGGTAGTCACCACTTTCTAACCATATCATCATTCACATAGTCTATCCATCGTTTTTTTGGTCTTGCCCTTCTCTTATAGCCATCGACATTCACTAATCAATTAACTATTTTAGAGCTACTAGCGAGCTAACTTCATTTACCTAGTTTATTTCCAATTAAAAGAGCTGTACCTCATAGAGACCTACAATTAAAAGCTATGATGTTAAAACCCAATATTATAACAATTACAAATCTTTCAAATAACCTTTAATTTGAGCCTTAAAGTAAGCGGTATATAGGACCCAGCACCCCTTTTCACCCGCGCGCACACTCAGTAAGTAAGTACTTGCTCCTGGGCCCTATTTTACTATGACCACTTTACGATTCCTTACTCGAAACTACGTTAAATCCTTAGCTAATCCCGCCAATCTCGCATTTATTTCGCGCGGTTTCGTTCATTGTGTCTTAGAGAATAAGGCCCCAGCAAATTGGTTCTTGAGCACGATACGTCTAAGTTCAGAATAGTCAAAAAAATTAGCACCAGCAGTGCGATTCTGTAACCATCTCACCGTGAAAACTTAGGTGAAGTGAGCGTGGAGTGAGCTGTCATTAGTGTAAATTCCTATAGCATCAGATGCAATGACAGCTCACTTCACCTAACTTCTCACGGTGAGATTCTAACAGAATCGACCGGCAGTAGAGGGCTCACTGTGCTCAGATGAATCGCGACTGTAAAAAATATTTATTTATAGAATTATAATCATAAAAATCATGAATACATCTAAGTTTATATTACCCTACTATTTCATTAAATCATGACATTTGAGGCCAAATCTAACATAAGGAGTTGTATTGCTGTTTCTAATGATAATAATGCTGTAAAGCCATATTTGTTACAGTCGCGAATCATATTTTAATCAACATACTACCTGACACTAACCTAGAAATTGCAAAAAACTGAAGTAAATTTGACTTTCGCGGACTAGCATCCCCCTTTAATAAGTATTTATTGACTGACTAAATTAAACATTAGGCTGTGTACTATAGTAGGCAACAGATCACCCAATTTTGCGTAGGCTGTGTAAGATGAGATCAAAGCACCATCATATGCAGAACGATCGGTTGCCAAGTGCCCACGAGTATCCATTTTGGGACATAAGTACATACACAGTACTGCCTCGTTAGTCTAATATCGGAAACTCGTCTGCTGGGCCTGGAATGGAAATGAAAAACCCAGGTCGCGAAAATTATCTTGAATATTTTCATTAGGAATTTCTCAGTATAACAACCCTGTGTCTGAGTTGGTCTGAGTCCGATTAATTAGGTGGCGTAAGGGACTTGAAATCTGAAGGAAAGTAGGTACACCTCTACCGTCAACTTCGTCGAGCAAAGGGGTAATGTTATGTTATAATTACATTTACATAATTATACAGTTTGTCCATTTACGTTTTGATAGCTGCTGCAACTCCATGTTTAGTAGCGGATATACAGTACGGACAAATATGATTGATTGATATGTCCCAAATAAGTCGACAGTTTGCATTCGCTTGCCGCTCAATATCTTACCATCTCTATCAAGAATTTGCATCTAATCATTCAAACTTTGAAACCATGATAATGTATTATGTGATAAAATATGACATCATGGATGTCATCTTTCAAGCGTTATCTTATTGTTGTTCACTAAATGCCCACGAGAGCAAACTTCTCAAAATGTTATTAGTATACCATACCTATGCATTTAATTTAAAGATATTTAAAACAAAAAAGTGGTCTTTGTGTAGTTCCTTCCATGAATTTATTATGATCAGATCAGATCCCACATTATTAACTAAGTAACAAAAGTTTGGTAAAAAGATTACAATATAAGTGCACATAACAACCCTGTAATCGTGTCTGCTTCGCTGTTCGACTGCTACCTGCATTCTTTGCAATAAAAAGTAATGCATTATCAGTTACATGCTGTTATATTAAATCATCACAGTTCCAAGAAAGGTGCACATAAAAACTTTAAGTTATTGTTATTTATACTAGTATTGAAAACATGATTTATCATAGCAGTTTTTTCTTTACATATTACACGAGTATTTATAGCTCGATGTGCCTTTTCTGGTCGATAGAAGACAACTACTCGAACCTAGATTTATGTGAAACGTATGTAATTATTACATATTTCCGTGTAGTAAAGCTAAGTTATCCGTGACCACTCGTAGGCCTATACTTAATAACACAATCATTATTTTCTTGCGTTATTAACTTTGAGAAATGCCGAACATTGCGAAATACGCGTTGCGCGTTGCGTTCGTCAGTTAGTTTTCTCGATGACCGCTCTAAAGTGAGCGGTACCTAGGACGCCTTTGCTTTGCTCCCGCGCATGCACAATTATTGCTCCAGAATCTCATAATTCATTGGTTCTCAACCATAGAAATCAAAATAAAAAACTTCTTTCTTATATCTATATTCAATCTTATTTTGCCCCACTTTGAGTTTTTTTTTTCTACATCTCCCAAATTTTTCTGAAACAGCTACTACTACCACGATTCAAACTCAAAATATTTTATTTCACATAAACCTTCATGGGCACTTTTGAAACGTCAGAAGCTAGGTGCACGGTTCCAATTAGTTTCCTATGGCGAAGCGCCGGCAAGAAACTCCACGCTTACTCTTTTCAAAATAATTTTCTTTTACAATGTTTTCAAATTCCAGTAGGTATGGGAGGATAGCGTAGGCCTGTTAATAAGTACCATTTACTTGATAAAATAAAAAATGGTCTACAGATACAGTCTACAAGGCCTACAAAGTCCTCACATATACAAAATAAGAATCTATCAAAAGGATAAATAAAATATAAAGTGGATTGCCATTACAATACAACCACTAATGAAGAGTCGAAAAATAAGAATATATGCTTTTTTGATGAGGATACGTTTGATGATGGTTTGGAACTTTCCATCACTAAGTTCTGTAACCGGCTTTGGCAACTTGTTATAAAAACGGATGCTGTTTATAAGAAATAATTTGCTAGTTTTAGTTAATCTAAATTTAGGTACCAAAGTAGGTATCACAATTTAATTTTTACTACGTGTATTTATATTATGGAAATCGCTTCTTATTTGCGAACATACAAAATACTTTCTAAAATATAAAGAGAAGACAAAGTTAGTATATCAATTTCTTTAAATTTTGTTTCTAAGCGTCAATTTATACTAGTCGAAGCGCATCGAAGCGTTAATCTCAAACATAACATAGCAAATTCACCCTTATCTCCACAACATAATGCACGCGCACCAATGAGCGTTGGTCGCGCTCAGACGCGCGAATTCAGTCGAATGCGTGCGAATTCGCGCGTCTTCTTTTTATCTTAGAAGTAATATGTGCATTACGAAATTCTACATTGTGTTTTATATAATTGTACATTGTACACTGTGCATTGCAGGTAGACTTACCAGACAGAGCTCTAATGTGTGCGCCCCTTTGTAATTTTGAATCTAAAGTAATTCCTGGAAACAGTTTCCGTAATAGCATCTAGTTTTTTTTTGCCATCAAGTTTTAAGACATTTAGTTTTGTTCGCATGTAAAAGATTGTTAGCTGCAAACCATTTCGATTATATTTAAACATGTACTTACGTGTGTTTTAACGTGTTTATATGGTCATAAGATAGGCTATATAATTTTCTCTGGGCCTTCTACTGCCCCGCTGAAAGTCTCAAACGCTCCCGAGGGGGCCATACCAGTTGCTGTGCACGCTACCTCTAAGTTCAGATGATCGGTCCAAATTTTAACGGGATCTTCAGTCGCTTGGCCTGCTATCCGTGTTAAAGTTTGATAATTGCAAAATCTTATCTACATAAATAATCACTTGCCATTTCTTTCAATGTCGAACGGATAATTTATATCAATTATCGAATCGGAAGCCAATATCAATTGAATGAGTTAATGAAAACCTGTAGACTATGAATTTATGATACAAGGAGAAACAGATGGCCCTGAAATTTATTTTTATTTTATTTTATTTTATTTGGGAAACAAACAGATGCAATAACAAACATATTTATACAATTAGTTCAGCACAATCCAGAAACAGTTTCCACAGATTACTATACACTAAATTTGTACCTAAATGTAACAACAACCAAAGTTCACACCGTTAAAGGTTACAGAATTACAATTTAATGTTATGTTTACATATATCATTATTATTATTATTAAAATTAAAATTAAAATTTCGATGCCAAAATATTTCTTATGCAAAATTTGAATTTGGGTAGAGAAAGGTGAAAAATATCTAAATCTTGGTTTACCTTTAATGAGATTGTGTCGTTGTACAGACGACATGCTCTTTTAATAAAAGTGTTCTTGCCATAATTGGTTCGGGAGAAACCAAACAAAATACAGATGATAATCGCGAATTGTTATTCTTTAGTAGATAGTAGTTACTGGAATGATAATAAATGTATTTTCCAGTTCATGTCAGAGAGGCGTATGCAAAAAAAATCTCGGCGAGCCATTTTAATATAAGTATTCCTTTTGCTAATTGCTCACAGAGCTTTACAAAGACAGACAGACAAGCTGATCTACTTAGCAAATCGTAGGCTGGCATCACGTTTTTAAAATATACCAGTATATATTTATAATAGTGGAGTTTCTTGCCCATTCTTCTCCATACGAAAACTACCTTTTGGAAGGGGCGACTAGAATCAATTCTATTTCATTGTAATTTTTGACGTTTAAAAGTGCCTTTTATGTGTGTGTGTGTTTTGTGTGTGAAATTGTCACATAAAAGGCACTTTATTAGTGCTTCAGAATAACTTTCTGATGCTTTTGCAATTTGTTTAATGAACTTTAATTGTTCAAAACAAAACGGAAATGTTTTAGGCGTAGCATTCGGCGCAGCGTCTGGCGTAGCGATCGGCGTAGCATTCGGCGTAACGTTCGGCGTAGCGTTCGCCGTAGCTATCTCAATGACTGCATTTACACAGAATTCTTAAACACCAATCAAGACAAAAATATCTCTCTCAGATTGTCAAGTCCTTAATCTGAAGAATAAACATGTGTGTGACATATTTTCTATACAAAATCTGTCAAACTGCAATACTATCGTTTGAAAACTCGGTCACTATATAGGCTGTTTTACCCTACAGTTAACCAGCTACTCAAATTGAACAAAAGAGACTTTCGTCCTACAGAACATTTGAAAGAATTTTATGAATTCTATGGATCGATACACAAATTGCAGTACTAACACTAACCTGTATTGTGAGCTGAGTCATGCACCTGCAAGTTGACCTAGTAATTTTCCAACTGAATCGCCATAAATATTAAGGTGAATAGCGGAATAGGGGATGGTTGAGCTATAATGACGAGAAAGCATTAAATTACCATTGTTTGAACTAGCTAAGTTATTACTTTACGTGGTTTGGGGAAGGAATGCTAAGACGTAGCTCTATCCATGTCTCTGATTAATATTTTCTTCTGGTGATAGGTAGATAGCTACTAAAAACTTACCACAATTCAGCCAATCTGAACTAATTCCCGTAATTAAAAACGTTCAAAATCTAGTCGCCATCTCATCTCAGCAAAAAACAATGTTGAAAAAGCTTGTCAAAAAAGTATGGAAATTAGGGATATTTATGACAGATTGGGATTGAGATTAGACTGTGAACGTTCCTAAAATTACGAGAATTGTCCCTCTGAATCCGTTAAATTGGCTTCAGACAAAACTGTAAGGCGGGGTAAGATTGAATAGCGCATCGCGGCAACAAATATGGTTAATAAAAAAAGCAATGCAATTGATTTTAGTTGAATCGAATGACCACCAAAATAAAAGTACTTATGCAGATTTAATGAAATAAAACATAAATGCGCTCTGCATTTATGTTTTATTTCATTAAATCTTAGTGGAATAAATATTGGTGCCGATTCTGTTGTTCACAAACTAAACTAATTTTAAGAAAAAGATGTACTGAACTTAAATTTAGTTTAGTTTTTGATTAACAGAATCGGTGCCAATATATAGATAGAATACTCTTTATTATGTACACCATGTAAATTACAGACATAACTAAAGAAACTGTACAAAGGGTGACACAATGGGCGGTCTTATCGCTAAGAGCGATCTTTTAAAGACAGCCTTTGGATGGATTAAAAAGGTGAAGGACAGACAAATACTACAATTGTTTTAACATGATACTATTTTATTTTTATAAATTATATTATTTGACAGTACACTCTTCTTTTTGGCTCGTACCAATATCCTGTGCGACAAAAAACTGAGAGTTTTACGGTACCAGTATCCTACGTTTGGTTGTGTCACAGTCACATCACTGTGTCAGCTAGGTACCTGCACTTATCATCATCCTGTCATCATCAATTATTCTTATCTCTATGCTTTCCTAAATTGAATTAGTTTTCAAACAATATTTGCCATCCATCATACATCTTTGAATTTAAAATTGTTGATTAATAAATATTATGTTAAGACAGTAAACATTCGAGTTTGCTAGCTGTTGTCATGCAATGCCTTGTTGCGTTTTGTATTTATCTCGTTTTGTTTACTCATAAACTTTGTCGTGAGGAAAGTTTTGAGTATGAATGTAGATAGCTATAAAAGTAGAGGAAGACCAAAGAAACGATCATGGATGGACTTTTGAAAGATGGTGAGAAAGGGGTGTCTACTGAGTGAAAGGAAATATGGAACAAGAAGACATAAGTACTGCGTCAACCCCAAATAAATAAGGGATGATGTTTGCTCATAAACTTTCTTTCTTTGATAGTTTTTATGTTTGGTTAGTAACTACTTCACAAGATTAGTTAGACAATTGGCAGCTCAAGTGTTGCACTCCAAACTAGATTCTTACACAAGTGGTAACAAATAATACAAAGGTCCTATAGAAACGGTCAACGCCTCCGCCAAAGCACACACGTCTTATCTCAAGTTTATTTAAGTTTGTATTATGTATTTAGTTGACAATATTAATTTCTACAAGTTAAAATGCATCTATATGTAATATGAACATTGATAAAGTAAGTATTATTTGAGTGGAAACACAATATTTTTTTAATTAAGGACCTATCTATGTCGTAGTAGAAGAATCATATCTTGGATTCTTATTGCCTAGTGACAGATATTATGTAATTGTTTAAAAATATTTTTGATTAGCTCTCAACGTCTTACGGTCGATTCCCACAATTTACGGACAGTTATTAAAATTAAGACTCTTGTGTCTTTACCAATAATTAAGCAACGACCTCTTTTTTATTCTTTTTTACCTCATCATAGCTTTGCCTTGCCAGGTGGTACAAATTATGGACTTAGTGATAATAAGGAAGCGTAGAAATATGTCGTTAGTAAGTAATTGTTCTATAATCTATACTTAAGTAGTAAATTGGAGAAGTATCCTATTTGTGCGCAAGCCCTTTCGTTCGACCACAAAAAAATCAGTGGGTGGTCCGATCGAATTATCATTCAGGGAGACAGGGACCCTATAAGTTGGTTTACTTTCATTATCTCAGGACATTTTAGGAGAATAATCGAATGCTGTTTTGACTGCCTCGATGGTTCAGTGGTCAGGGAAAAGGGTGCTTATTGGGTTTTTATCCCAACAAATCGACCGTTGGGAATAAAAGGGTTCCAACTAACATTTTTTTTTAAATGTTTTAACGTAAAAAGGTGTTATGGTCACATTGAAACCTTTTTACGTTAATTTTTTTTATTATAATGTTAGTTGGAACCCTTTTATTCCAAACGGTCGAAATGTTAACTAATAAAAACTAACCATGAGCATAATGGAAACTGCTTTTAGTAGGCGATCGTTTGACGGGTTAAATTTAGAATTTCTACGTAACAAACCGGAATCTGGATTCATATCCGAATGATGACAATTATCGTATTGCCCCTATTATATGGGGCGTAAACAAACTGGCGAAATGTGGCTGTACTATTCACTTCTGCTTAAGCCTTCGGTAAAAATAGGGGTGATGTTATGTTGAATACTGTTTGATCGAATAATTAATTCTCGAACACGTTTACTTTATATCCATGAAATCGTCAAATCATGCATAGACGCATCAATTTGAAAGAACACAATCCTGATGACTTGCGACTTTGTGAAGGTTGAATCTTGAAACAATACTTCGCGAAAATTCAAATTTAGTTACAGTAATACCTACAAAATAATATGATAATATTTTTATCGAATCTCCATTTGCAATGAAGTGAGTGAGTTGACGCAATAGAATGAGTTGTTTCCAAACTATAGATACAGAATGAAAACAACTGAACTAAGTACAGAAATATAATTTACTAGCCTTCTTCTGCTGCGTACGGTTTTTACGACTTGATAAAACATAGAGATTTATCTATGTATATTATAAAACGAAGTCACTTTTTGTGTCTGCCTGTGTAACCTCCGAAAATGCAAAATCCGTTGCGTAGTTTAGAAGCACAACGGGTCATGCAGACAGACACGAAAAGACCCTTTATTTTTTTATTTATTTAAAGATGATACAGATTTTGTAGATAAAATAATCATTAGGTATGTAAGTACACTACATGAACTATAATTCATTACAGCGAAAAACCGAAAGTTACTGAAAAAATACTATCACATAGCCCATGACAATGTTGAGCATATTCTTGCAGTCAAGATAGGTACTCATTATACTTTGTTCATAAGGTACGCAACAGCTGATGACGTTATTATGCACATTCTTTTGTTTAACAATAATTCATTTAGTTTTCCGATTACCATAAATACAATCCCTAGTCATTATTGTCCACAAAATGTTGAGTCGAGTGGTAACATCTACCAACCCGCACTGGGCCCGCTTAGTGGATTACGGCCCACTCCCTAGTAGTAGGAACATTATAGGCTGGTTATGTAAGTAACCATTTAAAATGTTCAGTTTCTCTGTATCCGCTTACATTATATGTATATAGTAACAGCTAATGAAGACGGATAATATTAATAAAAACTATTTACTATCGAATGGAAAATCGGAGTCCGTTTCTGTTTTATTTCATAAATTATTATAACCTTTTTTTTTTTTTTGTAGATACCTAAACTGCCTCGATTGTATGTTTAGGTAAAGTGTTCGTCTGCTTTTGAAGTATTTTGCATAGTTATGTAGGTGTTTTCAGTGAACGAAAGTGTTTTCAATAACATAATCTATGAAATTATGTGTTACTTCATCTTATAATAATAATAATAATAACCCCATCACCGTATCTCTACGTTGACGTCGTGGTGGGGCTTGCGCGCTCCAAACTCTAGGCCTGTGCCGGAAGAGTTTACTTTGCCGGAACAGGTCTAAGGTGAGGAGCCAGACCAAGAGAGATACAGAAACCCGCAGGGCAGCATGTGGCGAGCTGTTGGGCTGTAGCGACCCCACGGACCCTATCTCCCGGGAGAAGTTTGTTCCTCACCTCTGGCTTGCCTTTATTGGCCGGCTGGAGTGAACAATGACGAGGAACAGAGCTCCCACCTCATTCTTGCCTTTATTGGCCGGCTTGAGTGGAGATTCGCAAGAGCAAACGTGCTCGGAGGAAGGAAATATTCCAGTAAGATGCTGGTAGGGATCTTGACCATACTTCCGGGATTGTCCTGATAGCCGTGGAATACCTCTCCACTCCTCATAAGCACCTCAGGAGATGTTGCCCCCTTGGCACTACGTCACTATGTGCTAGCGACCGTTTCCGGGGGCCCACTATTGAGTGTGCAAGTCACCCCCTGCCATTTTATTCGTGTATATATAAAACATTGATCAGGCAGGGGTCATAGTTCTTCCATAGTTCTTGGTAACCAGTCCACTTTAGCCACCCAAACCCATAATTCAACTTTATATTTTCCATATCCTGCAATAGTCCTACACCAACCGGGGGTTGTCCTTGGGTGCACTTGCATAGTGCCAACAGGGATAACCATCGGTAGGTGCCTCATTTCATTGAAAACGTTCAACGGGCCTCTGCGAGTTGGCTTAGGCCCCCTCGTACGCCTTTCAAAGGACCGGGACCCCATGGTCCCGAGATATGTTAAAGCATAAAAAATAATAATAATAATAATTATATCCTTGGACATTTCACACAATGCCATTTAGTCCCAAGCTAAGCAACCTAATGCTTCTGTTATGGTAACGAGATGGCTGATAAACTACTTAAATACATATTATTATTTTTTTTGTAAATACATACATATTATAGATAAAACACCCAGACCCGGAACAAATACTTGTAGGTCGTACAATATTTGTTCCGTGCGAGAATCGAACCCGCGACATGCTGACAAATGTAGGACACAGTTTTATTAATCGCATGACTTGTAGGACACTGATTTATGTTTCAATGACGTGTACACGAATACATGCATAGTAGAAATTCAAAATGTCATGGTTATAGGTACCTACTGATAAGTGATAACCGATAAGAATTTCCATATGTTCCGGTATGCATGACATGTGGTTTTCATTATCCTTTCCCGATAAATTGTATATTTTTCAAAGTCATTTATATTCAGTGAACCTACCTATTTCAAAATAAGTACCTAACGTATTTTTTTGTTACCGTTTATTGTATCCCACTCTGGGCGACGGCCTCCCTTTTTTCCTTCCAAACCTGAAAGTTCAGACTTGCTCATACTTATACGAATCTAACCTATAAAATAGGAACTTTAGGTATCCAAATAATAAATGTCATACAAGGGTTATTCGAATAGGGCACGCCGCGATAGCGGCGGTAAGGCCCCTCTTTGAGGAGTGGCTAGAGAGGCGTCACGGCGCCCTCACCTACCGCCTGACGCAGGTCCTCACCGGACACGGATGTTTCGGGAGGTTCCTGCACATAATCAGGCGGGAGGAAACGCCCGGGTGTCACCACTGCGAGGATCGCCCAGAGGACACGGTGGTGCACACGGTGGAGGTCTGTCCCGCTTGGGCAGAGCACCGCCGTGTCCTCGTAGAGGCGGGCCTGCGGACGGCGAGTAATGGGTAGCTCGCCGTCCGATCAGGACCAGGCCCGTGCCGGACGGCGCGTATGTGTTCCACGCGCGCCTCAAAGAGATGTCAGCAGACATAGAGGGGCCCGTTAGGGCCGAAGCCTGCCGGGGCAGCGGGATTGTCCGAAAGGGTTACCGCTGCCCCGGAACATAAAGGGCTAAGGAAGGAACACGGATGGGTTTTAGTCAGTAAGAGTCTGACACTCCCTTCCGCTCCACCCAGAGCGGGAGGGGTCATTGGATGATTTCCCATCCTTAAAAAAAAAAAAAAAAAGGGTTATTCGAATTAACTGACGAATCTTCACGAATGTGATGGGTAGGTCTCGGTACCTATAAAGTACCTAATCTTTAAATCGTGAACCAGGTCTGTAATTCTCTATGACACAATGAACGAAAACGCGCGAAATCAGCGCGAGATTGGCGGGATTAGCTAAGAAATTGACGTGGTTTCGAGAAAGGAATCGTTAAGTGGTCATAGTGAATTAGGGCCCTGCGTATTTTACTGCGTATAAAACTGCTGCGCAGCTAGCAGCACAGCTTATTTGTCTCAATTTAGGTAAATGATAGTCAGTAGCTAAAAGTAATACATACCTTAATATAAATGCAATGAAAACGCAAAAGAGATTACATTCTGTTCTATAAATAAAGGAATTCACCTCAAACAAAAGAGGTATTTTCCTCAAGGATCATTTTAAGTCCTTTGTTACAACTGTGATACATATGCTCATAATAACTCACTGGTACGGCCGTATGTAGGTACACAAAAGACATATATTTATGTGCCCATTTAGCGAAGTAATAAACGCACAGGTCAAGGATAATCATCATCATTATCAGCCTATAATCCCACTGCTGGGATTAGTGGGCCATATTCCACCACGTGGGCCCAGTGCGCGTTGGTAGATATCACCATGTCTTCGAATTTTTTGGTTCTAGGACATGCCGGTTTCCTCTCGATGTCTTCCTTGACCGTTTTGAAAGCAGTGGTGATGAAATTATTTGCACAAAACAAAGTGCCTGCTTGGGCTCGAACCTACGACCGCTGACACGTAAGTGGTGGCTGTTACCACTGGGCCACCAGTCACCACTGCCCTCAAGGCAGGTATTGTTCTCAAATACTTTCATTGGGTTAAAAATAATTTCTTTGCTCGAGATTAGGGTGGAACTTGTGAATGTTATCAAAATAATGTTGATTCCAAGCCCCTTAAATTTAAAAATGATTACCTACAATACCTACCTATGATTCTATTGCTACTATCCACCAACGTCACAAATTAATAAAAACCAGTAGGAATATGGTGAAGCGACGAGCTTGACTCCTACCGTAAGGACTGGCCGGCACTCGCGTCAGATAGAATTGTGTGGAAAGGGAGAGCAAAGGCCTCCCTCTCCCTTTACAATTGCTAGTTATTTAGATTTTTGAAAATAATCCAGTTTGCTACAGTCTGCACTTGGTACAGGAACGATATAAAGCACGACTAATTAGAAGAATTACGTTGTAGGTGCTACGTTACTCCATACGTCGCGTCGTGACATGCTATACCGTCGTGCTGAATGTCATACGTGTGCATTCGGTTGTTTTGGCATAACGCCCGATACGATAGATATTAATTTCAAAAACAAACTTTCTTTGTCTTATCTTGCACATATATAACATGGTCTATGCGCCATTCATGCCCTCGCGCTAAGGATGTCGCTTGATGCCTTATTGTGAAAATATAAAAAAAATTCTTAAAGAATCCGTAGATATGCGTCATTTTTCGTATTTGTCGTATTGAAGTAGAATGTCTCCCTTTTTATGTAACACCAGCTGATTGCTTTATTCAGATACAATTAAATTCTCAAGGGTCTGTTGAACCAACTGGGTAATTCTCTTGAGCATTTATACTAACAATAGATCATTGACTTATAAAAAAAGATGAACTCCGCGCCACGCATATCGTAAATGAAGCACAGTAAGTATGCCGGGACCGCTTGTACAAACACGCCTCACGCTCACATTTACATCATAGTACGCCGACCGGCCGCCATTACGTGACACGGCAGCGTCAATCGTCATTCACGCACACATAAATCGGTACGATGCTTCACTTTCGATATGAGTAGCGCGGAGTCCATCTTTTTTTATAAGACTATGCAATAGATATTAAAATTGCAAACCTGTAGAGTAGGACTCTACATAATTATGTATGAGATCATCATCGTCTGCCTAATCATCTGCTTATTAACAGTATCTTACATAAAACGACTATCGACTACCTATCTGACCTCTATAACGAAGTTACTGGGTAACACGGTACTTCTTGGTAAGACTGGTTTCCAGACCTTCGGGCGTCTGACTGACCCGTAACGTAATCTTAACCATTGCTTAATTTCAATGTACCTACCTAAATATATTTTGGAAAATTAAATCCTGAAACAGACTAAGACAGGCCAGTATACCTAGACCTAGAAATGTAAGGTTTGCCCCACGAAAAACTTCCGGTGTACACCGACCGAAGGTTCCGTGAGGACGTCACTACGTTGACAGGTTTCCGTCAACGAGCACGCGTGTAAAGAATAATATTTATCTTAGTGCTCGATTTCAATGGCTAAACGGAACGAAAGAGAGGTACAGAAAATGTAGGATGTAAATGCCTCGCTGATACCACACAGCCTCACACACTAACAAGTCTGCGAAGACGATACCACGACCAGCAAGCCTTTCACAAATCGTTGTAACTAGTAGGAAAGCTAACAGAAGATACGGTACCAACACGATATGAGTACGTTACCGTATGGAGGTTTCACGAAAAACGTCCACTGCTGGACATAGGCCTCCCCCAACCACCGCCACATCGACCGGTCCTGTGCTTCCTATAGAGGTTTACTTTCCTGTGATTAAACAAGAATTCAGTACCACGAGGCGATAATAATATGTGGAACCTTCAGACTAGAAAATTTTTTCAAACATCATTTTCATGTTTCCCCATTTAAGTACCTCTCATAAGTATTTTGCATCATAACATTGAAAGACAAACCTTTAGTTTTCTTATTAACTTGAGTTAAGATCTGAGATGAAGTAGATTCAAGGAACCGAGGATAGGTAATATTTAACACGGGCTGTTGTCCGCAACTCCGCGTATTTTGCGTACGGGTGGTAAAATCGATTAGGCGATCCACCCCAGCTCCTCAAGGAAGGCCAGCAACCGAGGATACGTTTACCATAATTAGTTTATGTTCTTTGGAAGAAGCACCGCAAAATCTCACTAAGTTCGCACAGTCTTCGTAGGTATCACGTTTCATGAACCATGACACAAAAAAACAAACTTGTTTTTTTTTGTTTGCTAAATAGGGTCAGTTCTATCTCAATAATTGTCTGATGTGACCACAATCCGTACGATAGACATAGTCATAACTACATATTTATTAATTAACAATAGATTGTACTACAAAATGTATACAAACAACATTGATTTTATACAATTAATTCTATTACGTAAATCATAATAATTCTAAATAACACAATAATCAGATAGAAACGACACATATTCAATGGCCATTTAATGTTTTTTTTATTTTTATTTTGTTTTAAAAGAACTAAGTAGTATGGACCGTGCTTTTCAGATTTAAAGGCAATCTGTTAAATAATTTTACCGATTGGTATCGTGAACTGTGTTTCACAACCAAGTGAAAAGGCTTCTAGATCGTTCACCTATACAACCACGGCTAGAACAATTAGAAGTAGTAAATCGTTAAAACCAAACAGACTGATTGTTTCGTCTATGTTGCACGCGGTCTTGCCGACCTGCCGCAGATCTGTCTTGTCACATTTACATCAGTCTTCTTATGTATGGTAGTATCTCATCGCAAGGGTTAGAGAACCTAGGCTTCTAGTTCAGTATATAGTTGAGTGGGTAATTTATTTGTAGAAAAAGGATAGCAAACATTTGCTTTCTTTATCTTAATAACTTTATTAACCAGTATATCATCTTCTATCTTAACGGGAAGAAAAGATCGTCATCAGCTCCTTCACACTTGTCGACAACTGTTTACATTTCATGGTCATGCTTGTTATCAACAGTCATATTAGTTGTCAGCCAAATCTTTTATCAACATTATATTTATTATGTTTTAAGTGACCCTGTTTTCTTGCCTTGGCAACAACATTTTAATCAATCTAATCAAAATCCTATGTAAATACGTAACTATATCTATTGTTTTTCATGAGAATGTGTTATGAATCTTGGAGTACGAAAAAGTATATTGCTGTACCGGTGTATAAACACAGCGCGTTCGTTTCGCCATCTCGCACTATCGTTTTCTGTTTGGGACCCTGATTGTTTTTGCCTATACTTACATATTAGATACCTACTCGTAGTTGATGAGAGATGATATGACCAGCCCAGTCACATTTAAACTTGGTAGCCGTATGGCCTACACGTGATAGGTATAATAATTACTATTGACATGCTCACGGATTACCTATGTAATCGCAATATTTCTAAAAGAAATTTGCAAAGTAGACAGTAAAGTTTTATAACACCGTTGCGTTGGCATTGAAGCGCAGTTTGTAATTCTTATTATTAGTAAATTTAAACTACTAGCGAGCAGCTCCTACTTCGCATGGTTTTTACGACTTGACAAGTTGGAGATTTCAGAAAGTTTAATATTAATATATTAAACATAATTAACATTTTAAACAACAAATTATGATGAAAACCGCATCAAAACGAAAGGCGACTTTAATTTATAATATGCATGAATATAGATCAGATCTAATAGAGAGGGTGTAGCCTTGAGGTGCCAGCAGCAGAGATTGTTTTGTATCCCAACCAACGCTGCGTGGGAGGCCAACGTGCGAGCTACCCTCACATCCTTACCTTACCTTCGACTTGACAATTGACATCATTATTATGAAACGCAGTTTCTGTCTTTTTTGCGCTGCGCCAATATAAATGGATGGGCTTTTGCACGACTCATATCTAATGCGAAATTGCGAAGCATTAGGTATAGAGTGCTTTACGATAGATTTTTTTTTTGCCTCCTTTCTGCAACTGTTTCTATTGTCATACTGCTTGCTAGTACTAGCAAGAGTATAACAATAGAAACAGTTAGTTAACAGTTAGTATAAGCTAGTGGCAAATAAATTAGGTAGGTACTGTGTACACAGAACCTTGTCTGCGATCCAGGATGAAAAGCAGCCTATGTCCTTCTCCAGGTCATGGTCTACCCATGTGCCAAATTTAATTTGTAATTGCGGAATTGCAAATTTGCGGAAGGTTTGTTACGCTTTCAGGCTAAATCGGCTGAATGGATTTGGATGAAATTTGCATATACGTGGTCAGGTGTACAGAAACGGACATAAGACACCTTTCATCCCGAAAAAAAATGCTGTTCCCGAGGAAAACAACAATACACGTGGCGCCTTATATTATGATCATAATAACGTTTTTCGGGATGGAAGGCACCCTATGTCCGTTTCTGTACACCTGACGACGTTTATGCAAAATTTCAGGATGATCGGTTCAGTGGTCAAGGCGTGAAAAAGTAACAAACAAACTTACTTTCACATTTATAATATTAAATATATAAATATGTATATAAGTTAGGAAGTTAGGATTCTAAAGATAATTTAATAGAGATTAATTCTGTACTTTTCAAAAATGTATTTAATTTAGTAGAAACGAAAAAAACATTAAAATATTTAAAAAATAATAATAAAAGCTAACTAATAAAATATCTATCTTTGGTTTTTATACGATCAATAATGAGCATTGTGAGTCGTGTACTTTTAATTTAAATTTGTATGTACATGTATGTAGCAGTTGTCCTCCTTACGAGTCGTGGGTTTGAACCCAGCCAGGCGCTTTACTTTGTGTAAATAATTTCATCCCCACTGCTCTCAAAATGGTGAAGGAAAACATCCAGAGGAAACAGGCATGTCCTAGAACCAAAAATTCGAAGACATGTGACATCTACCAACGCACACTGGGCCGCTACGTGGTAGTGTTGGTGAACACAGCCCACTCCCTCTATGAGCCACGCTGCATGCTTGCTAGGAAGCAGTGAGAACATTATAGGTTGATTATTTATGTAGGTTCTAATATGAACATTATATGCAGGGAGGTAACGCATTTTCTTCTGGGTGTCACTGCGTACCTAAATTGTGTTGTCAAGTTGTGAACTTGTGAAGGACTTTGACGTAATAATAACACTGTACTACATCATCTTCACACTAACACAATTATTATTGTACATAATCAGTTATCTTAATAATATTATCATACATTGAGTCTTTTTCTGGACCAAGCCGTGCCTATCTATCAATTCTCAAAGAATTCGCGTGCTCATGAATGAATGATAATAACTTAATTAAAGGTTTAGTTACATCCAACTCTTTATTTATAAATCCAGCCTGATTGTATGAGTAATTTATCTAATTACAGTGAGGTGTATTAAACCGTACCTACCCTGGCACATTCACACGTGCAAAATTCACGATCTACTGACCGATATTTTTTTATTGGGTTCATTAAACTTTAATGCTCCTAGTAATGATTGATATTCGTAGCACGGTTCGCTTAGGTCGCACCTAATACCGTGTCACGCGATAGTAACGTAAGTAGCGGTATCTCGTAGTACTTGCATGGCTTCCCTTTGTTGCAGGGTATAGCCGTATAGGCGTCGCCCAGTGTCGGATTTCGCTGCCTCGGTGAGTGAATGGTAGCACCGTAGCACGTTTGTACGTCACTGGCCAGAAATACGATATTTATTCGGTGTTATGTCGATGTACAGTCAGCGAAATAAATTGAATAATACTGCCACTGCTTTCATACTTTGCGTCTTTAAAACAATAATTAAGTTCTGTGATATTAAATAATGAAAACCGCGAAATGTTTAGCAAATTTTAGCGTTGGCTGACGGTACTTGATCACATGACAGTCAATTTGATTAATTTGTAGGAGTAGGTAGGTATACCTGTCTAGCTATAATGTTTGTTATCAGTCAGGTTTCGGGTTTCTATTCAATAAAATTTATTTAGGTTATCTTTCATGTTTTGGCTTTGGCTTTTTAATTAACTAAAGATTATTGGTACCTCGTATTTCACACAGACACAGTGAATTATTATTATCATATTGGATTTCCTGTAGAAATTCTTGAATATACATAATTACCTACCTAATTAGTTTCCTATTACAAATATTACTGATTATTTTGATACAATAACGTATCATCATTTTTGGATTGAGAAATTGAGATATCTTCAAGAATATCTTCGTATTGTTCAATTACTTATAAACTGATTGTTGATAATAAAAGCAAACATAAAAAACTTATTAAATTCACGATTGATTGATTATGAAATAAAAAAAGATTGTGGGGTTTTCCTTAGTTCGTACCCGATAAAGGCAAACCTAATTTAAAACATTTAGAACCTAGCACGAAATAATATTTTTAAAGCATAACAATCCGTTGCTATAATTTTATAGGTTTTCCTGTAAGAATTACAACGAAATGTTAATATAGAAGGAAATATAATATATTTAATATTAGCATAATTTCTAATAATACCTATGAAAAATAAATTCCGCTTCCAGGCTGATCTGGAAGTTATACTACACCATAGGTTCTCAACGTGGGCGATAAAGCCCCCTCGTGGGCGTTTGAGACTTTCAGGAGGGTAGTACAAGACCCAGAGAATACAAATATTACACATTTAAATATAATTGTGGCAGTAGCTGTATCAGATTGGCGACAGATATTAATTTATAAATTTATTGAACCAATGTTACAATTATTAACTTAATTTAACTTACGGCGGTTCCCAAACTAGGCAGCGCGACCAAGTTGTGAGACATACTGCTATTATTTACCACTGGAATTTATGTAAGAATTGGTAAGTAATTGCAAACGATTTAGAAAACTAAATTAAATATTGCGATCAATGAAGGTAGGTAAGTAAAAAAAAATTCTCTAGGAAAAAACGATTCTTAAAGTGGGCGGTGGGCAAAATAAGGTTGAAAATCTATGATCTACACCATACATAGTCAAGTTATATATATCTTCTACCAGCTGAAGGTTAGAAAATAACTGTTGTTAACTAACATACATCAGAAAGACGTCAGAAAATGTATTTACAGGTAGTCAGAAACCCGAAAGTCCGACAAACAGTCTTGACAACGGGTTTCGTATTACCCAGTAACTGGGTTGCGCCATGTAAAATACTCGTATTTTGCTGCATGCGGGAAAACTGGAAGCCGACCTGAAAAGGCAGATGATGCGGACGATGGTAAAGGAAATTAAAATGATAATAAAAACAAAGGACGTCAGCTTCGGGTTGGACATGCACATAATCAGAAGAAGAAGGCCTTCTCTCTATCAGAGGAGTGGTGATCCTGCACCACGAGAGCCCAGTGCCGGTTGGTGGATGTCACAGGTCTTCGTATTTTTGGTTCTAGGACATGCCGGTTTCCTCACGACATAACGTCTCGAAACTACGTAAATACAATTAATGTTCTCTTATATACATAGGTTAATAGGTCTTAACCTATGTATAAAATTTAGGGATTGGGTTTTATGAATGCGAAAGTAACTCTGTCTGTCCAGTGTCCATTTACACGCTTCAACGGCCGAAAGGATTCCGATGAAATTTGGCACACAGGTACGTGACGAGCGAAGCCGCGGACATAGGCTAGTCATATATAAATTAATAAATAATAAATTTTATTCACCAAAATAAAGACACGTATTACAACATTTAATAATGACAATATAAACAATATACCTTAACTTTAAGTCATTATCAAGACTAAAGTTTTATATTATACAAAGTTTGGGACTTGTGTATCCGAACTAGCCGCTAAATCTGCGGGGTGTAACACACTAACAGTACCTAGCAATGGTTTTAATTTTGACAGTTCAACAACATTCATTGCGTCATTTACTTATAGCCATGTGTGGCCATGTTTAAAGTTGTTAACATTATAAGAAGGAAATCACTTGTTATTGATGATTTAATGATCGTAAATGACTCGGATGAGGAGAGGTCAGCGTTCTTACACTTCTTACCTGTGTCTAACCAACTGTTATTATTATTAATAGGATATTATAACACTTATAACCCACGTAGTGTTTTTTTTTTAAGTATAAAGAAATTGAAGCCGCAAATATGTTGCTATGTTTTTTAAATGAAAACTTGAACAAAGTTTCTCTCAATTTCACCCACGGGTGCTTATTAATTGCTAGGGCAACAATTATATAAATTGCTTTGTAACTAGTATATCTTTTAATATTTGTTCAGTACGAAGTGCTAACGTAACGTAGGTTGCAGGTATCTATATGTATCTTAACTTTAATCTTTTGTAAAAATAACATCCTATCGTGTTACCCAGTTCTGTATTGGGTAACACAAAAGTCAAGGCAACCAGTCTTAATACCTAGTAATTTAACTGGCTTGTGGAGGTCAGATAGGCTCCATGTAAAATACCAATAAAATACCGATATTTAGCTGCCTCTGGTTAGACTGGAAGCTGACCTCAACATAGTTGTGAAAAGGCTAGATAGGTAGATTCATTGAACATCCTATCGTACCTAGATTAGCCTGACTGACTATGTATACTCAGGAGTAGGACGATCATACATCAGGCAACTTTCTTTATACCTATGAAGTTGAGATAAATAAAGATTGATGGTAACTTAGGTATGTATGTAGTCACGGGATTAAAATTAAATAGGTATGTTAAGCACCTTATCGTGTATTTTTACTCGCACCTTAGTATTATACTGAGTCGTTGAATGACAAAAAAAAATAATTAGAAAAAGTGACATGCGCCCGTTGAAAATTGCCGTTTCTACACAATTTCCAATATACTAAGTACTAACTTATCATCATATCATATTACATTAGGAATGTGAAATAAGGAAACCGCAAACAGCTTTTATTTCCTAATGTGAAGGATTCCTATCATTGTAACAATAAACATATTATGTTACGAATGAAGGTTTTACTTACATGAATAATAAGCAATTAAGTACTTGTGGCCAGTCGGCGGGAATAAGTTTATTGATTCCACATGCTTAACTATAAGGTAACAGTAACATTACAGTTCAGATAATAATTGTAGATTGTTCTATCAATAGCATAGATAATATCGAGTAGACAGTTGTAAAACGATACACATGAATAAATAAACTGTTCAACCGAATCTTTTAATAGGGCCGCGCCAGCTTATCGATACGAGGAAGCTTCTCGGTCTTCCTTCAGAACTTCGGTACAAAAAAGCGTCTGATACTTACGTAAAATAAAATAAAAAGTATAATTATGCTGAAACAATTGTCGATTTAATGTAATAGTTGGTAATGTCATAGTAGGTGAAGACTATGTATATTCAGTAGGTAAACTATACCGAAATTCACATACCTACCTACATTTTCACCTAACTGCAAGTGACTGACAACGACATCACCACTTTCAATTCCGCGAACACTTCACCCAGTCGCAATCGCAAGAAATCACCCTTCAGAATAACAAATGTGAACTTCAAAAATGTCTATTCAGTAACGTTGCGTCAGGACAGTCTTGTCACACTGCATAAGGCTTCTTCAAATTACAACATGGTGACCCTACACCTATCAACTGTTTGTTGCCATGAGTTAATTGATTGCTTCCTTTGTTTACACAAGATGAGACAGCCGATGCTCCTGTGGGTCACCGAGATAGCAGACCAGATCATTATTATCACTTAAACACGTTATCTTATCACCCAAACAATGATAATGCTAGTGTCCGTCAGACCACGGTAATCAGACGAAGCATTGAAGTTTCAGACAATGGGCCGTGTGCCAGTTTCCTTTGCGACGTTTGATGGCCACGAGCTTATCGGAGAAATTAAACGCTGTTTCATTTGTTCAACAATTAAAAAAACTAAGTATCTCTTCTTGAGTTCTTTGCTATCTAAGTAGGTACACAGGTATCATCGAGAGAGTCAAAATTTTTAAATCTAACGACATTTCTTATTACTCTTTGAGATGGTACAGGCATGCAGATGTAGGTAGAATATTTCTAGCTTCTTCTTAGCGTGTCGATGGAAATCTAAAATAGACTCGACCCATGAATTCGGCTACGTGTTTGGCGCCATCACTAGCGTCCATCAGTTCCTGTAACGTGCAGCTGTCAGAACACGCAGGAGAGTCCCATCTTTTGTGGAACAGCACCACATTTACATTCCACGGTGGAGTCGTCTATGAATGTAGAATCCAGCTAAGAAATAATGCAGTAGGTACAGTTTAACAGTGAACCATAGAAAAGTAATAAACAAGATTTAGAAGCAACAGTAATTAGTAGCATAATTTCCAAATTATTAGAAATAAAGTTAGATCGTTACGCTTGTGTCTCAAATCGTTATCATTCAGTTTAAATATGATATTTCTATAAATCTTAAATCTTATCTGCTTGTTTGTGCTCTTTACATAATAATGAAGTCAGTAATTAGGTACTAACTCATTACTATCAAGCATGTATTAAACGTGACCATTTATGGATTTTGCTAAGCACGAGTGGGTCTCTTTACCTACATCATCACACCAATCATTTTAGTTAACACCACTGAGGACAAAAGGGTGCAACACCCCCCCCCCCCCTATCTCCCATCTCTGAATGTCGATCAAAAATCTCATCTTTAGTGTCATAAAACCAGAATACTGGTACTGGATGACTGGCGCCTGTGAGGAACTGCGGTCACAGTCAAATTCGGGATTCGGTCGTGGTCCACCTGGTTATAGCAGGGAAAGACTGTTCAACTTTAGCCAGACAGCACCTACCTACATCAAGTACATCGCTACTTTTTAGCAGCTAAAGTCATAAATTCGGATAGGTTGGTGCCTGCTACTACTGTTGCCAAGTGGCCAGCATGAAGTCATCCATCAGCTGCGCGGTAGGTAAACTTGCAGGAAGAAGGATGGTCTTCTAATCAGATTGCCAACGACGTACACCGACCAACATACCTAGAAATGTAAATTTTCATATATATCTATGCCGACCAACAATGCCTAGTTGTTAACGTTGTAGTAACACTTGGTAATACTATGACATAACTATGTTGTACAATTGTTACTTTCATTCATTCACACAATCGAACCACGATTAATTCGTACTCGTGGGTCATTGATCGAAAAGACATGCATTATGTATTTGTATCATTGTAGATTGTAGAATATCCTATGTGTCGTACCTAGTGTTTTTTTTTTTTTAATTAATTGGCGAAACTTCACAGAGGTGAAGCATATACCTACATAATCAAATACCTAGCAATAAAAAATGCTTCCTATAACAGGGCCCGTAACGCTTCGCTCGCTAATATTTTAGATGAAACTTGAAAATTATATGTAAACTACCTATTTCTATTTGTCAATCTTTATGGTCTATTGTATAAAAATGTTACCATTACCGAGTTTGCTATAATGCTATGTAAACGTGAGTTCGTTTCGGCACGAACCCACGGCTCTGTAGCCTCTATAGGCCACCTTTCACATCAAGAAGCCAACACGTCCGAAATCAAGTACCTAACAGAGCGTAAAATCTTTTGTGAAAAATATCTAAACTTCGTGTAATACGATAAAAACTGACCACTACTTCAGTAGGAATTACAGTCTCGTAAATCTTTTTTTCAGTAAAACCAAAACCAAGCATCAATGTCGATTCGAATTATAGAAATAGAAAATATTTATTGTCCAGGTAATACAATAAGCAGGTTCAAGAATTGTCTTCTTATTATAGCATTTTTGTACATAACCGAACCATAGAAATAATCATGGTAACTCAAGCATGCAAAATAGTTAAATACAGTTCCCCGGTTAAGGAAACTGCACTCGCAAGTTTTATAGTAAGTACCTACCTAAATAAACTACGTAATAAGAGTAATAACCGACGTAATTAATTTTATTTTCGTTAATTAACTGCAGACAATTCCCATGTTTTTTTTAAATGTAGATACAGTTATCAAAAGAGATACCTACGTATGCAGGATCGTCGGATATAGTTGAAGTTTTGTAAGAAATCGCTGGATGTTCTCGAAGAAAACTTTATTTTAAACTGCTCTTTTAACAAATTAAATTTCATCGACATTATCGGTTTCCTACTAAATTCCTATATCCGACGATCTTGCATACCTACTTATCTCTTTTGTTGACTGTAAAAGCAATTGATATTATTAATAATAAGTTTACATACACCTTCGGTACCTTTTATACATTAACTTTTCAATAGGTACGGTGCTTACTAACTAGCGTCAATATAACTGTCTCTCACGTACGATAATTAGGTACACGACTTTTTTAAACATTTAGAATAGGGAAATGACAATTTATAATGATTATGTATCTAACAGTTAGCACCTCCTATTTCAAGTTGCCACAAGTTTTTAATTTTTCAACTGACCTGAGATACACAATAAAGGTTAAACGAGCAAAGACTCCTCGCAAACACTTGACCCGAACTAAAATTAAGTCAATAAAAGAAAAGGAGCCTGTCTCGCTCATCGCTCAGTCTCATTACCTACCCATTTAGAAATATTCTAACCAGACAATATTTTAGCATGTGCAAGCAGGTATCTATTGAATGGCCTAGTATTACAGCAGACGATCGCGACCGAGTGTTTTGTATATGACAAAACATGAAGGTTCAATCGAGGTGAGAATCCATTACGCGATTGTCGATCAAAGGTTTTTTGCTCTGACGCAGTTGCTTTGTCAACAGCGAGGTAATTGTGTAACACACTAACACACTAGCAATAACTTTCATTTTGACAGTTCAACAACTTTCATTGTCAAGTAACTCTGTCTGTCTGTCTGTCTGTCTGTCTGTCTGTATGTTACCTTTTCACGCCTAAACCACTGAACGGATTTCGATAAAATTTGGCAGAGAGATAGATTGCATCCCGGGGAAGGACATGGGATAGTTTTCAACATACCTCATGGGCGAAGCCGCGCGCGGATGCTAGTATCCTATAAAATTATTCAGGTTGTGTTGTGTTAAGCAATTAGAGCGTAGTTTGAACTGAGATATTATGATGTGTCATAGGTACTAAAACGAGTGACATAACTTTACGGTCAAAAGGTTAATAAAACATAAACAAGTTAATCTTACAATCCAAATAAAGTCATGGAAAAACAATATTTCGATATTATTATCCAATTGGGTTTGATATTACATTAATAAATTATCAGTTATTATAAATATTACAGCATTACTTAAATTACGTAAATACATTAAGTAAGTAGTTATCTACGTCACTACAGTTACAGGAAATCATTGACACCTATCGTTTAATTCGATCATATTCAAAAGGACTTGGTTACTACTCGTATTTATTGAACATACCCAAGCAAAACTCTACTAGACAAAACAAGAAAGCGAGCCACGCATACAATAGATATTTGAGCATTGACATAATAATATACTTTTGAAATCATTGTATTTGAGTGAGAATTACTCAGCTGACAAATAGGTCATCTAGGGTTGCCACCTGCCAAACGCCCGCCCGGGCGCGAGGTAGGTTTAAGGGTCTTGTCTCGTAAAATATTCACAACACAAGTCCAATAATTTCTATGTGATGATAACTCGGTAAATCAATTTAAATCAAAAATTTTAATATCCGCGCGGCTTTGACAGGTGGGATATATTCGTCTGTGTCGATAAATATTCAGTCTCAAGTACCTATGTACCTGCCTGTTAGTATTTAGCAAGTTCAAAAAGTAACAAATACCTACCTATTTTCTATACTTACTAATAATAAAGCCGAACGGTTTGTTTGTTTGAACTCGCTCATCTCAGAAACTAAAAGTAGGATTTCATCCGGGGGAACAAGAAATTTCACACGGACGAAGTCACGGGCAGTAGCTAGTTTAACAATAAATGGTATACCTAATGTAACAAGCAAAAGGTATTGCCTCCAGTCTAATGCCAATGACCGGCCCGTAACAGGTTTTTTAAGTAGCAATTATTCACAGAATCATACGTTATTATTCATATTATGTACCTTAGTTCATGCAAATATTTTCATAACAATATTGATATGTTTTAATTTTCTGCAATGTAGACTCAATAATTGCTAGCATTTGACGCGACGCGTCTTTAGTGCCAATCAAATTTGCTTGAAACAGCAAATTAAAGGTTTTTCTTATACCAAGTTTTTCTTAGTTTCGATCACATGGGAATATCGGGATAAAAAGTATCCTATGTGTTAATCCTGGTTATAAACTATCTGTGTACCAAATTTCATCCAAATCCGTTCAGTAGTTTTTGCGTGATTGAGTAACAAACATCCAAACATCTTAACAAACTCTCACATTCATAATATTAGTAGGATTATAAATGTATAATATTGTTCAAGAAAATCTTTCAGTCGTTCAGTTCGTTTCAGTTGTTGCTGCTTTTAACCCACATAGCTGTTAAAAGCAGCAACGACAAAAGCAAAAGCAAATCATAATTTTTATTCATGGATTAAAATTGACGTCTGTTAGATTTTGTATGAAAGATCTAAAAAAATTTTAATTATTCCTCGGATAAAATTATCTGGCATTGGAAAAATTAGGGCCCTTAATATCAGATAAATTAATAAAGAAGAATGTCTAGCGTCATTTCTCTTCCCGCAAACGAAAATAGAAGTGCACTAAGAGCCTCGAAATTGAGTCAAATTGGGCCATTGTGTAAAAGCTGGAGATAGGTTAACGCAAGCTTTGTGTATGTACTTGACATAAGTTGATAGTCGGCACCAAAGTGCACACGAGGTGACGTTATTATCACGAGGTCCCTCATGGCCGTGCTGATATATCTAGTCGATATTGGAGGCTACACGGATCGTGTTATCAGTCGTGACCAAACTATTGGGAAGGCAACACGTTTATCGAGAGCACAGTTATGTTAAACACTTGAGTTCAAGTAAGTCATTCAATCCTGAATATTCATCCCATTTGTTTTTAATAAATTATACTTATCAAAATTAAACAGCTATACAGTGTGATTAAGTGATAATATGATAACAGTTTTTTGTAATCACGTTTGGAATTATTTGCATAGTCATCTAGTTCCAATTAATTTTTCTGTCTACCATGATGACGGAAGTGTGAATTAGGTACCTATTAATATTTTATTCGTGCAATAGAATAGGATATAATAATATTATTACGTAGATAAATCTTCTTCTAATCTAATATATAAAATTCTCGTGTCACAATGTTAGTTACCATACTCGCCCGAAACGGCTTGACCGATTTTTATGAAATATTATATGCATATTCAGTAGGTCTGAGAATCGGCTACTATCTATTTTTCATACCCCTAAATCGAAACTTACGCGGGTGAAACCGCGGGGCGCAGCTAGTAGGTATTACATAAAATGAAAAATTTATGTCGTTGTGTTAGCTTGTGGATGATAACAGCGCAATCGATAACATTATTTAAATGAAATAATGTGATGTTTACGCACTCCGTTTCATAGGTTTTTTTCTAAGTAAGTATGACAAAATATTACAAAAGTGAAAATATTATTATGAAAAGAATTACGAGTGAAAGCTTGTAAAACAAAACACTTCGCATAATTTAAAATCAGAAGTCAATCCCCCTACGCCCTAAGTCCCTTCGTACACGGCACGGTTTCTTTACGGTATTAACCGCACAGTAAAAAAAACATGTCCGTCATCAAGCTTCCAAAGTGATCCATACAACACTGACGACCTGGCTCAGACACGGCGAAAGAAACGTACCGTAAACCGGGGTTACTTTGATCAATATTGAACTTTCAAGGTCCATATCTTTTGAATCTCTTGTTGTAAAAAAAATATATAATCGGTCTAATTTTCGATTGTTTTTAAACTCGCCATTTCTGTAATAATATGTGAAAAAATATGGCTTGATTCTGAGAAAAAAAATAAAAACTGTCTAATCAAAGTTATAATGAGAATAGGGTTACTTTGATAGCTCTTTTTTTTTTAATCTTTATTTAGTAAAAAGGCTTTATAAATAGAAAATATTTGACAACTAGGATCTTAACTTAATTAATTTACTTTGATAGCTTTGGAATTACGCAAGAAAATACGTTGAACGTTGCGTATGGGGTAACTTTGATCTAGTAAAAGACAAATGAAACCTAAAAAGAATGCTTAAGCTTACGGTGCTTAAAATAGTTGGTGAATTCCCAGCGTGTCCTCTAGAAAGGATTCCGGAAAGGAGAACAGTTCATCAATGATGTTAGACAAGAAAAAAAAAACAAATTGCGTTTAGTTTTACGTAATTCGCGATTTTATATGAAATAAAAGTTTCAATCAAAGTCACCCGGCTGTTCAAAGTAACCCCGGTTTACCGGTACCTACCTAGTTATTCACGGCAAGAAAAATGTGTGGGGCCTGATTATAACAAAAAATAAACGTCACATATAAAACGAATAGACTTTATTACCACAATGCTGCAATATTTTATTATGAGGCTGGCTGACAAGTTTCGTACTATTCATAGAATTCAGATTAGCCCACGCACACAAGCAACCTTGATCTTCGTAAACTCGTTCAGTATTTGTGTTTTAGCATGACTCGAGATATTTTCTCAGACATTTATCCGCATCTGAAACAACTTACGCAATAATATTATCGACAAATATAAATAAGCATTACGAGAACAATCTTAACATGCTTCATCATCATCATCACTTTAGCCGAAAGATGTCCACTGCTGGACATTTGCCTCCTCCATCCTAGCTAGGTTCTGTGCTTCTGGAATCCAACGGGCTCCTGCGGCCTTCACAAGGTCGTCGGTCCACCTTGTTAAGGCCTTCCAACGCTCTACGTCTTGCTTATTTATAAATAAAATATGCATAATTATACATACAAGTACCAGAAAATTCAGCTTGGTAAAATTATTATTATTTTTTACAGAATAATAATTATTAATATACTTGAAAGTCCCTATGTTTTCCTTTTTGATTATACATTATTTTTCTAAGCACTAGAACCCTCAAAAAATGCCGATTTAAACCGCTGTCAACAGAGACATAGTGTACAAATTGGACAACCATTAATGAAAAAAAAAATATAGGGACACAGTATATTTTAATCTTTCTTATTCAGTTTAAATGAAGTATCTTTTATAGTGGTCCAATATTGGAGGAGGAAATAGTCGAGATCCAAACTTCGAATTACGAATTTTTACTTAGGATTTTTCAAAAGGCTCTCCGACATCATAATGATTTTTTCACTTCTCATGCTCTAAAAGTTCGTTTTGTTGTGCGTAGGCAACATAAAATCGCTTTGTATGTTCTAGTGCATAAAGTTTTTTTTTTTTCTAAGACTTAAGAGAATCTGGCTCAACAGCCACACGCACAATAAAACGCCGCAGATTAAAGTCGTTATTTCGTTTCATTTGCTTTAATTTAATATCACTCCCGAGTTTTCTATCGTTAATTTAATAAAACCAGATAAAGTAGTTGTCATTTATTATTTTAAAATGTAAAGAAACTTTTTTATGATTTGGCAGTATGAAGTACCCAAGTCGAATGACACATGTAGAAAATAAAAAAAAAACTTTTTAAAAGTTTCGTGGCGGGAATTAGCTATTTTCTTCTTAAATTTTGAAACATTCTTTATGCCTGTTTCATTTTCTCGCAATCGAAATGAAAAGCAGAGTGTATAACTCGGGCATAATCGAGCCATTTTACCCTTCGACTTAACAATCCACAGTCTCCTGCGTATCGGGTGGATACAAACGTCTCGGAGTAAAATGGCTTCTTTTATGCGCTAGTTGTACAATCTACTATTTTATCACATCTATTCAAAAAGAGCTAGTGTATTCCTCGTAAACAGGGACTAAAATAGCCCTTTAATCGCTAGGGACTAAAAGTGATTGAATTTGGAATGTGGATATTGTCAGTAAAAGTTCCAATCACCAAAGAGATCAATCACGAACATTGTATGAAGAAGTAACAGGCTGTATGATAAATTAAACGCTCGAGCTACATTAAAAAAAAAGTTTGTGAAAAGCCTTCGTTCGTAATTGTTTACTAAAAAAAATATTATGATTATATTTTCCTCAAGTAATTGTATGTAAATAAATAAACGTAAGTACTATTCTTATTCATAACTTGCACTTACTTTTTCATAGAGAGAGATAAAAAGTAGAGTGTCCGGGAGCAACACTATTTTAAGCTTGAGTGACGTACTTTGAATCCCTCGCTGAGCTCAGGATTCTCCCTTAGAACCCCTCGCTGCGCTTGGGATTCTACTCTAGAATCCTTTCGCTTCGCTCTGGATTCAAAATAAAACACTCTCGCCTTCAAAATTGTTGTTTGCTCCCTTGGCAAACAATCTACTATTATAGCACATTTTAACGGAGTTATTTAATCTTTTAAATTGCCTGCAGACGAAAATGCGTTGTTGAGGTGCTGTCGAAAAGAAAGTGACGAGTACAGAGTAGGGAAATTATGTGCCTATACTATGTAGATAGAACCTTGGACAAAATACTTACTTAGCGGGCTGCTTAGGATAATAGATTGACGTCAGCCATGTATTATATTAATGATTTTTATTAAGTATTAAAAATAATAAAGTAGGTAATACTATTGTAGTTGTACGAGTACTTAGGAACCACATAAAAATAGTTTATTAATCAGCCTCGGATCGTAAACCTATCACGTTACAAAACAATGACGATTTTCGTTTGAAATAACTTTATGATAATAATTTCTATGACCTAATGACATGACTACACGAGTGCTTTCACGAGTAGTTTATAAATGACAAATAATTAAAATAAATGTGTTCCATTTTTGTTTTAATTACCTTTTTTTTCTGTAACGAAAGCCGTACTTCGTCGGAGTACTCCGAACATTAAATACAATTTAGTAAATAGTATTATACATTGGGATTATCGGATGATTAGTAAATAAGGAATCGTTAATTAGCTAAGCAGCGTGTGTGTAGTGTGATATACAATGTTGTTTGTCTTGTTGACAGGCACTGACGAGGAAATATCGCTATCAAGTGACAGCTAACAACACATCAAAATGGTGAATGTGAGTATTATAATTATTAAGTACTACAAACATCTAGCTAGTAGTTTGGACACCTTTTCCAAATTGAGTGAATTGAATTTAGCTAGTGTATGCTGTATTTAACTAGCTATAATTATAGCTATTACTTTACAAGCTAAACTCATGATCACTGACATAAAAAGCAGTTTTCCCGACATTCGGGCTCTTGAAATTTAATTCTAAATAATTTAAAGAATACAGCAATTTTGAAAATGTAACAATCACAGCTGCACTATGATTTTTATTACCTCTAGGCAATCGGCCATAGTTTCATTATACAAATCCTTTTATTATTTCCAAAAGTTAAAAAACTATATAATATTGTTTTCAAAACAACAATGAGGAAACGATTTCAAGTAACTAACTTAATGAAATGGTGTCAGACCAACAATATATACTTAGACCAACAATATATACTTAGACCAACAATATATACTTAACTAACATGACGTTGGTAACACTTTAGCGAAGCGTCAAGTGACCAACCCATAAGTCACAGTGTCAACTGTCCTAATTAGGGAATGTCGTCCATGAATGGGTTACTTAAGGTTTTTGACATCATTATTTAAGAGAATACAAATCGTCAAAATAAAGATGAACGGGAGGCTGTCATAAAGTAAGTAGGTAGGTATTTATCAAAATATAGTTTTTGATAAGGTAAATGTATAAGTAATTAGCATCTTTACGTTGATGTTAGTACTAGAACCAAATAAGATAACGATCAAATTTAGTCTCGAGTGAAAATTTTTCACACGTTTCAATTAGTATTGTACGTATCTACGTTGTAGATGTAGATACATATTACCGTATTTCACACGACTCAGTTATTTACTCTGATACGGCGCTCAATCCGCATTTGTAAGTCAAACAACTAAACAAATAATTATCTTTTTCAAGGTTCACTTAATGTTCCATTCAAAACAAACTTGAAAAGGTTAAAGCCACGAATTTTGATTGCGTAACATTGCGTCAGAAGCCATCTGCATCCGGCTTAAGATGAAGACTTATCGAAGCGATTTTCGTTAAATATTATCCTATTATAAACTGAATTTAGTATCCTCATTACCTATCTTTTTTCATTTAATATAGGTAGGTATTACTTATTTATTAATCGTAAAGTGCGAGGTTTTATACCTATTCGATGGCGTTGGCATTTACTTACGTCAATTTGTATGAAATAATTATTTTACCTATAGTTGTCACTAGACGGCGCCTATTCAGTTTCAGTCGATTTCAGTACAAAGGTTACATCAACGCCAGCGAATAGGTATAAAAACTCGCACTAAGAGCGGTCTTGAATTCGGATTCGAATCGGATGCAGTGGAAACCGCTCCGCGCTGCGCTGCGCCGCAGTGGCAACTGAATTATTTCAATAAAAATAAATATCCTACTTATAAAAAAAATTATATACGTAAGTATATTTTTTATTTAAATATCTTTTTATCTTATTTGCTACAACACTTATATATTATCTGCAACACCAACACAGTTTTCTAATCGAATAATTTAATTGAAAAACGATACCTGTGATGATATGCTTTATTTTTTGTTACGACTATTAGTACTATGTATTATCTGCAATCTGATAATCTAGAGGATTTTCCATCGCGACAATATCATCCATTTTTAGGGTTCCTTACCAAAATGGTAAAAAGGAACCCTTATGGTGCGACTCAGTCTGTCTGTCTGCCACAACTGGATTTCTCAAGAACTACTAATGCTATCAACTTGAAATTTGGAATAGTTTTGGATGATGTTTGTCCAACTATTTTGCAACCCTGATAGGGGTCTGAAAAATTCGAAGTGGGGCTACTCGGGCATGTGGGGTATCATATGAAAGAGCGCAGTTTGCACATTCTCAAAAAGTTTTCGACTTTTCAATAAAAATGCAGAAAAATACCGTCCCGTCCCCCCTTACCTCCGAGGTTTGCAAAGAAAAAAATCTGAAATAATTCTATGTGATAAAAGTTTATGTAAAGATTACAGGGAAAATAAAACGATATCTCTAAATAGCACACTTTTTCAGATTTCATCAACAATGGTCAACCAATGAAATATTTTTTAGTACCTACAAATAGTTAACCCAGTTTAATTTTACTCTTCTTTAATATATATTTTATGTGAATTTTTTTTTACTACCTTGTTTTTACATATTTGTAAAAAATAAGTTAAAACAATGTTTACAAGTATTTAAAGTGAAACTTTATTTTCTTTTTCACGAAGAAAAAGATAGTCTATATTTTTTGTATGCGGACGATCATCACGTATGTATCTATACTAACTGGATATCTAAGACAAAATCTAAAGAGTGCATCACTTTTTCAAGCATAGCCTAAAATGATTTCGAAAAAGAACAAAACTATGCCAGTTACTAAAACTGGAAGCTTGACTCCCCAGAAACTAGAGTATCTTGTCCCCCAGTGTAATCAGATCACACGCAAGCAAGTATGTATGTCATCTAAAAATATATCTTGTTCTAGGAAGCAAATGGCAACGCGCCGGCGCCGCAGGAGCTGGAGACGTTCCTGTCTCAAGATGACAAGAAGAAGGAGAAAGTCGTCAACAAGTTAGTATCACAAAATATAATCTTCTTTCTTGAGTTTCCAACCAGTCCAGTAAAAGATTACCCTCCGGGACCACATAATTATACAGGATCAAATGAAATTAGCTAGGGAAACTCCGCAAACGTGATATCTAATGACGATAAAAATCCAAACTTTTAATTTCAAGTACATATAGATAATTTAATAAGACCCTGTATTTAGAGTAGAGGAAGACCAAAGAAACGATGGATGGACTGTATGAAAGACCATACATATGGCTAGAATGCGGGTGACTACCGAGATGACGACTATAATAGAGAAGTAGGTATGGAACAAAAAGACATGTAGCACCGACGCCATATAAATTGGGATAAGGACGGGGAAATGATGTCTGTATTTTCTCCTAGTACGGGTATTTTCAGTTGATATAGGTAATAGGCATATAATTACTTCTAAATTTCAGTGGTGTCTACCTATCTTCTGACCCAAAACTAAGTTTAGGTAACTAGAGCCTAATCGGTACCGTACCTAAAACATTCGATTCTGTGATTTATTTACGTTAAATTGATTTTCCTTTTAGATTTAGCCTAAGTTCCTATAATTCGAGATAATATTTGCAACGTCATCACCACTAACTAATGTTATTAATAACTAATTTTTTTTTAATTCTGCTTAGATACAACATGACAAAAGATCCGGAGTTAGCCGATTTCGACCCGTTCGCCGAACGAAAGTTGGAGAATCCCACTTCGTAAGTATTATTTACTTTTTATCACGCCTTACCAACTCTTTGGCTTAAATGCTCGGCAGAGCAGAAAGTGAAACAAGTTCCGTCCAATTTCCTTTTCTCCCTTTTACAAATGTTTCTGTTTATGGATTTTTATGAGTTAGTGTGACAGCCAAGGGCCCGCAGAATACCTAATTGCCAGAATGTTATGAAAAGATTTCCCAATGGAGATTAGTTCCTAAATACATCTGACCTAGATATACCGGTCAACCTGGGATATCATGCATCATCTTCGACGTATTTCAATTCTTCTCCTCAGAACTGCGTAGGCTGATCACTAAAACCTACGAACTAACAAGCTTGTAGCTATTAATATGTTTGTATACCTAATGTACCTACCTATAAAATAATGCTATTTCAGTAGGTTGGTATTGGTAGAAGGTATGCACTTTATTATATATACGTGGTGGCCTAGAAACCTATTAAAATGTAGGCAACCATTACCGTTAATGCCTAAAAAATAGTTTTATTTCTGCCACGCGAAATATTTACACATTTTTCACTGCTAATGCGAATTGCTAATTAGTAGCTTAGCTCATTCGATACAGGAGCCAGATCCCACGAAAAATATTCACCTTTAGAAGTACCTATTGACAATGTACGATAACGAGTAGCGGCGTTTTTTTTTTTAATAACTCTCCACATTGGACTATTTAGTCAGAGTGTGGGATTAAGTCATTACCTCTATACAACATTCAATTATGCCTCTTTTGAATTACCAGCTATTTTATTTATTCCTCGGACATTGGCTGGTGTCCATAGTGTTTGTCTTAGGGCTGATTTTTATAACTTTTGTAATTTTGACAGTTATTTCATACAAAAACTGTCAAACGTAAATTTTATTCCTCGAATAAAACTTGACTGGCGATAGAAGAATCAGCCCTTAGTGTATTAAGTATAACGAAAATGTTACTTATCTATTTACAACTTGCTTCAACTTTCTGACTAACTGACTCTTTGAAAATTGAAAAGTGCCTGTAAATGGTTTTTGAAATAAATGCTTCGAGTTTGAGTTTGTAGGAATCCCTTCTTTATTTCTCATAAAAAAACTTACTTAAAGGTTTGTAAACTTCGAGACACAATGGAATTTATGTTGAGTCTATGATTAAGTGGCTTACGAGAGGATCCCTGCAGTGAAACAGTTATCTATATAATTACATGTACCTATGTAGTCACGTCAGATAGGTACGTGTCTTTGAACATCACATACCTACGCCTACTTTCCAATGGTCCTTTAGCGCCTGCTCACATGACGCTGTCCTGTACGATATTTTGCGGTAAAAAGTTTGCACGTTAACATCCCACTGTTCAAACCACGGAGCACAAAATAGAAGTCTCATAAGCATAACCAGGGTTTAAAGTATCTACTGCTGGGGCTAAAGTCATGTGGACACTCTGTTTGGGTCGCATTCACCACGCGGGCCCAGTGCGGGTAGGTAGTCACATGTTAATCATAAATTAAAATGTATCAGCATCATTAAATACTTTTTAGTACATAGATACCTTGGGAGGAATTTCCCCAGTTGTGGGACAGCGCATGCTAGTAAAAATATACATTTATAGAAACGGTAATTGGCTGATTTCGTACCCGCCTGCACAGTTAATTTTGTTGCTAAGCGCTATCAAATGAAAAACCAAGATAGAGCGCTGAGAACGATACAGTGAAGCATGTCAAAACTACACCTCCGCTCTGTACATAAACACTCACACGCACACCTTTACAACCATTTACAATCAAACTACACCTCACTAAGTGCACACTGTTTACGAAACCGGCCTCACTTTACCGTTGACAGCCCTCTGTCTTGGTTTTTTATTTGGTCTGACTCTCTGAAATCAACAATTCTAATGGAAGAATTGAATTAGGTAGAGAGCTACGGTAGCGGTCATTAATGCATTAACACCGTAAGGTTTGTATTGCTATGAACACGTGGTACAGGCGGTACCTACATACGGTACCTACCTACATAATATGTGTGTATAAAGAACGCACACCTCAGAAATCATACACTGGTGTAGAGCGAAACAAAAAACATATCGCTAAAATTGACAGTGTTATATTATAACACAAAACAGAAAGGTACAGAAGTCAATCACATGTACATTATGTACTTCACTCTTCATACCTACGCTCGGCGGTCGAGCTAGGGTTGTCAACTTTCGCTTATGCACAAAAAACTATCGTGGTAGTGGCACTCTAGTTGTTTGATTGTTGAGAATGAAACAGGAAAAAAGGAAATATAAACCAATAATAACTAAAATATTTTAATGTTATTGTTATATTACTTTGTCACAGAAAATATCTTGCGACGATTTCGACATTGGCGGGGGCCGGGGCGCTTACCTACCTACCTAACTATTCTGTGTTACGTTAAAACGAACCATCGAACAAGCAAATACCTACTTACCTCTCTGAAACAACTGGTAGCTTAAAAAAGGACAATTCACCGTGAATGTTGAATTTAAACAACCGTTCACTGAACAGTTATAATAATTTTTTTTTTGTTGCTCCATTTTTGCACTTCACAGACGCATGTCTCAAGCGGATGGCACTCGCGCTCGCACTGGTCCCAACCTATCCCGAGATATCCTGTTCGTGTCCGTCCTGTCCGTTGAACAGCATTATATGAACCATATTAAATGGGGCGGACTTGAAAATAAGAAAAAAAAAACTGTTGTTCCCTACATTTTGTCCAGTTATGCGAACATAAATGCATAGAGCGGCTGGTTTTATTTTCTCGATTTCAGTGTTGGTCTCTTAGTAAAAATTGTTCATTTGTACTACACTCCTTTAAAGTATGTCCCTCATTAAACCTGACACTGTATAATTGTGTTATATTTACGCAGCGCAATAATATTAGCTTTCATTTCAATATTCAAATTTGCTTGCATCACGGCTAATATGTAGATAGAACACACGTGGCTAACCCACAATAAACAACCAACCAACAACGTTATATTTTAATCGCGATGAATGGTAACGATGACTCGTAACTTACATAACTAACTGTATCTGTCTACCTTATAATTTATTTATTTATATTTCTGTGGGTATAATCATAAAGTTTTACGAATTAAGCACACAATAACGCTAGTGTTTACATTCTCTTTGCGCACAAGATGAATATGACAAGGAACTTTAAAGTCAAAAGCGTCATTATTCGAAGTAATTATTAAAACAGTAGAAAAACTATCACCGCGCGTGAGATTCGAGAACCCACGGCTCGATACGCAGGACGCGCTTACCCAAATATGATAACCACTAAGCTATCATGCCATATACCGTAGTGGTTGAATTTATTTGCAAACCAATGTGAGTGTGTATGTCTATAGTAGAGAAATAATAATTAAAAGAAGGTCGTAAGCAAAACTAAAGTGTCAATCTATTGCTGTGGCAATATGTAATATAATGTAACCTTTTCTATTGCCATGTAAAATTGTTACTCCACTTACGACCGTGACCGTACTAAAGAACTCTTCCCTAACGTAACATGAATAAGGGGAACAAAAAGAGCACGTTTTTCTTAATTTCTATTAACCTGATGATTAAATTCCTCTATTAAACTGATCAATTCAAGGTATACAATACTTTTTCAAAAGCGCATCTTCCTTTCCTAGCTCCTTTTATAAATCTTGCTATGATTGAGACATTGATCGCTTATAGGTAATTATGTTTAATGTTTGTTAAATATATCTTCTGCAATATTTAATTTATTTTACGGCTTATATTGTACACCTATATATTCTAGTACGTGCAGGCGTGTAGGTATACTATATATAGTTTAGATTTGAATATACTTCCACTCTTTGACATAGCGAAACAATTCCCACTTCATAGGAAAAGACTCGTTTAGAAATATAAATATTGGAGCAATCGTCTCGATGTTACCGAGGGCTTCTGGTGATGTTTCAGAAACATGGACACCCTGACGCATCTGCTGAAGGCGTCCCTGGGTACGGGTATCCTGGCCATGCCCAAGGCCTTCAAGTGCGCTGGGCTGGTCTCCGGAATCTTCTTCACAATGCTGGTTGCGCTCGTCTGCACTCACTGCTCTTACATCCTCGTAAGTATACTCCAAAGTCACTGCCATGCAATTTTTTACTATATTTGCCTCTTCTGCGACAGTCTATTACGTGCTTACCAAGTGTTCCCTAACTTGGAATTGGCTTTGCGATATAGTGTGTTTAAAAAAAATTTGTATTGCAAATTTTACATAATAACCGCAGAATAGATGGTCGTGTCTGACTACGAGCATCTATTCTCAACACCCATAACCAGAACTCTATATTATACCTACCTATACCTACCTAACTCCCAAATATTTTTGTTCGAACAAACAAATGCTTGCTTGCTTTTAGCCAAAAGCCGTTCACTGCTGGACGGAAAATTTGGCCTCCCCTAGGCAGCGCCATTGCTCCTATTTACCGTGACCTTCACCCGGTTATCGGTTCTCCTATTGACAAGTTTCTCAGGCTGCGCCTTCAACATGTTTGTGCAACCCATATTCATAAAAAAAATATTTGTCAACAGATCAAATGCGCGCACGTGTTATACAAGAAAACTAGAAAAACTCACATGACTTTCCCAGAGGTGGGCCAGGCAGCGTTTGAGAATGGACCGCAGCCGCTTCGACCGTGGGGTAATGCTTTCAGGTAAACTGAAATGTTCACAAAACAATACATTTTTTATACACTCTGTGGGCCTCTTTCCTATTGGGACCGGTACGGGAGCGTAGAGACTGGCACAAACAAACAATGCCTCTGGCCCAGTGTTGGTTAATGTTGGGCTGTGGATAATGACGATCGGCTTGTTTCACCACGTCCGAGTAAATTCTCGTTAAAGTAGGTTAATCGCAGATCATCATACAGGTCCGTTCTTTTTTGTAATTTATTCGATGTTTATGTTTGTCCCTAGTAGGTACACTACTCAACTAAGTAGTCTAGAAAACAAGGAACAAGGTGATTATATCAAGTTATTTATAGAAAACTCTTTAGAAGAACCATTGGTCACAAAAATTTGTAACTGTTTGTTTGAACCTGCAAAATAATTGTTCGAAATTTAAAAAAAAAAATCCCAAAACCAAAATCAATTTAACTTACGTTTGCACTGGATCGACACTCAGTGGGCTCGTCTATATCTTCTTTTGAGTCGCGCTTTGGATTTCATCCCGATTCAAGAAGAGTGCGTGTTTGGTGAGTTCCTGGTCGCCAGATTCGAGTCCAGAATTCTCAGGAAATTCGTCCGTACCAGGGCGAACGATTATGGTATGGGATGAAATTCGCCTGGGTGCACTTCGCTTAACTAGCAACCCTTTTATTTAGTCAAACAATTAAAATCTGTATTAAATTACGCTTCTTTTGATATAAAATATGTTACACTATAGTGTTAAAATAAAAATAATGACTATGAATAATAATTGTTCCCTCGACATTTTATTGAGTAGGTAGTGTACCTACCTACTATGAAAATATAAAATAAAAAAATAAAATAATATCCAATAATTTTACCTAATTCATTTGCAGCGAAGCATTAACTGAATTTATTTGTTTTCAGAATCTTCATACTAGTGAGCCTCTTCCTGACTTACTTCGGAACCTGCTCAGTATACGCCGTCATCGTCGCTAAGAATATTCTGCAGGTGAGAGCGTATTACCTATAACTTGAACTGCTACTTAATATTTACTTGAACTAACACAAACGACCACTAAAAACTATTCAGAAACTAATTTTTTCCCTATAAAACATTGAACGCACCAATAAGACCATTTTTATGACATTGTTTTAGGTCGTGGCATACCACATGCAAGAAAAAGAAGAAAATGTAGAAATAAGAATATTTATCATCGCCCTATTACTGCCGCTCATCTTTATGGCATGGATCCGTAATCTCAAGTACCTCGCACCGGTGTCTATGATCGCTAACGTGTTCATGGGTCTCGGACTTGGAATCACCTTCTACTACCTGGTTGGAACTGGAGAACTTCAGACTGATAAGATTCAATCAATGCTTTTCAAAAAACCTGTAGAATGGCCTGAATTCTTTTCTCTGAGCATCTTTGCGATGGAAGCCATCGGTGTCGTAATGCCTCTGGAAAACGCTATGAAGACGCCTCGTTCCATGCTCGGCGCATGCGGCGTCCTGAACAAGGGCATGAGCGGCGTCACCTTAGTGTATATCCTTCTTGGTTTCCTCGGATACCTTCGCTATGGGGAGGCAGTCAGCGACTCCATCACTTTGAACTTAGAAAATTCAGAAATGTAAGTATGAAACTGATGCATGTAGGTCTTTCTTTGCTCATCGTCGTAGCATAATTAGCCATGTTTCCACTGCTAGGTCATAGGCCTCCTCACTGTGAGGGAGCGGGCCATTATCCACCTCGCTGGCCCAGTGCGGGGTGGTGGATGTCATGTGTCTTCGAATGTTTGGTTCTAGGACATGCTGATTTCCTCACGATATTTTCCTTCACCGTTTTAAGAGCACTGATGAAGATATAAATTGCACAAAGTCTAGTACCTGCCTGGGTTCGATCCCACGACCGACTCGTGAGTCGGGGCTGTTACCACTGGGCCACCACTGCTCTCATCGTTGTTCGAGCCTTATAGAAATTAACAGGCTAAACATACTGTTACTGTTAGCCTGCATCATCCCACTGCTGGGAACTGGAAGTCATGGGGAGAGGCAAAGGCCCCTCTCCCCATGACTTCCAGTTCTTCCGATCCAGGGCTGAAGTGGACCACTGGTCGTTTGTTTTGTTTTGCTAAACATAATAAAATTATTTCACCGAACACAACAGGATTGGGGCCTACCTTATCATAATTTCAAAGAGATAAATAAAATAATAGATTTTTAATGAGTGGTCGTGTGAGTAACAAAAAGAGACTCGTAGCACCATATTGCAAGATTTTTTTTTTTGTATATGCCGCAGAAATTAATTTTAACATATCTTATTGTTTATAGTCCTGCCCAAATTGTCAAGATCTCTATCGCTATTGCCGTATACTGCACATATGGACTGCAGTTCTTCGTGTGCGTTGAAATCATGTGGAACAGCATCAAAGACAAATTCACCAAGCGCCCAGATCTCGCCGACTACATCATGAGGACCATCATGGTCACTGCTTGCGTATTGCTGGCCGTGGCCGTCCCCACCATTGGACCATTCATGGGCGTCATTGGCGCTTTCTGCTTCTCAATCCTCGGACTGATTGCGCCTGCCTTCATCGAAGTTATCACCTACTGGGACATCGGCTTTGGACCTTACAAATTCCTCATCTGGAAGAACGTAATCGTTCTAATCTTTGGTCTATTCGCACTCATATTCGGCACTAAAGATGCCATTAAAGATATTATACGCGTGTACAGTAATTAAGGCAACACTTTTGTGCACAGCCTTTCATTCAAAGATTCTGTGTTTTAATGTGTGATAGATATTAGCGTACAGCTTAGTAATTAGAATAGATTATTTTATACCAGTTTTGCGCGTGATACTTGGAGTCGTTTAAAATAGTCAAGTGTCGAGGTCTTTATTTTAATTCGTTACCCAGGTACTGGTAATACTATTTCGACCAAATGTCTTGTGTAACGGACCTAAAAATTCTGTTGTATTGGTAATTATGGGTCACGCTGCTAAACAAATGGTGCTACTTATTGCATGATGTCAATATTTGCTTTGGAAATTGTTACTTTATACTATAGATAATGATGTTGCCATTTATGCTGCGTATTTTATAAAATATATTTTATAGGTACAAATTATAATTGGGGCATGTTAAAATTATATAAAATCGCTATTACATTCCCAAATCTGAACTGAATACTGTTGAATGGTGTACTTAGAAATAGGTATTTGAGTCAACATGTATTTTTGAATGTGTGATGTAACCTAGGCACGATAGTCGATAATGTAACAATGATTGTTGGTCCCAAACAAAATGAGCTACCATGTACACGATAGATAAGTATTTTGTAAATCAAACAAAGACCAAATAGCGAGCGAACATATTTGTCATAAGCATAGTGTTGTCAGTACTTAATATCATTTCATTGATATCGTTTTCAGTATATATATATGAACAAAAAGGATTACATTAGTTTATCTACTTTCCATTAAAACTGAACATTTTTATCTTATATTGGTGACTGGGATCTTGCATTTAGTGTTTGTAAGCTTAAATGTTTTATACATAATTACTGTAACATTACTTATAGATATATGTGTGTATTTAATGTGCATTGTACGAATTTCAATTTTAAAACTGCACTTAATTATAAGTTGTAAAGATTATATACCGAAGAACTGAAATAACAATAAGTACATGCTATCGCTTGTGATAATCAAACGAGAAATATCAGGTACGAGGCCTTTCGTAGTATGATCACAACAGTGATCTAGATATCAATGAAATAAGTCCATTTTGACTTTTTACAATTCGTCTCGAACAATGTCGAGAAATATACAACGACCATCATTTGATAATGTATTTTTAAAATGAAATAATTTAATTAATATATTATAAATCTAGTTGCTTTTGTTATGAATTTTATGAAGGTATTTAATTAAAGTTTATGAATCAACTGTAATATGTATACACTTTTTACAAAATTTATAGGCATAATGTCGCAACAAACCCAATGAAGTTCCTATTTGTTCTTAAATTACGTAGAAAAATTAATTTTAGGTACTTAAACTAAATTTTGTTTTGTTCATAACCACAGCGCACCAAACATTGATAACAATTTATTTGAAATATTATCAGTTATATGATATTATTTTGTAATTTAATTATAATCTTAAATTACGCGAATAAACCGTTTATAAGCTCTGTATGTTTACTGTTTTTATTTAAATATATATCTTCAAGCAAACTAACCTATCTGGGTAGGTAGGTACTTGTGAAATGCTGAAAATAAAACAACAATATCGAAAATTATTATATTTATTATGAACAGTGTCTATTCCCGCTAATATTTTCAAGAGAGCTCACTGATAGCTTAAGACGACGTCTCCTTCCAAAGTCAGCTTAAAGATATATCAGCAATCAACTAAAGAGTTCTATGAACATGCATCAAGTTCGTATGAAATAATATAATACACGAATGACTTACTTAGTTTTGGAGGCGGTAACCTTATGTTGACGATACACAGTCAAAAGATACACAAACATGGCGAATACACGCACTATGCGCAGGATTCACTGCTATCGAGACCCTACTCTCAGACTCCCAGAGAGCCACGAACAAAAACAGGTAATTAGATATTAAATCGTGTCTCATTACTGTGAAATCTGTACCTACGCACAGATCAGCGTTTTCCTGTATATCTGTCGCACAAAATTGAAATTAAGCAGAATGAGAAGCCCGCACTGATATTCGCACGTAAAAGCGCTTTCGATGCGACTGGGTGCGTGCGGCTGCATGCGTGCGGATTTCTCACTCTAGTAATTAAGCTTCTAAGCGACAGAAAGAGACAAGAGATACTGAAATGCTCATTCGCGCGTATAAGTATGATTTCACCCTTAGTTGGGGCTCGATACGTGAAGATTCATCAAACAATTATAAAATATTAAAATCTGAAATATAATTTCACTTGCTATAATTCCGTTTCTTTGTAATACTTCGATTTAGTATATTGAAATTGACTCTTTTATCTAACTAAATAACTATTTTCATGATAGGCTATATCTTTCACATTTTTATAATAGATCTAATAATTAATTTATCGTAATAATATCTAACGCTTAATAAGTCGTGATGGCCCGGATTTTCAGTGACAAGCGTCTCAAGCACAAACGAGCGGTTACATCGAATCTGGTAAGTAGCAATGAGAATTTTCAATATGAAGGAAACTTCATAAAAGAACCGAGAAATGGTGTAGAGTATTAATACTGGTACTTTCATTGTATAAGAAGTAATGGCTTGGCCCAATAGTGGGACATTTATAGACTGGTAGTATCACCCATAGATTTTATAGTTTTACCACTTTTGTTGGGTACCTTATTATAACGATTTTAACTGAACATTGAATTATGCCTATCCTGAGGATTCGCTCGGCTGTTAATAGTTGCAAGGTGGGTCAGTAATATTAAAGGGAACTGTAATGCACAAATAAAATCCCACCCGACGAGCAGATTAAAAAATCCTGACAAATATGAAGCGCTATCCCACCCGACGAGCAGATTAAAAAATCCTGAGTAAATATGAAGGGCTTTGATCATAGGGGAAAATATTTGTTATTCAAAATAGCATGTGAAATTATACTAATAGTCATTTAACTTATATAACAGTAGAATCTGGTGAAAATACTATTCACATTGTTACAAGTCAGGTTTACATGAGATTATTGATGAACGATTCTAGGAAAAATCACATTTACTCGCACATAATTATCAGCATTTTCCTATTCCTAACTCTATCCTTTTCTTTTCTAGCGAGAAGTCCATTCGCACATAATCAAATAATAATTTGATGCAAACTTGTGAAAAAGCTCGCGATCGAAATTCTGCCCCTAGCGAATGACGCCTCTAAGTGACATAATGAGATAGGAATACATAAAAATGCTGATCTGTGCTTTCACCCTCTTACTACCTTGATATCTTGAATATTGCTTACTAATAGGCGTGCTGAGCGTGTCTCCAACCAACATTGACATGCTGTATACACACGCAACGTGACCTTGCACAAACATTACATATATACTCTTAGTAAAGTCGTACTGCGAAACAAATACACGATAAATGCACATACATAAACAGCACTCATTTTAAAGACTATTGCATAGTCCCAAATTCAAATCCAAACTAGCTCCAAATTTGGTTACACGACACTCTACATCAACACCTTCTCTATGTGCACTTTCAAACAAGAGCTTTCAGCACCTCTTATAAATTAAAACTATACATACAGGCCTTCCATTTCAATCAATAAACTAACTCTATCTACATGTTTAAATTAAAAACATGAACTTACAAGCTAAAGCCAAAAAAATACAATATTAAATAAATATGATACGAAAATAATACTTATATTACACGTTCTTTAGTTATTATTTATACCAAATGACAAGCATTCCTGGTGTTTAACAATAGGCAATATTGCAAATGTTGACCACATAAAGTCTAATAACTATTTTATACGATATTTCAGGTAAAATGTTAACAATTCTATCATATTTTTTTATTAAAACACGATAATTCATGAGCTATGTAAAGTAACAACGTAATTCGTGCAGGCACTATTCTCACTGTGGTTCTAATAACAGACGTAGTTAGAGAGGATGTAACGTTTGAAAGTCGGCAATTTTAAGGCATGAGGTCACACCATTGTTATCGAACTAACGTTGCGGCAGGTGGTTGAGAAACTACATTTAATATAAAAGAAGGGAACTCATTGAGCTCGAAAGGTCCTACAAAAACGTTACAACGTCTTCTATGTAAATGACAGCTATGTATACAACGATAGTGTGCTAATTGTCACAGACGGACTCTTAATTTAGTTAATATTAATTTCTTAGATTAACACAATTCCTGATTTCATCTCTTTAGTATATTACAGATTACGTTCGATGGGTAAGTTTTTAGCGATTAGTTCGGTCTTAACGACAGCTATCCTAAAGTTACGACCTGACCTAAAACATCTAATAAGTAACTCAACGAGTGCTCACTGCTCGCAAACTATCAAGATTTCAAATAAAACTACTAATTTCTTCTATTATCTTCCATGACTAATATAATTTTGTGTAATGAAGTATATGATAACGTAACTTTTAGAACCCTATAATATTCCCCAAACACCTAAAACGTAATGGCTAATTCCACGGAAAATTTTAAAATATTTTAATTTTACACTCATTTTATAGGAAACAGCAGTTTGTTTTATTATCTTGTTGCTTGATGGCAGTGATATCATATAGTTTAATTTTAATAATAACTAGCTGACCTTCGTAACTACCGCCTAAGAATCAATAAGAACGAATGTATGAGGAAATTAATTATCTTAATTTTTGGTTTTCGTGAATTTTTCCCGTTTTAATAGTTATTCTGCTATTCGAGGCGGAGACAAATCCAACAAATCAAAGATCATAAAAATCGGTCCAGACGTTCTTGAGTTATAAATGGTGTAACTAACTAGACTTTGTTTTATTTAAATAGATTTAACGTGTGCCATAAACGTAACTTTAGGACTACCTTAATAAATATTCTTAATTTTTGTAAATATTATCAGTAGTATGATCGAATGATACAAAATGTCTTTTAATTAAAAAGTAGGATAAAACGTCCTGATAAAACTAATAAATTTGAGTGAGTAAAAAGGTACTAAACAAGAGATATATATATATATATATTATGTATATATAGATATATATATATAAATAATATCGTACTGTAATCAAAATACTTAATATTAATTTAATAAATACAGCTGTTTAGTTTGTACCCCGAACTACGCCAATAAATAACGCGCAAAACAGCACAAAATCAAATTACTCACATCAAATATAATATAAATAATGACTTTATTCCTTTTCCAATAAAGCTATTCAATTACAATTTACTAAATGACGCGCAAAATTATTGAAATTTTTTAATTAAAATCGAAGTTTATTAAGTTATAAGGTACCGAATAGTTTTTTGCAGTCTAGAAAATAATTGGACGGACATCTAATTTAAGGTTCCTAATTCCAATGCAGTCTAAAACAATTCAAAGAAGAATTCACAGAGAGTATTGTTGCGTTTTTGAAGCTCTCCCCGGACTCTGTAAGAGGTTCATTCGAATGTAAATATCATTTTAACGTGTGTTGTTTTATTTGATCCCTTGATTTTAATCGAGTCTTTTCAGTAGCTTCATATTATAGTGATTCATTATGATTCAGGTTTAAAAAACAAATGAAAGTGATGTGAGATGTGTTTGTGTCTCGCGTGGATCCCCGTTTCGTACGAAGGGTTCAATCGCGACCCACCAGGCAAACGGGACGTGTACAATGCAGATCGTTATTAAGTTTCTATTCGCTGTCTATTGTCTTAAATATTCATATCAATAACGATATCAAAATAAAGCTTACAATGCCGATGACCGAAAATTTGCAAAATTATTTAAATAATAAGAAGATATACAAGAAAGTAGTGACTAATATAATAAAAGGAATACTTAGTATCCTAAATTTAAAAATGGCACAAGTTTTGTTGATCTTAAATTTGGACGCCTGTGTTTCCTAATTGCGCAGATTTTAATGAGAATTATCAAAATTGTCTAACTATGCAAGTAACTTGTAACATTATAAAGTGCCAGATAATATTCGTTTATCACAGGATACCTAAGATCTTATCGAGGTAACATTGGAAGTTACAGTGTCTTATTGATACTTATATTTCAAGAATCCAGAAAAATTATTAACTTTATACAAGACCCACGGCCACTTGTGAGATTCGTCTCTAAATTGGAGAATTGCTACAAGATAATACCTAAATTTTTGTCACTTTTTATACCTAAGTAACGGTTTATGGAAGATCCTTAGCATCAGTTATTGCGTATGAGTTATTTTAAATTCGATTTCTATGGAATAATAAGAAAAATGTCCCACTACAAGGCTGGCGCGAATACATAGCTATTATTAAACTTTTATATGCAATATTGTTATTTTTTTCGTTTAACGAGCCACAGCACTTTTTTTAATAACACGCGATTGTTAGCTAACAATCGCGTGTTTTTAAAAAAAGTGCTGTGGCTCGTATCGTGTATATTTTATTATTGCTGAAATATTTTAACCAAGCTTAGTTAAAATGTTTCAGCAATAATCGAATGGAACATGTATTCTGCGCAAGCCTTCAAAGAACATTCATTCTTTAAAAATAATACTTATCTAGCTAAACTAAAGTATACAGATCTAATCTAACTTTAAAAAAAACTGAAAATTAAAGTAATGAAAACCTGTAAATTTAAAATGTTAGCAACAGTGCTCTCTTCAAAGCGTGTACGTTTACGTTAATGCTAATTTACATGTATTAATTTACATACATAATTATTATCTTAAAACTATTTATATTAAATATTCTCAAGTAACAATTGAACATTATTGCATTTCTCACTTAGTTATTTGAAAGGAATCTAAAACCTATCGTATCATTAAAACTGACTTTACATCTAAAGTTTAGATTACGGCGTTCAAAATGAAAATGGATGAATAAATTAAATACAAAATATTCACATATACTATGAAAAACTTTGAACGATAGAAGCAAGAAGAAAAGTTTGGAGTCAAAGCTACGATATAATCTCATAAATAAACAAAAGGGTTTCTAATCTAAGTGCCGTTTATTAATTTAATATTTGCCATTAACTTTTAATTATCTTCTTAGTTAAAACGTTACTTTTAAAACCCGTTTATTGCAACACCAGCATAGCTATTCACCACCGTTCGATAAGCTTCAGAGCCGAATCGTATCAATCAGTGTTATTAAGAGAGTCCTGTAAAGGCTGTTCCCAAATCAAACACCTGAAAAGTTTGTCAGTTCAAATCAAATAGACGAGTTTATACGACCCCCAATCTTCCGACCATGCCATTTTTGATTCGGCAACCTGTCGTATGTGTGAATAGCTGTGCTGCACTATCTAAACATTACTGCTCTGACGCGTAGAGATTCTCTCATTATCACTAACATTATAGTATCCCTAGCCGATTCTATCCGTCGCTGCATTACTTTGAACTAATGTTTCAATACATCCACAACATATACTACGAATTCTAAATACATACTGCAAACTATTTAGATTTCAACTTCAATAATATTTGTACATACATAATAATATTATAGTTATGGCAGTTTAGATACACGAATATTTTTTTATAATTAATTTTAATTTACTCAACAAGGTTGTAAAATGGAACATGGATATAACAGGCATGTTTATTAAGTACGTAAAAGGCAGCAGGATATATGAACAACGTGTTAACAAGCACAACATCAAGTCTTATTGGGTTTGGGCGCTGCTTCTTAAGTTTACATACGAAATAAAGGCTTGTCAATAAATAATCCTTGTTTAATAAAAAATCTGAATTATAGTATGGAGCTTCTTATGTATTGTCAATGTATATTTCTTATTGTTATGTGCATGGGATAAAATCATGCGAATAAGTACAACCTGATTATAATATTATTGCTGTGTTTATTGTAAATTAATCCATTTCACCCTCAGATGGTCCTCTGATTCGCCTAAAAATACTTGGAAAAAAATACTGCTTAAGTGTAAACTGGCTTTTTCAACGTGTTTCAAAAGTAATTTGTTACTAAATAAATCATACTTCGTTTGATGACAATGGTGTGCATGGTATCAATACTTGCTATAATACAGCGAAGTTCCATTGAGTCAAACCTCAAACATGAGACAAATAAATAATTGCTATTAACAATCCCTATATACCTACAACTTTAAGACTGAAGATTCTACATTAATACAGATTAGTGTTCAGAAATAAAATGCAAAGATACTGCAGAAGTTAAGCAAGTTAATACACTAGCAAGCACAATATTGCTTTCATGTCTTTTAATATATAAATAAAATTAAACCCTAATACAGAACCCTAATTTGTAAAAAAAGTTTGTGTTAAATAATAGCGAGAATCACTGACATTAATTACAATAATTTAAAGTTAAGTTACAAATTAAAGTTAATGTTAAAAATAACTGGCCATTACGTATGACAAAGAAATATTAAAGTAAAAAAAAAACTATTTAAGATCGTACATTTCCGAATGAGATTCGATGAACCGTGACGTGATAATTCTCCCGGAGTCAACGACTGGCGTGAGGAGTTCCTCGGATGGCACTTGGATACGGATTCTATTGTCTGACGGTAGGTTCGTAGAGCCGTTGTTGGCGTAGAATCCTAGGGAGACGGGTTTGTGGTGTTCCTCGTTGGCTTTGTACTTGTTAGGGCTAATGGGGTGGAGGTGCGGGCTGCCAGCAAGAGGGTTGTAGGTGACGTGGATGCGCACCACGTCGTCCGACATGGGCGACACGGAGGGAGGGTGCGGCGTCGCACGCGGCGTCGAGTGCGCCGTCGACGGCGCCCTCTGTATACTCAAACCGCATATCCCCGAACTGAAATCAACAAAACACAACTATTAAACGGGACTAATCAATTGGTTTTGTATCAAGGAAATTGATGCATTTCTACAAAGAGGAAAACATTTTATGAGGTCATTAACTACATTATTATACCGTGTATGTGCAAACTAAGTGAAAATTAGCATAGCCCGCATTAAAAGAGTATTAGCTAGCAAGATTATTGAAAATCGTTTCTATATTTTTGATTCTGCCAATGATAATATTTGAATCAATTTACTAAAATCAAGTTGGGTAGCGCTAGCGTAGCTCAAAACCAGGCTTAAGCAGAATCATTAGAGAAAGGATCACGGTACATACAAGATATGCCTTGCTTCAACATTTGTTGAAAGAATGACAGGACGCCGCTGATGTCCGGGTGTGCTACTTATAAATCAAACAACGTATGATATTTTTTTTATTTTTCTTATTATTTTCATTTAATACTTGGTACAACTACAAGCGAGTGGTGGCTCAGTGAGCAGTGGTGGCCCAGTGACAACGGCCGCGACTAACAATTGGAGGTCGTAGGTTCGAACCCAGACAGGCGCTTTACTTTGTTTAAATTATTTCGTCACCATTGCTCTCAAAACGGTGAAAGTGTAAATTATTTCATCACCACTGCTCTCAAAACGGAGAAAGAAAACATCGTGGGGAAACCGGCATGTCCTAGAACCAAAAATTCGGAGATATATGTGACATCTACCAACCCTCACTGGGCCTGCGTGGTGGATTACGGCCCACGCCCTCTCACCGAGAGGAGGCCTGTGTCCCAGCAGTGGGAACGTTATAGTCTGATTATGTATAAAAGTACAACCCCCTTACTAGTAAACGTATAATATCAGATGAATAGCTACACCGATTTCTTTCTTTCAGTCCTCAGTAATTTGACTTTCGAAAGAAGAAGACAAAGCTTTGTGTAACTGTACAGTAAGGGAGTTAGTCTTTATTTTAAACAAGGTTTTGCTTGCGGCTTCGCCCGAGTGGAGATCAGAAATTATCTCACGGGAACGTACTACCGGAATAAAAGTATCCTATGTCATAACCCAGGTCATGGTCTACATGTGTGTCAAATTTCATCGAAATCCGTTCAGCCGTTACGGCGTGAAAAGGTGACAGACAGACGACATGAGCTACTTTCCTATTTACAATACTATAAGTACTTAATATATTATGGATTCTAATTTGAATTTGTTCGTTTTTGTAACTTTATTCTACTGGAGAGTATTTTCCTGATTTATGTTGAACTGCAAGCCTTAAAAGTTAACGTGAATAAAGCCTTGACAGTTGTGAAGGACTTGACTCAGTTAGTACTCCTGATAAACCCACTTCAAGCCCAGCAAATAATGTATCGAGTACCATCACTGACGTTGATCTTTAGGACTTTGTCACATTAAACTGTTTGGCCACTTCACTTTTCGCGGTGTATAATATGACATGGTTCTTAGTATGACCAAGGTTTGCATGGGCCGGCTTTACAGTCAGCTTCAAAATAAAAGGGACGTACAGACAGTTCAAAATGATCTGAACAAGAAAATTAAACTTTATCCCTACTGGATAAAATTCATGTCAGAATGACAGTGGTCGCGTGCTGTGTTCATTCTGACACACCTCTTGTCCTTGAGATATAGTTTGCTTAGTTTTTCAGATCATTTTGAACAGCCTACTATTCGTGCAAATTATTTTGACGCTGACTGTACGTTGAGCATGTTGGACATTTTAAAGGTGCAACTAGATTGCGATTGATCGACGTCGAACAGTCGAGATACAAGGTGAGATTTAAGTACCTAAGTGTCAAATATGATACGATGTCATCGATGAACCGGTCTAGTTGCACCCTGAGGCCAGTTTTTCACACACATTTTTTCTGCGCACCGCAACGTTTGCACCGTTTATGGCATCAAGCTTGCTAAGTGATCCATACAACACTGATGACTGTGTCGACATAAGGCCAATATAATTCTATGGCAAAAACAAAAATATGTGAACAAGGGGCCTTCTTTGGAGCGTCTCGTTATTTGTGTAATGAGTGCAAGCTACTGCTACAAAACATCTCACCCATCTGACCCAGTGGCGTCGTCGCTGACGTTCGAATGCGTGTCGAGCGAGTTGTCCATTGCATGCGAGCGCCCGCTCGAGAAAACGCTCAGGTCAGCCGTGCTCGTCACGCTCGTGTCGGCCAGCGAGCGTCGCGACCCTAGAGCAGACACCGAGTCGTCGCACCGGATGCCCCCCGCTACCCCGCTGTGCTCTAAACAAACATATTCCGATTGTATAAAAACATTAACCTTAAGGCCGTCCGCCTTCATATTACTTCTACGACAGACGGCCCGCGCCAAGAAGCGGTGGTCTTTGATTTTACTACAAACATAACCGCACGCGGACCGTCCGACGCGGACGTCCACCATCCGCAGCGGACGTTCACCATCCGCAACGGACGGTCTAACACATCATATTAATATAATACAGTCATACACCACGAAAAATGCTCGCTGCCAGTTGCTTTCATAAAACTGGTAGTTACGAATTTTTTTAACCCCGTTACTTCCTACCATGGCGATATGACCCGTGTTTACTAAATTTCCAGGTTCTGAGCTAACTCGGTAATATGACTGATAAAACGGTGGTAAATCTTTCATAGCCACTAGCTTTATACGCATAGCGCACAGAAAACACAAAGCAAAACTTCCATGCAAAACATAAATAATTTAGTTCTTACCTTATTGGGCACACAACGTCAAGCAAAACGAATGTATGTAGTGTAACACAAAACGCACATGCAATATTTCGAGCTTTAAAATCAAATCTCTGCTCGTAGCTCTATCAGTAAATAAAATCAGAAATACATTATAAATCTCCCTTATTTATTCAGGAACTATCTATTATACTATTACATAAGTACATATTTACATCAAAATAATAAAAAAGGAAAGGTATAAAGGGATTAACGTCTTCGTGTTCTCATTTTTTTACAACTCTTATTATTTACAAGGTAGCTGTGGCGACGAGGTTCGCTCCGTTGCATATTAAACGCGGAGAGAACAGGGGAATCAAGGTGAATGTCCATTGACGCATGAGACGTACGGAGAGGGACGCCGAATCGAGAATTATGATCTGAAGAAAAACGTTTAATACTGTTATCATTGTATTAACAAGGAAAGCCACGGGCTTAACTACGTATGACTCTCAATGATAGCTTGAACATTAAAAACATTGCAGAAATGAAGTGGTAAGTTGCCAAGTTATCAATCTTATCAATTGGCAGTCCGAGAAGTAAACTTTGACATAATCAATTACCTACCAAATTACATTCTTACCTAAAAGGCCAAGACAGGGTGAAAGCTAATAAAAAATAACGTGGTAGCACTGGTAGCGTGTTTTTATGCAGTGCTTTACTTTGAAATATGTATAGAATGACTATACCTACTGTCCCCTTTCAGGGCGAAAGCATTGATAGTGTTCCTCTACCTACAGTAAGAAATCGAGTGTACCACAAATATATTTAAAAAAATACTTATTCATATTCGTGGTTTTCATTAACTGTGAGATAATTATAACCGATAAGTAGGTAGGAACATAAAAAACGAGGAAGCATTTCATAAAATTAAGTATCAGAATCATAGTTTCGTGTCGTGATATTTCTATTTGGTGTCGTTTATCTACTGTAATAACGTACTGAGAACAAAATCATTTTATTGTGATCATTTGAAAAACAACTAAAAGCGACACTGATAAGATATACAATGTGTGCTGTGTCTACGTAATGCACAGTATGTGATGTCTAAATATACGACAAAAACGTACCATTCATTACAGTTTTTTATGTTTTTTTATTTATTGGCGTTCCTCATACCACCACGGGCGGCAAAACTAAAAATAAAACGATATAGTTATGTTTTCTCGGAATATTCAATATGTTGCCCATCATCAATTACATTAATTATCAAACTTCAATCACGTTCATTCCTCGTTCTTCGAGGAAAGTTACCCCAAAAACATCGACATGAAATTCGTAATGAATTTGATACAAAGTATGTTTGGTTCGCTCAATGCAAAAAAGAAAAAAATAAATAATGAGGGGTAAATTCAGCATATCGAATCGTATCAACTAAAATACTCAGTAGTTTTGAATAAGTTTATTAATTAATTTAACGTTTTGTTCCCATGGGTTAAATTCAGGTCATATTGTGGAGGTTTCTCGATCTTAACTTAAAACTAAAAATTATTAAATAAGTTTTACTACTGTACCCAACAATCAATTGAAAACATCGGATGATAGGGGTGGGTTTATGCAAGAACTTAAATAGAGGTGAACCAAAATTATCGATAAACACTATTGAGCAGAGATTCGTTTGAAGCAGATGTATTAACGAGGTAGGAGTTTTGACAATACGTCATTTAAGGCACATCAAAATATTGCATTAAGTGCATTTTGGGCGGTAACGCAAGCCCGACGTTTTGGTGTTATAGTTAAAATAAAGGTTAATAAGTTTGTAAGTAGTATTAAACAGAATACATAGTGGGCGTAGCGTTATCTTATGAGAAGTAGCACAAACAATGCAGGAAGCCGGGGATCGGTCTTGAGATCTGAGGAGTTAGTAGCCTAATCAAATCACATTTAAATCTTTTATTATTACATTACCTGCAAACAGAATAACTAAAGTTAAGGGACTCGGTCCAAAGATTTGTAACTTAAGCTCCTCAAATCTTAAGAAATGCCATGTTAAATGCGTGTCGTTTTATTCGTGTTAATCATGACATAAACCCACCTCCATACCACCAATTAACATGCTATAGTGCACAGGTTCTAATTAAATACATACTATGTCTAAATCTAAAACAAAATATGATTAATGGCTAAAATGCCACTATTGTGGATATTCGTGAAGTGAATACATAAAAACCTGCAAGCCAGTGCAGTGTCAAACTCGTCTATAGTAGACGTTGTGTGTACAGAGATCAAGGGACCTAACATAATACGGAGCCTATATAAAACTATTATCGAGTTTGCTTTTGTTAAGAATCTAAGCCATAGACATTGTAAGCTAAACTATTGACGAGTTCCACACTAACAACAACAATGAATGCAATAAGGTGTGTCCACATTCGTGCGCTGTCATCTTCGTCTTTCGTCTTCAACTTTCAATGCATGCCTCAGTTGTAAAGTCAGATTAAATTATCCGACGATGCATCGCATCAGAGGAAAACGCAAGATGGAGATAAAACTGCACGACTGTAGACATAAGTACTAAAAGGATACATATGACAGAATATCAAACTACAAAATAAAATTTCAAAATATCCAGAATCTACCTAGTATAAAAATCGTTTTTAAATAGATCTTTATCTACAATTATGAATTGCAAACATAGCAATCTTTATGCTTTAACATAACTGATTGACTAACTGAATACTTTTACAAAGAACTGTGAAAGGTTACAAAAATGGAACTACGGAATTAAATGAGGAAAAAATTATGATGATTTCCTGGTATTAAACAGGGACGTAGCCCATAAAACTTTATGGTTTTATGTCTTGTAAGTACAATAATATCCATTCATTCAAATTATAAAACTACAAACTGGAGATAACATGAAATACCAACGTTAACACAGGACACAACATCTCTTGCCTTCACAACTACATATCACATTCTATCAAGACAGGGCGATGGACAAAATAATAGGCAAATACTTCAACCGTTTCCTGGCTAAGAATGACATAAAATACCGATAATCATGTCGTATCCAGAAATCAAATGAACGATATAACAATATGAATAGGCGAACCTGTGTCAGTTTGATCTGACCGAACGAGACAATCTCATGTTAGAAAGATTTGCTCCAAGTAGTATTTTCTCCAGGCGCCGCATGCGCATGTTACTACAACAAGCTGTGCGGATTTTATGGAGGTAAGGCGAATCGACAGTTAGTTCTGATCATGTCTGTTTATGCCGTGTCTAAGTAATGAAAACCGCACAGGTGCCTAACAATATAAACATCACTTCCAAAAATTCAAACTAATTTGCCATAATTTTTGCTTAAGTGACGTTTTTTTTATTTTACTTCTACTCAACGTATAAAAAGCGTCACCCATTGCCCTTTGAACTCAGCCTACTTTCAAAAACAACTATCTAAATATTCATTCGATAAAATAAATTAAAATATAATTTAAAAATACATGCTAAAAAAGAGAATCGCCACACTTTGAATTTCAGTAAGTACTAATTTAACTACAACATTTGACCTTTAAAATAAACCATGTTATTTATAATGTTGTTTAATACTTCGCATTATAATTTAAGTCGTTTCCAAAATAAATAATAAACCAAAGAGACTTATATAAGGGCTGATTTTTTTATCATCTGATAATTTTTGTTCGAGGTATATTTATGTTTGACAGTTTTTGTTTAAAAAGAACTGTTAAAATTTCAAAATTATTCCTCGAATAAAGTTATCAGATGATTGAAAAATCAGCCCTTAATCAAATAGTGTGGCACAGTTATTAAAATGATTGTAAATATTTCTAATTTTATCAAAAAAACTATATTAAAAGTAACTCCTATGTGGAGCAAGTATGGTTGTTATCATTGTTTGATGGTTTAGTTACTACTTACATATCTGTCAGTCTTCATCAACTAACCTGCATAATTATTAATGTAAAGGGCATATTTTAATTAATTTGTACTTGTTAGATCAAAATACTACATCTTGATTTACCGAGAAAACCTCAGAGTAGTAAGTCCAACCTAAAGCTATGCCAAACACACACACTACTTTAAAAGCATTTAGCCGGTACCTGTCTAGGCACCCTACTGGACGACTACAAAAGGGCACCCCAGTGAAATGGTCTCAAGCAGAACACATTGGTATACTAAACAACACTTTGTGACATAGGAGGCAAAGAACCCACGTTGTGGGCTTTCTGAGCCATTCCCACAGTAATACAACCGCAGACTATACCTATCTGAACTCCACGGCCAAAACATACATTTTATTGCTACAACTATACAAGATTATGTATTTCGCCATAAATTTTGATTCCGGGCAGTCATGTACCACGGCTCTTCAAGATTGTGCAAAATCAGTCAAGAACATGCATCGATGATTACAATGTGAATATCATGCAAATGTGTTTTATGTGAGGCATCCAAGAGCATGCCGAAAAAAAATACAGCTACAGAAAAGTAGCTCTGAACAATCTGGTTTATCTCGACGAAAATTCTGAATGACAAAAGCGAATGAAGAAACGAATATAATTAAACTAGCCTAAATGCGATTAAACACTTGCTTATTTTACACTGGCACATAAGATTAAGTACGCTTTGTGAATAAATTCAATGCTATATCTATACTAAAATAAAGCTGAAGAGTTTGTTTGTTTGAACGCGCTAATCTCTGGAACTACCAGTCGGATTTAATAACAAAATCTCATTGCATTTTATAGTCCAATTCTTGAGAAAGGTTATATTATAGGTTATTTAACATCAAGCTACGACCCTTAGAACCCGAACAAAATGAAAAAAACGCCCATCGAAAAGTAAGTAATAGACTTATAGCGCGAGCGGGCGATGCGATGGGACGTAATGGGTCGTAGTAAGAAATTTCACGAGGATAAAGTCGCGGGACGAAGCTAGTTAAATAAAAATTTAAAGCTCTTCATGTTTGTGCTTCAATAAAGTGTGCCAATGTAAATGAGCAAGTCTTATAAATGCGTGAAGTGGTCGGAACCAAGGCTCTCGTCGGAGGTGGTACGCGAAGTGGGTAGAGATGCTTCCAAATTACCTGACACTGTGTCACTCTGTGAGACCCGAAGCTCTTGCAATTCCATTGCAGCCTTTTCACGTCTGAAACAATACAAGTGCTACTGAAGTACAACGAAAGAAAAACTATAGACAATGTGACATAAAATAAAGCAATTATTATGTTTTACCATAATACCTATTTCAAAACGTGATATAGTTTCTGAATGTGTAGGTAGCTCTTAACCAACATAAAACCATAGAACTCTTTTTTTTAACCTTCTATAATTTTAAGCCATTCTATGCAATACCTACTACTATATTGAGTTTGGATTAAACCTGCAAAGCAAGGTCTTCTCTTATACAATTAATACTTTGGACACTTACCTCAATATCACAGTTGCTCTGGCCTGTTTTTCAGTCTCAGAAAAATTTTCTGCCCGCTGTCCAATCTTCGATTTTTTGTCCGGCTCCACAAACATGCCAAGCTGTCGCTTCGGAAGCTCGTTGGGTGGCGGCGGGCCAGGATAGTCAAGCTTTGCTCGCTTCAATTCTTCCATTGATCGTTCCAAATGATAAATTACTATGTCGTCCTCAAACCCAAAGTCTTTATGTAGCTTAACCTAAAAATTTAATATCTTATTCACTTACAAAATACAATCTTGTATTAATATCCATACCGGATATTAATACAAGATTGTACAAGCTAAATTAAAGTTTACACAGAAAATCAGCAGACCTGAATATAGTTGACTATAAGATCCATATCATTTAACTTCATGATTGCTTTCTTGTGCAGCTTGAGTATTGTATAAGCCATTGCAGTGACGACTCTTTCTCCGTCTAAGAGATATATATCCCAGACCCTGAGGCATAGGCTAAATGGCACCCTTTCCACAAAACAAACAAAGAACCATTTGAGGGAATACAGAATGGCGTCTAAACCGAACTTGTCAAAATGGTGTTTCAATTTTGGCATAAATTTTGTGAGTATTTTGTCATGGTGCCCCAGGAACCTTGTTAACTTCGGAAATCCTTCTATGTATAATCCATGCATAGCATACTTTTTATCCGACAGTAGCACAACCAAGGCCCAGAATGCATCTTCTTCATCCATATACATGAGCAGTACCCCGGCCAGGCCGGACATACCTTGACAGTAACCTACTTCAGAATTATACATGCTATAAGCACAAAGAACATTAAATAATGAGCATTGTTTTTCTGAATATCGTTCTCTATAAAATTGATGTTCTCGAAACTGTCTGTTCACATCTGAATCTATTTGTCTTACATCTGTAGACCATAGTTTAGCTAGTTTCAACATTTCTTGGAATTTTCCTGGATTAGCTGATTTAATTCTGTTAACATCCATCAACTTGCACCAAACTTTTATTCGAAGTGAATTTGGAATGCCTTTGTATATTCGCCTATGGAGTTTTTCTTTGGTAGTTGGTGAGTCCCAATTACTAAGCATTTTGACCCATTTTTTTTCCCTCTCCACTTCAATGTTGACTTTTTGGGGCCCTGTTTTCTGTGGCAAGCGCTCATCATGTATGAATCCATATCTGAAAGTATGACCATCTTTATACAATGGAACATTATCACACTATTTCTGATTTAAATAAATAGCTTTAGCTAGAAAAGAAAGTGAAAATAGTCGCCATGCAGCTTTATTAGCCAAAAAGCGGAGCTGGAGTTGCTCAGCAATATTAATAAGTTTTCAATTGTCAAATTGGTACAATTCCAGTATTTTTAGCATAACAATCTGTGTCTAAAAGATAGGTAAGTTTTTAATCCTAAAACTGGGCCAGCTAGTACACAATACAGTATCCTACTAATATTATAAATGTATCACGCAAAAACTACTGAACGGATTTGGATGAAATTTGGTACACAGATAGTGAAATGAAATTTGGTACCAGTATTAACACATGGGATATTTTTATCCCAATATTCCCACGGGATCGAAACTAACGCAGGTAAACCGCAGGGTGCTGCTAGTATAGTCATAAACTTAAATGACTAACTATGTAAAAACTACTTTCCTTTAAAGGCCTTAGTTACTTTTAATACTAAAAGCTTTGCAAAATATTGCTTATTGCAAGTAGCAGACATTACTAAGTCACACAGCACAGCAGCAGTAGCACAGCCTTATATTATAAATAATAACACCAGGGGTTGTGCAGTAACATGAACAAAGTTTATGAACAATATCAGTTTCATAATAGCAGAGCTAACTTCTAAACTTTGGATGCATGATTCCAACTCTTGACCATTATCAAATCCATAGCATGATGATAGATGGATTTGTTGATATATAGGACCATTAGAGTTGGAGTCATGCATTCAAATACATAGGAAGAGGTTATTGATTTAAAGGGGTTTTAAAATATCAAAAATGTTTGGTTAAACAGTTGCTAATCACTACTTAACTTTAAGCAACATTTTATGAATAAGGGTTTTTATGACTAAACCAAAGCAGGAAGTTTGTAGACTAACTCTGTATTTTGTACCAAATAAGTATATTAGGTATTGTATTAATCACAAAAAAGGCTAGTTTAGGCAATTTGTCATATTATGGAAAATATCACAACCAACTGACTCAAACAGTATTCCATATTATCTATCAAATAAAATCCAACCTTGCATCATTGTAACCACATATATAGATACAGCTTGATAACGCAAGAGCAACTACTTAGCGTGCCGAAAATCGCACCAGCTTACGTAAAAAAATCTTAAGCCGCCACTTTCGCGCTCAGGCCTGTGTACTGCTGGCTGGGGCAAGAAGGGTGCCACAAGCGGCGGCGTCTTTGAATCGATTTGATTTTGCCATCACTAAATAGTGCTTGTGACATCATAGTAGGTAGTCAACAAAAAATGGCATGCTTGTTTTTCATAGAGGTCATGATACTAGCATTATCTAGGTCTATCTATATCTGTGATTGTAACAGTGTCAAATCAGACTGACAAAGTTAACTAATTTGTAATGGGAGTGTATGTATTTATGTAAATAAATAAAATAATACTCCTAAACTACTATTATAAATGTCATAGCTTGGATGTTTGTTGGTAGGCCACACTTAAAAAGTTAACCGAATTGAATGAAATCAGCGACACAGGTAGACTGTGACTAGATCAATTTAGGGTACTATTATTTATCTGGGTATGTGGGAGTTTCCTTATGGTGAAATTGAAACCATGGGCAGCAATTAGTTTACCTTAAACTAAGTTATAAGATGCCAGAATTTAAGTGACTTTAATAGTAAATAGTTCCTCTCTACAAAAACAGTAACCACAAGCACTCTGCTCTATAGCTGAAGCTGTTCAAATATCCATCAATCTACTGCACATACTAAGATTATTACAAATTGAGTTTAATTTGGCAAGAAACATGTATACTGAAGTATATTGTTTACTAACATAACATGCATAACTAGTTATAATAATATATATTAATATAAATAAATAACAATCTTTGCAATAAAATGAGTTTCAATTGATTCTTATTTCAATAATGAATAAAGATGTTTATTTCAATCAATCATTCAAACCAGTGACACTGGAGATTCAACCTGATTTACTCAGGCAGAACAAAAGAAAATGTAAAAAACATAGCTTACAAGAATTGTTTCAGGTAGATCCATCTTGCTATTCACAAACAATACTGCTAACAAGCAAAGGCCAAATAATAATTGAATAAGTGTACATAGGATCACCAAACATTATGCAAATTCGCAAGATATGAAATAGTTTCATACCGATCTGTTTTGTGGTACTCTTCAAACTCCGGGTCTTCCCAAGGGTCTATTTGTCCGACGAGGTTCTCCCGACCCCTCTCGTATCGCTGGAAGATGCGCTCCCGCTCCTCGGAAGCCCGTGCCAACAGTGCCTCCTCATTCATAACACAGCCTGCTTGTACCACATAACGAAACACCTACACGACAGCAGATCTTTTCACCGACCTACAAAATACTTCGCTCACTTATGACTAAGACTAACCCGTCTACAGGGCAGCCCTCAAATCATTAACTATTATTAAAATCATCACGCCCTTTTCAATTAAAAATTCTTGGACGCTAGATTATTTGACGTGCTCAGTGCTGTCATGTCATAATTGCTACCTACCAGAGACCCCAAGTTATCGGTTGGAGCTAACACAATTCACACGGAGAAAATAGTTTTATAAATATTTCAACAACGAAATAAAACCAACGGAAAGTATTAAACATTAGGCCTTCGTAATTTTAGGGTTTTAATTATTTAAATTAGAGAAATACGCCCTCTTTTTCAATTAGAACAGGAAAATTACGAAACGAAACTTCTAACAGAGATTCCTACTCGTCGCTACTTGCGTATAGTTTTTACCTTGTGTAGTTGTGTTTTATGTTGTCTACAACATAGCGAACGAACGAAAGAACGAAGCAAATTCTGATGCAAAAACTAAACGTAACTACTGTTGGCACACACTGACTGTATTATAAAAGGAGCATGGTTTCCACAGAGGTCGGGAAGCACTATCAGAAGACAACACAAGCCCAGACATCCGTCCTTCCGTCCTCGCCGCCGAGGCCCGTCGCGACGTCCCGCACCATCACCGTGCCCGCCCCGAGTGCCCCGACCCTTGCTCGAGCCAGCCCGCGCAGCTGAGCCTGTAGTTTTAAATTCGCCCCAAAACTAATAATAATACCGATCCAGCCTGTCCCTTGCTGTCCTCTTCCAGCGACGCCCTGAGCCGAGGTCCGAACCCCGCAGCGGGTTGCCCTTAGCGCTGTCGCTTAGTTTTTAAGTTATTGTTTGCCCTGGCTGAAGGCCTTAATTCGAGGCATCCACAGGAAAGTCCGGTTAAGCAGTAGCCATCCTCATAAAGGATGAACTGCGAGATACCATATATTAATTAAAAAAAAACACACCACACACCTTTATATCCCTGAAGGGTTAGGTGAGGTGTAGCATTTTACGAATCTCCATGCAAAACTGTCTTAACGATGAAATTGCGTGATACAATTGTTTTATGATTCTGCCAAAGTGGCCTTTTTAGGCCCCCAGTGTTGGATTCTCTCTATTATGTATGCATTTTCCACGACTGTGAATTGTGAAACTAGGTTTTAACTTTTTTTTATCTACGAATAAATAAAAACAGTGGCACTCCGGGAGTGCCGACAGAAGTGAAAACAAAACACAGACAAAATACTATGCCATCAGTCGCTGACATCCATAGAGTCCGTTCATTGACATATCTAATGCCACTGTGGTTAGGCCACAGAGTACATTATAATATAGGTTAGGAACACAGACTAGTTACACCTGCCGTGGTTAGGAGCATAGCTATTCACAAAGCTACGACACGGTTTGGTACCGTATCGAATATCAATGTTATCGACGAAATCCTATAATCGCTATTCACAAATCCGAAACCGTACAATTTTGACAGTTCATATACGGTATGAAGACATCAATTCTTCCGACAGGTATTTGCTGTCGGATGTGTTATCGAATAACAAAATATTGTTTTAAAAAGAATAATCTAAGCAATAAGTGTCAAAACACGGCTCCGGGCAAGGTCCTCATGCCATTGCATGAATGCAAAGAGCATCTGCCGCTGCTCCAATGACACTCTTTTCTGAAAATATTCATTTTCAATATTAGGTACCACGTTTTATAAAATGAAAATGAGAAGAATACCGATAAAATACATACAACCATTTTTCTGTTTAAAAAAAAAACTAATTTTTCACTCCTCAATTATTTTTTTTTATTTTTTTTTAATTCGCCCAAAGGGCAGGCTATAGTCTTTCGACCATACCGCCTTGTCTTCCGAGTAGTTCTCAATTATCTCTATAGATCAAAACAAGATTCAGAAAAATAATTATTCCAGATTTCCAGGTTTGACAGAAAGTTGAAGTTTACAAAGCAAGTTTAATAGAAATCAGTAAATTTTATTTATTAATAAAATCATTGCTTACTGTTTTTTATTTGTTAATATAGTTACTGAATGCATAATCTATAGTTGCCCATAGTGAAATATTCAATAAAAATCATTTATGTACCACTTAAAATTTTCTACCACGAATATCTATTTACTACCATTTTGTAGCGTTCCCCGTATACACACCTAAAAAAAACCCTTCCATACGGATCTGTGAATAGCGTTTTGCCGGTTCTTCGGTTCAGAAATCAGGTTATCGAACAAGTGTCATTGTCGATACGATAGTGAATCGTATGTTTGTGAATACAGGTGCTGCAGCTAGAAAGAAAATTCGTCAATCTGTGTGAACAATAGAAATGTATGTATGTACGCACGGCTACACATCAAGCTATACATAACCAGTTTATGCTGACTTCTGATAGTAGGAAAAACGTATACAATGCGAGGTCAGCTAAAACTGGAAATGTATAGCTTGATGTGTAGCCGTGATACTTAATGTCAAAATGTTGTTATCATCACAGACTACAATAAAATGTTACACGAGTTGAATTATTGTTTGAGTACATAGCTATCGAATATTGTAATTGTACATTAGCATCGATTACGTAAACATAGTGACTGAAAGAATTTCTTACAATACTTGGAGTTTGATTCTTGGACAGACAATCGCAGCCTTGTTGAATTGCGTGGAGTTCAAACTGATAACGTTCTAAAATAACCTAAAAAGAATTGTATTTTTGCATTTAAAAATGTTTAAAGTAAGTTTAGTGCTACAGATTACTTTAACCAGTGAAAGGTAGTACAAGATGAGAATAGTAAATAGGAATAGTTATTTTAAAATCACAGAGTACTTTTTGATAGTTTAAAATACGCGCTATTTCAAAAAGTGCATTGACTTATATCAAGTTTGAATGATTTCCGAATGAAACTTGAATTCAGTTCTCGAACTTGTCTCGAACGATATAAAAATGTTTATGAGAAAAGATCAATAAATCTGACTTGCACATCTCACTCTATCAAAAAGTACTCTGTGACATTGCACTTCGTATGGCGTCGTATTTAATCATTGTGCTTGCAATTTTTGAAAGTCTATTTGTTCATAATTGGTTTCTAATTTCGATAGTCTAACAAATTTGCTATTACCTATATGCCAGGGTCTAGTTGGTTTGGTGACCGGAGGGGCGTCGGGACTGGGCCGAGCGACCGTCGAACAATTACTGAAGCAGGGCGGAAGAGTGGTGATATGTGACCTGCCTACAAGTACTGGACAAGAGACTGCAAAGCAGCTAAAAGAAAATGTTGCATTTGTACCAATTGATGTGAGTATAGCACTAGTACAGCAGTTTCCATAGATAGGTATTCATCTTATCTATCTTTAAATAATAGTTTAGGCAGACTACAGACTGCATAAAATGGGATGTAAAAATGTTTATTAACCTCAGACTTGGTTCTTCAAATCATCATCCTTGTCATTCTCCTACCCCTATACCAATTTATTTAGTATCGGCGCGTGTCTTTATCTTCCATACTTCTCTATAAGTCATCATCTTGGTAGTCACCCTCACTTTCACACACACATTATCTCTGGGTGTCCTCATTTAGCCAATGAAGTGGACTTGCATACATACAACCTTGTAACCAAGATTGTCTATCAGCAACTTTCTACCTTGTAGCCAAGATTATCCATCAGCAACTTGCTTTGAAATACAGCCATGTGAAACCTGAAGTGCTGTACTACAGGTCTGTGCCTGACCCAGTTCGCGAAAATGGCAATATCACAATGTACTGGAATCCATCCATCATCTCTGAAAGATCTATTGTAGCCAATAATTCTCATATAGTGGTGGTGGATCGAATAGAGCAGCACGCAATTATTGTTATCTTAGCAGTTCCGCAAGATGGGAACCTCCTGAAAAATTAGTAAGATAAACAAACAAAGTACTTACTTATCTTGACTTGGCTTGTGATTTTGTCTAATCACTGTACCAATAGTCGTGACATCTAATGGCCAAAGAGCCAAGAGCCTTGAACAACACCTGATTAGGCTGTTGCTTAGTAGCTGGATTAAGGGCTTGATTCAGAAATCGGTACTTCTAGACAGGGCTTGTATTGTCAGGAATTTTCTTTCTCTGGAGCCATGACTGCCATCAGACTGGTGGCAGTCAGGAACAGGACCCTGTTCCAGATACCAGTGGGATAATATTTAATTGTTTATTTTTTAATGTTTTTATATTCTAATATTTAAAAATGTAATTTATAAATTAAAACTAGTTTATTTATGGTTAACAATAAAAATATGCCTTAGGATAAGTACCTAAAGTTGCATGTTAGAATTGCAGCCAATACCTAAGCTAAGATAGTGTTAATATCTTGTAATTGTAAGTATTGCACCCACACTCATTATCATTATAGCCAATGTGGCTGTCCCTAGCTTGTTTAAATAATTTAAAACAAAGAGAAAAACATTTTAAACAAAACATTATATTAATTAGAAGAATAATTTGAAAATATCAATATGAGTTGTAAGTTATAATTTGAAGAAATAGAATTTTAGATTGAATTAGGGACTGGTTTAGCTGCAAAACTAAAATGAACAAAAAAAATCAGTATTGTGCATGTGAGTGTGTGTTTGTGTATGAGTGAAAGCGTGTGTGTTTGTTTTTATAGGCCAGAGGAAAATTTAGGATGATAAATTTTTAGTAGAGGAAACTAACTTAAATATGCTTACTTTTTATTATTCAAAGAAAAAGAAATTATGCAGGTACGCTAAGCAGCTTTTCAGTTTCATCATGGGTTAGTGGTAGAAGCCTAGTGATCACATTCTGTTTGCACTCTTTTTTGTCATGATGTTTGTAACGGTTTATTTGCGATTTTGAATAGTCTTGGGCCCCAGAACATGTTAAATTTTTATCAAAATAATTATGTTCTACAGGGCAGGGCAGCGGACTTTAATAGATTGAAACATCTTCTCCTTGTAATTTATTTTTCAGTCAGGGTGCTTCACAGGAATGCTGCCTCATAATTAAGGCTAGTTCAAAGAGTTTACGTACATACAGTTACAATCTTACCATAAAGTAACTAGTAGAACTTAGTAGAAAGTAATAGTAACTAACTTTAATAAGGCTTTTTCATCATTTAAATCATGCATTTTAGAGGCACCACCCAAACAATTAATATAATAGGTAATAACCATTTGACATAGGGTATAATAAATCATTTTCGTCAGCATTGGCTGAGTGCTTTATTTGTTTAAATACATAATTATATTCACTTATTGTTACTCATAAGTACATATTACTTCGATTTTTTTGTACCAATTGTATAAGTACTTAAGCTATGAGTGAACATATTTTAACAGGTCACTTCAGAAAAGGATGTTAAGAATGCACTGCAGACCACCATAGATAAGTTTGGCCGTTTAGACGTGGTTGTGAACTGTGCTGGAGTGGCTACTGCTTCAAGGGTCTACAATTTCAAAAAAGATCAGCCCTTTGATCTGAAAGCTTTCCAAAAGACTGTTGAGGTATGTATATTTTTACCATCAACACACTAACTGCACCACAAATCACTAAATAAGTTTTGCGCTAAACAAAAAACATCATTTGTTTCTGTCAATTGTTTGAAGATGACAGGAACAAATCGATGATTTAAATATTTTTAATGCTACCTATACATATTTAGTGATTTGTTGCGGAAGAAGATTTTGAAGATATTTATTTTCAGTCAAATGTTTCTATTCTCCTGTTGAATACCTAGTTGTATTCAGCTGCGTCCGGTTAGACTGTTATTGGAAAGCTAGGCAGATGATGTTCTGTTGAATGAAAAATTACTTATCAAAATCATAAAAATAATTGAGTAGTACTTAAGTTGAGTAGGTACACACATAATTTACTATCAGTATTCTTTAATAATATGTAGCTGGGTCCAGATAACAATGATAAATACTGGTCACACAGATTAAGTTATTTTTGTATTTACTGGCTTATATTCTAACCGGTTCACTTGAAGGTTTGTTTAATGTATATTTTAATTTATTTATGGTATCACTGCAACCAAAAATTATTTTTTAATGAATGCCACCCTAAGAACCAAAAAAGAGCAAAATCCAACATTTTTTTTTCCTTTTTCTTTCCATTTTCAATCGGTCGTCGGACCATAAGCGAATTCGTTACATGACGTAATGACGTTGTGGTGGAACAGCCAGTGCTGCGCCTCCCACTTATAGGTAGTTACTCTTCTGCCTTTTCGCCACCGCTGTCTGATTTAACAGTTCAGGAACTAGTGGGTTTGGATGCAACGTTAGGCGTGCTTTGTGTTGCTCCTTGTACCGCTCGATTTCATAGTTTACTGTTGGCAATTGTAGATATTCGTGGAATTCGTCGTTCCTAGCAAACCAAGGTGCGTTTACTATGGATCTTAGGATACCATTTTGGACTCTTTGTAGGCAGAGTATGTTGGTTTTGCTCAGTGGCGTGCATTGGTTTTCAGGATAGGTAGGCACTAGGCAGACACTAGGCCGGATCTAGTCTAGGCAGACGCGGTCACTAATCAGAAACATAAAACAAAAGTATCTATTACCTAACAAAAAGAAAGTTTTACAGCTGCCATCTTGGATTTTCATTTTGACTTTACGGCTCCAACAACCTCGAAAAGCATGTTAACGACACCCATGATGAAAACTATAAAAAAATTACAGCCGCCATCTTGGATTTTCATTTTGACCTCACTATCGGCTTTAGCGCCCTTGAAAACCATAAGAACGACAAACATGATGAAATATTAAAAAAAATTACAGCCGCCATCTTGGATTTTCATTTTGACCTCACTATCGACTTTAGCACACTTAAAAACCACGAAAACGACACCCATGACGAAAAATTTCAAAATTTTTGCAGCCGCCATCTTGGATTTAAATTTTTACCTTATTATCGACTTTAGCGCCCTTGAAAACCATGAAAACGACACCCGTGATGAAAAATTTGAAAATGTTTGCAGCCGCCATATTGGATTTTCTTTTTTTCCTCACTATCGGCGATCGCATTATCCATCCATTTCTTTCTTCGCACGGTCAAATTACGAACGAATTACAAATTACGATTATAACATTCATAGTTTCATGCTCGGTTGGTTAGAGTCTATGCCTACATTAGGGTGATAAATTGCGAAGGTCGAACGTCACGGTATTACGCGTGAGCCGTATGTATTTTTAATGGCTCCGAAGCTTAATACCAGAATCGCTAAATACCAGATTCGCAAATTACCAGACTCGCAAAACACCGGATTCGCCATATACCAGATATGCAAAACACCAGAAACGCAAAATAACAGATTTTGTACAGTTGAAAACAAATTTTAGTAAAAATAAAAAAAACTAAAGTAAAGACTCCGGCTCGCTACATGTTTGCGTCTGGGCGCTCCTTGCGGAGCTCCACATCGCTGTCAATGCGGTGTAGCAGTCGACTGCCTCGGACACCATGGTCTTTCCTGCAGCAAGAGCGCTGCGCTGGTCGGATGGCACGGCACGCCAGCATTACGACATCATCCGTCTTTCATCTTTCGTCTCTTATCACCGCCGGGGTGCCAGCTGTTTTAGACCCCAATGGCTTGGCACGCGACGATGGGAAGAGGCCAGATGGAATGAAAATAATGCCTTGGAATTGGGTAGGCCTTTGGTGTGGGATGCAACCTGTGTCGACACCCTCGCGCCATCCGATCTTCCTAGCACGGTGGGCTGTGCTGGGGCGGCTGCTGCAGGAGCAGAATACCTCAAACGGCGCAAATATAACAGCCGTATTGGGTGCTATATGTTTGAGTCGTTTGGGGTTGAAACACTAGGGCCTTGGGGTCCGGGTCCGGGTGCTCATCGAATATTTCGGGAAATCGCCAAGCGGTTGGTTGACTTTACACGTGACTAGAGGGCTGACCTATTTTTAGCCCAAAGAATAAGCATTTCCATCCAACATGGCAATGTTATATTTAGCAGCAAAATATATCACTAGATATATTTAATGCAAAAGTGGCTCCTCAATCTAAACGTTTGAATTGAGGAGCCACCTGGAACTCGTCAAGTAATAGATGAATATTTTTGAAAATTTTGTGGGATTTTTGTATTTATGCGTCTATGCCATCCCTTAATAGCATTAGTTGTACGATTTTTTCACCAAAGCAGGAAAAAATATCTTTAGTTATTTTTTGTAACCATTGACTGTCAAAATATTCTTTGAATTTAAAAAAATGTAAGTTAGTGGTGCTATTTCGCATATTATGTAAATAAAATTCTGGTATCAAAATATAACGATAACAATAGAGATTACATAGTTAGTAATTATATCCAACGAAAAAAAAGTTACTAATACAAGATAGTCTATAAACAGAACTAAATTGTTTAGGACTGTACTTTTGGTATTTTGCGTTTCTGCAATTTTGCATATCTGGTATATGGCGAATCAGGTGTTTTGCGAGTCTGGTATTTAGCGATTCTGGTATTAAGCTTTAGAGCCTTTTTAATTTCGTCGTATTAAGAGCGTTTACGTCGTTCGGCATTTCAAATAAAAAAACGAACGAAAAAAAAGTTACTAATACAAGATAGTCTATAAACAGAACTAAATTGTTTAGGACTGTACTTTTGGTATTTTGCGTTTCTGCTATTTTGCATATCTGGTATATGGCGAATCAGGTGTTTTGCGAATCTGGTATTTAGCGATTCTGGTATTAAGCTTTAGAGCCTTTTTAATTTCGTCGTATTAAGAGCGTTTACGTCGTTCGGCATTTCATATAAACTTCAAGCCCTTGTTTTTCGAAATGAATGAACGGATTTTAATGAAACTTTATACGCATAAGCAGGATACAAAGGTCTAAAAAGTTAGCTAAGAACATTTTCGAAAAATTGTGTTACAGCCAAATTAGACCGATTTTAAAGTTTCCATAGAAACAGAGATTTCCAGTTATTTTTTTTTAAATAAGACATTTCGAAAATGTTCTTAGCTAACTTTTTAGACCTTTGTATCCTGCTTATGCGTATGAAGTTTCATTAAAATCGGTTCATTAATTTCGAAAAACAACGGCTTGAACGGCGTAAACGCTTAAAGCCAATGACAACGCGCGAATAGTATACGGGAGCCGAGTAGGCCGTTTGGCGAATGCCTACTGCCGCGCGTGTTTATAAGAAGATTTTGTTTTTTCTTATGTATGATAATTTACTGTGGGGAAAAAATACAATTATATTTAATTAATTAATTTATAATTACACTAAAATGTAATTGACAGGCTTATGGTGATTTATCGAGGTAGGCACTGCTTTTATGCCTATATGCAATGCACGCCACTGGTTTTGCTGGAAACACCCTACAATTGAATCTTTTAGGTCCATAATAGCTTAAGACCGAGTTGTAGATGTGGAGTTTGTTGTCTACAGAGAGACCAGTTTCTTCCCATGAATCAATTCAGGTTGCGGAACTTGTGGTTTATCTCTTCCCTTCTATTTTTACCCCCTTACTAATAAACGTATTATATCAGATGCATAGTTACACACCGATTTCTCTCTTTCAGTCGTCAGTAATTTGACTTTCGAAAGAAGAAGACAAAGCGTTGTGTAACTATACAGACGCTATACAACTTTTATTAGTAAGGGGGTTAATGTGATGCTTCCATGGGCGCCTGTCTAAGTGGAAGCCAAGATACTTCACACAATCAGTGTGTGGTAGGGTATCAGGACCAAGCCTGGATGCAAGGAGGGGTATTTCCGTGCCTGAGCGCGAAGGTGATGTGGTTAGACTTGGATGCACTGGCATGTGTCCGCTACTAACAGAGCCTACCGCCACTTTATTTGTGAGTTTCGTCTAGCTGTTTTTGGAGACTATTGCTGGCCATTTCTGGGTTGTCATCAACTGATAAATAGGCAATGTCGGAATATGTTGCTATTGTTACGTCATCCAATGTGGGTAGATCTGATGTAAATATGTTGTACAACACTGGGCCAAGAACAGATCCCTGTGGTACACCAGCTTTTACTTCAAACAATATTGATCTGTTTTACTTGGAAGCAGCGGCAGCGGTCGGATAAGTATGACTGGATGAGCAGGAACATTGAATGCGGAAGATTTCCTTTCACTTTAGCCAGCAATCCTTTGTGCCAGACACGGTTCAACTGGTTGTTCCAAAGATTGCCCCCTACATACAAACAACCTCTTTATAATATTAGTATAGATTAATTTTAAGTATTTCTTATTGTTACATTACAGGTAAACTTAATAGGAACTTTTAATGTGATCCGGTTAGCAGCTGGCTTGATTGGTAAGAATGCTCCGGATGCTGATGGACAGCGTGGAGTCATTGTGAATACAGCCAGTGTAGCAGCTTTTGATGGACAGGTAACTATGCAAATTATTGTTATTTTAATTAAGTAAGCACTTTATTGTGGATGACAGAGGTGATATCTAACAGCATTTTTATTTTCACATGCCACAGCACAGTTGTATTTGCAGCAAACTAACTTAGATCCAGAGGAAACAGCGATCAGTTGCTCTGTGTAAATAACTGCCTATCTGAACCTCCATAACCCAGTTATTGGGTTGCACGATACCCTATAGTAAGACCACGGGGTAAGACTGATGGTCAGTCGTCGATGATGATCGTCGAATGCGGAATGGCGGCTTTACGTGCTTTCCGAGCCTTGGTATGAAATGGTTGGTCACCCATTCGCGAACTGGCTGCAACAAACCTTGATCGACCCGTGCAGTTCTTACTTAGCCACGAGCCCCTCTAACACATTTGCACTGCACAAGAAAGTTGAAATTGTATGAATCCCAGGACATGAGCAGGTTTGCCAAATGCTTAAAAAAAAAACATTTCAGATTGGCCAAGCGGCTTATTCAGCTTCAAAAGCCGGAGTCGTGGGCATGACATTGCCCATAGCCAGAGATCTTGCCAAGCAGGGCATCAGAGTAGTTACTATTGCTCCAGGTTAGTAAAGTATTATTATTATACAAGCCTTGCGCCCCGTGGGATTTTCCATCAGCAAAAATGACGAACTTCCATACAAACTTTCAACACTTAAGAGCGGTTACGCCGTACGGTATTTCATACAAACTTTCAAGCCCAGGTTTTCGAAATGAAAGAACCGATTTCAATGAAACTTCATACGCATAAGCAGGATACAAAAGTTACTTAAGAACATTTTCGAAATGTCTTATTTAAAAAAAGATAACTGGAAATCTCTGTTTCTTACTTTAAAATCGGTCTAATTTGGCTGTAACACATTTTTTTTACGTCATTGATATATGCACATTGGCGTGGGGGTGCGGACTACAGCCCCGTATTACCGGTGCGCGCAGGCGGCGAAACGGTGAGCACCCGGGTTATAATCGCGTACGATGGCCAGTAACGTCTAGATCGTCTGTTATTTTCTCTTTCTTCCTCGTCTAAAGCAATGGCTATCATTGCCAATTTCCTCTTTGTCAATTTTCTAATAGCCATCGTGTCGTATTAATACTCTCAAAAGCTCTTGCTGACGCGTCTGCCTCACACGAAATCAGGTGAATTACTACAAAGGCGACAACAACAGGGACCGCTCGGATTTAGCGCTCGGATGATACGGGGATGATATGCGTACGCTCCCGTCACTAAAGTCGTTAAGCACGGGTTTGACACGCGGATGATAATGAGATGATATGCTGACGCTCTTGTCATTAAAGCCGATACATACGGCTTTGATACGTAATTGATATGCTCTAGTGGGCATAGTAGAGCATATCGTGTTGCTTTCCGATCCTGACACGTGCCTATTACGGTCATAGTATGATACGTTGTAGTAGGTAGAGTCCTTTATGCTTTATGCTTTAGTTTAATTAAAATCGGTTCATTCATTTCGAAAAATAATTGCTTGAATTTTTTTTTTTATTGTTTTAATTAAAACATTGTACAAATATTTGTTTACTTATAACACATACCATCGCGGGTTTAACATCAGTATGGCCAGACACGGCAACTCGGTGCCACTACATATTAAAATGTATTACCATCTAGAAAGTATCTTTTTAATACCTTTGAACAATTCTTCACATTAATCAGATTGCAGATTTCCCTAGGTAAATCATTCATATAGGATGGTAGCATGCATTCCCACGTCCGTGCTCCATAGACATTATTAGATTTAGGTTCGATAAATGTGGGTAAGTAGGTCAGACAACGCAACGACTTTAGTCTTTCGTATTTACGAATATTACTTAAATTCTGGTAATTCTCACTTATAACACGTAGACGTACCTTGTCAAAGACATTTACAATTTGGCAGTGTTTAAATAACCCCGTGTCATTATCTTAGAATTCATGTTTTGTTCTAGTGGGGTACAATCGTTTTTAAAATGCGTAACTGTAACTTGTAAATGTCATCTAAATGTCATATGAAATGCCGTATGTCGTAAACGCCCTTTTAGGGGATGAATTTTTGAAAATGCTTTAGTGCTCATTATTGGTAGAATTTAATGATTAGACCCAGCGTTGAAGGCTTGTGAGTGTTTCGATGAATTTAAAATCAACAATGATAAACAAGAGAAAATTTAAAATTATATTTTCTGTGCTTTTTTTTCATACAGGGATTTAATAACGAAAGCTAAATAATTTGAACATTAAACACGTCAGTAGATCATGGATGGGACCTTTTCACTTCCAGGGTTATTCCGCACGCCAATGATGGAGATGCTCCCAGAACCAGCTATCAAAAGTCTGGAAGCCACCGTGCCGTTCCCGCCTCGGCTGGGTCACCCTCAAGAGTTCGCTCTGCTTGTCCAAAGCATTATTCAGAACCCCATGCTCAACGGTGAGACCATACGTCTCGATGGCTCACTCAGGATGCAGCCCTAGGTACTGTACGCTTACAAAACTGTATCTAGAATTGTAGATATATACGTAGGACACGAGAGATATATATATATGTAGTTCTTATATATATTGTATTTTCTACATAATTATAACATAAATAAACATATGTTTTTAGAATTCGATTTTATTTTATTTTTGCAATTATTTTATTACTACCTTGGATTTTTAAATGTGTTTATTATTTAGTATATCTGTATTTGGTTGTAGTTTATTTAGTTTGACTTTTTATATGCGTTTTACTTTTAAGAACAATAACTACAAAGATTCCGATCAAGACGATGTTCTTTGAAATGTTAGTCTTCAGTCTGTTTTAAATAACATTATTATTTTATGAAAGACAAATAATACGCAATCGTCTATGGTTTCCATAATTCAGTTAAAACAATCGAGATCTTATGCGTGGAGAAGTTGTAACGTACCTACACTGAAAAACTGCATGTTATTTGAGCATGCGCATATAAGAAACTATGTAGGCAACTCGTTATAGGTACGTATCATTATGTTAGTTTAAATAAAAGTATCGAATAACGCCTGTGCAGTGCGTCTTTTTGAGTTCGCGCGCGCGGCGCCGTTCGATGCGGCGGACCGCCGCACCTGTGTACCTGCCACGACTGTGAGCGGGTATGTGTAAAATCGCTGAGGCGTTCCCGCCAAAAGTCTAGTTAGTCTATGTTAGTTTTATTACTTATTATGTTTTGTGCGAGAAGTTAAATACTGTACAAAAACCGTTAACTTTGTTTCTGTTTAGTGTGAAATCCCGCCATAATGAACAACTAGCTGCGCCCCGCGGTTTCACCCGCATAAGTGTCGATCCCGTATGAATATCGGGATAAAAAGCCTATATGTTAATCCAGGGTGTCAGCAACCTCCATACAAAATTTTATCAAAATTTGTCCAGCCGTTTGAGCGTGAAGAAGTAACAAACATATAAACACACACAAACACACTCACAAACTTTCGTGTTTATAATATTAGTGTGATAAAGTTTACTTACAATGTCATTGGTATGATGCATGGGAAGAACTCAAGAAGTAACAATAGAATCATCATCACCACTCTCCTGCCTCATCTTATTTGGGGTCCTGTCTTCTTCCATATTTCTCTTTTAGTCGTCATCGCAGTAGTCAGTCCATCCATCGTTTCTTCGGTCTCCCCCCACTCTTATAGCCATTGATTTTCAAAAATCAGCAATTGAGTTTGAGTTGGTTTGATTGCTATCAAACCAAGTCGAGAGTTAATAGTTATTCTAAATTCTATGCTACTGAATCGTCTGGTAGATACTCGTTTCATTTAAATATAAACACAGATGGCGCTTAAACTGTGATAGAACTGCATTCGTAGATAAAGGAATTCATTATTACCTGTAGAAGCTATTGGTTTAAAATAAATACGTTTCCAGAAGTAACTTAATAAGCTCGCCCCCTATTATTTGGTACTTAATCATAACTGGCGAAATGTGGGTGTACTATACCACGTGTATCAGAAACGTGTGGTCATACTGAAGAGTGTGGTACATACCATCAAACTGAACAACTTTCTCCATGGGCGAACATTGTTTATCGCGAAAAAACTATCAACTGTCCCAAACAAAACTTCAAAATACTCGACCCAAAATAAAAAGACCCAAATATTTTATTTTTTGTTAATTTATCGAAAAAACTAAAAAAAAAGTAAGTAGGTAATAATTAGAAAAAAAAAAGAATTTATTTTTTATTTATTTATTTTTATTAAAGTACTAGCATTTGCCCGTGGCTTCGTCCGCGTGGAGGTCGGAAATTATCCCACGGGAACGTACTATCAGGACTATTTCCAATCCCATAAATCTTTTGAAAATAGTTACACAAAAATTCCCATACAGAGTTTCATCCCCTATATCCCCCCCTTTAGGGATCTTTTTGAGACAAAAAGTAGCCTATGTCCTTCCCCAGGATGCAATCTATCTCTCTGCCAAATTTTATCCAAATCCGTTCAGTGGTTTAGGCGTGAAAAGGTAACATACGGACAGACTTTCGAAATCCATCGTAACTTTGATCTTCCCCTACTATTATAGCCATCGACATTCATACTCAAAACATTCCTCACGATCACAGACGCATCGTCCACAAAAAAAATTGCTTACTTCTAGTAACTCTATCTAATCCTAACCGGGAAAGGAAGCGGTATTATACTGACTTCGAACTGTGCGGTTTTATAAATAGAAGATAATTATGCGAAAAAAACCGTTTACAAGCATTCCATCTGATTGACTGACGTCATGCTTAGAATGACGTAATATTAAACATATTCATCAACCTGAGTTTTACAGCAAAAATTAAAAATGTTGGTACAGAAAACGAAAGAGCTCTGCGTAGTTAAATAATACAGTGCAAGTTGTGATAGTACCATGATGGGTACTGTTTACTTAGCAAACAGGAAGTTTAAATTACAAAATCAATCAACTCAGTCTTCGCAGTCTACTGCCGGACATAGGCCTCATCCGCATCCAGTCTGTCCCAGCCACCTTCTTAAGGTCGTCAGTACCTAGCAGGGGCACGTCGTGGGCACGTCCCACACCACGCTTGCCGATACGCGTCAGGGCTCGTCTGCTCCACCGGACATCGCTCCTTCGACAAACATGGTTTATTCTGCAAGCTAAATCCGGAATGTTACCACTTCATATATTTCATGTTTATACAATCTTTTTGTAATGTACTTATATTTATTTTAAGTATTTCTTATTTTGATCGTTGTTTTTTATTTAAATCTAATCGTAGGCTGCATTGGCTGACGTCATCACGTCAACGCTGAAAACCAGCGCTGTGACTCTCGTATAGGGTCTTCTTAGCATTATGCTGAGCGATGGCCGTTTTGCGTAGATGTGACGCATGTTTTCTTCCAAATTGTTATTTTGTTTGTGTTTTTTTTATGCGTCATGTTTGTCGCAAATAAACGTATTTTCTTTCTTTCTTTCTTTATCGGTAACAAGTTCTTTTCTTCAAGATTTTATTCTACTGAGTTACAAAATAAGTTATGGAAAATGCAGTGAATAGCAGTAAATAATATACAATTTTAATCAGTATTTCAAATTATAATATATCTTATTAAGAAAGTTTATGCAAACAAGTAGGAGTCAACAGTCCATTAGCACTTTATAGTAAATGGTGGCGTTGTTTGTACAAGTTATTTTATACTGGCTGAAAATTTTGCCTTAGTGAATAAGACACCTGAGCGTCAGCTGCTGCAGTTGTGGTGGAATCCAAAGTTAAAGCATGTCAAAGTTGTAAAAATAAGAAACGATTTTTAAGACTATCTTACACCTAAAAATAGCTGCATGAAAGTGGGAGGAAAATGTTAAATCAGTTGTATTAGTAAACGTGAATTTTTCGACCAGTGTTAAATTCGATACCTACTATGACTAGTAGTTAAACATGGGTCATATTTAAAAATCGTGTTTTGAGATAATGAGAGTTAAAGTTTTTGTTATTATTTTCAAAAACTTTAACTGTCATTATCTCAAAACACGATTTTTCGACTCAATGACTTTCGCTCTACGGGGACGATATTTTTTTATTGAAAAAGCTCCTGTCTGATCCAGGAATCGAACCCGATCTGTTTTGTGATTGAGATGGGACTTCAAGCAAGGCGAAATCCAAAACTATGACTACTAGAGCAAAGGGGTCATAAGAACCATTTAATTAAAATGTTTTATTAATTGCTATTGAAATCCATACGTGTCAAGCATACTGACAAATACTACCCTCACCGTAAGACAGACGTGTACGCCAGCTTCCTTACGCAGCTGCAAATGGACTGGTCTATTATGCAAAAAAAAAAAAAGTGAATACCTGGTTTTTGGGGTCGCTGGTAAGTGTCGGGAATACACTCGAACTTACTATGAACGGAACGCCAGTACGCAGTCACGTATTTAATTATCTGGAACATTTTGCTTACTGACGACTTCAGGACCATGATGATATTGAAAAGGAGCGTTGGGCTCTGGAGGTTAGGCGTAATATGTTAATACGAAGAGTTGCTCGGTGTACTGACCAAGTAAAAATTACGCTTTTTAAAGGTTATTGTGTGAGTTTTTGGTCTGCAACCCGCTTAATATGTCTCCGGTAGCTATTCGTCAAGATAAATTCGTCCATAATTGCACATACGAAACCTTCAGTTTCCCCGAAAAGGTCCCCAAAACATAGTCAGGATAATATGGACGCTAAGAAATGTACAGCGAGCTCATGAAGAAGAGCCCGATAGAAGCGCCTTGTTTTGTCATACCTCCTTGCGGTCATCGGTAGAAAGCACTACAGGTTTGCGCCTGTGCTCTTTAGCCATGGAGAGCGACGTGAGCCCCTTGTCCACTGCGACCACATCACGGTGCATAATCACTTCGGCTTTCAAAAAATATTCCCTGAGACCCTCGACCCTCGCACTTCCGCGGGATGTACAGTCTCATTACCGATGATCGTGGGTGATGCATCCGGTTTGCGATCAGCAGTGTCCGGACCCTCCTATCCATGGCGTCGAGTTCGGTCTTACTCAGACCGACCATTTGAGTATGCCGAGAGAACAAAACCGGCACGAACCAACCGTTGAAGGCGCTCTGTTTCCGCCTGAAAGAAGACTAATTAATACCTTCTTCAGTCGAGCAAAGAAGCGCTTATTCAACGATTGCTTCATGTCAGCAACGTTGATGCATGGGCTAAGGGCTCATACGCACTACGCGGGTAAACGAAATGCGGCTAGCCGTCTGGCTGCCCGCAGGATGCGGTTGAAGAACCGTTGCGATTTGCGGTCATATCGATCCATTTCAAAGATGGACGTGGAAGAAGTTGCAGCTATTTACTACACTACGTAAAGAACAAAGAAAGAGGTACTAGGAGCATCCTTATTTGCAAACACTAGACGAGAGAAAGCATTTTGAAATATTTTTCGCAGAACTAAAAAAATTTGAAGATAAATCACTAGGATGAGCATAAACACGTTTGAAGAATTATTGAACATTTTAAAAACATTTATAACGAAGCAAGACACAATTTCACTCAATGGCAGGCGCAATCTGAGCCGCACAGTGCGAATAGCAACAGTCCGGCTGGCCGCCATTCGGGCCGCAGCCCTTCGAGCGACCGGAGCGGTTTGCGGGTAGCCGCATCGCAGTGCACGTAGAAATAAATATTACGTATGTATTTTTGCTTGCGGATAACCGCATAGTGCGTATGAGCCCGAAGTACTCACGAAGCGGTTTTCACCCGCGCCCACCGCGGTGGAGGAACAGCTGTTTTACTGCCATGGACAAACACCAGAAACGAGCTGTTGCGTTATACTTACTTCACAGAAGAATTAATAAAAGAAGGCCTAAAAGGTTCTGGGTGCCTCCACTCATTCAGGAAAAAGATCAGTATGGATTATTTGTTATTATCAGCAACACTATCGCTCGGTATAAAAATGCAGGATGCTTTTTAACAAAATGAATTCAATTCCTAGCTCAAGCAGCTTTTTCAAAACAAGATAAATGCAGATACATTTTCTTGCAAAACTGAGGTCATCTCTACTTTGACCACCTTGCCCATACCCATAGATTTGAATTTAGCCTTATTGTGCCATCGAAAATTCCTGGTTATGTACAGACGCCAGCACATCAAGCTACTACAATCTGTCAAATTTCTTTAATAGATTTTCAATTTTATCGCCAAAGCATAAGGTTCGAAGTTGATTGGGGAAATTTTACAGTTTCGGGTAGCTTGATGTGCTGGCGTCTGTACTATCGCGGACGCTCCCGCCTGACCACCACTAAGTTAATTTTTGCTTATTACTAACATGGAATTTACTCTTATAGGAATTTAAAAATGTGCCTACATCAGATTTAGCTAAGCTCTTAGATACATTACAGTAACGGTTGAATTGAAAATCGGTCGACCGTTTTCACGTGACGAGTTAAATAGAATTTTTATCGCACGTGGCGACGCGCGCTTCACTTGTGGTTACCAAGTGTAGAAACACGCTGTGAATGTATGCGTGTAGACTAGTAGAGTCAGCTCATAACACAGACACACATGCACACCCAAGCAGGACTTTAAAAGATTTTCAAGTTACAAAATAGTAAGTAATTGAAAATGCAGTGAATATGAGTTAGGTGTATAAAATTGCAGTTTTCAGTAAGATTTAAAATTAATTATGTGTATCCAGAGCAAGTAGGAGTTAACAGTGCAGTAACATCTTCGATAGCGTAGTGGTCATCCGGTCTTGTGATTTTTAGTAACACAGCTAGATGGCGCTGTTAGAAAATATTCCCAAGCTTCAGCTGGCAGACAGGGTTTTCTTATGATTAAGTATTTCATATCATGTTATGGTTTGGACTCTTATGGATTTTTTGTATTTCTTTATGATATCGTAGTACTTCACTTACTCATGGGTAGGTTTGGTCGCCTTTTCCCCCTATAAAGAACACCTCCTTCAGCTTCCTCGTAAATATTCACTTTCCTGGTGTAACACAATTAATATATTTAAACGTATGGATACTAAACACACTAACACTCTTTTTTCTGTCATAGGCTGCAGTACTACATACACTTCGATAATACTGTGTGTAGAAGAAATACTTTTTGCTGCTTCCTTGGTCTAGTGCTAAACGTGAGATCCTGGGTTCGATTCCTTGGTCGAGAAAGTGTTTTTCCGCCAGGAATTTCTCAGTACAAGACAGGAGTCTGGATAACAAACATAACTGGCGAAATGTTAGTGTATTATAGGTACACCTCTACCATACATATCGACTAAAACAGGCGTGTTGTTATTTTATAAATAAACTGCTCTGGAGATGTCGCGCTTAACAATACCAGGCAGGCTACTCACAGGTAGAATTTTCATTTAACCATTTAGACCAGGCGGAAGTTAACAATTAGGTGAATTACCGTGTGACGCCTCTTATTGGCTTGATAATACAACTGCGTATTTAGTTTTAAATGATTACTAAACATTTAGATTGCCGAAACAGCTTCTTGTACCTACAGTAAAATTCAAACCGTTGTAAATACTTTCATGACCTATTTCCTTTTATAAATGAGGATAAAAAGTCCTCGTGCTGTGCAAAGGCTTCCCTCAAATCCTTCCTCCTTCATATACAGTATACATTATACAGGGTGGTAATTTGAGATGGGGCATGAAGGGCCTTAACACATGCAGCTACAGGAAAACGTTCTTTGGAGACCATTCATAATCTTTAAAGATATTGCTAACAGCATTCATAGATTTCGGTAAAGGTAGGTACAGTCTGCTAGAAAGGCAATAGGTACTTTCGTTTAAATTTTTCGTATAAGGATTAAAACTACTGGATCAACTGAGGTTAGATTACTAGGAGAGTCACTGGAACCTGCTATCTTCACTGCAGCATTTGGACAAAATATGACGCAGCTGCGGCCGTTCGGGCCATCGTTCTCAGGTTAGGTAAAAAACTGAAATATTGGTGGTACCGAACACGGTAGGTACCACCAATATTTCAGTTTTTGTTTTTTTTGCCATGGTAGACGATGGTGATAGTTATAATACGGTAGGTACTAAGGACTTGATTTTTTGCAGTGATGTTATGTCAATGGTTATTAAACTGATTTTCAGTCGCTGCACCCGTGGTCGAGCTAAAAAAACACAACCGTTTTAAAATGCCCAGAAATATCAAAGCAAAGGTTGACTGGTAGAAAATGCCTTCCGCCTCTGTTACACATTTCTGTGCTTGAAGTATGAAATCCGAACTAATATTATAAATGCGAGTAAGTGTTTGTTACCTATTCACGCCTAATCCACTGAACTGATCATTGTCAAGGGTATAGAAAAGGACATAGGATACCTTTTATTCAGAAAAAAATACTGTTCCCGAGGAAAACAAAAATAACTTTCGACGGTCACAATTTGCTTTAGGACGCTAGATGGCGCTTCGTGTTTTTCGAATCATGATTGAAATATGACCTGACTTTCTGAGCAGTATTCTAACAAAAAGTACTAGGCTGGCATGACAGTATTCTAACAAAAAGTACTAGGCTGGCATGAATTCTCTAAAGTATTTCAATCATTAGTACTATGCTTTAAATAGGATTTGTGTGAAATTTGGCACATAGATAGTAGACCTCAGAAATAGAGCTTGTTACTGCCTAGACTCTAGGCGATAACAAGCTCTACTTCTGAGTACTGAGCATGAGGTCCTGGGTTCGATTATCAGGTTGGGCAAAGTGTTATTGGGTTTTTCCCATTAGGAATTTCTAAGTAGCAGCCCGGAGTCTGGATTTTGGCCTGGTTGATGGCAGTAGGTTCGCCCTCTGTTGTACAGGGTTTATGGAAAAGCACCAACAACCTCATAAGAGGTCATTGTACTCATCATTATGAACAACTTTTACTATTGCCCCTACCTCATATCGCGAAGAAAAAAAATTGCTGTTCCCTATACAGGTTGAAATTGAAAACATGCGACAAATCGAAATGGGAGATTGTACTCATCATAATGAACAACTGTTACTATGGGACCAAACCAGAAATCGCAAAAAAAATAATCTGCTGTTCCCTACATTTTGAAGAGTTATGCGAACATAAATGTAGGGAACAGCAGTTTTTTTTTCGCGTTTTCAGGTTTTGTCCCATAGTAAAAGTTGTCTATAATGATGAGTACAATGACCGCTTAAGAGGTTGTTGGTGTTTTTCCAATAACCCTATATAGGACTTAAATATGTATGTGTACTACTTATAGATACACCTCTGCCTAACCCTCCGGAGGAATACAGGCGTGGTATTATAAAGAAAGAGAGAAAGTAAAATATGTTATTTGGGACTTCTTTATGGTATGTTATGTTCAAGATAAAAAACTGTGATCTAGTTTCACAAGATTTATGTACTTAAGTATATATTATGTAAATGCGAGTCCCACTTTAGGTGCCAAGTCACTCGCACTTACAAATTGTTACCCCTATATTCCCTATTAACAAAAGTGCTCAGATGCTGAGAGCCAGGACTCATCTTATGGATTCGAGTTTGGCCTAAATGCTTATGCATTTGGAGATATTGGGTATAATGAGTTTCAAGGTTTACGATTAGGACGAAATTTTCATTTTCTTGAAGTTCAATATTTTTCAACTAGTTCCACCACTACCGGCTTGGCGTGACTGACGGCCAGGTATCTTATATGTTGTGTTTGTGTATTGAGTTTTTCAAATGTAGCAGCACCTCTTGAACCATTAGTACCTACCTACATATACTTCTTTTCGGCTATCTATTATCTACTGTTATATGATATATTCTAAGATATTACAATCCTATGAGAGATACACGGACAGACACGCAAACAGACAATTTGTTTAATATTGATTTTTGTTATAAGTACCGTAATCACTTTCATATTATGCATTTAGTTTTTGACATTACAAACAGACGTCAATTCTATTTATTTGTATATACATTTAACGGTATCGGCCACGGAATTGAAGGGTCCTTGAATTAAACCTGGAATCGACAAACGGCATATGCAGCCTCAAAAAGAAACCTGTTTTTTCTTGTAATCGTATACACATTAATGAAGAGGAATAAATAAAATGAGAATTATTTAAACGAAAATATCATTTATTTCTACAATAACGGGCGGCGGCGCGAGCGCACGCCCTCGCCGCCGGCGCGTACGTGCGTCTCACAATATTTATTAATCACCATGAAAATAAATACATTGAAGATGCTCGGGCGACATCTCACACCGCCTTACATATCATCTATGTTGCCATCTAAAAATAGATCATTGTGTTGACACCGCTAAACAATAATGACAAAAATAAGTTTAAAGATTTAGCGACAACAATAACTATTATTTTATATTGTTTAAAAGACGCAAATGTGAGGTAATGACACGGTACATAATTATGTGGCTGTGGTTGCTACTGCCGGTTGCTCCACTCTAACTGAACTTCAAGGAAGTTGCGTATTGGTGACGTTTTCAGTAGTCATCAATTTTGTATCAATATTAAGTCCTTAGCAGGAAATGTGTGATAATTAGTCGTGCCGTGACAAGTTCACATTTTATCGTTACATCTATTATATGAAAATATTATTTCTAACAAAGTGATGTTAGCAGTGATGTGGTGTTTAAACGCGTGACGTTTAAATAGAGCTACGTTAAATAAATTGCGAACACACGTTCAGTTAAAATAGGAGCAGCCTCGCAATAAGCCTTCGTGGCTGAACATTATTGGGTGTACTTATGTTATTATAATTTAATAACATTAATTACTATAGATCGGTCACTGGACCGAGTTGCGAGGGTCGTGTTCCACTCGTGGCGCGGGCGGCACTGTCCGGGACCGGGCTCGTTGTGCGTGTCCGAAACAAGGTATCGTATACTACTACAAACTTAGCTAACAACTCAGCCGCATCATAAACCCCGCCCTCGACTCGTGACCTCACCACTTTCTATAACAGTAACACATAAATAGCCATACATCTAAGATGGTATCAGTTAAGATTTATTTTAATTTATCAACAGCAAATGCGGTATTGCATTGGTATTTGCCAGCCCCATGTTTTCAGATACAACAATAACCATTAAAGACGAATGAAAACTGTATACCTCGCCCTATCTATATGTACAATTGATAAAGTAGAACTAACACGGCGCGCGAAACAAAGTTAGGTGCAACAGAAATTATCGCTTAGGTACTTAAGATTTACAGCTAGTATGAACCCTTCAGGCTGAGGCCTGTCGATTCGCTCAAATTCACATCCTCACATAAACTTAACCACGAGAATACTATACACAGACTAAAGTTAAACAACATCGACTGAGATTAATCCTAACTTATCGTTAATGAACAACAAAGTGGTAAACTTACAAATTGCAACGCTTTGTCTATGCGCGTCATTTAGCGATATTTTGGAATGTGTGCGACGACGCGTACATAGTCATCAGCAACCGATCACCTAACAAGTTATTATCGAGCAAAGCACGTGATGATGAAAAGATTTCATGCGAGTGAAGAGGACACGCCACCGGACGCGGCGGCGCTCGTTGTCCGCGGTACTGTCTGTAAGACCGGGTACGGATACGTTACGCTGCGCGAGCGAATCTGAGCGAAGTAACAGTGCCCGACTCGGACGAGCATCGCGCCCCCGTGAGTCTGCCGCGGCGACACGGAGACGCGATGATGCCGCTGCGTAGTTTGTTACTATCTATCACTTACAATCTAGTTGAACTCAAAATTTACAATTACATAGAACACTCATCGTGTACCTTAACTTTAAAATACTTATAATTTTAAGTCATAAATATAGATATTCTTACATAATGTACGCTAAAATACAACTTTACGTTGTACATTACAACCTAAACTTAGATGTAAATAGTAGGTTTAGATTTTATAGATTTTAAATATTCAAATCAATTAAATATTTAAAGGATAAAATTATAGTTGATTAAATCAAATGTGAAGCGAATGATAAAAGATGTAACAGCAAATTAATCGACTAACAAAAACTAATAATTATGAACACTGGCACCTTGTTGAACCGTTTAGTGTCAAGAGAATGTAGCCTTTGTTCGTGCTGAAGAGTTGTACTTAAAAGTGGATCGCGTTGGGGAATACGTATTGGGAGGCAGCGAGTCGCTACGGCCAGACTGACCCCGCGTGTGGGATGATCGCTAACCTGAACCAGCGTTCCCCGGCGATCAATGAATGGCACACGTCTCTCTAACTTTCCGCATAGCCGCCACTTAACTGACGGGTGACTACGTAAAAATGCATACACTTGATAACTTATTAGAATACATAGTATAATATTTGATAAATACAACATTATCAACGTTATCCTGTGAAACTTGAAAAATTAATATAATAAATCAGTTGACTGATACATAAATAAATATTATTAATAACTCGTGCTATACATTGAATAATATTTATTGAAAAGTCTATATGAGTACTTGCCATCAGATAGAACACGAAAACAACCAACCAACTGTGTTAGTGTAAAAGTTTTTCGATGTGCAAAGGGCTTAATTACTTTAGCGAAATATTTTTGTTATATATTCATTTTTTGAAGAAACTCACAATGATAAACGTATTATATTTTCAGCATTTTGGATTCATAAAAATACAAATGTATTGTCTAATGCAAATAAGCCTCAACAAAATAAATACATAAAAATACTATACTATTATTACTTAGTTAATAAAATGTATGCATGTAGTCATTTGCCCCGAGGCAATATGATTCAACTCCTTGAATTAGAAACGTGAATGTTGCTTGAATAATATATCTATCAAAATAATACTGTATATATAGCAAAAATATCCATGTGACTGATGATTAAATAATAATATTTAAAATGGTAACATGTTTGGTAAAAAATTCACAGATCTAATTAAAGGAATCGAACACTGAGGTATAAACGGCTTCCAAATTAGTGGTGCTAATGTTTTGTTTCTAACAAGATAGTATTAAGTAAGAATGCTTAGTTCACCGACTACAACCATGAACCGTGTCGATGAACGAGGTCTATTTAAAAGCTGCACTGGACAAACGGGTGTTTTGTTTAAAATTGGTCACAATTAATCGCTGTGTTCACTGAAAGGAGCGAAATAATGACCCACGCCGTCTAATGTACTTAACTATGTCATACCATCACAGATCAGCTTTGCCTTCGTTAAAGCGCCTAAACTTGAGAAGCTGCGAGTTACTTCAATTCATCGTTTGAGATTTAGAATCGAAGTGACGTTAGCGAAGAATACTTTGGATTAAGGACGATTGCAAGACCATTCACAGGAAAAAGTGCTCATAAAAGTATCTGAAATCACTGAATTAATAAACAGTTTATTTTTATGAACGAAATTAATGTTACAATCAGTACGTGCTTATTCCAAACAGTTTCTTCCTACATCGGAGCTTCTTTATGTACCTATTATAGCAATAAAGTTATAACAAGACGTACACATACGTGAAGATTTGATATAACGGTTCTAACTATTTACATAGAAATATGTGGTCGTCGATTATAAAAGTGTAGACGAAATGTTAAAATGAAAATGTATTAAATATGCTGATATTAAAACAGCAAATAACTTAAAACTGTTACAGTCGTAAATAAATGTTTATAAAACTTTCAACAGTGCTCATTAAAGAAATTCAAGAATTCTGTATATTTTAAAAATTGTACCACAACAACGTTTTTCAAGGAACTTTTTTTTAAAGTTGTTTGTTTATTCATCTATATAGGTACCACACTCTGTCTAATTGTACCTTTGCTGTATTCCAACTAGTATCACGTTTATCTATCGAAAGTATAATTCGTGAATTTTCAAAACAATATGATAATAAAATTACAGTGTTATCCTGACTGTTCACTGGACGGTATTGTAGATAAAATACGGTGCCATAGTTTTTGTACATGAGAGCTTAGATAAAAACCTACGCCAAAATGAATAAACCATCGTTATTTATTATCATAATCTACTCGTTGACGCATCTTACTACCTAAACATTCGCACTTGGTGCATTGATATTACGTTAAAAAAATTGAATTATAATCATTCACTCTAAACACAAACCGTCAAATCACAATTAATAATTACTTAAATGATTCGTTATATTACGTAGAGGTACCAAGTGTACTTGCTTAGCGTCTACCGCTCGGTTTCCCAAGCTGTGCGGACACACGTTGGCTCTCATCGCCTTCATGCGCAGATGTCGAAACAAACAAACTGTTGTCTAATGGGCAGTATTCTTCTATCAAATTGACACCGTTGTAAAAGAAAACGTTCTCAAATTAAATTTGTAACGTCGTTATGACAGTTTTACATACATGTATATGATAACACTTTATATTCAATATTATGTATAATCACTTCCACTTTAAAAGTAGATCTTTACACTTGATTACGTACGCTACTATATTATTTGTTAGAAAAATACGAAATCATGTACTTTCAGTTAACATATTATATATGTTAATAAAGAACAATATGTTTTATATAAAAATACATCGCCTTCCTCGGCCATCAGCCGATAGACGCTAGTACCCATATATTTTTAAAAATCTATGATTTTTAAGGCTTCTTGCACGTATGTTGAGAAATATTTTACATAATTACACAATCATAAGTAGAATAAATCACTGCAAATGTGCTTATGTTATTTACAAGGATTATAATTTGATTTTGTACTGGTATGGCCAATATAAACAATACTTGATTAAATTTATACAACATTCAGATAAACATTTTTTAAGGAACAACTGTAATTTTTTTGATGGATTTAATTTGCGATTAACTATTCATTTTTACATTATATAATACACATAGACCAATATCAACATTCTATAAAATTTCTTTCATATCTCAATCAAGCCCAATATCTATACTTAACAAAAGAGTCGCTCACTGCAACATTCTTACTCCGTCAACAATCACTCTCGCCGCGACACATGCAAGCTATAATAGAACACAACGTTAAAGATATCAGTGAAGACAATTTAATATACATTCAATTGTAAAGTGCTTTAAAGTCTTAAAAAGAAGATAATCCGTAAATTTAATAAGTAACGCCAAAAGAAATAAAAATCGGGCATCGCCAGTTGCGTTGCGCGACCACAACATATTGTATGTACGTATGGTACTGAATACAACTAACATTTATAATTATATTACACATAATGATCATTTTAACTAACATTAAAAACGGTTTTCATCAAATTTCTTCGTTTATAATCACAGACACTTTCCTAAAATATGTATTGTAATATTTCCCTTTACTTACGCACCGGAGTTAAAGAGAACCTAGTTATATAATGTACTTACTCAATTTTGAAGTAAGACGATATAGACTGCTAAATAAATTAACCATAGCTACACAAGACTGGTGTATAATATTTGTATATTATTTTACAGACAATAGGTAGATAAATATTTGTTTTATCTGTATCGGACTAGGCACGCGCGGCTCCGCCGGCCGGCGCTCGGCGCAATAACTTACATTTGATAATCACACACCAAGTTATAAACTAAAACTAACTAATAAGTAAAGTTTGTTGCATTATATTCTATCTGATGTGGTGTCGGGAGCGCTTGGCGCTTTTGTGGTCTGTTTCTCTTCACTGAGACTTCAAGATCTGCAAACAGAAATTGTCATGCGTTAGTTTCTGTGTCAAATAAGAACGTTATTTTAACATACACCGACCCAAAGGAAACTAAGTGACCGACCCGTGATATCCGTACGCACTTTGAAATTCATTAAAATGTATTATGCATGTCCTAAATAAAGGCGGTGCATACGTCACGGTTCGGTATTCTTAGCAAGTTTTTAAAGCCAAACAAATAATTTAAGTAACTAAAACCAAAAATAAAAATACAAAATAAAAGGTGGTAAGGCAATATTAGTGAAAAAAAGAAGAAAGATGTGTTGTTTGGTTTTTTGAAGATCATGTATACCTATACAACATTATACAGGTGAGTTTTTGGGATAACACTTCAGGGCGCAATCCGAAACTAAAAATAAATGGAGAGTAGAAAGTATAAAATTTCTATGTGCCACACAAACTAGACCAGGCAGAGAGACGATGGGTTTAAAATAGCCGCTTAAAATGGAGCTTTTAAATTGCCGCTTAAAATAGCGTTTAGATTTTTTCGTGGAATGAACTTGAAAAATATAAAAAACAAACTGTAAGAAATTCAAAATTAGTCCACTGATAAACATTATGGCCTTGGAAAAATCACTCCTTAATCAGCAACAGAATTGCTTGATTTACAATAATAAAAAACAGGTTTTTTTTTGCAAGTTCCTGTTTCTTCTCTTGGTTAAATTAAAATAAACATTTTGTTTTCTGTCGAAATCATCACTCTTTTGCCCACTCTATTTCGGATTTCACTTTGAAATACCATAATGAAAAACTCACCCTGCATAGTCGATGTGCTATGACAACATTTTTTGTGGTATAATTATTACGAAATGCGCGTGAGATTAGTATTCTCGTCACGTTGCTTAGAATTTGAGTTTATCAATTAATTAGTTACAAATCCTATAATTTATTATCAACACTTCCACATAATAATTTTACGAATCTACTTTAATTTACAGATTTTAATTTTAAGTTTAGTACGATAAAATATTAAATACCAATATGCAAACGGTGCTTAGTTGCATTAAGTATTCCTAAAAAAATGCATAAGATTTTTACTTATGAACTGTTAGCAATACAAACGCAACAGTGCCCACGGTGCGACTTTGCATGGTTTTAAGACCCACCAATGATTTGTTAATCTATCCTAGCAGCCCACAACTTGGTTACGTAACCTGGACGGTCAGTGATGACGTCATTTATTATGTATGACATAAACACGTTAATCAATACGCACTCCGAATAGTGAAGTAGCGTAAATCTCTTTTCGTATTGGGTGCCCCAACATAATCGCGCGCGCTTTGTACACAATTATGTACTTTTTCCAGCCTGAATTGAAATCTGACTAAAATCCGTATAAAACAGACATAATTTTATCATACACTAGTTAATTTAAAATTTCTTTTAAAAATATGCCAATTCGCGTAATAAACAACATAAAAATATTATATATTTGGTTTATTGTTGGTATTAATGTAATAGTGCCTGTAACCATACCATAGACTAAAAGTAAAATTACAATAACTTGCTGTGAAAAATGTGCCAAAATCATAAATTAGAATAATATTATTTTAAAATGTGCAAGTAGGAAGTGCGAGGATGGTCTCGGTGTGTACGTTTATTACGAGAATGCTTACTCTATATTGGCGATTGTTGCTCAATCGCGTCGCTAGGCAGGAATCCGCACCTGATACACACAGAGCAATTTCTTATAGTGTACACATTTATCTTTATCTACAAAGCTTTACATGGCTTTACAATGCCTGACGTAAAACCTTTTTGAAACTATTAGATAAACTATAAGATATCTTCCGGTGTTCACAAGTTAGCGTTATCAAATAATATCTAGGCTATTATAACTTAGTCTTTTTAGCATGTAACTATGGTCTTCCATAGCAGATTGTCTGCTACGGGGGCTGACTTTTAAGTCGTGTCGTTTGGAAACCTCCCGCAATTATAAAAAAAAAAAAACATATGGCTTTTTCATCTTTTGAATTCAGAATTCGAAAACAAAGGAATGTTTTTTGATCGGTTAGTTTTATTGTAGCGTCTATTCCAAGGTGACAAGCCGGTTGTAAAAATGGAAATATCAAAGGAAAATATGCGTGCGATAATTTTCTACAACTTTCAAAGAAAAAAAAACGCGACTTCAGTGCTTTAAGGAGATCACTTCTGTGTTTAATGATGCAGCACTATGAATTAGGACTTATTATCACTTAGGATTTTAGAACGCTGGCATTTAGAGTTTCAACGTGGGCACTCTAGCTTCAGTGACAAGCCACGTGAAGGTCGTCCAAAAACCGCCATGACGCAAGAGAATATCGACGCCGTGCGGCAGCTAATCGTCGAGGATCGTCATGTGACATAGAGGCAGCCGTGGGCATTTCAGGGACTACTATCCAAAAAATCCTGCACGAAGAACTCGGTGTAAGAAAGTCGATCTTTCGTTGGACCACATTTGCTTAGCGACGACCAAAAACCAGCCCGTGTTAGATGGTGTCGCAAAACTCTGCAGCGATTCAACCGAGGAGAGTCAAAACACGTTTATGATATGGTTAGTGGTGACGAGTCTTTATGCTTACGATCCAGATTCCAAGCAGCAGTCAACTGTCTGTGTCTTCCAAGATGAGCCAACCGACCAAAGTCATACGCTCACGGAGCACTTAAAAAAAATGGTTGCTTCGTTTGTGGCAAAGGGTGGTCACGTCGCCACTATTGTACTAGAAGATCGCAAGACGGTTAATGCTGACTGGTATACCACTGTTTGTTTGCCACAAGTCATCACAGAGTTTCGAAAAAGCAACTCAAGACGTTGTATGATACTGCTGCACTATGACAATGCAAGTTCGCACACCGCCCGCGATACAAAGATGTTTTTGAGCACCCAAAATGTCGAAATTTTAGATCACCCGCCTTACAGCCCTGACTTGAGCTCTAAAGATTTTTTTACGTTCCCCAAAATTAAGCAGTCTTCGTGGTCAACGTTTCAGCTCACCCGAAGAAGCTGTTGACGCATACAAATCGGCCATTTTGACTACCCCCACTTAGGAGTGGAATAAATGTTTTAAAAACTGGTTCGAACGCATGCAAAAGTGTATTAAATATCGCGGAGAATTCTTTGAAAAACAATAAATGGTAATAATCTATTAGATTGTCTATACTTATTTCAAACGACACAACATAAAAGGCAGCCCTCGTAAGAGACCATCCTCATTTTGATCAGCACAATGAAATCAATAGGTAACTTAAACTTGGTTTGTAAACCAAAATTGTATATACATATTTTAAACGACTTCTAAAAAAAGAGGAGGTTCTAGGTTCGTCTGTATGTATGTTCATCGATATTTTCATCAATTGTGGACCGATTTTGAAAATATTTTTTTTTTATAATGTTTTTAGTATTCACATAATAATGCATTTAAACATTAAGAGTTCCTTCACTCAACTTTAATTTTCACGCGATGGCATACTCATGTATTATTTATAATTCACTAGGTTAGGTACGGTTTTAAAGCCGCTTGAAGAATATTTTATTTCTATATCGTTTGTGGTTTATTAGCCGTACCTACTTTTGACTAACCGAATTGCTTTAACAATCACTAACAATAGAGTTACCAATTCTCAGCGTTGAATCAGTGGAGCTTCTCTAAGCACCTTAATTATGTTTTTCAATTACTATTTTTTAATAATTTGTCTAGTTCGTAATAATTAGTTACGCTTGACAACAATAATGAAACTGTAGCATCAAATGTATAGTATAAAAATGCTTCATTACTCGTCTTTGGCCATCATAATTGGGCGTCTTCGAATTCAAGCGTATAAACGATACTCTTAAGTGGTGGTTGATTGGTTTCATATGCTATAAGTGGTACATGGAGTCGTAAGACTAGTATTTGTTCATATTATGAAGAGGTTTGATGTATTTAAACAATCGAGTAGCTGTCTCTTCCTAAAAGCGTAGTTTTTCTTTACTTGTAGATGTGTACTGAAAACATTTGACTTATTTCTAGTATTAAATTTCGGATTTGATTTGCATTTGGACACCAAGCATTAGTAGGATTCTTCGGACCTACTCATAAGTGTTAATTGTGAACTAAACATATTTTTTCCGAGTACCTAAGTTGCTCTCCAAAAAAGTTAGGTGCAAGTTTAAGAGCGTTTACGCCGCGCCGTACGGAATTAAATACAAACTTTCACGCCCTTATTTTTTGAAATGAATGAACCGATTTTACTGAAACTCATACGCATAAGCAGAATACACAGGTCTAAAAGGTTAGTTAAGAACATTTTCGAAAAATAGTGTTATAGTTAAATTAGACGGATTTTAAAGTTTCCATAGAAACAGATTTCCAGTTATCTTTTTTTACGTAAGACATTTCGAAAATATTCAATAACTTTTAAACCTTTGTTTCCTGCTTATGCGTATGAAGTTTTATTAAAATTAATTCATTAATTTAGAAAAACAAGGGCTTGCAAGTTTGTATGAAATGCCGTACGGCGTAAACGCTCTTAAGGCGATGGGCACACTGCTGCGTTTCACGCAGCGGTGTGCGGGATACGGAGCCAAATTCCACGCGCGTGTGTGCGTTTTTATTGAATTTGAATGTAAAAAATGTGTGGGCTTGCCCTTAAATAACTTCCTAAAGTAACCTTTATGGATAGAATACACAAAAGCTGTTTCCAATTCGAGTATTAAGGGAATATTTGATACATTCATATATTTCAACAAGAAAATATATAAAAATACAGGTTAAATTAACGTAAACGGATATAACTTAAATATACATACTCTTAACTACTTACTAAATTCTAACAAGTCTAAATGACTGAACTTCTAATGAATCGCCAGTAACAACCAAAATTTACTACGACTAACAAGAATGTTATTATTTATATCCTACTAATTTAATAAAACAGTTTGTGCCTAGCGCTTTATTAAATTAGTAGTGTTAGCTACTTCATACGTTGTCTCTTCCAGCCTTTGTTTTCATTATGTACACTATAATTGTACAATTTTCTACAACTAAAGGTAAACCTGAGTCAAACATCTAATATTTTTAACAAAATAAGCTGTAATTTCAGTAAAATCGTATTTTACGGTGAATTTTTATAATTAAAAATGAAATGATGTTCGTTGGTAAGCGCTTCACTTGAGAACAACGGCTGGACCGCTTCGGCTATTGTTTACTTAAAAATGTTCGTAATAGTCCGAATTAGGTTTTTATGGAAAGTTTTCCGGATTTTTTTTAATTCGAGATAAACTGTTTGTTGTTTTTTGCTGTCTGTTGTTTTTTTCTCTATGGGATTTTTATTTGAATTATTGAAATTCGGATACGACAACATCTGTCGGGTCAGCGAGTTACTATTTACTTAAGAAGATTTCTACTATAAAGATTATGACTATGACCATGACTATAAATTGTGATAAACTACAAAAGCGTGGTGCAAATATAAATAATGGAGCAGAGTTGCCAAGTAATTGTAATATACATTAATTATTATTATTTTAATATAGAATTGTCAACATTACATCATAATGAAATTCTCTTCTAAATCGACAGCTCTAATCCAGTAATTGATATATACAAAAGATATTGATTACTATTAAAGCTAATATTGTTGGTACTAGGTAAAATACACGTGACTTTCGGTGCCCATTTCTAAAGTATACTGCCAGTAAAAGTTTGTAAGGATTTAAAAAAGTTATGTAATGACTAAAATATAGTCTCGAGTAGTAAATCCAATAAAAAAACGATATGTATTTGTTTCGATTGGTTTTAACCACGTCTATTCAGAAGTTTAATGTAGAAATGTGATGTGAATCTGCGTTAACCAATTAGGCTGACGTCTATTGTACTTAAATGATAGAGATAGTTTTTTACAATAAACATATTAATTATAATATTTTAATGAATCGTGCAATGCGCACGTGTTTTTAAAATATTCGTTATTTATTTTCAGAACCTTGGTGGTAATATGTTAAACCTTATCTTTGTGTATTTAATAAATATGTAGAGCACATAGAGACTCGATATTTCCAAGATAAAGCAGTTACCAACATTATTAGCTAATCCTTCTATGAGGCACTAGTGTATTGCATAAATATATGGTATATAAATAATATAAATATATTAAAGTTTGATATGATATAGAATAACATACAATCGGTCAAGTGTCGACGTGTGCTCGGCATTCCGGTTAACCATTTCACCTCCGTTCGGCCTAGAACGAGATATATGTTGCATTTCTCATTTGCTAACTTGAAGAGTCTCCTTGAAAGATATGGTCCCCATTTGGAAAGTATATTGAAAATGTAACCGAAATAACTTGATTTGTAGAAAATTAAGGGCAAAACGAATAGCAGGTTAGGAAGTATTTCGTTCAGAGATAAAATGTAAATGAATAAAGACCACGTCACTGTGCGATGAATTCGGACGAATACAATGTATGTAAGTGATTGAAAGAGACACTCACTTGCGCTTCGCATGCAGCATCTCCATGAGAAGGGTCTGTGTGGGTGCTTGGCCGGCACAGTGCCGCTGGTATAGATGCTCCTCTCCTCGAGCCGCTAGAGCGTGGATCTCAGGTACAACCATTACTAGTTTGCCGAATTTGTCCTGAAATTTTATAACATTGAACTTAATAAAGGACTGTATGTTCGTAGAATTCTTTCGACCATGCCTAATCGAAATTGGCTTGATGATGAATTAAAATATAAAGGCTAGAAAATTTAAACTATTGAAGTTCAAAATGTCTAATTGGCGAGATGAAAAGTTCTGTCCATCAATAAGCCTTTAGCAGTCTCATTTAGATCGATGTAGTTGTACTCTGTAGGAAGACTTTACGCTCGACAAAGTGTGATGATAGTCGACAGGACGATGCAGTAGTAGAATTAGTCTCCTTTAATCTCGGAAACTGGTCTACTAACCTGTATCGTAGGATAACAGGACAGCGTGTAGTCGAGAAGTGCAGCTTGAACTGTCTGATAACCATCTCGGACGCACTTCACATTTACGATGCCTCTCACTTCTGAAACGTCAAGAAAAACCTTCAAGAAAAAAACAACATTGTGTAGTGATTGATGTACAAAATCGTGTCATTACACAACCTTAAGGAATTATAAGAATTACATTAAAAAAAAATTAAAACATTAACAAGTTAATCATTCGCATTGGGGCATCCGTAAAGATTCATTACTAAGGCACACAATAAATAAAACTAAAGTAAATAAAAGATATTTCATTGATAAAATACTAACCAGGGTTTAATAGAAGCAGAAATTTGACGCATATGTAGTCTGGGACATCGAATTTGAGCTCTGCCAGTTTATTTTGGAGCTCGTTGAAGTGATCAGCCAACGAGGGGACGCCTAGGAGGCCCAGGCAAAGAAGGTCGAACTTCTGGCCGTTGTGAAGAGTAGTCTCGTCAGGCAAACCATTGTGCATCCTCTGGTGAAGATGATCCAACACCAACATGTCGGACCATGAATGCTGCAATAGCTTCATCTGATCATCAACCTGAAACAAGTCAAAACCGCATTGCTACACATGCAGGGCGAAGTAACCAACTATTCGCAATCGTTTGCGATGTAGGTCTCGATTTGAAATTTGTCGTCACTAATGATATATTACAAAGATAGAATATTAAAAGTTTAGCAAATGCGATGATAATAAATACTATAAATAGTAATATAGAAGCAGTTCCAATAATTCGCTTCATGTAGGTTAGTTTAACGCTGAGCATGGTTTATAGAACAATATAATAGTAACTGCCCCTGTATTACAGTAACATTAGTGTTGTAAAAAGTAGAATTTGTTGTAGTATAAAATATTAGTGACGGCAAAAATTGGACGCAGATAGGAGTTACGATATGTCTGTGGTACATTGTTCTTGTTCTACTTCTTTACTTAAACTTTTAAACTCTACTTTTACATGCCGTCTTTTTTATTCCACATTCTAACGATAAGAAACTTGATGTGAAAAATGTTTTGCTTTTGTTAGGGCGTCATTCTCAGTATCAAAACTAATTTAGGTATCGTATGTAATCAAAATATTATCTGACAGTCGCAACCGACGACGTCGTTCTGTGACCTACATTTTATTGAGTTGCATTAGAAAACACGGGGCGGAGCTCGAGCGCGTTAAATTTGCCGTTTACGAAATGTTACAAGTTACAACTGAATTTTAGAGCTCGAAGGCATTGCCACACCGCATGCTGCTTGCTCAACACGATGGATCGAGATCGAAACGATGAAATACAATTAGCACTGAATAAAACATTATTTATTTGGCCAAATCATGGCATTGACATTTACCTATAATCTAATTAATATTATGAAATGACCGTTTTAATAAGTACAATGTTTATACTCGTCATAATTAACATAATTATCGTATTTTTTGTTGTATTTGCAAAGGAAAACGTATTTTTATTCTAGCCCTAACTTTTAAATTCTATGAACCCTACGAAGAAGTTTGAACCCTAGGAATACGACATAATGCGCCAACAATCTCAGTGGACGCGTGTGTATTAAATATACGTTTCTATTTTCATTGTTGTAGAGCAGAGAATTGCGGAGTGGTAGTGAGTCATTTGCCGTTTCGAATCTAGTACAGCAAACACTCCCTTTGGGCGGCCATCTTGAACTGAGTTGTTGGTAATCGGTAGTGCGCGAAGTGGGTCAAAGTCGTCTTGAATTGCCGCGTGCCCAAAACTTTTGATACCAATGTCGGGAGTCTTATTGGATCTACGGCTTATAGTTACAGATAAATTCGTAACGTTATAGGTAATGGATGGTGGACTGTAAACTATTTATGTAGTGTATTTTACATTATGTAGATCTACTTAATTTTATAGTGAGCAAACCACTTGTATGATTACATTCCAATATAACACTGCTGATAATACCTATACAGTACACATTCGACAGCAGTTAATTACAGCGCTTCATGAGTTTGGTAGTCAGTGCGGAAGTTTTTATTTTTTTACTTTATTTCTGTCAATTCAAACCGTTTTATGAAAATTTTTGACACATGTATATAACAATAGTTGCATTTTTTTTAGAACCTATCTTTGTTAAACAATTTACTTATCTAATAAAAAATATTTTATTTAGATTATACTAAATCGTTGCACAAGTAAACAAAATGCCGAACATTTACCCGGTGAGGTACCGGTGAACCGGGGTTACTTTGAACAGCCGGGTGACTTTGATTGAAACTTTTATTTCATATAAAATCGCGAAGTACGTAAAACGAAACACAATTTGTTTTTTTTTTCTTCTCTAACATCATTGATGAACTGTTGAATCCTTTCTAGACGACACGCTGGGAATTCACCAACTATTTTAAGCACCGTAATCTTAAGCATTCTTTTTAGGTTTCATTTGTCTTTTACTAGATCAAAGTTACCCCATACGCAACGTGCCCTATTTTCTTGCGTAATTCCAAAGCTATCAAAGTAACCCCATTCTCATTATAACTTTGATTAGACAGTTTTTATTTTTTTTCTCAGAATCAAACCATATTTTTTCACATATTATTACAGAAATCGCGAGTTTAAAAAGAATCGATTACTAGACCGATTATATATTTTTTTTACAACCAGAGATATAAAAGATATGGCCCTTGAAAGTTCAATATTGATCAAAGTAACCGCGGTTTACGGTACTAGTTATCGTTTTTGACAGTTTCAAAACCAAGACTTGGCTAATGTCTAGACCGTAGAAGATCGAATCGTAATGAAAGTGAAAGGCTAATCGTATTTTTACAAAGTTAATGTCTCTACAAAATCATTTCAAAGTGAACTATTTAAAATATTATCGTAAATCTAATTTCGTTTAAAATCTAATTTGAGTTGGTTACTTCATTGTCGACCCGTAACTGTTATAACTGTGGTAAACCATGCATATCATTTTTTATTATTCAAGTAGATATGACATTAAACCGATAACCTAAAAATATCTACGAGTTCGATATCACTATGAAAATACGCGGCAGCTCAAGTTCATCGCGCTGTTATGTGACTAATCGCAATTAGTATTACGTAAGAGAAAGCGAAGAAAGGCCACAGAACTTGTTACGTCTCCGTTACGGCGGTTACGCGTCGCGGTAAAAAGTGCTTTCTCGCGGCAACTCGGCCACGGGCAGTGTGTCAAGTGCGGCGGCGAAAGTGCAGCGTTGCCGCCCCGCGTGCCCGCACCGTTACATCACATCCGTCTGGGGAAAGTTTATGTCATCAACATCTCTCCCGCCCGGTCATACTCCGTACACGCACCCTTAGCGCGTCTACAGCATCGCATGTGTTCTTAAAAACTGTTGTTTTATGAGCAGAAGCCAAAAATATAAATGTACCATACGTTGACCTATTTTCTAATAAATTGAATAATACAAAGAGTCATTTAAAATGCTATGATTTCCGTAAACACTATGTCTACAGTGAAATTATCTACGTTCACCACCTAATTCCGAGAATGGGTCGCAAATAATGTCTGCTTCATTTTAGCACAAACAAAAATTGCTAGTAGTGAAGTAGAGGCTGTCTGTGGGAGTGAGACGAAGCGACGAGCGCAGAGTGGCAACGTCGCTCGCCCACATGACCGACTGCGGCTCTTGCGTAAGCGTACGTCGACCACGGTGCGGCGGCGGGCGCCGCCGCCGTCACCGGCTTGCTCCCGCTTCTCGCCGATTGACTCCTGCTGATTGTTTGAACTCCAGCTCGACACGCGTTATTAGACATCTCACGGTGTAACATTCCTTTTTGATTTGTATCGCAACAACCACATTTGTCTGACTAGTACTAACCGTCCGGGATTTTACTGAAAGATCCTGATTACACGACTTTGCAAGCAAAATATTATCATAAGCAACTTTTTAATATTTTACTATTTTGGTCCTTTAACCCGGGTAACTATATTACTTTTGTATTTCATAATAATTTGTGTAAGTATATTATTTTAGTAAATTTGTGGGATGGAAGTGCGACCGCAGTGGCAGGCGGCACGCTTGTCGTAGGAACTTGACCCAGTTGGGGCGGCGCGGCGCGGGCGGCGCGGCGTATCGATTGCGAGAGGCACCGCGTCGCCCGCTGCGTCACACGCGCCCCTTACACGCACACAACCACATCGTAACTATTCACTATCTGTTAGTACGCAAATCACTATAACCATTCGCAATGCGTTACAATCAACTGTCTAATGAATAATACACAATGCAGCAGCGCAATGGCGTCGCATTCGCAAGCAAATTTGGTGTACACCAGGATAGGGTTGAAGGATTTGGGACAGGATTTTCATACTTAGCTATTAATTCACCTTTAAATACTTAAAGAACACGGTGTTTCTCGCCCAATCCACTTGTGAAAATAAGTTTTGGTCCAATACTTTGCACATTAACTCAAAGAGATCGACCTCACACTGATTGTAAGTCTGACTCTGCAAGAGCCCAAATAGCGAATTCTGCCACTCGCGATCATCAATAGTTTGTACGAATTCGCGTATCATGGGTGAGACTCGTAGGGTTTCAGTGCTTGTGGGTTCGGCGGTGCTCGATGGCGTGGCGGCTGCTGTGGCTGGTGCGTCAAACGCGAACGCGTCCGGCGACGCTGAATGCGGCGAATGTGCTTCCCACTTATCGTGGGCGGGCGGCGGCGGTGGCTGAGGTGGCTGCGGCTGCGCAGCCAGCAAGGCCGGCCCAGGTGATGACTCTGGTGATGACGTGAGAGACGACACTTGTGGGATCTGTATCTCTTGCTTCACTGGTACTGCGGCGTAAGGAGAACCAAAGCCAAGTACCAGACCACTATCACCTAGAGAGCCACGCAATGTCTGCACAGCGATTTGTCTTTGTCGCATCATCTGCAGTTTACGGGCGCGATCTCGTTTGTACATAGGCCCAAATTTGTTACGCCCGCCACGCATGCGGTCAGCTCGCACGGCTGAAACAAAAATAAATTTAATTAAATATAGTGATGTTAGATTACTTGGATTAGACTCATTTAATTCAGGGTTGTAGTCAATAAATGACTGTAGTTAGTCATTTGAATGCTGCAGTAATATGAAGCTAACAGAAAAAAATGCAGGGTTTGCAATTGCCATGTCAACTTAAAGTTAACCTCATTCAAAAGATTACATCATTATGTCCACCCAGTAAGGGTAGATAGTCTCAAAGGACTGAATCACGCACCTATGTATAGCAATATACCAAGTTTCATGCCTCTAACTTAAATCAAAAAGAAATAGTTACCTATCCTCTAAAAACCATAACCCTTAATTACGGTCTTAATAAGTATTCTTTATAAGCTTCGATCCATATTCATTTACGAGTATCGGATTTACGGTATTTAAGCTCAAAATTATACTATGTATCCCCAGAGAGAACACAAGAACTCAGCGACAGATGTTCGTACAAACTTACAACCCCTAATTACTCCTTTAGGGGAGGGGAGGGGCCCTTGGCTAAATAATAACAGCCGCACAGGTCGATCGATCAGGTTAAGCTACGCTTGCCGATGTTGGTCTGTGGATGGGTGACCATCTTTACATACCGTGACCCCTCCGTGCATCGGAAAGCACGTTAAGCCGTTGGTCCCGGTTTTCATTCGTGGATCTTTGACAGTCGTTACGGGTAGTCCGAAGCGCGAAAGTCTGACAACCAGTCTTACTAAGGGGTATCGTATTACCCAGTAACTGGGTTGTGGAGGTCAGATAGGCAGTCACTCCATGTAAAATACTGGTATTCAGCTGCATCCGGTTAGACTGGGAAAGACTAGGCACATGATGAGGGGAGGAATATCCAAAGATCCTTTCTAAATGGGTATTTACAATTTTATGGCATCAAAGCTCTAGTGATCTAGATCTAGTGTCCTAATAATTATAATTTATGATTAAATAATTATAGTTAGGGATTTACATATTTTATTATAATTACATGCGTTATTGCCTGCTAGTTCAAAAGTTAATGATTATTGTGTTTATGTTTTGCCGTGTGATATTCTTACATCATAGTTTACTACTGCAAGTAATTGTTTGGCATTCAATAAAATATTTAATAACTTGGGCTTGAAATTTAGGACGGTGGCCTCATAACATAACGCACGTGGAGTCGACCGCTCTTTATGATTCTGGCTGAATTCCAAATTCCGAACGGCGCTCCTCGCGATTCGCGATACCAGCAATTTATGTTTGTTCCGATTCTTTGTAAGTACACGAAACTGACTGACATCTTTGTATTCACTGTTACTTTAACAGCAACTAAACTAATTTAAATAATAAATTGTTTTATAAAAGTTCATAGCATATGCATAAAATGTGTTCAAGTATGGGGGTTTACTGCATCAAGGCATAAAGATAATATCAATAACGTTCTGTAAGTATAGGAACAGCATCCCTTACATATTCGCTTTCTTGCAAAGTTATTGCATTCCAGAAATTAATTGAACAATCCTGTCATTGTGCTATATTTGCCTCTGTCCCTATTAATAATAAATATGAAATACATACATAAAAGCAGCCTAATTAAATGACAATCAGTTGACGTGAATATTGTGAAAAATTATGGGCTAATGGCATTAGTCCTTTGTTTTTGTGTCAGTATCGAATCCTATGTACTTATAGTAATCGTATGTACACAAAATATAATTCAATGGAAAATAATTCAAGCAGGTCAAGATAAAAGTTTTTATTAAGGTCAACATATAGATAAAAATGGATAAGTAATTATTTAGGTCCTGATTTTGATTTAGGTAAAGACAGCCGAGAACGATACCGTTTTAAAAATATGGGTCCGAATGGTTGTGCTAATAGCTATACTTAGAGCTCAGAGTTTATATTTTCCTATTCAGTTTTGGGCTTAAATGTTCCTTATGTTACTTCAATCCCCTGGGGTCTGTATTCGCTCGCTTTATACCGGGTAAACGGAACAGGGTGCTTACTTTCGAATATAATTCCGATAGATCGACATTGGAATTGTCAGTCAAACGTCTGGGATTGGCAGGACTCATGAGTCTAGCCAATCCCTGACATTTAACTCGACCAACTGACGTTTGACCAATGTCGATCTATCGGAATTATATTCGAGAGTTAGTACCCAGCACCTGGTAGGTCGTACTAAACGGATCCTGGCCAACAGACCAAATCTGATTTAATGTGGATAATTCAACTATATCCACTTTGTTGTCAAGATGTTGAATTGTGTTACTCTTTCATTTAGATACCCTGTCGTGTTTTCCTTAAATGCTTGCGCAGAATTCATTTTATGTAAATGAATTTGTAACAATCATTACAACGAAAATGTCGTTAGGAAAGTTTTGAGTATGAATGTGGATGGCTATACGAGTAGGGGAAGACCAAAGAAACGATGGATGGACTGTGTGAAAAATGAAATGGCTAGAAAGGGAGTGACTACTGAGATGACGACTAAAAGAGAAGTGTGAAGGAAAAAGTTATGTTGCGCCGACCCCAAATAAATTGACATAAAGGCAGGAGAAAACAAACTAATCAAAAGATGAACCATCAAAAAGCTAAGCTTCAACTCTTGATTAGTGTATTGTAGAATAGTTACTAGAATTTTACCAATGTCCCGATGCACAGTTTATGGTGCAATCTCAATAAAATTACACTTTACGCCCTACATTGACAGGTTGAGGGATAGGTTTGTATAAAACCTTGCTTGCATGTGTGCTAACAAGTATATAAGTAAGGATAATACTTTAGATATGTACGGCAATACTATTTAGTTTAAATCACGCACACATTGGTAACTGTCATTATTATTGTGTGCGTATACGTGTTATACATGCACGGTTATTGAAGGAAATTGACCCAGCATTTATGACTAGTTTAATACAGTTCCCATAGCTGATTGGTGTAAACGCCTGCGATAGCTGCTGATGTATGCTCGACGGCGTGAGTTAGATCCCAGCTGAGGAACTTTGATTTGCTTTTTTTACTTTTTGTTTTTTATTAAATTAATTTTGTGGCCAATAAAATCATTCAAGCAAAAGAATAGAAAGGTAATTAAAAAAAAACATTAAAATAATTTTATTTTTTTAATTAAATAAACATAAATTTTTATTTGGTATTGGTTGGAATTTGCGAGCATATCGCTTGCTAGCAGATGATCCCTCTCGTTTCTTCCAATATGTTCCTTCCTTACAATGGTTGTTTTATGGTTCAATTTGGTGTGGACTGTATGTTAGCAAAAAAACGTGTGTGGCAGATACAATGATTTAATGCAAACTCGTTTTAAACATATTCTATTAGCTATTCATACTAGACGTTCGAATGACTGCAAACACTGTTGTTTACCAGTTTTTTTTTTGACATACACATAGTTTTTTTTTTGGTAAAGGATGGACGTATATAATTTGTCAAAGTAGAATTAAATCAAAGTAAAATTAGAGGTGAAGTGAATCAACATATTAGATAGTAAGAAATGATGACAACTTCTAACCGCATAACAATAACATCACTTCACCAGACTTTCATTAATACGAGTTGTTGTTTTTTTTGTCGCAAAAAATCACCACATTGTTCTCCTAATCAGAATTGTTGTATGACCTAGTAAACTGTATTCGGTTTTGTCGGTGCGCAGTGGACAGCAAAATCTTTCGCGCTGGTTACTGCAACGTAAACCAGCTGAATGAAGGTGATTTCTCAGTTTGTAAGCAAACATTGTGTGCAGTTGCTGTTACGCGGGTGGACAAGAAGGGATCAGCCTTGTGCCTTCCCAAGATGTCGTGGTGTCGAGCCGATGAATTTGCCTTTGGTTTAGGCCTCCAGAATCCGTATCGGCGAACCCATAACTGCACGGTTCTCCTCTGTGGATAAAAAACAAAGCAGTATTTAAAATACTTATAGTAATAGCTATATAATAAATAAATATATAGACTATATTTATATACTATATATACGCTATGTATATAATATACTTTATATAATTAATATTAGATACATATATAGGTATACAATACATAAAATGTAAACAAGTTAAAATGTTTATAGATACCTAATAATATGTTTTATATAATTATACAATTACATTAGTAAATATAATAATCTATTTTTATTTACGTTATTCAAAGGTTTTTTTTAATTTGTCTAAAGGCCCGTGCCGTAAAATTAACTTGGTCTAGCCGATTTTTGTCCCACTAGGACAAAAATCGGCTAGACCAAAGTTAATTATTTTTATCATAATCATCTTCATCTTATGATATAAAAAGAAACTATAATACATTTACGATAATATAACTATGGTAGATATTTCACTTAAGTTACTTTGTTCCTAGGTAAACGCTGAAGGGTGAGATGAGTTATTTTAGTTGGAGTAGGTAGGTATAATATCAACGTAATATAAAACTGTTACTCACCGATATCATTAAGCGCCTTGCATTTTCAGTTATAGCTTATAGATATGTTTTGCTCGTTCAGAACAACGATTTCTGCCTTTTCAAACGATGAATGTTATGCCACACGCACACTAATAAAAACAGAGCACGCTCGTTTGCATAACTATAACTTCACCCACACATATAAAAAGTAAACTACTTAATTAAATGGTTGGACTGTACACACTTATCTCCCGCCGGTAGCTCTGCGAGGTTTACTATAGTTCCACTCTTACTGATCATAGCGTGATGTAGCTAAAATAGCTTCTTATAGTAATGTACTAAGTAATTTATTTATCCATTTATTTATTTCAGGCATCAAGGCCCATATAAACACATACAATACAATATTAATATAATAGTAATAATCTTAAGTTATACTCTTAAAGTAATGGAATATATTTTAGTAGGTTTTTTACTCACATTAACGCGGGTAAAACCGCGGGGCACTGCTAGTGACAGATAAGTTAGAAAATAAATAAATAATAATAATTTTACTTTTAAGTAAAAACTGGAATATTTGATTGTAACAAATAGGTAATTGTTTTGTTGTAAATATTGCACTAGAATTTGACCAAGGTTTTGAGATGTTTTCCCTTTGACACTACACCCGTAGCTCAAATCAATAAGCCAGGCCATTAATTACACTTACACGTATTAGTCCATTTCTTGAAAATTACTAGATCGATTTTGATAAAACTTGCAGTTGCACAAGTTGAAGTAAATGTAAGCATGTAAAGTAATGTAATAAAAATTTGTTTGGAAGCCCTAACAGATTGTCATATGTGAATATAATGGAGTTCCTATAATATTACATACATACGTGTCGAATTGATAACCTCCTTTTTTTTGAAGTCAGTAAAAAGGCTGAAATGTGTGTGATGACCTTAAACGGCCGTAAAAATTTTATGAAAATATGACTGCAAATAAAAAAATAATGAGGGAAAAAAATCAGTCGGCCGTTTGTATCGTGTGTGACTGCTACTGTTTATGTATTCGCACTCTGGACTTCGATTATTCTTGTTGACTCCGGCTATTTCTTGGATTTTGTTACCTGCTTCGTTTGAATAGTAAAAGAGGTTTTAGGTTAGCTGGCAAGCGATTTACATTTTCCGCGTAAGAAGTAAAGTTATTCTAGCTGACTGTACCATATTTCCCAAATCTGTGACTGCTGTTAGCAATTACTCAAGAAATCAATGACAGTCTCCTAAGAACATTTTTATGTAGCTGCAACGGTTAAGGTAGCTTCCCTTAGGTTAGATAGCTTCCCTTAGTTACCCTTAAGGTAGCTTGCCTCGTCTCAACTTCTACCCTGTATTACTCCGATCGGACAAGGAATCAAGACAAAGGCCATTCCATTGGGATTCTTTTACTAAATTTTAATGACTTCTAATGATATATCATTTATTCCTATTGGAGTGGATGTATCAGCTTCCATACATTTCGTGGCATCATCCTTTATTTCCAATAAGTAAGTTTTATTGTTTATGAATAATAGTGGCACTAATTAATAATCGTGAACTTATAATATTGAAATCTGCAAATATATGTATACTTAACACTAAACCTGGAACGGAAAGGGGCTTTCAGTAAGTCGCCGGTCCGTCCAACTCACGAGTTAAAAATAACAACCAGTTTTTATTGTAGCCAACGCGCCACTGAGCGATAAAGACAGACTTACAGGGTTTCGTAAAGGGTTCAAAAGAGACGGCGAGTGTAACGAATTTAAGCATTGCTGTGTGCAATTCCATCAGTTTCGTATTGCAGACCGGGTCGTTTCACGAAAGGATTGTATGCGTTCGTTTATAACGAGTAAAGCAGGAGTCTATTATTAGTGAAATTCACTTTACATTTTGAGCAAAATAATAATGCCTGAATCTTATGTTGCTTAACGACTTGAAGGTTAAATATTTATATACAATGACTAGAACAAAGGCCCTTAGCCTCATGTCCGATCACTAGTACGGCAATTCTCTGCTACACTCCCGATTTAACTTTATGGAGTACCATAGCGTCATCAATAAACAGCAGTACAACTATTTCTTACCGTACAATGCCAAATGGGAATAGCGTTTTTGTGATAGCTTTTAATGGATACTGAAAAAAGTATCCAACGTAGTGGAAAAATAGTCACGCTAACAGAAAAATATGCTATAAGAATTGAATTCTAGGCTGAGAATGATTATCACACTTTCGGGTTTCTTATTGCGCTTCACGCTTGTGCATAATGCATTTTAGCAGAAGGCTTCAAGTACTCACAGGGGCTTTATTTATTATTTTCTATTTACTATCTGCTCTGTAGGCGTCAAGCTGTATCGGTCAATTCCAGAATTGTAGGTGTTGGCATTTCCTCTACTTCCGTCAAGTCTAGAAGATTTTTCTATAGTATCCACAAGGTTTTGTAGTAATGTATTGGGGTTAAGGTTGATGTTGTTACTTACTTGTTTTTATTCTACCGTTGCAGTACTGAACGTTGCCTTGAAAAGCTCCCAGTATTCTAGTTTCAAACGAAACTTCCATTTTCCTGTAATTCAGTACTCCAGGAGCTCAAACTTTTATAAAAGCGTCGTATGTATTATCCAAATAAAACCTTAATTAGTTAAAGTTTAATTCGACTTGGATTTACCTTTTTCAACTCTTATATATTGATGCCACAACTAATAAAAAAAAATGCTTATTGATCTACGGAGTACTTTTCACGAAAAATCTATAAGTAATGCGCTTTCACGATAATGATATTGAGTCCTCAAGATATACATGCCGTGCGAGTCATCAATCATTCATTAGGTCCTCGACATAGCGTTGAAGTTTGATCGAAATTCTCGTCATTCTTCGCCAGAAGTGTTTGTCTCGTCTGTCTATAGGAGATCGTCGAGACATTCCCTCGTGCCTCCTTCAGGTTGTTGTTTGCGACAGACATATTAAGGATCTTCCGCGCTTTTTCATGTCCTGGTAGTGAATAAATACATATCTGACGGATTGATGGAGCCTTTTGGCAAATACGACGAAATTTAATTAATTCGCAAAAGTACCCAAAACTGGTTACAACTTTGCATTTATCTCTAAATCAACGAACCGAGTAGCTTTGATTGCTATTTGAAGCTGACCCTTTTGAGAAGATTTGTCGGTATTCAAAAGTAAGATTGTATTCAAAACTTGGAATAATAGTAATGATTAAAAATTAAGTAGCAAAATTAAAACATCGTCGGAGTACACCGTAAACAAAGTTGATTATTTCAAAATTTTACTATGAAACTAAGTAAACCATTTATTTAAAAAATATCCTCATCTTATGGGTTATCTAGAACTAGAAGAAATGATACACGGCAATGGAAAGGAAAGTGGACATTCTTAAAAATAAACAAAAACAGATCAATAAATTTGATTATGGTTTAACAATGAATTCAACGTAATTATCATTTTTATTATATTAAAAACATTAAGTTAGCAGCCAAATAACTACTGCTACAGTGCTAACGAACGAATCACTTACGTTCTAGATACTTAAAAACTGTTACTATCTTAAAATGTTTTTTGTTAAAAATGCGCCTTTCCTTTACTTTGTCGTATATCATTTCTTGCCAGAATTTGGTCCTTATTAACGACACCATCGGACGGTGCAATAACACAGGCAGTGTTTTTTCTCCAAATGTACTAGTTCGATTCCTAGCTAGAGCAATTGATTTTTCAAAAGTTTTATGATGCAGTCTTAGTATTCATCAAAATCAACCCCGTGACTCCTTTAAGTATTTTTCGGTATTACCTATAGTTTCGAATTTGGTCATCCATGCTGGCTTGACACATTCATCCTGTATATACAGACGAATTGATAATCTTTCTCTTTTAGAAATCGGTTAGAAATAAATTTGTATCTCATAATCTTTCATTTAATCTAGTTAACTTGCAGCTGGCGGTCTAAGTAGAAGTGTTGGGACTTTTTTTACAAAACTCACATAACGTACTATCAAAGAATTGGAGGCGATATTATCAGTGACGTTAACGAGAGCAGTAGTTACAATAAAACCTCGAATAGAAAAGTGTTACGGCGTAAACAAGTCGTTAGTGTAATGTTTTCGTTAATTTTAGTATGACTTTCCACCGTTGCCAGCTTTATCAAACAATTGATGGGCATCTCTCAATATTTTTTAAACATTGCTAGCTCCTTAGATAGCTCATAAGATGAGGATGTTTTTGAAATAATTGGTTTACTTAGTATTACAGTAAAATTTGAAAATAATCAACTTTGTTTATGGTGTACCTACTCCGACGATGTTTTAATTTTGTTACTTTACTTTTAATCATTACTATAATTCAAACTTCTGAATACCGACAAATCTTTACAAAAGGGTCAGCTTCAAAGCAAAGCTAAAGCTAACAAAGCAAAGCAATCAAAGCTTCTCGGTTCGTTGATTTAGAGATAAATGCAAAGTTAGAACCACTTTTGGGTACTTTTGTGAATCAATGAAATTTCGTCATATTTGCCAAAAGGCTCCATCAATCCGTCAGATATTTATATAATTAATTAATTTTTATTCGCTCTGAATATCCTTTTAAAATTTTCCAAATCTGAGTTTTCAAAGTCGTCAGATTTAGGAAAAGCCTACAATTTCTTCATCAGATTTGCCTATTTAAGTCATTACCTATGGGTTAGGCCACACCCGATCATATCAAAATCAACGCCTCTAAAGATCACTTTATTTTTGGCCCTTTTTTAAATATGAAAGTGGACTCCTGACCACAGGGCTCCTACCAGAAACTTTTCAAATATAATTATTTTCGGTGTTCTCTCCTCATGCCGCACCTACTCAGCTATCAAGTAAGTTTTTGCCCTGCATAATATGGTTGCTCAAAAACCCTCTGGGCTCTCCCTACCATACATATGTTTTTAATAAACTGCTACTAAAGTTACTTCAAGTAAAATCTATTGTTTTTTTTATCATGTCTTTAAAGAAATTATACGTGATAGTACTTTCTTGATTTAACATAATAGCACGTTAAATCGGCCCTCTGGGAATCGAGCCAATAGTTTTTAAAAATTTGCAGGTAGTGAAAGATCTCTCACAGCTAGCGAAACAAAGCTAACTTGCCTTGCCATATCATAAACAATACAAAGCTTGATAACAAATCAAACATAAATTAGCCTGATAAAAAACCAAGTTATTTATTTGTTCAAACTAAATAAGGTAATAAGTCTTGACTCAGGGTATTTAGCAGTTCGGAAAAAGCGTTACACATGAAAAAAAAAATTACGATTACCATTAGGTTCAAGGCTATGCTGTTCCTTTATTAAATAGAAAATGTATCTTGAGAAGTTTATTACTTGGGAGTTATAAGATTTTTACGAGCATTTTTATCAACAGGTGCTACTTTGTGCATCAATTGTAGTGCAAAATCTTTGCGGAAATTAACATATAAACGGCTCCATTCAGAATTGATTACGTGAATGGAGGCGAGAAATTGTGACGTGTTTTGCGGGAAACGAGAAAATATTTAAAAAATATTGTAACGATAAGACTCGCATGTGCACTAGCAAACTTCAATGCGTTGATTTAAGTATCTAATGTTAAAATATAATGAGCACAGAGTATAGCAGCCGATAATGCGGTAAACGAGGTCAGTCGTTTATAACACGACTAAAGTAGATCAAGGTCAAGGTCATTTTTACAAATCAAAAACATACGTCGCTGTGACAAACAGCCGGTGTGCAGAAATAGATACATACGTCTGAGTTCACCTCGGATTCTGATTTTATTTGTAGAACTGCCCTAGTTGTAGATGGGTCAAGGTCGACCTTGGGAAAGAGGTCACGGAAACTCATTATGTCTCGACAGTATCTGGATGCTGGGACGTTTTGGACAGAACCGAAGACACCTTTACCTTCGTACAAAAATCTGGCTTCATACCTGTCACTTCCAAATTTTAGACCTTGGCATACGCTTCAGGGCCATCAAATGAAGTAATCGTGTCAACGAGATAAAAAATAGTATGTACCGAAAGGACGGGAAGAGGTGGGGATCGCTCCTTGTACCGACGAGTCGGTGAAACTTGGTCAAGGCTGGCAGTGCCCCTCCTCTCCCCTGTAAGTCCCCTCCCGTCCGAGTACCGGCGGAACTGGCCGATCGCATCCGAACGCCCGCACGCACTCGATCGCGCGCCCAGATAGCGGCAGCGGCGATCGTTACACAACCTAGATAAATCACCCGCGATGATCCACCGAACTGTGTCAAGATCTCATCAATACATAGTAGAATTTAGCACCAGTAAGAATCTGATCAGATTTGAATGTATTTGAAAAGAAGCACCTCGCCAGACAGCTGCAGCATGTCCAGGAGGCCCATCTTTTTAACTGAACACGGTCTGACTCAAATATATTATAGTAGAAATGTGATTATGAACGTTGTCATGATGGAAGCTATTATGCGCATACTTTTGTAACATGATTTTACGCACCGAAACCGGTTTTTGCCACAGAGGCGTGCTTGAAGCGCCTGCGCACCAAAATCCTTCCAAGATGGCGGTGTTGGTAGAACTGTCGTAATAATACGACAGGTAATGCCTAAAAAATAGAAAGGCCCGGTGTACGAGGCCGCTCTGTCGAAACACTCGATTCGGGTCAAGGCAGCGCGCCGAAATAGTCGGCTGGCGCGCGAGTTTTTATTGTGATCTAACATCTGTCGCTGCCCGCGGCCGTCCAACCCCCTGCGTTAAGCGTTCCGCAACTATTACATGCGTGTTATATTTTCACCATCTGATCTTGAGATTTCCTATTATCATTGTCTACCTAGACCACCAATTGGAATATACTAAAATATCATACCAATTAAGGCAAATGCATCTGTTTCAAATTAGATTTATTATGCTGACATCATAGCTGACATGCATATTAGTCATTCCACAAAGTGATGGTTCCGAATCACGCCGTAATATTTAGTAAAATATTTCAATGTCTACTCTCCTAACCAGGATTGCAGGTAAATTGGCAACCGACTTCCCAATTTGTTGTAACTGACGTAACTACTTCATAAAATGTACCTAGCTTAACAGTGGGACATTGTTGTGATACAATTATTTAGTAATTGGCATATACCCATAACCAAATTAACCATTCCAATAACAAAACAACCGATCGCGTCTTCTTATAGAATTAAATGTTGAGTGATTTTTAACCGACTTCAAAAAAGGGGAAGGTTCTCAATTCGTCGGATTTTTTTTTTTTAATGTATGTTCCCGATTTATCGAAGACGCCTGGACCGATTTGGAAAATTTTTCTTTTGTTTGAAAGGGTATACTTCCCAAATGGCCCCATGAAATTTTTTTCGAAATCTGACAAGCGATTTTTGAAAAATCAACAAAAATCTAAAAATTCAAAAGCAATATTTTGTAAAAGGTGATGAGCCGTTGACATTAGGCTATTGTTACTTAGATAAATTACAAACTCTCCCACTAAAAAGTAAAAAATAAAAACTTTTTTACAAAAAAAAAACAACCGACTTCCAAAAAAAAACACTACAAAGTGCTAAATAACTTTAATTTCGGAAGTCGGTGTCAATAAACGAAAATGCAGAACCAACGAAACCGACTTCCGAAATTAAAGTGATTTAGCACTTTGTAGTGTTTTTTTTTGGAGGTCGGTTGGTTTTTTTTGTAAAAAAGTTTTTATTATTTACAAAACATCGTGCTACTCGAGTCCGTCTCCTAAAATTCAACTGGCTATCTCTCACTGATATGGATATAAAGTATGTATTGTGACAGGCGGGCAAACTGACAATCTAAGTAGGTTTAGGAATGGGTTAAGTACCGTCTATTATGGGTACGAATTCGGACAAAAAATCGCGATATAGGTAGATAGCATATAAATTAAATTGTAATCTAATGACTTCTAAATATCCCTCGATTTTATTACATCCCTACTTCCATACTAATATTATAAATTCGAAAGTAACTCTGTCTGTCTGTATGTTACCTTTTCATGTCTAAACCACTGATCGGATTTCGTTAAAATTTGGCAGAGAAATAGATTGCATCCCGGGGAAGGATATAGGATAGTTTTTATCGACATAACTCGCGGGCGGAAGCCAGTTTCATTATAAATACAACACCTAACTATACTAACTATAATATTAGAAATGCGAAAGTAAGTTTGTTTGTTACGCTTTCAAGCTAAAACGGATTTGGATGAAATTTGGCACATGGGTAGACCATGACCTGGAGGACATAGGCTACTTATTATCCTGGATCACAGACGAAGTCGCGGGCGACAGCTACTTAATATATTTGCATGATTACTACAAAATCAATTAAAAACTGTTTCTTAGTTATTACGTAGAAAAAATCATAAAGAAATAAAGCGATGGCTTTATTACGTAAAGTAGTGTGAACACTAAAAGCAGCAGGCCGTGTAACAACCATCATTATTCGTCGACCGTGGTCCGTTGCACCTTACTACCGGCCGCGGTCGCATCACTTTAAGGGGGAACTAATTTAATTAGTCTTTATATACACAGGCATTTGAAGAACGTTAAATTTGTTAAGTGAAATTATTATTAACTGGTCTGTAAACACCGTGTTATGCTATAAGGCCAGGTTGGCTGTCTATTGACAAAGACTATTCTTCTTCTTCTTCGTGTCGCAGGCACGAATGTATTTTAAATCTTGTTTTCCCAAAACTTTGCCACTTCCACGGAGTTGTCGGTGGCAGCGACACGTGGCGTGGCGTGACACGTGGTGGAACTTTCACTGCATGTTTTGGGACACAGAGGGATAGGAGGTGGAGCATGGTTTGTGGCATAGCTATGTTACAAAGACTATTCTGTCAATTTCTACTCTTTCACGCGCATCATGTCGCTAGCAGAACTTGGAATCGTTACCTAAAATACAGGTTTTGTACGATTCTTGCCATTTCGGTACCTGGATACCGGTACTACACACAAACAAGTACCGGTATCAAATTCAGGTACCCGGTGCGTACCACAAATTTTTATTTGTACGGGGAATCTCGTACGGTTCGCAACCTTGAAGTTATTTTTCTTTGGTACAGTACCGATACTGATTAGAAATACCAAGGCCAATGGTACCTACCGGTTCCCAAAAATACTGGTATTTCAAGCCCTGGGTAAAGGGTTGCGTACTCAAAGAGCCCCAAATATCAATTGCTAAGCCTACGCCAACTACGTGCCTGTCCATAGTCAGTTGGAAAATGATTCAGCTGTAGGGCTGAATCATTTTAAGCATACGTAGTCAGTTAAATTAAAAAGACTAGCAGTCTCCAAGCAAATTCTGCACTTTTAAGATTTTTGTTCATGCTATACCTATGCTATACTGACTACGAAAAAAATAGTGCGCGTGTCCAACTTGCATTTGGCCGTTTGTTTTTACCAATGAGTACAGCAAAGTTTGAATAATTGCTTCTTTCATTTTCCCCTATTACTAAGATAGCTAGTTAGCAGCTGAACAGCATAGTGGCGTACTTACTTATAAAGTTATGACCAGTTGTGTGCAGTTAATAAATGTTGTGATTAACTGCGCGCTTTTAAATAACCATTTGTGATGCAAAATATCATGTCATGTCATAACTGTCAGAAACCGTCGGTCGTCGTAACTCGTACGTAAATCGTGATGCAAACTTATTAGGTTCGCTGATACTGTAGTCCAATTTCACAAACCCACAGCTCCAACTAATAGGTATCTAATATCTTCTATCGATTGAATATTGGCATACCAATTTACGTTCAATCTACTACATTTTCAGTTTCAGATTGCAATATTTGTAATGCCGTGACTACACACCAACGGGAAACGCCGCTGATTATCGCGATAATCAATGGCGTTTCCCATTGGTGTGGCCCCGGCATTAGAAACATGTTAAGAGCTGCTTGAATTTTTTTAGACTTTATTGAGTCTTAAATTATTTATCTTAATAAAGTTACACATAGTTACATCCAATTTGCAATAATTCATTAAATTCGGTATGTATTCACGGATAAGTAACGTGATACGTGTCCAGGTCACATTTGGGTAGCCCATTGCGACAGGTCGACCGAACGTCTTGTGAAACGGCGCTTGCGCAGCGTACCCCACCGACGACGGTCGATTGTGTCGAAATGCACGATACAGTCGCCGGCGCACGCCCGATCCACAACCCCCACTAGACTCTGAACTACACGAATCGGATATAATGCAACTTCATGATAAAATATTAAACATGTTACTTAAAGAAATCTTGATAGCATTTCCATGTTAGTGTTATTTTTTTGCTACTTGCTCAATGAAGCAACACATCGCAACTCTTAACATGTTGAAGGCGCTTACGTAAGCTTCGTGTAATTTCGCGTCGAGACTGTTCAGAAAGGAACCATCAGTACTTACATTCCTATTATAAAACGGGAAGAGCTACAGACACTAGCCCAGGCAGACTGGGGATTTAATATTTTTATAGCTAACTCACGGAATATAGCCCCAACTGCACTGCTACCGACTCAGACAAAGCTAAATAGAACATCGTGGCAGCGCACTGGGGGCCTAAAAACTAAATAGGCCACTTTGGCAGAATCATAAAACAATTCATATCACGCAATTCATCTGTTTGACAGTTTCACACCTATATATCCCTGAAGGGTTAGGCAGAGGTGTACCTATAGCATTTTACGAATCTCCATACAAAACTGTCATACAGATGAAATTGCGTGATTTGAATTGTTTTATGATTCTGCCAAAGTGGCCTTTTTAGGCCCCTTGATCTGTAGTGCTTTGTTGATTTGCTTAATATGGCTATAGTTTTTGAAGTACAAATTATTTAAGTATTTATATTCACTTGAAAACTGAAACTGGATTTTCTAAAATATATGGCGTATGGCTTATTTTTCGTGACCATTTTTGTTTGTACCGTTTCATTATTCTGACAGTTAGAACACCTATGAAAACAAGTGTCGTGTATTGTAAAAAAAAAACTACTATGCGCTAAATAAAAAGCCTTTTAGAGTCCATTGGTTTGGGTGCTGTAGCGGTGGCATTGCACAAGGCTTACTGCAGGTCGGGCAGGCGGTGCGAGGCTCTCGCAACACCCATTATTCGGGTCAGGCAACTATTTGTGTGAATTGTGTCATCTGACATATTACTCTTGCGATAAATATTCTTTGTTTACTTTTGTAATCTCAAAGATTGATTTTTTGTAAATTCAATCAATGTCTGTTGAATGCTCATAAATTAATTGTCGCAGTTAATTAAGTTTTGGAAGGACTTTAAACATACTCTGGAATTGATTAATGAATTCCTGAAATACTGGGAGACGTAAATTGTCCTAATTATATTATTTACAATCATTAATGCTTTCAATGGCCTTTCGGTCGGTTCCGTTCGGGTGACGTTCTATTCAATATTGTGCCGGGCAGAATTTGAAAAAATTACGTCGTAAGCACATTACTAGAAAAAGGTTGTGAATTTCAATAAAATGGGCTTCATAGGATTGTAGCGTTCACAATTTGTCATTTAAAATGTTGCTTAGGTTTCTTCACTAAATTTTAGACTATTAGATGTTGCAAACATCACAGCATCTGGCGAAACGCGCAATGGCGAATGTCTCACGCACACAGCGGTGCATCAACGTAGCAGTACGCACTAACACAGTCAGCGCGCGCGCCGCATCGCGGCCCCGCTCGCAAGTAGGTCAGGGCGTTCTGCGGCCGCGCGCGTTTTAAAATTAGAACGATCCGCACTTCAAGCTCCGCCCCACGCGATCGCCTAACTACAAGTTAATGTATAAATTACCTTCAAAACATCTACCTGTAACCGCACCCTTGTATCACAGCCAATTACTATAAGCTAGATATGGTAATCATTACTCATTACTAACTTTTACGCAATAAACTTATACTTTGCTTTAATCACAACTTAGGTACTTAACTGATGATCTTGCAATATTATAGGTAATTTTGAAGGACTTTATTTCAACCCTGTTTGATTTGACAAGACAATTATTCAAACTTTAATAAATATCCAGTAAGTATTCTTAAATAAATTTAAAGTAATTAGTACACTTAAAACATAATTAATTTTGTCTGTAAATTATTTTGAAGTAAGCCGTGAAAAATTGGTGTCACAAAATAGACTGGTAATAACGTAAATTAATTGTATTAAGCAAGTATTTTTTTGTCAAGCAACAACAGTAAAATTAATCAGTACGTAGTGCAATTATATTTGCAATATTGGCATAACGTACTTTCCGGAAATGAGCCATTCTATATTTTGAAAAGATCACTTGTTCGTTGTCGTCGGTGTTCTGTTTGTGGTCGATAGGTGGTTTATATTATCTGGATTTGAATTGAAACTACGATTACTTTTAACGAAATATCGATAGCATTTAAAGGTATATAAAATGGAAAGAATGGTGTGAATAAGTAAATCTCATTGTTTGGTCTGGCACTTGTAAGTACCTAATTATTTAACTAGATTTTTTGAATGATTTCTACAGATCAGGGTGCTTACTCTCGAATACTCGAGACTGGACTCACTGAGTCTAGCCAATCCCTGACGTTTGACTGACAACTCCAATGTCGATCTATCGGAATGATATTCGAGAGTAAGCACCCTGATGTGGTGATTTGATTGCAGACTAGTTTATGTCGGATTTTAAATTGGACTATACATACTTCGTAACCCTACTTACTGTATCTCTGATAAATCTGGTCTTTATTGACGGGATTCCGTCTCTTACCAACCTCAGTTTCAGACACCCTGCAGCGTCTCAGGGTCGACCTCTACAACTAAGTGGGTGAAGGTCGACGGGGGAATCGCCGTATTCGTTACTTCTATATTTTAGCATAGACGAAGCACTATTTCCAGATCTTATTGTACTAAATTGGGTTAAATGATGTAATCCTATTCAGGCCAATAGTTGCGACTGATCGTCCAACATGAATTGCGATAGACGCACCCTGAAATGACGATATGAATAGGCGACATAAAACCCATTATAAAGAAAAAGATTTCGCTAATGAAGTAATTTTAGAGAAGATAGATACTAAAAGTAGTTACTCACCTTCGAGTTTCATGCCAACATCGAGGCACTTTTGGAAGCGGCAAAATGGACAGCGCTTCCGTTGTGTTTTGTCTATGTGGCAGGCTCGTTCAGCGACGCACGTGTACACTTTCTTATTTTGAACGGTCCTCTTGAAGAAACCCTTACAGGACTCGCACGTTAGTAGTCCATAGTGGTAACCGCTAACTTTGTCTCCGCAGACGGGACAGAGTTCTTCGATTACATCCTTGGTGTCAGTTTGGTCGCACACTGTTCCGGCTGCTGGCAAATAAGCGCCTGGTTCACCACTGGCGCCTGTTGGAAACAGATATGAAGCATCCAGATTGGCGTATCCGAAAGATTGTTGCTCGGGAGCGCATTGATACGCGGCGCCTTGCGGCACGTACTGTTGCGATGCACCCGAGGGACCCCCACCTGAGCCAGATCCTTCAGGACCTGGGCTCAGGTCAAACGGGGACATATTGAGAGACATGAGGCCTGTCTGCTGGTCCATCGTCATGCTCGGCCGCTCAGTGCGGCTGTTAATTACAAATCCCTACTGCGGCGTTCAACCGCAACAACGTTCACACAGTCACCGAGTTCACTAGCGGTCTGGCCGCAACACTAGCTACCGCTCGCGGATTGCACCTGTTCAAGCACTATAGTAGGAAGCACATAAATCCAACACATTTTGTTCAATACGAGCGGAGTAAGAAGATAACAGGCGTTAAGCGTCTGTGCCAGTCACCAAAGTAACTATTACTACTGTTCGTACAAGTGTTGACAGCGCGTGGTATGTTACGATCGCAATGAGTATTTTAGCAACAAGCGGCACGCGTGCCGCTCGGTAGAGGTACCGCGATCGACTGGCGGGTAGCCGGCCGGCGACAACGGCGCGCGTGCCGGCGCCTCCCGCATGCGCGCCCCGCTGCCACCCGCAGGCCCCTGCCCGCTCGCACAATGGAAAACGATTAGGAGCCCATGTAATAAGTGAAAGTGAGTCGGTGACCCACTTTCCCGCGATCCAGGTCTATGTTAGTGCGCGTTCGCGCGGTTGCGCCACCGAGCGGGCGGAGGACGGCGCGGGGGGCGGCCCACTGACCCAGTTGCGCGCAGTGCCGCAGCAGGGCAGGGTTGCCGCGAACACCGAGCTAATGTTTACGTTCGCACTGCATTCGATTATGAGTTGTGTTCGCTGTACGCATACATACGTAACTGCAGCAATACGTACAAGTGTAACACCGCCAATTACTTATCCGACTAAGATGACAAGCGTGATATTATTTAGTAGGTATCGAAAATGCACCTATGGTCAAATAGGTACATATTGATATTATCTATTTATGTAATATAATAAAATTAAGTACCAAAAAGAACATTTTTAAAGAATTTTTAGGTTACGTTAGGATAGTTTTTTTTTCTAAATACCTTAGTTTTTCTATACACAGCGACACAATATTCACGAAAACTACTATATTCACCCATTATTATCCAAGTTTTTTTTTAACCTACATTGATTCCCACTGCTGGGCAAAGATTTCCTTCCGTTAATTAGATCGTCACACCACCGTTCAACAAATTAAATATACAGTGTGTCAGGTTAAACGAGGGACATACCTACTTTAAGGGAGTGTAGTACTCATGAAAATGAACAACTTTTAATATGGGGCGGACTGAAAAATTAGAAAAAAAAAACAGCTGTTCCCTACAGTATTGTCCAGTTATGCGAACATAAATGTATAGAGCGGCTGGTTTTATTTTCTCGATTTCAGTGTTGGTCTCTTGTTGATAATTTTCATTGGTACTACACTTCCTTAAAGTAAGTATGTTCGTCGTTTAATTAACCTACCTGACACACTGTATAAAATACTAAAAATAGAGAGGTAATTTCTATGCCTTTTTTAGTGTTCAACAGTCGTAACCTAACTATAATAATATTATTAATATCGTACTTAACCGATACCTTTAGGTTGCCCCAGAAGATGTGAACGAAACTCCACATTTTCCAATTTTGTTTAATTTTTTTCCGTTTCTCGCCTAGATTAAAACTTTCAAAGCCTAACTTAGTTATCTTCATTTCTGCAATCCTCTATGATATTATATAGTTAAGTTATAGTTTCTGAGTCACAGACACCGACTAATTCTGTTATTATTTATTTATTTAATACTTAAAACACAGAAATGTACAGAGGCGGAGTTAATGCCGTATGCATTCTACTAGTCACCCTTTGGGTGACACAGAGACAAACAGTGGTAGTGGTTATTTTCCTAATTTTGACACGAAACAAGAAAGGACCACCTCAACCAACGTACAAGAATATTGAGAGACCCATGAAAGTTAGGTTCGCTGTCTTTAAAGATAGCACGAGCCCTAGATCCTGCCTATCCAAAAAAAAGTATACCCAGTGTAGTGTAGTGTGTGTGTGTAGTTGTAATATTACATTGCATTTGCAACAGACAGATGCAATATAGCAAGGAAATCTAAAGGAAAAATAAATTCAATAAAGACCGGACTAGTTGAACAAATTGTAATATTATGTTTTCAAAGATATTTGGGACTCCACGTCTGTCAAAAATTGCTTTGAACTGAATCACATAAAGCTTTCGTGAAAAAAGCACCTCGTGACGAAGGTCTATTAGAAAGGCTGATATTGCTTCTCTTTCAGTAATGTTTTACAGGCTTCATAATATTATAAAACATCCAATATTCACTCATCAAATGGTTTTATTGCGTCCATTTGTGTGCTCTATGTATGATTAATGATAATGACACACACCCACATCGTATGGCAAGAATATTTGTGAATAAGCAATTACGTATTCGAAATTGACGTAGGTAATTTTCGAGGCATAACGAGAGCCATTCAATATCAAAAACGAAATAAAGATCTTGACCTGGATTTTGTTAAAATCAGTCAACAGGTCACGAACGAGTGACTGTCTGTGACAGCCTTGTATTCGCAATGTAATTTGATTCAACGTGTTCTACAGTACTAAACACATCGCCGGACGAGGCTTGACTTCACTACGAACTGTGATGTTGCCATATTCTTCTAAGTTTACGCATCCAGTTTATCATTTGAAACGGAGTTACAATGTCAAAAATTTCACATTTACCGACACCGTTTGACAATTGTCAAAAACAAATATTATCTTTAAGGGTTTAAGGATAATTCCCAGTTTTTAAGTTTCACAGGAGCGTAGTGTTGTTCCTGTCCTCAAACATGGCAAAAGACTTCCGAAATTATCAAAAACAAATAAATAATTAAACTGCTACGTCTTTACAAACATAAAACAACATGAAGCTACATATTATCGTGCATAATAAGCCACAATGACTCAATAGTTTCGATTTCATAATCAAGACCTGAATACCGGATGAAAAGCGACGGTAAGGTAGGTATACCCGAAGTATGCCGTTTTCGCTATCGCACAGACGCTACGGCCTCCGACGAAAGCAAGAGTGCTTGCACAGTCGCACGCGCAATGCTTTCTTCATGCGCGCAACTGACGTCACACTTTCTCCGTCCAATGACGCATGTTGATGTAACGCATATACTGCGGTAATAACACTGCTTTACAAAGCATTAGTATTTCGATGATGTATTTATTAATCCGTTTAGTTGGACGATATATATTGATCGATTTTGTATCGATTGATAGTGATACATTTATGCGAGCTTTTTTACCTGGGTTATTGAATTTTGGAACAGGTTTTGTTTTATTTCGTTTGTTTGCTTATGTTTCCATATGCTACATATCTGAAGGCCAATTCTCGTAATTTAAAAAGTTCAAAATCTAGTCGCAGTCTCATTTCGGCGACAGACAAATGTCAAAAACTTGTCAAAATGTAGGCAAATTACAGATATTTTTGACAGATTGAGACTGAGATCAGACTGTGAACGTTCTTAAAATTACATGAATTGCTGGTGTATAACATACAGCTTTATTTCAATGGTCATTTCGAGTGGTCATTGTGGGAACGGAACGTTCTGAACGTAACAGTTTTGCATGTAGTGGGGACATGTAAATGGGAGTTTTCAAGCATAATATTCCTAAAACGGACTAATGTATCGCAATAGTGCTCTAGTCTAGAATATCCAAAATATTACATTTATTTAGTACAGGAAAATTTACACGTTCAGGAAACCCGAAAAAAAGAATTACAATTTCCTCGTTTAAGATCAATGCTCAGTTTATTTGATAATTAGATGTGATTATGTGACTTAAGGGGACTACATGATCTAAAGCGCTTTCACTGTCGGACTGTATAGAAAAGAAAGAGAAGCGCGATGACACAACGCTGGTATTTATTAACCGACTTCTAAAAAAGGAGGAGGTTCTCAATTCGGATGTTTGTATTTTTTGCAAAATATGAAGCAATTATCTATTTACAAACTACTTAATAATAAATAATCCATTATACTCTGCTTTAAAAAACCAACTTTTTGACCGTTTTCAAGAAATCTCCGCCCAAAATCATCATTGAATCACACAAACAGACATTTTTGTCTTCCATTTGGCACTGTTCAGTGATCAGTAATTTACATCTCGGCCACTCTGCAAAGGGTTTCATACATATTTACGCGATATCTAAAAACATACCGGTTAACGTACGCAGGGAAAAACCTTTAAGACAGATCTGAATTTCTAGGCGGGAATTGCGTCAGCAGACAGAACGTGACGTGCACTTTCAAAGGTAGAGAAAAGATACAGAGCATGCCCTGAAGTTTATTCTAACACTTCTGACACATTCTAAATCCTAATGTCATTTGCTAATCAAGTTTACTGCTAGTAATACTAGCTTGTTTCGTGACTTTGCTAAACTTACATGGCGAATTGAAATAAAACTATCAAGAAGACATGCGCAGTAACGAGTCAAGTAAATATGATTTAACCCTCAAAAAATCCACTTTGTCAAAAATCAATCTGCCTAGCCTTTTTCCATGTTGGGGTCGGCTCCCAGCCTAACCGGATGCAGATAGATACCAAAATCTGACCTCCAAAGCCCAGTTACTGGGTAACACGATACTCCTTGGTAAGACTAGTTGGTTTTTTGCTTTTGTCTACCTTTAACGGCTGTAACGACTGTCAAAAATCTACGAATGACAGCCTGGATCAACTGCTTCACGTGCTTTCCAAAGCAAACCCTTTGTGATTTGGACCGGGATGTTATTGATGGTCACCCATCCACGAACCAACCTTCGCAAGCGTTGCTTAATCTTGAAAATCGACCCGTGCGGATGATTATTAAGCCATCTCAAAAGCCCTCCTCAAAAAATCGCTGTCTCTCCCAATTTATTTCCTACATTAAAGGACAGTGAAATTTGGGGAAAGCCTGGTTCCATTTTCGTTACGTTATTAGGTAGAAAAGTTAAAAACTTTTCATTACTTAAACTTCGTGTGTTAATAAGGTAAGAACTACAGACCATAAGGAGAGCACAGAACTCCGGTTGCGAAATTAGGTAGGTACGACTTCCACTGGGGTGGTTTTATAATTTTTCTATCAGCTACTAAGCTTATTAACGTTCACCGGTTTTAGGTCAAAGACAGGGTTGACAGACGGAAAGGCTTTAAGAATTAATACTCACTTTCATTTTAATTTCATTTTAATAGTCAATAATGTCGTTATAATTTACGTACTATTTCTAGGGTTACGAGAAATTTAAGGGGGTGTGGGGCGGGCGGTTAGATTTTAGAGGGGTTGAGTCGGGGAGCCACGCAAATGGGGGCAACATTTAGGTTTCGGAGCCAAGTGCATTGGGTCACTGGGTCAATGATAGCGGTCGTTCCTGGAATTACTTGCGAGCTGCAGAGTACAGTAGGTAATACGGAGGAGACAAGACAATAAATATGGTATGAGTGGTAATTTCTGCACGTGAGGTTCATTCATAAAGCCCTAGCCAGTTTTTTTTATGAAATGGTACCTATGTTATTAAAATTATTTACAAAAATTTTAAAATGCCCCAAAGCTATTCTGTTAATGTAGCAGACGCAAAACAAAGTTGGTCGTAAACCTTTATTTTGTTATACAGATTTTTTGCACTATTGTTGACTAACCCACACTTTAATTTCCTTTGAAACTTCAAGCTGACATAATAGTCGTTTGCGGATACGGGTTATCCCATATCGACCTTCTTTTCACTCTTTCTTTAAATTGGCCTTTTTGTTTGCAAGGTACTAACTAAGGTAGGTATATCAAATCTAACGGTAGGTAACCTTAAAAAATATGTAAGAAGGCAATAAGTACTGAGAATACCGAAAATGGCCTATGATCAATATCATTACAAAAATAAGTAAGGAAGTTTTTTTTTTCATTACCTTAAAATTTAACGGCCGTTGGAAATTGGTAAATTGTATTTCCCGCAATTTCCCTTTTTTGAAGAATAGGAACTTATTTCCCGTATACGCAAAATACGCGCACATTGACGTAGAGTTGCGGACACCAGCCCGTATTACCTATTGAAGAACAGGGGGCCTAAAAAGGCCACTTAGGCAGAATCATAAAACAATTCATATCACGCAATTTCATCTGTGTGACAGTTTTGTATGGAGATTCGTAAAATGCTATAGGTACACGTCTGCTTAACCCTTCAGGGATATATAGGTGTGAAACTGTCAAACAGATGAATTGCGTGATATGAATTGTTTTATGATTCTGCCAAAGTGGCCTTTTTAGGCCCCCCTGTGACAGTTCAGTGGTTCTATCGATTGAATATGCTTTTTTAGGTATTACATTATTCATATTTAGTTTTTTACCTTGGCCTGTAGTTACCTAGTAGTGTATTCGTCATTTGAGCTAAAAGCATAATAACTAGAAGTACCTACTTCTAGTTAGAAATAACAAACTTAACGTAATTTATTCTCCCGTTAAAGCATATAAAGGCATTACTGTTATGTTATCCCGCAAGCACATAGACACTTGCCTATGTGCTATATACATTATATACTTATATGTGCTCCAATATATACAGATACTTGGAATAATAAATTGGGTTACTCAACCCGATAGTTGCAAAAAAACAGGCTACCTGATTTTGAGATAAGACGATTTCACTTCATTTCGCAAGATTTTAACTTTAAGATACTTCAAGTTCTTTGACAGTAGTAGGTAAATTTCATCCGTTTAGCTAAGTATTTTGAATTTGATAATGCTAATGACATGTTATAATGTTCGTTACTATACCTACTGATCAAACACATTGTGTTTATGTACTGTTTGTAAATGGGTAAATACCTGCGTACTATGAAATATTTCGTTTCATATTTCATTATTGAAACTTACTACCTACTTACTTAATTTATGCAATATAATTTTTTGCTGTGAAGATTCTTGGACTGATTGCATTAATTATTCATAGTGAATGAATTCAAAGAATCATAAAAATCGTTCCAATAGATATTTATTTATCAATACCGACGAATGCTGCTCGGTCAAGTAATTGAAGTAGGTAGGTAAGCTCCGACCCCCACTGGTTGGTTTCGGGAAGGAAGCCATAACAGTTACGTTTTTCACTAAGCCTTTTCAATAGGAAAGGAACGAACAGAAATCAATCATTCGATTTACCTATATTGAAAGACTAACTACCACTGCCTTGCTATTTAATATGAAATGTGATAATATTGTCTGCACCCCAATTGCGTAACTCACTCAATCACAATCTGAATAATTTTGAAGGATATTGCTAATCCATTCCTTCATATGTTCGAATTTGTCTGTTCAACAACGTAAATAATGCAATGAAGGTTGTTGAACTGTCAAAATGATTGCCATTCCTACTGATAATGTATTACGCAATTACCCCACTGATCGCACTTTAATTTAGGTCATCCATCACTCAATAAATAACACTTTGGGTTAAATAAGTTTCTACAGGAAAACGATGTTGGCCTAATTCGACCTCCGACGCCTGATCGGTTGTGAATCCAACTTAAATGCAGCCTTTGAATTCATGTTTTAACCGACTTCCAAAAAGGAGGAAGTTATAAATATGTTCGACTTTATGTAGGTATGTTTTTTTTTTATTTTTATTTAAGTATGTTCACCGATTTCTCCGTTATTCGTGGACCTACATATTTTTTTTCTTTTTTGTTTGAAAGGGTATACTCTCGAGGTGGTCCCATTGTAATCAAGTTGGAATCTGATGAGAGGATCCCATGGAAATCCAGGGAAACCCTCAAATTTTATAGGCAAACCTTTAGCGATTTGGGTATTTTTTAAAGTAACTTGAGCAAGTGGAGCTGTTGATGAAGACCACAGATGACCATCGGAACTACTCAACGATAAATATTTCACGGGTTGCGATTCAATTACTTTAATATGGGTGCTATGCAATTTATGCTCGTCACAATGCGTATTGCGTATGGTGAGTAACCACTCACCACGCTGGGACGTTATTGTTGTCAACAACCGTTGACAACAATAACGTCCCAGCCTCGGGAAAAGCAATATTGTTTAACATGACTGTGTTGAGCAATGTTTTAATAGCTTTCTGTCATTAATATTTACATAGCAAGTAGTTTTATATGAATTTGTGTGGGGTAGGTACAACTAAAAAAAAAACAACTGACTTCCAAAAAAAAGACTAAAAAGTGAAAAATAACTTTAATTTCGGAAGTCGGTGTCAATAAACGAAAATTTAATGCGGAATCAACGACACCGACTTCCGAAATTAAAGTTATTTTTCACTTTGTAGTGTATTTTTTGGAAGACAGTTGTTTTTTTTTTTTTTTGTAAAAATGTTTTTTTCTCTTTTTTTATGTAAAGTATCAGTGTTTCTCAAGATGATTTATAATATCGACACACTTATGTGGGTATGTAGTTAATAACCTCATGTAAAACTAAACCAATCGCGGTAGGATAATTATGAATTCGGAACTTCCCAAATGACAATGTTCTAATATTATTTGAACAAAATTATTAAGAATGATTCGCGCATGTTCATGTTATTTGCCGATAACCGTAATGCTCATTAAAATTACCCGAGTAAAATAATCCTATTTGTTCCTACTAAATTAGAGTCGGCAATTTCAAAACGGAGAAAAAACAAAAGACCCAAACATAACCCGACATCTATTGTGCCAAAGTTAACCGTTAGATCTTCTACAAAAAATACAAAAGCATTTTATAGTTTTAATGTAAAGAAACGTAGGTTAAGGTAACTTTCTTTAAAAGACAAACACTTTACTACATGGCTTTAAAACTTGCAATACCAATATATAAATATAAGTTAAAACTGTTAGGTGGGGATGAAGTTTATTTAATAAGTACACCGACACAGCATATACATGTAACATTAGCATATTAAAGTTGCCTAATGCGGTAAAATGAAAAGAAGTGTCACGTTCATTACTGGTAAATATGGTATTAACATCAAATAAATCTATGTAGACCGGGCAGCTTATCGGCCCTGCTGGTCCAAATCTGAAGGACTACTTTTTTTATGAAATCCAACCAGGCCAAAATATTTTCAGTATCTGTATAATATGAGTAAAAGGCAGTTTGTAAAGTATATATTCTATTTCTATATAAATGGTTAATAAAAACCTAACCTTTCTGAGGCGGTATACTAAAAATATCGAGATATTTTTCAAATGCTCTCTGACTTTACTGCATAAGTTAACAAAGTATCTCCTATTTATGTTTGAATTATGAATGATCTAAAGAAAATATAACCTCCCAGAGGCCGAGTGCTATTATTTCGACTTTTTCGACAGCTTAGTCTGCCACAGCCACAGCAACCATTTGTGCTTTTATATCAAGAAGTCAGTGATTTTTTTGTGTAACTTCTGGTCCATCCAGAAGCACATATTCACTAATGTAGTGCATTTTAGTATTTTCTAAACAGCAAATATCTCTATTGGTCCAGGGGTTCTGACGCTTACCTTAATTTAGACTCAAAACTTAGTGAAAAAATTCGTAATAAGTATCATAAGTACCGCGGGGAATAACCACTACCTACGCGATTGCGGGGTTGGCAAGTTGGCAACTGCCTTGAATAATATCACATTATTAGACAATAATATTACTGAAAGACTGGATTCAGAAGATACCTAATAAAATACTTCATTCTCTTCATGGTGATCTGTACATATATGTAACTGGCTTCTGCCTGCGACTTCGTCCGCGTGAAATTTCTTGTTTTAACAAAAATTATTATATCCTACCTATAGCATCTCATTACCCGCCTGCGCTGTTACTTCGTTTTCACTTAGCGTTCTTTCTGACTTCTTTTCTTTTTGCTCAGAGCCGTAGCGTGATGTTAAATAGCCTATAACCTTCCTCAAGAATTGTGCTATCAAATGCAAAAGATTTTTTCACATCCGACGGTAGTTCCAGAGATTAATGTGTCCAAACAAACCAACAAACTCTTCAGCTTTATTATATTAGTATAAATTGTAAATCAACGGAGAAGATTTTGTTTCTTACCGCGTTGACATAAAGATACGGTTGCTAATTCAACTTTGTAAAGAAACGTTTTCGCGAGTTTTAAGGCCGCTTAATTTCACATACAAACTATGGGTTGTTAGCTCATTTCATTTAGGGTTTGATTTTTAAATAAGTATCGCTATTTCCTTCCTCAATGGTCAAGCTATCAGTATAGGTACCTAATCTTCGAAATTGCTTCATTGGGTATGCCGTGAAAACGTAGCCTAATAAAAAGACAAACCTTTCGCATATTTTGTTTTTTTATTTTATTTATAGTATTGTGGTTGGATAATAATAGGCACCTATGGATTTTTATTTATAGGTATGGGTACGATGTATAATATGTGCATCGATTTACGTACTCAAAATAAAACAAATGACTAAAATTCGGTTCAAGCGAATTTAAAAAAAATAACTTTTTCGTGAAAAATGGAACTCGTTCGCAATCTACGAAGAAACTGCACTTTTAATCCTTATCTGGGCCTATCAACTACAAGTTATTTACATGACACGTGCATACTTTTTTTTAACAAATAAATAAAGCGCATAAACATACTTTAAAGTGCATTCACTGCATGCAACATATAGGACAACAGTTGTAAGTAAAGAATATTCGATGAAACCGTTAGATATGGTTAACTGTAACAAGATGACAAACGGGATTTCAATTTAGGTGCCCATTTTTACATAAGTACGTCGCATAATGTCATTTATGACTTGCTAATATATAGGACAAAACGTAAACAGGTAACGATCATTTGGACTTTAAAATTCCTGTTTGTAATGCTGCAGACCTACTAGCTAGCACATTTCAGTTTTGCAATAACACGATAACAGGAAAAATCGACTTACTTTTTGACAGGGAAAGGTAGGAAAGTTAACACTCTTTTATCGTAATATTAGCCTCATATTAAAAGACCAAAGATATGTCAGCACCAGAGAAGGGGCCCGTCAGGGGCGAAGCCTGCCGGGGCAGCGGGATTGTCCGAAAGGGTCACCGCTACCCCGGAACATAAAGGGTTAAGGAAGGAACACGGATGGGTTTTAGTAAGAGTCTGACACTCCATTCCGCTCCACCCAGAGCGGGAGGGGTCATTTGATGATATCCCATTCTTAAAAAAAAAGCCTCATTTTAACACTGTTTATAAAAGTTTCGTATAACAACTGCGCTTTATTTCGGTGTAGTGATTGTTTTTCAATTATGTAGGTTTCAGATCACATGACTGCGGCCCACCTGATAGTAAGTGGTCGCCGAACGGCGCCATATCAATACTAGAGGCATCGCGGGTGTGTTGCTTGCTACCCCAAGAACAAAGCTGTTTTTCACGTGTCTGTTATAACACCCGGCACTCCAGCAGCCATGCCCTCCAAACCAGGAAACAGCAACGCTAGTTGGCGGCAGATGTAGATGTGGTGGTGGTTTTTAGACGAGCAAGGAGCTCGACTCGTCGTTCGCTTAGTACCTAAGCGTACCTTTTGCTTATTGGTCCTATTTGAAGATGTTTTTTAAGTATTGCTTCGTAATGAACATTTATGGAAGAAGTCCAAAGTTGTCATTTGATTATTACACAGAGAAAGTGAGTGTTCAATTATGGATTAGGCAGTTTTTATTATTGCACTCCAGCCGCCGAGCACGTAGCGACCACTATTCCACAGTAAAATAAGTACTTTAAATATTAGTGCAAAACTGCAGACCATTAGCTATGTATTGTGGCAGTGCACGTAAAGGCAGAAAAGGAAAGTAGAGCACCGATGCCGCTCGACGGCTCTAAGTGTCCCAGTCTGATTTTTTATTCAGTTGTGCCAATTTCAGGTGATTGCAAAATTTATCCAGTTGAGTTTGAATTTAATTTTGTTGGCGTCGTTTCGTTGAAGAGCTTATACGTACTAACAAATCCTTGTACATAAACACACCCAGTCTAGACACAACTACAATACTAATTAGAGGAGAATATAGTATCCATTTTATGTAATTGCAATCGGTTTACAATATGCAAATAAATAAAATTACCTTTAAATTTTGTGTAGGTACCTACTATGTACCTACTTTCACGAAACTTAACTTCCGCTCGGTTTCCCTTTAATTTCCCTGTACCTACTATACATATAATGTCCTCTAGACTATACCTCAACTTTTCATTCTCTGCTAGCTTTGCAAGGCCAACAAGTAGTGCGGTTTGTGCACGGAACAATTATTATTTCATTGGCTGTTTTTGTACGTAGGTAGGTACATTATCGATTACTTTTATTTGTTGTTGGTTTTTCTCTAGACACAAGTATCCAGTTATTTTCTGAGTGATTTTGACATCATAATCAGCCTATAATGGCCTCCTCTCTATGAGAAGGAGTGGGTCATAATCCAGCACGCGAGCCAAGTGCGGGTTGGTGGAAAAATAATTGACATTAGTGGTGGTAATAATTTTGACATTAGTTAGTAACTAGATCTGACGCTCTATTCTCTATTATTATCACCGTGATAAATTAGGTGTAGTGATCTACTTCACCTTAGTTTTCACGGTGAGATTTTTACAGCATAGATAGATCAGCTGTGCTAGATAGATAGGTACTAATTATTTTTATTTGCAGCTCTGCTTTGCAATTCAAGAAAGGTACGTTTATACTCTGTATAGATATCATATTCTAGTAGGCAGTGTGAGGAAAAACACCCATTTCTTTCAGTGAGTATTATTGTTCTTTTTGCCATGATGATCTTATGTTTCGGCAGCTGCCGCTGTGTTAGGCTTCAAAATAATGGACGGTACTGGTGTGAATCTGTTGTATTGCAGTAATTACTTAAGTATACAAGTTCTGAATCTGAATATAAATCTGAGATAACAACCTTATGATATAGAATTAAAACAAATAATCCCACTAGACTCTAATCACAATACACTTCAAAATCAATAAAGTCCTAGACAATTGTTGGGTGGCTACTAAAATAGCCGAACGAGAACAGACGTATTAGGTCGACCCAATGTACCTACCTACACAAATAAGAATTAATCTTTCGTCACTGGAAAGGAGAAATCCACAGAGACACAAGCCACAGAGACAATCTGAGCCAAATTAATTGGTTCAGATTGTCTTGAAACCTAAACAGACCGACGCAGAAACAAAAATGTATTCCAACGATATACCTATTATATAACTAATTTTGGCCCAAATGGCGCTTTAGCATTTTCTCCTTTCCAGTGACGTTATTATGATAATAAATTGAGAACACAAATACTTTCTGTAAGTTTTGAGGCTAAACTCTTTTAGTCCCTGCTAAAGAGTAAAGTCACCTTTTAATATTACCTACATCATGTGGTTAAAAACTGTTATTCACAGTTTGCATGATTGAGGATATGATTAATGAGTACAACATTTTCTATTAGTACAATCATACATTTCAAGAGTAGAGGGACACCAAAGAAAGTCGATGGATGGATTTGTGAATGTGAACATTCAGTAGCCTCAATCAGTAGTCACATTTTGGGTTGTCTATTGTTTACCCGAAGATTATATACCGTAATCATCATATTCCCGAATTTCATTTGCCCGAATGTGTGAATGCCCTAAAAGACATATGACATACCGTACTTTTAATTGCCCGAAACTTAGATACCTTAAGATACGAATGCCATACGTATTGTTTTTCATATTTTTAATTGCGATAATAATGATTAGACATAATATTTAAACGCCATAATGATTAGACATAATATTTAAATGCCATAATAATTATTAGACAAATAATAATCATTACACATTACATTAAAGCGCCATAATAAATTAAATGCATAAATATTCTATGCATGGTCGAGGGTGGGCTTGGTCGACGGAGCCCCGTTACTACACCTCCAATAAATAGAGATAAGGGCACACACAGGCGAATTATCACTAAAAGTTGGCAAAAATTAAAATGTACAAATTGCACGCTAATTGGTTTTTATTGTATAAACAACATTCTCAGTAAAAGGGGCTAGCTACCTACGTAAGCGCCCCGCGCCCCCTTGATCCCCGTGTACCTAGTATCTTAGCGCAAAGTTTAACTTGTTATGCAGCGGATGTTTTGTTTTATTTATTCTTAAAATTCAACAGAAAATTTCATTACGTTGTTCGGTGGATTTAAGTATTTTACTGATGGATTCTACTCCTGGAGGTAAGAACTATTATTATTTCTATTAAAGAATTATATTTTAGTTGTATTTCTATGGTTTTTCGTATTTCTTGTAAAAGAGGTCGCAATTTTAAGTGTGATCGAACTTCTCTTAGAGTAAAAGCAAAAAATCCAATGGAGTCAAGCCCTCAAATGTACTTTAAAATGAGCATTACACATTCTTCTTTTATAAACACTTACAATGATATGCTCGTTTTTGCGCACTTTGAACAAACTTTATAAAATTTAGTGCTAAGGTAGAATTTTAATAATTAAACATTTATTTTCTATATTGCCAGGATCAAACTCTGAAGAGATTTATATTAGTAGACGTACTCTTATTGAGTATTATAGAGAGTCTACTTCAAGAAAGGACTCTGAAAAAATGCAGTTTCTTTATAAAAAAGTGGAAAATGCTCTAAAACTGACTCAAATTTCAAGTAATGCTAAAAGTTTATTGCAAAAACTAATACATCAATATAAATCAAAACTTGAAAAATATCAAAGACATTTTGAAAGATGTCTTAATGCGCATAAAGATTGGTTTGACCAATATGTTCCTTTTAACGTCTCACAATCTCAGAAAAGAAAAGTATCGGTTGGTCGACCCTCTAAGGATTTTGAAGAATTAAGTGAACGAGCAAAACGGCACAGAACTGAAAATTTACGACAGCAAGTGACATCCTCAGAACTTGCGTATGCCACGCAAATGAAATATAGAGAGTGCGGAGAGACAGAGAAATCTAAATTAATAAAAGATGTTTCTCAAAACGTTATTCCAAGAATGGATAAAACCCATGCCACTCTTTGTCCTGATAAAGCCTTATCTATTGTTATTGAAGGGCAGCTTACGAAGCACCAATATAACATATTAAGAAAAAGTGCAATGGAAGTGAATTGTAATCTATATCCAAATTACGAAGCAATAACCCAAGCTAAAAAAAAGTGTTACCCTTTTGGTGTTTGCACTACAGAAACACGAGCAGAAGTATCTCTGCAAAATCTTATGGATCATACGGCTCAAAGGCTATTACTATCATTAAATGAAGTAATTCAAAGTCTTAATGAAAGCGAACGTCAACATCTTTGTTTGATCTCAAAGTGGGGATGTGATGGTTCTGGAAGTCATTCTCAATATAAACAAAAATTCCAAAATGTCGAATCAACAGATGAATTTATGTTAATTACATCAATAGTGCCATTACGCCTTGTCAGTTTGAATCAAGGGGAAAATAATGTCTGGCAAAATCCTCGCCCGTCATCGTCGAGATGTCACAGCCAACTGGTTAAATTAGCCGTTCAGTTAACTGCCTAGCCTTTCAACTAAACGGCGGCGGCCGTTCAACTAACGGCCTGAATGATATTCAATTACAGTTTAGGTTGGAAGTCTGTAACCAATCACGCGCGAGCCGAATTGGTTGCAGTAATTAAGGCATTGCACCCCGACCAAGTGGGTTAGATTAGGTTAGAACTGTGATCAACCGCGTTCGAGCCGAGGGAGGAAGCGAGGCGAACACTACTTCTAAAGGCCAGGCAGTTAACTGAACGGCTAATTTAACCAGTTGGCTGCGACAGAGATACTGCCGACCTTTGAGACTTCAGATGGCTCACGAGACAGTAGAATTGTCCAAATTGGAAGCTGCAAATGTGAAATACCAAGTAACAGATTTGGTTCCTACTACAACTGCTGAATGGTGTGTCAAACATGATCTGAAATTGACGATGGTTGATGGCAAGATGATTAATGCGCTCACCGATACAAGCTCAGCCATGCGGTGTTATCTTTGCGGGCTCACCTCTAAAGACTTCAATCATATTAGAAAGTGCATCAATAAACAAGTGACTGAAGAAAATTTTGAATTTGGGCTTTCTTCACTTCATGCCTGGATAAGATTTGCGGAGTGCATCTTGCATTTGGGATACAAATTAAAGTTAGGAAAGTGGCAAGCAAGAGGTAATGACAAAAAAACTGTAGCCAGTGAAAAAGAAGAATACAAAAAGAGTTTTGGCAAAAATTAGGGCTACACGTAGATAAGCCTCGCCAGGGAGGAGGGACATCGACTGATGGAAACACTGCTCGAATACTTTTTCAGCATGCAAACGAAACTGCACAAATAACATTAGTAACTTTAAATATTATAAATAGATTCCACACTATTTTGAAAATAATATCAAGTGGTTACAAAATTAATTTTGTTAGATTTAATACGTTTTGCCTACGGACTGCGTCAGCTTTTGTTTACAACTACCCATGGTTCTACATGCCCACTACACTACGGTGCATAAAATTTTAGTCCATGGGCACCTCATTGTAGACAATATTGGCATTGCAATAGGTCTTTTGAGTGAAGATGCTTAAGAAAGTAGGAACAAAGATCTCAGAAAATATAGACAAAATTATTCAAGAAATTTCTCGAGAAAAATAACAATGGAAGACACTTTTCAAAGATTAATGGTATCTTCAGACCCATACATTACTGGGTTAAGGAAATTGCCGCCAAAAAAGTTTGTAACTTTAAGTGCTAATGAAATATGTTTAATCCATGATGACTAAATAAAGAACGGTTTTTTTTTATTTTGCATTTCATTTACCATCCTGTTTTTATAAACAATAACATAAATTAATAATTATTGTAAAACTCGTAAAAAAAACTGCAATTTGGATTTTTGCCAACTTTTTGTGATATTTCGCCTCTGTGGTGCAGGAGGATAATTAAAAAACTACAACTCGCAGAAGTTATAGAAGAAATTGTAATTTCGACCAATATCAAGCACAAATTTCGACTGAGATAAAACGCAATGATGAAGGAATCCAAGACAAAGCAGCACATTGATGATGATCCAGCTTCCAACGAGGATAAAGAGTGTGAAGTTAACTGGTACGCGGTCGTCTTAACCCATGTTTTTAGTATCACGGTAGACGACACAAGCGTCCTGGCAAATATTCACAAGACTCTCTCCAGCTGTCAAGTTTGTTGGAGGAAGGTTCACCAGAGGACGATCAGGATTATTTGCATCTATATTTCACGGCTTAATGTTCTTATTATTGTTGTTTGTTTGTTACAAAAGTAGTTATATTTCCACTCTGCAATGGGCATTTTTTTTTTGTTTTGTTGTCATCTGCCAGTGTCGCGAGCGCATCACGGATTAATTTGCATTGTCAATGTGTGCTGTCTTTGGTTGCCCTAGCATCAAGCAATGGACAAAATTGACAACTTTTTACATGCTTTAGTACGAGGCATTTGACTAGGTTGTATGTGTATATTTTGTCTTTTTTATTTGTAATGTGCGTTTTTTAGTGCAGAATAAACACTTTTTCTTCTTTTCACAGAAGAGCCGGTCTTTGTCAAAGCGCCAGAAACTAGTAAATATGACGAAAGCCCATAATTATGCTCATTTACAGGACTGCTTAGTATTATTATTGTATATGGTAGTCTTACACTACTATTTATTGTATGGAGTTGAAACGGTTTTATGGGTTAGGACCTATTGTTCTCTTACGTTTTCCTTTTACTTGGTTATCTTAATAATCTTTCTAAAATGTCTTCATAATAAATAAAATACAATTTAGTATAATTACAATGATTGGTAAGTTTACTTCCGCGTACTAAGGTATGTACAGTCAAGGCAATCCTTTATATATAATATACTAGCTGACCCGGCCAAGCGTTGCTGTGGCTAACGTTTTTTTTCATTTTTTTTTCTATCCTATCTTTCATGTTGGATCAAACTGCACACGGTGTACAAATTTGAATAAAATCGGTTAAGTAGTTTAGGAGTCTATCGCGGACAAACATCGTGACACGTAATTAATATATAAGATAAACAGGATCAACTCATGTCATTATTATTGTGAATCGTAAGCGTTGAATGCAGTGCTGGAATACAATCACCCAGCAGCATGCATTAGCATAAATGCATCAGAAGCGATACGCATAACTTGGCATGACATTAAGCATAATTAGGCGGTGACCCACTTTTTTATCAAAGCTCGTTGTCGATACGCGGCGCAGGCGCATGGCACACACGCGCATTGCGAGCGCGAACACAACACACCTACAACATAGCGTTCACTACACGACTCAGATAAACATTTATTTTTATACATTGTTTGTAATCAAACTTTAAATAGATAACGATAGCCGCATACCTACTAGGTATTTTTATTATATCTTTGCGATATCAGTATAAATAAAAAAGAGATCGTTTGTTGCAAAAAAAGAGGCCTCGTAGGTTTTATTTACATATTTAACTCCCCTATTGCAGTGAACTAGGCATAGGCCTTTCATCATAGGGTTTAGTTACATTGAGTAGCATATTAGGGAAAATCATAATATTAGATAGGTACTTACTAAGTAATCTGTGGTTTCGTAAGAATTAAATTTTATGAAAAGACCTAAGAATTCATAAATCTAGACACACTAATGAAACATGAAAAACACCCGAATCACCCGATGGTATTAAATTAAATTTAAAATATTAACCTACTTATTAGTAAAATCAAAATACCATTTTCTAGAACTCATTCAATCTAACAAAGCTAAAATCATATAAATTATATACACCATGTGTTATTTAAAATCGGGTTACAAAAAGTACCTTTACATTAGATATTATTGCACTTTTGTAATCTGATTCAAAAATATATGCATTTATTCTGTACCTACATACTATATGATTATATGAATAGTGAGAACGCTATTTCTCACATACATGTAAATATTAAGCGGAGCCTTGGCCTGGTTACCACGATTTTAGCGTTATTACAAAATACTCAAGTGATGCGGCGCCCGCGCACGCGGCGGCGGGGCGGCGCACCGCCCGTAGTGCGGATTACGCACACAGACCAACTGCCACGGTACGAAACATAATATTTCACTGTTGTGCATATTGGTATTTTGGTAAAATATCTAGTCTAGTGGTATTTTCCTGTTGTGTTCAGTAACGATCGAATAAAATTTCCCTTAACACATTGAACAATCCTCGAATAGGCATCCCATCTCTTGAGGGTTTCTTACTAAAAATCTGCTAGAGACTTAGGGTCATTTATACTAGCGCAGAGTCGAAGCGCATCGAAGCGTTCATCTGAAACCTAACATAGCAAATTCACCCTAATCTCCACAACGTAATGCACATATTACTTCTGAGATAAAAAAGAGACGCGCGAATTCGCACGCATTCGACGGAATTCGCGCGTCTAAACGCGACCAACGCTGATTGGTGCGTGTGCATTACGTTGTGGAGATAAGGGTGATATTTGCTATGTTATGTTTGAGATTAACGCTTCGATGCGCTTCGACTCTGCGCTAGTATAAATTGACCCTTAATCATTACATAAGCCTTACCATGTCTAACAGCCTGTCATATGATTACCTATCTCAATATTGATAAGACTGAAGATCGAGAAATGAAAAAAAAAAGTGGCAAAGTGCAGGTCAGACTCGCACAGGAAGGATTCCGTACCACTGTACGTCATGTTTATTAACAAGATACATTATAATAATATTTACAACACGTTTCTTGTAAGGGGACCCCCCTAAATTTTTAACTTTTTTTTTATTTTTCGTTGTTATACCGGCCATAGTACCTAGTACTTACGAGTACACAATCTGTGGAATCTTTAAATTGTCAAAGAAGCATCTATCTTTTACCGTTCAAAATATAGGTAGGTACCTACAGCCCTGTGAAAGGCGGACGGAGAGCGGAGCCTTGTTAGTAATAGTGCCTTGGCACCCTTTGGGTACATAACCCTAAAAAAAAGTTTATACCAAGGATGATTCCCCGAATAGACAAACTCTCCGTGTTATATCAAATCAAATCAAATCAATCTTTATTTGTGAAACATAAGTACAAAAAGGTGATATTTATACATTTTAGCTGATCTGTATGTTCGGCCAATAATCGGCATACAAATATAATATTAGTAAGCAGGTTATTTTTACTATCTATATGTTGCGATCTATATGACACTATCCTATCTGTTTAGAAAAAAACATGACTCATGTTGATAGTGATAATTATGTTAGTGCGACCGTTAATCCAGACGAGTTTGTGATAGCATAGTTAAGAAGGGAAAACTAAAAAAATTGTCAGTTAAAGAAGACTTGAACTTTTATTAAAAAGCTAGTTGTTAATTTCAGTCCAGCGATAACACCTACGTGAGCTCCTGCATATAGTATAGCCTTGCTTTCTAAAATGCAATAGTAAACAAATTAAACACATTGAAAAACAAAACCTCTCAAAACGTTTATTAATTCAAATGCTGAAGGTTCCACTTTGTTGTAAACAGTTTTAATTCTAAGGATTTCTAACAAATTTGGAATCAAGGATTGTTCTTTAAGGCAGAATGATGTAGCTGAAGTTATAAATGTAGATATTTTAGTGCCTAAATCATCTCTGTAGTTATTATGAAATTTATATCTGGGTTAATATACAATGGACCTACAGCAGTTTCAAATATTAACGAGTGATTTACTCCGCATGTGCACAAGGTACATCAATAAAGAACAATTAATATAAAATGTGCAAGCAGACATGCATAATTATAATTGTGCAGCATATGTGGAAGTGGCACAAGGTTTCTGTAGAAACTGTTGCGCGGATTGTAAGGAAACAGCGGATACCGATCATTTGCCTGAAAGCACCAATTTTGATGTATCCAATATATTCTTTATCTTCACACCTATGGGGGCTACAAGCAAGAGCTTGTTATGATTACGCATGGAGCTACAAAAGTCAGTCAGAATTTTATGAAATGTCTTGTATTCGTTAAAGATGACTGCTGCTAGCTGCTGACCGACTTTAACATTACCAACAATAAAATTATGAAATTATTTATATGCGTATGTCAAATATTGAAATATTGATATTGTGAACATGTTTGGACGAGTTATGAGTTGTATATAGGGTTGCCTAATTTAGCAAGGTCATATGAAGGGATTGGGTAACAAACGTCAGTCACAGAATGTTGTTGATAATCTAATACAATGTAAATTGAATTTAATTGTGAGTTGTTATAAGTATAACATTAAACGTATTGTGCAATTTGACCAAGTTACAAATAAACTTAGGAATGTTTTTCGAATAAGAAGCTATCGACGATTCAGGTAAGATGGTTGCCCTCTCTTGCAATCGCTACTTCTCTATTGTACGACAAACTGTGACACGCATTTAGCTTATGTTGCATTTGAATAAAATAGGTAACAAAGGAGTTTGTTGGTAGCGAGACAACAGTGACGTCCCCGCAGAACACATTCATTGGTGCGCGTATTGCAACATGCGCGAGCGGCGTGTCCCACTTATCGAGATAAATTGAAATTCAATTTCGCCAAAGGGCAACAGTTGTAAGCGTAGAGGCAGAATATTAAATATTTTAAACATTACAACTCTGAAAGCTTTAGAAATTGATTTCATATTATCGAGTTTTATATACTTACTTATTTTAGAAAATAATTGTTTGAGTCACAGATTTTGGGATACTTAAGTATAATCGATTGCTTTGTTGCGCAATTTAGGCAATAGGTAAGAACCATATACCTATATAATTATTTTTAACCTGATTTATTTTCAATGGTGTGGTTTTTTAAATTAATGTTTATAATATAGTACCTACTTAGGTAATATTGACCATCAAATGGTTGAAACCTAATTACTCAGTCGCAAATGCGCACTAAAAAAATAAATGAAGTGACGTATTACCGAAATCCTTTGTTCTTTGGATATTCTGGTTGCACATCGGAGTCAACTCTTGCACAATCAAGACAGTAACCTTCGAAATGGAAAAGAAACGCACGCGCCGCCCACGTCGTCGTTCGCCATATTGAAACTACTAATAGTTGGAAGATTTTAATTTTAATACTTTACAGAAACATTATACCTACTGTTTACTACTCATTCTTATACTATCAATTCTACACTATTTAGTGGCAAAACATTAAGTAAGTAGGTAAGTAATTAAAATTTCTCTTTTTGAAGCACTTCAATATCAAAAAGGGTTAATGAGTATTTCAAAAGTTCACGCGATGTCTGCATTGTCAATTATTATAGGACTTTTAAATCAGGACGCAGCACTTAAGTCATTTGACAATGCCAATTCAGAGAAATGGACTGGAGTTCAATCAATTGTCGCTTTCATTGCTTCAATATCTCTTTGAAATTGAATAATAATAAGGTACTTACGTATTGCAAGTAAATGCTAGTGAGTACACTATGACTTAACATGTAGGTAGGTATCTGTACGGACGTTTATATTAAAAAAAACTAGATTTTTACGTAGGTAATCTCCACAATAGGCCAATATATTGATGAGAGTTTTCAACTGCGTAGGGTAACCAACCAATGTAAAAAAAAAAATATTATTTTATTGACTATAATTGTCAAAAAAAAAAAATTGTCAAATGAGTATGGTTGGGTATAAGAGGAAATCTGAAAGTGGCTCCGGTGACTAAAAAGTTATGTGGAAATCGGTTGTCATGGTATGGGCATGTGATGCGGAGGAATGAGGAAAAAACCTTGAGGAAAGTTTTCCCTACTCTCTCTTAGCTCCCGCTTTAGCTTTTCCTACTCTTATGAGTAGAGGAAGACCAAAGACACGATGGATGGACTGTGTGAAAGATGATATATTAGAAAGGGGGTGACTACCGATATGACGCCTAATTGAGAAGTAGATATGGAAGCAGAAGTAGAGTTGCGCCGACTTCAAAAAAATTGGCATATGGGCAAGGAAGGAATGATGATGATTATTTATTATTTGTCAATCACATTGTTTACAAACGTCACACTGAAACAGAATTCATTTTTAAACATGTTCTACACAAAATATATACCTACTTATTAATGTATCGAGTTGCTGAAAGTTTTTCATATACGGTTCGACTGTACATTATTTTAACTGGCCTGAAGGAACCTCTTTTTTTTAGAAACGTTCTTGACAAAAAGGGATCCGTTAGCTTTTTGGCTTTGTAATCATGCTGTCAGTCTAAAGGTACTCGTTTCTCTTTGATGTTTCCAAATATTTCAAAAGGAAATTAAAGTAGATACAGACTTTAAAAATATATTAGGTATCACGGTTTCTTATTCTACCTAATGCTTGAAAATATTGATTGACTATCTAAACTATACCTAATATACATATTTTATTGTCAAACATAAACTGTATGAGGTAAGTAACATAACATCTTAGAACTGAAATTAAAAAGAGCAACTAGTCATTACGAATTTACGAGTCTGATTCGGACTGTCTATGAGCGGATTGAAATAATTACTTATTGTTTTTTATTTTGGGTTTTCGTGTTTGAAACTGATTTTGAAATTAATATTTCAAATAACTGCAGTTGTTGACCCAAAAAAACATTAATTTTTTCATTAGTGTGTGTAGGTAGAGATAGCTAGCTAATTTAATTTGACACAGAATACAGCATACCTACCACAAGCTCTTAACGCTCATTCACCTTCAACGATCCAAATGCCGCTGAGCGTATTGGACGTCATGGTACGACTGTGAACGATGCAGTTTAAGAACCTAAACTGAAATGTCTTGCTTTTGAATCGTTTTTAAATAGATCATGGTGGCCTCCAGTTCTCTATTTTCCTCTGGAATTCCAAATTGTTAATTGACTATTGCTTGCCTTCAAATTCACTTTATAACCTCTCATCAGTCTGTTATGTATTAAACGAATTGAGAAAGCAAAAGATTTTAGAAAAAAAAGAAAACTTTAGCTGAGAACTGAAACAGTTTTTGAAGAAGTAATGAATTACCAACAAACCCTGTTGTAATTCAACGAGATTTGCCATTTTCATGTTGGTTTTTTAAGAGTGAAAACCATCGCAAAATTTCATTGTCAAGAAGTAATCCAAATAAATTCTGGCCGAGACGGTAGTCGTTAGTCTTCCTACTCCAAGTAAATTATGACTACAGTCAAAGGAAATTCAATTGCATATTCCATTTAACCTGCAGTTTCTTATAATTATATATACAACATTATTTTTAGTATATGCGATACTTGAATATAGTTTGTTCAGAATAAAACTGAATCGATTTCAATAATTTTTACACCATTTTATATTTTGTCCCAAAAATATATAAAGACTAGTTAATTTCAATAAAATCGCCGTACAGTTAGGTACCTACTGCCAAACTATTATCAATGAGCGTACGATGCTGGAAGAGCATAAAACATGGTCACCCCGCGCCTGGCTGGTGAGCATGTTTTTGAACGGACAACCAGGTAACATAACAGGCTTATAACTTTGTGATTTCTCATGATACAGTTTTGAAAATTTGTACATAAGATTCTTTACATAAAAATACTAGACACGTGTGTCGGGTTTCGCATATACTAAAAATAATGTTGTATATATAAGTACAGATGAAGATATCACGGGACCATGTGTCCCCGGTCTTTTGGAAGGCGCATGCAGTCCAGTGCTGTAGGTACTCAAATTTTTCTTCATGAATGTTTTTTAGATTTTTTTATACTTACTGGAGTTTTTGATGAGTCATTCATCCTATAATACCAATATCCTTACCTCGATTCTTAGGTACTTCTACACTCTATCTTGTAATAAGACTTAATCTTACTTTTGTTATGTAGGTAGTTAGGTTCTTTTAGAACTCTTTAAATTCATAGTTTAACTTCCTTTTGATAAATGTTATTAACATTTAATTTTGTCATAATAGAATACATTATGTAGGTCACATTCTAAATGTGAATAGTTAAAATAGCAAATTACATGCTTGAAAACATTCAAGTACTTTAGCGTCTGCGTTAGAGTCTTAAGTCAGAGTGCTCTGCAAAGTGGGTCATGCACAGACATGCCCAGACAACGGCCTTGCAACAAGGTAATTAGTCAACAATTGCAATTTTATTATAACATCACTGATAAAGGTAGGTTTATAAATGAAATCCACCACATGATGGTTGCAAGATGAAATGGTGAAAAACAGTCCAATATTCAAAACGACTGCCGGGTTAAACCCGTGTTACAACGCACAAAGAATAATAAATTTTAAGAAAACACTAGAACTCGAACAGAAAAACGAATGAATTAAAAAGTTTTCTCAGTTTTCCCATTTAATTGTGGGGACAATTCACTTTTGTATTGGTTGTTGGCATTGTAATGTTTGTAATCTCCGGCAATAGAAAAACTTAAAGAAAAACAATATTTTTAGCAGGCTTCTCATTCAATTTACGCACAGTACCTAAAAATTCACGTTTATATCGCATGGGACAATTCCCGAACCCCGAATGTAATAGCGCAGAGAGTAATTCATCAACTCGTCCTACATGCCTACGCGCTGCGGCCCATTTGGGACTACTTGACGAAAATCAATTAAATTTTATTTTCATTCTGCAAGTCGTCTCACGTTACTATAAAAAATATGAGAAAAGGTACAAACAGTAGCAAAAGTGTTAACGTGGAAATAATAAAAGAAAATAATTTGTTACAAAATATTTAATCATCACAACATTGTCACATATAAACAGAAAAAAGATTAAAGTCCTGTCATCATTTACTTCAAAAGTAACCGCCATAACCATTGTTTACTTACCTGATAATAACCGAAAGTCATACTGTATGTCTACCATTCTTATTAATTTCGGATAACACTTGGCGTTTACTTGTAAAATGAAGCAATAAACTGTTGTTCTAGAAAAATATTATTTAGTAGGTAGGTCGGTAATGACTTTTTTAATATTAAATAATCTATGAACAAAACAAAAGTTAAAAATTCTTAAAAAAATAGTGTTATGACTTGTCTTGCTTACTGTACCAAACGTAGAAACTACTCAATGATAAATATTTCACGGGTTGCGATTCGGTTACGTTAATAAGGTTGCTAAGCAATGTATGCTCGTCACAATGCGTATGGTGAGTGGTTGTTGAGGAATTCTTCTGGTTCTTACCAGGAGCACTCCTCAACAATTAACGTCCCAGCATCGGGAAAAGTAATATTTTGTAAAAGGTGATGAGCAGTTTACGTTAGGCTATTGTAACTTAGATAAATTAAAAACTCTCTCACTAAAAAGTGAAAAATAAAAACTTTTTTACAAAAAAAAAAACAACCGACAAAAAAATACAAAGGAATAAATAACTTTAATTTCGGAAGTCGGTGTCAATAAACGAAAATACAGAACCAAAGACACCGAGTTCCGAAATTAAAGTTATTTATCACTTTGTAGTTTTTTTTTTGGAAGTCGGTTGTTTTTTTGTTTATTTGACCAATGAATGGAGGCTGACTCTTTTTTTAAACGTTAATTAATTTGTTTAGAACTTTTTTTATAATGTGCGCAGAAGCGCTGTTGGTGGACGAAAACAACGCAGGCTTGGTAGCCACTGGCCCGTGCATACGAAAAGCGCCTTTACGGGGGTCATGCACAAAAGTAGCCGACTGTACATACAAAGATGTGAGCAGAAAGTTTTCTTCACGTATGTTGGCAAAAGCATTACCTATATCTTTCGGCAAAACGAAAACTTCTTAAATTATATGGTGAAAATTCCTCAGTGTGTAATTAATAAAAATGTTTCGGGTTTATCAGAAACCACTAGCTGCAGTAGGTACTGATGATGACTTACTTAACAGTTTTAGTGCCCACGATTCTAGTTCAGAATTAGATGATAAAAATAATAAAAAGATTGAATCTTTTGATGTACCTAAGTGATGAATGTTGGCAAGACTTTCGACCAAAAATAGTAATACACAAACGGAATGACCTAGATAATTCTAGCATTCACACTCATTCTAGAAAACTACTGCCAAAGTCTAAATGGACAAATATCTTCGTGAATGGATTAGGAAGTAGGTACACGAAAAGTCGTTGCGTGTGGTGTTTCAAAACAAAATGATGTCAGCGATGATTATAATGTTAAATGTACGGGCAAATGTAAAGAATGCAATGCAGAAGTAACTGTAGTTACAAGAAAAATTTTCAAGTCACATACCTACACATAATCACAAATACAAAGATTGTGTTTTTCAAAAAAATACCCAATCATGATATGAAATAAAATGCTTCATGAAATTATGAAAGACTATGATGTGCAAGAACCTCCTTTCATACCTACGTTAAAATTATTACATAACATCCGAAACAAAAACAAATACTATCTATCACAAAATCGTGGTTATTGCTCTATGGATTATGGCTTTTACAAAACCTTTTGATGGTGTAGTACCGTATCTGTAATGTTGTGCCATTTTTTGTTTATTACTGGACTGAAATGCAAAAATTATTTTAAAAAAAATGTGTAATGTAATTTATACTGTCTTGATAGATGCAACGGGGTCAATATTTAAAAAGATTATTCCACCTAATGATTCTACTAATTCATACAATTCCAAGCATTTGTTTTATATGTTGTAATGCTCAAAATAAAATCTAATTCAGTGTCTGTAGGCAGCACAAATGATATTATCTGGCAGTCAAAATCTTGAAAAAATACATCAGTGGTTGCAGAGTTGAATAGGAACAATTGGAAAACCCAAAGAAGTCATTTGTGATGATTCTGCAGGACTAATTGATGCAATAGTAAAAAGTTTTACGAAATTTAGTACAACAAACGAATATATTGATAATTGGCTGATAATTTTGGAATTATCTGGGAAAACTCTGCCGGACTGTTTAGTTCGTTTGGACACATCGCATTTCGTGAAAATATTGTATGCTCTTGATTGCTTCAGATTTGTAATAAGCGCGTATAGCGATTTTATACTAAACACTTTTACGCACAAAATCGTGTACTAATTATCTAAAAGCAAAATAAATAATTCATCAAAGTAATCGTGGCGCTACGTAGGTAAGTATGATTAAAATTCAAAATATTTTATTGTGGGCGGGCATATGTTAGTTACAGGTCATATCAATAAATTGATGTTCCAATATGTCCTGCCTAATGGGCATACAATAATTATGTAGTGGCATAACATAAAAAAATATTTTACTATACTGTCAAATTAATACATGGACAACGATTCAATCAATAATTCAAGAAATCTTGGATCGTGTAGTATGCTTTATCAATTAAAAAGTTACGTACTTAGTTTATTTTTAAATACTGGAAGTTAGGTATTTTGTTGTATATTTTTGACGCCATGCCAAAGAAGGTTTTGTTAAATAGAGCCGTTTTATGTGGCACATTAGAAATTTTTAACATATATCTTCTCGATTTGAGTTTATCAAATAGATTTTGCCATAAAGAAAAATAGAATAGAATAGAATAGATTTTCATTTGTCTTTATAAATACGGCTATTTCATAGATGTAAATTGCAGGAAAGGTCAATATTTTAAATTCTTTTAAATATGGTTCACATGTATCAGGAACACGGATACCAGCAATCGCACGTATACCTTTTTGAGCTTTAAACACTAAATCCCTATTAGTGGCATTGCCCCAAAATATGACTGCATATCTGAGATATAAATAGAGCCGTTTTATGTGGCACATTAGAAATTTTTAACATATATCTTCTCGATTTGAGTTTATCAAATAGATTTTGCCATAAAGAAAAATAGAATAGAATAGAATAGATTTTCATTTGTCTTTATAAATACGGCTATTTCATAGATGTAAATTGCAGGAAAGGTCAATATTTTAAATTCTTTTAAATATGGTTCACATGTATCAGGAACACGGATACCAGCAATCGCACGTATACCTTTTTGAGCTTTAAACACTAAATCCCTATTAGTGGCATTGCCCCAAAATATGACTGCATATCTGAGATATGCAGTGTCAACGAAACATAAGCATGATATGCGGTTAAAACAATTGATTGATCAACAATTTCGGATAATTTTTATAAAGCATATGAGTACTGATTAAGTTTATTGCATACTGTGTCAATGTGTGTTTGCCAAGTCAAAACATTATCTATTCAAAGCCCTATAAATTTAACGCAGCTGACTTGTTCAATTTTCGTCCCATTATGATGAATATTAAGATAAAGATTATTTTATTTGTCAAAACATGCGTAGGTATACATAGTCCAGTAGCCAGAAGTTTTTCGCTGAGTGGATAAGGTTAGTGATTTCAATGCTATGTACAAAATGCTAACAGTTTAGAGTTATGCAATAGGTATTAAGTAGGTATTTCCTATTATTTCGTGTAATAACAATATTAGAAAATTTAAATACTATACTGGTTCTTTGTAAGTACTATCTAAAGCATCATCATCTGCCTAGCCTTTTTCCCAACTATGTTGGGGTCGGCTTCCAGTCTAACCGGATGCAGCTGAATACCAGTATTTTACATGGAGCGACTGCCTATCTGACCTCCACAACCCAGTTACTGGGTAATACGATACCCCTTGGTAAGACTGGTTGTCAGGCTTTCGGGCTTCTGACTACCCGTAACGACTGTCAAAGATCCACGAATGGCAGCCGGGACCAACGGCTTAACGTGCTTTCCGAGGCACGGAGGGGTCTCGATATGTAAAGATGGTCACCCATCCACAGACCAACCGCGGCAAGCGTAGCTTAACCTGATCGATCGACCTCTGCGGCTGTTATTATTTAGCCACTTGTGAAAATGCTAACAGATAGGTACTGTGGAACAATGGAAATCTGAAAATGTCCCGTAACTCATTCAATAAAAAATTTAAGTTTTTCAAATCATTTAATATATACTTATAGGGATTAGTTATACCTTACAACAAAAGTTCTAACAACTAAGTAATATGGCTGCACAAGTAATTGTATTTTTACTTTGCGATTAGCGAAATATTGAATTTAAATTTATAAATTTGCGCCTACATATTCGTAATAATATACTCTGCTACCATACAAAAGTTTCAACAAATGCATATTATGGCTTTTGTTTAAATTGCAAATGACTATTTTCACTAACGAGCCGCGTAGGTACGGCGCGTGCGGTCGCTACTGAGTAGCAACACTCCCCCGCCCGCCCGCCCGCTCCGGTCGGGGATGTACCTAACGCCGCTGGCTCTGCTACCATACAAAAGTTTCAACATATAACATGCTATGCCTTTTGTTTAAAAAATAAAATACAATTTGGATATTGCAATTATAACATGCTATGCCTTTTGTTTAATAAATAAAATACAATTTGGATATTGGGGCGCGGTGTAGGTACGCGGCAATTCGTGCAGCACGGGCCACGGCGCGGTGGCTCCGAAGCTTAATACCAGAATCGCTAAATACCAGATTCGCAAAACACCGGATTCGCTATATACCAGATATGCAAAACACCAGAAATGCAAAATAACAGATTTTGTACAGTTGAAAACAAATTTTAATTGAAAATATGAATACTAAAGTAGACTCCGGCTCGCTACATGTTTGCGTCTGGGCGCTCCTTGCACATCGCTGTCAATGCGGTGTAGCAGTCGACTGCCTCGGACACCATGGTCTTTCCTGCAGCAAGAGCGCTGCGCTGGTCGGATGGAACGGCACGCCAGCATTAACGACATCATCCGTCTTTCATCTTTCGTCTCTTGTCACCGCCGGGGTGCCAGCTGTTTTAGAACCCAATGGCTTGGCACGCGACGATGGGAAGAGACCAGATGGAATGACCATAATGCCTTGGAAGTTGGGTAGGCCTTTGGTGTGGGATGCAACCTGTGTCGACACCCTCGCGTCATCCCATCTTCCTAGCACGGTGGGCTGTGCTGGGGCGGCTGCTGCAGGAGCAGAATACCTCAAACGGCGCAAATATAACAATCCTATTGGGTGGATATGTTTGAGTCGTTTGGGTTGGAAACACTAGGGCCTTGGGTCCGGGTGCTCATCGAATATTTCGGGAAATCGCCAAGCGGTTGGTTGGCTCTACGCGTGACCAGAGGGCTGGCCTATTTTTAGCCCCAAGAATAAGCATTTCCATCCAACGTGGCAATGCTGCCAGCCTTTTGGGCACTTATCCCATTGACAGCGATGCGCACGAATTTTTTTTTTATGTCTGTAAGTATTGAGGAGCCACATCAGATTTTTAAAATCTGATCTCACCATTATTTAGCAGCAATGTAGCTGATTTTGCAACACGAATTCTATATTTTGCAGCAAAATATATCACTAGTTATTTTTTGTAACCATTGACTGTCAAAGTATTCTTTGAATTAAAAAAAAATTAAGTTAGTGGTGCTATTTCGCATATATGTAAATAAAATTCTAGTATCAAATAACGATAACGATAGAGATAATTATATAGTTAGTTATATCCAGCGAAGAAATAATTACTAATACAAGATAGTCTATAAACAGAACTGAATTGTTTAGGACTGTACTTTTGGTATTTTGCGTTTCTGGTATTTTGCATATCTGGTATATGGCGAATCCAGTGTTTTGCGAGTCTGGTATTTTGCGAATCTGGTATTTTGCGATTCTGGTATTAAGCTTTAGAGCCGGCGCGGTAACACTCCGAACCACAGTCACTGCAAACGTACCTTTTGAATGAGGCGCGAAATCATTTCATTACTGTCACATCTCACAAATCACTAGGAAGGTACTTACTCTGTTCCAGGAAGGTAAGTAGGTACTTAAGTTTGATGTTTTATTGCACAATCTGCAAGTAGATTTATTTATTTATTTATTATTATTTATATAAATATACTTTATTGTACACCAGAAAATAATGATGAACTTTATTGTACACCAGAAAATAATGATGATGATGATATTGTTATCCATGAAAACCTTGAAATATCGGTACACTTTGTTGCACTTCTTTCGGCTCATAATAATAATATTTTTTACACTAACAACTAGTTGATATATAAAGACAGTGGAAGTATGTCCGACATACGCGATGTTTGTGCGACGTCTTTACATAGTATAAAACAAAGTCGCTCCCGCTGTCTGTAAGCTTAGATCTTTTAAACTGCGGAACGGATTTCCAGCAATAGACAGAGCGATTAAAGAGGAAGGTTTATATGTATAGTACATGCATATTATACATAGTAGAGAAATGCCGAGAAATTCGAAGATTTGTAATGTGATGTCGTAACAAACATATTTTTATGCGCTTACAGCGCTTACATTGCAAACACTGGCTAAACCTTAAGATATAGATCAAATTAATGTACTACGGAATTATATATTTTAAAAAGATCGATAAAAAAGTCGGCGATGGTATAATGTTTATCTCCTAAGGATAACCCACAGTAACCATTTTTATCTTTAGCATATTACAAAAAAAATATGGGTTATTATTTGTTTTGTATCAATATCCGGAATCCATCTTGAGTCAAGCACCTGTCTTTCAGCCTGTTGTCAGCGTTTCCTTTGCCTCTCCGCTGGTGGCGCCCTCTATACTTACCGTTGGTACTAAGTATTTTAAGCGCGCATCGGGTGATGGCCCAATTTACCGTCATTATAGCGTCGTTTTTCGCGCCGTTCATTTGTTAGCGTTATTTAAACTTCGCGAAAAAAGTTCTACCTGTTTAATTCATTTAAAAGTTTGGTAAAACTATTCAGTTTTAGATTCGTGAAATTTTTTACCTCTCCGTTGTTATTATGGAAAATTCTAATAATAATTTAGAGTCAGAAAGTGTTAATGGTGGCTCATTAACCAAAATCAAACGAGTTAAACTTACGAAAATAAGAAACTTCAGATTTTGTCGGAAGTCAGTACAACGGTAAAAGATCCGATTTACCCTAAGGCGAATGATGCATTTCTTAAAAAAATTGCGGAATTGCAGCGTTTTAAGTGTGATGACTGGTATGCCGTTAGGTTTTCGGATGCACAAAAGAAATATTCAGCTACCCCCGGTTTTGTCGAGTCAAATGTTAACGACGAAATAAAGCGTTTTGAATCGGATATTTTAAAAGAAGATTCAAGCTCATATTTATTAGAACGATCTTTTGCCGGATTAACATTTTCAAAATTTATACAATTCGTCTTTTTGAGAAGTAAAGCATTTTACTTCTCAAAAAGACGAATTGTATAAAACATTACAATTACTGGTGGATTGGTCAAACGAGTCTAAAGAAACGTTGACACCCATCACGTTATTCGAAAAATTGGAGACATTATTTTCGAAAGAATCCGCTTATAGTAAGGTTACAGATGACTTGTTACAAATAGTGTGCGGTCGTAGAGCCGATTTAATAAATATACGTGAGGCTATGTTGCGCCAGATATCCGAAGGCTTTCATCGCGAGGTATTACATAAAATTCCTCCTAGTACAGAATCACTTTTTAATGACGAGGCAGTTCAAACCTACCTTCTAAAAATTGGGGGGGTGGATAAACTAACTGTTTCAACAAAATCAGTACCTCAAACTTACTCAAAGAATAATTTTTATCCAAATTAAAAACCGTCGACTAGTAAGCAAGCAGATGATAGATTTTTTCGTCGAGATAACTTCAATAAAAGACAAAAACATGGCTCACACGCTGCACAACAAAACAAAAACCGAGCAAGCAACCATCGAGCTAAACCTAAGGGAATGAAATCGCAGGCTTTCACTAAAAACAAGCGTCGCGAATGACTGTCGGACATTTCAAGGCGGTTGTCTGAAGCAATTTCAGTATGTTTGGAGCAATCTAGGTGCACCAGACAAAATATGTCGGCTGTTAAACGGTGCACGCATATCCTTTATACAGAAACCGCCGCTAATATTTCCAAGTCCCACGGTTTTGAAATGTTAAGAACCAAAATATCTACCAATATGACCATACAGATTCGAACCTTGTTAGATTCAGGTATACTAGAACCTGCAGAACGGACGCCCAGTTACCTTTCCACGTTCTTTCTGGTACCGAAGTCAGATCAGATCTTCCGTCCTATCTTCAATCTGAAGCAACTGAACCAGTTCGTAGTAGCCAAACCATTTCAACTATTCAGTAACTTCCGTGTTCCAAATTTTTTGCAACAACTAGATTGGATGGCTAAACTAGATCTGAGCCAAGCATATTTACACGTAGCCATCGCACAGCAGCATCGCAGGTTCCTGAGATTAAATTATCATCATGATGCACATCAGCATCAGCTACTTCAAATGAATTGTTTGCCGTTCGGCCTTTCATCGGCACCCAGAACGTTTGCTTCGATAACCAATTGGGTGGCAGAATTCCTGAGGAGTCACAACATCAGGTGCGTCGTATATTTGGACGATTTCCTTCTAGCAAACCAGTCAAAATCGCAGTTGGAAGACGACATCGCATTCGCGATAAAGATTCTACATAAACTGGGCTGGACAATCAACTTCGAAAAGTCTGTACTGGCTCCGACACAATGCCTCGAGTTTCTCGGCATAACATGGGACATAAAACGCAACGCAAAGTCCCTGTCGGAGCCGAAGTGCCTATCGCTACGCAATGCACCAACAGCTCCAGAGAAGCAAGTCGTCCCTCAGACAGTACCAAACTCTAATGGGGAGACTCAACTTTGCAACGTTCGTGACTCCGAGAGGTCGCCTTCACTGTCGCACTCTGCAATATTACAGTCGACAGCTGTCGGTGAAACATCCGTACCGGCTGATACCTATCCCTCAACCAGCTCGATCAGAGATGGAGTGGTGGTGTCAAGCTATAGGAAAGTCGATGCCGATCCACTTGAGCTCGGTGACACACCTATTGACTATAGACGCATCAGACATCGGATGGGGGGCACAAATCAGCGATACAAACATTGTGACAACCTGGATGAAATCACAAAGGACATGGCATGCCAACAAAAAAGAGATGTTTGCTGTGTAAGCAGCTATACGTCCAATTAAATACAGCAGATACGTTGTGCATTTCATGTAGATCAAAATTGCCCTTCACAGCATATCATTAAAATGAATTTCTTAGAAGATATCAGAGATTTAAAAAGCGGAGGCAGAGCGGCTGGCGGGGCGGTACGAAGTTCGCCGGATCAGCTAGCATGTATGATTATAAAATGAAACGCGCGAGCGCGAGCCGTCTTGTATTCATGTTTGTTGCCGCTCCTTTTAGCTAGCCCCGGCTAAAGCCCGGACTCCACTGAAGCGGAGCGGAGCGGAGACGTGCAAGAGTCGTCCACACTCACAGACGAGGCGAGTGAAGCGATGAGGATTTCAACCATTGCGATTGGTCGATTCCTGCATGTCTCCGCTCCGCTCCGCCTAGCTCCGCTTCAGTGGAATCCGGGCCTAACGCACAGCGCGCGGCGCACGTTTCGGTTTGGCAACGTTGCGTCGCACCAGAAGTAGATACATTTTAGCGAAATACCGCTATTACTAACGCTATTTAAATACCGGTACATCAGTTGCTATAACGTTAAATATTTAACGTAACGGAACGAAATGTTTGGGTAGTTTTACTGGTATTTTTTTGGTAACGGAACCCATTCACACTAAGATTAGACATTGAAATAAATCTTTTTACAGTCCGTTCAACCGATTTTGACTTCTATTGCGTTGGTGGCATGACAAATGGCAACTGCAGTAAACAGTTGGTATTATAATCACGTTTTTGCTTTTAATGCCATCCTTATGCCTACGGAATAGAAGTAAAAATCGGTTGGACGGACTGTAAAAAGTTTTGTTTAAATGTCTAATCTTATTGTAAATGGAATATAGCTCCTTTGGGTGCATTTGTGACTAATTTACAGTTGCACTTTCTAGTATGGCGGCCATCACTCTGTTGTTAGTATCTACTGCTCTCTCATTTTAAAAGTTAACCATGCTCAATGCAGTATAAAAATTACGATGCATCGAAGTAAACATCATCTCAACACACAGAAAGATTAAAAACAATAATCAAACGCGCTGTGACGTGCATTAGTAAGCGCCAGGGAGAAAATTAAACATGAGCGGTCAGTATGCGGCGTTAGATACATCCCCGATCGGAGCGGGCGGGCGGGGGCGTCGGAGTGTTGCTACTCAGTAGCGACCGCACGCGCCGTACCTACGCGGCTCGTTACTGAAAATAGTTATTTTCAATTTAAACAAAAGCCATAATATGCATTTGTTGAAACTTTTGTATGGTAGCAGAGTTTATTATTACGAATATGTAGGCGCAAATTTATAAATTTAAATTCAATATTTCGCTAATCGCAAAGTAAAAATACAATTACTTGTGCAGCCATATTACTTAGTTGTTAGAACTTTTGTTGTAAGGTATAACTAATCCCTATAAGTATATAATAAATGATTTGAAAAACTTACATTTTTTATTGAATGACTTACGGGACATTTTCAGATTTCCATTGCTCCACAGTACCTATCTGTTAGCATTTTCACTAATATATGCTTTAGATAGTACTTAAAAAGAACCAGTATAGTATTTAAATTAAAATTTTCTAATATTGTTATTACACGAAATAATAGGAAATACCTACTTAATACCTATTGCATAACTCTAAACTGTTAGCATTTTTGTACATAGCATTGAAATCACTAAACTTATCCACTCAGCGAAAATAAAAAACTTGTGAATTATCGAAGGTTTTGTGGAAAAAATATTGTATCCCTACTGGACTAACATGCGAATCAAGCATGCGGGATTTCACAATTAATATTTCGTACGCATGTTTCACCGTAAGGCGTACATAGTTTACAAAAAATAAAATAAAAACTAAATTACTAAGCACGACTAAGGGCCTTCAATCCACGTACACAATAATAATAAACATTGATAAGTCAGTTAGTAAATTAATCATAAAATGTCACAAAAAAGTACTTATAAAATAAGTCAAATAGTGTCATTCAGAAACTCATTTATATTATAATAACACTTGTCTGTTAATAAATCTGGAATATTTTGTTTAAACAAATTTACCGGCAGTGCTTTAAATGACTGTGGTATTTTATTATAAATTTTAGGAGCCATACAAAAAACGCTTTTACCCATTAATGCGGTCTTTGACGTATGCAAACATAGTTGATTATTGTCACGTATGTTACGGGGGAAGGTGTCAGCTAATCGTGGAAATAGAAATAGATTTCCCCTAACAAATGCTGCAATTTCAAAAATATACAGAGTTGGTAAAGTTAATAATAATAATATTGATGTTGTTACTTTTATTGTTACGCCCGAAATTGATTAATTTAGTTTTTCAAAATTGATAATTAAGTTATTAACCGTCAGCCAGTTAATTATATTGCGAAGAGTGGAATTTATGTCATTTTCAAAAGTGTCAATATTTTGACCTGTAAAGATGGTTGTGCTGACATCAGCAAAAAGGATTATGGGATGCTGTGAAACTTTAGGCAGATCATTAATGTAGATCAAAAATAGCGATGGAATCCGCCACGCTAACCGAAGTCGCTTCAACAATGATTGAAGATTCTGAGTATGATTGTAAACTGATTAACTGGCCAATGCAAAGGAAAACGGAGCACAAAATTTCAAATTTTTTATTATTTCTTATTTTTTTATTGGATATGGATCAATCTTTAAACGATATTCCTGAGGAAATTATGTTACAAGATAACATTTTTGCATTGAGTGAAGTAATATAATTCTTGCCTCCTGTATCAAGGGATGGCCCTGGAGTGGGACATCATATAGAATCTAGAATAGAATAGAATATTCATTTATTTGTTAAAAATGTAGGTATTTATAATAAGGTGGTTACAATAATATTAGAGAATCCTTGTGCATTCTACCATTATGGCATGCAAACATTGATGTAGTTCATCAACAAATATACAAAAATTTATACACAACTAAAATATAGTATTAGTATAATATATAGTATAGGTTTTGTCGACGTACAGTACAGCAGCTTTGTAATACAAATTTGTTTTATAAGCATTATTAGGATAAATAAACATTAAATAATTTGAATTTAGGACTTCACACACAAACTTCTGACTTCGCCCGTGTCTCGGACGGTACCGAGAACTCCTGTGCTTACTCACACATCCAAAGCATGTTTTTACACTTGGTAAACACAAATAACTTTTATTGAAAACGGTTATATGTCTTTTGTATATTATGACAAACAAATTTAGGGCATATTGTATTTAGGGATTTAAATTTTATGGCATGTGATATTATGTGCCATTAAGTTCGTGCAATTATGGACAAAAAAGTGAGGTAACACAATCACAATAGAGAACCATAAAAATTATAATATTTAGACATTCATTTCAAATGAATGTTTTTACAACACATTATTTTTAATTTGACTTCTTCTATCGTTGTTTTAGAATAACGATCTTATCTAAATCTTAATTTCAATCTGGTCATTGAAAACTAACGCGAATAAAATTTATGGCACAAAAAATGTCTGACAGTTCTGCCATAGTCAAAGTAGTATTTTAGTTTCGATATTAAATTTATCATGTAGGTAAATGATTTTTGCACTCTTTTTCATTACCAATAGAACAAACAATAGACGACGTACAATTGTTTACCATTGAATTTGCACATAAATAGCCTATATGCAGTGTAAGTGGTGGCACGGCTAGGAAGCATGCTTTCTGGCCGCGCCACCGATTTTGCTAAATATCTCACGAATCTTTCAAGTACTTTTTAGGGTTGCGTACCTCAAAAGCAGAAACGGAACCCTTATAAGATCACTTCGTTGTCCGTCTGTCCATCTTTCAAGACCCTTTTACTCAGGAACGCGTGGAGTTATCATGTTGAAATTAATATCAAATACTCAGATCCGTTGACGCAGTGAAAAAATCAAACAATCAAAAGATACGGGCGTTTAATGTTCCGGAATCAAAACCTATAGGTTACTTCCCGTTGACCTAGAATCGTGAAATTTGGCAAGAAGGATTGTCATGTAGCACAAGTAAAGGAATAAATCCGAAAATCGTAAATTTTTAGTTACACACCTACAAATTTGTACGGAACTCGAACTCTGACTCGCAATAAACCGGTTTTTTTATTTTGATTTAGTACAATATTTAACATAATATATATTTTGTACATTTATTCTTCTTAACTCCGATTCAAAATGCAACTGTGGCGCGGCCAGAAAGTACCACGCAAAGAAATAGGTACGGCAATACTTCTCCGGCCGAATTCTTTCACAGTTAAAAAGTAAATTAAACATTTGTAATTGTTAAAAAAAAAGTTTGTTTCGGTAATTCATTCTTTGTGGGCTTCGTATACTTAGTACTCCGGAATACTGAAGGGGGAAAATCCACGAATGCGTAGAAAACTTTATATGAAAAAAAAAATAACTAAAATACGTTAGGTAATGAATGTGAAAACTTTCGATAATGTTTTTCTTTTAATTGTTGAAGAAAACTTGGTTTTAAAGGGTTTTGTTGTAGAATGTTACTGTGATTAAGGCCCGTTGGGAAAAGTCACGTGTCTGGAAAACTCAAGAACTTTAACTTTTCTAATTGTTTAGTGTTGTTTCGGTTTCGCTTTTAATTGTTGGAGAAATGTTTGTTTTAAAGCGTTATAAAAATCGGTAAGATTTATAAAAAAGCTAGATTTATAAAAAGGGGCGGTTTTTTTTTCATATTAATTAGTTACACCAATTTTCCGTGATTACCTAGGTACTGGACCTATTTACGTGACATTTTGTAGAGGAAGCTTGCCCGGTGGTCCCATATAAATTTTGTTAACTTTGCTTGGGTAGTTTATGAGTTAGCTTCAATAACACATGTTGTGGTATTTGCTACAGCAAATCCACATCTATAACATTGTTTTGTCCAATCCAATACCTAAATCTGTTTTACAATTGTATTTTAACACTCATATACTCACCTTTTGTACATTGTTACCATTGTAAAACAAACCTTTAGTTACTTCGGATTGTTTTTACATACAAATCTGTATTTCATAGATACTATTAATTTCTCCTTTTATAATATGCTTAAGATATTTTATTGATTATCATATTTTGGCATAGCCATCAAATTGTCATCTGTCACTTTTATTTTTCTATAGAGCTTACTTGTGTAGGCGTTTTTAACTATATTATTGCAAACCGCTTTTATTATTTCTGGCAGTCAATCACTGACTTGTATTATACAAGCACAATAGAGGTCAGTGCAGTCAATACATTTAAATTATTTTTGAAATTTTTAAAATGATTCTTATGGAAAATTGACCCAGGACTATAAAAGCGGCTCAAACTCAAAACATTTATTTCAATTAAATCATTTACAGGCACTTTTGAATTGTCAAGAAGTCGGTCAGTCAGAAAATATGAAGCTAGTTGCCCATTCCAAAGCGTAGGTACCTATGGAGAAGAACGGGCAAGAAACTCCATGGACACTCTTTTAAATTATATATTTTTACAAAAATATTAGTTACATCATTAATGTTGAATTTATAATTAAACTTTTTCAACGCGTAGGTACGCCTTTTTTTAACATCGTTCTCACATAATTAAATGTGAGAACGATGTTAAAAAAAGACGTACGCGTTGAAAGCGTCCAGAGTACAGCAAATAGTAGGTACTTAACAAAACAACAATCCAAAAATAAAATAATTAAAAATAAGCCGAGGCAGCTAAGTGATGACCAGCCCCAACTGACGGCGCCCGTTCAAGAACATGACGCGAAGACGCGGCTTTCTGCCTTAACCAGCAGTTTAGTCGGAGTTCCTGGTTCAGTCGAGTTTTAAGTTTGGTCGAGTTCCAAGTTCAAACGGGATTCTGATTCTACACCTTGAAGTGCTGTTGTGTTCAGTCTAGTCCTGTGAGGTCGTTATTAACAATAAATATAAAGTCTACATTCGCCTCTTCTTTGCCGTTTTAGTGAGTAACCTGCACTCCAGGGCCAGCCACAGCTCTCCGACCTCCTCCTACTTAGGCCTGCGCCTAGTCCCGTCAGCCTTCCGAGCTCCCGGCTTGTTTGGCTCCGGGGTTGCTTCATCTGCTGACGTGGAATCTCCTCCTCCTAACCCTTCGGATTGACGTCAAGGGACCTCTTTCTTCGAGCCTCCAACTACAGAAGAAGAAGACCAAAGACGCTTCAGGTGAACGTCGAGGGACCTCTTCCTCCGAGCCTTCAGCTTCAGGGGAACCAATCGAAGCCTCCAGAGGCCCTTTTTAATTTTCTGCAATGTTCAATTCACTTGGTGTTAGGTTGATGATGTTATAAAACTTCCTGTCACTACTGTTTACGTAGCAAGTAGTTGCAATCGAATTTGTGTACTTACCACAATAAAGTGAAAAATAAAAATGATAATTAATTTTTTTAATTTTTTAGTGATTCTTTTGAAAGACTTGTTTTTTGGGGTTCCGTACCTCAAAAGGAAAAAACGGAACCCTTATAGGATCACTCGTGTGTCTGTCTGTCCGTCTGTCACAGCCAATTTGCTCCGAATCTTATGGACCGATTAAGTTGAAATTTGGTACACATATGAATCTCTGTGACTCAAACACAGACGTGTAACGTAAATAAATGAGTTTTGAAAATGGGAGTCATTTTTGAGAGGTAAATAGACAATTTTAAAAAAAAGTTTCGCAATCTGTACCGTGTGACATCAAATGAAAGGGCTTACCGTGAGGATCTCAAATATATTTTTTTCATAATTTTAAAGTAAATTGTATTAAAGTTATTTAAGACAATAGACGGAAATTTACCATTCCCCCCTTATCTCCGAAACAACTGAGCCTAAAATTTTGAAAAAAATACAGAAAATATTTCTATACCTATAGCTTACAGGAAAATTAATAAGAAATCTACGATCTTGAAACAACATGGTAAATCTCTCAATATTGTGCGTACAAACTTACATTTTCAGTTGGAATGTATGGGAAAACATGTTTTTCAATGTTAAGTTTGTTCATGGGATAAATTCATTCCAACTACGGGACCCTTCATTGTGCGTGGTCCGACACGTACTTGGCCGGTTTTTTTTTGAAAAAACGGGTTTTCTTCTGAAATAATGCCGTGTTGTGCGCTTAATGCTCCAGCCGTGAACGGACAATAATTCACGTTTGTTCGGCATGCGTAGGGACTGAAACTCGAGAAAATGAATATTTTCGGTATTGTTTTCATTTTAATTGTTCGGAAAAGAATATTTCAAATAATTTTTGTTTGATTGGCTTTGTTTACTTCACGCGCAATACGCTCTCGGGTACAATACCTATCCACGTTAGCAGTGCAAAGTTTGAATTGACAAAAAAAAATCTCAAACCCAAGTATTGATTTTATTTTCGAGATATCGCCAAGCGAATATTCGACTCTTCACGTGACCAGAGGGCTGGCCTATTTCTTGGCCAGAGAATTAGCATCGCCATACAACGTGGCAATGCTGCCAGCCTTTTGGGCACTGTTCCTGTTGACAGCGATGCGGATGAATTTTTTTACGAATCTTTTGCTTATTTTTTCATATAAATGTACATTATTATTATTTATAGTATTGGTTGTGAGTAAACTAGCTGAGACCGCCATACTACGAGTCCGCATCCGCGTCCGCGTCGACCGTATTAATCATCACTATCAGGATATTATGTTCTTGGTAATGGTAATGCTCCTATTATTCACTGTAATTTTATATCTATGAACAGATACTAGAGCTGAACGCAACTCGAAGTTAATTATCAGAAATGAAAACTGTTTGAATCTTTGAAGTTAACATTGTCAGCATTATGTAATTAATTGTAGGGATACATTTTTGTCGGTACTATACCTACTTCAAATTTTTTTGAGGATTTTCATTTTTGGCACGTGCTTATTATATCGCTGCAACGATTTCGTTTATTTCATCAAATAAAAAGTGTACCTACTGAATGTTTTATTTCCCAAATATTCCATAACCCTTTGCCTTATTTAGAAATTGTTGATTTGTTAAATAAAGTTAGCTGCAGTGTCTCAGGACCTTGGATGGCAGGAGAGGGGGGCGCGTTCGCGAGGGAGGGGGGCATGGTCGCGGATGACGCGCGCCCTACTGGCACACTGACACACTTACCCAGTGACAGTGGTACTGCTTTTGGTCTGACGAGGTCGATGCGTCCTACCTACGTGTAATCTTATGTATATGTACACAGATAAACATAGCTCGTAGTAAACGCAGTCCCGATTGATGCGAACGAAACCGCTGGAAACTCCGCGCAGCGTTCTTGCCTTATTGGGTATGGCTCAAATATTTTTTGTCAGACACACGTAACATGTCCAGTAGGTACACACGGCTACACATCAAGCTATACATAACCAGTATAAGCTGACTTCTGATTGTACGAAAAAATACAATGAGAGGTCAGCTAAAACTGGAAATGTACAGCTTGATGTATAGCCGTGTGTACACGTTTCTTTAGCTGTGGGTGGTGTAACAACCTAAGCAGAAGTTAGCTATTATTAGGTTTTGGCAAAAAAAAATAACAATCGGCATAAATCTGCATCTTCGAAAGTATAGGTACAAGTGTTTACTTTCGTAAACGCCCATCATTTTAATTATTTTGTTGAATTAAGTACTTTTAATTATGTTCATAGCTTAATTGAAGTGCCAGTTACAAAATCATTTTTAATTGGTGGCCCATTCAATATTTAGTTTTTTTTTTATTGGAATTGTGTCGAAAAACCCTTAATATTCAAATATCTCGAAAACGATTGAATTTCGGCCATACATACCTATGGGTTCAATTTGTGCATTTTGGCCCCGAATATATATATACGTCGAATTACAACCCTGAATATTTTAGTATTGCGTACCTACTTATAATATTAAAAAAAAACGAAAATATTGCAGAAGGTAACCCCCACAGTATTGCAGCCACAGATATAGTAGGTATATAATAGATTGCAGCGATACGCTAACTAACTAAACACACTAGCTACCTACGTAGGTACCTATATAAAAATAGTTATTCTGTAAAATTGATGACCTTGTAAAATTGCGTTTTTGTGCACAACCTTGAGTGTATAACTACATTCATATCTGTTATTAAACGTTAATTCAATTCACCAACAAAATAAATCTCAATTTCTATTAATTGACGAAACATTTCTGTGTCAAGGTCCTGTGAATTGCATAGAGTTGAAAGGTAAATCTACATAGTTACTTCAACCTTGCTGAATATGTATTTAGCAATTAATTTTAAATAAACAAATCACTAGTCAATAATCATAACTGGAAATAGTGATGCGTTACTGTAACTGAAAACAATAAACTACGAATACTGATAAATCCATAGATGACTATTAATTTAATTGTAAACCTGAACTAGTTTAGTACATAATAATTATGTAACCTGCGTTGTAAATAATTCAAGTTATTTGTGAATAGATTTCCTTGCCCTTCGGTACCCCAAAATTTAGAGTCGAACTTTTTTTCGCAATATTATTACCGTAAAAATAATTATGTATTTCAAAATTATAACTCTTTGTATCCATCCTGACATAAGTTGAAAATTTTACACACATTATTAAAATCAGGGAATTTTCCATCTTTTCCCTCTCTACGCCCGGTAACACCGTTTTATGAGAGATTTCATTCGGGTTGTTCATTTTTGTGATCCCTCATTACTTTGTTACAAAAATGGGACACGAAGATAAATCATTTCGTGTCCCAACATAATTTAGGCCTAGGAATGAGTACGAGAAATAAAAAAAAAGTATTACGTAGGAAATATTAGAGAAGGTGCTGTACCTTGACACCCTTCGTACCTTGAGCCACTTAAATTTTTGAAATGTTCCGCCAATTTCTCGGATGTTTATCTATGGTAGAATAATAGTTTGTTACATTGAGATAGTAAAAGCATGGAGATATTCTACTATAGAAATAATAGTTATACAAATATCTATCATATCGACACACATGTCAAAAGGCGTTCTGTTTCTTTTTAACTAATCAAGAGCTGCATATAAAAAGAGACTCTTATTAAATGTTTGTCAAGTACTAAATTTGGCAACACATTTGTGTGACGTCAAAATCATGTCTATGCGTGACTGGTCGCCATATTGAGTGCCGAGTTTTATGAATGGTTTTGTGATAGATGTGCTGTCAAAGGCTTGATTGCTCAAAATAATTTTGTTTTCGAGAAATACGTCTAGAAATTAGGTATTTTGGTGTCCATTAATAGGAAAATCATGCCCTTGTGTTGTATAAAACAGTGTGGTGCGAGAAAAACAAAAACAACTCTACGAAAGGCGGCCATCTTAAGTGCCCGATTTTTGTAGGTATGCCCAGTCCATAGGTTTATTTAGTCATTGGTTTGATAAGACCAACTGACATGAAGTTAGTTGGTGTCATTCATTTTACTTCGTTTCGACGTGAGACTATATTGAAAGTTTTTGCTCGGGAAAAGTAAGTTTTTATATTTTTTTTGTTTTCTTAATAACTCGCCTTATTAAGTTTTGTAATTCTTTGTATCTGACTATAACTTTGGAGGCTGTATAGTAATGTTTACGACTCATTTTGTGGTTTTTAGTTAAAGATAATCTCCAAAATTTTACGAACCATTATATATCGACAGGTGTCGTACCTTGATCCAAGGAATCCCGCTATAAGTAGGTAGGTACCTTGAGCATGATCAAGGTACAGCGGGAACAGTCAGAAACGTCAGAAGATGAAGATGAATTGTTTTCTTTGCAAGATTCAGATGCCTCTGAAGGATTTTTACCTTCTGAAGAAGAATCTGGAAACAATGATTTTGATGGATCTAAAGAAAATGGACCGCCTGTCAAATATGCAGTTGATTGATGGGTGATTATGTTATCTTTATTTATGAAGGTGAATAAGTACTTTGCTGGCGTAATAGAATCTGTCTGCGAAGAATGCGCTCTTATAAAATCCATGCAAAAATCACTGAAAAATTGGAAATAACCCGAAAAAAATTGATCAGAATTTGAACCAATGGTCTGATATAGAGATGAAGCCCAAAAAAAATAATTCTAAGAGAGAATTTTATTATGTACCAGAAATGAATAAATATTGGGAGTTCACCAATAAAATGAAATAAAACAAAAATTAAAAGAAAATACATAAGAAAGCACTGTGATCTGCGTACATAGTTCATAATTCTGTCTAGGTGTTTTATCTATAATATGTATGTATTTACAAAAAAAAATGTAAGTATATAAGTAGTTTATCAGCCATCTCGTTACCATAACACAAGCATTAAGTTGCTTAGCTTGGGACTATACGGCGTTGTGTGAAAGGATATTATTGTTATATTATTATAATTTAGGTTTTGTAGATAAGTGATACCTACTACTTAAATAAATTTTATTAGTTATCTATCAGATCGCACTTAGATACTACATAAATGTCATTCACAAAGTACCTACTAGTTGCTTAGATTTATTGATTGTTATAGCAAAGAATAAATATATTTCAAGTATCTATGCAAAATAATTAGAAGAAAGAAGACTTGTTTTGACAATATTTTGTGATTTTCATTTTCAGAATACTTAGTGTTTTCCTTATAATTCTAGTTGATTATAGACATATTAAGAATTGTGAACCGAAAAACTTTAATTATATTAATATTAGTCAGTAAATTGCTTCTTATTTCAATGGATCTCCGCCCATAACCAAGGTACAGCACATACGGATCAAGGTACACACGGCTACACATCAAGTTATACATAACCAGTATAAGCTGACTTCTGATTGTAAGAAAACCTATACAATGCGAGGTCAGCTAAAACTGGAAATGTATAGCTTGATGTGTAGCCGTGTGTACATAGGCAATGCTGTGCCTTGTTCCAAGAACTACTTCTTTTTTAACACAATAAATACTTACAAAAAAATTTTTTATGCTTTTGTAAAATTCATATTACGTGTATAGTTAGCCTTTCAAATTCTGTTCATTTAATTAATTTATGTAACTACATACCTACCTATCACGTTTTTTGCAGTTTCATGGATAAGGTTTTAATACGAAATGTTTGAATTCTCACACTTAGTTTAAGCAAAAGCATGCCTATTACTTACGTAGCAATTTTTTGCGCGACTTGTGACTTTGGCAAGCTACATATATCTATTATTATAGGTACAAGCTGAATACTAGGTAGGTACTGCAGATAAAACGACTGTTACGTAATAATTTTATCAGGTTGTAAGACAATGACACCAAAATTGGCAGCACTGGTAAACAATCTACTTACTCGTAATTTGTCAATTAAGGGAGTGATGCTCATAAACGTATCTTACATGGAACAGTGGTCCCAAGAGGAATCAAGTTCCTGATTGGCCTTGACATGATAAGGTGGAAAACTACAGGAATGATACCTACAGCTTTCACAAAGTCTGTAATAGTTTTACAACAGAAGATACTTTTTTCAGTTAAGACTCTTCACGATTAATAAAATGGCATATTTCTAGTTTTCTACACAACAATTATTAGCATCCAGATGAAGTGTGAAAGATAAAAGAAAGAACCTTAAAGCTAATAAACATTTATAGTTAATTTTTTTGTAGTGTTTAATTAATAGGTATACTTTATTACAGGAGGCCTACCATGAACTATTTAAAAACGATTCAAAAGCAAGACATTTCAGTTTAATTTCTTAAACTGCATCGCTCACAGTCGTATCATGACGTCCAATACGCTCAGCGGCATTTGGATCGTTGAAAATGAATGAACGATCGCAATTCGTTGCTGAACCGCGTTTGAAACGTTTCTGGTGAAAAAGAGACAACGCTATTATTATCAAATAAGTTTGTTTCGCGCACATTTTAGTGTTAGACACGTTCAGAAGCAAGTAACATTTTATTTGTTCATAACTCAATATCATTACTTTATAGTAAAACAGACACTCAAAGATTAATACGGTAACTATTGTTAAAATAATTCTTAGTCAAAGTAGATATTTATTTACCTTTTGCTATTTATTATACGAAAACAATATTTTTATTTCGACCTAATAAAACAATGTTTCTGTTTCGAACGTACCAGTGTAGTTTTGATTTCAAGGAATGTCGAAAGTAATAAACATTGTATAATTTGTATATGTACTGAAACTAAATAATTCTTTCGAGAAGTCTATAGATAAATCTATTAAGAAAGTGAATAAATGTACAACTTGCCTCGAGATTATGACAATAATTTGCAAGTGCTTTTTTTGTTGCATTCTAGTCGTAAAAGGACATCTGTTAAAGAAAAACAAATGCGGTTTAGGCATGTAAAATAGGTATTTTACACTTTAAAAGAAAGATTAAAGTACACTTACATTTGTTTTTTGCATAATTCCACTAAAAAACTTTATTTTCGTCAATAATTCACCAAATGTTTCAGTTTATGTTAGAGAAATACACACATCAAAAGTGTCTAGGGATCAACATATATTTTTGCAATAACTTTTCTCCTGATTGATATTAATTAAAATTTTCTTTAAGGATTCATCAAATAAAGTGTTTTCGTTTGTCACAGTAACGATAAACCAAGTCACCTTTGCATTAATAAAGAAATTTGCCATTTTCCTAATAAAGGGATTTTTGACATTTGAACCACTAACACAAAAGTTCGAAAAAAGGACTGAAATAACAGTTTTCTTTAAAATTTTATTGGGTAACTTAAACAATTAATAATCCGTGTTTCTACCGCGAACACTAACAACACAAGAACATCGGTTTGGCATACTCAAAATGAGTTCATCCAAATCACGCTGTGGAATGGCCGCCCATGTTCGTTGCAACAACAAAAAAAGGTCTTCTTGCGACTGGATACCCTCCATATTCGGTAGAGCTCTTCTCTGTAGCATATCCCATGCATGCTCAATCGGGTTCAAGTCTGGCGACTGAGCAGGCCAGGGCAGGACATTGATGTTAGCTGCGGCGAGAGTCTGTCTTACAACTCTTGCGGTGTGCGGTCGTGCATTATCATGCATTAACTGAAATAAGGGACCGATTTGCACTTGTAGAGGAACGATGACGTCTGATACAATCGTCTCAGCATAAATTTGAGCGTTGAGGTTGCCTCTGATCCAAATCAACTCAGTTCTTCCACCGATCCAAATACCCGCCCATACCATGATGGTTCCACCACTATAAGGATGGACTTCCTGGCAAGATTTTAATCGCTGTTGGCGTCCAGGGGTTCTCCAGTGTCGTATACGTCTTGTATCCGGTCTCATACCAAAACGAGACTCATCAGAAAAGCACACGAAACGCCATTGTTCTTCTGCCCAATTTCTGTGTTCAAGAGCCCATTGATATCGAATCCTACGATTGTGCATTGCTATAGGTGGTACCCGTAGCGGTCTTCGGGAATGAAGGTTCACTTCATGCAAGCGGTTTCTGACTGTTTGGTCGCTAATTAAGTTCCCTGAAGAGTGATGAAGCCTCACGGCTAACATCATGGCGGTTATTGTTGGAGCTCTTCGAGTTAAGATTTGAATGTATCGGTCTTGTCTCCGTGTGGTGCAGCGATACCGTCCCCCATGGCGCTCAGCCACGGTACCAGTGCTTCGGTAACGTGTCCAAAGTCGACTGATAACACTCTGACTTGTATTCAGAGCTAAAGCCACAGTACGTTGCCGGGAACCAGCTTCTATCATTCCCACGGCTCTGAGCATTTCTTCCCTGCTTAAATGACGTCGCCGCTCCATAATAACGTTGGTTTTAATCAGTAGTAGGGAAACAGTAGCACTAATAATGTCTTCAATGCGTTGTATGTTTTTATAGGGAAAATATTGACAGCTGATTTTCATCTTTTACTCGAATTTGATTCACAGTTCCTGATTCAAATTATGAAATGCACCAAAAAGGATCCATATAAATTTATAAAATCATAAATTTATTACAAAGCCACATCTCAATCTCAAGAAATCCGCATAAAAATGCTTGATCCCTAGACACTTTTGATGTGTGTAGTAACTTTTATTGAATCGCTTATTTTGACAGTTAGCGTTTCAGTTGAGCTGCTTTAAAGACGTCATGGTACCAAATCTTAGAGCAACGCGGCCTAGTACCGGTAGGCCGCGTTGCTCTAAGTACCAAATACAGTACAAAAAGAAATGAATGAAACCAAAACTTGCGACTCAGTTTGGGATAATCGCTGTCAGATGGCACGGCCTAAATTGAATCGTTAAACTGACGTCTTGGTACGAATTAGAAGAACAATTCAGTTTAGGTCCTAAAGTGGATCGCGTTAAGAGCTCGTGGTAGGTATGCAGTTAAGCAGTGCTGTGCTGTAAGGGAAATGAATAAAATTATTTCGATTGCGTCGCCGAGCGGTAAATCGTAAGCGTTTTATTCAGATATTCATAAAATGGGTCAACGAAATTGTCAGATCTGGAGCTATCTCGTACTGCAGAGAATTATTAATAAATATAGGTCAACAGTTCAGCCTCTATATCAGACGGCGGCGATAACATCTTGTCTACTCTCCTCAATTCCTACCCCTAAAAATATTTTAAATCTGCTACTTCCGCTGAAAGACCTGAATTACGAGATGAATTTTAGCATAATTTATAATAACTTTTCTTGGCCTCAGCCCCAAATATTATAAGCGCCGCGCCGTGACAATCGATTTTGTTGTTTATTATTAATTCTCTAAATTAACCTGCTGTGTCATTAGGACCTAGACTGCCTAAACCTTCAGATATGAGGGCAGCAGTTCAGTTTTCAAATATATATTAGGATCGATCTCTTTTCTAGCTAACTTCATCGTCCTCGACACATTTTCTGCAACACAGTTATAGATTTTCCTTATAAGATTTTATTCCATCTAGTTTTACACTGCATCAAGAACAGTTTGTCTTTAAAAAAAAAGTCGGGAGTCCTTGAGGTAGGTACTTATATTAACAATTAACTCATATAACATGATAGAATAAAATAACCAGCAAGAGGAATTGAATTTGTACATGCGCAGTTAGTATGTAGTGCTACTTAATGGAAACCCTAAGTTTGACAGAGAGCTTATAACCTGGTCTAGCTGGCTAGCCGCAATCTCATTTCAGCGACAGTCAATGTCAAAAATGTGGCGAGATTAGGGGTATATTTGACAGATTGTGGCTGAGAACAGACTGTGAACATTCTTAAAATTACGGGAATTACCCCTCTGATGTTCATTGACTTTCCCATTTTTCCCCCGCACTGAAAATACTTTTACTTTCAAATCTGATTACCTACATTCATAGTTTCAGATAAAGAATCCTGGAGAAGATTAAGAGACACTGTAAATGACAAAATAAAGTGGGATTTACCTAACAATGTTTTTTGTAACAAGTTTACTCGAATACGACTAGGTACGTCACTATTCTAATGTAACTAGAAAATAATTATGCACTTCCTGCGCATTTTAGTACCAGACGACTGTGCCAAGGATTTTCTTGTTGTTTTAAGACTACCCGTGAAACAAATAATTCAATAGTATCAATCGATCTTAACTATTTAATTTTACTATTGTTTTAAAGTTGACCTTTCTATATAAGGCTGCATTGTTTTTGTCATTGTTTTAGAAAAAAGGAACAATCTGGCCTTGTCATTGTCGAGTAGCTGAGCCGGAAAAAAGATGATTTTAATTAAATATAATTACTGGTCAATAATGATCACATCAGATCTGTGATGTCTAATAATAATAAAATGATTGCAAGTAGTAACTTTTATGCGTACTGTAGACATGCCTGTCCATAATTGCTGTATTTTAACGGTCCAAATATTTTTGTTAGGGCTGATTTCTCCAACGCCAGATAATTTTTTATACCTATATACTTATATAGGAATAATATTGAATTTTTGACAGTTCGTCCATACAAAAACTGTCAAACGTCAATTTTATTCCATGAACTAGCTGTGCCCGCGACTTCGTTCGCGTGGATGACGAATCTTATCAATGAGTTTTTTATGTAAAGTGATATTTGTGTAGAACGTTATCTATCGAGCATACCGGTATTAATACTTCCGTCCCTGCGCGGGCCCTTTGTGGCTAATTACAATAGAAAACCAATTGTGTCTCATTAGCGGTGATTAAGAGGGTATATGATATCTTTGCACGCGGCATCGCTCGCGTTCTGTAAGTTTTTTGTAGTAGATTTAAAAATAAAGAAATCTTTAAGACTATCTTTATAGAAGAGCCCTAACACCTAGCGCCTACCTACAATATGTACCTATATACCAATAAATAAGCAAAATCCCTAAAAACTAATATCTATACGAATTACTAATCCAACCTAAGAATAAGTACTAAAAATAACTTACGTTACACGCTATCAAATATACTACTACCTATACTTGAAATTAAAATCTATGTAAAATACTGGTATTCAGCTGCATCCGGTTAGACTGGAAGCCTACCCCAACATAGTTGGGAAAAGGCTAGGCAGATGATGACTTGAAATTAAAATCTATACGGTCTACGCCTTATAAAAGTAAACCTAAGTGCCTAACTAATAAAAAAATGAAATATTATTTATTATCTTCGTTGTGTGTGATAGTCCATTGAATTGTATGGCGAGCGATATGATAAAATATTATAGTATCTTAGCCGTGTGCAGCGCCCCTTAATGAACTTCACTGCGGGTGACGTAACCTACGACAAACTTATTATTTGCGGTTGGTACAGTAATCGGGGTCTAGGGATCGAACCGCAAAATTAAGTTTGTATATACTTTTATTGTATATAGGTACTTTTCCGGGATAAAAAGTACCCAGTGTGGTGCCCAGGATATTAAAGAATAATTATACCAAGTTTCATCGTAATCGAACCGGTAGTTTTTGCGTGATGCCTGAACAAACAGACAGACAGACAGACAAAAATTTTTTTAATCACATTTTTGGGTTCGTTGTCGGTCTAGTAACACCCACTGCCATTAATTTTTTTGATGTTTTCAATGTACAGAATTTTCACTTCTACAGATTTATTATAAGTATAGATAAATATTAACTGTAGATTGAAAAATAAGCCCTTAGTTAAATTTGCGGACTGTTACTTCTCACTACAGTGCGAACTTCTCCATATTCAATTAATAATAAAAATGGGAAAACAACAGTAGGTACAATTGATAATAGTCAGTTACTATTTACAGCTTTCCTGTACGTGAACAGGACAATATTAGGTAAAGTGGGTCACGCTAAGCTTGGTAAGTAATTAGATTAGTATTTCTCCGTACCTACGCAACGAATGATTGAAATGAAGTTGAAATGAAGTCTTAAAATACGTTTTTATTATTTTTAGATGAAATAAAACTTTAATAAGTACTAAGTACGTTTATTGTGAGAATTCAGTGAGTAATCAGCACGAGTTATATGAAGTGAGTACAACTGGTAGGTACCTACGTATTTATTTCACAGTACTCAGAAACTGGGTAGCGTAGTTATAATCGAGGTATTTCATTATAACATCATCGGTATGAGAAACGTCTGGGGTCGACGTGAATATGGGCCAAGTTTATACTAAACTAGGTCAGGGGGATTTAAACAACTGGGAGTTAACGATAGTTCCTGAACGGATATTTCTGTACTCACGTTTCGAAATTGTTCAATGTCTCATGTACGAGATCTTATATTGATGTGTTCATCTTAGACACTAACACTTTTTTCCTTTTGATAACTAACTTAACTCCAAACTCCTCATAATTCGGTAACTGCATTTTTTTCGTGGAGATTATGTTGCGTTGGTAAAAGTAGGTGTAAATTATTTTATAACTCTCCAGATGAAAACGATGGACGGGTCATGATCATTTTGAGAAGTAGGTCAGAGGGGATCGCATTCATGCCTCCCCTCATTCGGGGTATGGGGTGGGAGGTGCCGGCCGCGGGTAGCCCTGCCCTTGCTCGTTCATCTATCCAGCCAAGGCTTTAAAACAGAATAGCTAAATTTCATTGACTAGACTGCATTATATTATAGTTCTACCATATATGTATACATATACATTCTGCCTATGGTTGCTATCGTCTCTAAGTATTTGTTTAATGGATGTGTTTTTTCAAAGACTTACGTACTTACCTAGTGTTCATGTAGGAACAACTGTTGCAATGGCATAATTCATAATTTTAAAAAAGTCTACGTTTTCTGTGGTTTATGAATCTCTCAAGCATTTTATTACGATCCATTGTTTTGCGGAGGAATGACTTTCGGATTATGGTTAAGGATTACATTATAGGTGACCTACAGTGGTATACCTAACTAGTGGAATCATTCTAACAGACCTACAACCGAAAGTGGAATCACTTTATCTATCGTTACGTAGTACCTACATCATTAAAATTTCAACACTATTAAAAGAATCTAAGTATGAACTTATTTCGAAGCATTCGTTATGTTTAAATAACATAGATGCTAGATAGTAGTTATAGCTAACGCATGGCCAGTATGGCCACTATTATGCAGCCGTGTTACCCTTGACGTAACCGTGAATGCGTCGCCTGCACTAGCATACAAGCACTCGCAATGCATACGCATAATCGTGTTCCCCACTTAATAGTGCATTCATGTACACTGTTTATATCATTTAAACATCTATATTATATTGCCGCAAGTAGGTCAAGTTTATAAAAACCAGGACAGAGGATAACAGAAATGCAGTGGACAGAATAATGTAGGTCACACAACACTATAGGTATAGACATAAACACGTGGATATGTTTAATGTCATTCGAGTTACGTGCACAGTTATTGGTTAGGTAAATAAGCGCTAATATTTAAAGTAGGTCTGGGGTGACTGTTCTAAAAGACAACGCGCACATTATGTTATGTTATGTACATACATCAATAAAATCACACTTATGAATCCTGACGTGTGAACTAGATTAGCGATAGAATAATGGCTGAGCGACGCTTTACAAACTGCAACGTGCCATAATATCAGCACTTGTCCTTTCTAGTGTAGCATTAAATTGGTTAGGTGTGGCTAATTAGGCAGGAAGATATAAACTATAGGTACCCAGGCTAGTTCTTCTATAATAACACATCTAAGCTCTGTGGAGCGTGGTAGCTTGCTCGGATGATGATGGGCCTCCAACATGGAATGCCATAAAGAATGGCCGCGCAATTTGTTATAATTAGGTTCTTCGCTTGACATAGGATTGTATGGCGTCATTACAGGTAGTAACTACATGCTGAAACATTATAATCCCTTTGTTGCTTCTTCCGAGCTCACTCGCGTAACTTCGCGTCGCGGGACATCAAGAAAATGTCATTGCCTATAATAGGTACTTAGTTGCGCCTGCGCTTCCCTAACCACACAGCATAACGTCGTATGTATTATTGTAATTCTACTACACCAATTGTACTTACACCGTAGAACTACTCCACAATCTCCCCTACAAAATTGCAATTAAGTAACCCCTTAGCGTTTTGTTTGTGAATATTAAATTACATATTGCATTTCCTCTGTTTTGTCTAACTTACTGGCACATATGGCTTTAATTTTCAAATATGGTAGATTTTAGCAACCAGTAATTTGAGTTACTTTCTGGTCTAAAATTAAAAATGGCTAATACTTACGCAAACAATGTTAGAGCAAAAGGACCTTCCACTATGTGACAATGTTTTCCTTAATTGAGCCTTAACGGTGCAAGCTGTTCTGAGGTACTTTCGTAGGCAAGGACGTTATAGTAGACGGTTAACCTTTTCCCGTACAGGCTGGTCTATACAAGATTTTATGACTAGAAGAGTGTCTGAAGTTTTTTTTTAAGTTATTCGCAGCTTCACACAGTCATAGTCCCCGCATCCGAATATGGGACTTTCCCACATGTATGCAATATACGGGGAAACGATTACCGTCCAGTCGAGCGCTTTAGCTTTTTTATTTGTTATAAAACAAATTTCGCGACGTGTACCTACGGGAAATTTATCGTAACTCGTGTGATATGATACTGCAATTCTGACGCATAAGTTTGCTTTAGTTTAGCACAATAGACATGACAGTTCAAACATAACTCTACAATAATCTAACCATGAACATTATTAAGCCAAGCGTGTGTGAGCATGTAACTACATCACCGACAATTTTGTAACACATTATGTGTAAATACCACACAGTTAAAAATGAGGGAAGGAGACAGATATAAATGTTTTGAAAAGATTCGCCCAGTGGCTCGATCCGAACGAGCGAATAAGTAGGCGAAGGTCAAACGCCATTGTAGTCGACGTGAATATGGTGACGTTACACCTTGAGACAAGAGATAAGCTGTAGTTGTTGCGTGAAGCTGTTGTGCTGAGCAGCACAGCGCTACACTCCAAAATATCACTTTAACACCTCTGGAGAATCTGAATGTTCATAAAAGGTTCGACAAGGTGACAAAGTTACCTACTTTACCGAGTCGTGTGGGATTTTACTTATACCGACTTCTTTAGAAAAAACTGGCTAAGTGTGTGCCGGACCACGCTCAATGAAGCGTTCCGTAGTTGGGATTAATTTATTCCAAAAGAAAAACTAAACATTAAAAAACATACTTACATAAATTCTCACATACATTCCAACTGCAAATGTAAGTTGTATGCACAATATTGATAGATATACCATGTTATTTGAAGTCCATAGACTTTTAAAAGGTTTTCCTGTGATTTATTATCTAAGAACTACATTCTGTTTCTCAGTTTTTTCGGAGATTAGGGGACAATTTTCATATATTTTCTTATATTTTCGTTTTCTTTTGCTTTAAAACTGTTTATTTTAATTTTATTAAACAAAATATTAGGTTGGAGAAAAAGTCTTTTCGCATTATAGTATGTATGAACTTGTAATAAAATCTCTTTGGCTATACTATTTGTATCTGGTTGGTTTTGGAATCATTGAAAGTTTAAATTTTAAAGAACATAATTCTAAATTCAAATTAAGAATATGTGTGATTTTCATTTGTTTTTCGTACTGTCAAGATGAGTGAATCTAATGAAGAAATTCGATACATTTTTAAATAAAAAAATAGATAGATTTTTGACCTTTGATATTTTTTATAAATATCTCCTAAGTATTCGAAAAACTGACATTTTTATTTACGGCAATACTGGTTTTTAGAATGAACTTCAACCAAAAAAAAACTTGACCGCAATAGTTTATTATATACCTACGAAGTTAACATGGGTGGACAAGTGCAAAACACGAAATCTGATATTCACCCCCACACAAATTCATAATAACACTACTTGCTATGTAAATATCAGTGACAGGAAGCTGTTAAAACATCGTCAATATAAACTAGTGGAAAAAGTCGTATTATTGAAGCTAACTCAAAAACTACCCAGAGTCAATAAAAATAAATGTGTATGGGACCACCTCTGAGCCATACCTAATTCATTAAAAAAGAATTTTATATGACGGACTTATGCCCGAAAGTACATAAAAAAAAATATAAACACCCAAATTGAGAACCTCCTCCTTTTTTTAAGTCGGTTAAAAAAGTATTAAAGTGCTGGGAGTGCAATTTTAACCAATATAATATGGTTACCCATGCAGTAAATAGTCTGAAAGATGATCGTTATTCACGTAAAATTATGTTAGAAAGCTATCTATTCTAGAATTTCTCTGTGGGCCTTCACTTGTCAGTGCAGTCTTGATCGAAAGGGTTGATTGCTCTACGTTCTGTTTCGGTAATAATTTATCACATAATTGGTAACATTTTTCGTCGGAAACGATCTATGAATAATTGACCCCTGTTAGGTTGAATTAAACTACGTAGTAGCTCTACAACTACGTAACTTTCCTACGTATAAAGATTTTCAAAACACATGCTTATTCGAGAAATATTTATTTTAAAAACCTGCTTATCATATTTTAGAGCTCCAAGAAAATGAAAAATATATAAAACTAAAAGCTGACAGTTCTTTCCTAAGCCTCGTGTGACCTTATTCTTCGACTGCACTGTAGGAGCAAATATGCAGGAAAGGGGGCGGGCAACACGTAGGGGTGTTGCGACTGGCGCTTCGTTTCTGGATCGTATTGATAAATCCAAGACTCATCACCAGTAATGATGTCGTAAACACATCGAGACGAGCCTGCTTCATATTTGTTTATCATATCACGTCACCATTCCACCCGGGCCTGCTTCTGAGCATCGGTGAGGTTGTGCGGCACCCAGCGTAAAACTATCCTCCTCATGCGAAGATGCACGCGTAGAATTTCGTGAAGGCTTACCGATCCAACCTGCAGTATGTGCTGAATCTCTTGATACGTAACTCGCCTATTGTCTTGGATTAAATTATTTACTCCTAGCACGTTTTCTTCCGTAACAGCCGTCAAAGGGCGACCCGACCACTTCTTTTATCATCCCCCAAAGTTAGTCGACCGCGCTTGAATTCGTTATACCAACAATACACCGTTGCCTTAGAAGGGCCTTCACCCATGAATGCCATTTGAAGTCTATCGTACGATGTTTCCGGTTTCAGGCGACACTTGAAATCGTAAAAAATCATAGCGCGAAAATGTCGTCATTTTTTAATGAGAAACGATAATTTAAATTAGCTCGTAAGCAATGTGGTGTGTGTGTGTGTGTGTGTGTGTACCTATTTTTACTTACAAATAATCATATTTTCAAAATATATTTTATCTGGCCAGTCTCTCATACCTACATAAATCTTTTTTTCGCAATACCTGTATAACCTGGTATGGAAAATATTTACTAATAAAAGTAGACGGTTCTGACCAGTTTACAGAAAAACGTGAATAAAGCTTTGCAGTTTTTTTACGGTTCAATAGCTATCCTGTAAAATTGATTTTAATTTATCAGGAAATAATGTGCGTAGGTAGCGATCGTGTTTGCTGGATCGCATGTTTACTAGCTTATGTAATTACTGTGCACCCACGTTTGTAGCAAATCGGAGGGGAAATTGCGTAACACACTAAGTATCAGTAGCAATGGGTTTCATTTTGACAGTTCAACAACATTCATTGCGTCATTTACGTTGTTGAGCAGACACATTTTTTCTACTTAAGAAGCAATGGATTATCAATATCCTTCAAAATGATTCAAATTGAGATTGATACTAGCGTGTTACGCAATTACGGTGCAGGTATTTATCAATTTCTATTTTTATTATGCCAAAGAATGGCAAACAAGCTGGAAGCCCACATGATAGTATGTGGTTACCACCGTCTGTGGTCATCTGCAGTACCAGGGGTACCAGAGGTATACACGACGACAAAACAAGCTATACATTTCCAGTAAAATCTGACCTCTCATTTTTCTTTTAATTTGAAATGGTTTCGCTCTTGACTCTAGTCTAGGTCAGGGGTGACAGAGACAGAGTCGACGATGGAGTGAGCTCACCCAGAAGAAGCCTATTCACTCTCACTTTGAAGAGATTCGGGTTGTATGCACTCGGAAACACAGACGCAGGTAGAGACTTCCACTCTTTTGCTGTGCGTATTAAAAAAGACATTTGAAAACGCTTAGTTCGAATTTGTGGAATAGCAACTTGGCAGGGATGGTAACTTGCAGTGCGTCTGGATGTCCGAAGGTAGAACGGGGCCGGTGGAATGAGGTCGTGGAGTTCTTGGGCACACTCACCGAAGTATAATCTGTAGAAGACTGATAAGCAGGCAACCTTGCGGCGATGAGCCAAGCTGTGAAGCTTGGCATCCACCAGTTTTACGTCGCCACTGAGCCTCTTAGCTCTGTTTTCCACCGAGTCAAGCGCGGCAAGTTGGTCTCATTGTACGAAAAACCTACTTACACAATGCGAGGTCAGCTAAAACTGGGAATGTGTAGCTTGATATGTCGTCGTGTGTACTAGGTTTTTTTATTTTGTAAGGATGCTAATTACTAAGGGATCAGAAACAACCGATTAAAGTTAAGTTAAAATAATATGGACTTAAAATTGTATATTTTGATAGAGACTCCATTCTTTTGAACCAACGAAAAGAAGAAGGAGGTTCTCAAGTTATTGAGTACTTATACCTATTTTTTTTCAAACATTGTGTTTCGCGAAATCCTGGTCGTTGAAACAAGATTTTCATTATTTTGGTAAAATACGATTGTGATCTGAAATAAAGATTTTCTTATATCTCTGAGGAGGTGCAGTCGTACAATAACAGACAATTTTACCTTGAATCAACACGTTGAGATTGTGCGAAGGTTACGTTGCGTTGGTACACAGATCACACACATTAGACATCGGAGTTTGTAAAAGAAAAGAAGACTCGTATCAAGTCTCGTAGTGCGTTTTTTTCATTACTTGAACTTACTGAATACTTTACTATTTCGCTATGGTTTAGATTACCTGTCCGTCAAGCGGAGATTACAATTATATTTAAAGCTTTCGAAACTGTAATTTTAAACATGTTTTTGAGATTTGAAGACTCTTGACTCACTATAATCTATCAATCTTCTCAGTACAAAAGTAACGAATAAACTTGCCTTAAGTTAAGAACATCCTTGGAATGTTCTAGAAATTTTGACGAGCATCAATAAATACCCAAATAAGTTCTTTCTGAAGTCATACAGTAAATGATGTATAAGTATACTTAAATTAATCGATAGAATTACATCAGGTTTACAGTTCACGTGTGAAAGATAAAATATTTCTGACATTTTAGGTAGGTACCTATATAGGTACCTTAATTTTTGGCGGCCATCAACGTAAATTACTAACATACTTAGTATAAAAGCAATATATTTGTCTGACAGTCTGACCACACATTGTGCCTTTTACCATCGAACCGCCATTTCGGAAAACAAATACGATAATTGAAGTTAAATACTGTTCAAACTTCCTTTTATTTCTAAATGTTCGAGAACAAACTCAGCAAAGCAAGCAATGGACATGATACTATGGACAGGTCCGCGGAGTAAATCATGACACTGACATCGTAGTTGCTCTCCTCGACCTAGTCTGCTGGTGAGCCATCTAAGGAGAACTATCGAGAGCAGGGCCATCGAGCTCTTAAGGGGGCATTGTTGACTGCCTATTTATTTTAACATTAACAAAATTCATATTTGAGGCAATGGCTTCAGAATTTTTAGGCGTAATATGTGGAGTAGCGGAAATCTAAAGAACCTTAATCGTTACTGGGGCGTCTTTAAAATTTGAAATATAACAAAAACAACCACTACTTCCATCTTCAAAAATCTTCGCGCTTCAAAAAGTTTCAGAGAAAAAAACCAAAGCTCCATGGGGTCTCATTGCAATTTTATCACGGAAAGCTACAAATTTATCGACTACCGAAGGTGAATCAGTTTTGTAATCACCGCCTAGCAATATACCGTTACAGACTTCAAGTTATATTAAAGCGTGTCGATGCGTTAAGTTAAATGCCGCTTATGTCATCATTTATATCTCTACAGCACGCTATGACATCAAGTAGCTGAGTAATGCACTGAAGTGTTGGCGAGCAAAGCACATCAAATTTAATAAAGTTTCAAAACTTTGAAGACCATTTTACAAAAAAAATATTTTAAATATTTGAAAACTACGAGTATCGCTCGTTGCGACACTGAATCGAATTAATTACCTCGCAACCGGGCGTAGTATTTAAAAACGGTTTGCGTAAGAGTCGATCCGCACCTTGACACAGATAGCACTCAAACTGTCGTTTTGAATACACAAAAACCGGACGCTGCCTCACTATTTTAAAGTTACTTGTGCACAGTCAGACTCGCACAATATTACACTCAAGCACTTGTCATAAGTCTAGGGAGAAAGTATGTACTTTCCTAACTAAATAACGACGCAGACTGAATTGCTTGATTTAGAATTTGCAATTATATACACTTCATTACTTAATAATAATAATTTAAGCTCATTAATTTTGTTTAAATGAAGGCTGCTCTACTTTTTTTTTCATCACTGCTCAGATAGGGCTATGTAAAAACGGCAGCCCTAAATGAAATGTAAAAAAAATGGCTAGAAATTTGCGAGCGTTTACGCCGTACGGCATTTGAATTGAATTAAACTTCATACGCATAAGTTTTATGTAAAACAGGACAGGAGTCTGCCCATGGGCAGGAGTCTATAGGGTTAGTAACAACAAGACAGGAGTCTGAAGTGAAAGGTTTCTATTCTCTATGCAGGATACAAAGGTCTAAAAAGTTACTTATGTGTATGAAGTTTCATTAAAATCGGTTCATTCATTTCGAAAAAAAAGTGCTTGAAAGTTTTTATGAAATGCCGTACGGCGTAAACGCTCTTAAGACATGCTAAGTTATTGGCAAACTCCGTGAGACAAAGAAGCTCATACAAATAAGTCGCTACACGTGTCCGGAGTTGCGTAAAAAGCACTCTGTATAAACGTGCTTATCTACGTATTGGCAGGAGTGGACAGGGAATGAGGACGATTTGGAAGACGAGGTGCACATATCAAGACATAACAGTCGATTTTATATTTATGAAGATATCCAGACATAATTTTAATAAAATAATCTGAAGGAACTCATACTATGTGGGTATGAAACGGTTTGTATAAATACTGTAGAGAATAAGAGACTCGATAGATCATAAATTATTACTAGGAGATACTGGAGAGATAATAAATTATTTTATGTTAGTTTGCACATGAACAATCAAATTATAGACTAATGAGTAGTGCAATTAGAGCCTATACTGGACGATAGACGACGAGATGTTCTTTCAGAACATTACAAAAAAAATACTTCTCACTCAAACGGCCTCACCTATTGATTCATCTGTATTGCAGTTAACAGCAATTCAATCGTAGAGGCATCTTCAAGTAAACAGCTGCTGTTCAAAAAAAGAAAAAAATTAAAGTCAATTAATAAAAAAGCATTGGCTCGTGTCCGTTTGCCTTGCAAATTTTTTGCCAATTGCTTCATCGGTTTAGAGGACATTGCGCTTATGGGACGTATGTCTGCTTGATCGTTTTTCTCCACTTTAATGATTAACTACTTCGAAGTCATTTTATTGTCTTCATCCCTCATGGCTCATAGCATTCGGGTGACGCCATCCTTTTGGACACAATATTTGTGGTAACGTGTGTGAGGAAATGTGTGTGAGAAAATACATTGCATGTCCCTACTGTAATGACAATAATATAACTTCCCCAGAGAACTTCGATGAAAAAGTATTACAAGTGCTAGCAGAATGTCAATAAATAGGTAGATACAGGCAAAACTTAGTTATTATGAGCAGTATCATGCACCATACGGTCAATACGAATGTTAAGTGCAACAAATAATAAAATTCTTCTAGTGAAAGCAAAAAAATTGGTTGTAGGGTCTTTCAAGATTCAATTGAAAATTACCGACATCCCGCACTTAATGTCGTTAGACGTATGGCATAAGAGGATGGTCCATTTCACGCCAACTAAACGGATTACCGACACTTAACCGCGAAGTAAATCAATATACTGAAAGAAGAATAGTGTTTTGTGTCCGTCTTTTGACGAACCTTATGATAGTAGAGAACATGGTAGCGATATTATATTTTGGGAATATCATGTTATGGGAACGCAGGTTCCAAATATCTCAAAAATCTTGGCTAGTAGCCACATACGGTTTTAAACGCATCTAAAAACTTTGGACTTACGAATTATGTCGATAAATTCACAGTTTTACCCTAGAATTAAAACTGATTGCTCAATGGGGTGGTCATTATCAAATATTGAGATAGATAACTCGTCAACAAATAATCACAAAGCAGTCATTGTACTCGTTAGCTGAGCTCTATCACAGCTACCTCTGTTGGTTTACAACTGCAGTTCTATATTAACCAATGTAGTGTCGGTGGTTTTCTTCTGGTCATAAGTCTCCCAAGTTGCCACAACACTGTGTCTTCGCCGTTAGTAACCACGTTCCTTCGACGCATTCAGCCGGGGGCAGCCCAGATATCTCGCAGCTAGCTCTAGCTTTGCAGGAAATTGTTTTCATATCCCACGCTCTTATTATCTTCTTCTATTTATTTACAATTTATTAAGGATTCAACAGAGTGCCATCACTTTTACTACTAGTTGCACAGTTATTAGGTTATCGCTGAGATTTTAAGCAACTTGCTAACTTGCTACCATTGAAGTTATTAACCTGTGTCGTAAACATTATTCAAAGTGTCTATAGTAAAACTGTAAAACAAATCGTATCCTCATCTCTCTTTTATCCGTGTGATCAGTTAACAACGATGCATTACCATCCATCATGAAAAACCTATGTTTCAAAGTTGATGTTTTATTCAAGAGGTATTGGCTACGAATTGGGAATGCATAATAGCTTCAGATTTCCGGATTTAACCTGCACCACGTCCTTCCTATCTTCATGAATGTTTCAAAAACCCGACGTGTCAGTGTGGTTATTGGTTGATGGATTAAATTAGATTCGTTACATAATAACAAAGCAACAAAACCCCACGTACTGCTGTGCCAATGAAAATGAAAAAGTTGATGTAAGTATTTAATAGTCGATCTGAGTCGCGAGGTAACTAAAAAGTTGTTTACTAGATGTTAGTCATCTTCCGTTCCGGTGGAAGTTTTGGATAAAAATAATTCGAAAACACCCACGTTATACATGGACAACGCACCCAAAGTTAAATACCAAAGGAAGTGGAACTTGATTAAAGGAATAAACTACAAGATCTCGGAAACATGTCGTGGCTTCTATTCTAAATTATGCCCGGTTGATGTTAATAGGCTCGCCACCTATATAAATAACTGAAAAGAAGTGGTTGTACTATAGGTAGGAACACTATTACCGAGCCCTTCGAAGCTCAAGGCTTCATGTTATGTTTTAAATTGTGGTGTGCTGGTCAGTGGTGAAAATTAAACAGGTGGCGGCAGGTGAAATAATACTGAATCGAATGGAGAGCACGAGAGATCAACACCAATGTGCCTAAGTCCTCTAACTTTGGCACATTGGCTGTTGATCTGCCAGTAACTGAATATATCTGGCAGCAAAAATAACGCTTGGGAAGTATTATGCAGAACTGAAAACTTTCTGTTCTGTCAAGAAGTCAGGTAGGTATACAATGGAGGCACCATTGACAAAAACAATCTCGGATTTTCATGGAAAACGTAGATCGTCGATTGAAAATATGTTACTGTTAGACAGAATGGGTTCCCTCTATCTGGCAGATTTGGCATAACACACTTGGCATAACCTTCTTTATACGAATATGTTTAAGGCATAAAAATTATGTCTTACATACTTGTTTGGCCTTTACTTTATGTTTTTAGAATTTTATTTGGCATAATTTCATTTGACATACTATGAAGATAGCAGAATTTAGGAGCAGGTGGTTTTAACGCTCGCCGGCACGGCTGAGGCTACCCGGAACCGAATTAGTTAGATTAGGTTAACTATTTAAAAAAACCGGCGAAGTACGTGTCGGAGCACGCACAATAAGGGGTTCCGTAGTTGGAATGAATTTATCCCAAGAACAAACTTAACATTGTAGTTGAAAAACATGTTCTCCCATACATTTCAACTGAAAATGTAAGTTTGTACGCACAATATTGAGAGATTTACCATGTTGTTTCATGATCATAGACTTCTTATTAATTTTCCTGTAATCTATAGGTATAGAACTATTTTCTGTATTTTTTCAAAATTTTAGTCTCTGTAGTTTCGGAGATAAGGGGGGGGGGGGAATGGTAAATTTCCGTCTATTGTTTTAAATAACTTCAATACAATTTACTTTAAAATTATGAAAAAAATATATTTGAGATCCTCACGGTAAGCCCTTTCATTTGATATGTCACACGGTACAGATCAGGAACTTTTTTTAAATTTTCTATTTTCAAAACTCATTTATTTACGTTACACGTCTGTGTTTGGGTCACAGAGATTCATATGTTTACCTAATTTCAACTTAATCGGTCCGTAAGATTCGGACCAAATTGGCTGTGACAGACGGACAGACAGACACACGAGTGATCCTATAAGGGTTCCGTTTTTTCCTTTTGAGGTACGGAACCCTAAAAAAGTGGTTAGATTAGGTTAAAACTGTGAGCCCTACACACGAGTGCGCCACGGCAGCGGCCGGCGAGTGCACGAAACGACTAGATTATATATAAATAAAAATACTTTTAAGTATACAAATTTATTTGCCAGAAACGACTTGCGCTAATAGAAAAAAAGAGATTATTATAAAAAATGGTTAGGTTAATAACTTTCTGCGATATGATAGTTCTGCCTTTTAATGACTATCGATATGAAATGTATGCCAAAAGATGATTCTGACTTACAAAATTATAAGTTATGAATGTTTATGCCAAATTATTTTCTGCGAAATGAAGTTTATGCTATCCGCTGTTATGCAAAATAATATTAACATAAAAAATTCTGCTATAAAAGGGGGACCCAGACAGAATATTTTATGTAAAATGCAACAGTCTGTTCACTTGGGTATCTAATTTGATTTTGTGTTTTACTCTGATTCGTTTTCGCAGATATATTTCTACACAAATACCACAGTTTGAATTTTCTGATAGGTGTCTTCATAAAGTCCAAGATATTTTGTGGATTATTATTTTCCTCAATTTCTTAAAACAACCTAGTGTTAAATTACATATATCCTTAAAAGCGTTAATCACATTTTCATCTATAGAAAGCACAAATATTTGATTTTCTAGATTCATTCCTATCAAGAATTTATTTACCAAGAAAATACCTTAGGTATCTTAGATCGGTTTTATTTATTTTAGTTTTTGAGTCCTTAGATGATATTTATGAAGTACCTAACCTAAATATGGAAGTATTTTTAGTCCATTAGCCTTTTGCTGGAAAGGTTTTTCAGCGTACAACATGACTGTCGGGATCGACTATAGGTCTTGACGGACGCGATTAAATGTTTTTATTTTCTAAGCCTAACAAGTATTCACAATGCTATGAAAAATCAGCTAAGTTCTCAGATTGTAACATGTCGAAGCTAATTAACTATTCATCTTGCTTAGAAAGTTATTATTAGTAACAAAACCTTGGAACTAAAAACTTGTCTCAATACCTTTACAGTGTATCTATAAGTACAGTCCCTACATCCCACATCTAATTCCCAAGAATACGGCTCTTTATTACGCCATCTTTTCCATTAAACTCACCGTTTTCGCGTCCTCGTCTATAGATTTTCCTTCTATTAGTTCCTTAGTATTAAGAAAACCAGACTGGGTGTACCGTGTACACGAGTCTTTATTTACGAAATATCAAGGACATGGGCCCTTCATTACGTAAATCGGGAAGCCTTATTAGCTGTTACGTAAGTTAAGTACCTACCCACCACTCAATTGCTAATGATCGTGTGGGCTTCCTGTTTTTTAAATTTCACCACTTTTTATTACTTAATCATCTAATTCTACTTAGAAACCCCTGCTTATACCGACTAATTGATTTATATGCAATTCAAAGCTCTCTTTGAATTGAATATAAGTCGCACATGTGTTTTCATGTTGCAGCAGGTTGCCGCTTAGTTTGTATACGTAGGTATGTGTAGAGCGGACACTAACCATTTACAAAATGAAATTGGCAAACTCTCTCTTTTAGACATAAAAGTAACACAGCAAAAAGAATATAGGAAAATAAATTTTCAGCTTCTGCCAAATTCATTCATACCTAGTAGGTAGTTCTGATTTTTTTAAATTAATTGATTATTGCATTCCGTGGACGAGAGAGTTCCCGCAAGTATTTCGGAGAACTATGACCAAAGTACGAGTAAATTTTGAGTATTGTCTGAGAACACTAGCCGGCTGCTGGATTAACTTACAATCCAAGTTTTGATGATATGGCCCTGAAAGTTTAATTTAAAATAATACTTGTTGATGAGTTGCAGACGCTGCAGTCGTCATTACTTTGCCGTACACAGTACGATGTACCTAATAAAAATTTGTATATTATTATTTCATTCAGTAAGCATTTGAAAATTATTTAACTATTAGAACAATTCATAAGTGTCGTGTCCAATCTTCGTATTTGTTTGAGTGGCGTAAGTAAAGAGGGCCTTACACTTAACAAATAATGTATTTAGGTTAAGGATGTCAATTCTGGTAAAAAAAGGTCAATGAAAACACCTTTGGATGGTTAGTGGGAGGTTTGCATTCGAGGAAGAGGCCTTATGCAAAGCGGATGCGAGAAAAATCTCCATGACAAAGGCTTAACCAAGCACATAAATATAATCTCAGGTGGCAGATATAATGTCTATTGAAACAGTATCCAATTACAATATCTTTTTTATCACATCTATTCAAACAGAACTAGTGTATTCTTCGTAAACAAGGACTGAAATAGCTCTTTAATCCCTAGGACCTAAAAGTGATTTGAATTTGGAATGTGGATATTTTTAGTAAAAGTTCCAATCACCAAAGAGATCAATCACGAACATTGTATGAAGAAGTAACAGGCTGTATGATAAAAGTAAAACACGCGAAAAGCATTTTGCCTTCGTTCGTAATTGTTTACTCAAAATTGTATGTAAATAAATAAACGTACCTACCTACCTATTATTCTTATTCATAAGTTGCACTTACTTATTTTTTCCTAGAGGGTGATAAAAAGTAGTGTCCACCTCGGGAGCAACACTATTTTAAGCTCAAGTTACGAGTACGTATGGATTCAAAGAATTGAATCCCTCGCTCCGCTCTGGTTTCAAAGAAACACTCTCGCCTTCAAAATAGCTGTTTGCTCCCTTGGCAAACAATCTACTATTAAAACATTGTTAGTATTAAAAGTTTAAATTTCTGCAATGTACCTATGTAAGAAATTTTACGGTTTTAAACCGATAAAAAAATCTTACATACAGCTTAAATATTCATATTGCAACAATAATAACTTTGTGAATAATTACTTGTTAAAGCTTGCCTTGAACTACTTTGAAATTGAATTAAACCTGAAAATATGAACACATGGCAGTTGTTGCGAATACCACCAGCATATCACCTTCTTTCGGAACATTAATATTGTATTCTAAATTCTAGTGCTACTGTCAGTTTGGACTTGTCATCCTGGTTTGACTTGTACTTTTTTTGAACGTTAAAATAAACTGTGGCTATAACTTACCACCGCCTTTAAATTATTATCGGTAATAGCAGTTATAAACGATAACATTTAATTTGTCACTGAGCTAAACATTCATAAATAGATTGAAAATGAAAAGAATTAGCGCAGACTTGTACTAATACTCAATATGAAGCCTATATCTAAGGTATTTTAATAGCATATTTCGGGTAAATTAGGAATTTCTGCATGAAAAGTATGTCGCAGTTGTCGGCGCCAACTGATGTGTGCCAGCCTGCCAGGTCACGAGGGCTGGGCGTCATCCGTATTATTTTTACTGGCCCATCAGAATGTAGCCCGCTTTAAGCGTTTATTAATTCGCTTTTATGTACAAGAGGGTTATTTTTAAAACCCGTAATATAACTATTACAAAGCCTACCTATGCTTTACAATTTTCCCCGACATTGCAACGCATGACCTAAATTACTAGTCGATATGATTGCATACTTACGTGCAATAATTAATATTAAAATTACTATCTGAAATTTATTTAATAATTAATTGGAAATTGTTTAAATCTGTAGTTTGTGTTGTAGTTGTAGCATACCTAGGTACCTACATGATAAATGTAGTTAAATACAATATCATTGTGTGTGTTTGTATATTGCGTGTTTTACTACGCGTGTGTGTGTCCGTGTGGCGGTGTGGTTGTGTATTGACTGCAGGATGTCATGTACGTTTGTGGACGATACAAGCGATTGCTACTCTAACGCGTAACTGGGTCACTAGGTCACAGACGAGGTCTACTGATAGTAAAGAGCTGTTGTTTCCCAAACTACTTACAGTTTTATACAGTCATAAGAAATAAATAGGTACTGACCGTATGGACACTAATCAGCAGAAATAAATACTGACCCTAGACATCATACTGCTCTTAGGTATCATATTAGTATGTGGGTAGTTTCATTATTATAACTCAAACTCTATAATTGTAAAAGTACTAAATTAATTTTGTTATGGAACAGCGAATCTGAATAGATCACAATAGTTTTGAAAAATTTTGAAATAAAAAAGAATATTGTGAAAAAAAAACACGATTGTCAAAGTATACTTGTGAGGCCTCCTTAGGATAATGTAATTTATTGATATTAAAAAAAAAAGAGATAAATAAATAAATTAATTAAACAGTGGAGTAGTTAGCTCGAGCGCTGTGTACATTGAAGTGTGCGTGCTGTAAGTTATTTGTTCTATTTTAATGTTAGTCGAACGCACCAACCTTGCTCCACATTCAAGATTACAATTAAATAAAAAAACAGCTAAGTGCGAGCCGCTTTTCTTGTAATAAAACTATTTTAATACAGTATTTAGATCATTTTGTTATATAACATTTGAAAAACATGTCCTCTTGCTCAAAAAGACAGTCATTGTAGCGTACTAGAGCGAGGAAAGAATTGCATTTCTTCCTGTAGGGGATTTTTTTTTTCTGGAGGTTCCAACACTACCAACGAGCCTACAAAAACGAAAAAGTCTTTATTCATATGTAGAATAAACATGAAAACACTCGACTTATTAGTGTTTTTTTCATAAAAAAAGAACAACATTTTATTTTTGAAAATGGAACTAAAAGCGGCAATGTCTATGGTAGAATGCGAGCAATGCGTTGCGGCTCCAGAAAAAAAAAGGCATTGGAGCGAAATCTTTACAATATTTCTATTGCAAATTGAATTAGCGACCGTAATTTATTTTACAACAGTGAAAATGTCATCATCTAGTGAGAATGGAGACCCTAATTTGCAAATGGAAGAAAAAAGAAACAAATTTGATATCACCCAGCGTATTACGGAACGCATCAATATTCTCCCAACTAGCCCACGACCATCGACATCAAGGGATGAGTCAACTCAACTAATTCTCTATTCAGAACATTCGAACGAGGGACCCTCAAACCTGGAACTAGACTGCGTTTCACCGAATAGTACCTATGGCGTTATGTTGGCAGCAAAGTGTATAAGTGTTTTGTGCCCATGTCTGTCAAGATAGTAGATATTCCTAACACGGAAACCTTATAAATCTTAAAAGAATCCGCAGAATCGTCTTCCCATGTCTACTATCTTGACAGATATGGGCACAAAACACTTAAACACTTATGCTGCCAACATAACGCCATAGGTACTATTCGGTGAAACGCACTCTACGTGTCTCTCCCACTTTTACTCCACAGACAACTCAACAATCATCTTCACAGAGGACTGAAATTAAGTTGCCAGGAAAAAACATCTCGTTAAATATCCAGAATTGTACAAATCCTTTATAATTTTTTTTTTAAATAAATTATTTAATATTTTATTGGATTATTTTATTTTCTCTAAATTGTAGTGAAAAATAGAGTGTAACAACACACGGCGCTAAAAACCCATTTTAACTCGGTTTGTATTAGCTTCTTGTATAACAATCTATTATTAGGTACGTTGTAAGAATAAGTAAAGATTTAAAGTGATACTAAATGTTTATTAATTTATCTGCAGACAAAATTCAATCTTCCTTTATATAAAAATGAATCGCTAAATGTGTTGCTAAGCGCAAATCTCGAGAACGGCTGGACCGATTTCCCTAATTATTTTTTTATAATATTCCTTGAAGTACGAGGATGGTTCTTACGGAAAGATAAAAAAATTGTTCGAAAAAAAAATTGCCCCCGTGCGAAGCTGGGGCGGGCCGCTAGTTAAAGATAAAATATTTTGACAGGAGAAGATAGCGGGACGAGCTTGACGCAGACAAGTTTGGTCCACAGTAGCTCAAGAAAGGAGAAAAGGAAACCTTTGCTCTGCAGTCATGGGACAACATAGGCTACAACCGACTTCCAAAAAAAACTACAAAGTGATAAATAACTTTTATTTCGGAAGTCGGTGTCGTTGGTTCTGCATTTTCGTTTATTGACACCGACTTCCGAAATAAAAGTTATTTATCACTTTGTAGTTTTTTTTGGAAGTCGGTTGTTTTTTTTTTTGTAAAAAAGTTTTTATTTTCACTTTTTAGTGAGAGAGTTTGTAATTTATCTAAGTTACAATAGCCTAACGTCAACTGCTCATCACCTTTTACAAAATATTGCTTTTCCCGATGCTGGGACGTTAATTTTTGAGGAGTTCTCCTGGTAAGAACCTGAAGAACTCCACTCCACCACCACACGCATTGTGACGAGCATAAATTGCTTAGCAACCATATTAAAGTAATCGAATCGCAACCCGTGAAATATTTATCATTGATTAGTTCCGATGGCCGTCTGTAGTCTTCATCATCAGCTCCACTTTACCAAATGATGATTTCCGAGAGCAAATGCTCAAGTTACTCTAAAAAATATCCAAATCGCTATAGGTTTGCCAATAAAATTTGAGGGTTTCCCTCGATTTCCATGGGATCCTCTCATCAGATTCCAACTTGCTGACAATGGGACCACCTTGGGAGTATACCCTTTCAAACAAAAAAATAATTTTCGAAATCGATCCACAAATGACGGAGAAATCGGTGAACATACAAAAAAAAAAAAAATACATACATAAAGTCGAACATATAACCTCCTCCTTTTTGGAAGTCGGTTAAAAAATGTATTATAAGTAATTAAAAATATATCTTAATATATATAAATTACGTGTCACGATGTTTGTCCGCGATGGACTCCTAAACTACTTAACCGATTTCAATACAATTTGTACACCGTGTGCAGTTTCATCCAACTTGAAAGATAGGATAGCTCACATCTCAATTTATGATCGCAATATTATTTTATTGAACAATATCATATGACAAAAACGTTAGCCACAGCAACGCGTGGCCGGGTCAGCTAGTTATTATATAAAAATTAATCAAATCAAAAATCTCAATCGCAAATCTCGAGAACGGCTGGACCGCTTTCCCTAATTCTTTTTTTTATAATATTCCTTGAAGTACGAGGATGGTTATTAAGGCTGGGAAAAAAATGGTTCGAAAAAAAAAATTGCACCCGTGCGAAGCTGGGGCGGGCCGCTAGTCTATACTTATAAATCTGTAGAGAGGTCAATTCTGTACATGATATATATTTTCAAAATAACTATCAGGGGGTAATAAGTGATCGATACTGATGCCAAAAATGCAATCAGTAAAATTTTTGTCTGTATGTCTGTCTCTATGTTCCTTATAGAAACAAAAACTACTCGACGGATTTTAACGAAACTTGGTACAATTATTCTTCATACTCCTGGGGAGGTTATAGTGTACTTTTCATCACGCTACAATGAATAGGAGCAGAGCAGTGAAAGGAAATGTTGGGAAAACGGGAGAAGTTGCTCCATTTTTTAAGCTTCCGTCGCGTGTGCAGCCTTAATGGTTAAAGCTGAAATCATCTATGACGGAAATGTTCAACATAAAATTATCTAAAAAATATCCCACAACAGCATATGTCTATATTTTATGGTTGACTCACAATAACACGTGTAACTCCCGATAGCTTAGCAGTTCGGAGCTTTCTGATTATATTTGTTTACTCTTACGTTTATAATACTCTCACTCATCCCTAATTAAAAGAAGTTAATATTATTACCTATTCAATAAAAAAATAATCATAGTAATCGGTATAGAAACACCAAACTTAAACATGAAATACGCTAATAAACCATCGCGCCGTCGCGCGTGAATACTGAATCATGCCATAAGGATTATTTTTGTGTAACGGTTGCCGCGCTCGACGCGGGTCGTGGCGGTAGGGTATAAAAAGGCGGGAGGTCCGATGTCCGGTTAAGCAGAAAGGCAACCTTAGCGAGTTGCAAAGAACTGCGAGTTGTCATGTCAAAAAAAAAAAGCGCGAGCTTCATTCAATATTTGGCTGTTGATGCGTTCAGAGCGTTCGACCTTATTGACAGACAATAATTGATATTAACAAACCGTGCTTATCAGCGCGACTTTTAGTCTTTAAATAGTTTATTTAAATTTCTTTTCTTGTCTATACTTATAAAAAATCTGTAGAAGTGAAAATTCTGTACATTGAAAATATCAAAAAAATTAATGTCAGGGGGTGTTACTAGACCGAAACCAAACCCAAAAATGTGATTAAAAAAATTTTTGTCCGTCTGTCTGTCTCTCTGTCCGTTTGTTCAGGCATCACGCAAAAAGTACCGGTCCGATTACGATGAAAATTGGTATAATTATTCTTTAATATCCTGGGCACCACACTTTGTACTTTTTATCCCGGAAAAGTATATATAATAAAAAACAAACTTAATTTTGCGGTTCGATCCCTAGATCCGATTACTGGACCAACCGCAAATAATAAGTTTGTCGTAGGTTATGTCACCCGCACAGTAAATGTAGTGCTGAAGGTTGAATTTGGCTTGCACCGGAGTATGAGCACGCGCATCATACATTTTTTGAACGGACGTGTCGAGTGGCGAACGTTCGTTCTTATTAGCATTCTATAAATTGTATGTTTTAACTGCTACTTGCAATTCTAAACCGTGCTTTTCTGTGCGACCTTTTTAATCCTCTTAGTTTTTACTAAGTACACTTTAAGGTAGAGTTATTTAGGTTTATTTTTATAAGTCGTAGTCGTAGATTTTAATTTTAAAGTATGGGTAGTATATTCGATAGTGTACGTAGTGACCGTAGGTTATTTTAAAAAACTGTTAGGTAGGATTAGTCATTCGTATAGATATTAGTTTTTAGGGATTTTGCTTATTTATTGAGTTTAGATTAGTTTTCATCAGAAATAGGTTTATTTAGGTAGGTAGGTATTTTATTTTCTGTTATTGAGTTTTTTTTTATTAGGTAGGTACTTAGGTTTACTTTTATAATCTAATAAAAAATTCAAAGTCCTGTGATCCTGTCTGACTGATTATATCAATGCACAGCCTAAACCGCTGGTCATAGAGACATTAAATTTGGAGAGTTTGTTCGAAGTGTATATAGATATCCACTAAGAAACGGTTTTTCGAAATTCCACTCCTAAGAGGGTGAATGGGGGAGGGTGAAATTTCACGCGGACGAAGTCGCGGGCAGAAGCTAGTATTTAATAAACCTAAAAACAATGGGTTGAACGACATTGGTCAAGTCTAATATTCGTCAAATTTTTATATTGGTCAAAGCTGTAGTTCATCAAATCGTACTAGAACCTGCAAATTAGTACCTAAACTAGAACTAGTATTACGTTTTGACCATCCTAGATAACAAAAATATCTACGATGTCGTTATCACGAAAAATGTTTAACGAAGATAGGTACTCGTAGGCGTATTTTCTAGCTTAGGTCGAACAATTAGACAAACTCGTTCTATTAACTTGATACCTCGTACCGTCAGCACTCACGTACGTCACTTTTACCTGTGCGTGCTCGGTGCTAATAGCGGACACTGTGACCCATCATTTACTTATCAGTATAATTTACAAGCTAAATACAAAAATACCGTCATACAAATTGTCTAGTTCCTGACTATTGATCCATCGGAATGAACCGTTCAGAGTTAAATATTTTTTTCTGAACAAATAATCAGTTTGCATCACTGGAGACCGTCAGGTGCAAAGACTCACGCTGTGTCCCTCAATTCGGTTGAGAAATCGATAGCGAACGATTGACACCCTCGACATGGCACCCCACTCTTCATTGGACAGCCTACATAATATTTCCAGGATTTACTCAACCCAACAAATCGATTGTCTTCTGTTTTACTGCACAGAATATTTGCTGACAATATTTTGGCCAAATTGGCCGCAGAAACACTAAAAATATCGAGGCTTAGTGACAGGCATGTAGCGCGAATTGTCCCGGTTTGTAGTCACACGTCGCAGTCATGAGGAAGCGACTGAGCTAAGCAGAAGAAGTGAAAAGCAAAATAGAGGGCAAGAGCTCAGGAGAGCGTAGTCGGAAGATCAAATAAAAAAAAAATTGTTACTCACGATCTTCAACAGTGAGGAATCGACTAAAGAGGATATAAGGTAATATTTAAGTTAGATACTTAAGTCTATTTTCATTCCAATTAGATTTTTCCCGAAAGAATACATTATTATACTAGTGATACTGCGTCCACAAGCAATGCCTCAAGAGTATTAGGCAACGTGATAGCTGCTCGTTTTGCAACAACATACAACGTACATTGTTATGCGTTCTTTTACAATACACGTCCAAGGACCACCAAAACTTGACGGTTTCAAATACGAAACATCAAATTATATTGAATGTTTCAATTCGTCAATGAATTCGTCATTTTTTATAACGAATTATTTTATACCTCTACCTAATAATGACAGCCACGTAGAGAGTTAAGCTTTTGGCCAATTCTCATTGTCTTTTAGATCGAATGTAATGAAACCAAAGCAATACATTAGAACGATGGTCCAGTTGTTCGCATTTTACCTAAATTGGGTACTAGTCTAACTTAGTTGTTAATTTTATTGTCCATGCTGTGGTCTCATGTAATTGAAAGAGTACACCCACCAGTTTACTCCGTGAGTACACCTACCAAATACTCGTACTTTGTCGTCCATCACTACATAGTATAAAGCAAAGTCGCTTCCCGCGTCTGTCTGTCCCTATGTATGCTTAAATCTTTAAAACTACCGAACGGATTTAGATGCGGTTTTTTTTTAATAGATAGAGTGATTCAAGAGGAAGGTTTATATGTATAATACATGCATAATATACTAGAGAAACACTGATAATTTTAGAGGTTTTTAATGTAAGGTCGTAAATAAACACATTTTTTTGCGCTTACATTGCAAACGCTGGCTGAACCCTACGAGATAGATCAAAATAATGTACTACAGTATTGTACACCTTAAAAAGGTCTACAAAAGAGTCCGCGATGGTATATGTCTATCTCTTATGGATAACCCACAATAACCATTTTTTATCCTTTACTTAATACTTATTTACGAAAAGCGATTTTAAGCAATACAGCATTAATCCTTATACAATTAAGTACCTTAAATAAATTGTGCATGTAATATAGATTAGTATGGCCCTTTACAACATGTAATTTAAATGAATATTTTCGAAGATATTACAGATTTAAAATGCAGGGACATAGCGGTTGCATCGGCGGCGGCGCGGCGGCGGTACGGCCGGGGGCCGGGGGGCCGGGGGGCATACAATAAAAAACAAACTTAACTTTGCGGTTCGATCCCTAGACCCGATTACTGTACCAACCGCAAATAATAAGTTTGTCGATTTGATAGTGTACGTAATGACCGTAGGTTATTTTATTACCGCGTAAAAAAATTATAACCCATGAATTTCCGACATCCACGCGGGCGATGCCGCGGGCAGAAGCTAGTTAACTATATAATGTTTAGTGTATATCTTTTGTTGGAGATCCTAAAATAAATAAATAAATAAAAACTCAAAAACTTTGTTATAAACGCTTCCGCGCTGACGTATGAATTGCCTCGTAGTGCTGAAAAAAACGAGTGGGTAGGCTAATAAATAGAATCGAATAATCTGACTTGACTTGTTTCAAATAGTTGTTCAAAACAACCACTACCTGTTTTGCGGCCCTGAATAAGGTAGATAACTATAAGAACTTAAGAAGAAATTATAGATAATTCGTAACGTGTACCTAAGTGCTAAAAAACCGGATCTGCTTTCAAACATTATGTATGTAGGTAGTAAAGCCTTATGCGTGGGTTTTTTTATCTGTGGTTATAGAAACCGATTTATCAGTAATGATTACTAATTCGTTATGTTTTAACGATTTGCTCTATTTTATTTCACGCGTGTTTTAAAGATACGTTTAAATGTTTGAAAAAAGCAAGCAGGCGTTGACCAATCTATTTATCTACTGATAGCATCATGCTGATAATTCCTAGATTCTTTTAAGATTACAAGCAACCAATAAGCCTACAGTAAAAATGTTAATCTTGTTCTAATCAGACTAGAAAATAGGTCAGGAAACCTATCGTTCGGATAAGGAATATTTGCGATGATTACAGTTTATTGTTCTTTTGAAGCGCAGAACTACAAAATACATAGATCACATAATGCTTCTTACTCAAGCTATCAGAAACTGAACTGAACTGATTCACCATAATTATGGCAAGAGAATCAAAATTTCTTAAGTATTGAATATCTAGCTACCTACTATCTTGTGCATTTAGGCGCGGTAGTGCAGAGATGCGGCGTATTGGTTAAGTCTTGTGAGACAAAGGCGTCGTCAGCAACAGATGCATGCCTTTAAACGTAAGTCAACCGACACGTTCGCACTTCAAGCAGCATTTGGGGCAGTCACAGTCACGTATACTGCCTTCCGACACTCATTTATGCTTGAAATTAACAACTGTCACAGTTTTGTCATCAGATGGAAATTTTAGACACGTTTCATGGCTTGTACTCCTACAATTATTACAATTTGAAGACATAACATAACACCACGCCTGAATTCCTCAAAGGGTTAGGCAGAGGTGCACTCTATAGTACACCCACATAAGGTCTAGATTCCGGGCTGCTACTAGGAAATTCTGAATGGTAAAACCCAATAACACTTTGCCCGACCTGGGGATCTTGCTTAGCATTTGCACTCGAGACCTCATGCTCAGCAGTGGCGCAAAGGTTTAAGTATACGAAAAACCTTAAAGACAAGAAAAATAAAATTAGGTTAGGTTACCTGTATATAAAAACAAACAGGCAACAAAACAAAAATGTAGCACTTGGCTTGGTAGTATATTTATCGAAGCACGCCTTCCCTGTTGTAGGTTTTGTTATTTGTTTGACAAGCGACTGTTTCTGGGCGATCAAATCAGGCACGATCTGTCTCTATCAGGTTTATTTTTACCTTTGCTATCAGACAGTAAAAGCAGTTACTTTATTCTGTTTGACCGTTGTGGTTTAAGTAGGATCAGGACCAAAAATGGGGTCAAAAAAACATTTTTACAAAAAAAAAAAACTACTTCCAATAAAAACAGTAGGTACAAAGTGAAAAATAACTTTAATTTCAGAAATTGTTGTCGTTGGTTCTGCATTATCGTTTTTTGACACCGACACCGTGTTTTTTTTTTTGTAAAAACGTTTTTTTATTTTTCACTTTTTAGGGTTCCGCAGGTACCTCAAAAGAAAAAAAAACGGAGCCCTTATAGGATTACTCGTGTCTGTCTCATGTCTATCTATCCGTCTGTCACCGCCAATTATCTCCGAATCTAATGGACTGATAGGTGTTGTCTGAGAGTCACTTCATGTTGCTGAGCTGATGATAAGTCAAAGTCAAATACTTTTATTTAATTAGGCATATTACAAGCTCTTTCGACAATTACAAGCCCTTACCATCATCAGATGCGGGACCTGCTGGTCCCGTTACATCATTACGAGAAATGGAAAGATGAAAACGATTGCCTTACAAGTCCACGTCTATCCAAGAACTGCTAAGTAGTTTCTGTCGATATTTCCGTATCCGTATCCTAACTCCTACCAGTTAAGGACTGCTGTGGCTAACATCGACAGCTCGGTAGCATTAGGTAAGTGATGACTATCAGACTCAAACACCTGAATCATCAATAGGTTTTATTTGATTTGAGACACTGTAAATGCCAACAAAATAGGATTTTCCTCGTTTTTCATGGGATCCCTTCATCAGATTCCAACTTGGTGACAATGGGACCACCTCGAGAGTATTCCCTTAGAAACAAAAAAAATATTTTCAAAATCGTTCCACAATTGACGGAGAAATCGGTGAACATACATAAAGTCGAATATATAACCTCCTCCTTTTTGGAAGTCGGTTAAAAATGTCACAAATTGGCTCTAGTATCACCTATTTCAAGGAATGCACTCAATTGTCAATCAATCCGTATAACTATATGGGGCATGCATGCCTCCATGCTTTTCCTATAGGTATTGACAACAATGCTGATGCAACTTTCGATTGTCATAATGCAGGTAAAGATGATTCTTTACCTGCAATAAGACAATCGAAAGTTAGGTAAAGGAAAATAGGCAAAATGTGTGAATGAACGTTGGTACGATGAACCCTCGAATCCTTTTCATTTATCGGTGATAATATATCTTATGAATCTATCTGAAAATTGCACCAGAATCTGCCAAGGTTTTCCGACGTCAAACGCTAGCCGTGGGCAGCCGTGGAAAATTTATACTACGGTCTATAGAAATGTGCCTATAGGATGTTGTAATTACAACACCCAAAGGAGTTTGCCGCAGCTTTGGCAAGCTTAGAGATAAAGTTCAAATGTCTTATGTGCCTATAATCGATACGAATACCTTTCAAACCGGATTACAGCAATGCTGCTTGGCAGCGGAAAAAGGTACGGTGTTAGTAGTACTTCCTCGACCGAGCCCTTTCACAAGGAGCTCTATTAAAACTATCCTGGGTCGGATTTACGCCTTAATTTTTGAGTTAATCTAGAAAACGTATGTACAGGATCTAGCCACTTGTGACAAAATCCTTCTCAGCAATACAAAGCGGATAACCCGTCATGCAACAGTTGTATAATGCACGTGTCCAATTGAATGAGAGGGGAGGGAGATTTGCACATGCCTCATGCCTAAATACGCGTAATCCGTGTACTAGATTCGGACCTATCTTAGACACCAATTTCTCTGGAACTACTAATCAGATTGGTGCAGGCTTAGTACACGTGTATTTAATTTTATGCCTGGTTGCCTTATATGTTCTAGCGGATGTTGCAGTCTTGAAAGGATTTGTTTGACTTATGAGGATTATTCCTAGTGTCCTTTACGTAATAATGAAGCCTTTATTAGAATCATTTTAACAGGTTTTGGTCTTCAGATCCAGTTCTTGTAATTCTCATTGAAATTAACTTATCAAGTTCTAATAAGTTCTACTTTTCTACAAAACTTTAACTTTTACCATTTAAGTAAGTACCTTTTTTAAGGTTTAGGTCCTTTTTTTGCCCGTCTGTCACACAGGTTATTTCAAGATCTATGTTACGTAGGAGTTTGAAATTTGGCGCAATATTTAGGTCTTGCTGACACGCACACAGATCGCCAGTCAATGCCCTTATTTGCTAACGAATAAGGTTCATATTCGTATGAAGCAAAGTCAAAGCGCGGTCTATGGATTCTGTGCTTTATACAATCAGCTTCTGGCTGTTGTGGGTACGAAGTCGAACAAAGAGTGAAAACAGCTTCTGTTCCTTGAATTTTATTCGGATTTCTATGAATTTTATCATGCAATACGTTCTCAATTTGGTTTTTCTCTGTTTTACAAAACGGAGAAATCAGTTTAGTTTTTCTCTGATTCACAAAACAGATGAATATCTGAGTCGTCATTCATTACATCATATCTTGCTTTACCGAAACCGCATCCATATCCTTTACAGAGGATGAATCATACGGTACGCCTAAAGGAATATGTGGGATGTGTGCTGATTACGACTTGAGAGATTTACTTATATTTCTCGAAGTAGGTACTCGTGACATTTTGTGTTGTATAATATATCTTCTAGATTTCTTTTACAAACATGGATAAACTTTGAATTTCAGCAAGAGCGTTGTTGTGTTCACAAAGCAACTCTGTCTCTGTCACCTCTGACCTAGACAAGAGTCAAGAGCGAAACCATTTCAAATAAAAAAAAGGAGCGATATTGGTAAAGATTTTAAAATCGTTGATTAATTAAGTAATTGACTAACTGCAATTACTTCATCGCATTTACTATATCGTCCGTGAACTTCTGAGATCTTCTATCTACTTACAAACAATTTTGCAGGAGGAACGTAAAACTAATTTATTTATTTGTCGTGGAGAATTTTGGTAAAACAAAAAAGTAGTTGGTTAGTATTTATGTATTATATGTAGATAATCATAATTAAATGCATTTAGTATTATGTTGTTTTTAGGGTTCCGTACCTCAAAAGGAAAAAACGGAACCCTTATAGGATCACTCGTGTGTCTGTCTGTCTGTCCGTCTGTCACAGCCAATTTGTTTATTTTAATCGTAATTTGGAGAGATTTAACAATTAAGTGATTAATGCATTGAATTGATTCTGACCTTTACCAAAAGACGGCGTAAAATAAAGTTTTTCGAAAAAATGCTAGTTAGGAGGTATCAGAAGTTCACGGACGATACACCAACTAGCGGGCTTTATTTCCTGTACAGTCAGCAAGAGTTAGATATGCAGGCAAGAAATAAAGAGATCTGCATAATGTAGGCAGTAACCATTTTATTCTCTCGGATCGGTGCGAAATAAGGTGAGATTATAGATAGATATACTCCGTCATATTTCATGCAATGTTAAAAATATTACCCAGTAAGTTAGTAAAAGAACTGGCTGCCGTGTTTACCGGATGTACATCTATGAGTCGTCGAGAATTATAATATTTTTTTTTTTAAATACATAAAACCATCTCAGAGTAGCTGTGTCAATAACTTGACTACTAAGTACACGCACAACATGGGTTTCAGCCCATTTAGTGGTTAAAGTAACCTATCTGGTTACTTTTTATCTCTTTCGATGTGCATTTTTACCATCCTATCGCACCTTGTGTCAAATTACTGTTTGCTCTAATTCTGACCAATGGGTCAGGATTAGTTTCAAGCTTGAACATTCAACATGTCTGTTCGAACTGTTGTTACTTCAGACTCTTTGTTATTTTCCGATACCCTCGCGGACGTGGAGCTAGTGCAAGTCAGTTCAACGTATTCTTTGGAAGCTTACTTCAAAGACTTCACTCAGATCCCAAAGAGAACTTCATTTTGCTCTACGTCCAAAAATCCTAAACATTCGCAACAACGCGTCATTATGACAGGCAATCTGTGGAATATCAAAACGTATGAACAAACTCCGATGGTTGGCTCCTATGAGTACGCACACGCAGTGACTGGTAAGTAAGTGTATCACGTCGGGACGGTTATTTCATATGGTGTAACAATCGGAGTGCCAGGCTCGAGCCACTGCAGTCCGCTGTCGAGTAAACGTGTCCTACTGACACCAAATGAAATCAAAATGCGATGCCGCGCCACCCATTGAATACAAAACCACGCAGCCGTTTGACAGTGTACTTATGTACCTACATTTAGTCACTGTGATGTAGTTTATTATACAATCAAACTATTCTCGAAACACGTTCTATGAGCCACTATTATTCAGTAAGTCTTAAAACACTATTTCACACTGACAGCCAACTCTATCGCAGGATAGCGCGAAAAAACCAATGCGGCGTTGCCACACCGTGCAGCCGAGCGTACGAGCAGGTAGACTCCACAATGCTTAGACATAATGTAGCTATCTAATCTATGTGCGTATTATTATACAACACTTGTCTTCTTTGAATAGCTAATGATATTCACTACGTACAGGTATTTATCTCTCAGACCTCATGTCCCCAATTTAATTAATCTTAGTAGACTCCAATTTGAATAATAATATGTGCACTGAAAACAACACTTCATTTACAATTAATACATTAAAATATTTATAAGCATTTACAAACATGCGTTTCAGTTATGCTGTCACTTTATTACTCAAATCTGAAAGATTATCATGCTCGATTACTTCTTGAAGTCATTTCCATGACGTTCACTAAATAATGGAGTATCTACAAGTGTAATTACAACAGAGCATGGGGCACTTACCGCTACTGGGGTTCACATAGGCAAGTTTCAAGTCCATTTCAATAGTTTGTGTCGGTTTTAGTTCAACACAGTTAATTTCATAGTCCACGGGGACATCAGTCACGATCTCACTCTTCGCCTGGCTCGTGGAGGCGGCTAGACTTTGCGCTACACTCATTTTTGGAGCGTCTTCGTGCATTATACTCAAATAATTGGACAGGGCGACAGAATAATGCCGCCCAGACAACTTTAAGTATTCCACCTACGTCGTATGAGGATATGATTTATCTCAAAAATCACGCATTTAAGCGATATTACGTTTTAAAAACAAAATGTAGGTCTGTAGGCCACTTCACTTACACTTTGATATTCCGACCGACATAACTCAGGTTCAATAGAGCAACCGTACTCATGACTGACATTGAACTAAGTCGGTAAAGGGCAGTGTGAAAATAACCCAATTATAAAAAAAAACTGTGTCATGACCTATTTTCCAAATAGATAATCTTAGAATGACTTCTTTATTCCTAAAATATGATAATTAAATTTAAGCAATGTTAAAATGTGGTATGGAATAATGAAAAACAATAAATAGTTCTTTTTGCGTGTTTATTTCAAGTTACTCCTGCAACCTTAAAAAAAATCATGTAAATGATGCAAAATGACTACGTTTGCTTATGAACATGCCATGTTGTGTAATAAATGACCGTTTCTATTGCACAATCCTTTCACAAGGGCTCCGAATGTAGGTCAATCTTTATGAGCATGATTGCAATGTTATATCTTAATAAACAAACTTCTAGATATACGTTATGTTTTAATTATAATTTATTTTATTTATAATTTTAATAGTCTTTTTCACGAAAACGTTATATTACATTATTCTGAATTATTTAAAATGAAGTTAAATAAAGTACCGTTTCCGGTGCTCTGTAACGCCATCTGCACTGTATTTAGGTTTATTTTACGATTAGACAGTAGCATGCCTTACAATCTTACTCGTAGAAACCCTGCAACAGCATTGTGATAACCCAACTTATTACAAATGACATGTACAAAAGATATATTTCCAGCTGGTTATTAGCTTTACAATTTCGTAGTATAATAATCTGTCAGTTTAGTATTGTACAATCAGAGGCGCTAGTGTGGCGTATAATATAGGAAAATAAAAAATATTCAAAATATAATACTACACTAAGGTTTACAATGTTCTCCCTAAATAAATGGTATAATATTAGTAGTACTGTTAAGAATGTGTTGCCATAATTAATTCATTATTTGCTACATAGAAGTTTGATTAGTTCTATTATTGGAGATAAGCAAAGAGTGTTTATTGTAAATATAGGGTTCGTTAGAATAAATTAAATATAAACATACGTGTCCATGATGATAAGTCATTTTTGCTGATAAAAATTTTTAAATAAAAAGATCTTACATACCTTTTTAAGAATTTAGAGATATTTAAATATATGCCCTGGCAGCACTGGCAAGTAATAAACAAAAATGGCTGTTGTTGTTTTGATGTCGTTCTGCTGTGAATGCTGTGATCGTTCGTTGTCTGCTGTGATCGTTCGTTGTACCTATATCCCCCTTACTAATAAACATTGTGTATCGTCTGTATAGTTACACAACGCTTTGTCTTCTGTCGAAAATCAAATTACTGACGACTGAAAGAGAGAAATCGGTGTGTAACTATTCGTCTGATATAATACGTTTATTAGTAAGGGGGTGTGTAATTTAAATAATATCTAAATATGTTGTAGTAAACAGATTTTGAATACTTATATCAGTATAATTTTACTATCTCTGTTATAGAAAACAGTTGGACCATGAATGGATCTAGGTCGCGCGATTATAATACTGACACGGATGTAGTTTAGTATTTTAATCGCAGAGGGCGCTCTTTTAATGTTATCGTTCAAATCGCGCAAGATGGCTCTCTATTTCCGTATATACAAAGTACTCTTTGGACAGTAGTTTCGGCAATAATCAATAGATGTCGTGTTTTTCGTGAGCAATATAACGAACTCTTGACTCAAGGAGTACGCTTATAGTCAAATAAATAATAATATTTGTGCAGTTTCATCGGCATTAGGACTTAATATTTTAATAAACTGCAATCCAAATTGTGAGTAAAATTTTAATTTTTGTAGGTTTATGACGACGCTTCCTAAACGAAATACCAATGTCAAACTCAAAGAGTATAATATACGGGAGGTCAAACTGCTCACGTACGGTCGAATTCCAGTGAGATTCAATGTTTACCGTTCATCTAAATAGGTATTATACTCTTTGGTTTACCGGTCTGCCGAGTGCAAAGCACAGATTTCAATGCAGACTATCATTAATTTTTATTTAAAATTGAGATAGTGGTCGATACGTTTTTAAAACTCTCCTTTAGCTCGTTAATTAACGGGTTTACTCAGGGATTCCTGAGTAAACCCGTTGGTTGCCTATAAAGTAAAAATACAGGTTATTTTTCCTATTACTGTGATGCTTCTAACCCGATAGTCTCCTTCTAAAATAGAGTTGCCTATTTGCTCCAGCGCTGACCCGTGCTTTGTTACGAGCGGACAAGTCGACGGGTCAAGATAAATGTGTAGTGTATTGAAAAATAAAAGTCGAAATAAATACCAAGAAAATTTATTAGGTACTCAAACTCATTTTTTTTAATGTCGGATACCTGTTGGTTTTCATATAAATAATGTTCTTATTTTAATTAACATACTTCGAGCACGAAACGACATTACCATTTATAAAACACTTACACATTCTAACATTTATTACAGTAAAGTTGAAATAGCAATTCATAAACATTCATTTATGTACAGTGATTATTTTCATTAATCATGATAGAGAAATTAAAGTAAAGCAATGCGAACAATTTACATTAAAATCCTTATTTTAATAAAAATGATTAAAGTAAGTATAGAAAGGTTTTCTTTAATCATTTTGTGCATCTTGATTTACAATATGAACAATAAGTAAGTACTGTAATCTGTTACACACCTTAGTAATAAAAACAACTTGGAAGTCTTTATAGAAAGCGATTAGTATAGTATATGATTTATTTAGTTGGATTGCATGGCTGTGGTGATGATTTCCCTGGAGATGATGAGTCTCTGGATCTGTGATGTGCCCTCATAGATCTGATAGATCTTGGCGTCTCTCATGAGTTTCTCGACGGGGTAGTCGGTGTTGAAGCCGTTACCGCCGAAAATTTGGACGGCGTCCGCTGCAGCCTTGTTGGCGATCTCAGAAGCGTGACACTTCGCCACCGAGGCGAGGACCGTGTTCTTGATGCCTGTAGTGTAGAAAATATATTAACCGCCAACAATTTTTTAAGCTAAATTCGCACTCGATAACGTAATAAATTCTTTCTTTTTCGATCAGAAAAGAGGAGTGAGGACTACAATGTCTACAATATCTTGTATACTACCATAGACTTTTTTATAAGTCTATGTTTACTACATAAAAATTCCAAATACGTAATTCATCATCATCATATTTGCACATTTCGGCTGCGGCGTCGAGACTCGAGACCCGTATTTCAATATGACTATAAATACTTTAAACTACTTATTCGTACTGGCCTTTTAGGTTGACGTATTTCGTCGCGCTTGCAAATAGATACTATTGATCAAGTATCGAGACATGCCACACAAAAAGCATATACTACATATTACTCAATTAATCGATATAGAAAATTGTTACTTATGTGTATGGCACAAAAAATAATATCTTGGTGCATGATAGATTTTAGAAATTGTGTGACAAAAAGTTCTTTATAACAATACCAATAATTTTCCATACACAGTAAATTTTATATATTTAAAGTCTAACATACACAATGAATTTTATATAATTATTTAATTCTAACATACATAATGAATTTTATATATTTAATTCTAAAAATAGTAGTTCATCAGAACATTGCCACGCTTGCATAATTCCTCACTAAATACTATATTCAAAGCAAGCTTCAGAGCCATATTTCCATCGACAGAGTTAGAAGGGTGTACAACACAGGTTATTAACGTGGGTGATAACACCCCCTCGTGGGCGTTTCGAGACTTTTAGGGGCAGTAGAAGTCCCAGAGAAGATTCAATATCCTATCTTACGACTATATAATATTACACCTTTAAATATAATCGTGGCAATAGCTGCTGGGCTATAGAAAAAAAAAAGTAAAAAATAAAATGAAAAATAAATCAATGAATGGTGGGTAAAATGACATTGAGAACCTATGGTATATACAATAAATTGTTTTGCTGTAACTGTCATACTCATAACATCTGAAAATGCTTTTTTAGTTAGTATCATAAATTAAATTCCATTTCTTAAGTCCTGTCTAATGTATTGACTTCACCATAGTATAGTGATACTGTGATAGCGATCCATATCAATAGTTTGCCATAGTAAAGCTTGAGAAGTAGGTCGTCAGAAGAAGTAGTACTCCCACACCTATTTCTGTTGCAAAGCTGTACTGCTATTCGGTTTTGAGAGGTATACGGATACCCTTAAAAACCGAATAAATACTGGTACGTGAGACATTTCAGTTCTGTCTCTGGGATGGCAACGCCAGCCTCTGGTATTGCAGATATCCTTTGGCAACAGTAACTACTGGCTATGTGGGCCATCGGCTTGTATATCATCCCAGTATTGTATATGTCCATTGGCGGTGGCGGTGGCGGTGGCCGCTACCGTGGAATGTCGGATTGTTTGCCGTTGAAATAGTTACCATGATCAGCCATCCAGGAGGCCCTCATCCATGCAAGACGCGCGGTTTCCACGCCGATGGCCATATCAGCCAGCATGAAGGCCACAGCCTGGTGCCGGGCGATGGGCACGCCGAACGTCTTGCGTTCCAGTGCGTACTTGGTCGCCTCGGTCAAGGCGCGCTGAGCCAGGCCTGTGGCTCCGGCGGCTACCTGTGTGCGTATGACAAGTTAGAATTAGGAAGAAACAGAAGATTGTGTTGCCGAGCAAGTTCCGTAATGTTCAAGATTAACATCATCATCATAATGCAGATGAAACACGACACTGCTGAACATAGGCCTAAGTATTGCTCAAGGTTTTATTTTGCGTACTTATCTACTATTTATTGATTCACGAGATATGCAAAATTTTAGTCAGACTCAGGTTTTCATGCTGTAATTTAATTCTTTGGATTTAAATTGCAGCACGGTTAGGTTTATGAAACATGATATAATTCGTACACGAATCAAATGCGCATTTAATACAACGACAAACTTCATTACAGCCAAACAAAACAAACGAATAAGTGTACCATAATGACTGCAGTGACATGTCGCTGACATCTTGTAATTAGAGCACTTGTCCACAGTCTGTTGTTAGCCCAGTTAAGCACGATCGATTCCTTACTTCTAAGAAAATGTCAATTTAAATGTATATTGTGAAAATAAAATAGGGTTGAAATTACATTGTATTTTGTTTGTACTAATTTATGTACGCCCTTTGAGAAATTGAGACAATTGTCTTTTATTATGGTAAAATACTACGTGGCCTAACACTGTCTGCAATTTAAGGCTCTTTGTCCCGAACTCCAGACAGGCGACACACATGCATAACTCAATGTCGACATAACAGGACTCAGACACTCCCTGAGTCCTTTTATGTCGACTTTGAGTTTTTCCATCAATCATCGTGTAGCTAAATAAATTATAAGTCACCGGTGGGCGAGTCTTGTCGAACGCTCCCATGGCGATCTTGAAGCCGGCTCCTTCTTCAATCAGAACATTCTCTTTGGGCACACGCACATCTTCAAATGTGATGCCACGAGTGTCCGAAGCACGCTGACCCATGTTTTGTTCCTAAATGTGAAAAAACAAGCATGTAGGTACTCGTAATTACGCGCATTTTAAATAACTTTCATCTATTTTAAAAAGGTAGGTAGGTCAAAATTATTGAAACCGGATCGTTTCGCAGTAAGCGGTGTTTAAAAAGAACTAGTTAAAGCGCTGCTTTTAATATCCGTTTATTAACTTTCGAGGCTTTTAATTTCCTGAAATAGATAGAAATATGAACGCAGGAAATTAAACTAGCTTTTGTTTATGTAGTGTAAAAGAATAGGTAAATGAAATTCGACAAAACTGGTGGCGATCAATCAAAGCGACATTAGTGCCAATCGTTTGCTAACAGGGTGCAATTGACTCCGTTTAAAATGGCAATGACCGATTTCACTGGTTGTAGTACATAATAATTGTTCTGTACCCAGTGCAATCGGTTGTTGGTATTTTGATAGACTTAATAACATAGAGATATTGAAGATAGATGAACTTTCCATCTCTCATCTGTTTTTATGGATTGTTTTCTAGTCTTAACAAAAATCAACAATTATAATTCTATTTCTATTTTTTTTAGTTACTCTTGTGGTTTTGAAGCATATTATTCTGCCATCATTTTGAATTCTCCAATAAATTATTTTTTATTAACATTGGACCATAGACTACTACTAGTGCTCTTCAAAGTTTTTTTATGGATTTTCGGTTAATTGTTTCAGTTGTTTACCTTATCCAGCAGTGGAAACAAAACGAATCCATGCAATAACTTTAAAAATACTCTTTAAGTATATTTGACTTTTGAAGTGGCACTGAAATAAGAACGTGGCACTGAAATAAGAACGCAACATTTTTTTCCCAAAGCCATACAATTTAGTTCTTTTTTTGAAATTTTTGCGTAAAATAAAACGTAGAATTGTTACCTTGCGTCCAGGAGAGACTCCGGGCCAATCCCTCTCCACGATGAATCCGGTGAATGCCTTGCTAGCAGGGCACTTGGGGTCGGGGTTGGTTCGTGCCAGTACGAAATACCTGAATTTGTAACGTGCCTAATGTTAATGGAAAATACAGAATAGTTTATTTTTTATGCTCCCAATCTGCATAACCTGACCTCGTAACGTTTCTCAATAAGGTCTTTTGACTCCATTGTCCCTGTGGGCTATTGATATTTACAAAGAGTTAGGCATACCAGTTGGCTACCCCTCCGTTGGTGATCCACATTTTCTGTCCGTTGATGATCCACTCGTCTCCTTTCTTCTCGGCCCTGGTCTTGACACCGGCGACATCGGATCCCGCGCCAGGTTCAGTCACACAATACGCCTGAATAATAAAACAAACCCTTTAGCTTACTATAAAGGTGCAGTGCCTTTTAAATATGCTAATAAGGGCTGTAGTAAGCACACCAGTTTTTAACTAGAATACTTATGTTTACATACTTTTTCCTGAGATAGATTTGTTCCCACAATGTACTTACAGCAACAATGGGCTCTTCTACGAGCCTACCGAGATACTTCTTCTGCTGTTCCTTGTTGCCAGCGATAATGACGGGCATTTGCTGAAACACAAGTACAACGATATACCAAACAAATACTTATTAATTCCGTTCTTTATTAAAATTCATTTAAATAACTATCTACTTAAATGAGATGCCATTACGTATATTGGTTAGAAAACTGAAAATAGTGGAAAATTTTACAATACAATAGGTACCTGTAATTTTACACATATAATAATAAAGTTAATAGGTAGGTACATACGGCTACACAAGTACACATCAAGCTAAGCATTTCCAGTTTGAGATGACCTCGCATTGTATAGGTTTTTCGTACAATCAGAAGTCAGCTTATACTGGTTATGTATAGCTTGAAGTGTAGCCGTGTGTACTATAAAAGTTGTATTATATGTTAGTATTTTTAGTAGGATACCTTAGTTTGTCAGTAAAATAAAAATCACTATGCCAAAATGCTTAACTTTGAAAGGGTTGTGATCATATTTTTCTTTTTACTTGGTTCTTGCACCATTTCTTGAGCTTTAATTTATTTTTAAATCAATGATTAATACAGGCACTACCTTTCAAATTTTCATGGAATAGACCATTACTAATGCTTGTTACATGGTAGTAGGAAATGAAAGTAAAAATCACACTTGCATGCAGGAAATTTAAAGGTTACTAAAGCAATAAAAAATCCTATAGCATTATTATGTGAGTCGTAATGCGATGTTGATGTGGTTGGGGCAGAAGCTCATGCATACGTAGGCAAGCTAAGCATGGCACACGAGCCACTCACTCCGAGACCACTTGCTTCCATAGCAGTCATAATGCCAGTGCACCCGAACGCCAACTCTTCGGCAACCATACACCCATCAAATACATCCATATTCATACCACCTGCAGGAAACAACACTCGATAAGCTTGATGGATATTATGGATACGAATGACAACGACACTGGACACTAAGACTTTCTTTTCAATACCTTTTCTCTCTAAAAACCTGGTGTTTATACAAACACAAAGCTCAATAATACATTTATTAACAGCGTATTTATGAGCCATAATTATGACTCCTTGAATAGCATATTGCTGCCTAAATCGGTGATTTCTCCTGTACCGTAGGTTCATTTAGAAACACCAAGCTCACAACATATTATATTAGTCTAATGGCCGATACCTAAAATTTTAATAAAATTAAGACTTGTATCTTTACCAATCATGAAGCAAAGAACTCATAATCTTTGCTTAGTATACCCTCTCATATGGAAGTAGCTATCACAGGTAAAATTTGGTTACGAATCTGTTTATGTGCCCAGTTTGGCAATAAAAAAATGTAACCATTTTTAAGCAAAACGATTCGATTAATTTATTGGAACCTAGCATAAATGAGCCGTTTGTATCGCTTATTGTTGCCGACATCTACATTACTACCTAGTTATCTATAATAGTTATCTGATTGCATTTTGTGAAGCGTGACAACACTGGACAACACATATTAAACGTAGAGTCAGATGCAGTATTTAACTCTAACTGAATGCAGGTGATAATGGTGGAACAATCGTGGTAGGTACCTACATAAACACATTTTTAGTACCTACATAAATACATTTTTGTAACATTTAAAAGCAATGCCATACCAAAAATAACATAGGTACACCTATTTTTTTTTTAACGTTTGCAATAACGCACACAATTATATTAATAATATGAGATGAAGGTGAATGCCAATGTCCTGTGAATGTTTCAAATAAGCGCATAAATTAGCAGCATTTATTTTGTCGCCTAAGTTTATTTAAGTGTGTGATTATGTGATTTTGTATTGTACGGTGTGAACTTTTAGTTGGACTTTTGTTACTTGGACTAAGTTGTTATCTGATTGACCTTGATACATTCATGTGTAAATTATATTTCTTATGAATCCACCAGAGTTAGTTAGTTTTATAACAGTGTAGGTACTTTTAAGGGGCACTTTTAAGGGGCATTTATAAGGGGCTTTCATCTTTGTGCGAATCTAAAGCTAGTTTTTTATTTTTATTTCGGTTTGTGAAATATTATTTGGACTCTTTTGAGAGATTTTAATTTAGCGATCTTGATAGGCATGTTATATTATATCAATTAGCAATTTATTTTTAGTAAATCTTTATTTACCTATAGCAAAGTTAGCGAGTTCTCCTTATAAATGATATAATCCTTATAGATAATAATCCTTATAGATGATAAAAGCAACGTTTAAAAATCAGTTCAGTAAATATTACGTATTTCGTTTTAGTTTTAAACTCTACCTACTTCCACTATATTCTATTCTAAAGCAAATACTTGAAAATTAAACAAAAGTTGTTTTTCATAAATAAAAAAAAAACCCTAAACAAGTTAATTGTAGCAGTAAGTAGTTCAAGTTTTTTATTTTAAAAGTAAATTGTAGAACATTTAGTGTAATGGCACCTCAGATGGACGTTATCATAGACGACTGAAATAACAGGACTCACTCCTAAGGTGGTACCGCCAACTGCTGTGGTAATGCCTGAACATCCGAATGCCATCTCTTCGGCGGCGAGACACTCTTCGAACACTCCTAGATTTCCACCAACGCCCCCTGAAATGTCTCTAGAAGCTCAAACTTACTGTCCGTATATCACCCTGCCCCCAAGTTGGACTTAAAATCCTATGTGGAATTAAACTCTGCTTCGTTTTGGGCCAAATTCTAGTGACTTTAATTATTTATGGAAACAGTTAAAAGCATATAAAGCCCAATTTTTTTTAAACTATTTCGTTTATTTATTTATTTAACTTATTTTATTACATTTTTAAATATTTCCTAAAATATAAGTATATAAAACATTAAAAAAATTGCGATCCGCCGGTGTCGGGAGCAGGGTCCAAGCTACCGGTGGTTAGGGCTCCAGAGACAGGAACCTCCTCACAATGCGAGCCGTATCGAAAAACTAATTATTATTATTAAGAAAATCTTGTTAAACCTAACATTATTTTATGCATTTAAAATTGAGTTTTATTGCTTTGAAACAAGATTGAATTTCCTTTGGGTCAATCACCGGTCAGTATGGCAACATAATTTTTGAAAAAATACCTATTTTAAAAGTTACTGATATCGATTCAGTACTCAATTATGAACAAACTACTTTCAGGACTTGTGTTTATTCTGTTACATCTTGTATATCAGATCCCTTTCTTGTTACGAAGCATCATTCAAATTCTTTATTATTAGGACATTATTATGATATACTATACTATATTTTGAAACACGTAAACAGTAGATCGCTTAGACCCCTTAATTTTATAAACATTGCTTAAACCATGTTTAACGTTTAAACGCCTCTTAAGCTTAACTTTAATCAAAGTTTGATCAGAGAATCAAAGTTTATATGAGCTGTCAATAGCGTCAATCCCTAGCATCAGCAATGCGATTCTGTAACCATCTCACCGTGAAAACTTAGGTGAAGTGAGCTGTCATTAGTGGCAATCCCTATAGCATGATGGAATGACAGCTCACTCCACGCAAGTTTTCACGGCGAGATTTTTACAGAATCGACATGCTGGTGGAATGACAGCTCACTTCACCTAAGTTTTCACAGCGAGATTTTTAATAGAATATATCGGCTGATTTATAGTCAACATCTAACTATTTATAGTGGACCCTTGCGTGTGCTAATATCCAACATATTGAAAAAAAACCGACCAAATGCGAGTTGGACTCGCACACGACGGGTTCCGTACTACCATACAATATTTAACACTACATATAAAATAACGACAAAAATATCACGTTTGTTGTATGGAAGCCCCCCCTAAAATATTAATTTTATTCTGTTTTTAGTATTTGTTGTTATAGCGGCAACAGAAATACACTTTCTGTGAAAATTTCAACTGTCTAGCTATCACGGTTCATGAGATACAGCCTGATGACAGACAGACGGACAGTGGAGTCTTAGTAATAGGATTCCGTTTTTACCCTTTGGGTACGGAACCCTAAAAGGTGTATAAAAATACATAAGTACAGATAATCTCCTCAGTAAATGGTTAGCGATTTTGATGGCACCTCAAGTATGAGTAGATCATTTTATAGCCGATTGAAATAACAGGACTCACTCCTAAGTTGGTACTGTCAAGTGCTGTCGTTATGCCTCTGCATCCGAATGTCATCTCTTAGGAAATTAAGCACTCGTCCATCACTCCAAAGGTTCCAACGCCCCCTGCAATGTCTCTAGAAGCTCAAACCAGCACCCTAACCCGCGTCCTAACTAAAAAGATCGTTCGCGCAAATACGCGATCGTCGCGTTCATGTCACTAATTTGTTCGGAAAACCGGAATACGCCATCTCTCGACCACGCGGTGATCCGCCGAACAAAATGAACGCGACGATCGCGTTGGTTAGTACGCGGCCCAGTTGTATAGTTAAAAACAAAATCAATTGCTGCATATTTTGAAAAAATCGTGCGCTCGATAACAAAAATAACGAAATAGATACAGGTGAATTAACAGTTAAAATTATTGTCTAGTGTGTAATGGGATAATGAAAATTGTCCATTTATACCTTTGTAAACAAAAACTATAGGAATTTTTATTTAAATTTGAGAATAATTCCTCTAGACCTACTGAGAGAATAGTTAAGATACGGTCTTATTAGCAAATTAAATAATTTTCCTGCACTTGTTATGCCAGTTTTATGTATGTAACCGTTTACCGATGTTTATAATTATTATGTTAGCAACGATATTTAAGTGATTGGTTTTGCGTTTAGTTGTTTTAAATCCCATTTTTTGTGTATTGAAGTGCCACGTAGGTAGATACTTAAAAGCGACTTAAACATAAATGTTTTTTCAACACACTTGCTCGTAAAGTGGCTCTTATTGAACCGCTTTTGGGTCCATAATGCAGTGTATTAAAATCGCGTGCTTTTTACTTTATATTATTGCACTAGTGCGATAACGCCAAAGACAACTATTTACTAGTCGGAAATGTGCGTTTTTTTAAATCTCATCAGAGAGACTTCATGCAAGGAATGCGATATTCTGAATTTATTGTCCTCGGTCCCAAAATGAACTAAAATTTATTTACCTTAAGGTGAAAGCGCTGTTGTAGCGCGGAATTAAATTTTTCTTAAATTTTTTGTAATTTTCAGGTTAGTGTCAGGTTGTATCTTGATCAAAATATGATTCGTGACTATAATAGGTACGTATTTACAGAACTATAATCATTAATACATCTTTCTAAGTTAGATTTGTTCCATAAGAACATAAGCGCTAAGGTAGCCCGCGAAATTCAAATTTTCTTACGTTTTTTGCAATTTGTTGGTCAGTATTAAGTTGTACGTTGATTAAAATATGATTCGCGGCCGTAACAAATATGTATTTACAGAATTATAATCATTCCAATTAGTAATACAACTTGATATGTTAGTGTAATCCTAAAATGTCAAGATTTCATGAAATAGTCATTCGGTAATATGTATTTACAGAATTATAATCATTAAATTCATAAATTCAACATTCAACTCTCTAAGAACAAGTAATTTCTTAGAGAGTTGTGTTGATGAATTTAATGATTATAATTCTGTAAGTACATATTTGTTACGGCCGCGAATCATATTTTAATTAATCAACGTAAAACTTAGTACTGGCCAGCAAATTTCAAAAAACGTAAAAAAAATAAATTTCGCGGGCTACCCTGGCGTTTTCACCTTAAGGAACAAATCTAACTCATAGAGATAATTATTAATGATTCTAATGACTATCATTCTGTAAATACATATCTATTATAGTCGCGAATCATATTTTGATCAAGATACAACCTGATACTGACCTGCAAATTGCAAAAAACGTAAGACAATTTTAATTTTGCGGTCTACCACTGCACATTCACCTTAAATTGTCCGTGGTCAATTCCGGAACCAAACGGAAAAGACCCTGACTGGCATTATATTATTGCGGACTCTCACTGAACTAATGTAAATTTTTCTAAGCCAATAGTAAGTACTTTCTAATTCCATACTAACTAAACTACAATTTGACTTACGACAATACTACGATCAGTCTAAACTAGGTCTAAAAATTATTTTGGGTTTATTATATTTTTTCTATAGGCTCTATAGCGGTTTTGTCAGTGCCTTTATTTTTCCGTATATAAATAGTAGCCTGTATAAACGCGGAAAAACAAAACCGGCGCGCCATTTTCCATACAATACAAGTTAATATTTAACAATACAAGTCTGTTTTTTTCCCCGCAAGTGTGTTGAAAAACGTCATATGAGACGCGTGTGCATTGATTATTACACTCGAGGCGGTATAATACGCACGAGCCGCAGGCGAGCGCGGTAAGGAAGCCGAGTGTATAATAATCAACATAGCACACATGTATCATAATGTACTATTCCCATAACATGCAGTATTTAAACCATTTTAGATGAATTTCCTGCTTAATAAGAAGTTTTGTTAAAAATGCTTTTTTAAATCAAATTTTAGTAAGTGAGTTCATTAATTCTTATTTCATATTGTTATTTTGCGCTAAACATTGTTTCGTATTCGTACCCTAAAATTTTAGTTTTTTTTTTTGTAATTTTTTCTTTCTCCTTAAAGTAAAAAGAAGAACATTTTAGGCATTTAAGGATGGACTATATATATGGACTGCCAACGCAGTCGCCGGTGACCGCGCACAATAGATTTTCTATTGTGTCTGTCGCCTGGCAGCCAACGTGTTAAGCGACGTTGATGGCACCTCAGGTAGAAGTTATTATAGCCGATTGAAATAACAGGACTCACTCCCAAGTTCGTGCCTCCGATGGCTGTGGTGATGCCTGTGCATCCGAAAGCCATTTCCTCGCCTGTAATACATTCTTCCAGCACTCCGAGGGTCCCAACGCCCCCTGAAAATACTCTAGAAGCTCAAACGGACTGTTCGTTGTTCATCAACGCTTATTTGTAGATAACATTAAAAAAATTAAAACTTGCTATATGTCACGCTACCCATAATATTCTCAAAATTTTATTTTGCAATTTAGAAAATAAAATCACCATCAGTTGGTAATCTAAGCTAAGGGAGGAGTTGGTAAGCTAAGGAATATCTATCTCTATTATATCAACGATTTTGAAGTGGGAGTATTTAAAATCGAAATAAATAAATACAAAGGATGTTTATGAATACTACGAGTATAAGTTACCGATTATATTAACTACCGTTAGCATCGTATTCAGCGTTGCCCCAGACGTCCCGATTTTGGCGGGACGTCCCAATTTTCGGCCTAAAATTAAATGTCCAGCGCGGGACAGGCTCAGTCCCGCTTTTCGGGGATAGAAACATAAATAAGTTATTCGTAAGTGTATATCATTCTCCTTCCAGCCCTTATCCCAATTTATTTGAGGTCGGCGCAATATATCTTTTTCTTCGATACTTCTCTATTAGTCGTCATCTCGTTACTCACGCCCTTTCCCTTTTGTAGTACTTATATATGTCGCAGCCAACTGGTTAAATTAGCCGTTCAGTTAACTGCCTAGCCTTTCAACTAAACGGCGGCCGTTCAACTAACGGCCTGAATGATTTTCAATTACAGTTTAGGTTGGAAGTCTGTAACCAATCACGCGCGAGCCGAATTGATTGCAGTAATTAAGGCATTGCACCCCGACCAAGTGGGTTAGGTTAGGTTAGAACTGTGATCAACCGCGTTCGAGCCGAGGGAGGAAGCGAGGCGAGCACTACTTCTAAAGGCCAGGCAGTTAACTGAACGGCTAATTTAACCAGTTGGCTGCGACATATATACAATGTTATATTTCTATGAAGACTTAACTGCCTTACAGGGTTAACTAAACAGTTATTGTTATTTGAATAGTAAAGTAACATAAGTATTTTCATTAAAATACATTTTCTACGACTATCTATTATCATCGTAAACTTAGTTTGAAACTCAAATAAAATAATAAGTAGTAAAAATAACTAATCTACAGTGCGAACGTCGAGAGAATACGAATACCTACAAACGAATACGTGTTTTGAGAATATGATCTTTATTAGCTACTAGAATGACTAGAATTGTCGCAATGACAGGTGTAAGGAACGCATTCTCTCGATGGTCGACGGTCGGACAATTAATTACGCTTTTTTCTTCATTCCCGCTTTCGAAGAAAGAATGCCGCTTTTTATACAAAGGAAAAGAAAGAAAATAAATTCTGGCAACGCTGTTTGTTATCGAATAGCTAGAGCAAAAAACTCTTATCAATTAAATAATGATTGATATGATTGTGTCTCCGTATGTCTCCTTTCGAAAGTTTTGAAGAATGGCATGACAAAAATATTGCCCAAACCAAAAAAGTTTCAATCGTAAAACTTAAATTATGAAGTTTAAGGACAGAATCCACGTCCACATGCTATCACCGTATAGAAATTATTCACACATTACAGTAACTGCTTGCTTACTCCGACTTCCGTGATAGTCAACGCTGCCATTATCCCTGAACAACCGTACGCTAGCTCTTCACACACGAGACAGCCTTCTAAAGCTCCTAAGCCTATGCCTCCTGCAATTGTAGTAGACGATTAAATTAAAACTCATAGAATTATTCTCTACCAAAAATACCTACAAAATTCGCAAGTTAGAAGCAGTTAATAAATATTAAAACTAATATAGTTGGTAAATGCTTCATTCCATGAAAACCGCAGCAGTCTAGGTGTAGCTGTAGATAACATTTTGAGTGTCCATGCTAATGACTTACACCTATGCTGCTGGTAGAAATGGCGGCACTTATGCCTGCGCACCCGAACGCCATCTCGTGGGACATAAGACAAGTGTCTACAACTCCTAGCCCCATTCCTCCTGGAAGGTAGTTATCAGTACAATAGACCGTTGATATGGCACAAGTGAAACTTCGGCTTTGTAGAATGCTGTATCTGTCACTTGTCGATTTGCCATATTTACGCCCGGGGAATATAAATACTCGTTGGCTTTAATTAATAGAAGGGCATTTAACATACCATTTAATAAAACGCTGTATAAACAGCTAAGTTAATAAGAAGTTCGAACAGTGATCGAGTTACATATTTTATCATTTAACTAAAATATTTTCTTTTTGCTGCACGATCGATCTCTTGAAGTAAAAGTCTCTCTTAGTAGTAGAATTATAAGTATTGTCGCTCAGTCGCTTGCATAATCTGGATATCCGTCTCGAACTGATATAGTAGCGAAAACATTACGCATCATAAAATAATAATTTTAAGTCTTCATAGCTATTATTTAAATTCCAATAAATTTAATCTTGAAATTATCCTTCAGCGACAGGCCTTGCTCGTCTGGGTATTCACTGGGTAAGATTTTCCTGTTGCTACATTGAATTGATTATTATAAGCTAATATTCTTATATTCCTTAATGAAACTTCAATTGGAGATAAATTGGAGAGAAAAAAAAAATCCAATAAAATACAAAGTATTTTTCACAGATCAATTTAAGAACCATGCAAGCGAATTCCAGTATAGATGAAAGCTCTTTCCATGAAAAGAACTACTTTGAGCAAAACGACACAACACACGACGCATGACAGCTTTATCATCAATATTCAAAATTATTTTCCTCGAGTGCCCACGTCACAAAAAATGTTGGTCTAGCTAGATAGCGCCTCGGTGGCTATAGAAAAAGAACATTCAAAACTATAAACTTAACGTAGATTTTAACTACGTGTGGTATACAGTTAATTGTACGAGATCGCATGCCACTTTGGCTAAAAATAAAGGGACCCCGATGAATTCGGTTAATTTTATGCACAATTCCGCCAAAAATATATTATTAAGTACCACTCTAGCAGAATTCGATCCTTATGATTTTTTTTTCTTTCAGCATGAAGGGAATATAGTAACGTTTCTAGATATTTTATATTTTTTTAGAGTTGTTACGTAGCAACGTAAATTAGTATCGCATGGACGTAGCGTAGAAGCTTGGCCACCGTAAATGATTTTCCCAACTAAGATGATCGCGATATTTTATGCATTAGGTATTCTTGAAGTCTATGTTGTTTTAGAAATCTGCACGTGGATGTTTATTCCCGTGGTTGTTTTCTTGCATTAGGTACATACGGTTGAAGGCTTCGGTTTGAACCGTCTGCACTTAAATAAAGATTTCTAGAATCGTACTAGTTATTCCACTGAATCCTGGACTGAACTGCTTGTGGGCGTTACTTATCGCAATCCGATCTGTACAAGTTTATTCCATTACCTGCATACGTGAACTCGACGATGACCTATATTAAGCGTATTTTATAAATAGCGCTTTTAAAGGGCCATTAGAGAGGTACTTATTTTTACATTACTGCAATATTTCGGCTTGTGCCTTACGGCGAATTTCACCAATGAAACTGAACACGTTGAGCACATCTAAATCGTGTTTTAGAGCTGTCAGTGTTTGTGGAATATTGACATTGACAGATCTTGGACACGGTATAGATATGGTGATCATGTTCTGTTTTATTGGATAAAATCGCCCTTATACGTCAATTCGGTTTCTAGCCACATTATGAGGTACTGAATATCATTACCGCAGTGTTCAGGGATGTGTCCGTTCATTAGTCCGATCTCCCATGCCTTCTTTACGATGGGCCATGGGTACTCGCCGGTCTTGTCGTATTGTGCCGCTACCGGCACGATCTCCTCCCTGGTGAACTTGCGAGCCAAGTCTTGTAAGGCTTTCTGTTCCTCGCTAAGCTCTGGAAAGAAACAGAAAATATATTTAAGTAAATCGTCTCACGTACCTAGTTAGTATGGACCTCAAAATAGTATAGTGATCGTCATTGTGTGTACAGCAATCGACTTTCATATAAAATTATATCAGCGGAATAGCGTAAAATCTGAGTAACTGTTAAGTTGCGTAGAAGTATATGTTCATGATAGAGGTACCTCCTAATGCGGGGTAATTGCGTAACGCACTATTTTATTTTTTGACAGTTCAACAAAATTCATTGCGTTATTTAGTTGTTGAGCAGCAATTTTTCGTACCTACATGTGAAGCAATGGATTTGAAACATAGTGTGTTACGCAATTAGGGCGCTGGTCATGTCAACAAAACATGACGAGTAATTACATAAGTACTAAACTGCCAAATGCCGTGTGTTAGATTACCATACGGTATAAATAACTATTGCCAAAATGTCTTCTTTATCATGATCAGCTTATAATGTTCCCACAGCTGGGACACAGGACGCCCCCCTTTCTGAGGGAGTGGGCTGTAATCTACCACGCGGGTCCAGTGTGGGTTGGTATGTCTTTGGTTCTTTTTGATTCTAGGACATGCCAGTTTTCGGCATCGGTTTTCAGATTTCCTCACGATGTTTTCCTTTACCGTTTTGTGAGCAGTGGTGATGAAATTATTTACCTACACGAAGTAAAGCGCCTGACTGGATTCAAACCCACGACCTACATCTCGTAAGTCGGGGCCGTTACCAACAGATCACTACTGCTCAATGCAATTCTATCTTTGATGACACCCGAGCTGCTACTGAAAAATTCTATGGAAATAACCGATTACAGGAAAATGGAACAAATAACTGGGCACTTGCAAAGTTGAAGCCACACACGCTCACGAAAACAAAAGCAAGAAGCATTCGTAGTAAGAAAACAGAAAAAATATTGCTGGCTTGAAAATAATGCTATTTTAGAATTTTTCTTAATGCCGGAAAAACTATGACAGAAATAGCGAAGGAATGAATGCAAGCTTTTATAAACGGAAACGACGTTAGAAAGAGGAATTCAATTTAAACACGGACCTTGCAGTTCCTACTGATCTAGTTTCCTAGAGCAAAGAGGAAAAATATCTGTCTTGCTATAAATCAATACTCTGTATCGAGGACTCTGTAAGTACTTTTGTGATAACAGCTTATAAGAGTTTATATCATATAAATAAGTACTATCTAAATTATCTAAATAAGTACATACCGTAGAATGTTTGTTTGTACTGTTATCAGTTTTGGACTTTACACTTTACTAGAATTTAACAAAATATTTGTCTTATGCCTATGCAGAATGTTGGTCCACGTACGCTAAATTTCATGTGCGAAAACAGCGAAAATATTGTTTTTTTTCCTGCAGCCATTTTGTATTTTACTACAGATTTCTAAACGGATTGGTCTACCCACCAATTGACCCACGCTTCTGCGTCTAGGAATCAATGAAACAAAATATCATTCACACTTAACCTAACTCTGCAATGCAATTACGGGTAGAGGCAGCCGATGTCCAGCTATCGATTTCCTGAGCTCTGCAATCGGCAATTTCATTAAACTGCCTCTTTTGTTCGTACTATATTGTCAATGGTCAATGAAATTCAATAAGTAATGAATACGAGTGTGCGAGGATCCATAATGGGGATCCTTGCACACTCGTATTAAGTATTTGTTATTCGTATTTTTCGTTTAACTTACACATAAGTAGGTGGCGTTCGAATATCATTCATGTTTATAATTCAAACAAACGTTTATAATTAAGTGCAGTTATCAATAATTGATTAGAAAATTATCCGGGATGGTTGCTGTACTTTGCATGGAAACGTAACTGCACCTAACACGCTATCAGTCGTGGCGTTTCTACCTACCTACTTTGAAATTCTCGTCATTCATAAGTATGAATAATTGAATACCTATCATCATCAGATATTTCGAATTGGTGTATGTTTCGAAATATCTGATAATTATTTATCGATAACCATTTAAGATAGAGAAATAAGCCTCTTGGGTTCAAGTGTGCCACCAAATCCGGATAATACCCCGACAATATAAATGATAATATCGTTGCTTGTGTCAAATGATAAAAAGTTTTGTTATTTAAATAGATACTACGCTGACGTTAATATCAATTGTGAAAGATTAACATTACAAACCTGAGAATTAACATGACATTATTTGAAATATCTATGTGTATACTACACATAATATCAATCGGGGCTTCTGAATAGACATATTTAGGTCGACTATACCTAAGCGCTCTTATTATTGGTTTCCTCTTATAGGAAACGTCTTGAAGATGCCAACAGGCTTTTGCCTCACTTTGCATGGACCGTGTTTCCAGGTTGTTGACAGGTAGCAAAATGAAAATTCTTACCAAAGCACATTCCAGTCGTTGGCAGGGGTTTGGCAGCTGCGACCACGGCTGTAGTCGACAGCTTTCTGTAGATCGAGATCGGCCTGGAGGCGCGTATCACCTGAAAATTTAGTGAATGATTTTGAACAGGACGTCTTTTAGGTGGTGCTGAGATTATGGCATTAGCCATAACAGGCAAATTCATAAAAACACCGAACTAAGATTTTCTGGATCGAGTTCATGTTTTCTTTTCTTTGTGCTGTACTTAGTCTTAACAAGATTGCATGTCTTCCGCGTCGTTCCCAAATCTTTAGTGTTTTTTGATAACATTAAGCGTATAATAATTGAGATCTCTCTTTAAATGTTGATTTTACGTAGAGATTTTGATATAATATTTAGGATTTGGTATTTCGCAAATCAGAATAGTTTAACCAGTTGACTGCTGTTATTGCAGAAACAATTGAAAAGCCATTGTCTGCCGTGGATTCACGTTCAGCATAACAGTTTTTTGATTGACAGTGCACCAAATAGTACTTTTATATTAAGGCCCATTAGCTCATAAAAGATGATACCTACCTACCTTAAAAATTGTTACATGTTTATCAATGGGTAGATTACATGATTATATTGGTTATTAATACTGAGTATCTGGTACGGTCAGCGACAAATCGTTTACACATCATCGTAATTGACAGTAAATGATTCGATCATTTATTTTTTATCATTTCTTACATTACCTAAGAGTTAATATTTTTTAAATGTTACTTCTGTTCCTTCGACTCACTCCATAATAATTAAATGTGTCGCTCAATAATTAAAATTTAGAAAAATGAAGAGTTGCCTAAAATCGAGCTGTCGTACAATTGGAGAGGCCTATTCAGCAGTAGACTGATGTAGGCTGATGATGATGACGATGTTAAAAATGAAGTGTCTATGTTCTATGTTATGGGTTTGGTTTCCGCACTTGGTCCTTCAGTGGACCATTGTGCGTGGGCCATGGCGGCCGTTGGTGGTTATTCCAACCAGCCCATCTCCCTCCAGAAGCTGATTAGGTCTCCTGGTCTTTTGAGAACATCTGTGTACGATCTGGGTGTAGCGAGGGTTTGTGTCCTGATCTGGGTGACGCCTGTGCACTCAAAGAGCACATGCGCAATGGTTTCATCAGCCTCCATGCAAGCTCTGCACAGGGGGCTGTCCGTTATGCCTATAGTGTGAAAGTGTTTGTTTAGCGAGCAGTGTCCCGTGATGGTCCCCGTCACCAGGCGCAGGCCTTTCCTGTCCAATCGTAGTAAGCGACTGCTTAGCTTTCTGCTTGTGTGTGGGTGTACTCCTGTAGCCACCTGCGTAGTTGGTTGAAGGGGATGGGCACGATAGGTTCCGGTCCACAGACTGGCATGCTCGATGCCCTTCTGGCCAGCTCGTCAGCTGCGTCGTTACCTAGCGATCCACTGTGTCCTTTTATCCATTGTAGTGTCACTATATTGCGGTTCAATACAGTTGCCTGTTCAAGCGCATTGTGACATTCTAGTATTAGTTTCGATATGATGCATTTTTTATCTAAAGATTGGAGGACTGAGGCGCTGTCAGAGAGTATGCGAATATGGGTGTCCGCTACTCCTCTGGCTGCTATGGCATAAGCCGCTTGTGTTATGCCCACACACTCCGCTTGGTAGACCGTGTTGCGCTTTCCCAGCGGTTTGGATATTCTTATCTGGAGTTAGAGTCTTCTCACACGACCTCAACTCGTGTGAGAAGACTCCAACTCCAGTTCCGCAGTCGGTCTTTGAACCGTCAGTCTAAATTCTCAGTTCCTTCGAACCTGAGTAGTCGCACTGCTCCTCTTTAAGCACTATGTTGTAGTGCTTTTGGAAGCAGTATTGTTTCGGGGCTTTGTCGCAGGGTGATGCCATCATTGGCTGCCGTTTGATCGCATTTTCTTTTAAACGTATGTGTTTGACCCTACAGTCTTTGCTCAGGGTTCCTGATGTAGACAGCCTGAAGGCAGCCAAGGCCGCTTCTTCCCGCACTACAAGGTGTAGAGGCGGTAGTCCGAGCATGGACTGTAGGGCAGCAGTGGGTGTAGTTCTCATGCAGCCGGTGATTGCCACACACGCGAACCGCTGCAGCTTTTCAAGGTCTTTTTGGGCTGTGCTCAGGTCTGTTCTGGGCCACCAGACTAGTGAGCCGTATGTGATGATTGGTCGGATAACTGGTGTATAGCCAGTGAGTGACCCTGGGGCTAATCCCCCAATTTTTTCCAAGCATTCGCTTGCATTGCCACAGTGATATGCTGGCTTTCGTATAGTACATTACTACGTTGGTGTGTTTTGCCCAATTCAGCTGTTTGTCCAAAAATATGCCGAGGTATTTGGTTTCAGTTGATAGGCTTAGGGTTGTACCAAAGAAACGTGGTAGTTGCAGTGTCGTCAGTTTCCTCTTTTTTGTGAAGAGAACCAATTCGGTTTTTGTGGGGTTCACTGATAGTTGGTGTTTACCACACCAATTCTCTATTATTTTCAGGGCCTGGCGCATTAGGTTGCACAGTGTGTTTTCGTGGGTGCCATTTATTATTATGGTTATGTCGTCGGCGTATCCTACAGTAAAGTAACCTTTGTCATTGAGATCTTTTATTAGACTGTCCACGACCAGGTTCCATAGAAGCGGCGAAAGGACGCCCCCTTGCGGGCAGCCCTTCGCCACGATGGCCCTTGTGGTGTCGTTTACGGTCACTTGTACTGCCCTCTGTTTGAGCCTGTTGGTAATCCAGCCGCTCAGGGTCGGGTCTATGTTGTGTCTGTCTAGAGCCGTGCTGATGCTTTTGAAGTTGGTAAAAACACACATTACCTAAGAGTTAATATTTTTTAAATGTTACTTCTGTTCCTTCGACTCACTCCATAATAATTAAATGTGTCGCTCAATAATTAAAATTTAGAAAAATGAAGAGTTGCCTAAAATCGAGCTGTCGTACAATTGGAGAGGCCTATTCAACAGTAGACTGATGTAGGCTGATGATGATGACGATGTTAAAAATGAAGTGTCAATCGACTTTTGTTTGCTGAATGTACCTTAATTGGGTATCGAATTTTATCAAGACGAACATGTCATTAACAATCTTATTTATTAGTTAGACAACATATTTTTTGGCTTTTGCAGCAATATGAAGATAGAATTGAACATGTTATTTTTACGAACGAACTGGCATGACATCCGCTGTTATTTGGCAATGAGTTCTAACCATAGATACTAAAGTAACTTATGTAAATATCCATCGCAATCCTTTTGAACTGTCCAAGTGTGATATCAGTTTCATTATAAATGTTTCCTTCAAACACACAGCGTTTGGTTCTAGATTAAGTAACTACCAAAATAAAATAGTATGAAATTACGTAACATGTTGTCGCCAACGCACGGCATTGTTCTTCTCTCGTCATTTTCTTAGAAAATTATTATAGGTAAAACTTTCTAAAAGAGGAAAGATCAAAGACGTCGAAACGATTTTCTGTAAGTCCGACTTACGCATTTCCAATTGAATGAGATGCCAAGTAAGTGCTATGAAATGGCACAATTTCCACATTATACCTATTCTCTAAGCTAGAAACATTATCAAGAACCTTCTAACCTCAACTGTTCTGAACTTCTGACCGTAGTGTTGCTAGTGCCTACTTCAGAAACGTATTGCAGGTTACTTAACAATAACCCGGCCGTAAATATTACAACTTGGGGATTTCGGTGTCAAATATACCTAATGACAAGGTAGTCAAACTCAAACTCAAAGCATTTATTTAAAACTAGCTGTACTCCGCGGTTTCACCCACATTAATTTGAGGAAAAAACCTACTAAAATCATAGACTCATAATAACAGATGGACTCTGCGCCACGCATATCGAAAGTGAAGCACAGTAAGTATACCCGGACCGCTTGTACAAACACGCCTCACGTTCACATTTACATCATAGTATGCCGACCGGCCGCCATTACATGACACGACATCGTCAATCGTCAATCACGCACACATAGATCGGTACGGTGCGGTGCTTCAGTTTCGATATGCGTAGCGCGGAGTCCATCCTTTTTTATAAGTCTATGACTAAAATATATATTCCATTACCTACTTTAAGAGTATTACATAAGATTATTATATACCCTCATGACCGGCCGCCTTGCGGAGATATTTTAAAACTACACTTGAGAGCAATAAAATCGCACACCTCGACTTTTTTTTGTTAAGGCAGTTTTTTTTCATGAAACTGAATAAATATTTTAAAAAACACACACTAATTGAAAGTCTACCTCATTACCTTTCTAATGATATCAAATACAGTGTAAAAAATACCCATAAGAGGTTTTACGGCACAAAACCCAACAAACGGGTAAAATTACCCAATTTCGCTTAAGAAATAATGAAAATCAAACTCAAAATTCTTGATCAAATTGTTGATTAATAAGGTGTATTCCCTCCCCTTGCCTTAATTACAGCTCTTAATCGGTTTTTCATGGACCGTATTAATTTTACCATGAAATCTTGTGGTATAGCGTTCCACTCCTCTTCAATGGCAAGTTGAAGCTCTCGGAGGCGCGTAGGAGCAGGGCTTCTTGCTCGAACTCTTCTTTTTAGCTCATCCCAGACATGCTCAATCGGATTGAGATCAGGACTACGAGCTGGCCACTCCATCGCGGTGATTCCAACGTCTTCCATGTAGTCGGAAACTGTTCTAGCGACATGCTGTCTGGCGTTGTCGTGCATTAGGAGAAAATCTTCTCCCATAAGCCACGCAAGCAGCCTCACATGTCCTTCGAGCACTTCTTCGACGTATCGTGCAGCCGTCAAACCTCTCGATCTCGGGCCGGTATTCGCCCCAGTGATGAATACAATGTCAGTTTTAGTGTCCAACATTATGCCAGCCCAAAACATACACGATCCACCGCCAAAAGCCACCCGTTCGCTTATGCAGCATTGTGAAAATCGCTCTGATGACCTTCTGTAGACCCTAGAGCGTCCATCATGACCATGTAATGTCATTCTGCACTCATCAGAGAACATAACAGACCGCCATTGGTCATACGTCCAATTTAAATGTTCCCTGGCAAATTGTAGTCGGTGAGCTGTAGTCAATTTGGGACCATTTGCTGGGCGATGTGAAGTCAGTCCTGCTTCACCAAGTCTTCTTCTGACTGCCCACCGACTTACACTGACATTGCAAAATTTTCGAAGCTCTTGTCCCAGTTGAACCGCATTCAGTTGCCGATTTCTTAAAGACCTCGACACTAGAAAGCGGTCATCACGCTCTGATGTTCTGCGTCGCCGGCCAGATCCTGGTCGCCGAATGTAGCCACCGGTCTCTTGAAACTTCTGGTACACACGACGAATAGAGTAGCAGTTCAAATTTAGTCGCCGAGCAACTTCACTTTGATTATGGCCTGCTTCGAGCTAGGCAATAACTTGAGCGGCTTCTGCGGGCGTGGTATCCATATTTTTTCGTATGCTTTCAGTAGAGATGTTATCAAGTTGACCTTCGGTATGCAACTGATTAAAAATCACAAAAAAACCGACCCTTTTATACCTGCGAGTAAGGGGTGCAAGTAGTGACAATACTAACGGGTGAATTTGGCTAATTTGGTGTACGGCTGGTATCTGTAAGTTACGTGAAGGTCAATGATTTTAATTTTGTGTTTTTGTAAAGCTAAGCTTGTATTCTTTAATTTTGCCTAATGATTTGTACTCAATAGATTTAGATTTAAGAAAAAAATCAGTAATAAACCAAATTGTATCACTCTCAAGTGTATATTATCTCCGAAGATATTCATTGAAATCAAATGATGTCAAGGGCAATTATTTAGTTCAAAATTAAATACTTGTGAGGAATAAAGTATTTATTTGGATAAGGATTAATATCATGTTTATAAAAACACCTTCGCAAATAATGCATTATTTTAACTTTGATTACCATAAAAAAGCTTTTGTCAACCTTAAAAGATAGACCTATGCTGCCGCGGATTTTTTTAATTTACTTTTAAAGGAGAACAATTCCGTCATACATGATTTTTGCGTAACTTTAACCGTTTACGCAGCGTACAGTTTGTGAAGACCATTTTTCGGACATTGCTTTTTTTATGTAAAAAACTGATAGTTTAAGTTATTTAAACACAATATTTCGTATCCCCATTTCACTAGTATGTTTAGTTTTGGAGATATAATTTTTTGAAAATCGTCAACCGGCTATTTGCGACGATTCCCGACCGAGACACCGCAGAGGAAGGCGAGGTGGATCCTTGCGCCCTGACGTCACCACCCACCCTGGCATCTCAACGCCGCAGCCTGGACCGAGCGGTACAGGGCCGGCGAAGAGGGAGCGCCCTAATGACTCGGCTTCACCGAGCACGCTCCAGGGGGACGCCAAGCGTGTAAGGGTCCACTCCGCCCAGGGGGAGCCGAGGACCTACTTACGCGCGGGCCACAAAGGACATTCCTGCGCGGCTCGCCGTAGCAATCTGCTTTCCTCCCCCCTCCAGAGACTTGACAAAAGATGAGGCCGAGCTGGTCAAAGCAGGCCTGGAAGACGCACTAATGGACACGGACTCGACAGCACCACTCCCTGCCTTCCGCGGATACCCACGGGTAGCGGAGGGCACTGTATGGTGCGAGGACGACTACGCACTGACCTGGTTGACCAGTCACGTACCCCTCCTCAAACTCCCCAACATTGACCTCACACTGACGGTACTAAGACAATCGGACGTGCCCACCCGTGTCAAAGCCTCGCTTTTCGTCCCTCGTTATAGAGGTGACATAAGGAGGCTCCACAGTGTTCTGATCCGTCAGAACACGTGGTATGACATGGCCAGGTGATCACTATACAGGGCAACTACCGTCGGTGGCGACAACTACGGGACTCATTTGACCCTAGGTGTGCCACCGGAGGAAGTGGAAAGGGTCATGGGGCGGGAGCGACGGATATCGTACCTGCTGGGTTCGATATACGTGCGCTTCTGGCCCACGACCCAGCCCTCGGACGATACGACGGACCCGACGACGACACCGAAAGTGACACAGACGGACGACACAGACATCGTCCAACTGGAGGAAGTCATGGCCCGCGCGGCGATGGCTGATGACGCAGCCAGCATACCACCCGCATCTCCCGGCTGGAGCGAGCAACTTCTTGCTTCGTCGCCGAGGGATCAGCACGAAGGCCAATACAGAGAGGAGGCGGCGGGGGTTTTGTCCGATGGATTCACCACCGACTAAACCCTCCCCCTCATCACCGTCACCACCACTCAACGTCAAACTCATCCAAAAAAACCTCCAACATAGCCAGACTGCCACGGCTAGCTTACGCAGGGCATTGGAGGTTTACCACCGAACAATTGCACTGATCCAAGAACCGTGGATCAGGAACAACAGAATATGCGGCCTCAGTAACATCGGAGGTAAGCTAATCCTCAACACACACAGCTCAGACAAACCCAGATCCTGTGTCTATATACCCAAAGATATCCCTACCACGCTGCTCACTCAATTCTGTTCCAGAGATCTGACAGCTGTCAGGCTCCACACCGTAGGTCAACTCCCAGATGTTGTACTCGCCTCGGTATACATGCCAGGCGAGGACACAAACTGTGCACCGAAAGAAATGGCCGACCTGGTGCAGCACTGCGAGAGCACCAATCTGGACTTGATCATCTGCACCGACTCAAACGCCCATCACCCGCTCTGGGGTAGCGAGGCATCGAACTCCAGAGGAGCGGTACTATCCACCTATTTATTCTCTACTAACCTAAACATCGTTAACCGAGGCTCTGAACCCACTTGGGTTACAGTCCGAGGACAAACGATTATTGACTTAACTCTTGCTACAGAAAACGCAACTAATCTTATAGCAAACTGGCACGTATCGGACGAACCTTCTTGCTCAGATCATAGAAGGATCCGCTTCACACTAACTACTAACACAAGGAGACCCGAACCGAGACGTAACCCAAGGCGCACCGATGTGCCCGGGTACAAGCGCCTCCTAGCCGTCATGCTAGCTAGGCACCTATCACAAATAACCATAAGAGAACCCGCACAACTGGAATACACTGTGACAAAGCTGTCAGAATACCTAACCGAAGCATACCATGCATGCTGCAAACTAAGAGCACCAAAAACCAACAGTGACAGAAATCCCTGGTGGAACGCCGAACTTGGTAAGCTCAGAAACACACTACGGAAGCAATTCAATAAAGCCAAAAACACCCGACTCCCGGAAGACTGGGAGCTATACAAAGAAACCCAATACACATACAAAAAGCAAATCAGAACTGCCAGAAGGACAGCATGGCGGAAATTCTGCGAATCCATCGAAACCAACAATGAAGCCGCAAGAGTAAGGAAGATCCTATCAACAGATCAGGACCGAACCCTTGGCGCTCTGAAAAAACCCGACAACTCATACACACTAACGGACCAGGAAACCAGTAAGGTCCTTCTCGAGACTCACTTCCCAGACTGCAAACTCCTAGAGGACAGGACCTGGGAAGCTGTGCCCGATTGGACCCCAACGGAACAGGACTGGTCCAATGCCCACAGTCTAGTAACACAGGACCGAATAAAGTGGGCTATCAACACCTTCCAGCCTTATAAGTCTGTAGGACTAGATGGCATTTTCCCAGCCCTACTACAATGGGGGGTTGACTATATCACACCATGTCTGGTAGAAATTTATCGGGCCTGCATAGCACTAAGATACATACCTCTAGCCTGGCGCGAAGTGTAAGTCATCTTCGTACCAAAACCGGGAAAAGCGGACTACACACAACCCAAGGCGTACAGACCCATAAGCCTCACATCCTTTCTACTAAAGACCCTAGAGAGACTCTGTGATCGACACATCCGAGACGGACCTCTTTGGGCAAAGCCACTCCACAAACAACAGCATGCGTACTCCACAGGCAAATCAACAGAATCCGCACTGCATAGCGTGGTATCCAAAATTGAATGCGCAGTGGACCACAAATGCTCAGCACTGGCTGCCTTCATTGATATCGAGGGCGCCTTTGACAAAAGCAACTTCAAAAGCATCAGCACGGCTCTAGACAGACACAACATAGACCCGACCCTGAGCGGCTGGATCACCAACATGCTCAAACAGAGGGCAGTACCTACAAGTGACCGTAAACGACACCACAAGGGCCATCGTGGCGAAGGGCTGCCCGCAAGGGGGCGTCCTTTCGCCGCTTCTATGGAACCTGGTCGTGGACAGTCTAATAAAAGATCTCAACGACAAAGGTTACTTTACTGTAGGATACGCCGACGACATAACCATAATAATAAATGGCACCCACGAAAACACACTGTGCAATTTAATGCGCCAGGCCCTGAAAATAATAGAGAATTGGTGTGGTAAACACCAACTATCAGTGAACCCCACAAAAACCGGACTGGTTCTCTTCACAAAAAGAGGAAACTGACGACACTACAACTACCACGTTTCTTTGGTACAACCCTAAGCCTATCAACTGAAACCAAATACCTGGGCATATTTTTGGATAAACAGCTGAATTGGGCAAAACACACCAACGTAGTAATGTACTATACGAAAGCCAGCATATCACTGTGGCAATGCAAGCGAATGCTTGGAAAAAATTGGGGGATTAACCCCAGAGTCACTCACTGGCTATACACCACAGTTATCCGGCCAATCATCACATACGGCTCACTAGTCTGGTGGCCCAGAACAGACCTGAGCACAGCCCAAAAAGACCTTGAAAAACTGCAGCGGTTCGCGTGTGTGGCAATCACCGGCTGCATGAGAACTACACCCACTGCTGCCCTACAGGCCATGCTCGGACTACCGCCTCTACACCTCGTAGTGCGGGAAGAAACGGCCTTGGCTGCCTTTAGGCTCTCTACATCAGGAACCCTGAGCAAAGACTCTAGGGTCAAATACATACGTTTAAAAGAAAACGCGATCAAACGGCAGCCAATGATGGCATCACCCTGCGACAAAGCCCCGAAACAATACTGCTTCCAAAAGCACTACAACATAGTGCTTAAAGAGGAGCAGTGCGACTACTCAGGCTCGAAAGAACTGAGAATTTACACTGACGGTTCAAAGACCGACTGCGGAACTGGAGTCGGAGTCTTCTCACACGACCTCAACATAAGAATATCCAAACCGCTGGGAAAGCGCAACACGGTCTACCAAGCGGAGTGTGTGGGCATAAGGGCATCGAGCATGTCAGTCTGTGGACCGGAACCTATCGTGCCCATCCCCTTCAAACAACTACGCAGGTGGCTACAGGAGCACACCCACACACAAGCAGAAAGCTGGTGGACGTCGCCACCAGGCTGCAGGCAGTCCAAGGAAGCTATGCCATCACTGGATGGCAAGCTAAGCAGTCGCTTACTACGATTGGACAGGAAAGGCCTGCGCCTGGTGACGGGGACCATCACGGGACACTGCTCGCTAAACAAACACTTTCACACACACACACACACACACACACACACACACACACACACACACACACTTTCACTTTTCTTTATTTTCCTTTTTTCTTTCTTTCTTTTTTTACTGTGTTTAGATTTTAGTTTATTGATAGTTTGTGATCCTCCTGTATGAGTCGCAATAAATACTTTTTCTTTCTTTCTTTCTTTCACACTATAGGCATAACGGACAGCCCCCTGTGCAGAGGTTGCATGGAGGCTGATGAAACCATGTGCTCTTTGAGTGCACAGGCGTCACCCAGATCAGGACACAAACCCACGGGACACCCAGATCATACACAGATGTTCTCAAAAGACCAGGAGACCTAATCAGCTTCTGGAGGGAGGTGGGCTGGTTGGAATAACCACCAACGGCCGCCATGGCCCACTCACAATGGTCCACTGAAGGACTAAGTGCGGAAACCAAACCCATAACATAGAACGGGGTATATAGAAAAAAAAAAAAATCTCTGAAACTAAATAGATACGCAATTGTGACCAGAGAAACATCGACGGCGTTTTTTATGCTGCATATTTTTACAAAAATGTAAACAAATATTAATCAATGGAAAAATTACTTTAATTCCTACACAGTAAAGCTCAGCTTACGCTACAACTACAAACATTTTTATAACTTTTAGTGCTAGTCACTCTTAAATCAACTTAATAATCATTGAAATAAAGTTGGCATTTAACTTGAAATAGGGTAGGGGTGTACAGCGTACAGCACTGCATACTTTTACTACAGGTAGTTACAGTGGATTATGTCAGAATATGAAATGACTTGGCCAAATGTATCAAGTGATAAGCGCATGAGCAGGTATAGAGTCGCAATACACGCAATAATGGTTTATAGAAATAATATTAAAGCACAGCTTAAGCTAAACTTAGGAGGGCATTCGCAATCATTGCTTGTATTAAAAAAGTTGCACAACATTATTTAAGCATCATGTTTTTGTCTTGCTGTATAAAGTTTGTTTACGAAACAAAGAATGAAATGTTGAACTTTAACTAAAATACAGAATACAGGGCTTAACAAGTTATAGGTTTTGGATCTGAATGAAATGACAACCCAACTTAGGTTATTGTTTTCTGTTTCAACACAACAAAGGTGAGCTTTGTCAGCTAGATTAATTCTGACTCAAAGACTTGATCAGGCTTTTCGTGAATGAAGATGTTCATGTTTTCATGTCTATGGGTGCATGCAGCATGGCAGAATACTTGAGAAGCACATAGGATACTTTAGGATACTTTCATCATGAAAAATTATAAACAGGGGGCCAATTGCTGAACCAAGCTGGCATTTATGTTGTTATCACTTGCTAAGAAATAATACAGAAATAACAATTGAACTATTGCAAGTCATATTGTTATAAGAAGCAGGCGGTTTCATTACTGATAATTCCCAGGATCTAATTATATTTCTGCATTATGTTACAAGTAGGTAAAAATCAATCTGTCATATTTATCAAGACTATAACGTAATAAATAACATTGCAAATTATATAGAAACTGGTTTATTTTTTTACTCCACATAAAATGTCAAATTATGAAACAAGTATATTTAACTATAAAATAATGGATGGTTTAAGGTAAAAATATTAATAGGTAACTAAGTAAAAAAAATTATAAATAAATGTAATGCTCAGAATATCATCATAATAATAATCCAGTATGTCATGTATATTAGGTGTATTTTTAGATTTAAATACTTGGATCCAAATAATAGAATCACCACACACCTTCAAGAGAATTCGCTTTTCTATAAAATTTTGCACTGGCCCCAGATAGAGCTCTATAATGGACGGATATAAGGGAATAGGTACTGTCATAGTTGCCTCATTTGGCAAACTCTTTGGCTTTCATAGCAAGCTGCTGTTTATCAGTTATAACTTATATCTACCATGACTGTTATTAGAGCCAACTGAAAGATTACTCAATTTATCAGTAATATATTAATGTAGGTAGGCAAGTAGAAAATGAATTGTTTGGTTACCCAATATATTTTTTAAATATAATCCTTCGTATTTTGGATTGGTTTGATAGCAATTATAAATCATCTTTGTTTATCTAATGGTAATGCTAGTACTTACTTTATCTTATCATGAAAAAAATTGATCTTTGCTACATGGGGCAACAAGCAACCGAAATATTCTGCCAGCTCATTGTGGAAATATTTGGGCATATTGCAAAGATTTTAATGGTTTGGACGTCACACTAATATTATAAAGGCGAAACTTTGTGAGAGTGTATGTTTATATGTTTGTTACTTCTTCAGGCTCAAACACGGATCAACATGTCTCCAGAAAATGGTCAGCATTGCATTAATATTAAAGTTTAATCAATCTAGGGTGTTTATGACATCGTATCCCAAAGCTGGACAAATCCTTTGAAATTGACATTTAAATTAGACTCAAAATAAAAATTATACAGGTAGGTAAATACCTACCTGTATAATTTTTATTTAAAATAAAACAAAATAAAAGGTCTAACCTAAATAGGTTAGACCTTTTATTTTGCAAATGAATTTGTTTTTTTTGTACCTATTTGATTATTTAAGGCAAGATGTGTCGATAGATTTATAGTAATAATATTTGTCATTTGAGTCCTGTGATATTCACTTTGCAGGACATTTATCATGATGTAGAGTGTAGACAATAGTCTTACATTCATAATTATTTATAAAGGAAAGAGTTAATACATATTTGATTAAAGTACCGTTCTTGTCAAATAATACCGTACGCATTTAATTAAGTGTCTATTATAAAGGTATGAATGCCAACAGTGATAGACTTTCATTGAGAGTAAATGAACTTTGGACTTTGGACTTCAAACTCTTGTCAGGGTGGTTGCGCAATTTTCCATTACAGCGATTTAATAAAAACTTGTTATTTAATAGTTACGATCATCCTTTTAGCTTAAATATTGTCCTGCGCACAAAAACACATATTAAATATGATATTTAGGTCTAGGTTAGAAAAAGAAAGTTCACTTACTTGCGTAATTGGATTCATTTCAAGTTTGTTCTTATGATACTGACACTAAATTCCCTTCTTCAAAATTATTAAGGTTGTTAGACTTTGATCTACGAAATTGAACTACGCCCTTGTTATTCGTTAAACATGAAGACAAACAAACTCCTGCGCCGAATCGACGTAAATGACATTTATGTATAACATAACATGGTCACAGATAACAAAATGTGTACTTTTATCTCGATTTACCTACGTGCTTTGAACATAAGCCTTTTAGTCACTTTATGTTTAGTTTTTTTGTATTAAAGACTGGACATTAGACTTAAATAACGTTAAATCAAAAATTACAGACTGGTTCATTTACCAGGACTACGTTAAAAAATATTTACTAAAGACCGACTTTTTAGTTGGTGACAGTCTCGTGGTCCTGGCGGGTGAAGGGGGACGCGTGTAAAACCAAATGAGGTACACCCATGGAATTAGTATTTGACCTTTCACCACTGACCTGTATAAAAGTACTTATACAATGTTTATTAGAGGTCAGTGCCCTTCACGAAGCCGTCATCTATGCATTCTGTAGGTACACATCAAACTAATTAAGTAAGTAACTTGGCTTGACTTTTATTTTTGGAGTGCAAATTTGCTGTTTACGGCAGCGCGCAAAGTAACGCACGCAAAAAATTATGCCTATGGGTGGAGAAGTCTGGAGAACAATCCCTGCCATGGAACCACGGGGAATGAAAATTACCCATGGACCCGATAATGGGTCGACCCACCGGGACCACGGGTAACGAGTGCACGCAACGGTACAGGAATCATAACATTTAAAAATTGTTTTCTCAAAAAACATCCAAATAAGTTGGGATTTTGTCCTACATTATCTCTGTAACCAGAAAATTCCCTGGAAAGAGAGAACAGACTGTTCTGTAGCGTATCCTTTTCTTGTAAGGTGACCATATATTTTACTAGAAAAGTAGGACACTATGGAAAAGCTATTACTATATATAACTATTAGCTAAGCGCAAGTCATCATTGGTTCGAATCACGGGTTCGAATGATGACAAAAACAACATTACACGATGATGAGGAAAACAACAATACACGTGGCGCTATCTATTTTCATAATAACGTTATTGTTGTTTTCCTCGGGAACAGCACTTTTTTTTGGGATGAAAGGTACACTATGTCCGTTTCTTACAAAATTTCAGGATGATCGGTTCAGTGGTTTAGGCGTAAAAAAATAACAAACAAACAAGCACACATTGTTTAGTTAGATTATAATCATAAAAACAGAAAATAGTGGCCACTATTACCCGTTTTAAGGATTATAATAAAATTAAGCAATATAAACCTACCTCTTATAATAATATTAACGGATAATCTTGAGAAGCACATCTTAACGTGCTTATTTTCTGCATTTTCATTCTAAAATAAAAGAAATAACCAAATAAACGATGAGGGCGCCACTGCGCGGTCTGCGTTTGGTCGATGCCGTCGTTAGGATTAGTATGGATATTAGTATGGATTTATTATTATTATTCTCCTTTATTTCATTATATACACTTCGAAATTATATTTTTAAATATTATGTTATAAAAACATTTAAAAATATAAAAAATAGTAGCGGTACCGGTATCGGGAACAGGGTCCAAGTTATCGGCGGTCAGGGCTCCAGAGAGAGGATCCTTCTAACAATGCGAGCCGTGTCCAGAAGTACCGCTTTCTGATTCAAACCCTTGATCCAGCGGCCTAACGAGAGCCTCCATAGGTATTGGTCGAGGCTCTTGGCTATTAACCCATTGGCTGTCACGACTATCGGCACAATGATCGCTGAGTCCACATCCCACATGTCGACAACCTCGAGAACCAAGTCAAGATATTTGATTTGTTTATCTTTCTCGGCTTTCACGAGGCTCTCATCATGCAGAACGGTTATGTCAACAAGATCGATCGATCCACTACCACTATATCAGGCTTATAGTTATTAGCAACAATAGTCCTGTCAGTGATGGTGGATCGATCCCAGTACAATGTGATATTACCATTTTTGAGAACTGGGTCGGGCACATACCTGTAGTACGGCCGCGGCACCTCAGATTCCACAAGGCTGTATTTCAAAGCAAGCTGCTGATGGATTATCTTGGCTACAAGGTTGTGTCTATGCAAGAACTCTCCGTTAGCTAGACGAGAACACCCGGAGATGATATGTCTGATTGATTCCCCCGGCCGGTGGCATGCCCGACAGATGTAAACCGTGCCGTCTTTCACAATAAATCTCCGGTAATTGTTCGTCATCATAACTTCGTCCATAATTGCACAAACAAAACCTTCGGTTTCTCCAAAGAGGTCACCTAAACGTAGCCAGCCAGACTTCGAACGCTAGTAGATCTACGTCGGGTCTATGTAGGGCCCGGAAAAAGCGTCCGTGAAGCTCCTTACAGAGTAAGGAGCTTCTTACAGAGTAAGGAGCTTCACGGACGCTTTTTCCTTTTTCCTTCCTTTTTCCATACCTCCTGCGATCATTAGTGACAAGTACTACCGGTTTGTGCCAGTTCTCTTTAGCCAAGGAGAGCAGGGTGAGGCCATTGTCCACTGCGACTACATCCCGATGCAACCCCACGTCGGTTTCTAGGAAATATTCCTTGAGACTGCATATCTCGCGATTGTGGAGAGTCTTAGCGTTTAAAAAGCCTCGACCTCCACACTTTCGCGGGATATACAGCCTCATTACCGTCCCGATGACCGTGGGTGATGCATTCGATTTGCAGTCAGCAGTGTACGGACCCTCCTATCCAGGGCGTCGAGTTCGGTCTGAGTCCATTTGAGAAAGAGTAGGTACATCAAAACTGGCATCACCCAACCGTTGAAGGCGCGCACCTTGTTTCCGCCTGATTTATGACTATTAAGTACTTTTTTCAGGCGGCCAAAGAAGCGCTCCTTCAACGATTGCTTCATGTCAGTAACATTGATCCCTAACGCTTCCGAGATACCCATATACATATAGGTTTCGGATGCGGAGAGGGCTCTAAGGTTTGTGGAATCCGAGAGTTGAGTTCCCACGGATTCCACAATCTCCCCTCGCTTTACATGCATGACCGCACATTGGTCCACATCAAATTACATCCTAATGGCGTTACTGAAAGTTTGAGTTACTTTCAGTAGCTACATTAGTTGTAAATTGTTGGGGGCAAAGGGAGCCTAGACCTGAATCCTCCAGCAGTGTGCTTAGAGGATTCAAGGCTAAGCAGAACCAAAGCGGACTCCAAACTGTCGCCCTAGAATATGCCTCGCTCGATTCTTATCGGTTCGCTATTCCTCTGAATATTTCGACATCCTGGATAGCGAAGGACCGTCCTCCATTGCCCCATACACGATATCAGGAAGGTGCGCAGAGTTGTATCTACTTTATACAATCCCAACACCCTCATGAGCCATGTATGTGGCACCGAGTCATAGGTTTTCTCATAGAAATGTAAAAATATATGGGTCTTCTTATAATCTATCGAACATGTCGACAGATCCTTTCGGAAACTTCGAACCTATTCGCTAGTGGTCATATCAATGAGGAGTAGCTCCTCAGTACCGCGGGACCCATTCCTACATCCATTCTGAGATGCAGACTTATTGGAGTTGGTGCCTATTTGTTTGTTAATTTTAGTTCTCAAAATGGATGTAAGAACTTTATAGACCGTCGGTAAACACGTGATCGGCCTATAATTTTTGGGTTCCGCGATGCTACCTGATTTATGGAGCAGGTGGGTAATTCCTGTCATTAGGAACTGAGGTTGAACCAGACTCTAAAGAAGTCTGGAATGAGTTACCAAGCGAGCGTGCGATCTTGAAAATCATTTGATCCAAAAGTTATGCAGCCCGTCAGCCCCTGGAGCCATCCAGTTGGGCAACGGACGGACTGCACGAGCTACATCTTGGGGGCAGATGGTGATAGCCCCCATTTCTGGTATTGTATCGCAGGTTCGCTCGATTTCCCGAGCCCAATCACCTTCGGTGTGACTGACAGGCACCGACCAGATGCTGCGCAAGAAGGAACATATGGCATCATCATCCGGCAGAAACGTCTCAGCTACACCTTGGTCCGGTCGTTCCCAACTCCTATAAACCCACTTTCATCGCTCTGGAAGGTGCTTTTCTGAGTATATCGCTCTACTCGTCGCTTATACCGACGAATACGGTTTGCCCATGCATACACTTTCTGCTTCAGGAAGTCGATGCGCTCTGTGACACAAGACATCTAAATTATATTGTCGTGAGGACTGATATCAATCTCCGAGAATGCCCGCCTCACAAAGCGCATCACTCTAGGGCGAGTATTGCCCTCCCTGAAGCAGATTAGTTTGCCGATGAGCGTTCTGGTCCCACCAATACGGCGTTCAATTCTGCACTGCCAAGCTGGTACGGCTGGTTTTATGTGAGCTACACGACATGGAGCTACAGCCGCGCAGTACAGAATCGAATGAGTATCGGTGCGGTCTTCGCAGTTATCAAAATATTTTGACAACTGCGAATTCAAGACAGCCACCAACACCCTATTTTTGTTATGCATGGGCAAACGAGGTAAGCGTGGCCTAAGTTCGAGCGACATGAAGCGATATTCCTGAATCGCATCCTCCAAAGCACTCCTCAATTCCTCATTGTACTCCCTTCGTCAGCATGACTTGTATTAGACTGCGGTAGTATTACAGCAGTCTGCGACTGGGGGGCGATGACATGACTACTCTGCATTTCACTTTGCAGGCGATCAAGTACAGTGTCATCCAACGTGAATTACGCTGGATGACCCGCATCTGATCCGACAGTCGTGCCGAGAAGTTGACAGCTGCTGGCTCAAGCACCTGAAAAAGAGAGACCATCAGAACACGGTACGCGGTCAGATTGTTTCCCCCCTCTGTAGCCCCATAGTATGAGCGCATGACATTTTCTTTGATGGATCGTGTCCATCTCATGCGCTGCACACTTCCGCCGGGAGCCCTCTCCCGGCGGAAGTGTGCAGCGCAGAGGCCGGTGGGCCTCGAGGTCCTAAGCCGTCCGGGGCGGCCGGCGTCCTCCCCATCGACGAGCAGGTGGTGGCGTCGTGGGCGGAGAGAAATACTCGTTGCTCGAGCTCGACGCAACTGCCGCGCAACGCAACTGGACGCAACGGCTGGGTACTGGCGGCGCGGCGGCAGCGAGGCGGAGCTGAGCGAAGAGCCCGGAGGTGGTATGCGTGCACGTCTTGAGGCTGATCTTGTCAACATTTCTTCATTTACGTTTTATTTGTTATTTATTTTTATTACTACTTAACCGTGTTGTCTACAAGTGAATGTTTTATATTATATTTCCTCTTTATCTTTGTACTTAATTTTTTACCCGACTTCCAAAAAGGAGGAGGTTATATGTTCGACTTTGTGTTTTTTTTTTGTATGTTCACCGAGTTCTCCGTCAATTGTGGATCGATTTTGAAAATTATTTTTTTGTTTGAAAGGGTATACTCTCAAGTTGGTCCCATTTTCAGCAAGTTGGAATCTGATGAGAGGATCCCATGGAAATCGAGGGAAACCCTCAAATTTTATGGGCAAACCTATAGCGATTTGGATATTTTTTATAACTTGAGCATTTGCTCTCGGAAATCATCATTTGGTAAAGTGGAGCTGATGATGAAGACCACAGACGGCCATCGGAACTACTCAATGATGAATATTTCACGGGTTGCGATTCGATTACTTTAATATGGTTGCTAAGCTATTTATGCTAGTCACAACGCTTATTGGTGAGTGGTTGTTGAGGAGTGCCTCAACAATTAACGTCCCAGCATCGGGAAAAGCAATATTTTGTAAAAGGTGATGAGCAGTTTACGTTAGGCTATTGTAACTTAGATAAATTACAAACTATCACAATAAAAAGTGAAAAATACAAACTTAAAAAAAAAGAAACAACCGACTTCCAAAAAAACTACAAAGTGATAAATAACTTTAATTTCGGAAGTCGTTGTCAATAAACGAAAATGCAGAACCAACGACACCGACTTCCGAAATTAAAGTTATTTATCACTTTGTAGTTATTTTGGAAGTTAGTTTTTTTTTGTGCAGAGCCACCTCGAGACCCAACTGCCGGATCCTCTCCACGACTATAGCAACCCCGCGTGTCATCGCGTCGGTTGCCGCCTGATGCGACCTCCCCTGCGCCAGGACCAGCGTGTCGTCAGCGTAGCAAACCACGCCGACGCCATCAGGGAGGTCGGCCCGCAGCACCCAGTCGTATCCGATGTCCCACAGGAGCGGCCCCAGAACCGATCCCTGTGGGACACCGCACGACATCTCTCGCCGATTCCACTCCCCATCTCGACCGGGGTAGATGACGGCCCCATTCACCCTCTTAGGAGTGGAATTTCGAAAAACCCTTTCTTAGTCGATACCTTTATTAAATACACTTCACAGAGAACACACTCTCCAAATTTAATGTCTCTATGACCAGCGGTTTAGGCTGTGCATTGATATAATCAGTCAGACAGGATCACAGGATCATAGGACTTTGAATTTTATATTAGATTATAAAAGTAAACCTAAGTACCTACATAACAAAAAAAAACCTCAATAACAGAAAATAAAATACCTACCTACCTAAATAAACCTATTTCTGATAATAACTAATCCCTAAAAACTAATATCTTTAAGAATGACTAATCCTACCTAACAGTTTTATAAAATAACCTACGGTCACTACGTACACTATCAAATATACTATATATGGGTACCCATTGCTACCCATACTAGAGTATTACATTATCTGTGCCCATACTTTAAAATTAAAATCTATACCTACGACTTATAAAAATAAACCTAAATAACTCTACCTTAAACTGTACTTAGTAAAAACTAAAAGGAATAAAAAGGTCGCACTGAAAAGCACGATTTAGAATTGCAAGTACAATAGCAGTTAAAACATACAATTTATAGAATGCTAATAAGAACGAACGCTCGCCACTCGACACGTCCGTTCAAATCAAAGTTAAAAAAATTTATGATGCGCGCTCAGACTCCGATCCGACGAACGGTGCAAGCCAAATTCAACCTTCAGCACGACATTTACAGTGCGGGTGACGTAACCTACGACAAACCTATTATTTGCGGTTGGTACAGTAATCGGGTCTAGGCATCGAACCGCAAAATTAATTTTGTTTTTTATTGTATATACTTTTCCAGGATAAAAAGTACCCAGTGTGGTGCCCAGGATATTAAAGAATTATACCAAGTTTCATCGTAATCGGACCGGTACTTTTTGCGTGATGCCTGAACAAACAGACAGACCTAGACAGACAAATTTTTTTTTAATTTTATTTTTGGTTTCGATGTCGGTCTAGTAACACCCCTTGCCATTTATTTTTTTGGTATTTTCAATGTACAGAATTTTCACTTCTACAGATTTATAAGTATAGATTTATTTGACCATGCAAATGAAATAACTTTGAGTTTTGTACTATTTATGAATGAAAATATTTTTTATGACTTTAGTTAAATGTAAATTCGTTTAAATCAATTTTAAAATATCACATTCGATGGGTTTCTGACTTTATAAGTACCTAATGCATTATTTTTTTGAAATGTAAATTAGTGTTATATTTTTGTAATTTCTGTAGCAAATCTATTCTATACTTATAATAAATCTGTAGAAGTGAAAATTCTGTACAGACGCCAGCACATCAACCTACTACAATCTGTCAAATTTCTTTAATAGATTTTTAACTTTATCGCTCTTCTGCTCGTATAACATTCATAGTCGATGTCCCTGTCACTCCAGGGTCCTAAAGTTAATTTACCTGTTTCAACAGCTTAACATTTGCCCTGAAATCATTAGAGAACTTTGCTTTTTTATTTTTTTTATTGCTCTTGTCCTCAATCTCGCATGGTGGAAAAAGCGATAAATGAAGTCTACGACGGAACGAGAATATTATACTGTTACAGTTATACTTTTCTTCCTTCTTAATTTTTACCGTCTCTTTCACTTTTGTTTTCATTTTGGTGTATTTTTTCTTCACTCTTTCCAAATCATTTGTCACATTCGTTGCCTCATCCATCCTACATATTTTGGGTTTTACGGGCTAACACATTGAGCCAGGCCTTCTTTCTTCTTCCTCTAAACCTCTTTAACTTCACCATCTACCCAAGAAGCATTCCTTCAGCTATCTACCACTTTTCCAATGCACCAGACCACATACTTTTGTGGCTACTTGCACCTTACTATTTTGCTATATCATAGACTTCTTCTAGACTGTAGGTAATCATTCGTATCATCAAATACACTACTCAACAGTCTACGGAACAGCCCACGGAGTAAGGAACAGCCCAACTATATAAACTCATAGTAGAAGTACTGGCCACAAACAATTATAAATGATGTTTGAAACTACATTAAATTCAAATTTGTTTTAAGTGTTAGAAATAAAAAAAAATTAACGGATAGGCTTATGCTTTTCTTTATTTATTTTCGGCTTCTAAGGGTCTTAGTGTGCTTTTAAATAGCCTTCCTCGATGGAATTATGCTGACAAATGCAAAAAAAAAATCCGTTTGATGTTCCAAAGATTAGCGCGTTCCTTCAGATTTATTATTAGTAAGTATAAATTATTAGAATTACAATTTTACTCTTCGAGCTTTTTGTTCTGCAAAAAAAATTTATAGCCTTGTCATAATTAATTTGATTCTCTTGTCATGATTTTAGATTGGCAAGATCGCGAGACTCGACTTATGCAGAAAAGCTTTTTTATACCAATTAAAGACCAGGTAAGTAGCACGCTGCACAATCTAGAATACATTCGTAGAAGTCATGGAATATTTTAGCAATCTGCCTCAGATAACTTAGATTTTTTAAGTAGGTACTTATTAATCGACTTATACAGAAACGTTTTATGATATAAGAGTCGCTAGGCTGCAAGCACTCGCCCTTGCGCGAGCACAAGTGAGTTCGAATATTTTGCCAGCAACATATTAGACAAATTTTTTTGATCGATTATGTTCCAATCTAACAGGGGCGCCAGCGCTGTGGCAATAAATAAAAAGGAAATCGTGCCTTTGCACGCAGGCTAGGCGTCAGAAAAGGCGGGACGCCCGGCGCGGCGCCCTCGCTAGACGAAGTAATCTTATCCACCTCCGGTTCGCTGCGGCATAAATCTGTTGCAAGAGATATTTAAAGCTAGCCTTTTTTGTCGTCAAACTCCCGGCTAACCCCCCTAGATCCGGGGCTGGGTCTACCGTACCAACTAGGTACCTTACAAAGGCAACATTTCATCAACTGCATCTTTCTTTTTCACAACACAAAATATTATAGGTTCTTACACAACGTTTCATTGCAGAGGACATTATAATATGTATACATGATATTGTCATCTGCACAATGGCTGCTGCGTGTTTTTTAAATAAGTCGGCTCCAAGTTAAACACCTGTGTCACCCAATCTTGGCAGTATATTCGGTATTGCGCACGGGGACGCTGGTACCAGCACCATGAGGTCCAATATAATTGTACTAGTTCCTTTGTTTGCTATAGTGACGGCTAAAAAAGCGCTTTTTATGCGAGACGGTACTATTTATCCCACGAGGAAAACCATTGAAAATACTCGTGTGCCAACAACAGGCCGATCACAGGTTACTGAAGTAATATCCCGATTGAATGTGGGAGATGCCGTCGTTGAAAAATTTGTCGACACTCTGATGGCAAGCGAGAGATATTTGAAAATGATCGAAACTGTGGAACGCAAGCTGACCCATTTGGATATGACGTTCCATGAAAGAACAAACAGTATTCTTAAATATTTGTCTGAAATGCTCAGAATTATCAAGACTTCGTCTTCTGAAATGTTGGAGAAAGCTTTAAGAAATGTTAAGGTAGATTTGGAAAATTTGAAGCAGTCTTTGTCAGAACGAGTAGATGAACACCCTAAATTGCGCGGTGAGTGTTATTTTAATTATTTTTGTGATATTTTTATTATTAAACCGATGGGGACGGCAAAAGTACGGTCTATCGGATTCGATACTTGGTTCAGTGTACATTCACGAGCACTAATATGTCAACACTTGGTAACTTTCAATTGCGATTTTTTCCTAACCTATGGGTTCGAAATTACTATATTCGTAATAACATAAACTTTCATTCAAAAATAAGGGAGAAAATCGCCTTTGAATAATGCCAAGTGTATACATACTTATGCTCGTGACTGTACTGTACGCCTAGGTCTACGTAGTAGGTAGGTACGTAAGCAAGCTGTGAAATGACAATAAAAAAACCCAATTACGACAAAAACACTGACAGAAAAACTGGCAAAGTGCGTGTCGGACCACACGTAGTGAAGTGTTCCGTAGTTGGAATGAATATTTAGTTACTTACGCTCGCACATTATTGATTTTACTGACCGTTAAAATCTGTTTTTATTTCATAGTATTTTTTAAAAGATGTGGAAAAGTTATTTCTGAGGTTGTAACCGAAAATATCTCAAAAACTATTGAATTAAGTTAATAACAAAGTTACAATAAACATCATAATCTTTTAATTATGGGATCCAACAATACCTTTAAGTGTCACTCGATCTTCTAATCCAATCTGCTTACCCAGCAAAGGAAAGCGTAGTGTTATACCTAGTAGTAGTACCTACATAATTATGTAGCTTTCATCATATACTTACTGTTTAAATTTTTATAATTTATAATATGATAAATGATAATGATAAATGATTTTTATTTTGTAAGTAGGTTTGCACAAACACTTTTACACGTCAATCATATTTTTTATAAAACTAGATGAGGTCGGCGTATCCTATCTGACTACTCTGAGAAGAAAGGCCGAAACAAACTCTTTTAAAGTCCAACATAATCTTTTCAACACAGTCTCTTTTAAAGTCCAACATAATCTTGGTCAGGTTATATGAAGACCATGTAGATCGATGTCTGAGATTGAGATGGTCTTTTGAGGAAAGAACCACACAGATTGAGAGGACCTGTCCAGTCAGTGCACGCATTTGTCAGAAATCGTGCAGCTCAACTCAAAACTTAAAGAGCTCAACGATTCGACGAACAATACCAAAGAAAGGACATTTGGGTAGGCCACATAAATTACTCAAACTGCCAGACCTAGAAAAAAACTAACAGAACAAAGAGAATAATAAAAATTAAACAAAAAATAATAATAAAATGACCCACATTGTCTTCACATGCACAATAATTAAAATAATATAATACTTTACAAAGTAAGCAAATGTCAATGTTTATATAAAATTCATTAATTAATGTCAATGTGTATATAGAAAATAAATAGCATTACAATATTGCTACCTACTTAATTGGTTTAGGAAAATTCTACAGACAATTTTTTTTTATGAAATCTTAGAATATCATTATCTAAAGAGCTGCAAATTAGTTTATAAGTTATTTACTTACTGTTTTCTTTTCTTCCTAAATGAAATTTTTAGTCATCGTTTGTAAAAAACCGGCCAAGTGCGAGTTGTACTCGCACATGAAGGGTTCCGCACCACCATACAATATTTAACACTAAAAATAAAATAACGGCATAAAATCACGCTTGTTGTATGGGAGCCCCCCTTAAATATTGATTTTATTCTATTTTTAGTATTTGTTGTAGCGGCAACAGAAATACAGATTCTGTGAAAATTTCAACTGTCTAGCTATCACGGTTCATGAGATACAGCCTGGTGGCAGACGGACAGTGGAGTCTTAGTAATAGGGTCCCGTTTTTACCCTTTGAGTACGGAACTCTAAAAATCGTCTCAATATTGTTAATAGGGAAAGAGCGAGATCTAATAGCCCCAACACAAGTAGGTACCTACTATAAATTACTTACTGGGGATGTCTCATATTTAAAATCCATGTAACTGTTTTGGGACAAATAAACATTTTTCATTTAATTTTTGTAAGAAAAAAAGAAATTCGGCATTCTTTTACTTCAATGATATTAGAACAAGTGATGCTGCAGCATCTCCTGGAATTTGCAGGATACTCAACTCCCTCACCAACTTAATACAGGAGAGGTATCGTGTTTGGGCTCAACGGAATTAATGGTCTCAATGGATAGGTTGTAGATAGATATTGATCAGGGTCTAATGATGGAGTATGACCGATAAATTAGGATAATTATATTTAATCGATATGATTGATATGAATTAGGATAATAATTAGTAATTTTGGTTACCGTTTGTGGTGAATTGGTGTATTATGATGATGCGTAAAGTAAGAAGACGTAAAGAAAGAATGAATGCGTGAAGTGGATTAGTCAAAACATAAACACGATTTGATATGGTACTGACTGCGCTGAATTTAAGTAATACAAATAATGGCCAGGTGTAGAAAACCGGAATGATAGTTCCAAAAAGATAAGAAGAGGATAATATAGAGACTGAAACATAATAGCAAAAAATGTGGCAGCTATTTAGTCGCAGAAGTTGTATGATTCAATGGACAGCCCTAGAGGCCAGAAGGAGCTCGACTGGATTACAAGAGCAAGAGAGAGAAGAACGAGAGATATAATTCACATTAAATGTATGAAAGATGACGCCGGTAAGGTGTCAAAGACGACGAAATAAAAGAACGAAGGAAGGTTTATTTTGTTGCTAATGAACGAAAAGAATAAATGGAATGGTGTGCTCAAAAATGTATAAGTAAATATGGGTTTGGTGAAAGAAAGAAGTTACATGTATGTTGTATGTGGATGTTTGTGGCTAACTTTACGTTTCAATAAGTTTTTGTACCTATGAAGATTATGTAATATTTCGCTTGTGCCCATCTTCAAGAATAAAGGTTATGTACAGGACTGCAACAACTAGGTATCGATGGATAAAGCTCATGTCACATAGAAGGTTAGGAATATAATATCATGTCACACAGAAGGTTAGGAGAAAATAATAGAAAAAAAAGATTGCCGGAGTAGTGAGATTACCCTGAACCAGTTAGGGTTTATACCACATTGAGGAACAATGGATGCCACTTTTGCACTCCACACAATGTTTGTGAGAAGTATAAACGTGCTCACAAGAACTTACACATGGTGTCCATTGAATATGGAGCAACTGTATGGTGTAGTACCGTGCGAATATAAAACTGCGGCCAGGGCAAAACCTCATTCTAGCGCACCTAAACAAAATGATTTTTTAGACACTGTCAATTTTAATCCTAACTTTTCCGTAAGTACCTACCTACTTACGGCAAAGATATAATAATAAAAATAATAATAACCAGACATCACATTAATTAACAAAGTAAATAAAACTTGATTCCTAATAGACATCGCCGTGCCAAATACACATAATTTACAGACTGCAATAGCCGAAAAGCTATCCAAATACACCGAACCAAAAGACGAAATATCCCAACTTTGGCATCTTCAAAAAGTCACAATAGTCCCTATAGTGCTATCTACAACAGGAGTAATACCCAAACAGCTTCATCAGTCCCTTAGTTCTCTCAACCTGCCATCTAACACCTACCACCTGCTGCAGAAGGCAGTGATTCTCAATACATGTAGGCTAGTAAGAAAATTCCTCCAGTGTGAGGCCGATAACTTGCACCATTACTCCCACTCAAATATAGTTTCGACTAATGTACAGCCAACTGCGGATAACCACGCAGTATCTAATATTACTCCAACACTTAACCCCACTGATGAACACTTGGCTTAGGTCCGTGCCATCAGTTATCCGGCTAGGCCGAGGTAAACAAATCTATAAATAAATAATAATAATAAAAAATTCTCAATAACGTAGCGTTTTTTGCACTGTATACATAGTTTGAAAATAATATCACAATTATGCAATAGTAGACTTTTAAACTAGGACTAGCCTGTATCTTAAAAGATAGGGTTCAGCCAAAAGGATTCTATTAATATTCTCAACCAAAAACAGGTGAAGACAGTGTCAATAAGTTGTACTAACAGCTGTACAGAGAAGAAAAATAATAATAATAATTCTAATGTAACACAAGGAGTGTGAAAGATAGCAGTCATGAATGTGTATGTATGTGTAGGGGTGTGTGGGTGTGTGTGGAGTGTGGGTGTGTGTGGAGTGTGGGTGTGTGTGGAGTGTGGGTGTGTGTGCTTGGGGGGGGGAGGGCAAGTGATTCCGTGAATGAAATAAATTTATATGTGACTAGCAGCCCGTCCCGGCTTCGCACGGGGTAGACAATTATTTATTTTTGGAAATTTGGATATAAAACACTTTTTTTCACAAATATTTTTATTTATTAAAAAAATATTATTTATTACTCCACCCCGCCCGCCGCGATGCCCGGCGCGCTTTTTAGACTGCATCGCAAACAACGGCCACGGCGCTATGACGGTTTTGTTAACTGTTTGAATTTTTTTATTCGTAATATCTTTTGAATGGAAAGTCCAATTTAAATAATTATTAAAAACTATTTTATAGGTAGTTAAATGGTCTTGACCATAAAATAATTTATTTGGATAAGGATTAATATAAACACATAAATAGCATGGTTTGAATTTGGTTAGCATTTTCATTAATGTCTAAAATGAAAAAAGTTGTTGTAGTGACATAACTACAATAGTTTTTTGTAGACATTATGATGTTCTTCAATATTGTTGTACATTATTTTGTTCTATCGCTAATAGTTTCGGCAGCGCATTCGACGAAAGACATTTTAAGACTCATTTTTCTACACCTTCGGTTACATTGTTCAAATTTTACCAAGGATCCCTAATTTTTTTCAAAATGAAATGTAGCCTATGTCAAATTGGAAGAATGTAGCATTCTATTGGTGAAAGAATTTTTTAAATCGGCCCAGTACTTTTTGAGCCTATTCATTACAAACATACAAAAATAGGTACAAATCTTTCCTCTTTATAATATTAGTGTAGGAGATTAAGTTATAGCAGATTCTCTGTTGCCACACAGTCCTGTTGTAAAAGCCATTGACTTATTTCTTTCTTTAACATATATATCTATTTAAATCCAGTATATTTAGTTTTTTATGCAGATTTTTATACAAATGTTTACTTAAAACGTAAAATTGGTGTTGGGCAAAAGATGTTTTATGTTTCACGCCAGACGGGATATTTGTGCGCTATTTGGGGTTTGATTTGGGCATGGCATCTATGAGTCCTGAGGGCGGACTGCAGAATGAACAGTTGTCTAACTGTCAGGACCTCACAGTCCTCCTAAAGTTTTTTAGTTGGATATCGGTATGGTTTTTTACACATAACCTTTGTTACCGCTCTTTGAGCTCTCTTAGCTCTCAGCAGGTTGTTTTTGATGCACCACCCCACGCAGTAATGCAATACCCAATTATAGACTGACATAGTGCAAAATAGATCATCCTCAATGTGCTCATATCAGCAGCTTCTCTTAGCGATTTGAAGACGTAAATGAGCCGCAGTATTCTGGAAGCTGTCATATCGAGCTGTTTGTCCCATCTAAGGCATTCATCAATTTGCAAACCTAGATATTTGTTTGACACTATCGCGTCTGTCCAGTGAGGGGCAAGAACATGTATTTGTTGAACTCTGGCATGAGTGAGCAATTATTGAAAAGTCTTTAGGGGGCATAGTATGTCGTCGGATTGCGAAAGGAACGTAATAGGTTTTATCCTAGTTGAAAGTTAGTAGGCTATCATGGAACCAGCTCATAATCTGACTTAGAGCGTTTTCTGACATTATTTTAACTATATCCCATGTAGGACCATAAATGACGATTGTAGTGTCATCGGCATACGCGTATATCTTACAGTTAGGGAGAATCATTCTGCAGAGTGCATTTATGTAAATTAGGAACATGGTGGACTCCAATATGCTCCCCTGGGGTACGACATAGGTCACAGTTTCCTCATCACTGAGATGATCACCTATCTTAACTAGCTGAGAACGATTTTTTAGATAGTCTATAAACATTTTCAGCGCAGCCCCTCGCACACCCAGGCGCTCCATCCTAGCTATGAGTTTGGGAACAGAAACTGTGTCGAAGGTATGTATGTAGGTAGGATATGACGATGGGGCACGGTACGGATTACGAAAATCAAGTAAATGAATGATTACGATTTGGTAGGATGGAGTAAAGTGCTGAACTTAGTATGGTATGATGTATTGTTGAAGTGTTGTTGTACAAACTTAGTCACAGAAAAAAAATCATCTTCAAACTTATGAAAATACTAGTGTCAGAATCAGAATAGGTAGGCCGGTAGACAGATACCTACCAAGTGTCGATCGCAGCGTGTCTATAACTTACCACAAATATGTATAAAGTTCGAAAAGCAGGTAAAACTCTCGACACAAACAAAAACCCGTAAAAAATGTAAGCAGATATTGAAGTTATTAATAAATTCTAAGTAATATTTTGAACCAAAGCGTCGCGTCGATCGGTCGTCGCGTTAAGGGGCGGCTTATTTGCACGGTTGCACCTAGGTACTTTTATTTTTTGCTTTTAAACTTTATAATATTATTACTATTAGTAAACCGGGGTAACCGTCGTAACCGGGGTAAATGAAGGCTCTGTCCGTCAAATACGCCCCGACGCGACCACTTGACGGAGGTAGGTCGGCTCTCGGTGATACCGGAGTGCCTCCCCAATGCAGCTCCAGGGCAGGGTGTTGAACGCGTTGGCGATGTCGAGTGACACCGCCACGACCGATGACCCCACCCCGGGACACCGCGTCCCCCGTCGTGATCGCTCTCACGCACATGATGGCGTCCACCGTCTAGCGCCCCTTGCGGAAGCCAAACTGACAATCCGCAAGATGCGGCCCCGTCCTCACCAGGTGCCCGACGAGGCGGCCTGTAATCACTCTCTCAAAGAGCTTGCCGACCTCGTCGAGCAGCACGATGGGCCGGTATGCGGACGGAGAATACGCAAGGCACCCTGGCTTCCGAATGAGGACCAACTTCCCCGTCTTCCAACGGAGTGGAAACTGGCCTCTCTCCATACATGCGCCAGCGCCTCCAGACGAGGCCCGAGAGACCTCGAGGCCAGGACCCCGGCTTTACCTGGCAAGCCATCCGGTCCTGGGGCGGTTTTTTTGGTCTTCAGCCTACATTCCGCCACTCTCAGATTTACCCCAGTCACTTCAGGGATGTCGTCGTCGTCCGCGTGGTCCGCTTCGGACACCGCAATTGGCGGAGCTATGGGCGGAGAGTATTCTCCCCCGTGAAGGGAACAGAGCGCTCATCACCTCCTCCACCAGCAGGGGGCGGAGACTCTGCGTCAGCGGGGGGGCTCTGTTTTCTCCCTGGATAATGATACTAGTCCAAATATTATGCCTTAATTTTTTTTTTCTACAACGAATATAATTACGCAAAAAAACCAAGACATAGGCAGATAATATTTATTTATTTAATACTTCAAGCACATAAATGTATAGAGGTGGACTTAATGCCATAGGCATTTTCTACCAGTCAACCTTTGGGTGATGCAGACGAGACAAACGATGGTACAATCATGAAAATTGAGGATTACACACACTGCTACATCAAAATTGGTAGCAATAATTATAATGAGCTGTCTAATATAACATTATTTGCTGATCAATTTTGTTATTCTTGCTGACCATTATTAGCTTCTCAATTTATAATATTAGCTGACAAAAAACATTTTGATGCTGACCAAAACCGCAATACTTATATAAAATATCATTATGTTTTTGTAATTTCAAAATACTCTGTACTTCATGTGCAGGTTGCCTGCCAAAGGGAACCATAGGTACTTACATCACTTAGCCTGGCAAGGAAATGGTTCTTGCTGGAAATTAATCGGTATCTATTCAGACACTTAAGCGAATTTGGAAGCTATTCAAGTTGTATAACAAGTCGATTGTTTGATATGGATCGAAATTGTTTAGGCCGAGCTTAAAGTAAACACGGATTGTTGTAATTTAAGGCCCGTATTAATAAACGTTCCTCAACGACCAAAGACATTAAATCTTTGTCAAAGACTTATACTAAATTGCGATATCATTTGATACGCCATTATTACGATGTCAGCATCTCAAGATCACTGCTAATTATTAATAAACACAAGAAAACAGTATCTCAGTTCCCAAGAGCTCTTCAAGGTGCTGAACTTGAAGGCATTGACCGAAGTTTAGAATAACTAACATTCATCACATTTCGTTATTGTTGTCGTAAGATTTATTGAAATATTTTGTTAAAATTATAATGAATAGCGCTGTATCTTGTTATAAAGATGTTTTCTACCCCATTGAATTATCTGTATGTGGATTTTTCTCTTTTTTTTTAATTACTTTACATAGACCTGGGGGCCTAAAAAGGCCACTTTGGCAGAATCATAAAACAATTCATACAGTTTCACACCTATACATTTATTCCTGAAGGGTTAGGCAGAGGTGTACCTATAGCATTTTACGAATCTCCATACAAAACTGTCATACAGATGAAATTGTGTGATATGAATTGTTTTATGATTCTGGCAAAGTGGCCTTTTTAGGCCCCCTGGCCCATTTTGAAAAGTCTCCTTTATTTTTAACCGACTTCAAAAAAAGGAGGAGGTTCTCAATTCGGTTGTATGTTTTTTTTTTATATTTATTTCCTCAGTACGCCGTCATTTATGAACCGATTTGGAAAATTATTTTTTTATTTGAAAGGATATACTTCCAGATTGGTCCCATTTTTGTTAAAATCCAGTTTTGATGATGGGATCCATGAGGAATTGAGGGAACTCCTCGAATATTATAGGCATACATATAGCAATTTTGGTATTTTCATCAACAAGTCAAGCATTTGCATTCAGAAAGTATAATTTGGTGAAGTGGAACTGATGATGAAGACCACAGATGGCCATCGGAACTACTCAATGACCAATATTTCACGGGTAGCGATTCGGTTGCTTTAATATGGTTGCTAAGCAATTTATGTTCATCACAATGCGTATGGTGAAGTGGAGCTGATGGTGACTTCACCATCAGCTCCAGTTCTCCTGGTTCTTACCAGGAGAACTCCTCAACAATTAACGTCCCAGCATCGGGAAAAGCAATATTTTGTAACAGGTGATGAGCAGTTGACATTAGGTTTTGAAACGTAATGCTCTCGAGGTGGTCCCATTGTCACCAAGTCAGACTCTGATGAAGGGATCCCATAAAAGTCGAGGAAAATCCTCTTTGGTACTGTGTTGTACAGTGTGTTAGTTGAACTCTCTCAAATCAAATGAAACCTATTGATGATTCAAGTGTTTGTCATCACTTACCTATACTCCGACTTTTAATTAGCTGCAGTAAAATGACACTTCTTAATAACTCATTTCGGACTGCATTTAGAGATATGCATGTCAAATAAGTTTCGTCTGTTACACTATTCTGTACTAGAAAAACATGGTTTGGTTGATGGCCGCGAAAAAACAAAAAGACGCCAATTTTAGTAATTAAGTTTCACATAAGCTGTCGTTTTACTGCAGCTAATTAAAAGTCCGACTATAATAATAATAATAATAATAATCCCCATCGCCGTATCTCTACGTTGACGTCGTGGTGGGGCTTGCGCGCTCCGAACTCTAGGCCCGTGCCGGAAAAGTTTACTTTGCCGGAACGGGTCTAAGGTGAGGAGCCAGACCAAGAGAGATACAGAAATCCGCAGGGCAGCATGTGGCGAGCTGTTGGGCAGTAGCGACCCCACGGACCCTAACTCCCGGGAGAAGTCTTGTACCTCACCTCTGGCTTGCCTTTATTGGCCGGCTGGAGTGAACAATGACGAGGAACAGAGCTCCCACCTCATTCTTGCCTTTATTGGCTGGCTTGAGTGGAGATTCGCAAGAGCAAACGTACTCGGAGGAAGGAAGTATTCCAGTAAGATGCTGGTAGGGATCTTGACCGTACTTCCGGGATTGTCCTGATAGCCGTGGAATACCTCTCCACTTCTCATAAGCACCTCAGGACATGTTGCCCCCTTGTCACTACGTCACTATGTGCTAGCGACCGTTTCCGGGGGCCCATTATTGAGTGTGCAAGTCACCCCCTGTTATTTTATCCGTGTATATATTAAACATTGATCATGCAGGGGTCATAGTTCTTCCATAGTTCTTGGCAACCAGTCCACTTTAGCCACCCAAACCCATAGGCCAACTTTTTATTTTTCCATATGCTGCAATAGTCCTACACCAACCGGGGGTTATCCTTGGGTGCACTTGCACAGTGCATACAGGGATAATCGTCGGTTGGTGTCACATTTCATTAAAATTTCCTAAGGGGCCTCTGCGAGTTGGCTTCGGCCCCTCGTACGCCTTCCAAAGGACCGGGGCTCAATGGTCCCGAAATATAAAAAAGATAATAATAATATTTTATTTCAGATTTCTCCAATAAATTGTTAGTAACACGAAAATACTTAAGAGGTAATGTTAGTAAACAAAACAAATAATAATAAAAATATAGATTTTAGGACAATCCGACACCAGAACGCATGTATGCTACTTCACTGCGTGCAGCCGCATCCAGCGCTCAAGCATCGGAGAATCCCACCGGTCCGTCAATACGCTCAAGATGCTGTTGGAACTAACTCGCATGCGAGTTAGAGTCGAGGTGCAACGTTTGCGCATGATTGTCGCAAAACTGTCGACGTTGGCCTCGGCAAACATGCCGGAGGCACTGCAATACCGCGGCAGCCCCATCAGCATCCTGAACGCATTGTTATACTGCACTCGCAGGTCACTGTATGTCCTCTGCAAATAGCCAACCCACAGGCTGCACGTGTAAAAGGATTGACAGTATGCCTTAAAAAGCGTTACCTTTACTTGCGTTGTACAGCGTGCAAACCTGCGAGCAAGCATATTACATCGAACAGACAACGACCTGCGCTCTCTCTCAATGTCAGTATAATGCTACCGAGCCGTCGATGGTAGCCACAGCGGTCCTTAACTGTTAGGAGTTAGGAGATACGGCAATATGTCGACAGAAACTACTTAGCAGTTCTTGGATAGACGTGGACTTGAAAACAATCGTCTTCATCATTCCATTTCTCGTAATGATGTAACGGGACGAACAGGTCCCGCATCTGATGATGATAAGGGCTTGTAATTGTCGAAAGAGCTTGCAATAGGCCTAATTGAATAAAAGTATTTGACTTTCACTTATCATCAGCTCAGCAGCATGAAGTGATGACTCTCAGACAACACCTATCGGTCCATTAAATTCGGAGAAAATTGGATGTGACAGACGGACAGACAGACAGACACTCGAGTGATCCTATAACAGTTCCGATTTTTCCTTTTAAGGAACCCTAAAAAGTGAAAAATAAAAAACTTTTTACAAAAAAAAACAACCGACTTCCAACAAAACACTACAAAGTGAAAAATAACTTTAATTTCAGAAGTCGGTGTCAAAAAACGAAAATGCAGAACCAACGACACCGACTTCTGCAGGCCTACCATGATCTATTTAAAAACGATTCAAAAGCAAGACATTTCAGTTTAGGTTCTTAAACTGCATCGCTCACCGTCGTAACATGTCGTCCAATACGCTCAGCGGCATTTGGATCGTTGAAAGTGAATGAGTGTTAAGAGCTCGTGGTAGGTATCCTGAAATTAAAGTTGTGCTGTTTAAAATGTTATAATAAAATACCTCCCCACATTCTTCAACTAAATGAGACAAAATTCAAGTCTTGTATAAAACGCACACTATGCAAGCAGGCATATTATAAGATAGGGGATTACATCGTTGATAAAGATGCCTGGATCAATGCTGGTCCTGCTCCACAACCACAACTAATTGATTAACACTTGAAAATACTGTTGGAGCTGCTGAAGATTGTGGGACTATATTTGCATTGTATAAACTCAATTTCCTTTGTATTGTATAATTTCATAGCACAGATGTGAGTTCTATGTGAGCTACCATTTACCGGGTAATAATGTCTTTCATTGACTTGAATGTGCCCTGGCGGCTGATAGTATGTCATGCTCACTAAAATGTCTCGCTGAATGGTGGCGTGTGTGTTGGATCATTTAGCTCCCTTCAAAATGGTTGAGCTGAATGGTGCTGATCTATGCGTCATGTTCGTGAACGGGCGCCGTCAGTTGGGGCTGGTCATCAATTGGCTGCCTCGGCTTATTTTAATTTTTTTTTTTTTTTGGATTGTTGTTTTGTTACTATTTGCTGTACTCTGGGCGCTCTTAACACGTACGTCTTTTTTATTTTATTACATCGTTCTCACATATAATTATAAATTCTACATTAATGATGTAACTAATATTTTTGTAAAAACATAATTTAAAAGAGTGTCCATGGAGTTTCTTGCCCGTTCTTCTCCATAGGTAACTACCTACGCTTTGGAATGGGCAACTAGCTTCATATTTTCTGACAGACCTATTGACAATTCAAAAGTGCCTGTAAATGGTTTAATTGAAATAAATGCTTTGAGTTTGAGTTTATATTCCTTCGAAAGAATAGGTAGAGGTGGGGATCGAACCCAAGATCTTTTGCTCAGCAGTAGTGCTTGCGACCACTAAACTAATGTGGCAGTTTAAATTCCTAGTCTCGCCTAAGCACTCGTAAGTCAGTCAATAAATTAATCAAATTTTAAGTTTCCACAGTTTATTTTTGATAAATAAACTCACTCACAAGAATAGATAGGTTAAGTTTGACACCCGGATAGAAAAATAAAATGTTTTTTTTTAACGCAAGTAACGCCGCCTTGGAAGCGTTCATAAATATTTACTCTATGATGCGTTCAAATTATTGACCAAGTACTACCAGTTGCTTTTTCGTCCGACAACATCAAAAAATTAAAAAACTAAATACCGCAGCCAGTTGAGGAATATTCTCGCTAGTTCTTTGAATTGATCGGTCCGATTCGGGAGGTTTATGAATCGATTCATTGAATCGATGTAGGGTTCAAAATCGATCTGAAAAATCGATTATATTACTCTAAATAATCGATTTTTCGATTAATCGATTTCAAATCGACATGCCTATGTTTTATGTCGTCGACTACAGCAGAAACGCGTCGATTCGAAGCGAATCGAGTCGAGCCGCATTTATTCCTTGTGCGTCCATTTCAGACGAATCGAATCGAGTTGTTCATTCATCGCAACTCTTCATCAATGTAGGTCGTTTTTGCGTCATGGGTCGGAGGTCAGTGTGAATTATGCCCAAAAAACCGCATATACAGTTACAGTTATTTATTAGACATATAATTTACAACTAATGGAGCCACTGAAAATAACTCAAACTTTCAGTAACTTCAAATTCCATTAGGATGAAATTTTGTGTGGACAAATGTGCGGTCATGCATGTAAAGCGAGGGGTGATTGTGGAATCCGTGGGAACTCTCGGATTTCACAAACCTTAGAGCCCCCTTCGCATCCGAAACCTATACCTAAGTATTTGGGTATTGGGTTGGAAGCGTTAAGGATCAATGTTACTGACATGAAGCAATCGTTAAAGGAGCGTAAAACGTACAGCTATTGCGTTCAAAATGCCGTTGTTGCTACCCCGTATACGGGCCAGCAGGGAAGCTGCTTTTTTGCTCATGATCACCATCATTGCGCGCTTCCGCAAACATTCCAGATGCGCTGCACTGCCACGGCAGAGCCAACAACATTCTGAACGCATTATTGTACAGCGCACTCAGTACAATAATGCGTACAATAGGCTCGCTGCGTATATTATCTCACCCACAGGCCGCTTGAGTAGAAGGACTGGCATACTTTGAATAGCATAACTTTCACTTTTCTCGTGCATCGTGCGAATCTGCGTATAAGCATATTAGCTCTCACCGCTAGAGCCCTGCGCTCCCGCTCAATATCTTCATCGTCCCTGGGGTCACCTGTCACAATGTGACCCAGATATTTAAAAGCTTGAACCTGCTTAAGGGCCATTCCATTCCATTGAAAAATACAGGAGGCACATGGGTAGGTTGTTGTTTGCCTGATTTAAATACTAAAATTTCACTCTTTTTAGAGTTATATTGTAACCCATGCGCCTCCGTGTACTTCTCACAAATAGACAGTAGTTAGTTTCCTTAGCTCGCTTATGGTGGGGCTCAGCAGCATCATATCGTCTGCATAGCTAATATTGTTAAAACAAGTGACATCAATGTGACAGCCAACATGTGTAGGTACTACTGAGCCGCTCGACAAGCTGGTTAACATAAATGCAAAACAATAGAGAATACCTCAAGAGAGAGATACATTCCTCCGGCACACCCGCGCTGCCTAGCTTGTCCCACAGAAGGTCGATGTGACACGATCGAAAGCCTTTGACAAGTCTAGGAAGCACGCGTATACCGGCGTCCTTCTGGCAATGTAGTACCCGACAGCATGCTTTAGACTTAAAATGGCACTCTCAGTGGTTGTCTACTGAGAGTGCCATTTTGTGCCCAGTTTGGGTTCAGAGCAGGGTTGTCCCTGCTCTGAACCCAAACTAGGCATCATGCAGATCGACTATTTTCGCGAAGTTCGCATTTGCTGCATGCTTCGCAGCATGCTGTCAAGTACCTTGGCCGCAGTGGTGGCCAGTGAAATGGGCCGGTAGTTAGCCCTGTCAGAGGAGTTCCCTGTCCTATTCTTTAAAATAGGTACCACCTTAATGAGCGGCTCCGGTAGATAAGAATGGTACAGACGCCAGCACATCTACCTACCCGAAACTGTCACATTTTCCCAATCAACTTTGAACCTTACGCTTTAGCGATAAAGTTGAAAATCTATCAAAGAAATTTGACAGATTGTAGTAGGTTGATGTGCAGTCTGTACATACAAAATTAAAAAACATTGACAACACACGTGGCAAATGAACACCAGCATATTTAAAATTAATGTTCTATGCTGAGGCCGTCATGACCGGGCGATTTTCCACATTGCATATGGTTTATTATGTTTCTGATACTCGTACCCTTTGCAGAAAAAAAAGTCTTACGCTCAGTCATGACGGCACTTGCATCGTGAACATAACACGCTGACGACGGACCCAGAGACGACGGACGGGATTGTACACTGTTCCTTAAACATGTCAGCAATAGTTTTGTCATCGCTCACACCGCCGCCGCGCCGTCGACGCTCACAGGGAGGCTTGTTTTCAACTTTAATCGGTTATCATTTTTCCAAAAATCTTTAAAAGTTTTTACCGAATGGTTTGTGGCAAGAGTATTGTTGCGCGCCACAATTGATATTCGTTACCACTAGCGCCATCTAGTATCGAGTAGAAGAACTAGTGTCAAGAACCTTCTAGAAGTTTCGATGATAGAACTTTCTAGAATTATCGACATCTGGTCAGTTGGGGCCGGAATGTACTCGAACATTCTAGATGTTTCTACAATAGAAGGTTCTAGAACAATGTGAGGCCTATATAAGGCGGGAATGCTCCGCGAGCCGACAGTCTTGGATAAGCGATACAAGCGAAAACATCGAAAGGAAAGCGATCTTCAAGTGCGACTTAGAAGTGATCAGTAGTGCAAATGTGTTTCATAATTAGCGTCAAAGTTGTAATTTGTGTATTTAAATAAAAGTGTTTATTTTTGGTTATTAAATCGGCAGTTTTTAATTGTCACGAACCCCAAGCTCGTAACAATTGGTGTCAGAAGCAGGGATTAAAATCATGCCGATTTTACCCAAGGATGACACTGAGGGTATCCGTGCCCGGAGTCAACGCCAACAGGAGACGGACCAGAGACGTTTTGGTGGAGCTCCGCCACAGAGGTCGGAGGGCCAGATACCGACCACGGAGGCCGGCCCGTCCACAGCTGCTCCAGCATCATCAGCACCAGATTTTGCTGCTCTGATGATGATGCTGCAGGAGCAGGCTCGCCGACAGGAGGAGCAGGCTCGCCGACAGGAGGAGCAGGCTCGCCGACAGGAGGAACAGGCTCGTCGGCTGGAAGAACAGCTCCAGCGTGATAAGGAGGAACAGGCCCGTCGGTTGGAAGAACAGCTTCTGCGTGACAGGGAGGAACAGGCTCGTCGTCAGGAGGAACAGGCTCGTCGGCTGGAAGAACAGCTCCAACGTGATAAGGAGGAACAGGCTCGCCGACAGGAAGAGCAAATGCTCCTTATGAAGGACCTTCATGCTACCTTCAGGAAAGACATGAAGGAGGTGAAGGATAAGGTTGCTCAACATGACAACCGCCTGTCGGAAGCTGAAACCCGAATCGATCAAGTGAATAATCGGGTTGACAACGTGATGGCTGACGTGAAGAAAACCGTGATGGCTGACGTGAAGAAAACGTTGGATTACATTAAACTTGGGGATGGAATCGCAGCTCCCGTAGCTACAACGCCTTCGCTACGTGGATTCAAAGTGCCACCATTCGACGGAACTTCTTCCTGGTCGGCCTACAAAATCCAGTTCGAGGCTGTCATGAAGGCGAACGGGTGGGATAAAAATCAGGCCATGACTGCCCTCACCCTTTTTTTTTTTTTTTTTTTTTTAAGGATGGGAAATCATCCAATGACCCCTCCCGCTCTGGGTGGAGCGGAAGGGAGTGTCAGACTCTTACTGACTAAAACCCATCCGTGTTCCTTCCTTAGCCCTTTATGTTCCGAGGCAGCGGTAACCCTTTCGGACAATCCCGCTGCCCCGGCAGGCTTCGGCCCTGACGGGCCCCTCCTTCGATGCTGACATCTCTTTGAGGCGCGCGTGGAACACATACGCGCCGTCCAGCACGGGCCTGGTCCTGATCGGACGGCGAGCTACCCATTACTCGCCGTCCGCAGGCCCACGCCTACGGTGGCCGGGAGTCGTCACGCGGCTCCCGACGCCCGGAGCGTCTACCGCGGCGGCTGGGACGGGCGGCTCTCTCAGCTCTCTCCCTCGCCCATCCCGCCACCTCCTTCGCTAGCATGACTGCTTCGCAGAAGGAGGTGACTGCCTCCCACTCCCTCTCGCCCCGGACCATGGCTTGGACCAGGGCCGGGCGCGAGAGGTCGCCGCCGCTGCCGATCGCCTCTACGAGGACACGGCGGTGCTCTGCCCAAGCCGGGCAGACCTCCACCGTATGCTCCACCGTGTCCTCAGGGCGATCCTCGCAGTGGTGACACCCGGGCGTTTCCTCCCGCCTGATGATGTGCAGGAACCTCCCGAAACATCCGTGTCCGGTGAGGACCTGCGTCAGGCGGTAGGTGAGGGCGCCGTGACGCCTCTCTAGCCACTCCTCAAAGAGGGGCCTTACCGCCGCTATCGCGGCGTGCCCTTGCCCTCACCCTAGGCCTGCGCGACCAGGCCTTAACTGTTCTGGAAGCTATCGGTAAGGAAGTGACTTACGAGCAGCTCCTTGAGGCATTGGAGGCTCGGTATGGTGACGCTCACCTGGAACACGTGTTTCGTGCGCAGCTCAAGGATCGCGTGCAACGCAGCAGCGAAAACCTGCAGCAGTGGGCCCTTGAAGTGGAAAAGCTGGTTCGCAAAGCTTACCAGTCCGTACCTGCGCTTATTGATGGGAACCTGGTGCAGGCATTCATTGACGGCATCCGCGACCTTGAGGTTAGAGCTGCTGTGAGGCTCGGTCACCACGGAACGCTTAAGGACGCCTTGGCCCATGCACTGGAGGTGGAAGCTGTGCGGCAGGACCACCGTTCCCATCGCGTCAGGGAGGTTCAAGCGGCTACAGCTTGCGATCGTAATAAAGGATACAGCCCTAGGTGCTACGGCTGTGGGGAAAGGGGCCACCTTCGATCCAGTTGCCCTAAGCGAACTGCAGGAAGAGAAGAATGGCCTATCCGTCAACGGCCAAGGATATTGCCGGTAGCACGTGAAAAGGAAGTGGAAACCATGATTGTGGGAAAGGTGAAGGATGTTATTGAACCTTCATCTAGTCCATGGTGTTCACCTGTAGTGCTGGTAAGGAAGGAAGACTGCAAGCATTGTACTAGGCAAGAAAGTAAAGAAGTCGTACCTGTGAGGGTGCTCAGGACAGACCTCAGCAACGAGTGGAAAGAAAGACTACAACGTGCACAGCAGGAAGATTCGGACATTAAGCCGATTCTGGAGTGGATGAAAACCAGAGCTCCTAAGCCCAAGTGGAGTGACATCTCAGCGATGAGTTCGATCACAAAAAGCTATTGGGCCCAATGGGACAGCTTGGTGATTCAGGATGGAGTCCTGTGCCGTAAATGGGAAAATGCTCGTGGAGACAGTTGTCATTTGCAAATGGTTGTCCCTAAAGCTCAAGTACCGGATGTTCTACAGCTGTACCATAATGGTTGTTCAGGAGCTCATCTGGGAGTAAAACGGACTCTACTGAAGATACGAGAACGGTTTTACTGGGTCCACTGTCGTGACGATGTTGCGGACTGGTGTCGCAAATGTACAAGTTGTGCAGCTGTAAAGGGACCTCAGACTCGTAGTAGAGGTGCATTGAAATTGTACAATGTTGGTGCACCATGGGAGAGAATAGCCTTAGATGTTGCTGGACCTTTTCCGGAAAGTGAAAGTGGTAACAAGTATTTCATGGTTGTGATGGATTACTTCACTAAGCGGCCGGAAGTCTTCGCCATTCCAAACCAAGAAGCTTCAACAGTTGCAGATAAACTGGTTCATGAAGTCTTCTGCCGTTTTGGAGTACCCTTGGAGATTCACAGTGATCAAGGAAGGAATTTTGAGTCCCAAATATTCCAGGAAACTTGTCGAGTTATGGGTACTCATAAAACTAGAACAACTTCTTACCATCCACAATCGGATGGAATGGTGGAAAGATTTAATCAGACATTGGAGAGATACCTGGCAAAAGTTGTGGAAAATCGGCAACGAGATTGGGACAAGCACATACAACCGTTTTTGTTGTCATATCGAAGCGCTGTTCACGAAAGTACATCGGTGACACCAGCTTTCGCAAACTTTGGAAGAGAATTACGACTGCCTGCAGACCACCGAAATACCGCCTGATGCCCCACGCAGTATAACCGATTATGCGAATGACTTGCGGAACAAAATGAATGACATTTATGAGCACGTCAGACAATCGGGCCAGCAAATGTCTGAAAAGATGAAAACCCGTTATGACCGCAAAATGAACAATAAAGGGTTCGACGAAGGCTCACTAGTGTGGTTGCACAATCCAGTCCGCAGCAAAGGGAAATCTCCTAAGCTTCAAGCTAAATGGGACGGACCGTACCGGATTGTGACAAAGATCAATGACGTAACCTACCGGATACAGAAAGGTGCAAGAGGTACTCCTAAGATCGTCCATGTGGATCGACTGGCGCGTTATTATGGGGCCGATAATGCTCGGGACGAGCATGTCTTAGGAGGGGGCAGTGTTGCGCGCCACAATTGATATTCGTTACCACTAGCGCCATCTAGTATCGAGTAGAAGAACTAGTGTCAAGAACCTTCTAGAAGTTTCGATGATAGAACTTTCTAGAATTATCGACATCTGGTCAGTTGGGGCCGGAATGTACTCGAACATTCTAGATGTTTCTACAATAGAAGGTTCTAGAACAATGTGAGGCCTATATAAGGCGGGAATGCTCCGCGAGCCGACAGTCTTGGATAAGCGATACAAGCGAAAACATACGCGTTTCATAATTAGCGTCAAAGTTGTAATTTGTGTATTTAAATAAAAGTGTTTATTTTTGGTTATTAAATCGGCAGTTTTTAATTGTCACGAACCCCAAGCTCGTAACAGTATTAATTTTTAATTGTTCTTGTCGCATGATTTTAACTTTGACTTAAATCTTTTTTGTGTGTCTGTCATTTCGTCATACACTATAGCACTTGTGGGCTTACCGGCTAGTAGGTACACACATTTTAAATTTTGTGCGAGCGTCTCGATGCGCTTCGGCGACGTGATCGTTCCACTCAGTTTTATGACAAGATTTGAAACAATTTCATTATATAACTCATTAATAATTACGTAATGATCTGAATTATATCTAATATATAAAATTCTCGTGTCACAGTTTTCGTTGCCATACTCCTCCGAAACGGCTTGACCGATTTTGATGAAATTTTTTGGTGCTTATCCGGTATCTATGAGAATCGGCCAACATCTATTTTTCATACCCCTAAATCGAAAGTTACGCGGGTGAAACCGCGGGGCGCAGCTAGTATATCTATATATATATTATTATTTCATCGTTATATACATATAAATTATATTTTTAAATATTAGAATATAAAGAGCATAAAAACATTTAAAAATATAAAAAATAGTAGCCCACCGGTATCGAGAACAGCGTCCAAGCTACCGGTGGTCAGGGTTCCAGAGAGAGGAACCTCCTAACAATGCGTGCCAGTCCAGAGTACCAGTGCCGTGTCCAGAAGTACTGCTTTCTGAATCAAGCCCTTGATCCAGCTGCCCAACGCGAGCCTGTTCAGGTGTTGGTCGAGGCTCTTGGCTATCAGCCAATCACGACTATCGGCACAATGATTGCTGAGTCAACATCCCACATGTCGACAACCTCGCGAGCTAAGTCAAGATACTTGATTTGTTTATCTTTCTCGGTTTTCACGAGGTTCTCATCATGCGGGACGGTTATGTCAACAATCATTGCGCGCCGCTCTAATCGATCCATCACCACTACATCAGGCTTATTGGCAGCAATAGTCCTGTCAGTGATGATGGATCGATCCCAGTAGGTACAACGTGATATTTCCATTTTCGAGAACTGGGTCGGGCACATACCTGTAGTACGGTACCTCCGATTCCACAAGGCTGTATTTTCAGAGCAAGTTGCTGATGGATTATCCTGGCTACAAGGTTGTGTCTATGCAAGTACTCTCTCTTAGCTAGACGATAACACCCGGAGATAATATGCCTAATTGATTCCCCCGGCCGGTGGCATGCCCGACAGATGTCAACCGTGCCGTCTTTCACAATATATCTCCGGCTCCGGTAATTGTTCGTCATCATAACTTCGTCTATAATTGCACAGAAACATTCGGTTTCTCCAAAAAGGTCACCGAAACGTAGCCAGGCTACAGACGCTAATAAATGTACATCGGGTCCATGTAGGGCCCGGAAAAAGCGTCCGTGAAGCTCCATACTTTGCCATACCTCCAAGCGATCATTAGTGTCATTGTCAAGCACTACTGGTTTGCGCCAGTTCTCTTTACCTAAGGAGAGCGGGGTGAGGCCCTTGTCTTATTATTATAATTTTCCTGTTTCATATCTCGGGACCATTGAGTCCCGGTCCTTTGGAAGGCGTACGAGGGGAAAAAAAATAAAAAATAATAATAGACACAACCTTGTAACCAGGATAATCCGACGGCAGCTTGCTTTGAAATACAGCCTTGTGGAATCGGAGGTGCCGTTCTACAGGTCTGTGCCCGACCCAGTTCTCGAAAATGGGAATATCACATTGTACTGGGATCGAAACATCATCACTGACAGCACTATTGTTGCCAATAAGCCTGCTATTGTGGTGGTGGATCGATCAAAGCGGTGCGCAATGATTGATGACATAACCGTCCCACATGATGAAAACCTCATGAAAGCCGAGAAAGATAAACAAATCAAGTATCTTTACTTGGCTCGCGAGGCTGTCGACATGTGGGATGTGTTTTTTATATTTTTTATATCCTAATATTTCAAAATACAATTTATTATGTTTAAAATGAATTAAAGGAATTAATTGTATTATATTCTTAAGCTACAATATTACACGCATGTGATGAAGGAAAGGAAATGCGTATTTAAATTGTTGTAGTAAGTACATTCACATATTATAAATATTATCATAGCATTGTGAGAAATAGTGTCAACATTCTAGTAGGAGACATCTGTGCGAATCATTGCGATCGGGATTCACTGCATAAGCATGTCAATTCGCGGTTTGTTTTTATTTAGCTCTCACGTTATGTAAACTCTCGTGGATGTCGGACCGGAGACGATGAAGTCAACCGCCAGTCGTTTCACATCACACTTGGGACACACACCGCATTATGTTCCCAAAGTTTACGCTACTTCAAATCGGACTGTTCACTCTTACTATAATATCCGGTGAAGTGGCGAGGGACAAGCGGGGTCGCCGGAAAAATGACGATGCTGACAAAACATTATGGAAGAAGGAATACGAGGAGGAACTAAACGATGCTATGCTTGCCGGAAAACGGGAAAATTATACCCGTTCGGCTGGGGCACAATCTAACAGTGACAACGATGCTGTCATTGACAAATTGATGGAAAGCATAACCTCAAGCGAAAGATATCTGAAGAAAATAGAGGCTATAGAATTTAGACTGAACAGGCTGGACATTGAAGTTCACGAGAAGACTAATGCCATAATGAAGCTATTAAATAATATTTCGAAGTCGGTGCGCACTGATTCTTCTCAAAAATTGGAGTCCACCATCCATGGACTGGTGGCTGACGTGAACTCTATCAAATATGCTGTGGAAAAGAGTCCCCGCTCCAGTTTATCCAGCACAGGTACTGTAGTCGTTTTGCTTTAGTAGTTTTTAGTATAAGTATAAGCTCCTAAAATGCAAGTAGGTATATTGTCCGAAACATACAAGCAAATTAATTACGAAACGCGTTAAATTATGGCAGCTTGATTGATCTTCGATGATTGTTTGTTTGGCGTCACCGGTATTTTTTTTATTTTTCGCTCTTTAGTTTCTTTTTGCGTCAGTATTTTATTTTTTTTGTACACACGGCTACACATCAAGCTATACACTTCCAGTTTCAGCTGACCTCGCATTGTATAGGTTTTTCTTACAATCAGAACTCAGAAGCCTATACTGGTTATGTATAGCTTGATGAGTAGCCGTGTGTACCTAGTTTTTTTTTTTACAAAATATATTTAGTTACTAGCTTCTGCCCGCGTCTTCGTCCGCGTGAAATTTCACCCTTCCCCCGTTCACCCTCTTAGGAGTTTAATTTCGACAAACTTTCTTAGTAGATACCTATTCTTCACAAAGAACACACCCTCCTTTAATGTCTCTAGGACCAGCGGTTTAGGCTGTGCGTTGATATCTCAGTCAGTCAGGACTTTGAATTTTATATGTAATAAAGACAACTTAATTGCCGAACGAACACCAGCAATTAATTTACGCTTGACCACTGTCAATAACAATCAAGTATAAGTGCTACTTCATAAGTAGCATTTAAAGAATGCTAATAAGAACGAACGCTCGCCACTCGACACGTCCGTTCAAATCAAAGTTCAAAAAATGTATGATGCGCGCGCCTAGACTCCGTCCATAGATACGGTAGCGATCCGTGGCGGCCGCGCGCCACGTGTGTGCTGCGAACGGTGCAAGCCAAATTCAACCTTCAGCACTCAGAACAATAACATATTTTACAGCATAACTTAGGGGCGCTGCACACGGCTAAGATACCATAATATTTTATCTTAAGAAACAATATCGCTCGCCATACAAATTCATCTTAAGATACGAAAATATGAAATATTATTATCTTCGTCGTGTGTGATAGTCCATTGAATTGTATGGCGAGTGATATTGTATCTTAAGATAAAATATTATAGTATCTTATCCGTGTGCAGCGCCCCTTAGTGAACTCCTCTGCGGCTGACGTAACCTACGACAAACTTATTATTTGCGGTTGGTACAGTAATCGGGTCTAGGGATCGAACCGCAAAATTAAGTTTGTTTTTTATTGTATATACTTTTCCGGGATAAAAAGTACCCAGTGTGGTGCCCAGGAAATTAAAGAATTATTATATCTACCAAGTTTCATCGTAATCGACCCGGTAGTTTTTGCGTAATGCCTGAACAAACAGACAGACAGACAAAAAAAAATTTAATCACATTTTTGGGTTCGGTGTTGGTCTAGTAAAACCCCTCCTGCCATTTATTTTTTTGATATTTTCAATGTACAGAATTTTCACTTCTACAGATTTATTATAAGTATAGATTTTATTATTTTATTTTTGGAAGTCTATAATAACTAATTAACTACGCGTAACTCCGGTGGCACGAGAACCATGACCAAAATTTTGATAACCCGGCAACCCTGAAACAATATAGATACATTGACACATTGAATATTTTTGGGTCACGTTCGTCATACGAGGGTCATTCAACAAATACTTAGCCTACAAAAAGTAAACGAAAATTTTGGAAAAGTGGCAATTTATTTATCAACATAGTCTCCTTTTAGTTCGATACACTTAGCCCAGCGATGCTCCAACTTTTTTAACCCGTCCGAAAAATAGTTTTTGTCAAACTCTGCAAAATAGGCCTCCGTGGCGGCGATGACCTCCTCATTTGATCCATATCTATTCCCGGCGAGTGATTTTTTCAGATTAGGAAACAGAAAGAAGTCACAAGGGGCCAAATCTGGAGAATACGGTGGATGGGGCAGCAATTCGTAGCGTAATTCGACCAATTTGGGCATTTGCAGACGTGTGAACCGGTGTGTTGTCGTGGTGAAACAGCACTTTTTTCTTCGCCAGATGGGGTCGTTTTTTCTTTAATTCGGCGTCGAATCGGCCCAATAAATCGGCATAGTAAAGCCCTGTAATTGTTTTACCCTTCTCGAGGTAATCGATGTAGATCACACCTTGTGAATCTTAGAAAACGGTAGCCATAACTTTTCCGGCCGATTTTACAGTTTTCGCCTTCTTTGGAGCACGTTCCCCGGTCTGGATCCATTGTTTTGATTGCTCCTTGGTCTCTGGTGTGTACCAGTGGATCCAGGTTTCATCGACGGTCACAAAACGACGCAAAAACTCCGCTGGATTCCGCTTAAACAGCGCCAAACACGTCTCCGATGTGGTCTCACGGTTGCGCTTGTTTTCTGGTGTGAGTAAACGCGGCACCCATCGCGCCGACAGCTTTCTCATGCCGAGTTCCTCGTGAAGAATATGATGCACTGTTCCTTCTGAAATGCCTACAGTCTCAGCTAGCTCGCGAACCTTCAATCGGCGATCTGCCAATACGAGATCATGGATTTTTTTTATGTTTTCCTCCGCGCAGCTGTCTTCGGTGCACCTGGACGTGGTTCATCAAAAACCGACGTACGGCCACGTGCAAACTCGTTGAACCAATTCTTGACGGTGGCCATCGATGGAGAAGAGTCACCGTACACAGCATCCAAGCGCTCTTTTTTCCTTTCCAAAAATAGGAATCGAATCACCGAACGATATTGCTCTTTTTCCATTGTTGTAAAACCGATCGACACGTTTGCTTCCATAAGTTGTCAAATTAAAACAAATGAAGGGATTGGAATGAAAATTTGAAAAAATAATTAAAAAAGAATGTGCTACACTGTGGTAAAACTGTTTTGAAACTACAGCGCCCTCCGGCGATGAGGCTAGGTACTTATTGAATGCACCTCGTAACAATGTAAGTAAGTCGTCATAACGCCCATTAGTATCAAATCACATCACTTACGCGCTCTTCCGGGTTGCAAATTACATCAAACGTTTTCGCATTTTTGGTGAGTGCGTGATATCTAGATGTTGGCACATCTATCAGGATGCGTGTTCTATTTTGAAGGACATGTTTGGCAAGTACAAGTTTGTCAAAATTTGGCCCTTTTGTGCCCACACAAGGTCTAATTTTAACGACCAAAGTGTAGTCGGCCAATACAGAGTTTGGCGATGCCAGCGTACGAGAGGTCATTTCTAAACTTGCTATAAATCAAAATATATAGGTCAATCTTAAAATCATATGAGATAATTATTAGATTCCGATTGCGGCTTCGCCCGCGTGTTGTGTCTTTAAAAAGTATAATATCCTATGCCCATCCTATTCCGGCTTCGAATCCCGAGTTGGCGTGCAAGTTAGCGGCAGATGTAATCAGCAAGATCAAGTAGCTGTTCGCAACTATATTTGCCGCCGTCTCTTGTTGTTACGAGGAGCGTTAATGTATTCTCGCTATCAGGGTGATTTACTAATGATTTGGGTAATTTGACTAGTTAATTAATTTAATGACATTATCTTAAGTTGGTCTCACGAGCGGTCAAAGGGTTCAATGCAAAACAAACACCACATAATAGATAATTTGTTACAATTATTAGACTTTGATTCAAATCGCTACTTCAATAGCTTTTGGTTAGATAAACCGCACTGAACGATGATTAATAAATTGACATTAGGTACCTACCTATTATTTCAAGTTAATTCCTCTGAATGTTAGCATACATTTTAATAATTTAAATACATAATTATGTAGGTAATGGTACCTACATAACCTACATTGCAGTATTATTTTAGATTCATGTCATTTTACACTTTGTAGGTACACGCATCACCCAGGAGAAAATTAACAAAACAGTGTTGTGAAGATATGCGGTTCAATTTCAATGCAAATTGGAGGTATGGATAGCGCAGGTTTTTCCGTGTATTAGCGTATGGAGTTGTTAAGTTACTTTGTTAATTATTAGCCAATCTGGTTCAGTGAATTTTCGTTGAAAAATATTGGAAAAGGGTTTGATTCGTAGGGCATGAACAATAGCGAAGGCCGATATTAAGATTGAATCAATTTCAGCCTGGATAGAAAAATAATTAATTGTGTGTCAATATTGCCCCAAGACTGAGCTATTTCCCACAGTGAGGGTCCGCACGAACAGTACCTACTATGCAATGAAAAATCACTTTGTAGAAAATCAATGTTTTAATGTTTTTACATTGAAGAAAATATGCACTTATCGTAACAAAAAGTAGATAGATAGAAATAAAAAAATAAAATAAATTTTAATTATTATGTAAAATAAAGCATCGTATTAGATCCTGTGAGAATTCGCTTCGAAATTAATGTATTGTTTTCGAATGCCTCCGACTTACGTTACTGACCGTACCATCTACTGGAATATAACAGCCATATAATTTCAGCCGGGGTGTAAGGGGGAGAGCACATATAACAACCGGACTCCCCAAACGTTAACCTAACCCGGCGCGCGGTAAACCCCGCCACAGACAGACGAGGCGCTGTTGACCGACCAATGGCGATATAACCATCCCACAAGCCAACCTTAATCCTCCAGAACGATGACGGGCAGCAGCGTTAGCGCTGCGAAAGGGTTGGCTCTGCGGTCAGCAACCCGCATGCCCAGCGTTGTGACTACGGGCATTAAACCTCCCACAAAAATGCCGAAACAACGGCCCCAGTTCCTGGTGATCCCGCTACTCCTGGTCAAGGTAGCGGTCACGCTAACGGCGGGAAGGGGGGTGCAAAAAATCCCCGGTTTACGGCAGGCTACCGACGATGACTACCTATATATGACTACGTATAATGGACGTTCGATGAGGCTGGACCTTTACCTTGCCGAACTTGAGGTAGAGTTAGATCGCATTAACTGGCATATTATACTGGGGTTATCTGAAGTCCGAAGACAGGGGGATGACCAACCACCTATTCTACGAGTACTTCCGCGAAGGTGATCACCTCTCGTACCTTGTACTGAAACTCACAGGTAGGTACTACCTGAAAGTGATACAGGTATATGCGCCGACTTCGACATGTTCTGACGAGACAGCCGCCCGAGGCCATGTGGATATTGACAAGGCAATGCACAGAACGACAAAGGCCCACTACAACTACAACTACAACTTTGTTATGGGGGACTTCAATGCCAAAGTGAGATTACAAGAACGCGGTGAATCGAAAGTCGGACCGTTCGGTTTGCAGTGCAGGAATCACAAGAGGCAAAAATGCTGGTCAACTTTTTGGAGTCGCTGTGGTCTTCTTAATGAATTCTTTTTTCAAAAAGAAACCCCAAAGGAAGTGGACCTGGCAAATCCCTGATAACGTGACAAGGAACGAGATAGACTTCATCATGACGGATAGGAAGCATATCTTTAGAGATATCTCCACTCCGCTACATCGAAATTCGAAGCGTTGAGATATTTGAATGACGCTGCTACGATGACTGTCCAGATCCAGGATCAGAAAACCAGCCCTATCCAACTGCTCAGGGGGGTGAGACAGGGGGATGTAATATCCCCCTAAATTGTTTACCAACTCGTTGGAAGACGTCTTCAAGACGCTGGACTGGACTGGACAAGGTATCAACGTGAACAGCGAGTGCATCTCAGATCTTTGATTTGCCGATGATACCGTCATAATGGCAGAGACGCTGGAACAGCTAGACCAAATGCTGCACAGCCTAGATGGAGCCTCCCGGCGGGTTGGCCTCGGCATGAATTTGGACAAGACAAAAGTCATGTACAATTCGCACGTCTTGCCGAGTCCAATCCACAACGAAGGGTCGCTTCTCGAAGTTGTGAAGGATTATGTCTACCTCGGGCAAATCATTCAGCGGGGTAGACACAACTTTGAGAAAGAGGCTGACAGAAGAATCCAGTTGAGTTGGGCAGCATTTGGAAAACTTCGTCAAGTCTTCTCGTCGCCTATCCCGCAGTATAGGTAACGTATTTTAATTTAAAAGTAAGTTTAGAAAAGAAATAATAATTATAAAACACGGAGGTTTGTTGCTTGACAATTGTTGTTGGCTATATAGTAATATACCAGGCCACTCAGAATGTTTTGCGAAAAAAGTTTTTATGTATGAGAGACTGGCCAGTTATAATCTATTTTGAAAATATATGATTTGTAAGTAAAAATAGGAACGTTCCAATTTCAAAATTTCCTTCATTGTTTGCGAGCTAATTTAAATTATCGTGTCTCATAAAAAAATGGATCTGCGCTGGGAACTGTTCGCGCCATAGAATCGCGCTATGTTTAAAAAAAAAAATTGTGGCCACTAATATCCGTTTTAAGGATTATAATACATGTAAACAATGTAAAACTATCGTTTATTTTAATATTAACGTATAATCTTGTGGAGCACAAATTAACGTGCTTATTTTCTGCATTTTTATTCTAAAATAAAAGGAACGACGTGCTTATTTTCTGCATTTTCATTCTAAAATAAAAGGAACGATGAGGGCGCCACTAGTAGGTCGGCGTCCCCTTAAAAGGAAAATTATCACAGCTAAGGCTTTACAAGTTTACGAGTAATAGTCGACCAACTTGCAGTTGCAATGTAATTATGGGAGAACATGACGTTCAACTACAAAGTTAAGTTTGGGATAAATTCATTCCAACTACGGAACCCTTCATTGTGTGTGGCCCGACACGCACTTGGACGGTTTTTTTTTTGTGTATTCTCTGTACTAAAAAAGAAAGAAAGAAAAAACGTTTATTTGCTCGTTTTATTTTTTTACGTTTGTTTAGTTTTTTTACTACTGATCTTACTGATCTAGCTTAAGGAGTGATATATGGCCGCCCTTAAATACCTACCAACGAACAGCATTTCATGTTTATTTATATACAGAGCACGGAACACATGATAATCATTAATTTATGACTAGGCCGCAAATTCGGAGCAGCGGACATTAAAGAGCAGTTCCATTAAACGTCACGCTAGCCTTTGTCATAACTCATAACCAAATTACCTACATAGGTACCTAATTCGTTCTAAGAATATTACGAAACACTTATAGAACACACTGTAAAACATTCTGGCACACACTTTTGCGCCTGAATCCGCCTGATCTCTCTCCGGACGTGTCGGTTTGCCGTCCCATCGGACTATAAGAGAGAGGGAAGTGAGAGAAACACTTATAGAACACACTGTAAAACATTCTGGCACACACTTTTGCGCCTGAATCCGCCTGATCTCTCTCCGGACGTGTCGGTTTGCCGTCCCATCGGACTATAAGAGAGAGGGAAGTGAGAGTGTACTGTGTCTGCGCACACACTTGTGCACCATAATATTCCGCGCCGAAGGCTAGTGTCCGTTGAATTTGGCCGCTATGGCCGAAATACGGTCGGGAGGATTATTCTTTATTATAACTGAATTTAAGCGAAAGCAGACTTGAGCAATATCGTGTCGTGGACTTCTTTCAACGAATTGAATTTCAATATTGGTATTCCGCATGCGCACATTCTTCTGTGGCTCGATTGTGATAATCGCGAGTCCGTGTCCGAAGGCATGCGAGCAGACGACTATCTACAACGCCGACTTGGCCCCACACGATGAACATTTTATTTTCTGATGTTTCAGGGGATGAAGAACACCACATGAATGCGGCGCTGGATACGCGGCTCTCATTCCTGGAGAGCCACTTGAAGACTGTACAGAGTGGCGTGGAGTCCATAGTGGCCACCATATCTGAGGTTAAGAACAGACAGTACAACAGAGCGTACCCAACCAAGTAAGTTGATTTTCTGTAGTTATTGACAAGCTTGTCATAATCAGCATATAATGTTCCCACTGCTGGGAGACAGGCCTCCTATCTGTGAGAAGGAGTCGGCCGTATTCCACCACGAGGGAGTGTGGGTTGGTTTTGGTAATGTACACACGGCTACACATCTAGCTGTACATTTCCAGTTTTAGCTGACCTCGCATTTTATAGGTTTTTCGTACAATCAGAATCTAAGTCAGCTTATACTGGTTATGTATAGCTTGATGTGTAGCCGTGTGTACATTCACGAGCATAAATATATTAGATACCTACTATGCTGCACAGTTCGGCAATAATATCTGACGGTCAATTCTCGACCTTACTTAAAAACATTCAACTTCAACACATCTTTATATAGTTTCTCTATTCTATTTTTAATAAACGGCAAGCAAAGCCGATGTCGACTATTCTACCAATGTCTAAAGTGAGCTGGAAAAACAAGTGTGCGTAATAGAGAGAAAAAAACAGAAAAAAATGTTAGACAAATAAAATTATTTGATTGAGCCAGTTGACACCGTTGAGTATCTCGTCAGGTAGTTTTGGTGTTTCTTCGATGTTACAATATTTATGCCCCTATCTGTCTTCCACAGATAATCACTTATGTACAACAATTGTAAAGAAATCGCGCCTGAATCGATATTACTGTTTCTAGTACTGGACAGCAACATACATACTACTTTGTTATAATTAAATTTTCTCACAGTTCTAGTTGTTGAAAAAGCAATGCGTTAAGTATAACAATATCTAAAAATGTTTGAACTTCTATTTGATATCAATGTATCTTTCCGTGAGATAGGTATTAGTATAGTAGATATGTTAGAAAAAATTTTGAAATAACATTTTTATACAGGTTATCCCAGAAGTCGACGTCAAGCCAGAAACGGGTAATAGGCCAAGTCATAATAGTTAACAGAAAAATAAAAAAAATGTTCTAAGTTGTGTATTTTAAAAATTATCATTTCAAAAATCGAGAAAATCTGTACTCTGTGACAGTCTTTTCACTCCTGTTGCTACAAATCTTAATTCTTTTTTGTTTTGGTATCCTGAATAATATTTCTGTAAGTATTGGCTAAAATGTAAAGCCAACTGCCCCAGCTTGGAAGAAAATGTCACTTTTTGCCAAACCAAATATTCAAAATTAATACCTACTTCGCTCAACATTAACTGTCTGTAAAAGAAAATGTACTGACGCCAGCACATCAAGCTACTTTTACTTCATAGATTTTCAACATTATCGCTAAAGCATTAGGTTCAAAGCTGATTAGGAAAATTTGATAGTTTCGGGTAGTTTGTTGTGCACTTGTGCTGCAATGGCGTGTGGACTATGCGAGTTTGGCAAGTAAATAGTTTGAGTTTTTTTGTCTGATAACTTTTATGACTTGGCTTATTACCCGATTCCGGCTTGATGTCGACTTCTGGGACAGCCTGTACACCTAAACCTACTCGAAAAAAAAATATCGTTGCCAGATATGATCCCAACCAGATCCCAACTATGACAATGTCATGACTCTTGTAAGTGTAACGTAGCCTATGTACTATCGCGGACACTTCCGCCTGCAAGCAAAAATGAACTTAGTGGTGGTCACCACTAAGTTAATTTTTGCTTGCACTCAAAAAAATAGAAGCGCTCTCTAGTAAGCGCGCCTAGGTCAAATAGTTTGTCCGTAAAATTCACAAAGGAGTACCTACACGTGATGCGTCATTAAGCTTCGCAGTGCAGGTTGCAACTAATTGCGTTATTGCTTTCCTAATATGCGAAAATTTAGGCGAAAAAATTTTTAAGTGATCAGGCGGAAACGGCCGCTATGGTACCTAACTATAAGTACCTTACTACCTATACAAATTTTTTGTATTGTTCCAGAATGGACAGCCCGGCGGGCTCTGTAGACACGATGTCTCTTATCAACGAGTTCAGAAAAACGATTCGTGATCAGAAAAGTAACAAGAAATGTGACTGCAGGTAAGTTCACGTTTGTGCCTCCCGCGCGTTCTTTGGCATTTTTATATTTCGCACAACATACAGCATCATATAAATATCTTATATCTATGTACAGCATAATCAGCTATAATGTTCCCACTGCTGGGACACAGGTCTCCTCTCGGTGAGAGGGAGTGGGCCGTAATCCACCACGCGGGCGCAGTGCGGGTTGACAGATGTCAGAATAGATGTCTTCGAAATTTTAGTTCTAGGACATGCCAGTTTCCTCACGTTTTCCTTCACCGTTTTGTGAGCAGAACTAGTTAGTGAAACTCCGAAATTCGCAAAATCCGAACATCGTCATTTGATATCGATAATACCCATCACATCTGCGGAGTTTTTCTAGCTAATTTAATTTAACCCTGTATAATATTTTCAACAACAACTTTAAATACGTAAATATAGTAACTGAGTAGGCAAAAGTAAGACAGGGCGTAGGATACTCTCAGGCTAGGTGGAGCGACGATCTGCACAGGGTGCATGAGCAGCTCTGGGTGGTGGGGGCAGCTGCATGAGAGTTGAGGGATTTTATTCCGGAAGGTTTAAGTGAAAAAAAAAAAAATGCTGTACCTAATGATAAGAAAATCTCGATGTTATGTCAAGTCGTAAAAACCTTTAACCTGTGTTGACGTATAACAGCAGGAGCAGCAGAGTGGACCGATCGGAGCGGTACCCGACAGACTGCCACGAGATCCAGGTGCAAGGCTTCAATGTGTCTGGCATCTACAAGATCAGGCCAGACGACATGGAGCCTTTCTACGTTCTGTGCGACCTCACCACCGCGGGAGGTGGCTGGACGGTAACTGTATTCTTCCTTAAGTACCTACTTGTACATGGGTACTTGGATAGGCATGGCAGGCAGCAACCAGCAAAGATGCTGTGGGAAGCAACAAAGACCGAAATTCCTGCCAGCCTGTATATCGCGTCGAAGTGCAAAATGTAACCAGCACATGATTCTAGTTTCTTCCCCTATTGTGAAAATCAAATAGTAAAAAGTAAGTAGTTTTATGTAGGTCATTTTGTTGTTGTACTCCGGATACGGATAATCTCCAGTTAACTGCATATTCCCTACGAGTCAGACGGATCGGAATGTATATAAAACTAACGTTACTGATATGGGATAGACTCTGGCCGGTGCTTGTCTTCTGAACTTGCGCGCCTTTTGCTGGGGTACCTACCTAGTTCATGAAGCTCTGTGTACTGAAGGGCAGCCATAGCCATTACAACGACTATAAATCTTTTCACTAGGCGCGACTGGGACCTACCATACTCTCTGCAACTGTCACAGCTTACCAAAATATAAACATGATACGGGTTATTTATAAACGGTGATTAATTAAAGTTAAGTGTCGTTCAAACGTCAAAAAATTAATGAATCACTGTTGAAAAAAATGTGGTTTTTCTATTTCGTGTAACTTGTAGGAATACGGATTTAACATTTTGGTACCTATATTATATTGGATATACAAACTTTATGTAAAAAATGAGAACTACTGGTTATGGGCCCAGGCACCGTGTGTATAGCCCAGACACCCAATCGCCCAGTCACCGTAGGAGTAGCGTGGATTCAATAAGAAGTCTGGAGAATTAAGAGCGTTTACGCCCAGTGAAATAATTATTTGTGCAAAGGAGCGACGATGAGCAGTATGTTTAGGATCGAGCCCCTGAACAAAGAAAATTATGATAGCTGGCGAATACAGGTGCAGGCAATCCTAATAAAAAATGATGGTTGGAAGTATGCTAGTGGAAAGCTACCAAAACCATTCGAAATAGGAGAAACTAAAAATTGGGAAGCTGAGGATGAAAAGGCCAAAGCGGATCTAATTTTGTCGATGTGTGGTACTGAACTTCAACATATTAGGGGCTGTAACATATTATGTTTCTTAACCAAAGCGGTTTAGCGTGTAAAAGGAATACACGATTCCTCAGACCAACTATAAAACCAAGACAGGGCTGTCAACAGTAAAGTGAGGCCGGTATCGTAAACAAGTGTGCACTTAGTGAGGTGTAGTTTGATCAAGTAAATGTTTGTAAATGTGTAAGTGTGAGTGTGGATGCACATGAGCGGAGGTGTACCTAGTAGTTTTGGCATAGGTACTTCACTGTATCGTTATCAGCGCTGTCGTGGTTTTTTATTTGGTCTGAGCAAGATTTAATGAACTTATCTCGATTCAAAAAAAATTGCAGATATATCTATTTTTTTACTTTTTTCGACACCACGGCGTAGATAACGCTTAAGAGTTATTCAATGGAATTTACTTTAAAACATAGAGAATTATTATATCAAAGTTTACTCAAAGTAGTTTTAAATTTAATTCATTTATTTTGTTAAAAAAGGAGTTAATTCGTTTTGGCACATAGGTACTTCGTTTTATTCTGAGCGCACGCACTTCAGGTAGGTATAGCCATCAATCTTCTTTTGCGTTTCAAAAGTAATTGCATGACTTTCGCTCGCTTTAGTAGGTTTTCGAGGATTTTAGTGTTTCGAGGTAGCGCCATAAGCAGCGTTTATGAATAACGACGGATATACATGCATTGCTTAAATTAGGTAGGTATATTCATGCAATTTTCAGGCGTTATCCAGCCTAGGTTACGGAAAACACAAAAAGTATCATATCACCTGCGAATGTCCACAACCTAATGCGGTAGAGTACATGTGTAATCTCCCAAGTACATTTATAGGTACACAATAAATAGTATCTAAAATCTGGTACGGTATTAGATAGCTACTAAAACATGCTGAAACTCAAAGTGGTGCCTGATATATGTACAGAGGCCAGCACATCAACCTACCCCAATCTGTCAAATTTTCCCAATTGAATATGAACCTTATTCGTTTGTGGTAAAGTTGAAAATCTATCAAAGAAATTTGACAGATTGGGGTAACTTGATGTGCTGGCCTCTGTACTTTTAGATTATGGGAATAAATAGTTCTTTATAACACCTAGGTAGGAGGTATCTACGTATCGTTATTGGTTCGATTAGGATAAAAAAATTAAGACAGGCCTACATCTCTCCGTATACCGGCTCAACCCAGTACCTACATTCATTCTAGTACCTACGTAGGTATGCATAGCTAAGTATTCTACCTACCTTTTTTCTCCAGGTGTTCCAAAACCGTTTTGATGGCTCTCAAGACTTTTATAAAGGCTGGTCCGACTACGAGAATGGTTTCGGTAACCTTGCTGGTGAGTTTTGGCTGGGATTGGAGAAGCTCAACTACCTCACCAATCAGAAGCTATACGAGTTGAGGATCGAGATGGAGACGCAGCACGAACAGGACGCGTACGCAGGCTACTCGGTGTTCACAGTAGGACCTGAACAGGAAGGCTACAGAATCAGCACGCTCGGCACCTTCTACGGAACTGCAGGTCCGTATGATATCTTGGAGCGATGAGAACTTGACACTTTTTTCACATAATTATCTAGGGGCACGGTGGCTCCGCCAAGACTTCGGCCTGGATAATGCTAGACTTATAAAACACACAAAGTTTAATTTGTCTAGCATTTATTATACTTTGGATTTTATTAATAAGCTAAAATACGTCGATTTCTTCACTCACTCACTCATGAAAACCGACACTTCCCAATGTCCCAGAAAGCTGAAATTTTGAACTTTCACCCTCCATCCCCCTTAAAGGGCCATTCCATTGAACCAGTTGCAGTTACTTAATTTCTTACCAATTTACCGCGACCGTACATTATGACCAAGCCAAGATGTAAGGTTTGTAGAGTTTGGGGCTTGGCTCTCTATATAATATCGTGTATGTGAGTCTTGGAAACATACAAAGTGCCGCTACAATGGCACAGACAATGACGTCATCACACGAGTAGGATTAGTGGCCAGTACCTAATCATAAAAAATATAACAACTTATAATAATTCGTAATTCGGTAATACCGCCTGCGCAACTCGCCGACATTTATGGCTCTCTCTTTCCTTGAATTCACCTACTCTCATGCGATGATATAATCCGTGACCCCGGCAAATAACCCCTGCGGCCAGGTTGATAAATGCTATTTAGAAAATTGAAAATAAATAAATAAAATTAAAGTAGGTATGCTCATAAAACGAAAACGCAAAACCGTACTGTTTACTTTAAGTACATGAAATGTTTTGGTGGGATCAATATTATTGCCTCATTGGTACTTGGTAGGTACTTATAGGTTTGTGCCACAAAGGCTGTAAAGCCGAAACAGTTTTTCGTCCCATTCACTGGCAAACGATTACAAGAAGACTGAGGCTATGGCGAGACAGTGCTTCCTCACCCAAACCATTCGTTCCACCCGCTGAAGATCCCCCACCTGGACATGAGTTACCTTGGGTAACCTGGAAGTCTTTAAACCGACTCCGGACCCAGGTTGGCCGAAGCAAGGAAAACCTGTTTAGGTGGAGATTCATAGACGACCCCGCTTTGGAGTGTAGATGTGGTGCTGTTCCACAAACGATGGGACACTTAACATCATGTCCCGCCTGTCCTGTCATCTGCACGTTACAGGAACTGATTGGCGCTGGTGATGGCGCCAAACAAGTAGCCGAATTATGGGCCGAGTCCATTTAGATTGCTATCGAAACGCTAAGAAGAATAGGCAGTGGTTGCAACGACAACCATATGTACTGATGACTGTCCTCCCAGTTACGATTCCGGAGTAGGCATTTCTATCAAGAGCAATAGCCTAATCACCCTGTCATGGGAACAAAACTGGCGTAATGTATGTGTGTAGAAATAATTTAACCATTGGCCTTCGACAATAAATCAACTCTGTGCCGACTGCCTAATGCCTGTTTAGGCGCAGATTCATGACTGATGCCGTATCAGTATCAACTTAATTGCGCTTAATAAGAGCCTTAATATTTGTTTGTTTACTTTTTAGGTACACTGATATTTTATATTAAGAAGTTTGTTTATTTTAATATCAAGCAAGTTTAACAACACACAATTTATTATATTTCAGGCGATTCACTTTCGTATCACGCTGGCCAGAAGTTCTCGACTTATGATCTTGACAATGATGAGTGGAAGGACGGCGCTTGCGCTATCGAACACGGTGGCGCCTGGTGGTACAAGGAATGTGACAAGAGGTGAACCTCAAATGCATTTAAACTCGAAATAAATACCAACAGGTTACAAAAAAAAGGGGTAGTATCCGTAGTATAATCAAATATGAGGCGTGTGATCGTTTCATACGGTGAGACTCCTCCGTGCCGGATTTTTCGGTCGTTGTAAAAGCCGTTACAGCCTTAAAGGCTACCTAAGTATTTATTGCCATAAGTATGAGCATGAGCATACTCCATCCCTAACTAAAGGAAACTCTTGGGTCCCCCAGGTCGATTTTAAGCCCGCTTAGGCCAAAAGGTGGGTGGGTACGCTCAGGATTGCATTAAAATAGTTTTCACTAATGGTGGTGGCTTAATGTTCGTCCGGCATACCCTGGCCAATCAGCCCCACTAACACCTGGCTGAGAGGCATTTTCTTGGTTAAGTACCTACTTGTTGGCGTAGTCTTGTTCTTGACTGGAGACCGCGAATCGGCAAACGCAAGGTAGGACGCCATCCGGCTAGGTAGAGCAATGCAGCAGCTACCAGCCGGTAGCAGCTGCATGAGAGTTGCCTAGAATCGAGTTGAGTAGCGTGTAAGTAATTGTTGAGGCCAGCAGTGCGAGTTGAGGACTGTATGCTGACGATGATGAATAGGTAGGTATCTACCTACGAGAGAAGAAAGATTTGGTAAAGAATTAATTATCAGCCCTTCGCACTAGCTTTTTATAAAACCTATAGACCATAGAGTGGTTATCACCATCGCCTACTTTAGTATTTTTTATTCATTTTTCCAGTAATCTCAACGGAAAATATTCAATGTCGAGTGAAGACAATCGAGGCCAATCTATGTATTGGATATCGTTCAAGGCTCCTAATTTTGCACTTTCTAAGACAAAAATGATGATCAGACCTCTGCCTGCCAGCAAACCGACTGATTACTTTGACAGTGCCAAGGTAATGTCAAACTATTAACAGCTTTATAATATCGCCATTTGATTTTTATGTTTGAAATGCAATTGCTATGTTTGATAACCATTATTTAACTTAATAGAAGGTACTTGAAGCGAATAACGCGATTTGTATCGCGAGATTCCAGCAGCCTCACAAATTGTTAGGATATTTGAATTTTGACTATTCTCGGGGTCGCCGCCAATCAAGTAGGGTGGGACTTATATCTACTAAATAAGTAGGTCCCTAACTGGCGTAATTTGGGTCATATACCTCTGCTACACTTCCAGTGCTTTGTTTCGTCAACTGTACCATAGTGCCCAGTATATTACCCGTATCACCCAGACCATTTGTGAACCTAGTTAATCCACACATCTTTAGTATAATTTTGATTAATTCGCTTCCTTTTGAAAGCGTAGGAACATCTTATTTGCATCAAGTACCTTATATTGACATTCATCATGATTGTATTCAACTTACATATTAACAAAATATCGATGTACTCATATTTTAATAGGGCATCACTATCGGTCACACAAGACACTCGGTTGGCACCACCGGTCACCATACCTCCAGAAAGTCTTGGGGGCATTAAGTACCTAGACGTGCAACTGTTTTGGAGAAACACACTGCGTTTGCGTGACCTGGTTATTTGCACGTCCTATATAAACCTTTATGGAAAAGGTTACCTACCACATCGTTAACATACATAGAGAAATAATTTGCCCAAGACGAACAGCTAATGTTGTTTTCAGAAACTTTTAGAAGGTCCGCAACTGAGACCGCCCCCCGACAAACTGATCGTAATGCCCCTTAAGTCGGGACGACGACAGGGCACACAGACTCTAATGGGCGAGTACGACATTGTCCCCAGCCATAGCCAGTACAGGTACGGGATAGTTCCTGCCAACGCCTTCTTATCTAACTACGCGTGAACCTCGACTTACGCTAAACTGCAATGCAGCGCGTGATAAGCATTTTTGTCAGTGTTTACTACTACTGTACATAGCCCAGTCGAACGATACAGGCAAGCTTCGGAATGAGTGTTTCTCTTTTTATAATTCCGGTTGCTTATTTGACTGGGTTCTTACAGGCCGTAGTTATTTGTTTCATAGTTACCAAATCATAATGCAATCAGGGGGCCTAAAAAGGCCACTTTGGCAGAATCATAAAACAATTAATATCACGCAATTCATCTCTTTGACAGTTTAACACCTATATAGGTATCCCTGAAGGGTTAGGCAGAGGTGTACCTATAGCATTTTAGATACAAAACTGTCATGCAGATGAAATTGCGTAATATAAATTGTTTTATGATTCTGCCAAAGTGGCCTTTTTAGGCCCCCTGGGCCCTAATTCACTACAATTCCTTACTTCGAAACCACGTCAGTTCCTTACGTTATCACATCTGCTATTATAATTAACGTACGAGTACCTATTCTCTATGACAAACTGGCGTGGTTTGAACTAATACATGTTGTCCGTAAGGTTGACATTTCGATTCCTTGCCGTAAACAAGACACCGATATTGACGTGGTTTGGACGTGTTGATTTCGCGGATAATAATACAGAATTGGGGCCCTGATAAGAATATTTTCAAAACCAGAAACGAGCTTTGATTTCGAAACTTGACGTTGGACTATGCATTATAATTATGACTGTATCTCTACAAGCATAAAAGTCTCTATGTTAATCTGGGGGCACTGCAATGCCCCCACCAAGTCGAGCAAAAAGCGGCACGGCCGTACCATCTTTTTCTCGAAATTATTTACTCTTGGGATCAGAATAATATCTTAGCACTTCTTTCATGTATAAATAATTGTGCTTTGTATTGGATATTACAGGACTCGATTTGGACCTAAAGTCGGTATGAATCGGATTTATAATCGAATTTAGTTTTTTTAAATTTAATAATTATTATATTAATATATTATTATTTAAGCTTAACAATTTATGACAACCTTTTTTACATTGTATAGCGTTTTATCAGCATTCTTGTATACGAAGCCGTCATTGTTTATGCTGTTACGTTGTTAAGTTTGTGAATGCGTAGTTACCAGATTTTATTTCATTATGTAATAAATGTATCTATTTATAGTAAATTAAAATCATATATCAGTCTCATTTGCTTTATTTTCCTTAATGTATCAAGAAATCAGCTTCTGCACCTTGTTGAGCAGAGACATTCAAACCTTCTAATTACTTATTTATAGGGTGTGCAGAATCGTGTGGTCACATCATCAATACTTACAACATTTAAAGTTAAACATACGATCTATCATTAAAATATCAAAACGTTTATACATCCACTACATACTTAAGCATTATAATTCTAAAAACTGTAGAGTATTCATAAACATGAGCACGCAAATGTACATGTTACCTCATGGCAGTGCTCCAGCCGATTGTTCTTTATACATATACAGTTACTTACATTACATTATATAAACAAAGTGTAATGATTAATCTACAACACTACTACCACTGCTACATTAAATTTTATTAGAAACAAAAATTTATTGAGTTTAACGATGCATTGATGGTATTTAATAATATTATAATAATCCTATTATTATACAATATAGTTACTACAATATCAATCAATAATTATGTTGTCCATGACGACTTGCAGAACAAAAAATAATAATTTGTGTTTGTAAATTAGCATTCTACTATACTTAAAATTATTTTTGAAATCATCAAACTATTACATAAATTATGATGCTTATACATTTACTGACCCGATTTTGGTATGTGCCTACCTAACAACTTCAATATGTACACAAACGACAACACGGCTGCAACTCTCTCTACACTATGTTGCATCGTTCAATCTAATATTTACACACATCGGCCATGCTGTATAACAAGTAAAATGTTAATGATTCCAAAATTGAACATTATCTTAGAACTTACATAGATATTAATTATAATAATATACAATAATAATAAGAATTTCAAATAATCGCTGTATCGTTTATTATGTGTTATTCAATATCTACAAACAGTTGAATTCTAATAAAATCGAGAAATAAAAGCCAAAAAATACAACTTAGTAGCACCACAGGTGTAAAAGCTGTTTGCTGGGTTAGTGAAAGTGTTTCCATAAATATATTCGTGAACAAAACACACACAAACAAAAATAAATCTTAATACACCACTTTTGTATCAAAAATTGCACAGAAAGGATCACGAATTAACTGCAAAAGTGTATATTCATTGTGTTTTTTTTAAACTTTAAATTACATCAACTAACTGTTATTCAAAGCAAAACATTAAAATGTACAGCTTAGTACTACGTTAACATTATTGATAAAGATAAACGTAAACTACACTAACTAATGAACGATGTACTTGTGTTGCAACAGTAACGACCATCCAACATTCATATAGTACAAGTAACTTAGGACTTGGGCAGAGCATCGAGTTTAATGCGTAGTGTACGGTCTGACCGAACAACTTAGTTAATTTTGCGCAAAATAATTATTTTTGTATCGCAAGCATAATTATGCTTTAGTTCACGTTCGGTCTTCGTCAGTCATCGTTTTGTCTAAATTGTATCAGTAGCAATCAATAACAAAACAATAAGCTATCATTTTAACTAAATTAAATTTTATCAAGCATTATCATTTGAAATTGTCTCGTACAAGTATCACTATTTTCGAGCAGGATAACGTGTCGATACTAATGATAACTGTTTATAACCAGCAAGAGCTGTTACCTTAACAATGATAAATTAACTTATCGACAATAATAGTTAAAAACTATCGACAACATAACCGGTGACGACAAAGTTAAACGTCGATAAATTGTCGATCATCTGCCGAAGCCGCTATAATAATTATAAAATCTTTACATTGAATTACTTTCCTAACATATTGATCGTCGAATATTTATCTCAACACACGTCAGCCGTTTAAATTATATACCCATTTATAATTTTGACAAATTGAAATAAACCTAAATGTTTATGAAGGTAACTTTTAAAGTCTAAAATAGTTCAACGGCGCAGGCGTCAGACTGAAGAACGTGAAAGGTCAGTAGCTTGATGCCCACCCGTTGCAGTATATTCCTTAATGAACGCAATTTTAGTACAAGGATTTAAACTTTGAAGGACGAACAGGATTACTAGTACGCAACTCACTTAAGTAATAACCCATTTTTTGCATAAAAAAGCTCATTCGGAATTAAATATTATGAGCAAAGAGAGAGAGACAAGGTAATTAAAAACTAAGTACGTGTTTAAATAAGTAGCTAACTTAACACTAGATAGGCGGAACTTTCGACATTTGTCCTAAGTGCACCATAACATTATCCGAATTTATAATGAAACGCGTTAATGTTTCTGGCCAATTATGAGTAATGTTACAAAGGGGGTGATGGGTAGAGGGTGACAGATATAACGACGCTATACGAGGTGCAGATAGACGCTGCTACAGTGTGTGAGAGAGGGAGAATAAGCCAATACAGACATACATTCAACAAGTACTGGCTTATTCTTAACAGTGAAGAATAAAACGGGAAACATTGAAACATTGATGATAGTATCTAACTGAAGGTTCTAAGGCATTAGGTACTACGTTTTCTGCAGAAAACAACGAATGTAAATATGAGGAGCGCATAACACCGGACTTTTAATACCGGAAGGTAATCGATAGGATGTGCAACTATATTTAACGAGGGTAAAGCAATATTTGCTTTATAATAAATATTTGTTCAGATACACACATCAAAAGTGTCTAGGGATCAAGCATTTTTATGCGGATTTCTTGAGATTGAGATGTGGCTTTGTAATAAATTTATGATTTTATAAATTTATATGGATCCTTTTTGGTGCATTTCATAATTTGAATCAGGAACTGTGAATCAAATTCGAGTAAAAGATGAAAATCAGCTGTCAATATTTTCCCTATGAAAACATACAACGCATTGAAGACATTATTAGTGCTACTGTTTCCCTACTACTGATTAAAACCAACGTTATTATGGAGCGGCGACGTCATTTAAGCAGGGAAGAAATGCTCAGAGCCGTGGGAATGATAGAAGCTGGTTCCCGGCAACGTACTGTGGCTTTAGCTCTGAATACAAGTCAGAGTGTTATCAGTCGACTTTGGACACGTTACCGAAGCACTGGTACCGTGGCTGAGCGCCATGGAGGACGGTATCGCTGCACCACACGGAGACAAGACCGATACATTCAAATCTTAACTCGAAGAGCTCCAACAATAACCGCCATGACGTTAGCCGTGAGGCTTCATCACTCTTCAGGGAACTTAATTAGCGACCAAACAGTCAGAAACCGCTTGCATGAAGTGAACCTTCATTCCCGAAGACCGCTACGGGTACCACCTATAGCAATGCACAATCGTAGGATTCGATATCAATGGGCTCTTGAACACAGAAATTGGGCAGAAGAACAATGGCGTTTCGTGTGCTTTTCTGATGAGTCTCGTTTTGGTATGAGACCGGATACAAGACGTATACGACACTGGAGAACCCCTGGACGCCAACAGCGATTAAAATCCTGCCAGGAAGTCCATCCTTATAGTGGTGGAACCATCATGGTATGGGCGGGTATTTGGATCGGCGGAAGAACTGAGTTGATTTGGATCAGAGGCAACCTCAACGCTCAAATTTATGCTGAGACGATTGTATCAGACGTCATCGTTCCTCTACAAGTGCAAATCGGTCCCTTATTTCAGTTAATGCATGATAATGCACGACCGCACACCGCAAGAGTTGTAAGACAGACTCTCGCCGCAGCTAACATCAATGTCCTGCCCTGGCCTGCTCAGTCGCCAGACTTGAACCCGATTGAGCATGCATGGGATATGCTACAGAGAAGAGCTCTGCCGAATATGGAGGGTATCCAGTCGCAAGAAGACCTTTTTTTGTTGTTGCAACGAACATGGGCGGCCATTCCACAGCGTGATTTGGATGAACTCATTTTGAGTATGCCAAACCGATGTTCTTGTGTTGTTAGTGTTCGCGGTAGAAACACGGATTATTAATTGTTTAAGTTACCCAATAAAATTTTAAAGAAAACTGTTATTTCAGTCTTTTTTTCGAAACTTTTGTGTTAGTGGTTCAAATGTCAAAAATCCCTTTATTAGGAAAATGGCAAATTTCTTTATTAATGCAAAGGTGACTTGGTTTATCGTTACTGTGACAAACGAAAACACTTTATTTGATGAATCCTTAAAGAAAATTTTAATTAATATCAATCAGGAGAAAAGTTATTGCAAAAATATATGTTGATCCCTAGACACTTTTGATGTGTGTATTTTTAACTGTGTCACAATGCGGGAGTACGTCTAATAAGACAATAAAATAGTCTGGATGGGGCATGCGCGTAAACGGCTAGATCTTACATCTTCGCGTTGCCGACGGCATTGTCATAAGAATCAAGGAAGCAGTCCCAGAGGGCGAGTGGGTGCCATGGCGCAACTTGAAGAGGCCCATGTTCTGCAGTTCAGCGATAGGCTTGGTTGCTTGATTGAATGAACTATTTGGTGGTTTTCTGCACAAAATAAAGCCTAAACTATCAACCAATGTTATACTATACAGAAATTAGCAAATATAGAACACTATGCGTCCACGCATATCATTTACAGTTACGTTATTTCATAGTGAATGTGTGAATTAAACATGTATTCTAAAATATGTATCTACACAAAGTTAGGCGGTGGCGTGCCCCGTAAGCTACTACAAAACTAAAAACTAAACAACGAATTCTAAAAATTTGCTACACTGATAATGAAAATCCAACGTGTTTGTATAAATGTGTAAACGCATTCTTCGACTCAACACTCATTTACAAGTTGTTTACGAAGAACGCGTTAAGTAATTCTGTAACAATGAAAAACTCTTGTTAAGTGACAATAATATAAAAGAAAACCTTCAACCTCGTAACATTATAAGATGCCAATGGCGTCCAAATTACAAAGACGAAGTACAAGACAGCTACATTAATAATTAACGTTTAATGTGACGAAGTCCAAACGCATGGTTGTAATGTTTAACAAACAGTATAAAGGGATGCTTTTATGAAGTCTTTAAGCTTATTATTTTACTGAATGCCTGTGATTTTAGACATTTATCTTTATGTCTTTAGGATATTTTTATTATGAATCAGTGGTGTCCAAAATTAACTTGAAAAAGGGTATTGTTATTTACGAGGTTCCAAAATTATGATTAAGTAGCAGATTGCTTAACTTACGACAACAACACAATTGAATATAACCTGAGGAGCAATTCTCGTAATTTTAAGAACGTTCACAGTCTGATCTGTCGCAATCTGTCAAAAATACCTCTAATTTCCCTACATTTTGACAAAGTTTTTGACATTTTTTTGTCGCTGTGATTAAGGGGCCCGTGGCTAAATAATAACAGCCGCACAGGTCGATCGATCAGGTTAAGCTATGCTTGCCGCGGTTGGTCTGTGGATGGGTGACCATCTTTACATATCGAGACCCCTCCGTACCTCGGAAAGCACGTTAAGCTGTTGGTCCGGCTGTCATTCGTGGATCTTTGACAGTCGTTACGGGTAGTCAGAAGCCCGAAAGTCTGACAACCAGTCTTACCAAGGGGTATCGTATTACCCAGTGACTGGGTTGTGGAGGTTAGATAGACAGTCGCTCCATGTAAAATACTGGTATTCAGCTGCATCTGGTTAGACTAGAAGCCGATCCCAACATAGTTGGGAAAAGGCTAGGCAGATGATGTTGATGTTTGTCGCTGAGATGAGACTGCGACTAGATTTTGAACATTTTAAATTACGAGAATTGGCCTTCTAGTTATTAAAATTGTAGTCTGTATGTTTGTACAAGGTAATCTCTGGAAGTACTGATCCAATTACAAAAAATCTTTTACTGATAGAAAGCTACACTATTACTGAGTGTATTTAGTTTCTATGTACAAGCAGTAACAGTTACCTCAGTCATGATCATGCGATGACTGCTCGCTCTCAGGTCGCAGAGCATCAATGCAGGCGACAATCTTGAGTGCGGGTCCCAGTTTCATGGACAGCGCCATGACGAGGTGCTCCGGTTTGATCAGCAGTAGGGCTTCGCCATCTACCTCCTGCATGAGGAACTCGTCTGCGTAGCCAGCACACCCAGGTATGTTGCGGATGAAGTCGCATACTTCAGATACCTGTAGAAAGAAATACGAAAAGATAGACAGATGGATAGAATACTCTTTATCTAAACTAATATTACAAAATAAAGAATAAAGAAACAAGATTTGATTTTTTGTAAGTATATTTGTAACGCTTTCATGCTAAAACGGCTGAACGGATTTGGATGAAATTTGGCGCATGGGTAGAAATCGACTTGGATAAAGACAAAGGATACTTTTTATCCCGCTATTCCTGCGGGATCGAGACCTATGCGAGATAAATCAATAACAAATTATTACAAAACAATAAAGTAAAGCCATATTTTTTACGGTCGCGGATCATATTTTAATCAACATAATTATACAACCTGACACTGACCTGCAAACTGCAAAAAACTTAAGTAAATTTGAATTACGCGGGCTACCTTAGCGCATCCCCATAATTATTTGCAGTATAGCTCGATTATCAACTTAAACATTATGAAGTCTAAGTTAATTTTGATGTGCCAATTTTTTGGGATGTATTTAGGCAGATGTTGATTGATGACAATACTCACGCTCCACTTAGTAGCGTTAGGTATCTTGGGTGTTTGCGCGGCTTCTGCGCTAGCTGTGCTAGCGGCTTCTGCGGTACTTGTAGCGGCTGCTTCAGTCTTCGTATTGTTGCTCGCAGCACTGTGAGATCCGCTCTCGTTGGACGAACTGATGCGAGCCACGCTAGGACTGTGGTCCAGCATCTGCTTCTTACCTGGTAATAAAAAGTTATTGTGATAACTGTGGAGGAAAGGGATGGTTTTACCATATGTTTACAGTATTACATAAATTTAATGAACGTTGGGTGGTGTTTTGACTTCAACCAAGAGGCGCAACGTCATAATTACAACCATACTCGTAGATACATTATTTGTGAACATGAAAGAGATACAACGAAGTGTGTTAGAGCGAGGTAGATTCACAGGACTAATCTGCGGGTTTATTAATATCACAGTATAACTACTACTTCAGTAGCAATGGCTTTCATTTTGACAGTTTAACAACATTCATTGCGTTGTTTACGTTTGTTACGGCCCCCCCGCCGCCGCCAGATGGCGCACGGCAGGACTTTCTAAAACCATGCCTGCGGAGCCATACCGCGAGCCCGGCCGAGCCTTGTCTCCACTCCGCGCCGCCAGGGGCGCCAGTCATCGTCTCGCCATCGCTTTGCAGACGTCGAATTCAGCTCAGATTATTTTATATTCAGATTTACAGAAATTCAGAACTTTCATGTATAATATTCATACAATACAACATAGTATATAAAAAGTCCATTATTTCGAAGCATAACACAGCGGCAACAGCCGAAACAACGTTGTTGAGTAGACAATTTTTTCGAACATATGATTCAGATTGTGATTGATTGTGTTACGCAATTAGGATCCTGCAGTACGATATCGAGTGGTATTTGCAGAGACTTTAAAGAGATTGTTATAAGGTATATTTTTCCTTGTTTTATGTTATCATTTCGATGAAACAAAATGTGGACGTGTGCAGCAGGCCCTAGGCAGGTACAAACCCTCAATCTGTCACATTATGACAATCCATATAATAACTTACGTATTGCTTCAACAAACCAACAATGTAACTTACGCGGTGGTCCATCATCAGAGGAGGGCAGCTTGTTCTCCTTGTCTTGTTCCTTGTCAACCCAGTCGCGGAGGGGCCGGTTTACCTGCACCAAATTACTCTACATATCAATTACCTATGGCCTTCAATTGCTGATATAATTACATGTATAACATTTAACAGTCGACCGCACGCCAGAACAAAGACTTGAGTTACGAAAACCATCGTTATTTCTGAAGAAATAAAGACGCTATCAATGCCAAACTGATACCAATGACGAGCGGTTAACTGTATCTGTATGTCTGTCGCGGGCTAAGAATGTTTACCACACCTAAGGCTATAATTTCGCCAACATCTGTGGCTGGAAAAGTGATAGAGCCTAGGAGCGAGATCATACGTGTCTCTCTCGGTCGTTTCATGACTCGAGTCCAGACATTTGTATAGGGCTGACATGGCATCTTAGACCGTATTGCACACAAAGTGAGAAGAAAAAAACAAAATAATGCAAGTAAACATTTTTGGTCCGCGACCGTCGGAGTGAGGCACAGTGAGAGTTTCTCAGGTGGTCCCTATTATCGGGCACAATTCATATCAGTTTCATTAGGGATTGAAATGTGGTGGTTGATAAATAGTATTTTCAATTTGGGAAAAGGGTTACGGGCGTATATGCAAACGGTCTGCGTAAAACGTGACGTTACAGTTGGAAGAGCAAGCCTTAGCACTACTCGTTCCAAACAACTAACGCCTCGTTATAAGTTACTCACGCCATCAAGGAACGAAATACCAGTACCTTATAATAATAGTCCTGATGCCGCAAATGTAACAAATAATACGACAATTTTAGTAATTTAATCAATGCGTGTTTTTATATCTGTTTCGAATTGAAACACGCGAGAATATCATTCCTGCGTGCCCTGATACCTGCACGTTACAGGAACTAATGGTTGCTACTGGGAACGCCGAACTCATGGTTAAGTTTTGAGCTGACTCAATCGACTGGCTAAGAAGTTGCTCGAATGGTTTAACTAACTAGAATGAAGTATGGTAAAATGCATTATTTTGAGCAATCTAAGATCAATTTGCTCTGACAGGGCCGTGGGTATATATCAAGGAACATGAGACTTACAGCAAATGGTTCGCCAGCTTCTTGAATGACGTATCCTTCGATGACATGTGTCAGTATGTTCGGTTTTACCATAGCTTTCGGGAGCCCCTTGTCTGTAACGTTATTAATCACAGCATCTTTTGAGTATACATCTAAGGGGAAATAATAAAGCAACAAAAAATTCAAGCATAGTTGTCTTGGTTGGGTCGTCGTTTCTCGTATCACGTTAGACACTGCTACAAAGATCTTTCGGATGACGTTAACAGAGGGCGCTGTTTTGAGGAATATATTAAAAATCAATAGCGGCGTTAGTTCCGATTTCGGCCACGCGCCTAAAGATACTTGTACAGCTATACTGACAATAGATTTTACAAGCAGTTTTCAAGTGGCCGAAATGTTATTGATGTCGAAATAGTGACATAAGCTCCTAGGTTTGCTACCTAGGTAGGAGTTCTGGAGCGCGGTGGCGTTTTTCCATACAAGTTAGAGGGGGAACCTGTGCAGTCAAGGTTGCAGACAGTAGCTATTGAAAAGCGACCCAAACAAGACAAAATAAAGCAATAGTTCATAAAGATGTTCATACAATACTGACCGTGGGCCGCCTGCTGACTCATGTGGCGGGGCGTGCACTGTGCACTCTTGAACAAAGCTGTAGATCCCCCGGACGATACCGGCGCCGTGATGGCGGCCGTCATTGTAGACGATGATGATGTTGACGACGCTACTGTAGTCACCACCTAGAGTGAACACGTTATTATAGGGTACTAAATTACAAAGTAGTTATTTGAAAAAAAAAACTGGGTAAGACATGGCGCGCAGCGGGCTTTGATTGATTGGTCTGATTTTGCATAAAATTGCATAAGTAGGTACATACACACACATAGTAGTAGTACATATGTGAGCAATCGATAACATCAACTGTCGCAAACTGGTAAAGTGTGGTACATGGCAACCCGATTCCGATTACCGTAAACTGTTTTTATTCAAGTCGATTAATAGTTGTGGTATTTCACAAACCTTGCTTTCTCAATTACGTATCGATAGTCGATAACTTGACCATTCAGCGTCGAGGTCATTAACTGTTTTGTGCAATTAATATTGACTACCAGAGAGACAATTTTAAGAACGTTCACAGTCAGGGTGCTTACTCTCGAATATAATTCCGATAGATCGACATTGGTCAAACGTCAGTTGGTTGAGTTAAACGTCAGGGATTGGCTAGACTCAGTGAGTTCAGATCTACACGTTTGACTGACAATTTCAATGTCGATCTATCGGAATTCTATTCGAGAGTAGCACCCTGATCTCAGTCCCAATCTGTCAAAAAACCTTTAATTTTTTCCTACATATTTGACGAGCTTTTGGCATTTATTGTCGTTGATATGAGATTGCCACTAGATTTTGAACGTTTTAATTACGGAAATTGGCTTTATGCCTTCAATCGACCGCAATCTATTATCATCCTTAAATGTCTTACCTGTGGAACAACAGGCGTGGTTTGTTGCGCACTGCTGGGCACCGCAGCGGTGCTGGCAGCTACTGAAGTCGCTGTTGAAGCAGGTGTCGTCTCGGTTGATGTGTTCTGGGTTTCTTTCTTCGATGGACTGGACTTTGATATCTCCATGGGTGTGACCGCTCCTGAGTTATTGAAATGTAGATAGGTTTTAGTTAACTATGAGTTTATTCTCTAAATAGTATAAATTCGCTTTTTGTGACTGTGTGTGTACACTTAACTCTTCTAAAAACCACAATAGATTTTGATTTGGTTTTCACCATCTTTTACAGAATTATTTCTGGAAGTACATACTTATAAGTAGAATTTACAATAATATTATAACTTAAATATAGTAAAGAAATCTAGCGACTTTAATCAATACATATAATAAAATGGTACATATAATAGAATTTTTGTCCGCTTGTCTGAACGGATTTGTATGAAACTTGGCACACAGACAGTTTTTAATCTGAATTAACACATTAGGTACGGTACTTTAAGTCCCCGTAGTACGTTCTCGTGGGACATTTCCAAGCATACACGCGGGCGAAGCCATAGGCAAAAATTTGTTTATACTATGTACAGACACGTGCACGATGGGATTCCATTAGAAAAAATTATGAACTGCCATAAAAACATTCATACTCTATTTAACCCCTATAGGGGGTGAATTTTTAACGAATTCTTGTGCAAAGTATTACATTTCTAGACACAGCGGTTAAGGCTGTGCGTAGCCTGTCAGTGAATGAATAAATTAATTTAAGATTTATATGAAGTCGATGTATAGATAGATTCCTTACCAATGGTGGTGGTACTGGTGGCCACGGCGGCGTCGGCCGTGGAGGCAGTGGTGACTGGCGCGACGGTAAATGTGGTGGTTGTGGAGTCAGAGACCTCCGACACGATCTGCGGTGACGGCTGGATTTGCAGCACCGGGGCCTATTAGACCCATCACATTGGATAAATAAAACTTGGATAGAAAAGTGTCAAACTTATCAATCATTACGTCGCAAGCTAACGAAGTAGCCAAACTTATCGACGCGAAATCGGCTTGAGCCGGTCCGAAAGAGCTTCATATTTTATACCTTGGAGTAAACGCGGGGTAATAATAGCATATTTTTGGGAAACGTACCGGTGTAGACGATATTTGTTGTGTTTTATCTTCCTCTGCCTTGACATGCGTCACGAGCGTGGAGGGCGTCTGCAGCGGCAACACGGAGCCCTGCACCGGCGCGGCGATGAGGCCCACCGTGCCTTGCGCAGCTTGCAGCGTCAACTGCGGAACACTCAGGTTGCTTGACACCTATACATAAGATCATCACGTATGTATTCCCCAAACGATTAAGCAGAGGTGCACGTGCACCCATATTTATGTTCCATGTAATAGCGGGCGAGCCTATTGCCATCAACGAGGCATAAATACAGACACCGGGCTGGTACTGAGAAATTCCAGATGGAAAAGCCCAATAACACTACCGGACCCGGGAATCGAACAAGAAGTCATGCTTAGCAGTAGCGCTTGCGATCACTAGATCAGAGGCACCGTGTCATGCGCGACTTGCAGCGTCAACTGCAGAACAGTTGCTTGACACCTATACCAGTGCACGTAAGAGGTGCTACACGACACATGTTCGGGAGTATTGAATATTTTAAAGCAATTATTTACATATATTTGCAACTTTCATTTAGTTTGTGGCGATCGGCATACACCATTCCCCATTTGTTCGGGTTAGGTTTGCTAAGCGGCTTTTCCCGAATCATGGGATGCCGAACAAGTGTGTAGCATCCCTTAAACCCACAGATCGGAATCGTATACCTCACTTTTTTTTTTAACAACGTGCCTGTGCTATTCATTAGAATTGCATTTCACAAGTCCACATGAACGTAGACAACGCGAGTTAGTGCTGAGGCTTGCAAGCGAACTTCTCGCGCTAGCGATTGATGCCTGTAAGTGGCAAAGAGAGATATAAATACATTCTGATCCGTGATTTCACACTGAACTTGGTATTCCTATCGACGGAGAGGATACACATACTTGAAAAATACATCATGCATTTAATCACAATTAAATAATTATGCAGAGCGGCGAAAAATTATATTGTTCTGGGCCTAATTTAATAACTTTTTCAGACGACGTTCGAGGACTGTTGTTAAAATGATGAATTTAAAAATAACCCATACATTTACACAACAACTTGACTAGCAAAAAAAAACATTTTCGTACTTACAAATGGTAAGGTTTATTAAATAGGACCCTGAACAAATGTATTGTTGATCGATCTGCCACTGCGCAACGCTCATAAAAATGCCAATATCTTCCACTTACATATACAGCATGCTAACACAAGGGTTCTTATTATTTTTGATAAATATGTCCTGCCATAACATATTGAATGATCTCTTTCACTATTCATGCGTCAAAAGCAACGATTTGAATACAAATTTGAAGAACAGGGATAATATTTAGGGTCTACCTACTGAAATCTTTAATTCAATTAAGAAATCTTAAAAAGAAAAGAAAGAAAACTTGGTTTATTGTTACAGAATCATGTGACAAATAAACAGACGAAGAACGAAAAAGACTAAGAAAAAAGGGAAAATTTTCAAATTTAAAAAAATATTATTTTAATATCTGTACTTAGTATTGAACAAATGAGTAAAATTATATACTACTAAGACGCTTTAGTGATTTCAAAAATCTCTTGAAAACGTCGCATTTTTTTCTACTAAACACAGAAATTCAATCGAGCTACTAAAGTTGGACATGCTAATGATGAAGCCAATCCAGATGAAAAAAATATCATGTTCAAGAGTTGAGAATCAATACAATTAACTAGAAACACATAGATCGCAGCACTATCGCACCAAGTTAATGTAACCAATAAGAACATAACATTTGAAATAACGGAGATTGTAACCAAGAAATATTCGATAGTGGTGCCATCAAATCTACATGACAACTACCTAACTTATTTAGTGAATTTCAACGATATAATTAGAGATGATAAAATAAATAATTTGATTATGTTTTAAAGAACGTTTGCGAGGTTCGTGTTTTGCTACCTCATGGTGCAATAACGCTGGAGAGACTTGCACGAGGGGCGTGGTCAGCAACGACGCCCCATCAAGCGCGAGCCCCGACTGCCAACGTTTTCACCACTCAAATATAGGTACATATAAAATACATATACATAGGTACGTATCAATAACCTGGGTACAATATTTAGACGTACATAGGTACATATTAGTAACATACACGGATATATAGCTGTACAAGGATCTTGTAGCGCGTGGCTATAATCGGAACTAACGCAGCCATCTTATTTTTTTAATACATTTCACAAATCATTTTCAAAAATATTTACCAACAGCGCCCTCCTGCCAACATCTTTCGAGCGCTAGAAGATCCTTGTAGCAGTGTGATATTGGAGGCTTTATAACTTTCTTTATTAAACTCAATTTAGAGCTTTGACGAACATCTAAAATAGTCAATTTCAGATGCATGCATCTTCAAAACAACTAAGATTCTGTCATCATTATCTAGGGGGTGCTTGTGCTATTTATTAATTTCACTCTTTATTAGGTACTTGCTAATTTGACTTGCACTCTTTTGGCACACAGGGTTAGTTCTAACCTATCCAGTTTCAAACCACACCTGTTTCACCTATCAAACATTCTTATAAAACCAAAGCAGGTTTAACGGTGTTAAGACGATCAAGGCCAGAGAAGTTTTATCTAGTACAAGTAACAGAAAGGTTCAAATGCCTAGGGGAGCCATTAATAAAATCCGCTCATGTGAGAGTTTATTTCAAAGAACTATAAAAAAAATGAAAACGTCATCAGACAGTCATGACAAAATACAGTTAGATCAATATTTTAAAACTTAATTAATCTGCATTTCTTATAAAGCCTTGTCGTAAAAACACCGCTAGTTAAAGAGTGGACCTCAGTGTTAGACTGTGGACTCACTGTCTGCATGGACGCGGAGTGGTTTAGAGCAGCTTGTTGTTGAACGGTCATGCCAACGGATGTCTGGACCAAGCCGCTGCCTACCAGCGTCTGAAATATTCAAAGTCAAAGTCATTGAAGTCAACAAATAAAGAAAAAAAAAGACAGATTCACACACTATTATTAGAATTCCTCCCCTTAGATGTTCCAACGGAGGATGTTCCTCAATTTTACTAGGTACAGTATTTTAATGAAACTATGTAAATTTTTTGGTGGTTTGTAATTTCTTGTGCAAGTCCGAAATAAATACCTATGTAAAAAAAAACGTGACATTTATGCTAATTTGGCTTTATGCTTAATTAATTATGTTTAATTATCAAATAAGAAAGTGTTTACTAAAAGTGAACGATCTTACCTGTGGTTGCTGCAAAGTTTGCACACTTTGCGGCTGCGACGTACTTAGCTGGCTGACCAGCGCGCCAGGCTGGCCCATGCCGCTCAACTGTGGAACAAACAACCTCCAGCTTAGGAAGCAACTCAATGTCTTTAATCATTAAATTAAAAGCCATTTATTTCACGATGGAATTTCGTGACGTTTAAGAAATGTTTGCTCTGTAAGTAAACCAATATCAAGCCCGTCTTATTAGGGTTTTTTTTACTTTAAACGTCATAAAATGAGTATAAAAGCCACACAACGTATATAATTAGCAATAGTTATTACCGTCATAATACTCACAGGATGTATCTGCTGCACCATAGATATGGTTTGCGGCATACCTGCCATAGGTAGAGTCTGAGCGACCGATCCTACGGGCATAGTGCCTTGCTGCATACCCAGCGACATACCTGTGTGAGAAAACTTAACTGAATCTCTGTTTATCAAATGTAAACTTGCGGAAAGAAAAGGTTAATGTGAAATAGATGCATTTAACTTCATGTATAGTGGGCAAATGTTCTTTTTTTTTAAGTTTATTAAAAGTACTGCAAAATGGAAACAGTCATTGATCATTACGAGTGGTGCAAATAAAAAATGTTATGTAGATGCAAACCGTTTTCATTCCGCGACTGTGTGTGTGAATGATTTGTGATGCCTAACTGTATTTGCGGTGAACTCATCAGTGGGCCCGATTGAATCATTTTGGGACCAACTATGCTTCTGTGGCCTGTTGAATTAATGCTTGGCCGTTTGAATTATATTTATTTATTTATAAAGAGAGCTAACTAAGGATAAATGTGAGTTCCGTGAAGTTTGTCCGCCTCTGGCCGTAAATACTAAGGGCCAAATGTCCGAGACCTCTTTTTGTATGAGTGGGCCTTAAGTACTTTTTTGTAGGATAGTGTTATTGTCTGTGCTATGTTATATTTGTAGAATGAATATGTTACTCGTACGATATTCAGCAAGACTGCTGAATGTGGTGACCCAAAACGTTGCTTGTGTAGATTTTACATTCACAAACACAAATTTCACATGTACCCAGACCCAGAGCAAATAACAGTTTACCAAATATTTGCTTCGTGCTAGAATCGAACTCGCAACGAAACGAGCCGTCGAGGTAAAATAAAAACAAAATACATAAACATAATCCATACTAATATTTTAAATTCGAAAGTAACTCTGTCTGTCTGTATGTTACCTTTTTCACGCCTAAACCACTGAACGGATTTCGATAAAATTTGGCAGAGAGATAGATTGCATCCCGGGGAAGGACATAGGATAGTTTTTATCGACATACCTAGCGGGCGAAGCCGCGGGCTGAAGCTAGTATTATATATTAATGGACTTACGTGAATTAATGATGAAAGGATACCGATCAACAACCTACCTTTAGGAAAATTTTGTTAGTTTACCTTGTTGCTGATAATGCACCATTTGTTGAGTTTGTTGCTGCTGATGAAGCAACTGTTGCTGCTGCTGTTGTTGTTGCTGCTGCTGTTGCTGTAACACAATGACAACGGTATCAACGCTGATTCAACTGTTACCGAAAGGTGCAACTAGATTACGGTAGATCGCTGTCAAAATGTCTTCACAGATATCTTAAGTCAGTTTGATATCGATCAATCGCAGTGTAGGAGCAACCTAACAAAAATGTAAGATAATACAACACCTGCATAGCCTGCTGCTGCAACAAAGCCTGTTGTTGTATAGTCTTGGACTTGTCTTGCACGCTTGTGATCTGAGTCATCTGGCCCGAGTTCATCAACAGTAACCTGAAAAAGACAACGGACAAGTTAGTAAATCTAACCAACAGACAAAAGCTATTTTTAATAAAAAAATTACCTGATCCCCCCCTTTAAAGGCGCGGCACCGGCTTTGCAGCTAGTAATATATAAAATGCTGATATTGTATTTATATTTAAGGTGTAAAGTGTATAAAAAGCACATGCTGGGTTGGAAACATTGACATTTAATATATTTATTTATTTTAATTTTTAGCCTATGTTGTCTCACTGCAGGGCAAAGATTTAATAGAAGCTTGTATTACCGTAGGTAACATCATACTGCGATTTAGGACCTTTTGACGCTGATCCAGTCAGTGACTGATCTGATATCACTGACTTGGATTTCTCAGGTCGGGTTTTGGGCAACTGCGGCCATTAGATATCCGTCGATGCTCAGAGGACATCCGGTCAGAATAACATATAACCATCCATATAGTCATAGACCATCTGTCGAAAGAAGTTGCACACAAGCGGGGGGCGGGAAGAGGTCAAGCTATGGAACAAGTATAGTTAGTCTACTCACTGTTGTTTCGGCTGTTGTATCTGATGCTGCATCTTATTTGTCTGATTGGCCGCATCTTGCTTGGCGGCAGGCGCCGGCGACCGAACGCCCGGTTTCCCACGTTGCTTTGCCTAAGACAAATACAAAGTTACGATGCGATATTTCTTTACTGGAAAATGGAATTAGATTAAGTTACAAATAATAATGAATATCATTTTTAACCTAGATTTTGCTTTCTAGTATCTGTCACAGGCTCACAGCCTGCCATAACGCTTTATTGTCGATGGTTTCTTTAGCGAATAATTTTCAAAGGCACCTTTCAGCGTCATAAGACTTCCAGTAAAGAGCCAGTCTGTCTCATCTCTCCTGATTTTAGAAATACGATCCACTCAATGTCATTTTAATTAGTGTTACAGATTTTGTATTCGGCCTAACAAGGAATTTAGTTTTTCTGCGTGGCCATTTGGCCTAGTTACCATTTGGTACTTAATTTCTTTAAAATGCGGTAGGTAAGGTGAGGCCTACAGATTAGACATAATGATTTTAAAGTCAACTGACCTGATTCTGGGCTTGGTTGGCGCTGGTTTGCGTGGAAACGGACGACGCAGGGCCGGGGCGGATGCCGCTCGAAGGCAGAATGTTTGACAGCGGACGCGGCGCCTTCAACAGCCCATCGGACGAAGCACGTGGCTTCGATGTCGTCGACGTAGCGCATGCTACACTTACACCTGAAAATAACCACCAAATTGTGACTATTGTGTCTCGTGTAAAGTTTTTACGTGCATCTTATTTACATTTATATGCGCAAGCCTCAGAACAAATGAGCCAGTCTACAAAATTATATTAGAAAAAACGAAAAACAAACATACATATAGTTTATAATCGCTTGGCAATGCAAAAACAACACTCGCAATTAGGTACAAGGAAGATAACAAAATATACATCAAGGAATTCAAGTTAAACGATCTTATAAATACGAAAAATAAAATACACACAAAAAAAAGAAACACCAAGTGCATCATTCAAGCCAGCTTTACCTTACATACGACAAGAAACATAAGATTAACTGGTATACTAACTGGTATGCTGCACGTTGTTCTGCGGTGAGTGCTGTATGAACATCGAGGGAGGTGCATCAGGCTGAGTGCCCCGTATGAAGATGGGGTTGGGAGCTAGGAGGCCACCGGCGGGCAAGGTCCCCGCCTGCAGTCCCCCGGCCCACACCTGCGGCAGCGCACCCGAGATCTGCCACGGCGCGAACTGCATTGTCTGACCGCCAGCCTGCGGGACAGACCACTTTGTGAGACAATAAATTATATTTTCATCAGTACATAGAAAATATACATAATTATATTATAAATTTATTAATCGCTACTTCAGAGAGGTTTTTTTTTTCACTACTCATAATAGGACGAAACAATAAATTGCTGGAGTAATTATACGTAAGCATGCAAAGCAAAGGGTAAGGAACAACAGTAAAGCCATCATCAACAACATGATTATATTATTTATATTTATATGGGTTTTACAAGCACTACCGCTGTCCCTCATCCGCAATAAATAAACTGCGTTTTCCTTATTACATACATACAGTGAAACCAACTTCAAGTAAAAGTTTTTTAACAATAGGACAAAGAGTTAAGAGTGTTGTACATAATATTATAAAGTTTTGAAATATGACACCATGCTAAGCTGTGCTGTTTTAAGCTTGTTGTTGTTTTTACCCGATTGTGAATCTTTCTACAACAAACAAAAAAGATTATTGTACGAATATAGACTATAAAGCTATAAAATTCACCAATAAAATAACGATTATGAACAATCCATCTGAATTTTATGGATACAAATAATTAATTATAGTATGGGGTTTTACGTCAAATGATTCATTATCAGGTTCTGAATCAGTGGCTGTTTATTGTTATACTTACCTGCTTATAATTCGATATTAACTCCAAATTATCCTAACTAATAATATAAATGCGAAAAATAATGTGTGAGTTGATTTGTTACACTTTCACGCTAAAACGGCTGAACGGATTTGGATGAAATTTGGCACTCAGATACTACTTTTCACGTCGCGGGCAACAGCTAGTTTATAATAAAGGTGATTTACATTAATTACAAATTACCTTTATTAGTAAGTACTCGCAACTTGCTGAAATTAAATAATAAATTTTATTTATACATATACGTTAATTTGCGAGTACGTTAAGAATGAATAAAGTTGACCAATTCTCTTGGTGTTTCTTTTTCAATTTATGATTAATTATAATAAAAAATATAACAAACATGAATACAGAAACCCTAATTTAGAAATATCCCGATCGCTTTTGCAAATTAAACACGATAGCAACAAAAAAAATATAAAAGTAGAATGTTTCATTGTAAAGATTGTCTTGGCGTTCAGGTTGACAACAGACATGGATGTTTTATGCGGTGCCTATTTATACAATATCTCCGTTCTTCTTCCATGGGAAAAAAGAATATGTTAGGGTCGTAGCAGGTAACATTATATAGTTTCTGCCTGCCCTCGTGGTGCCTACTTAATTTATTAAATATCCAGAATTACTGTTTTGACATACGTAAATTAGGCCAAAAATAAATAAAATCGCTTTGAGCTGCAATGCATCTAAAATATTCGCCAATGCATTAAACTTACTTATGATAAACTAATAAAACACACTTAAATAATCATAAGTACTTATTCGTCAATTTTCCCAAACAGGAAATTACCGATTTTACTCTTTGTATTATTATAATCTAACATGATCTAAGGAAAATTGACGAAGCAAGTTAAAAAAAACTAGAAATTCATAATTTTGTTAAAGGTCTTCTAAAATACCGGATTAATTAACATTTCAACAAATTCAATCTCTCAAGACTATTTTTTAGCTTGAACCTACAACACTAGGTGCGAAACCGGGGCGTGTCTATTAGACCTTTAACAGTTTACAGTAGGTAATTTTGTAGTACCTGCAATGGGCTGATGATCTGGGCTTGTGTTGGTTGCTGTGTGCCCAACACGGGTTGTGAGACTTGCACGCACTGTGCTTGCACCGGCACGGTCTGCGTTCCGCCGGTTCCGCCAGCCTTGTTACCACCAGCCCCCTTGGCGCCACACTGCGGTATTCAAGTAAAGTGATTACTTCACGAAGTGGTGGATGGAAAGGGAAGTAAAATTGACCTATAAAACATTGAGCATATAAATATTGAGCATACAGAAGGAGGTACAGCATACAAAATGGTCTTAGCGGCCACTCTATCCATTGTAAGAAGTTAAGTTGGAGCCTTATATCATACGAAATGTGTGGGAACAGTTTTTAGTTTATGACTTTTCTAGTACATCCCTTGGTCCAATAAAGATATATTATTTGATCCTTATCCAGAAAAAAGGTGGATTGGCTTCAAAAAATTTTTTGCGAAAATTTACAATTTTCTTGCTGTCTGTAGGTAAGTACTTTTTTTTCAAAATCTGTGAATGCAGATCAAAATATCTCAAATAATTAAGGACAGTCTGCTAAGACCGTTTTCCTGTACCACGTGCACGTATAAGGTACCTAGCTTTACATAGATTTATGTATTAATGGTAAAACTTAATCTCACTCATCAGTATATTTTATTTCACTCTTTCAGAATCTAGTTAATGGCATCGAAAGCGGTTAACATAATAGTGCACTTAGGTGGATCCAATCGTTTTTCGTACCAACACACATGACGAAGTTACAATATATACCTATGTTTTTTACAGTGACATCGCCGTCGGCTGTTGTCATGTGTGTGGGTGTTTCAACGAACTTACTGAAATATGTTAAACTAAAACGTTTCAACAAAACGGTCACGATTTTAACAAAACAAAAATAAACTGTAAGTTTTTCCGGTGACGCACGCAAAACATTGTGCTTCATAAGCACTATGTATAAAAGCGCAATGCGCCCATGTGCATGCAATAATACGGGAGTTGTTGAGGTATTTAAAGTTAACTTACAATAATATTTCAATCTTAAAAATCTTAAACATTTCAATTTTGACCAAAGAATTAGCCTGCCACGTTGAATGGCAATGCAATGTGGCAAGTACTTCGAAGCCTAAATATCCTTTTGTTTTTGTATTTATTTATATAGTTAGTTAGTCTTTTAATTTAGGACCTAGTGTAAATAGTTACGCGATTATGAAAATAAAATGTACTTAAGAGCGTTTACGTCGTACGACATTTCATACAAACTTTCAAGCGATTGTTTTTCGAATAGAATGAACGGATTTTAATGAAACTTTATACGCATAAGATTCAAAGGTCTAAAAAGTTAGCAGAGAACATTTTCGAAAAATTGTGTTACAGCCGAATTAGACCGATTTTAAAGTTTCCATAGAAACAGAGATTTCCAGTTATCTTTTTTTAAATAAGACATTTCGAAAATGTTGTGCTAATGATAGTGCTATACTGTATAAGTACAGGTCGCTAATACAGCACGTCGAGTTTCAGAGAAAAGTTCGACTTTGTAGAACATCTTCACAATAATCTCTTTTTAACTCTTGTGTTCACCAACATTTAGATCAAATGATTAAAACAGTTCTATATTTCAAATTTCTTTAGGAACATTGACTTAAACCAACTGTTAAAATACCTTACCGGTGGTTTGAATGTTGGTGGGCAGAGCTAAGACTATAATCCTGAGTGAAGCGAGGAATTCGCAAGCTCGCCCAAGACGAAGACACCTTTATCCCCGAGGAGAAATATCTACTTTTCGCACCTAGTGCGAGGTAATAAAAGGTAATTCGATTTCGAAATAGTAGCTTAAAAAACTGTTAAATGTTTCATTCACAATTTTATCTAAACTCGAGAAATCATTAAAAAAGACAAACAATAATAATATTTCAAATTGAAGTATGTTTACTATCCCTTAAAACACATATTTTTGGGAGGTTTTAGCAAGTGCTAACATTTTTTTGTTGTCTTTGAAAATTTCAAAGCTCGTTTTACAATCGAAATTATTTCAGATGTATTTTTATGTATAATTGCTATTTGTCCTCCCTCACAACTGGTGTGTCTTAAGCATAACTATATTTTTCTCTGAAAAGACCTCTACTTGTGTAATACAGGTCAGTGAATTACCCATATGAGTCTTTCGTTTTACGCATCATAAAGATTAGAAATAAAGTATTTTCGCATACTTTATTTTTATGCAAAAGTATGAAGTATATTTATCGAAAATAAAGTAGGATACGTTATTATAAAGTATGGTTGGCAACCCTACCCAAATCCAACATTCTAACGCAGGGTTACGAGCGACAGCAACCGATCAGCTGTTGCGATGACATGGCGCCATTACCACCACAGATAATAATATATATAGAAACAACGGTTGTGAGTCAAATAATTATGCAGATTGTTCAATAATTTTGGACGTGCCCATATACATAATTATACAGAAAACAATTAGTTTTATTATTGTAATTATTTTTGTTTTATCTATAATGTATGAAAATGAATGTAAATTATTATTCCACTATAACATCTGTATTAAATTGCGTAATTTCATTATTCTGTTCGTCGATGGCAACTAAAACCTATGAAGTGAGAACTCTTTAGTCGAGCTAATAGATTTTTTTTTCTGGAAGTTTTCCTACATTTTCTTTAGTTGAGGTTGCAACATCAAATCACATTATGCCCCAGCGGGTCATAATGAAATCCAGTTCAATATTAAAGCCTGGCTAGAACCGAGGACTCTAATTACTTGCTTTTAGGTTAGGTTGCATGACATTTGTGAGCACGTGGTGTGAAAAGATCTTACCTTATGCATGTCAGTTTGCTTCTGCTGCTGTCCGATGCCGGAGACGGTGGACTGGGAGTGAGCGGGCAAGATGCTCGGCTGCGAGTTGATGACGCCCAGCGGACTGAACACGAACGTCTGATTCTGAGTGGTCGGGATAGCTGGGATCGTCGTGTACCCCGGGAATGGCGCTGACGACACAAACAAAACGCACTATACCACACTACCCATAACTTGTCATAGCAAATACACTTCACATGGCTACTAATGATGAGCACGATTGAGAACCGTGTAAAGCAAAAATGATTTAAAGAGAATATGAAAAAAGACTCATAAATCGTTGCACAATATACCAACACTAACATATAAGTATGTAACGACTCAAGTATTATAAAATGTGTGGGAAGCTAATAAAAAGCTGTACTTGCAATGTGAACAATTAAAAAGCCTACGTCTGCATTGAGCATATAAATAAACGTTTCAATAAATTTAGAAAAAAGCTTTAAATAAATGTGTAAAAGTGGAATTGCCAATTAACATAATTATATTGCTCAAACAAAATAAAAACAATGAAATAAAATTCCCTCATGAAATTAATGTACATTCACATCATCAATCACGAGACTCATAATAAACATTTTGAAAATTTTATAAACCTTGCTCCTGATATGTAGTGAGACCTGTAAAATTTACTGAAAAACTAAATAGAGTTGAAGTTCTGGTCGACACGGAACGTAGTGACTGACCGTGTTATATTTCACTGGGATCGAATTTATGTGTTTAGGATAACTGAACATGTGCGCTAATACATAACGTTACTGGCGAAGTGGCTAATGTGGTGAGCTGTGATGCGATGTATTAAATTGTGTACATAGCGGTTATTTATTTAAACAAGGAGGTTAGCATTTTAGCTGAAGTAATGGAGAAAAAAAAATTTTTTTTAGTTATTAGACGCTCCGATGCTCCATAAACTGCTACATATAATATTGTATGGCAAGAGTACAGCGTTAAGTGGTGGGAGCTTGTGAATGAGTGGTGGGCGCTGGTGTTGAGTTGGTTCGCGTTGAATCACTTACGGTAGTTACGGTCGGCATCGAGCTGGCGTGGTGGTCGGTACTTTATCAATGTGGTGTCAGATCGTTGTACACTTATAGCTAATGCGAGCGAAAAGCTGACCGCGTCGATTTACAGCTGACGCGGATTTACCTCACTATATAGTGGTTTATTAAGGGGCTATGTTGAAAAAAAATGTGGTTTTTCTATTTCGTGTAACTTTTTAAGTATGTTTTTAAGTATGTGGAATAGGGATTTAACATTTTGGTATATGTTTTTTTGACTCTTTGGTCTAGTATCATGTAAAAGGAATACACGATTCAATGAATTTATTCACGATACAAGAAAATTGCAAAGTTATTTAATTTTTTTTACTTTTATCGACATCACGGCGTAACGCTTAACTTTAGTTATTCAATGGAATTTACTTTAAAGCATCTTCTTTTGCGTTTCAAAAGTAATTGCATCACTTTCGCTCGCTTAGTAGATTTTCGAGGTAGGACAATATAAACTAATGTTTTTCTTCCTTGCAAACTCATCAGTGTTTTTTTATTATCATTGAATGTTTCTTGCATTTGATAATGTTAATTATAAATCTAATCAGAAGCGTCTTAGGTTTTTTAGTATAGCCAAAGAAGAAGTTTCCTATTGTAAATAATACATAGAGGGTGTTAACAAACACGATACGGAGTCAACGAGTCTTTTAGCTCCAAAACGTTAAAATGTTGTGTGAAGTAGGTTGCGTGTCGATCGGTCAGCGTCTCTTTGTGAATAATATCAATAAGTACTTGAATAGTATATGGCCCAGTGCGTTAGTATCGCGTACATTAAATAATATTAATAACACATTTTACATAATAATTTAAGTACACAGGGGAGTATTTAAAATATTAAATTTTGATTTTTTAATTTTTCTAGCTAGGGAAATAAAATATAATCCATGCGCCCTATGGGACTGCCTAGAAGTATAATATCTAAACCTATTGCAGTAGGAACTTACCGGCCTGTCCTTGCAGGACTTGTTTGCCCTGCGCGGTTAGCATGTGGGGGGCTAGTTGGTTACCCTGGAACGGCTTCCCGGCGGCGATCACCTAGACAACAGGCTTCAAGTTACACAATGAAAATTAAACGGGACGTTCTTGACTGTCACTGCAAAGTATCTTCAAGACATCATCATAATGATATCAGTAAGCTGCACCACTCACAACTCGTTCTTAAGATGTCAAAAATCAAACTGAATAGAATGAGTATAGATAACTTCATTCATTTCATTAGAACTTATCATTATTTCCAAGAGGTGACTTTAAACAGGTTGCTTATCCAACGTCATAGAAATAAATAAAATACTTCGGATAGAAGATAAATCCCGCTAAGAACGCTTTTAAAATCGCGCGACTGTATGTCCAGTTACACTTCAAAACGAAGTATTTTTGCATGCCAACCTTCCTGGTATTCTAAATGCAACATGATATTAGAGGCAGCAAAAGTGTGTATATACCTGTATCTGTTGCGAATTGATGCCGGGGTGCAGGGCAATATTGCCCGGCATCAGCAACGGCCCCTGCGCGTTGTACAGCTGTTGCAAGTACGTGCTGTTCTGCAACGGTTGCTGGATCACTTGCACGCGGCTGTGGCCCCACTCCGCGCTACGTAAGTAATTTACACGGTGTTACAATAGGCATTTAAAACTGATGATTCCTTGTTGCATTAGAAATTGCTAAAATTATGGTATTTTCAATCGAATGAAATCCAGAATATGTGAAAAGTATAATATTTAAAACAAGTAAAGTCATAACTTTACTTAAATTGTTGTAGTGAAGCAAAACTCGATCTACTACTCTATGTATTCCTCTTCTTAGATTTTTTTTCTTATAACATTTTGATACACAATGACTCTGTCATTCAGATCACGAAATTCTATAACCAATTTTCATATTCATTTAATTAACAAAATCGGGTTGTCATCGCGGTGTTACACCATACATGTTTACATACATATCTAAAAAATATTGTCGAATGGATTTCACTATACTATTCATGACCCTATTTTGTACGTTGAGGACAAAAAAAGGACTCCTAATTTCAATTTCATATTAACCTGACTGTTTTCCTGATGCGTAGGTTCTGGAAAATAGGCCGGTTTAATCTTCGATCAATATTATTAATACATGCCATGTCGTGTTATGTTGTACCTATACTGTTACGTTAGGCGAGGAAGGGTTACCAGGGATTGAGGTCCCACAATGATGTTTTCTATCATTTTGGTACATGGAGAGTGACTTTTTTCCTTCAAATTTTTAAAAGTAGAGCATAGGTTTTCTGTTCACACTTTCGAGTTCCGCCCCCTAACTGCCAAATAAAAACTCACTACTAAATATTTGGATAAGAATACTGCTGGTCCCATAAAATACATTTTAATTTCAATGAAGAACATAAAACAAGATCGGTTTTAAAGTAGTGTAAATGAAGGATCGTTTTTACCTAATCTGCTGAGGATGTTGTGTGTTCGGTGGTAAGCTCTGCAGCGGCGGCATGGAGGAGATGCTGCCCGCCTGCTGTTGGATCCCGCCCCCAGCTTGTTGCTGCTGCACCTACATCAAACGCCATTCATTCACTGTCCATTTAACTTGGGTGTTGTGGCAAGTCGTGAAGCAAACTCGGTCAGTTTCTTTGACTTTTCGGATATTATTTTAATTGATATGATATGATAAATAATAACTGTCTATTACTTTTTTCAGTTGGTTAAAAACATAATTAAGAACTAAGTAGATCTAAATCAAAAGGCGACTGCCCTTTGAACTGGACTCTCTCTTTTGATTGTTACAAAAATTTTACCAGAAACTTACCTGTTTGTGGAAAGTTTCAAGGACAATCACAGTAGCTTTTTTGTAAAATATACTTATTGTAATTTTATAACGAGCATGATACACAACACTATGGACGCTTCTCGGCTGGCACATACAATACGTTACGTATCAGACGATACAAATAAGCTAAGCAACTGAGTACATTACGTTTTGATGTCCTAAGTACATTACGTTTTGATGACCTAGGACAAAGGTAGGTGGGGTACATGCAAATTATTTATAACTAGCTGCTGCCCGCGACTTCGTCTGCATGAAATCCTAATTAATCCTAACTTCCTAACTAATATTATAAAGATACATAATCGCTCGCCATACAATTAATTCATCTTAAGATACGAAAATATGAAATTTTATTTTTTATTTATTATCTTCGTCGTGTGTGATAGTCCATTGAATTGTATGGCGAGCGATATTGTATCTTAAGATAAAATATTATAGTATCTTAGCCGTGTGCAGCGCCCCTTAGTGAACTCCATTGCGGGTGACGTAACCTACGACAAACTTTTTTTTTTTTTTTTTTCTTTTCTTTTTTTTTTTTAGGATGGGAAATCATCCAATGACTCCTCCCGCTCTGGGTGGAGCGGAAGGGAGTGTCAGACTCTTACTGACTAAAACCCATCCGTGTTCCTTCCTTAGCCCTTTATGTTCCGGGGCAGCGGTAACCCTTTCGGACAATCCCGCTGCCCACCTACGACAAACTTACGTATTGTTTAATGTTTATGAATAAATCGGCGCCAGCGACCTTTTACTTGTCACACACGCCACAGAGTGACAGAGACACACCAAAGTGCCTCTGACACTCAAGGCATAGGCAAGTAATGAGGTTACGTCTGGCGCAGATTAAAAGAAATTTTATTTTATTTGATAATTATTTATTTAAATCTATTTTATAATTTATTTCATGTCTATTTTATTATTTATTTATTTCTGTAACTGCCAGTGACATCACAGCGGGCCCTATCAGAATACCAGCGCTGCGACATTTTTTTTTTTAAATGTCGTAGCATCATGCTGAGATAGGAGCCTTTTGGTCTCGTATAGGACTTTCTGTTTCATTTTTTTTCTTTTTGTTACTTTTGTTTTATATAATTTGTTTTTATTTGTACTGTTAATTTGGTTAGCGATCCTCCTGTACGAGTCGCAATAAATACTTTTTCTTTCTTTCTTTCTTAACTTATAATTTGCGGTTGGTGCAGTAATCTGGTCTAGGGATCGAACTGCAAAATTAAGTTTATTTTTATTGTATATACTTTTCCGGGATAAAAAGTACCCAGTGTGGTGCCCAGGATATTAAAGAATAAATATACCAAGTTTCATCGTAATCGAACCGGTAGTATTTGCGTGATGCCTGAACAAACAGACAGACAGACATACAGACAGACAAAAAAATTTAAATCACATTTTTGGGTTCGGTGTCGGTCTAGTACACCCCCTGCCATTTATTTTTTTGATATTTTCAATGTACAGAATTTTCACTTCTACAGATTTATTATAAGTATAGATGTGTCTGTCTTTGTTTGAAGGTGTTCTGCTTTTTCGTATTACGTTATCAGTTCATGACCGAATTAGGTAATATGTCAGTAAAAATACTTTAACGGTGGCGTACCTATACCCATCACTATTGTAAAGTTTTTCCAAAAAATTACAAATCATCCTGTATTACATCTCACAACAACCGTGTAAAATATTTTAAGAGGTGGTAAGTACTTATGTATATGAACGAACACCTTTTACTATGAAACCAACTCGGAAATATAGAAAAACATGAACTCCTATGCTACCGGGTAAAAATAAAACAGCTGTTCGGTTACATACAAAAGATCAATACCAACATCATCAAGCAGCTGTTATATGTAAGGGTAGGTTGTATTCGATATCTTTTTTCTTATTGAAATAGTACAAAAGTTTGATAAGATTAAAATTTCACCGTGCTTACTCCCGACCTTGCTTTCGATGACAACTTGATCGAGAGTTTGGACCCGCAAACTGTAACCTATGAACTCGGTACATGATTCTAAACCCTCCTGCATTGAAATTTTTGGAAGGTTATTCATATAATCAGAAGTCAGCTTATACTGGTTATGTATAACTTGAAGTGTAGCCGTGTGTACATATGTGCCGAATTCATGATTGCAATTTGCAAATCAATGTCCCGTACACTCTGTATAATGTTGTGTCGGTAAAGCAGATTCTATCGTGCAATCAGCAAAAAGGCCTTAAAGTGACGACCCTATTTTGGCTGTGACTGTACTTATTATTTAAATAAGCTGTGAACTGTCAAATGCGAATGGCTGCGGCGCGGCATTTCAAAAGCACAACGTGGACTCACGCACATCACATGTCGAAACATCCAAAAGAGTAGACATGGTAACTCACCTCGCTTGGATTCTTCGTGTGCAGAGTTATTTCTTCTACTACCATAAGCTCAAATTCTTCGAATTCCACATCTATTCCCAGGATGTTGTAAGAAATCATTTTTCGCCTTTGCCTTCTCGCGTGCATATCCATAAGTTTTGCCTCGTCGAGATTATTGCACTACAACGCCAGGCGAGCCATTGCAACTTTAAATATTGTAAGTATCACAAGACTCACAGTAACTTCCTAACTCTATCCTACAAGCCGTTTTGCTACTGAGATTTTGACAGTTCTTTCCCGAATGTTTTTTTTTTTATCTATTTCGCGCTTGTGAAGCTTATTTGTTTCAATTGATACTAATTGGATTGGATGCTGAAGACGAACCTGTCGAGAGTACTTAAGCAACCACAACCATTGCAAGCTAGAACAACGTGAGCGAAATTATAAAGCTGGCGACTCAGACCACATAAAAAACCAAGACAGAGGGCTGTCAACAGTACAGTGATGCCGGTTTCGTAAACATGTGTGCACTTAGTGAGGTGTAGTTTCTTTGTAAATATGTGCGTGTGAGCGTGTATGCAAAGAGCGGAGGTGTAGTTTTGGCATGCTTCACTGTATCGTTCTCAGCGCTGTCTTGGTTTTTTATTTGGTCTGAGGCTGGCGACACATTAGCTAGTACTGCGTGATTTTTGCTTTTTATTGCGCAGGCAACCAAGCCGTCGGTCGTTTGGAGAAAGCGGGCGATTGCGCGAGACATCGTCTTGTCGCTCGGCTCAGAAGACCGCATCCACAACACTAATTCCCCTCCCCCCGGAAGCTGCGACAACGCGAAGGTCAATAGGACACAGCTCTAAAGGGTGGACTTTTGAGATGGGGCAGTAAGGACCTACTCTAGTCGCGTTCTAGTCTGAAGGCAATACAAAATCTAGTAAAGCAACTAGTTGCTCACGAGATAGTAACCAATGTGCGGCCAGCCTATATGAGCGTTTACGACGTATGGCATTTCATACAAACTTTCAAGCCAGTGTTTTTCGAAATAAATGAACCGATTTTAATGAAACTTCGTATGCATTAGCAGGATACAAAGGTCGAATTAGACCGATTTTAAATTTTCCATAGAAACAGCGTTTTCCAGTTATATTTTTTAGGGTTCCGTACCCAAAGGGTAAAAACGGGACCCTATTACTAAGACTCCACTGTCCGTCCGTCCGTCTGTCACCAGACTGTATCTCATGAACCGTGACAGCTATACAGTTGAAATTTTCACAGAATGTGTATTTCTGTTGCCGCTATAACAACAAATACTAAAAACAGAAATTTAAGGGGGCTCCCACACAACAAACGTGATTCTTTTGCTGTTATTTTATATGTAGTGTTAAATATTGTACGGTGGTACGGAAACCTTCGTGTGCGAATCCAACTCGCACTTAAAAATGTTCTTTACTAACTGTTTAGACCTTTATATATTGCTTATGCGTATGAAGTTTCATTAAAATCGGTTCATTCATTTCAAAAACAAGGGCTTGAAAGTTATTACGAGGGTCATTCAATAAATACTTAGCCTACAAAAAGTAAACGAAAATTTTGGAAAAGTGGCAGTTTATTTTTCAACATAGTCGCCTTTTAGTTCGATACACTTAGCCCAGCGATGCTCCAACTTTTTTAACCCGTCCGAAAAATAGTTTTTGTCAAACTCTGCAAAATAGGCCTCCATGGCGGCGATGACCTCCTCATTTGATCCATATCTATTCCCGGCGAGTGATTTTTTCAGATTAGGAAACAGAAAGAAGTCACAAAGGGCCAAATCTGGAGAATACGGTGGATGGGGCAGCAATTCGTAGCGTAATTCGACCAATTTGGGCATTGGCAGACGTGTGAACCGGTGCGTTGTCGTGGTGAAACAGCACTTTTTTCTTCGCCAGATGGGGTCGTTTTTTTCTTTAATTCGGCGTCGAATCGGCCCAATAAATCGGCATAGTAAAGCCCTGTAATTGTTTTACCCTTCTCGAGGTAATCGATGTAGATCACACCTTGTGAATCCCAGAAAACGGTAGCCATAACTTTTCCGGCCGATTTTACAGTTTTCGCCTTCTTTGGAGCACGTTCCCCGGTCTGGATCCATTGTTTTGATTGCTCCTTGGTCTCTGGTGTGTTCCAGTGGATCCAGGTTTCATCGACAGTCACAAAACGACGCAAAAACTCCGCTGGATTCCGCTTAAACAGCGCCAAACACGTCTCCGATGTGGTCTCACGGTTGCGCTTGTTTTCTGGTGTGAGTAAACGCGGCACCCATCGCGCCGACAGCTTTCTCATGCCGAGTTCCTCGTGAAGAATATGATGCACTGTTCCTTCTGAAATGCCTACAGTCTCAGCTAGCTCGCGAACCTTCAATCGGCGATCTGCCAATACGAGATCATGGATTTTTTTAATGTTTTCCTCCGTAGCAGCTGTTTTCGGTGCACCTGGACGTGGTTCATCAAAAACCGACGTACGGCCACGTGCAAACTCGTTGAACCAATTCTTGACGGTGGCCATCGATGGAGAAGAGTCAGCGTACACAGCATCCAAGCGCTCTTTTATTTCGATGCGCGTTTTCCCTTCCAAAAATAGGAATCGAATCACCGAACGATATTGCTCTTTTTCCATTTTTGTAAAACCGATCGACACGTTCGCTTCCATAAGTTGTCAAATTAAAACAAATGAAGGGATTGGAATGAAAATTTGAAAAAAGAATTAAAAAAGAATGTGCTACACTGTGGTAAAACTCTTTTGAAACTACAGCGCCCTCTGGCGATGAGGCTAGGTACTTATTGAATGCACCTCGTATGTTATGCCGTACGTCGTAAACGCTCTTAAGGGTTAGTGAACTTGAACTTGGATGACAGACTTAGCCAGTATCTTATCAAGTTGTTCAAGTTTCGATCCTTTCGGTCCTCTGTTTCCTGATTTCTTGTCAGTTCACAACCTAGCGTGTGGTAACTCTAGCGAAGCTTACCTGATGTGACATGCTGCTGGGCATCGAAGACACGACGGTGACCGTCTGGTGGTGCTGCTGCGAGGGCTCGTGCTGTGCCATGCTCATCTGTTGCTGGACCACTTGCGTTTGTCCGTCTACTATCTGTGCGCAAATAGATGAGCATTATTTGATATTATTCACGCAGATACCTAAACATTTTTTATTCTTAGGCATTATACTACTACACGGCCACGAAAAACGGCTTAGGTACTTGTAATCAACATATTGATTTAAATTTTCCATTTTGAAGTCTACGTATACGGGCTAGAAAATTACCGTGGCAGGATGCGTACGTACATAATTATCAGCAGTCTGCGGCGTTTCATGCTACAAAGGCCCACTGAGGACCGACAGGAAATCAAATTAATATCAACGCTAAGCAAACTTTGACATTGTGACGTCGGCGTTGGAAGACATCGCTGCGTTGGAATTCGATTAACCATTTGAGACGAAATACGGACATGCCGGAAATTATATTACGGTATCAACTCTCAAATTAGGCCTGGCAGGTGACATAATGTGGTACCACATGTCCACTCACCACCAAACGTTGTACCATTCACGACACCCTGCCTTCTATTACCTTCTATACCGATATACCGATCTGTAATAGTGACAAGTGTAGCAGTGAACTTAAAATTAATTATAACCTATAGATATCAGGGTATTTCAATACATTGCGACTTTGCGAGGTAAACGGAATACGAGAACCGTTTAACACGCGTTTTTATTCGTTACATCTGTAACGTTAAAGTGTTCTACGAACGCGTTCTTTATTTCATCTGTTTGCGGGATTTCAGTCCTGTTTATAAAAGGTACCAGATTTACAACAATATTATGGTATTGTAAATCTGGTACATTTATTTAAAAAAATGTTGGTTATTTTACTTCTATTTTCTTTCTATAAAATGCATATTCTACACGTTTGTTAATATTTCGCGCCTTGAAGAAGAGATTGGAATTTACATAGTAAGTATGCCTACATCTACAGGACGATTTTTTTCCAGGCGGTAGAAAAAAAGAATCTACCTGTACATAAATCATCACATCATCCTTATCTGTGGAGTTTCTTGCCGGCTCTTCTCCTAAGGAAACGGCCAATGCACCAAAACCGTGCACCCAGCAGTACGTTTCATAAGTGCACGTGTAGGTTTATGTGAAATAAAATATTTTAAATTTGAGTTCGACTTAATATCAAACAGATTGATTAGGATAAGACAAAGAAACGCTTATTCAGACCTTAGGTAGATAAAAGCTGGAATACCACAAGGGAGTGTACTTGATCCGATCCTGTACCTACTATAGGTACACCTGCGATATTCCTGAGCTAGAAAATAATTTAATTGCAACCTTTGCTGACGACACAGCTATCATGGCTGTTAGAAATAGTCACGGGAACCTGTAGAAAAGGTTCAAGAGTCTATAAATCGTGTTTATGAGTGGACTGCAATATGGCGTATCAAACTTAATGAAAGCAAGTCTATCCAAATTGACTTCACAAATAAAAAGCCACAATACTTACTTACTTTTTGTCTTTCCCTTAATATTAGGTCCTTACATATGAAATTGGCGTTTTGTACGGGAGGAATATAAAATCTTTTTTTTTTTTTTGTAAAATATATTTAATTTATCAAAGTATGCACTGTTGTTATATGCACTTTTGCCATCTCATAGGTAGTTCATTGATCCCTTTACTAAAAAAACCCATGGGGGCGAGAATCAATGAACTCTTTGGACTGCCGCATCGGAGTTGAATTTTTTTCCTCGTAAGTTGTCCAAATTCCGGAAAAAATGGTAATATGTTGGAGCAAGGTCCGGGGAGTACGGTGGAAGTCGCAGACATTCCAATTGTAGCTTTTCTAACTTAGTGGTTGTTTATTGTGCAGTGTGTGGTCTTGCGTTGTCGTGAAGCAGCAGTGGCCTAGAGCGACTGAACAATCTCGGTTATTTACCAGCTAGTTTTTCCTTCATGGTTTGCAGTTGCTGACAATAGATATCTGCCGTAATCGTTTGGCCAGATTTTAGAAAGCTGTAGTGAACGACACCGGCGCTAGTCCACCAAACACTCACAAGTAACTTTTTCTGAGTAAATTTTCGTTTAGGGCAGGATTTGGCTGGTTCTCCAGGGTTCAGCCATTGCGACAAGCGCTTCCGATTATCGTACAGAATCCACTTTTCATCACAAGTAATGATTTAATTTAAAATCCCTTCATTATTGTGTCGGTTGAGCAAAGTAAAACAGCAGTCGACGCGTGTTTGCAAGTTCGATTCACTCAATTCATGAGGTACCCATCGTTCAAGTTTTTTTACTTCCCGATTTGCTTCAAGTGGATTAATACAGTTTTATCACTTACCCCGAAGCCTGCAGCTATCTCTGAAGTGCTTTGTGATGGATCCGCTTCCACAATAGCCCTTAATTCTTCATTTTCCACTTTGGTCTCCGGCCGTCCACGGGGTTGGTTCTGAAGGTCGAAATTTCCAGAACGAAAACGTTGAAACCAAAAACGTACCGTGCTTTCTTTTGCGACACCAACGCCGTACAAATCATTAATCCTTCGAGCTTATTCTGCAGCATTGGTGCCACGGTAGAACTCGTACTCGTAAATATACCGATATTTCATGTTTTCCATTGTGCGGTAATAAGCGAATGACTGTTTTCAAAACTCAAATGTACCAGCTAAATGAATTTATAAATTTGAATTTGGATTTCTTAACCAAAGAGGAGATATTTCAGATCAAAGTGGTCAGTACGACAAAACGCTAATTTCATATGTAATGATCTAATATAAAGTAAATAAGAAAGATGTTATTGGACTATTTCTTCATGTTACAGTTACTTGGATATTTAAGTTATATTTAAATTACTTACCAGCGAATAAGCTAGACAGTAATGTCAGTAAAGTATTACTTGTTAAAGGTAGTAGGTATATCTTAAAGTTATTATTTTTTTGTGATACTTTGTAAGGATAAAAACCGGTCAAGTGCAAGTCAGACTCGCGCACCGAGGGCTCCGTATAAATTTGTAGGTATGTAAATAGTTTTAAAATTATTATTATTATTTTGTAATTTAACTAAAAAATTACGGTTTTTGTATTGTTTCCATTACTTTTGCTACATGACATTGCTGCTTGCCAAATTTCATGATTCTAGGTCAACGGGAAATATGTACCCTATAGGTTTTGATTTCGGAACATAAACTTGATTGAATCTATTGATTGCGTTGACTTAGAAGTTTGATTTTTTTACTGCTTCAAGGGATTGCAGCCCTGAGTATTTGATACTAATTTCAACTTGATAACTCCACGCGTTCCTGACAAAAAGGGTCTTAACTGACGGACAGACAGACGGACATAACGAAGTGATCTTATAAGGGTTCCGTTCCGTACGAACCCTAAAAATATATAGGCCTAAATTCATTTTTTTCAAGTTTAAAATTTAAAGTATAAGCGCCAGAATAAGCGTTTTTCGCAATAATGCACATTAATAATTCATTCTCTGTTATCATACTTCATAAATTCAGGATTTTGAAAATAAAGATTATTATTATAAATTCAGGATATTTATAATAAAATAAAATATCAAACTAGCCAAAAATTATATCATATATAATTTTTTCATGGATCTAATGATGTAAATATGTTTATTTACAGCATTATAATCATTAAAACCTTCTATACAACTCTCTAAGTTCTAATGGCCTTATTGAATGACTACATGAAATCATGACATCTGAGGCCAATTCTAACAGAATTATGGATTATTCCAATGATTACAATTCTGTAAGTACACGTTTCTAAAGGTCGCGAATCATATTTTGGGTTTAGTCGACTACCATGACTGCAATTAGAGTTCTATTGGAAAATAAAATACCTTTATGTAGTAGTTTAATTCTTATTATTATACACTAATCTATATTTATTAAATCTTTACACGTTTACACCACAAAAGCAAAACGTTAAAATAATTTATCGGGTTTTTACAAACTTTCCTAAATACGCATGTTAATTTTTCTATGGACAGAACTTGCTCCATTGCATCCTTTCTACTAGAGAGCATTCAGTCGACCCTATCACGCGATTTAAACAATAGTTTATCGGCCCTTTGGTCTGCTCTTCACCAAAACTGGCGGTACAGATCTGCATCACACTGACCTCATCCACGACGTCCACGTGGTAACGCAGGAATGTGAAGATTTCTTTCGTAAAGCTTGTTGTTTTAGAAATCATTGTATTTTTTTACGGCAGAGGCTACAGCCGCGCTTGGCGCGAAAATTAAAATTTGTGCGGCGCAGTGAGGCACGTCCGATTTCGAGCGCACTTAGCACTGCACTACCGGTACCGAGTGGCCCTAAAATGTTACTGCGTCAGGTATACTTCCCATGCAGCTTTACAGAGTTCGTTTTTTTTTTATTGATTACTAATTACTAATACAGGATGATTCTTTTATACGGGACTTACGAAAACGGAAAATGCGAGTTATAGTAAATTAGATTCTTCTGAATTAATTTTGGGAAATGCAAAAAAGGGACATTTTATTGCATGATTTTAAAAAACGGATCATAACATAACCCTGTCAAAGGGAAAAAAAAGAAGTTTTCTCCATTTTTAGTTTTCTCCAAAATTGAGGTCATTTTTCTTTTAGGTTAGTACTCTATTTTAACCCTGAAATCCCATATCAAAAATCTTTAAATAAATAGAGTAAAAGTCCAAACTCTTTAGAATTACTACTAAGCTGCCACTGGTAGAGTTCGTTTTCCAGTAAAATTAATATCGGCATTTATTATTAAAAGTAAAATGGGTGAAAATTGGCTTGCAATAGTTGCAATATTCCATTACGACCATTCAATTAAATCGTGCCAAATGGGTGCACAATTATTACACCAGCTACAGCATATCATTATTAATTCCGCGAATTCATAACACTGTATGGTCCTTCGAAATTTAAGAACACAGTTTACAGATTGGTTTGAATATTAATAAGAGATGATACAAACATTTTCCATGGCCAGCTATGTAGCCCTTTTACGCGTCTAAACAATCCCATTTTTTGGCTCGGACTACAAAAGCACACAACATCAACAAATTGATACAGAAAAAATACCCTAAAATCGCTCCTTTGCTGTGCTTGGGTATCTGGCTGCGAGAAAAAAAACGGTTTTGTGTTTGTTTTAAACTGATATTTCAAGTAATTACACTATATCGGTCGTGAACCTAAAAAATCGATCAATAATTAAATAATTGAATTATTTTTTGTGACTTGTTTAAATATCGATGCCCATCACGTATGCGAAGTTTCTCTAGCTAATTTAATTTGACCCTGTAGAGTATAAATACAGATAATACTTAAAATTCCGGGTAGTTTTCAAACATTTTCATGTTTTGATTACATAAAACCGCACAAGCAAGATTGCTGAAAGTGCTGAAACTGCCCTCCGCCTTCCCATTTTATAGCCGATAGACTTCGGTTCAAAAGGACGAGTCTTTTCCGAAACTTTATTATATACTAGCTGCGCCCCGCGGTTTCACCCGCATAAGTTTCGATCCCGTAGGAATATCGGGATAAAAGGTATCCATGTGTCAATCCGGGTTATAAATTATCTGTGTACCAAATTTCATCCAAATAGAGTAGTTTTTGCGTGAAAGAGTAACAAACATCCATCCTCACAAACTTTCGCATTTATAATATTATTATTAGTAGGATTATAGTAGGAAGTAGGATAGTAGGATTAGTAGGAAGTAGGAAGTAGGATTAGTAGGATGTATACTAGCTGACCAGGCCACGCGTTGTTGTAGCTAACGTTTTTTTCACATTTTTTTTTTATCCTATCTTTCAAGTTGGATCAAACTGCACACGGTGTACAAATTTGATTAAAATCGGTTAAGTAGTTTAGGAGTCCATCGCGGACAAACATCGTGCCACGTAATTTATATATATTAAGATAAGATTAAGATAAGATGAAGTGTTCTAAATCGAGCCAGTAAGGCTGTTATTTAGGGATTATAGTTTCTAGTTTAAAAAAAAGAGTTCTAATATTGGGTAGGCTGGGTAGGCATACAGAGTATACAAACACAATATTTGAACTCGATTCCATCGTTTATAAAAGCGAGATTGGCTTATGTTTTTAAAGAAAACGGCACAATATTTATTTTGCACGATTTTGGTTTAATACACATTTTCGAAGCACAAGGGTGCCAGAAGTCCCAAAACTTGTGCGGACTGGCGCAAATTTTTCAAAAAAGGGAAAGTAGCTCCATAAAAAAACGGTTTGTCTTTTGAACTAGGTACTTGTCTTCATTAGTGCTACGCATCAATACGTAGTATTTTTTCCCGAACAATCCAGAACATTGAATATATGTTGTACATTGTGATCGACGTTGCACGTATTGCATTGGCTGGTTGCTACGAAACAGTTCCAAAGGATAGTCGTCGCACAGACCAATCAGTTTTGGTAAATTAGTTTCGAAGTTGGATCGCACTTACACCCGAAAGTTATCCGTTACTTTGGTCTAAGGGCTGATTTTTCAAAACAACAGTTTTTTTTTCTAACGTCAATTTTATTCCACGTATTAAAATTATCTGTCGATTGAAAAATCAACCTTAAAAGAACGAAATCGCGGGAAATGCAAGTTAAATTCAAGATAAGTGGGGTATCGTTGTCGCTTTAATTTTACAGAGGTCACAATTGAGCCGGCACGTCGCGTCGCGCGTCGTTAGCTCGCGAAGCTATGAACGACAAGGGACCTCGATGACGACAGACGACAGACCACAATTTTATCAATGCACCACAGTAATGTAACACATCACGAGTATACAGGGTGTTTTTTTCTACTCAATGTCGGTAGTTCTAAACTACGAAACTTAAAGAAAAACGCTAAACGGAACCATGAGCTCAATATTAAAGAAAATTAATTGCAGTGGCTACATCCATTTATTTATTTATTAAAGAAAATTCTAATCTCTATCTATCTAACTAGCCTGTACTGTCCCACTGCAGAGCAAAGGCCTCGCCTTTTCCTTTTCCACACAATTCTGTCTTTTGCCAGTCCCTGCGGTAGGAGTCAAGCTCGTCCCGCCATCTTCGTCTTGGCCTGCCGCGATGGCGTCGTGCGTTTAGTGGGACCCAATCGGTGGTTCTCTTAGCCCAATTGTCATCTGACATGCGGCAAACATGTCCGGCCCAGTCCCACTTAAGTTTAGCGGCTTTCTGGATAACGTCTGTTATCTTGGTTTTGGCGCGCAGTACTGTATTCCTTATACGGTCAGAAATTAGAACCCCCAGGATACTGCGCTCCATGGCTCGCTGGCAAACCTCGAGTCTGGACCTTTGCTGAAGTGTCAAAGACCAGGTTTGAGCACCATATGTGAAAATGGGGAGAATACACATGTCCATAATTCTCCTTTTGAGAAATAGCGGTATATCTCCTTTTAGAAGATCCTTCATTGACCAATAGCTCCTCCAGGCGCTCTCGGTGCGTCGAGCAACTTCTTTGTCTTGTCGCGCCTAGGAGACTATTTGACCTAGATATATATATAGTCTTGGACATATGCAGTCTCCTCACCCCCAATATATAGCCTCCTTTTGATGCTGTTAGTCATGAGTTTGGTCTTTGACATGTTCATCCTAAGCCCAATCTCGAGGCTTGCCTTGTTCTAAAGACTTGTTATAAAGGCTTTTTGTAAAGAAAATTAAACTTAGATTTTTTTTTTTTTTTTAAATGGGTTAGCTATTTTTAAAGGAAAGGAAAGCTTTCTGATGATCTACCCACAATTGGCACATATTATGAGGCAGTCATCTTAGCAAGTTGAAATGTCTCATTCGATATTCTCCGATATACTTAAAGTTTCATGATATAAAATGAACGTGAGCGCGTTTATTTCAATTATATGAATCTATAAAACTCATCATTCATATATCTTCTATCTGATTATGAGTTTTACACAAAATAATTATTGTACTAAATCATCAAATATCATCCACAGCTTAAAACTATCCACTGGGTATAAGTCACCTTGTATTTCGCCAACAGACTCCTAGGCTTCTAGACTTTCATTTTCGTATTATTAGAACGGAACAAGTTTTGCGCCTCTTAAAAGAGGGCTATTATTGATTGGAATGGCTCGGTTGAACCTATTTTTAATTTTTCTGTAGCACTGGATTAAGAGCGTTTACGACGACGTACGGCATTTCATGAAAACTTTCAAGCCCTTGTTTTTCGAAATAAATGAACCGATTTTAATGACATACGCATAAGCAGGATACAAAGGTCTAAAAAGTTAGTTAAGAACATTTTCGAAAAATAGTGTTAAAGCCAAATTAGACTGATTTTGAGATTTCCAGCGTTCTTTTTTTAATTAAAACATTTCGAAACTATTTTAAAGGGGCGCAAAACTTGTTTGTAAATCAAGTAGAGGCTTACTTGTTGCTGCTTGATCTCTCCGCTCATCGTCTTCTGGTTCTTGTCAAAGAGCAGGTTGACGTTACTCTGTGGTGACGCCAGAAAGCTCAGGTTGATCTCGCCAATGCCCGGTACGTTGAACTGCACCGGCTATATACCAAAAAAAACACACTCAAAGCGATGCAGAGCCGGTAATCCTCTGCGTCCAGTCCCTGAACTCCCTGAATATAGTTTTAACTAACCTCGCAGTAGCTGAATAGCTATCAGCCAGTAGAGTCCACTGCTTAACATGCACCTAAGTAATGTTACAATATGAAATAAGTGGCTGCCAAACGGATTCGTGATCCTACGTTGCTCCACGGAGACTCGGGTGCTACCGACGACCCGAAATCATTTTCCAATCGGTCCAATATTTCATTATAACGCTAATCACCCTTTAGGAAGCCCACATGTATAGAGAGGAGGTATTTATATAAGCAATAAAGTATTTTTAAACGACTTCAAATAAAAAGGAGGAGGTTCTCAATTAGGATGTTTTTTTTTTGTTATTACTCCATCATACATGTATGTATTTTTGGAACGAAGTTTTTTAACGCGGCTTGCGGTAGGAGTAAACTGGTAGAAATCGTCACGTAACAAAAAAGTGTTATGCCCCCTTCATGCGACTTTCTCACTCTCTCTGTCTCTTTCTATTATAACGAGTGTGTCTCTTTCTAGTATAACTTCGTTCCTGACGGGGGTCTCCCGACCGCACAAGTGTTTATTACTATTTTATCTATAGAAATTAGTATAGGTATCTATACTTTATTTAATTGTAGTAAATTATATTATTAAAATGATTTTATGCATAAGCTGTTTTATGTTTTGGATTCAAACAAAATTCCGAATGAACATCGATATCGATTTTTAAAAAAAAACGATTGTACGGGATTCTCGGGCGGCCAGCTTTTGTATTTTTTTTTTTTGTATTAGCTTCAGCGTCCCCCATCAAAAGTGACAGACTTTTCGTTCAGATTATTTCGCTTAAGCTTTCTCCAGTGTTATATTCTTTAAGATTGTTTCCTATTCTTCTGACTTTAAAATAGAAACACAGACCCCAAGCAGACAACCAAGACAGTGCTTTCTTTAAGAAATTACGATGTACCTGAATAATGGCATGGATTGTCATTCACCGTACCAGGCTTGCGTGTAATTATGACTGACTGAGATAAATTCTAACATCAAGCACATACGTAACATTTTTTTGAGTACGAAATTGTGGATGAGATTAGCACGGGTCATGACGGGTCCGATGAAAGTGGCGAAAGCAAGGGGTCGTCTACAGCAGTGGGTTAGATTCGGGCTGTGAATGATGATGATAATACATTACTAAGCGGATTTTAAACGATAGAACGAAACATACAGTGCTCGCGGGTGTGTTCGAGGACGAACTAAGTACTGACAAGCGTTTCGCACCTGGCATTCCGCTGCAACTTGATCGCACAAAAGAACGGAAGCACGCAACGCAATGCTTGACCTAAGATTTCGTTCACTAAATCATATTGTGCTGCACGTAAGAAGATGATGATTGACATTGTCAGATAAAGATACAATAACATGATTATAATACCTCAAAAAGATAGGCAATGATTATACATCTAAGTATACAGTGTTAAAAAAAAATCCCGACAAACTTTAAGAGGTGCTTTAGACCATCGCACTGAATAACTTTCACTATGGGACCAACTCAAAAAACACGAAAAATAAATCGGCTATTTCATACATTTTGGTCAAGTAGGTATTGAACTTTTATATTAAACAGCAGATTTTTTTTTCGTGATTTCAGAGTTAGTCCCATAGTGAAAGTTGTTCAGTCTCTTAAGTTTGTCGGGTTAATTTTTTAACACCTTATGTAAATATCGTACATTTACTTAGATACAGTTGATACGGTATTAACATTAACCATTTTTCCAACACAATAAAGAACTATCTAGTTTTTTTTATCGTTTGATGACTGCCGTTTCCAGCTTTTCCCACCGAGTCGTGACGTGGAAATAATAATTTAAAACGGATTATAAAATTTTCGCGGACGCCATTTTACCGTGCCCTGATACAACGTGAACAGCTCCATTTAAATACAAAACAACTATCTGTCGTCACGACAATGTGAGTACAACCCGCAAGAGTTAACGTGAGACCCGAGAGGGCCCCGTGCTGTTACCGCTCTCGCCATGGACGCCTCAGTACTGCGCGCTTACGTCATCCGACCGAACTCTCAAGTTAACTCTTGTGTGTGTGTGTGTGTGTGTGTGTGTGTGTGTTGTATTATCGTAACAACAAAGACATGAGCATGTGATGATGAGCAGTTGATGAAATGATGACAAATCTCTATCAAATCAACAATCTTACATCAACAAATACCTGCAAATACTTCTGTTGTTGTTGCTCCCCCTGTTGTGTGACTTGAATCAACTCTGTCTTTTGTTGCTGCTGTTGGTGTTGTTGTTGCTGTTGCTGTTGCTGCTGCTGCTGCTGCTGCTGGTGTTGATGCTGTTGTTGTTGTTGAAATTGCTTCTGCAGCTGTAAGCAAAACAGTTGTTTTTATCATAGTGCTCTGTATTATTTTTAGTACTTATGCTATACTTATGTCAGTATTCTCAGAAAATCACTAATTAGGTTAACTAGTTTTATGCTCATAAAACAATGCTTCTTTGCAGTGTTTTATAAACTAGCTGCAATCTAAACAAATAATGTTTCAGTAGTACAAGCTGAATCCATTTCTTAGAAAACCTTGGTATGTAATTGACTCACTTATGACATGTCATGTTTTCCAATCAATTAGATATTTTAAGATGTTTTAACATAATAAATCTTTTCTCGATAATGTTAGTCCATTATCAGTAAATGGGTGTATGCCAAGGTATTTAATGCATATTGGGAAATTACTGTATGGATTAGTATTAAAAATTCATTCGAGGTTGAAACTATTTATCACATGAACAAATACACCTTGTTGTTTTACGATGTGCAAGTGAAATTCCACCCTATGGCAGTAAAGCCAATTCAAAGTCGACTATACATCCTCTATCATCATTAAACTTACCAACTCCTGCTGATCCTGATGATTTTTAATATGCTGTTGTATAACCTGCTGTTGTTGTCGCTGCAACGCCTGCTGTAAAGCTTGCTGTTGCTGCAACTGTTGCAGCTGCTGCTGTTGCAACTGTTGCAATTGCTGTTGTTGCTGCTGCTGGATTATTTGTTGTTGGATCTGGTAGAATTAATTGAAGTCATTAGTAGGTATACTATTTTCCTCGATATTCTTAACTCGAGAATGTAGTACTAAACTGCAAAACATGTTTAATAACATCATCTGCATAGCCTTTTCCCAACTGTGTTGGGGTCGGCTTCCAGTCTAACCGAATGTAGCTGAATACCAGCATTTACAAGGGCGGATCCAGGGAGGTGGGCAAGGGGGCCCGGGAAGGTAGAAATCGTCACTTAACGTAAAAGCGTTATGTCCCCTCCATGCAACTACTAACCATAGTTTTCATGGTTTTCGAGGGTGGTAAAGCCGATAATGAGGTCGAAATGATATTTTCTTCTAATTTTCATGGTTTTTGAAGGTGAAATCCAAAATGGCGACAACTTCATGAGAGTTTCTATAAACTTATTTAAACTTGTTAAATATCAGATTTGCAATATAACCTTACCTGTAATTTATCATCTTCTTCTTTCTGATTCCTATATCTATATTCCTCTTGCTGATTATGATTATCGGGTTCAGACTTAGGTGGCTTCAACTCAAGCAATCTTCTATTAGTGCTATTCTGTTTGTCTAAAGCTAAAAGTGTGTTTGCAGCTTCGTATTTGTCCTCAAAAGTGATACCAGCTTTCTCAGCAAGAGTCTCTAAGTACTGAAGAGGTCTTTTAGCCGGTTTGATCTGGTTCTTTTTCTCTGCCTGACTGCCACCAGGTGACTGCTTCAGAGCAGTCTTGGTTATTGTAATACTGTTCTTGTTGCAGTCATCTTTTTTTTCATTTTTAGGTTCTAATGTGAAGTAATTTTTATGATAAGTGTTGTCTTTGTCTTTTTCTCCGTTAAGAGTACCGTTTTCTATTAAAGTTATTGTTGTTGAATTTGCAACTTTTATTGATTTATCTTTAGAGTCTTCTTTAGCTTGCACAGACTGGCCCAATGTGTGTGAAGGGGACAACAACTGCTGTGCTGGGACATGCTGTGTCACTGGTACATTGGTATTGGGCACCTCCGCAGAATGTAGGGACTTGTCAACCGGTTTAACAAGCTGCTGCTGGTAATTTGGGATCTCTGGTTCTTTCTCCTGATCCTTTTTCTTTTGTAAATTGTCTAGGATTTCAGACCTACAAATTAAAAAAACATCTTAAATATGCAGTTGCTATTTTATGGTGTGTTGTTAGTACAACATGGATAATAACATTAATCCAAACTTATGGTAGATTGTTACACACACAAATCCCAGTTAATATCAAAAGGGAAACACATGGAACATGACGCAAGTCAACTAAAAAACATACATACATAAACTCACGCATTCTTCCCATGGAGGTAGGCAGAAACTAAAATAATTACTTTACCCTTTTATAACTTTACGTAAATGATCTTAGCTTGGCACCCCTAAGTTATTGCAAATACGCTACCTGAACAGTTGTGCCATTTAATTTATAACAATTAATGCTTGTTTAATAATGCACTCAATACAATAACTAAGTAATATAATATAACTAAGTTGTATTGAGTTTTCTTAAACGTAATAATGTAGGAAAGTAAATTATTATAAATGATGTGAATGAGTGCAACGTTCGAACCGTCGTTTGTATAACACCGATATTTACAGAGGATAAATAGATGTTTAGATAAATATTGCTATTAAAGCATCAGGAGAAGAAAATTACACTACAAAATGAAGAAAGAGAATGTCATTAATTAAATTACACATAAACTTAGAACAACAAAGTCAAAACATACAACCCAAAATGACGTTTATGAACATCAACATCATGACGGATTTGACGGATAGAGTGAAGCTATTCTATTCTATTTTTCTTTATGGCAATGGTGCCGATGTCGACAATTCTGCCAATGTCAGATGTGATATGATAGAAAGCTATGGAGAGTGAAGCTGTTCAACTTTTTGTTTGACATTGACGGTTCAATTTAGTTGCCAGTGTAATAAAAATGTTTTCCACTTATCGGTAAAATAGATAATAGAATATTATTATTATTTGACAAAACATAAGTTATCATTATGTTTACCGTGTTGTGTTTATACGCTCAACTCCTCTCAAGTTTACTTTAACAGTTTTGTTTTTTTTTTTTTGCTTAGTTTCTACGAAACTCATCCACGAAAGTAGCGATGTTGACAACTGCTATGAAATGGTATATACCGAAATTCACGACTTGTGAATAAAATAAAAATGATGATTGTTATATCTAACAGGTCAAGTAATAGGTTTTCACTAAAACTATGGAACTTTTCCAACACTTGGCGCAACAGTGGCGCCCCCATTCACATCACAGATCAACGCGGCTGACCATAGAAACAAGGAAATCACAGAAATCCAAATGCATGGAATTATTATGTATGTACAGAGGCCAGCACATCAAGCTACCCCAATCTGTCAAATTTCTTTGATAGATTTTCAACTTTACCACAAAGGTTCATATTCAATTGGGAAAATTTGACAGATTGGGGTAGGTTGATGTGCTGGCCTCTGTACTATCAAAATGTTATTCAAGGCGGAACCTGATTCACGTAACGATTTTATTGTGTCACATCAGTGGTCTATATTCCATTAAACTTATAAGTAATAAGATTTTGTTTAATCACATTCACTCAGACCAAATAAAAAGCACCTTCACTTTTGGTTTCATTTTTTATACTTACATAAGGCTATGCCCGGAAATTTGAGCGGGTGAACTTTAATGCGCAGAAGCGCAGAAGTTAAAAAATACTATAGAATAATAAAAAATAATATAAAAATAATACTAGATTATGAGCATCATCAAGGCAAAACGCTAATTTGCTTACCCACCATTGCATTACGCGAATACATAATCACACGGTTTAACAGGTCTAAGAAAATATCAGGGTAAGGTGTAATGGGTTTATTATTATACGTTGAAAAGTATTTTTCAACACACTTGCTCGTAAAGTGGCTCTTAGTGAACCGCGTTTAGGTCAATAATGCAGTGTATTAAAAACGCGTGCTTTTTACTTTATGTTTTTGCACTAGTACGATAATGCCACAGATAGATATTTACTGGACGGAGAAGTGCTATTTTTTTAAATCTCTTAAAGAGACTTCATGCCAAAAGGAATCCGCGGGAACACTGACCTCTATTAAACATGTATATATATTTTTATAATATTCAGAATTTATTGTCCTTGGTCCCAAAATGAACTATAATTTATTTACCTTAAAGGGGAAGCGCAAAGTAGCCCGCGAAATTCAAATTTTCTTACGTTTTTTGCAATTTGCTGGCCAGTACTAAGTTTTACGTTGATTAAAAAAATATGATTCGCGGCCGTAACAAATATGGCGTTTTCACCTTAAGGCGCAGATATACGACTTCTAATGATTTTAAATTCAACATCACGTCTAATCGACCGGACTGATTTCTTTGAAAAAAATAAATGTTATACTAGACCATTTGCTTCGTAATTTGATATGTGAATATTTGCAATTATTTTTTTTAACATAGTGTAATTAATTTGTAAAGTAATGTCTACCGCGGACATAAAAACGATAATCACGCAAACACTATCGGGTGTATTTTCATAAAACTTTCACAATATAAAAGACAATTTAATTCCCCGAATTTTAGTATACGGTTTTTATTTGTTTGGTGTTTGATAAATCAACAATAGATGATTGTTTCATATTTTGCAATAAATTACCAGCGTTGTGTCATCGCGCTTCTCTTTCTTTTCTATGCAGTCCGATAGTGACCGCGTTTTAGGTCATGTAGTCGCCTTAAGGTGAATGGGCTGTTGTAGCCCGCGAAATTTAATTTTCCTTACATTTTTTGAAATTTTCAGGTCAGTGTCAGATTGTATCTTGATTAAAATATGATTCGCGACTCAGGTATGTCCGTATGTATTTACAGAATTATAATCACTAGAATCATTAATACATCTTTCTAAGTTAGATTTCTTCCAAGAACAAATATCTTACGGAAAAGTTCTTATTGCAAAAAAAAACGTAAGAAAGATTGATTTTCGCGGTCTACCATTGCGCATCCATTCACCTGAACTTGTCCGTGGTCCCTCCCGGAACCAAACGGAAAAGACCCTGACTGGCGTTCTATTATTGCCACTGACCTTACTTGTATAATATGATTATTGCCATTTGCGAATTCTCACTGAACGAATGTATATTTCTCTATGCCAATAGTACTTTCTAATTCAATACTAACTAAACTACAATTTGACATACGAAAACACTACGATCAGTCTATGGTCTAATGATGACTAGGCAGCATGGTCCCTGACCCTAGCCTGTTCCACAAGGAACAAAAAAAAAAAAAAAGTCTATGGTCTAAAGTTCTAACATTATCTATTTAAAAGTCTGTTTTTTTCCTCGCAACTGTACACAGAGTACTTTGATTGCAACTGTGTTGAAAAAACGTCGTATGAAACGCGTGTGCATTGATCATTATACTCGAGGCGGTCCGCGGTATTATTCGCGCGAGCGCATCATAATGTACTAGTTATTACTTCTAACAACGCTGGTAATTTATTGCAAAATAAGAAGCAATTATTTATTTAAGTACAAAAAATCTAATGATTGGACTAACAAATTAAAACACTAGTGCTTGTAGACTAATCCGCGAGTGATTGTATGGTTTTTTTGTGAAAAGAAAGTTTTTAAAGGTATTTACATGTTTTTTTTTTCTATAGTATCAAATTAGTTGTATTATGTTTTTCAACACGCTATCTAACTAGCATATTCCTGAAGAATATCATATATTTTTCTGATTTTGTTTACTGTAGTCAATCATATACTTTTAGGCATTATAAAACTTGCGTTTTTTGCGTTTAGGTCCTAATCCCCTAATAATAAAATCGTTCATGAGATTGTGGTTTCGATTCCCAGGTCATGCAGTGTTATTGGGATATAGCGTTAGTCTCGCAAAAACTCGAAAATGGCTCGACTGATTGTATTGATACTTTGGTAAGTTGTTGTGCGAACCGGAGAAGACTCCTAACAAACAAAAAAAGCAATAGGCATTAGCTATTTATTATATTATATGAAATACTGATACATAATATTACTTGAATAATAAATAGTATCAGCTTCGTTTAAGCAGTGTTTATATAGCCAGTTTTACAGCTCTTGATTTTTTTAAATTGCCGCCTTTTTCTTGGACAGTTTTTGTTGGTCAGAGTCTAGGTATCTAACTACCTTATAACAATACTTTGGGGTTCCGTAGGCTCGAAACCAAATAGCAAAAACCTCTGAGCTGATTTTTGTTGTCCCATAGTGAAAGTTGTTCATATTCATGGGTAGAAAGAACACCCTGTAAAAATTTCGAGACGGCAAAAAATAACATCCGGTATTATGACAAACCATTGCCAGTAAAGATGCTTTTAAAACACTGTTTTGTACAATACAATATCGAGCCTTAATTACAAAAATCCTAGAAGTAGTCGGCCTTCACCGGCGCGGTGTGCTAGCGATGGTGGGTCCCGCGTAAGCTTCACCACATCCGCTGCCCTGAATTTTGCCAAGTGTCATGTCAAATAAATATTGAATAGGCCAAGATCTCTTCCTAATCGCTCACTCACTGCTGGAGAACCGTGCCTTTTCAACTTTTCAAGGGTTTCTCTGGGAACACTGGAAAAGGGAAAACTTTGGACTGACTACACCAAAAGGACGCACGTTGGGGCACACTAGTCGCTTAGATTAACATCTTCAGACAACTGATGTAAGTACTTCAAGTGCTTTGTGTACACTGAAGCTATTGTAGACTCTTTCACTGCCATCCAGAGAAAGAGGATAGCGTCATTATATCCAAAGTTACAAGTATAAGAATACCTTAGCAGTCTGGCACTTACAACGACATTGACGTACAGCCATGGACTTCTAATATAGTAATATAAGTCCATGCATTCAGCAATTGGGTACTACAGATTACCGATTATAATATTTATTAGTGTTATGTTAGGTACTTGTTTATCAAAACTTTTTTAATCCTTCTAATATTATAGACGCGAAAGTTTGTGAGGATGGATGGATGGGAGTTTGTTACTCTTTCACGCAAAAACTAATGAACGGATTTGGATGAAATTTGGAACACAGATAGTTTATAACCACAATTAACACATAAGATTTTTATCCCGATATTACCACGGGATGGAGACTTATTCGGGTGAAACCGCGGGGCACTGCTAGTGTAGTCATAAATCTAAATTGGATCTCTTGTTGTATTATTTTCTTTTTTGTATTATTCTAAGTTACTATTATAATATGTATGGATCCTCTGTGTCTGAAATAAAAAATGTATTAATATAAACCCGGGTTTCAGACACAAGAAACTACTTTTTCAAAGCTACGACTCCATCAGCAAGCTAATATTCCAGTATCTTTTCCTGGCTCAGCACATACTAGAACGGTTTACACAATACCAGGAAACACCATTGCATTGCCCGGGTAAAAAGTAAGGGCTAAGCCAGTCCTTTTCGCCCAGATTCAGCAATCCCCGTAATTCTGTCCTTTTCTGTCACTCAGAAACAGCCTTCACAAGAGCGAGAAAAAATCGGCCTTGGAATCTGCCCGTTTAATGTAGATTAGGAAGAGCACGGACTATTGCAAGCACTTTAGACCTTTGTGGTCGGATTTGTAAATTGCATTGCGGATGTTTTTTTCACTGGGACACTAGGGCATCACTAACAAATGACGAGGGGAAATATCGTGAGAAAACCTGGAGACATTTGCCCTGCAAGTGCACATCCACAAAACAAAAACTGAGACACACATATAGCGACGGCAGAATGGACCGTAACGACACTAGGTGGTAGAGATGTCGAAATAGTAGATGAAATAAAAGGAGTATAGATTCATCGGAGAACAAAGAATAGTTTCACCTAATAACCGGCTTCTAAAGCTTGTAGCTACTTCACTGTTCACACTAATTTGTACGCAAACAGACGGGTTGAGTGGGAAGCTCACTTCGTGGACTAGGGCCTAGGTAATAAATAATAATAATAAATTGTTTATTACCACAAAGTTCAAGCACATTGCATTGTTTATAGATTAAAGATAGATAAATACAATAGGTTCAACCGTGTCCCCTAAACTAAGCTAGGCCTGTATCTTAGGGGGCGTATAGGTGGTGGCTACCTACACGAGGAATACTTCCTCAGAAATAAATCCAAGGTACATTTGTTTATCACTGTCAACACAGACACATGCCATGCATAATACACGCAATAAACAAGGATCATTGACATCTTTTAAATGAAATTCAATCATATCGAATGAAGCATCTTGACTTGATGATATCCTTATCAAGATGCAAGAGTTAAGTGAGGAAATTGGGTTATTGTGAACTGTGGGCGATACACTGTCACTCCTAATTCATAATTTGCGCTGGTCAACTGTTGAATATCAATGAATTTCATTCCGTGCATTCACCTCGGGAGTGACCTAACAAGTAGTAATATTACGTGCTATTACTGTAATTATCATCGTCAATGTATATTAACTGCTAGTAATTATTCCCGGATGATGAATCAGATAAGATATGTCATTATACTACCCACATCCAATAAGTCAGGTTCAAAGATTACTTTCTGTTTTGATTTGATTGAGTATGAGATTTGCTACGGTAAAGATCCAAAACGTGTCTTCTGCTAAATGAATAATAGTGTTCTTCGATAAAACATGAAAACTAGATTCTTGATGGTATTTTGTCTGTCGCTATTTTGGTCTCTTCGCTTCGCTATAGCCTGGCTGGATCAAGTAGGGGAAGCCAGTGTAGCGTAGAAAAAGATACCAACTTGGTGATTTCTAACTGTGTATTGTCCCATAACAGTGGAGAAATAAGCATTAACAATAACAGTAAGTAACTTCTTCAGAGAGTGAACAAGTTACTGCAAATAATTTCCCAGTGAATAAAATGTCAAAGATTGGTTGACGAAGGCTATAAGTCAGATACTATTTCAAGAAACCCTCAAAACTTAATTCACAATCTGTCAAATTTCATTGATAGATTTTCAACTTTATCGCTAAAGCATAAGGTTCAAAGTTGATTGGGAAAATTTGACAGTTTCGGGTAGGTTGATGTGCTGGCGTCTGTACTTGTAGCCAACAACTAATTTAATGTTTCATGTAACTGTCTTGATTGTCGATATAACAACTCCATTTAGTACTTAAAGGGTTATGTTGAAAAAAACTTGGTTTTTCTATTTCGTGTAAAAGGAATACACGATTCAATGAATTTTTCTAGATACAAACAAAGTTTTATCTATTTTTTTTACTTTTTTCGACATCACGGCGTAACGCTTAAGAGTTATTCAATGGAATTTAATTTAAAACACAGAAATTATCATATCAAAATTTACTCAAAGTAGTTTTAAATTTAATTTATTTATTTTGTTAAAAAAAGGAGTAAATTCGTTTTGGCACATACGTCGCTTTATTCCGAGCGCACGTACATTATAGCCATCTCTCTTCTTTTGCGTTTCAAAAGTAATTGCATCACTTTCGCTCGCTTAGTAGGTTTTCGACGATTTTAGATTTTCGAGGTAGGGCCTTAAAAGGGACAACATGCATGCTATCTTAGAGCTCGAAAGAGAACGAGTTGATTGAATTCAAATGGCATGAATTCGCGGCTGATTTGTGAGAGCTCTTCAGACTGGCCAGTCGCACATCTGTCTCGGACTATCGCCACTCTCGCCTCTCAGCCACAAGTTACGGATGCCATGAACTTTGATTTCATCGGTCGCGCGTAATTTTATTTCACGTAACTGGTTAGCAATAATCGCGGAATAGGTGTGCCGTGAGAAACTCACAAGGAATTTGCCTAGCAGCTCCACCATGACTTATTAGATAAATTTTGCTGTCGATATTTCACAATGATAATATCGAGCCTAAATTGAGAAGAATAAAAATTTTCGTCGGCTTGAATCAACTGAACCTTTGATGTTAATTTATGTTTTGTCGAGAATTGTGGATGCCAGTTCTAAAAATGTAGCTAGAAACTTAAAAAAATGGGTTTTGAAGAAAGAAATTCTAGTAAGGGCAACAGAACTATTCTACGATCCTAACTGCCTCCCGATTAAAGTATTGTTTGTATATGACTTTAATGCACTCAGACACACACCGCCACCGTTCACTATACAGCGAACAACAACTTGTGGGAAATGGGTAAGTAGTTATAGTATACAATTTTTATACAGAACTTCAACGGCATTTACTTACAGGGGGCCATTAACTGTTGGAAAATTAATGGCGTAAGCACTTAATTCGATCCCTATTGATTTGCTCCTTTCAACATTATAATAGAGAACACGAAAAATGTTATTATTTAACAGACTGCAGTCCGTTATTGCTTTACGACTCGTTTTGTGCGTTCGATAAAATCGATACTGTGCAGGCATAAATTTTCATCCTAACTATGCAACCCTTCACTGCGCGTGCGACTCGCACTTGGCCGGTTTTTTGTCACCGATGCACGATGTAATTAGGGCGAAAGTGCCCAACACATCCATCCTACTTTTGATATACAAGGTGTGATGGGGAACAGCACCCTAATAGCGTAACATACCATAATGGCCTTGAATGGCAATTCATTTCGTATTTGCATTACAAAAATTTCAAAGTATTGCATTGCCTAATTGCTATCGAGCAGATGAATTTGTAGGTATTATAAATATGAAAGGAATTGCCACAGCGAGTGTATTAATTAAGCAATTAGGGTCCAACCGTCCATCACACCCTTATTTCATATGTAGGTACAGTGTGTTATGCAATTATGGAGCTGAATATCCATCCATTTAATCCTTAATGTATGTAATGTATTTCTTCCATTTATTGGTGCAAAAGTTAATTGAACCAAATATTTTGTATTGGTACAGAGGCCAGCACATCAAGCTACCCCAATCTGTCAAATTTTCCCAATTTAATATGAACCTTATTCCTTGAGGTAAACTTGAAATTCTATCAAAGAAATTTGACAGATTGGGGTAGGTTGATGTGCTGGCCTCTGTACAATTAATGATATCGAATAGAACTTCGTAACTACTTTGTAGCTACAACTATGACATTATTTCCGAGAGCAGTCTCATACTATTGGACTCATAAACCATATTCTTAACCGATTTCAAAAAGGAGCCTAAAAAATCCCTCATTTATAAACAGATTTGAAAAATTCTTCCTTTGTTTGAAACGGTATACCTATACCGCCAGGTCTCATATAGATTTGGTCAAGTTCTGTTAAGTGGTTTTTGAGTTAGCTTCAATAATAAGTATTTTTATCACATCTATTCAATAAGAGCTAGTGTATTCTTCGTAAACAGGGGCTAAAAAAGCTCTTTAATCCCTAGGAACTAAAACTGATTTGAATTTGGAATGTGAATATTGTTAGTAAAAGTTCCAATCACCATAGAGATCAATCACGAACATTGTATGAGCGAGTAACTCGCTGCGCTCGGGATTCTACTCTAGAATCCTTCGCTCCGCTCGCACGCTCTGGATTCAAATTTAAAGAAACACTCTCGCCTTCAAAATAGTTGTTTGCTCCCTTGGTAAACAATCTACTATTTTCACTTAATGTATGTTGATGATGTAATAATAACATGTCCCTGTTATTTACTTAGCAAGTGAAGGTATACGAATTGGTGTGGGGTAGGTAACAAAACACAGGCTTCAAAAAAATAAACTATAAAGTGAAAATTAGCCTAGCTTTATACCGTAGAACATCAAATTAATTAAAATTGGCTTATGTTGTACCTACATTGAGGGACAACGGTATCTGTCTGGGGTTTAAATGGACGGGTATTGAGGTCCCCATCCTTTGCTTCCATTAAACCACTACTTGTGGCTCTAACTTCAAAAATATTATAAAAATAAATGACTAATAATCTACTATGACAGCACCCTAACGTAACACACTCGATCTCAAACTGAATCATTTTGAAGGATATTGCTGATCCATTGCTTCATTATATTCGAAAAATGTGTCTGCTCAACAACGTAAATAACGCAATGAATGTTGCTGAACTGTTAAAACGAAACCCATTGCTACCGATAGTGTGTTACACAATTATCCCGCTGGTTTAAAAGCAGTAAAACCTCTTCCCAAGTATTCATCAATGTTCATCATTATTATGAAATAATGTACGGCATCAGTAAGTGACCCTAAAGATTTTTGGAGTGCTGTATTTGTCAACATTGAAAAGTAGTACTTTCCTACCTACTCTTTAATTTCGATCTCATCTATCATCGATCGATTATGTATGTTTAATATTGACTGACTTTTCAGCTACTTGACTAGGTACCTAATTAATTACTATAAGTATGTCAAACTTGAAAGCAAAACTTTGTTTAAAGGTCTGAGGGGTTGGATCCGCACCCTAAATGCGTAACACACTATCTCTCAATCAGAAAAAGCACATTTGCTCATTTTCAAGGATATTGCTAATCCATTGCTTCCTATGTTCGAACAACTTGTCTGCTCAACACCAAAATAACGCAATGAATGTTGTTGAACTGTCAAAATGAAAGCCATTGCTACTGATAGTGTGTTATGTATTTACCCCGTCGTCGTTGAGGTGAATGATGCCAATGCCATTACAAATTGCATCTCCCTACGTAATACGAAGTTTATAAATAGTGGTGCCAAGATATCGTGTGAAGTTTGTTGTAAGTAAGTAATTAAATTAGTTATCGTCCGGCACAAACCAGGAAATTTACCAATACCATAAGTACGTCACAATTAAACAAAGTGCAATATTAGGTGTGTTTGTTATTGACAACCCAGCCATGCCACGTGTTTTTGTGTTACTTACCATCAGAGCCAGAGGCCATTAAGCTATACACCTATTTAGGGACAGACACCTAAATAAAAACGGTCCGTCTGGTATTATTTCACAAGGGGAAGCAAAAAATAATGAAAACGTGCGAGCGAGAGAGCGTTATGCGAACGCGTGTGGCATGATAAAGAAAGAGACCATAAAAGCCCAAGGGGAGTCGGAGCGCGAACCGGTTCTGCATGTGTGCAGACAGACGGCGCCCTCCCTCCCCTCGGCTGTCGACCCTCGAGTGCGAGAGCCTCACAATGTCGGCTTTTCCCCGAAGCGTTGCAATAATAATAACCACGAAGCTTCTCCATCAGTTTTACAACAAAGCCTCGAGACTGATATGTAGTTTTCAAAACAATATAATGTATGATTAAATAACATGTGTGAATTATTGTGTTAATATTCTTTAATGAATTGAAGACTATTGACACTGAGCCCCTTTCTCCTTCACTTGTGCATTACGAGCCGGAGGCAACTTTGTTCGCTATTATTGGCTCAATTTATACGGCTCCATTACACTGTGATGACAAACCGTTGCCTAGACAAGTCTGCTCACCATGTATAGCCACACGCGACGCACTCACTCACAACAGATCGCAATCATAAATTAAATAAATAACATAAAATACCTTTTGGTGTAAAAACCATAAGAACAACGTTCCATCGTTTCAAAATAAAAGGTTAACTGAAACGTAAGCGCCGTCCCATGCGGCAATGATTAAAAGAAAAAACAAACGAAAAGGTGAGGAACGAGACATTCGCACGGGTGAAAGTAAACACAACACTTATTATCGACGAAAACGACATACAAACACACTTTATCGATAGTCCGGTGCCCGTGTCATTGTTACAATAACCTTCTTTTCGAATGGCGAAACACGACTGCGGCTGTAATAATGCGCGCGCTACCGGCGCGCCGCACCCATGCCCCGCGCTGCCCATGGCTGCCCCGCTCAGCCCCGAGCTGCAACGCTCTCTATCACCCGTCACCAATGGTACGCCCGCTGTGAACCTCGGCTGCTCATTGGTCCAACCGTTTTACGGCCGTTCCACAAACAAAACCGGTTGCCAAGAACGACTCGAAAGGGCGCGAGGGACGAAATTAGCGTATGCGCGATTATTATTATTGTTACCAGTTCTTTCTCTTTCTCACTCTTTATTACGAAAGAGATAGAGTTAGTAAAACATTAACTAGTCGTTGCACCGCACCTTTTTATCCTCTCACCGACCGTTTTTTTAAAACAGGTGCTTATAATTACTAACCTTAGTTGTTTTGTATTATTACGTTGACCTCTAACCGTTCACTTCCCTGTTTTACAGTTTAGTATTCCGAATATTAATAAAATAAATTGTGCTTGAAACCAACTGAAACCAGTTTTTTTTTGGTTAATTTAAATGAACGCCAGCGAAAGCAATATTTACGTGTTGCTTTTTTTGCAATAGGTATCTAAGGTAGGTACCTATACTATAGGTACTATAGGTACTAAATTTACTACGTAACTACCTAGTACCTAGGTAGGTACTAGGTAGTTACGTAGTAAATTTATGCTGTCTGGGCTTCAGTTCACAACCCCAAGGGTTTCTCCACGTTTATAATCTCACCCGCTTGTCATTGGGGTTTAGGACCCCTTTCTCTACCGTTCACAATCATGATTCCCCTACATACATACCTACATCACAACATCACCCAAGCGTCAGTTTTTTGCAATTGTATAACTACACGTACATTCATGAAGTGGGTGAGTTGAGTATTCAATCTTTTTGTTACGATTATGAACGGACTTTTGACTTCTTACAAAAGAAATCCCTAAAATAAAAGATCCAAAAAATTTCAAAAATGAGGGAACTTATATTTTTTAATTTTGATTGAATGGAAACAATTAAGACTCAATACTAATTTTAAAGAGTCAAAAAGCAACTTTCTTACTATAACTAGGTACTACTTCTTGACACGTCTAGTGAGAAATAGATAGTAGTAGGTAGGTAGGTGTTACGACTCTACCACAAGTCCGCAACACGAATAATAATTGTTTTTAGAAATGGCAGCGAAATATTATTGTTATTTATCTCTCGCTCACTCACATTATGTGTAAACGACAAGAATTATGTTGTAACCGCCTTTTCTATAATTACCTATTTTTATATACAGTAGGTGGGTAATGAGTATGTTGTGCAGTTTGTAGTTAATTACCTATTGAATTTGACAAAAACAGAAACCCAAAGAAATTTTGCCTGCCTAAAAATAATTGGCTGTGTTCTAAAATTAGAAGAGCAAGATTTACAATTTTTTATTGTGCAATTCTTAATGCAGCGCCATCTGTTGTAATCCTTACTCAGCGGATCAGCCCATAAGCGCCATCTATGATTTAACCTCAAAACTCTAATATCAAAATGGCTCTTCTGACGTGTTTAGAGAGCATCGACTAAATCAGATCGGAAAGTTATTTATTACACAAAATAAGTCGGAATATCAGGAAGTCAACACCCGAGGAGGGGCCCGTGGCTAAATAATAACAGCCGCACAGATCGATCGGTCAGGTTAAGCTACGCTTGCCGCAGTTGGCCTGTGGATGGGTGACCATTTTTACATACCGAGACCCCTCCGTGCCTCGGAAAGCACGTTAAGCCGTTGGTCCCGGCTGTCATTCGCAGTCGTTACGGGTAGTCAGAAGCCTGAAAGTCTGACAACCAGTCTTACCAAGGGGTATCGTACCTATTACCCAGTAACTTTGTTGTGGAGGTCAGATAGGCAATACTGGTATTCAGCTGCATCCGGTTAAACCGGAAGCCGACCCCAACATGGTTGGGAAAAGGCTAGGCAGATGATGATGATCAGGAAGTCAACACATCGTACGAAAAGCGAAAACCCAAATAAGTATTGGATACTACAGCTGATGAAATAAACAATGACTGTCGCATGACGGAAGAGTATAGGCTAATACTTAGTGGTTTGGAACAACCACAGTGTCCCAAATATCCAAAACGGCACCGTAGCAGCCCCAGAAAGAGATGATGATGAACTCTTAAACAAGTGCCTAAATAAAAGAAGGAGACCGCGATGAAACAGGGAAGGCTTTTAGGTGGAATTGAACAGCATAGCATCACTGCAGTAAGTATTCGCAATGCCTTATAGAATGAAGGAATCGTGCATAACAAAGCAAGCAATATACAATCAAGAACCTACAATAATTACATATAGCTGGTAGGTACCTAAGTTCACAATATTAAACTTAGTATAAATAGGTACGTTGATTGAAACCTGATTTATGCACTAATGTAAAGAAACGTTTATGAAATTCATAACGATCATTGACTTATGAGTAGGTACTTATGAGCTTTATACAGTAAAGTTTAAAGTCTACTATACTTTGTACCTGTAAGTATTACCACCACACCATTATTGTTGTCTACTCCCAAAAAATATTCTGTGAAATTAGGATGCGATGGTTGCACGTTGATGGGATCGTGGACGTCATAATGAATTCGAAACGCCGCAACCTGATCCAGTTAATTCAAAGCTTTATATTCCTAAAGATAAAGTGTAAAATGCTAATAATTAAAATCTTCCCTAATTTGTGTAGTTCATTACAGCCCAGGGATGTCGGGAGAAGGCGTCGCCTGGACCCTCTATAAATTACAAGACCCTCTTCATTGCAACGGTATAGGTATATACATATATATGATGGTGCTACGGGAATTCTATAGAACTCCCAACTACTGATTTATGGTAAGTACGCGGGACCATTTATGGCAAAAGAAAAATAAAAGTTAGTTTTGTTTATTACTTATTGGTAGCAAGGCTGCGAGTCTGCGAGTAGCTAACTACAGAACTGAAACTGGAAATAAGTTGAAAAGAGAGAGAAAGGAAAAGAGACGGAACAAAGGAAAAGCTCAGATAGAGGGAGAGAATGAAACAGATGTAAAGGGTTCCACACTTTTATTATTCGTAGGTCACATAAATTAAAGAGAAACAAGATATTATCAGCTGTTTCAGCCCCCTCGCATGTTGTAATAGAAGTAAGAATTGAGGAGAGTTAAACTCTATTGAAGCTGGTAAATTCATAATAAGGCAGGGTGTGCACCATTAGTAGATAGGTCAGAATTATTTCCGGATTTTTTTTTACTCAGATCTCATCAATAGTTAATGATACGTTCAAAATTCAAGCATTTATGATTAATTAATCTAATCCAATCAGTTTTAATTTTATGCGTCAACAAGTAGGATAAGTCCTCATAGCAAGATCTTCTTTGCGCTTTCCCAAAAATCGTCTGTTTTGCGAAATGTAGGTACCTACCTAAGCCATAGACATAATATGCACGGTTTTACGCGCCAAATGTAACATTTATGACCCGAAATCACAAGAAAGACTGTAGACTCTTGTGTATTAGGAGAGAATTTCATCTCATTAGAGGCAGATAGGTAGGTATACAAGTCTTAATAGGTCAGATTAGTTACACTTAGTTACAGTTACACTCAATCCATAACACGTCAAAATAATGTTAATCAAAATCAATGGAAACTGCACAAGGTTTTAGATTGTATAATTATTACGTTCTTTCCACAAAACTGCAGTGTTTTTGTGAATTCGCAAATTCACCGTACTGCAAACTTTGAGTTTGATCTTCATCACCCAAACGGCAAATTGATAAAGCTGATACACTGTAATAATTACCGTGGCTGAGACATACGAGAGTGTATATATAGAATCGGATCTCTACCAAGTCTAAATTCATGTCAAAGCGCTAAGCTGCTACAAGGACTCCCGAGTGACTTCTAGAGAATAATCAGAATTTCAGAATTCATACAGTGAAACTACAGAATTAATATTGAATTGGCTTCATAATAATTGCACAAGGTCGTTCCCACTGCGAGCATTGGAAGCGCTCTCGGGATTGTGAACATCGAGCCAATCATAACTTTGATTGCGAACATTAGAGTCGTGATTGAAAGCTCGGTGCTGGTTACAACGACCACAGCAACTGTGCTAATGCGAGTTTTGTAACGCTCGGTTCAACGTATCCACTGCTCAATACAATTAATTTAACCTTTTAACCGCCCGACTTCATATCATTTGTCGTGCCCCCAGCGAACGAAGTTAAAAAAAAAAACGAAAAAAAAAAATACCTGATAGAAAACAGCGTAATTACCTAAATAAAAAAGCAGATTAAACGAGCTGTGGTTTTTTGTCGTAAATATACGACCCTGGCGAAATGGACCCGAAAATATTTGTCGGATTAATCCGACGTAAGCGGTTAAAAGGTTAATATTCTTAGGCGAATGCTCAATGCTAATTACGCGCGAATGCCTGAGTTGTGAATGCACCTGAAGCACATGAGTAGTTAAACGGAACAGAGATAAATCTTCATACAACCGCGCGAATCGGTTGCACTACTACAAGCACGCGGGGCGTGTGCGTGGCAACTGGCCGCTTGTCGCGTACGCGGCGAGACTGGAAAAAACCGGTTTACGCTGGCACAGCCAGTTGCCAATCTCAGGGTCAGAGCGACACACGTTTTTGTTTTGTTAGTTGCAATTTTGAATATTTTAGTGTAAAAACGTGGTATTTTATTATTAACTAGCTTCTGCCCGCGACTTCGTCCGCGTGAAATTTCACCCTCCACCCATTCACCCTCTTAGGAGTGGAATTTCGAAAAACCCTTTCTTAGTGGATACCTTTATACACTTCACACAGAACACACTCCAAATTTAATGTCTCTATGACCAGCGTTTTAGGCTGTGCATTGATATAATCAGTCAGACAGGATCACAGGACTTTGAATTTTATATTAGATTATAAAAGTAAACCTAAGTACCTACCTAATAAAAAAAAACTCAATAACAGAAAATAAAATACCTAAATAAACCTATTTCTGATGATAACTAATCTAAACTCAATAAATAAGCAAAATCCCTAAAAACTAATATCTACTAATCCTACCTAACAGTTTTATAAAATAACCTACGGTCACTACGTACACTATCCCCATACTTTAAAATTAAAATCTATACCTACGACTTATAAAAATAAACCTAAATAATAATTTAGGTTTATTTTTTAAAAACTAAAAGGAATAAAAAGGTCGCACTGAAAAGCACGTTTTGGAATTGCAAGTAGCAGTTAAAACATACAATTTATAGAATGCTAATATAAACGAACGCTCGCCTATTATTATTATCATCTTCGTCGTGTACTACGACAAACTTATTATTTGCGGTTGGTACAGTAATCGGGTCTAGGGATCGAACCGCAAAATTAAGTTTGTTTTTTATTGTATATTTTTTTCCGGGATAAAAAGTACCCAGTGTGGTGCCCAGGATATTAAAGAATAATTATACCAAGTGTCATCGTAATCGAACCGGTAGTTTTTGCCTGATGCCTGAACAAACAGACAGGCAAAAATTTTTTTAATCACATTTTTGGATTCTGTGTCGGTCTAATAACACCCACTGCCATTTATTTTTTTGATATTTTCAATGTACAGAATTTTCACTTTACAGATTTATTATAAGTATAGATTTGTAATTTGAACGAATATTTAAAAACTACCAAAACAACTAATACCTATTTTATAAAATAACAACAAAAGAAATTCAAATAAACTATTTAAAGACTAAAAGTCGCGCTGATAAGCACGGTTTGTTAATATCAATTATTGTCCAGCCAAATATTGAATGAAGCTCGCGCTCGGACCTCCCGCCTTTTTATAACCTACCGCCACGAATCGCGTCGAGCGCGGCAACCGTTACACAAAAATAATCCTTATGGCATGATTCAGTATTCACGCGCGACGGCGCGATGGCTTATTAGCGTATTTCATGTATAAGTTTGGTGTTTCTATACCGATTACTATGATTCTTTTTTTATTGAATAGGTAATAATATTAACTTCTTTTAATTAGGGATGAGTGAGAGTATTATAAAGACAGACAGACAGACAGACAGACAGACAGACAAAAATTTTACTGATTGCATTTTTGGCATCAGTATCGATCACTTATTACCCCCTGATAGTTATTTTGAAAATATATGTCATGTACAGAATTGACCTCTCTACAGATTTATTATAAGTATTGAATAGGTAATAATATTAACTTCTTTTAATTAGGGATGAGTGAGAGTATTATAAACGTAAGAGTAAACAAATATAATCAGAAAGCTCCGAACTGCTAAGCTATCGGGAGTTACACGTGTTATTGTGAGTCAACCATAAAAGATAGACATATGCTGTTGTGGGATATTTTTTAGATAATTTTATGTAGAACATTTCCGTAATAAATGATTTCTATGTAGCTTTAACCATTAAGGCTGCACACGCGACGGAAGCTTAAAAAATGGAGCAAATTCTCCCGTTTTCCCAACATTTCCTTTCACTGCTCTGCTCCTATTCATTGTAGCGTGATGAAAAGTACACTATAACCTCCCCAGGAGTATGAAGAATAATTGTACCAAGTTTCGTTAAAATCCGTCGAGTAGTTTTTGTTTCTATAAGGAACATACAGACAGACAGACAGACAGACAGACAGACAGACAAAAATTTTACTGATTGCATTTTTGGCATCAGTATCGATCACTTATTACCCCCTGATAGTTATTTTGAAAATATATGTCATGTACAGAATTGACCTCTCTACAGATTTATTATAAGTATAGATAATGGGTGCTTATTGTACTGTGTGTATGAATAATACTAGAAAAAATAAAAATATATCATACTTTAACTATCCCAAGGAGTACAATAGGTAGGTAAGTAAATATTTGATTATTACTTTTTCGAGTGAGTACCCTTATTTTATTGTATAGTATGATCCTTTTTTAATATGATGTTATTTTATATATGTGTATATATGTTTTTTTTTACCTTTTTATTAATATTACAAGCTTTTTCTAAACATAGATATGTGAGTGGGTTGGTATGTAGGTATGTGTGTTAAGTTCAATATTGCAGGTAAGATTTGAACCACTTTCCGATGTCTGATTGGGCTGAAATTTTGTACAAGTAACTTCGGTGACAATGCATTAATAAGATATAACCTCACGCTGCAGCCAGGATTGTCTCCTCACTAGGGAACTTTAAATAGTTAGTAACACGGTCACTAAATTTTATGTAGTTTAATTTTGATAATTCAACAAGTTTTTTATCATGGACTGCTGCTGCAGCCAGCATTGTCTCCTTATGAGGGAACCCTTTAACGATTAGGTTAGTAGCATGGTCTTGAAACTTGGTATTTTAATTTAATTTTGAACTAAACTGCTGATGCAGACAGGATAGTCTCCTCGCGAGGGAACTCCTCAACCGCTATAGTACACAATTAAAAGAAACAATAAATTATTAAAAAACAACAATTATAAAAAGAAAATTATCAGAGTAAGTAATTTGTAAAGTTTTCTATCATACTGAATAATAAAACTATTTCACAAATGTTTTGTTTAATTTATTTTTACCTATTGTGACAGTGACAACCCTACCAAAATAGGTAGGTAACAATTTTGCACTTTCTTACGAAGCTTTGCCTCTGTTCCGTTTAACTACTCATTTGCCTGAAGTTAGGGCTTCCGCACAAACAGGTTCCGTTACGGAGATGTAGGTAGGAGTATAGATAGTACCAGTTCATGATAGCATGGGACATTATGTAGGTACCTACGCCAGACGGCATCTAAATAACTTGTTAAAATGGCAGCTGCAAAGTTGCGAACCGATTATATTGTTTAAATGTCAATTTGATCAACATTTAGGTATGTAATGGCGTGAATGGCGTCTAATGGAATGACTAGGCTTTATAAAAAAAGTTGGTTCTTGTGAGTCCAGTCCAGTACCACGTAAATTTACATTATGTAGGTAGCCAGCATTATGTGACATTGTATAGTAAGTATAGTAAATTCAGAGCGAAATAGTGTCACCCCCATCATCGAAAAGTGAATAAGTAGAAATTGTACTTATTCACTTTTCGATGATGGGGGTGTATATGTATAAGTAGAAATCCCAACCTCGAGTGCGTTTGCATTTGGTTGGAATTAACCAAATATCGCCGGTAGTAGGTAGGTACCTATACGAAAGTTTTTTTTATTTCTTAACTCTATTTTATAGTATAACTAGCTGCGCCCTGCGGTTTCACCCGCATAAGTGTCGATCCCGTGGGAACATCAGGATAAAAAGTAGCCTATATGTTAATCCAGGATGTCAGCTACCACCATACAAATTTTTATCAAAATTGGTTTAGCCGTTTGAGCGTAAAGAAGTCACAAACATATAACCACACAAACACTCACAAACTTTCGCCTTTATACGTAGCCAACTTTATATTTTCACGATGGCAGGCTTGCGAGAAACTTGTTTCTATATTGTAATGTAACGTAGAGCCACAGTATTACTACTGTGGTAGAGCCACATGTGATGACATGTGCTAGTGGTACTTTTGACAGGACTATGCTATCCACTGTACTGAGTACTGACCGATGACGGTGAAATGACATGTTCGCAGCTGGTAAGGGACAACCAGCAACGAACCTATAAAACTGAAAAACTAGTTCAGGTCTTTACTTTAGACACCACCGTCTTTAGACCCAAACCGTCACCGCACACTTACTGTAAGTATTACGGTTATGAATAATCATATATTCTGCCCTAACCTAATTACCTAACCAATTATATTATTAGGTTTCTCCCAGTAATGTAGCTAGAAATGGCAGATTTGTAATACACATTACATTAATCGAAACCTGTAAATCGAGCGCAACTTTTTTAGCGTTTACTGTTACCTACAGGGTGCGATAAAACCGTAGAACAATCCTGATGGGTGTCACACCTACAAGAATATCTTCCAACTTTATCGATGAGCTCGATGACTAACTAGCTTCATATTTTGTGACTGACCAACTTCTTGACAATTCAAAAGTGCCTGTAAATGGTTTAATTGAAATAAATGCTTTGAGTTTGAGTTTGACTAACGCTGGATCAATTAGACGCAAGTGTGGTTCTTTTTTTTATTTTCGCGAAATTACGTAAGAACTGGTTTCTCAGCTCTGCAATAACGGCGGCGTGGCGCGGCCTTAGAAATTCTACAAGGAATTCCAATTGCATTGCCGTTACTTGGGGGCGCCAACCCCTTTTGTTATAGGTACCCATCCCGCCGATATGACGGTAAGTACCTATAGTTATCTATAAGAAATATGAATACGAGCTTGTACACACGGCTACACATCAAGCTATACATTTCCAGTTTCAGCTGACCTGTAGGTTTTTTTTATGTTCGCATAACTCGTCAAAATGTAGGGAACACGGAACACCTGATATTTTTTTCGCGATTTTCGCGTTTGGTTCCATAGCTGCATAGTAAAAGTTGTTCATAATGATGAGTACATTGACCCGAGGAAAACAGTGATTAAAATTTCACCCCGTATAACATCATTGGTTGTTCTAGTGAATGTTTGAGACATAATTATATGAAGCAACGGATTTTCTTCGGTTTTTTTTTATTGAACTACACACATCAAAAGTGTCTAGGGATCAACATATATTTTTGCAATAACTTTTCTCCTGATTGATATTAATTAAAATTTTCTTTAAGGATTCATCAAATAAAGTGTTTTCGTTTGTCACAGTAACGATAAACCAAGTCACCTTTGCATTAATAAAGAAATTTGCCATTTTCCTAATAAAGGGATTTTTGACATTTGAACCACTAACACAAAAGTTCGAAAAAAAGACTGAAATAACAGTTTTCTTTAAAATGTTATTGGGTAACTTAAACAATTAATAATCCGTGTTTCTACCGCGAACACTAACAACACAAGAACATCGGTTTGGCATACTCAAAATGAGTTCATCCAAATCACGCTGTGGAATGGCCGCCCATGTTCGTTGCAACAACAAAAAAAGGTCTTCTTGCGACTGGATACCCTCCATATTCGGCAGAGCTCTTCTCTGTAGCATATCCCATGCATGCTCAATCGGGTTCAAGTCTGGCGACTGAGCAGGCCAGGGCAGGACATTGATGTTAGCTGCGGCGAGAGTCTGTCTTACAACTCTTGCGGTGTGCGGTCGTGCATTATCATGCATTAACTGAAATAAGGGACCGATTTGCACTTGTAGAGGAACGATGACGTCTGATACAATCGTCTCAGCATAAATTTGAGCGTTGAGGTTGCCTCTGATCCAAATCAACTCAGTTCTTCCGCCGATCCAAATACCCGCCCATACCATGATGGTTCCACCACTATAAGGATGGACTTCCTGGCAGGATTTTAATCGCTGTTGGCGTCCAGGGGTTCTCCAGTGTCGTATACGTCTTGTATCCGGTCTCATACCAAAACGAGACTCATCAGAAAAGCACACGAAACGCCATTGTTCTTCTGCCCAATTTCTGTGTTCAAGAGCCCATTGATATCGAATCCTACGATTGTGCATTGCTATAGGTGGTACCCGTAGCGGTCTTCGGGAATGAAGGTTCACTTCATGCAAGCGGTTTCTGACTGTTTGGTCGCTAATTAAGTTCCCTGAAGAGTGATGAAGCCTCACGGCTAACATCATGGCGGTTATTGTTGGAGCTCTTCGAGTTAAGATTTGAATGTATCGGTCTTGTCTCCGTGTGGTGCAGCGATACCGTCCTCCATGGCGCTCAGCCACGGTACCAGTGCTTCGGTAACGTGTCCAAAGTCGACTGATAACACTCTGACTTGTATTCAGAGCTAAAGCCACAGTACGTTGCCGGGAACCAGCTTCTATCATTCCCACGGCTCTGAGCATTTCTTCCCTGCTTAAATGACGTCGCGTCGCCGCTCCATAATAACGTTGGTTTTAATCAGTAGTAGGGAAACAGTAGCACTAATAATGTCTTCAATGCGTTGTATGTTTTATAGGGAAAATATTGACAGCTGATTTTCATCTTTTACTCGAATTTGATTCACAGTTCCTGATTCAAATTATGCACCAAAAAGGATCCATATAAATTTATAAAATCATAAATTTATTACAAAGCCACATCTCAATCTCAAGAAATCCGCATAAAAATGCTTGATCCCTAGACACTTTTGATGTGTGTATGTCTTCCCTACTTAAAAAATAAAAATTAAATAAAAATAAATATTTATCTAATTACGAAAATAATGCAACCGTGGTTATGCCACACCAACTCTGATGGGTGATCGTGTTTTGACTAAGTGTAGGTACTTCATTACGAAAACGCACTTATTTTGTTTCCATCACCCTCAGATTTCTTGTAATGAGGTCAAGTTCATCGGAATTGTAACGATAAAGCATTATGTACGGCTGTAAAAAGCGTGCTATTTTTGAGTTCAATCACATAGAATAATTTCAGATTTTTCTCTATGCAAACTTTGGAGATAAAAGGTACGGTATTTTTTTTACATTTTTCATCAAAAGTCGAAAACTATGCGGCCTGAAAAAATAAACATTTGAAATAATCATTTGAAAATTATGTAAACATTTGAATCTTTAATAAAATGCACTTTATAGTTCTCTATTATTTTTCAATGTGAGTGTTGGTAGATACCTACCTAATTCAAAATATTAAATATTTTTTGGAGCTGTTAAAAGTTAGTAGAGTCGAGGAAAACAAAAACAAAAAACCGGGCAATGCAAGACTGAATCGCGCACGCACTGACAGTTTCGGGTTCCATTTATAAAGAATTCTATTTGCAATTTTTTGATCCATGATAAAAATTATGATTGTTGCACTATTTCATTTAAATTTTTTGCATGTAACTTTTATCATACAGCCTATGTATTCAATCGTTGGTGAACCAAATAAATAAATAAATTATTCTTTCTATCTATCATTTTTAACCTACTTCAAAAAGGAGGAGGTTGTCAATTCGACTGTATGTTTATTTTTTTTGTATGTTGGTTACACGATATCTCCGGCAATTGTAAATCGATTTCAAAAAATATTTTATTATTAGATAGGTTATGCCTCAGGGGTAGTCCCATATAAATTTTATTAACTTTGCTTGGGTAGTTTTTGAGTTAACTTCAACAATACGTATTTTGGTCACTTTGTTTATATTGATGATGTTATAATAACTTCCTGTCACTGATATTTACATAGCAAGTAGTGTTAAAAAACGAATTTGTGTGGAGTAAATACAACCAAAAAAGTGAAAAATAAAAACTTTCTTTTTGTAAAAATGAAAAAAAATGCAAACAAAAGAACTTTTGATTTAAGAAAATCAAAAGTTCTTTTGTTTGCAAAATTGTAATTGTAACACGTTATATAATAAGTAGGTATGTTCTTCTAATAAAATTTATTATAATAGGTTATGGGCCCAGGACAATTTTATTAATGTGAGTAACAATGAGTCACATACATATTGAACCACTAAAAAGGGAAAATTATGATACATGGCGAATACATGCCAAAGCCCTTCTATTAAAAAGGGGCCTATGGAATTACGTCTCTCAAACAATAAAAAACCTACTAGTGAAGGTGACGAACTAAATAAATATTTAGAAAAAGATGTCTTGGCACTAGCAGAATTATTTCTGATCATCTCGCCGAGCGAACTGACACAAGTGAAGAACTGTCAAACTAGCAAAGATGTCTGGGACACACTCGAAGGTATTTACTCCAGCAAAGGTCCTGCACGAAAGGCAAGTCTTTTGAAGGAATTAATCTTAAGAAAAATGAAAGAAGACGATAACATAGTGGATCACTTGAACAAGTTTATGGATATCGTCGATAAGCTTGCAGATATGGACATAGAAATTAATAAAGATCTACTTAGCATTATGATGCTCTATATTTTGTCTCAATCTTTTGAAAATTTTCGAATTGCTATAGAATCCAGGGATGATTTACCAAATCCTGAAAACTTAAAGATAAAAATTATAGAAGAAGCTGAAGCAAGAAGAAATATAGCTAGTACAAGTGAACAAAATTCTGAACAAGAAGCGCTATATAGTAGACAGCGCAGAAGAAACACATATTCTATTGTTGAATGATATAAATGCAAAAAGAAAGGACACAAAGCCAATGAATGCTGGTCAAAAGTAGTACAGTCAGCCCCAAAAGGATGCAATAAAGGTTTTTCAACTTTATATTGTTCTGAAGAAGCATGTCTAAATACAAATGATAGTAAAGAAAGAAAAAGTAAACAAATGGTGTCTTGACAGTGGTTGCACGTCACATATGACACATGAATTAGAAAGATTCCGAAATCTTTATAGGGATGAGAGCAAATCCTTAAAGTTAGCATTAGAGAACTGTACAGCACAAATTGAAGGCCGTGGTTCAGCAAAACTTAACATCAAGGAAAGACCTGATCTGCAACTGACCGAAGCTTTATATGTACCATCACTAACTACAAACCTAATGTCAGTGGGAAAAATTACAGACAAAGGTGCAACAGTTTCATTTAAACAGAAAAACGCAACTGTCTGTAATGTTTAATGGCCAAATACTGTTAAGAGCAGAAAGAAATGAAGATGGTTTATATTATGTTAAAGAAAACTTACAAGAAAAAGCTAGACTCTGCGAAGCAAATAAAATGCAGCAATGGCATAGAAAACTAGCTCATCTCAATGAAGGACAAATGCGAATAGCTCTAGATAAAAATAAAATGGAAGGATTAGAATTCAATAAAAATGACACACTTAAAGACTGTGAAGTGTGTGCTAAAGGCAAAGCAACAAAATTACCATTTAATACACCCAACAATGAAGAAAGAACAAATGAAAAATTACAAATAGTGCATACAGATGTATGTGGTCCCATGAGACAACCATCGAAAGCGGGTTCCAAATATTTCATCACGTTTACTGATGATTACTCAAGATATACAAGAGTATATACAATGAAAACTAAGGATGAAGCCCTATCAAAATTTAAAGAATTTAAAAACGAGGTAGAAAGGTTTACCAAACAAAAGATAGTTTGTTTACAAAGTGATAATGGGACGGAATATATAAACCATGAATTCGACAAATATCTGAAAGACTATGGCATCAAAAGAAGGCTATCTGCCCCATATACACCAGAACAAAATGGGTTGGCAGAGAGAAAAAATAGAACATTACTTGATAAAGCGAGATGCATGTTAATTGACGCTAATATGAAAGAAGTTTTTTGGGCCGAAGCCATTAATACAGCAAACTACTTGGCAAACCATAGTCCTTGCAACAGTATTAATAATGAGACTCCATTTGAAAAATGGGTGAATATAGAGTTCCATCTGTAAGGCATTTCCACATTTTCGGAACTAAGGCGTTCGTTCTAAAAAAGGGAAAACGAAACGGAAAAATTTGAAGCCAGATCGACTGCTGGTATATTTGTAGGGTATTCGGAAAATCACAAAGCGTACCGTATCTTTAATCCGAAATCAGACAAGGTAATAATAAGTAGAGATGTCAAAGTACTTGATAAAATGTTCTATGAAAATGAAACAAAAGAAGACCAAAAAAGAGATGTGGTTAATAAAAATAAATAGAAGTTGTACTTTTTCCAGAAGAAGAAAATGAAGACTCGAATGGACATGAAATTAATGAATCAGACAAAGAACTAGACGTTAATGATATATTTGTTGATGCAACTACAGAAACAGATGAAATAGACAATGAAGACAGGCATGAAATGTGTACAGATAATGAAATTGAAGCGACTACTTCAAATTATGAAAAGCGACAGAGAAAACCACCAATTTGGCAGAAGGATTATGAGATGGATGCTGAACAATTATTCCTCTGTGATATAGATGAGAATAGTGATGAATGGGAAGATGCAATAATTAGCGAAATTGAATCTCATCTAAAACATAATACTTGGAAAATTGTACACAAGAATGAAAGTAGAAATTTGATAGATAATAAACTGATTCTAAAATATAAATACAATGCACTTGGAGAAATAGACAGACGAAAGGCAGGACTAGTAGCTCGGGGGTTCAACCAGAGAGAAGGAATTGACTACACTGAAACATTTGCACCAGTAGCAAAAATGAGCACAATAAGACTATTAATTGCATATGCAATAGAAAATAATATGAAACTAAGTCAGCTGGATGTCTGTACAGCATTTTTAAACGGTGATATAGACGAACAAATTTATATGAAGAAGCCAAAAAATCTTGATAAATATTTAAGAATGATTATATATATCGCACGGAAAAGACAAAGAGTTGCTAAGAAAAGCAGGAGAAATGCTAATAGATATAAATAAATATAAAAATAATTGAATATGCCAACTAAATAAAGCTTTATATGGATTAAAACAGACAGGAAGGCAATGGTATTTAAAATTACATAGAAAATTATTCGAAATTGGTTTTAGAAATGCTACAGCTGATCCTTGTTTGTACATATTTGAAAAAGGAGGCGAAAAACTGTTTGTCAACATCTATGTCGACGATTTGATTCTGGCATACAAATCAGAAAATTTATTCAAGGAAATCAAATCCAAGTTGGAAAAAGCTTTTGAACTGAGAGATATGGGTCCTCTTCATCACTGTTTGGGCATACGATTCACCCATGTAGGGGGAGAGATAACGCTGTCCCAAGAAACTTATATTGATAATTTAATAGAAAAATTTAACATGGGAGAATGTAAACCCGTGTCAACGCCAATGGAGCCAGCTCTGAAGTTAGAGAAAAATGAGAATGAAGATGAGAAGGACAACTTTCCATATCAAAAACTGATTGGTTCATTAATGTAGCTGTCGCAACAAGACCGGACATAATGTTTGCAGTAAGTTATTTAAGCCAGTACAACAACTGTTATGACCAAAGTCATTGGCAAGCAGCAAAAAGAGTTATACGTTATCTAAAAGGAACAAAGAATACATGTATAAGATACAAGAAAACAGGAACGTCAGCGGTTCTAACTGGTATGGCCGACGCAGACTGGGCGGCATGCACTATCGATCGCCGATCATATACCGGTTATATTTTTAAATATGGTGGTGGTCTAATTAGTTACGAGACAAAGAAACAGAGAGTGGTCGCATTATCAACAGCTGAGGCCGAATACATGGCAATGACAGAAGCGACGAAGGAAGCTTTGCATTTAAAACACCTTCTAGAATACATTGGAGTGCCACAACAAACAGTCCTGATTTACAATGATAATATGGCTGCACAAAAATTAGCAAGCAATATGATTACCGGAAAAAGGTCAAAACACATCAACATAAAAGAACATTTTATAAGAGATTGTGTCGAAAAGAAATTAGTGACAATTCGTTATAAGGACACAGAAAATATGGAGGCCGATATTTTAACAAAGGCGCTGCCACAACCAAGGTTGTTAAAGTTATTAAAAATGATGGGAGTAGGAGTCACTCAGACCGAAAGATTATCTTCGTGAGGGGGAGTGGGATAAAATTCTCTATGCTTTATGTTGTCAACGAGGTTTAAAAAGGAAGAAAAAGATAGATGTCAATGTTATGTCGAGATGTTAAAGAAAATGAATATGTTCTTCTAATAAAATTTATTATAATAGTAGGTACCTACCTAATGATTTTGCAAGGTTTTTACTTAAAACATTTTTTATAAATAAACCGATACTCTACTTTTTAAGTACCTACCTACCTAGGTAAGTCTAAGCATCTTCTACACGACACATGAAAAAAAAAAATTAAAGTATCGACATACAAATTGAGCTGCACCTCTCGTATGTCAAACTTTAGTCTAAAATTGGATTTTTGCCACTGTGATCTGCGAATATTCAATATTGTTTGAATCATTGAATATTGTTAAACTACATTGTGAGGAAAATCGATAGGAATGGGGTATCACCCTGCCGATCCATCCCGCCGTACACACTATTTTTCCCGAGCGGTGCAAAATCGGATACTGTACGAAGTTTAGTAAATCTATAGAATAAGTCCTACTCGTGTTCATCTAACTACAAACGCACACGTAGGTAGTACTTAGTTATATGTACAGTATTTCCAATTGTGTTTTAATACTTATCACAAATGTACTCGAATGACAATTAGTTTGCTAATAGTGCGGTGTCTAGTCCCCGCAAGGCGTGCGTCGCGGGCGGCGTCGCAGCACAATCACGCACTAGGCGACTTCCTCCTAACAGGCTAACACGTTGTTAAGCTACGTTACTTATTGTTATTCCGCACCAAACGCAATATTTTTTGTTTCATCTTTACTCCTCCAATGTTCTTCTCCTGTCTCATCCTTTCTCAGGCAGTGTTGAATTTTTTGTTTCGCTCACTCACCCGCGTGGGTGTCGGGCCAGCGGCCAATGAACCGGCCGACACAGCTGTTTTCGTCAAAGAATAATTATAAAGGACGCACTAATTGAGTAAAAGTTTACTAAAAGGTTGACACACCGCGGGGCGCTATCAGTGATATGGATTATAAACAAATACTGATAAGGGACACCACACGTTATCAGAGTACGTGACGATATTCAGTTAAAGCTCGTCACGCTCAGTGGTAAAAAATATAAACTAATAATAAAAAGTTTCCTTATGACAATATGCACAGTTTGATAGCCACGCCACGGTCGAGAGGGCTGTAAACAGAGATGAAGCTTCTATGTTTCACAGGAGATAATTATTGAAATTTTAGTAGTTATCTGAGAAACACGATACCTTCCGTCCGGCCCTCAGTTTTATATAAGGTACTATGTATTAGTTATTCTGTGTAGAACTTTTAACGACTTCAAACTTCAAAATATTTTTATTACTTACAGCCCAGTGTTGCAGCATATAATATACGTGCTAAAGATATCTAAAGCATTCTCTGTCGTGGCCTCTGGCAATAGACCGGATCAACATTTCACAGAAGATAATCCTTACTTTTTTGTGGGCTCATGCAGCTATTTATAAAAATACCTCTATTTTTGTCAGACAAACTGTAGAAACTCTGGGTTTATAAGCTAATATTAAAATTAGATAATTTAATACAGACCGACAGACGGTTGTTATTTTTAACAGACTTCAATAAAGGAGGTTCCTGTATTCGATCCGTATGTATACGTATGTTTGTATGTCCGCGATTTTCTCAAAAGTAATGAGCCAATTTTGATGTTTCTTTTATTAACGTGGTCTACATACTTTCAGGAAGGTTTTAGTATAGGTATTCTTATGTACGAAGTAATATGCATAAATGTACTGCATCTCCGGAATTTCTATGTGAATATTGATGATTCTTCATCAAAATTCGCAGCAATAGTCGGTGTCTTCAATTCTTCAATGCACTTTAGCTTGGCACCGCTTGGCTGCAATTGTATAATATCAATGTATTGTTTTTAATAGATAAGGTATGCCTCAGGCAGGGGTGGTCCCATATTTTGATTAACTTTGCTTGGCTAGTTTTTGAGTTAGCTTCAATAATACGATTTTTTTCACTTAGTTTACCTATAATATTGATGATGTTTTAATAACTTCCTGATACTGATTTTTACATAGCTAGTAGAGTTAATTGAATTTGTGTGGGGTAGGTAGGTATAACAAAAAAAAAAGTGAAAAATAAAAACTTTTTTAGGTACAAAAAATAAAAACCGACTTCAAAAAAAAAAACTACAAAGTGAAAAATAACGTTCATTTCCGAAGTCGGTGTCAAAAAAAGAAAATGCGGAACCAACGCCACCGACTATTTTTCACTTCGTAGTGTTTTTTTGGAAGTCAGTTGTTTTTTTTTTGTAAAACTTTTTTTATTGCTTAAAGTGATTTAAATGTCAATTCTGCAAAGAGTTGCGTGAGGTTTCCAAATATTTACATCCGGTATTAGCCTCAAATAAAATCATCATTTTTTTTTATTATTAGGTAATAACCAAGTTATAAGGACAGTTTGCACAACACATACAAGTTATCGGTCAATACTGTAACTACACATGCAATCATAAAATTAGGTTAACAGATGAAATTAATTAAAATTAAACAAAATTAGATACATTGAGATAAAAGTAGATAAAATTAGGTAAAATTCGACGATAAAACTAGGCAAAATAAATACTTAAAAAACAATAAATTGCCATTATTAACACTGATAGAAAATATTTTGGAAGTAGGCTCTACGTGGCCTGTATCAGCAGGGCACACCGGGGCACCAGAGACCAAACACGCTCAATCGATCGGAGGGTTGTTCGCCCCCTCGACGCTCTCTCGGTAGGTACTACCTACCTCCCGAGTTCGACGCTCCCACACAATTTCGTGAATGATAAACTTTCGGTCTTACTCGTAAAATGACATAAGGGACATTGACCGAGGTTATCAGACGACTTTGAAACTTTCGCCGATGTGACGCATCCCAAAGTTTTATACCGAGTACCTACCTTGAAGACCAAGGATCGCTAAACTTTATTACTCGGGAGCTTGGAGGTTAAACGACCGATAAACTGGTATTACTTTAAGTATGTCGTGTAGCAATTTTGTATCCACAAATAGATACAATAAATCACACCCACTTCGATAGAGCAATACTGTAAGAAGTATGAATCAAACGAGTTGGAAGCAAATTCAAAAATAAATGAAGAAAAGTATGCAACGCATTGTAATTTGTACCTTCTATAATGTAACTAGGTACTATAATATAATAAACTATATCTCATTGGCAAGATAGTCAATGCGTCAGAACAGCTCATATGTAAAAAATTGACAATCGATATGAAAAACTCAGAAATGTTGGTATCCCAATGTATAATGGCAGCAGAGTCAGCTATAGTTTGATGCAGAAAACTTTATTACGATTTTTCAGCTATACGAGTAAATATTAAATTAATAGCCCCAGGGCTGTGGCAGCAATATAATTTCCTGCGAAACATCTTGGTGGGATAATCTAGTTGTCCACTGTCAAAGCCGCAAACTCGCCAGAAATAAGTAATGCATTTACATATTTTCCGAAGATTATGGGAATGAGTTTTTTTTTATACGCTCAGCACATTGCAAGTCTCATTTCAACAACAGAGCTCTCCAAAAGTTTTTCCACTTCAGAACGGCGATGCCACATTATGATTTCAAATAAAAAACATAGCAGGTACTTCTAAGGGATTTCTTGATTATTTTTTGTGATTAGTCAAAGGTAGATGAATCGGGTCCACGCCCACTCGACCCGCTTAGACTCGACCCGAAGAATAATACCAGGATTCGATGTCTTACTAAATACCAATTCAGTGCCCTTTGTACAGTCAGGCAAAGTTATATTTTAATAATTCTAAATAACTATTACCTACTTATTTTTATATATATCTATTCATAACAAAATATTAAAATATATTCTATGTATAATAAACATAGAATATATTTTAATATTTTGTTATGATATGATACATAATTAATTTATCCAGGTATTAAGTAATTCCGTTTAAAAAATGTGCATTTAAAGAAAATTGATAATATTTATTTTTGGATTTTGTATTAAAAACTTTAATCTTAATTGTGTTGTTCCTACATAGTTCTGTATTCTTTAATGTTTATTTTTTCTTATAAAGAGTGATTCAATAATTACCACCAGCTATAAGATTGTAATGATAATTAATAGGTAATAATCTGTGAATTTTACTACAAAGTAGAAAGCGTATACTATATTAAAAAAGGGTAACTACTTACTTGTTTAATTATTAATTCATTTATCCAAACATTATTAAAATTTTACATTCTCCGTAGTGCAAGCGTTAAATCGTCACTTTTTTGTCTGACTATTAAATCGACGTTTTTACGCCAATCAAAACAGAAATATATCCAGGTATTATTCTTCGAGTCGAGTCTAAGCGGGTCGAGTGGGCGCGACCTGATGAATCTATCTATACAAATAAATAAAATTGGAGTGTCTGTTTGTAATATTAAAATAACCGCTTTTTACTAAATGCATATGGATGTACCTATACACGGCCAATATTCCAAAATAGATTTTTTCACAATTTTTGTCTGTCTGTCTGTTTGTTCCGGTTAATCTCTGAAACGGCTGGACTGATTTTGACGGAACTTTTACTGGCAAATAGCTGATGTAATAAGGAGTACCTAACTTAGGCCACTTTTATTTAGAAAAAGAATTAGGTTTCCGCGCAAAAAAAATTAAAACTTTTTCGTCATGCACGCGAACGAAGTCGCGGGCACAGGTAGTAAGTCAAAAAAACGTTATAGCAGTCCAAGCATTTGGATCACTAGAATTTTAAATCATAATGTGGTGTGTCACAGCTGAAGTGGAAAAATGTTAACTAACTTTTGGAGGCCACTGTAACTTTGGTAATAAGATCGATAACATACCTACATGTCGAAAATTATTCCCAACAAGTAATGAAACGGAGAGGCCGATTGTAAACTATGAGACTATGCATGCAGTAGAAAGGGAACCAAGGCAGCCGAAAGAATGCTAAAGTTGCGCTTGCGACTAGTTGACTCTTCCAGGAATCGTTAGACCCTTCGGCCAGAACAAAACAAACAAAAGGAATCATTTCTTTGAACAAAAGATTTTTGTTAGGCTTTATTATTTCATAAGTTATGAGGAAATGCGGTCGGAGAGACTTTTGAAAAGCCTAAGTAAACAGTCATAATTCGAGGTTTGGCTTTCGCCTATTTCCTCCTGCAATAATAGATCAATTTAAAAGATATTTCATAAGCTGAATAAGTGTCCCTATGTTTTTCTTTTTTCATTAATAGTTGTCTTTGTACACACGGCTACACATCAAGCTGTACATTTCCAGTTTTAGCTGACCTCGCATTGTATAAGTTTTTCGTGCAATCAGAAGTCAGCTTAAAGATAAAGATTATTTTATTTGTCAAAACATGCGTATACATGCGAATCAAGCATTCAGGATGTCACAATTAATATTTCGTACGTACACACGGCTACACATCAAGCTATACATAACCAGTATAAACAGAGTTCTGATTATACGAAAAACCTATACAATGCGAGGTTTTAGCTGATCTCGCATTGTATAAGTTTTTCGTGCAATCAGAAGTCAGCTTATACTGGTTATGTATAGCTTGATGTGTAGCCGTGTGTACATACATGTTTCACCTTAAGGTGTACAAATTTACAAAAAAATAAAATTAAAACTAAATTACTAAGCACGACTAAGGGCCTTCAATCCACGTACACAATAATAATAAACATTGATATGTCAGTTCAGTAAATTAATCATAAAATGTCACAAAAAAGTACTTATAAAATAAGTCAAATAGTGTCATTCAGAAACTCATTTATATTATAATAACACTTGTCTGTTAATAAATCTGGAATATTTTGTTTAAACAAATTTACCGGCAGTGCTTTAAATGACTGTGGTATTTTATTATAAATTTTAGGAGCCATACAAAAAACGCTTTTACCCATTAATGCGGTCTTTGACGTATGCAAACATAGTTGATTATTGTCACGTCTGTTACGGGGGAAGGTGTCAGCTAATCGTGGAAATAGAAATAGATTTCCCCTAACAAATGCTGCAATTTCAAAAATATACAGAGATGGTAAAGTTAATAATTTGTGTTGTTTAAATAATGGCATACAGCTGTCAGTCGACTTCAAATTAAACATAGCCCGAATGCATGTCTTTTGGGCCTTAAATGCAATTGCTTTGTCTGTGGAATTCCCCCAGAATATAATACCGTAGCGCAATAACGATGCTACTAGACCATGATAAGCTGTAAGACATCTGTATTTAGCTCAGCATACCTACCACGAGCTCTTAACGCGATCCACTTTAGGACCTAAACTGAACTGTTCTTCTAATTCGTACAATGACGTCAGTTTAACGATTCAATTTAGGCCGTGCCATCTGACAGCGATTATCCCAAACTGCGTCGCAAGTTTTGGTTTCATTCATTTCATTTTATACTGTATTTGGTACCATGACGTCCTTATAGCAGCTCAGCTGAAACGCTAACTGTCAAAATAAGCGATTCAATAAAAGTTACTATTTCTATAACATAAACTGAAACGTTTGGTGAAATAGTGACGAAAATAAAGTTTTTTAGTGGAAATTTACAAAAACCAATGTAAGTGTAGTTTAATCTTTCTTTTAAAGTGTAACATACCTATTTTACATGCCTTATAAACCGCATTTGTTTTTCTTTAACAGATGTCCTTTTTCGACTAGAATGCAACAAAAAAAGCACTTGCAAATTATTGTCATAATCTCGAGGCAAGTTGTACATTTATTCACTTTCATAATAGATTTATATAGACTTCTCGAAATAATTATTTAGTTTCAGTACTTATACAAACAATGTTTAATACTTTCGACATTCTTTTCACGTTTTTTTAAAGAGTTTTTGTAAGAGAAAAAAAATAACGAAAAAAAAAAGCTATCAGGGCTGTCAATTTATTTAGATAGCCCTGATAGCTTTTTTGAATTATTTTGTTCTTTGAGCACTATGAGAAGAAATTGAAAAAAACAAAAATTGGTCATAACTTTTGAACTGTAAAAAATTCACCGACATTCTCAGGGTTAAAAAGTTTGGAAATGACCTTGCCCACGTCCCAATTCGATTGATCCATACTTCGAAGGACACTCTGTATAGTCAATGTTATCGAATATTTTATATTCCTCTTTGTGTTTAATCGTTGGTGGACAACTGAGTAAGATCGTTTAGGCGCTTATTTTCTGTTCATTTCTGTCACCGTACTTTTCAAACCACAAATTATTAAATTTCAAAACCTGTATTTTCACCATTATTGAGCTAAGTAGTAAGTCGCTGTATCACCTAGTTCCAGTTAATTTCTGCTTTGCTGGTAGTTTTAATAAATAAACAATTAGTACAGTTGAATTTTAAAACGTCTATCGATATCATTTATTACGAATCCTTCGTGCTCTTCTCTATGCTCCATTGTTGGTGCGTTTCGAGGAATACTTTTGGTGCGTTTCGAGGAATACCCCTAACAAATAGTGCAGACAGGACTTGATGACTTTTGTATTTATTTTCTTACTACAATATTAGTATTAATTTATGTCTGTATTCTGTTTACAGAATTGTGGAGCTTTTGCTCGTTACAATTGGTCCCCATGCCTGTGCCATGGTAACCATTGAGCATTGAGCCATAAACAATTTGTACAACCCCCGGTCGCCAATCATCCGGGATCAAAGCACGCCCACAGGCTTTGATCTAGCTCGGCTGTACAGGTTACATAAACATAGGTATGTTACTATAATGAAAACCCTGTCCTGAGTGTCCTGACACATAAACACACATATATTACTGCAATTTATTCAGCAATTCCCACTACCATACTTCTCTGTTGTCAACGAAGAGTTTATTAAACTTCAGTAGGTCCTTATAAAAGCTATATGTCTCATCTTGCCTCTCTATCTCCTCTCTCCAGCACTATAGATTATCGTCCTAAGCCGGTACAAAAAAACTTCTAACAATAGTTGAGGCAGGTAAAAAAGGGACGCTCCTAACAAAATCCCAAATCTAGCTACTCATGGAACATTTTGTTCTGCGATTTGGCAACGTCGCTGTCACATGTTAGGGTGATAAGTGTGGCAACGTCGCCTTCTGGTATTCCGTTACGATAATATCTTACGTCACATTAGGATAGGACTACTAGGGTTGAGATATCAATGGTCCTTTGAGTTCTCACGAAATTGGGCTTTATGATAACGAATAGAGAGTATGATATGAGTGAAGATAATGTTAGATTATTACCTCAATATTAGACATTTCAATACTAATAAACAGTATGATGCCTTCAAAATTATTTGTCTTAATTTGTATTGTCTCTGCATCACCCTGAGGTTGACTGGTAGAAAATGCCGTCCGCCTTTGTACAGTATTTCTTTTAATAAATAAAAAATAAAATTAGTAACATAGAGAGGCATTGAAGTCTTAGCAGCAAAAGTTACTCTAACGTCACTTTATTGATGCTCGGCTGAGCGGAGCAGAGCATCTAGAAACGTAAGTACGTTAACACAACACAACAATATCATCTACTTAGGTATTCTAAAAATCATAGCGCATTGTATGTTTTTGAACAATTAAGGGTCAGTTCACACCGCGATGCGACGCGGCGCGGCGTGCAGTTTACAAGATAGCAATTACAGAACTTATCTACTACTCCAAAAAGTACACAATTCAGTGAGGTAGTGTCTACTACGTCGAGCTACGCCGCGCGGCGGGCGTCGCGCGGCCCACCTCACTGAATTGTGTGCCTTTTTGTGTAGTAGATATTATGGTCTATAAATGTATTGCTATCTTGAAAACTGCGCGTCTCGTCGCGTCGCGGTGTTAACTGACCCTAAGGGTATCAAGGATTTGTCCTAGAGACCTTTTTGTTTTGCTCTTGTTCTTAACAAAAGTTTCATTGAAAACTTTTGACGAGATCATGAGACGAACTCAGTTTGTTACTTAATTTGCAGTAAGTACCTAAGTGATCAACGTCCATGTGCGTGTTAAATATTATGTCCATTGGATTGGTCATGGTAGGACATCATGGTATCAATCAATCAATTTATACTGTCACATACCAGCTTTTAAATAGGAGGGGCCCATGGCTAAATAATAACAGCCGCACAGGTCGATCGATCAGGTTAAGCTACGCTTGCCGCGGTTGCTCTGTGGATGGGTGACCATCTTTACATATCGAGACCCCTCCGTGCCTCGGAAAGCACGTTAAGCCGTTGGTCCCGGCTGTCATTTGTGGATCTTTGACAGTCGTTACGGGTAGTCAGAAGCCCCGCGAAAGCCTGACAACCAGTCTTACCAAGGGGTATCGTATTACCCAGTAACTGGGTTGTGGAGGTCAGATAGGCAGTCGCTCCATGTAAAATACTGGTATTCAGCTGCATCCGGTTAGACTGGAAGCCGACCCCAACATAGTTGGGAAAAGGCTAGGCAGATGACATACCAGCTTTTAAATGGAGGTAGAGTGAAGTATAATTATGAATCCTTTATTAATAATAAAGTGCAGATTAAAAAATTTTTTTTTTTTGCAGTAATACCTACCTAGTTGGAAACTTTATGTGACTTCGGAATTTTAATTAGGTAGATGGATTTTGTACTTACTTTCTTTGACATTGTTTCCAGGCTTGAGCCCGGAGCTGTAACAAGAGAGAGATGTAAGGATGATTGAAATGAAAATGAAACAAAAGCTGCTGAAAAGAAAGAGGTGTTCGACAAAACGTGTAAGACCGGGGCTGGTTGACTAAGTTTTCACTTATTGGTCTCTATATTTCTTGTTTTAATATTAAAGTTTATTTGATAGTGGCACTAAACTATAGGCAACCAGCCCAGGCGTCTCCTAAGGCCGTTTCTCGAACTGGCGGGGCACTAACGTACCCCCAGATTCAAGTAACTCGTTAGATATGCCAGTGCGACTTAAATATGATTTATTCTTCGTTCGTCCCGAAGTTTTGTCCCACATTCCAAAAAATTCTTAGTTCGTCCCATATCAGTATTGAAGTTGTGCTTCGTCCCAAATAGCAAGTACTTTAAAGGTACAGTCAACAAAAAAATTGCATAGATTTTTTTGTACGTTTCATTTCAAATGGCTTAGTTTTTTTTGTACGTTTAGTTTCAACGATATTGCACGACATTTTACACAACAGAAAATAAACGGGAACAGATTTGGTTGTCAATCACTCATTTTAACGTTTCGTTTCACTATTTATCTTATTTGAGGTTAGAAACCATTTTTATTAATTTCTTGAAAATACCTTGTAGTAAGAGTGGTAGCTTTATAATCAGGGACCCAACCCCTACCAGCTTTCACCCCTTTTACCCCCTTCTTCCTGCCAAACGGTACTAGATCCGATCCTAATTAACTTATAATTTATCACTAATACTTTAGATAAACATTATGACTTACCTATGACAAACTCAATCACACTATAACCAGGTGACGAATGAGTTGATACTGTGCTTTGCATCACGGGAGCTAGCGTTGAGCCCGTTTTGCTGATAACGGAAAGTAAAGCTATTGGCCACATGAAGTAACAAAGGACGCAATCAAAATGGGATGGACCTTTTTTTACCTGCACTTCTAAACAGATTCCAATGACGTCAGCTATATACGTACAACTTACTCACTAAGAGCGCCTAATGAGTGTTTTTATAAAATAACACGAGTAATTTTTTTCTCGCGCAGAAGACAGAGAGGACCGATTGTGATAAATAGTTGGTTGATGTTAAATATTTAATAATACGTAACCCTTTTTTGCCGATTGTACAAAAAAGTGAGTTTAGCATATACAAAAAAAATATGGGCCGTAGAAGGAATATAAAATAGGACGAAGCAAGAATAAAATATTTAATATTATATTTTGGGACGAAGGAAGCATATTGTTTGGGACGAACCAGGAATTTCTTATGTAGGACAAAACTCAGTGGGCCGAACGAAGAATAAATCTTATAAATAAGGAAAACCTCACCGGAACAAACGATAAAATAAACCGATATTGTTACTATCTGTGCACAATGTGGGAATGACGATACGAGTATACGAGGGTCATTCAATAAATACTTAGCCTACAAAAAGTAAACGAAAATTTTGGAAAAGTGGCAATTTATTTTTCAACATAGTCGCCTTTTAGTTCGATACACTTAGCCCAGCGATGCTCCAACTTTTTTAACCCGTCCGAAAAATAGTTTTTGTCAAACTCTGCAAAATAGGCCTCCGTGGCGGCGATGACCTCCTCATTTGATCCATATCTATTCCCGGCGAGTGATTTTTTCAGATTAGGAAACAGAAAGAAGTCACAAAGGGCCAAATCTGGAGAATACGGTGGATGGGGCAGCAATTCGTAGCGTAATTCGACCAATTTGGCCATGGCAACGGCAGACGTGTGAACCGGTGCGTTGTCGTGGTGAAACAGCACTTTTTTCTTCGCCAGATGGGGTCGTTTTTTCTTTAATTCGGCGAATCGGCCCAATACATCGGCATTGTAAAGCCCAGTAATTGTTTTAACCTTCTCGAGGTAATCGATGTAGATCACACCTTGTGAATCCCAGAAAACGGTAGCCATAACTTTTCCGGCCGATTTTACAGTTTTCGCCTTCTTTGGAGCACGTTCCCCGGTCTGGATCCATTGTTTTGATTGCTCCTTGGTCTCTGGTGTATACCAGTGGATCCAGGTTTCATCGACGGTCACAAAACGACACAAAAACTCCGCTGGATTCCGCTTAAACAGCGCCAAACACGTCTCCGATGTGGTCTCACGGTTGCGCTTGTTTTCTGGTGTGAGTAAACGCGGCACCCATCGCGCCGACAGCTTTCTCATGCCGAGTTCCTCGTGAAAAATATGATGCACTGTTCCTTCTGAAATGCCTACAGTCTCAGCTAGCTCGCGAACCTTCAATCGGCGATCTGCCAATACGAGATCATGGATTTTTTTAATGTTTTCCTCCGTAGCAGCTGTTTTCGGTGCACCTGGACGTGGTTCATCAAAAACCGACGTACGGCCACGTGCAAACTCGTTGAACCAATTCTTGACGGTGGCCATCGATGGAGAAGAGTACACAGCATCCAAGCGCTCTTTTATTTCGATGCGCGTTTTCCCTTCCAAAAATAGGAATCGAATCACCGAACGATATTGCTCTTTTTCCATTGTTGTAAAACCGATCGACACGTTTGCTTCCATAAGTTGTCAAATTAAAACAAATGAAGGGATTGGAATGAAAATTTGAAAAAAGAATGTGCTACACTGTGGTAAAACTCTTTTGAAACTACAGCGCCCTCTGGCGATGAGGCTAGGTACTTATTGAATGCACCTCGTATTTATTGACGTTTCCAGTCAGCATCCAAAAAATCAATCAGAGACTATCTATCTGTACTTAGCTAGTCAAACATCCGCAAAACCCATAGTCGGTCCATCACTGTCAGTATTATTGTCGTATTGTTGTCTCCTTATTGTATAAGATTAGAAAAGAAGGCATGATGTACTAATGGAAACTACAGCCAATATTGTTGGAACCGAGGCCTATCAAGAGATAGATGCTGAGCAGTCGAGAATTTGTACAAAGTTCCAACTTGATAGGCAAAGATTTTGTTTTATGTTAAGTACCTAGATTGCAAAATGCTACCTTAGTACCATAAAGCATGCAAGAAATGAGGAATTTTAAAATCACTTGAAGTGCATAGTGCACCGTTGGTCGGTACAGGAATGTGGCATAAATTACACGCTCCAAAGAATCCCTTTACTAGTACTACTTGAATGTGATAATTGTTTACTTAATTTAAACAATAATCAAAATGAAACACGAACATAATTTAATATATTTTAGAAAAAGTGTTAAAAATATTTAAACCAAAAACTTACTTAGACAGTGTGAGTGTCACGGAATACAATGATCTCCATAGTAGCGAGTTCTATGGCATGGTGGTAGGTATTAATTAGAATGTTTATAAGTTTGGTTAGCTGCATGCATTTGGATATATGAATACTTATTTTACAACTCTTTTTTGGCTATAGGTACCTACCTGCCGAAGTTCCTTGCTATAAAACGTTATCATCACCCTTCTGCCCTTTTCAATATATCTCTCACAGCTGTCAACTACAGGTACAGACCTTTGACAAAATTACTGTCCATTTTCAAAACAATGTTTTCAAAGGGTAGCAAAAAGATTTATTTCTTGATTGCAACGTTTACTAGCCATGAATTTAGTGAGAATGGAAAGCCTGGTCTAAAAAAAATATTTCATTCGCCAATGAAAAAGAAAAACGATTAGAAAAAGAAAACCTTAAGTAATATTTCGCTATAATTTCTTTCTAGAAAAGAATCTATACCTACAGAAGTAATAGAGCACGACTATTTGCACTTGAGATTAATGGAGAGTAAATTCAACGCTGAGTAGGCAGTCAGAGACCTATCCACAAGATAGCATAGGGTTCCAACACTTCCAACGTGCACTGCGTTGGAACTAGAGATGTGCCTAGAGTTGGCGGATGGCACATGATCTTCGATTTTTTGGTTCTAGGACGTGCCGGTTTCCCCACGATGTTTTCCTTCACGGTTTTAAGAGCAGCTGTCTGGAGTCGGTGATCCATTAAAATTAAATACTCATGACGAAGGACCTCACATTCATGAAATACAAGTAGGTAGGGTTAGTTTTCTTAAACAACATCACTGCATGAGGTGTTGAAATGTGAATCCGCCACGAGTTACCACAAAAATAAGTTAGTTTGCTTATAATTCGTGTGTTTGTTGTTCGTGGCTACATTGGGTAGGTTTGAAGTATATTTTGCACAATACATTAACTACAGACATTTACAGGTAGCGATCAGTCAAAAAAATCTATTAACTTTGACTTTTAAAACAGTTTGTCAGGGCAAGTCGAGAACCGGCTTCCAGTGTGAACTTTGTCCCTTTTTAAATTCTACTTTACACCTAAATTAGTTGCGTGTAGACCGTGCACGTTAGTTTCTATTACTTTGATGTTGCATATTAATAAAGATGGCTACAGTAAAATTCCAAAACATATTTCTCTTTGTAAAAATGGGATGGACCTCAACACGAGGCTATTTTGACGGGTCATACTACCTATACCTCTAAATCAAATACCTACTTAAAAATATTTAAATATTATAAAATAATAATATATCTCCCTTCTAAATTACTGTATCGGGACAACCTTTTGGAATCTGCTGTTGGCTGTCAACAAGGTGACCCCCTCGGGCCAGTGATTTTTAGTTTAGCCATTCACCCAATTATTCGGCAGCTAAATTCCAAATTTAACTTTTGGTACCTCGATGATGGAACCTTGGGAGACGATGCAGAAACTGTATTAAATGACCTTCAATTTTTAAAAAATGAACTTCTTTCCATTGGCCTTGATCTCAATCTTTCGAAATGTGAACTATACTTAGCGGACGGTACTGACAGACACCTGACACTACCCAAATTTAACGCAATAGCTCCTGAAATCAAAATTATTGAAAAAAGCTCTCTTTGCCTCCTTGGGTCTCCAATCTTTGACAATTCCTTTCCCTTTTTTATTGAGGAAAAAATCCAAAATTTCAATGAAGTTTCGGAAAGATTGTTCCAAATTAATATGCATTCGGCCATAACCTTAATCCGGTACTGTTGTTTCGGCCCTAAATTAACGTATTTCCTTCGTGCTTCCCATTTATGGAAACACGCTCATCTTTTAGACAAAATGGACCAAATTATCAGGCAAACATTAACTTCTATTTTAAATGTGGCCATGGACGACCGAGCTTGGGCACAAGCTACTCTTCCCATTCGTATGGGAGGCCTCGGCGTCCGCAAAATTTCTGGTATAAGTTTACCGGCGTTCATATCCTCGGTCCACGGCACTGATAAATTAATCAGGAAAATCCTAGCTTCCACACTGATTAATTCTGATGTGCCGTGTTTCACCGAGGCTATAGATGCCTGGAGACTCGCTTGCCCGAATACAGATCCACCCGACAATCCATCTTCACAGAGACGGTGGGATGAGCCGCTCTGCAGAGTAGTACAGAACAATTTACTTGACTCGTCTGTTACTACTGCGGAACGTGCGCGCCTGCTGGCTGTGGGAAGGTGGGAGTCGGGTCTTTGGCTTCATGCACTACCTTCGTCGAACATAGGCACTTTGTTCGACGATACTACTTTTCGCCTCGCTGCTTCCCTGCGACTAGGCACTCCTTGTTGTTCTCCTCATCGCTGTCACTGTGGCGAAGATGTCAACAGCCTCGGACACCACGGCCTGTCATGCAGCCGAAGTGCGGGTCGCTTAGCGCGACACGCGAACATTAATGACATCATCCGACGAGCTCTTGTTACCGTCGGCGTTCCAGCTGTATTGGAACCCAATGGCTTGGCACGCGACGATGGCAAGAGACCGGACGGTATGTCTTTATTTCCATGGAAGGTGGGTAGGCCTTTAGTGTGGGACGCAACGTGCGTCGATACTCTTGCGCCATCCCATCTTCCTGGCTCGGCATGCTGTGCTGGTGCTGCTGCTGCGGCTGCGGAAAATCTCAAGCGGCGAAAATATAATAACCTTATCGGACATTATATTTTCGAGCCGTTTGGGGTTGAAACCCTCGGGTCGTGGGGTCCGAGTGCTCATGCCCTATTTAAGGAAATTTCAAAACGGCTGGTTGACACTTCCCGTGACCCAAGGGCTGGCTTTTACCTTGGCCAAAGGTTAAGCATTGCCATACAACGTGGTAATGCTGCCAGTCTCTTGGGTACATTACCAGTCGACAGCGATGCGGACGAATTTTTCGACGCAATATTTTAGTTTTTGTATAGTTTTAGTTAAGTTAGGATTTAAATTTGTTATTTTTATATGCAAACTATGTTAAACAAAAAATAAATAAAAATTACGTCTTACATAATATATTGGATAATTACCTATCTAATAAGAAGAATATTGAGCAGCCTTTCAAACAACAAACTTCATATTACTAGCATCAGAACCGCAGAATAATTTAATATTGTAAACTTTTGATTTATTTTCGAACATTAGGAACAAGTCCGTCCAGGAAGATTAAACTACAACAGATTGAAAGAAGCCTCTCAAGGGTTTAGATGTCTGAGAAGTACTCCAGCATAATTCTTTACTAAGATGTTAAAAGTTCTCGAAGGTGTCGTATTGCGGGCAGCGGGATTGTCCGAAAGGGTTACCGCTACCCCGGAACATAAAGGGCTAAGGAAGGAACACGGATGGGTTTTAGTCAGTAAGAGTCTGACACTCCCTTCCGCTCCACCCAGAGCGGGAGGAGTCATTGGATGATTTCCCATCCTAAAAAAAAAAAGGGGTCGTTTTGCAAATAATATCGTGTTTATATATTCGAATAGAATTTGTAGTTGAACTTGAAAAGTTGCACTGGCAATTTCTTCACAAATCCAGTAAGAAACGAAAACCATTTATCTAACTTATAAAAACTTAGTCTTATATCGAACTGTGTTTTGAATTTGCCACAAGACATGATCAACTAGTTACATTCTAAGGCCTGAGTTCACCAACATTCTAACCATCGGTTAGGTATTTAAACAGTTGATTTATGTCAAATTTCCCAAGGAAATCAACTGTTTAAATACCTAACCGATGGTTAGAATGTTGGTGAACTCAGGCCTACATGATACAATTTGTAGCATACCTGACTATTAGTAACTACCAGGCCACTCAGAAATATTGCGAAAAAAGTTTTTATTTATGAGAGACTGGCCAGTTATATTCTATTTTGAAAATAAGTATGTGTTTAATTTTATTTATAAGTAAAAATAGATACGTTCCAATTTTAAAATTTCCCTCCACATTGTTTGCGAGCTATTTTCTCATATCACATCTGAGATTGGCAGAATTGTCGACATCGGCACCATTGCCATAAAGAAAAATAGAATAGAATAGAATCATCGTGTCTCACTTCGATCAATATAGTGTCTGGATCTGCGCCGGGATTTTCGCGGTAGGATTTTTTACGATTTCAAGTTCGCCTGAATCCGGACGAATCGTACCTACGTACGATAGATTTCAAATGGCATTCACGGATGAAGGCCCTTTTAAGGCAACCGTGTAGTATCGCCTGAATCCGGACGAATCGTACCTATGTACGATAGACTTCAAATGGCATTCATGGATGAAGGCCCTTCTAAGGCAACCGTGTAACTTTGGGGGATGAAGAAAGAAGTGATCGCCCTTTTACGGCTGATACGGAAGAAAACGTGCTAGCAGTGAAAAATTTAATCCAAGACAATAGGCGAGTTACGTATCAAGAGATTCAGCACCTATTGCAGGTTGGATCGGGAAGCCTTCACAAAATTCTACAAACTTTCAAGCCCTTGTTTTTCGAAATGAATGAACGGATTTTAATGAAACTTCATACGCATAAGCAGGAAAAAAGGTCTAAAAAGTTAGTTAAGAACATTTTCGAAAAATACAGCCAAATTAGACCGATTTTAAAGTTTCCATAGAAACATTTCCAGTTATCTTTTTTTAAGACATTTCGAAAATGTTCTTAAGTAACTTTTTAGAACTTTTTGTATCCTGCTTATATGCGTATAAGTTTCATTAAAAATCGGTTCATTCATTTCGAAAAACAATAGCTTGAAAACATGTATGAAATTCCGTACGGCGTAAACGCTCTTAAGTTGTAAATATTCAGTTAGCTTATTTTATTGCAAATCCAACGACATAAGTTTTATACATAGTTTTCATAAAAATTTTTAGACATATTGTTATTTTAATGAACGCGGGCGGGGCAGCGCGCGCGGTGTCGCGCGTTATGTCATCATACGACCAATCCACGGTAAAAAATACTACCGATATTTATATTTGTGTATAACAAACAACTTATGGTTTGCCTTTAATGCTGACTCTACTTATTTTATTTTGGAGCGCAGTGGAACAACCCAGTGGCAGTGGGCTGGTCATGTTTGTTGAAGTACCGATGGCCGGTGGAGGTAGAGCAGACAGTGTGGGACGCCCCCCAGCTAGATGGACCGACGACCGAAGGTGGCTGTGACAGACTGGATGCGGAAAGCGGACGGACAGAGTGTTGTGGCGCAGCCTGGAAGAGGACAATGTCCGTATCTGGACTGCGATAGGCTGAGTTGATTGACCTACAGAACTCTGTATATTTCGGGTACTGTTGGTTTGTTGGTCAAGTCTTTATTATGACCTTATCTAAGTCCGTGTTCGTGTGTCCGGTAATAATGACTGGTCGGTCAATCGCAAAACCACTTACGTAATACATCTATTTTGCTTGCCTTATAAAAGCAAGTGTAAAGATAAAGGAGAAGAAGATTCATAACTACGGATCACGGAATGTCCGAACCGCCTCTAGCACCTTTTTTATTGAACTGGGGTCTTTAGCAACCCTTCCGATGACAAAAAGCCCCTCAAATTAATATGGGGTAAGTGTGAATGCGACCAGAGTGTATGGGGTTCTGTAGATAGAACGAAACAGTATTTGACATAAGTAGGCACTTATTTTCATTTCGGCGTTGTTGACCATGTCACTTGCTAAAGTGGGTAACTACTTTTTTTATACAATTTCACTACCAATTAAATAAATAATAACTTAATGAAAACTGATTTACTAACAACACTTAAAATTTTTTTTCGGATGCAATATTTTAATACTTTCTGTCTGCACCACAGAACAGATAAATAACTATTCTGTGGTCTGTACCTACATATAACTATTATTATTTTTATTTTAAAAACGAAAAAAATTCAATGTTTGGATACTTTCTGTCTGTACCACAGAACAGATAAATAACTGTTCTGTGGTATTTACCTAGATATAACTATGTGTAACAATTTCTTTGATAGCATTACCTATATTTTTTTTCGGTTCGAAACCCTAAATAACTATGAAAAAAAAACACAAAAAGGGTCTATATTTCATGGCGCTAGGGGCCGTAAAAAAGATTCATCTACAACCGCAGTTCTGATTTTGGAACAAATCATCTCGGTTGGTTATCCTGAGATAAATAAGTGTAAGCCGAGGCGACATAAGTCCTCAACTCAAACCTCAAACTCAAAGCATTTATTTCAATTAAACCATTTACAGGCACTTTTGAAATGTCAAGAAGTCGGTCAGTCAGAAAATATGAAGCTAGTTGATAGCAACCTAAGCAGCAACCCATCAGCAACCTTATTGCAACGAGAATAAAGATCACTGTAATTTTTACGGTGATGCAAATTAAGAGGTAAAAAAAAACTGTTAGAGAACTGTAAATTACTGCAACAGCAACGTCAGTAACCGGGCGAAAGAGACAAACACGTGTGAGTGACTGATACGACGCTCTATACGAAAATCGCACTCAGCTACGACATCAAGGCACTGACAATGTCAAATTATTGCCACTAATGTGCGGTTGTCTGTACTCAATGCAAGATTAATTAATTTGTAAGTCAAGTTTCTCTTGCCGAAGCTATTAGTAGGTATGCTTCCACGCTATATATATAACGATGCTCGTTATGCAAACCAGCTAAACGTTATAGCTCATTTCAGACTACGCTATAATAAAATAGCGTAGAGCATATAGTTCATAGCACAACAATATCGCTCGCCATACATTTATTTAGAACACGTTAACACTTTGCTACACTATAGTTCTAAATAAATGTATGGCGAGCGATATTGTTGTACAACTATATGCTATTACTCGTATATTATAGCGTAGTCTGAAATGAGCGATGCGATTTTGCAGCTCAGCGTACTTTAGTCGAATTGAGTGTGCATGCATACAGTAAACTGGACGAGGAGAGGTGCGAGCAGCTTAGGTGTGCACAACCCAGTTCACATTCACAATGTAATAAATATTTGTTAAGAATTAAAATTGATAAAATAATTGGTAGTGTATGTAAGTTTATTGATAAAAATCGATTGCACGCACTAATCCTACTGTGTGAGAATAAGGCCTACAAAAAATTAAAGTTGGATCTAAGTAGAACTTTGGATGTGTTTTATTCAATGATGACATTTTATTTGGATGAAATTGGGCACACATTATAGACTGTCCTGGATTAAAATATATTTTTATCCAGGTACTACCTACATGAAGACTAGTAAAGGCGCGGGCTACAGCCACAAGATAGGCACCTACTGCATCTCAAATCAATCAATCTGAATCACAAACTAGTAATTAGGTAAATCTAATCATAATTCTCCTGCCCAATTTATTTGTCGGCGCAACATGTATTTTTCTTCCATACTTCTCTATTAGTCGTCATCTCGGTGACTACCGAAAAAAAAGGGGGGTGACTACCCCCTTTCTAACCATGTCATCATTCACATAGTTCATCCTGTTCATCCATCGTTTCTGTGGTCTTTCTCTACTCTTATAGCCGTCGACATTCATATTCAAAACTATCCTCACGACTTTTTCCAAATTTCTCCGTATCACATGCCCATAACATGACAACCTATTTCCACACTACTTTTCGGTTACCGGTGCCTCTCTGAGTTCCTCTTAAGTACTCATTTCTTATTCTATCCATTCGTGTAACACCACACATCCTTCTAAGCATTCTCATCTCAGCTACATGCAATTGCCTTTCATTCATCCCTTTATGACCTAAAGGGATAGATTTACCTAAAGTTTAGGTAAATCTAATATTCTTGACAAATGAGTGAACATAAACGAGCGCACTACTATACAATGCTAACTAGATGCGATTAACCTAAGAGAGTCGTTTACACAACATATTAATAGCATTAGAGAGGATTATCAATTAGTTCAACCCTGTATTGATGCACTAAGATGGTGTTAGCAATTTCAGTGTAAGTAGAATCAACTAAGCATAAGGAGCATAATTAGCTACCTACTCCAACTAGGCTTTGTGGCGGAAAATATCGATTTGTTGCCTTTGAGCGTAGGGTTTAGTTATTTGTGATGTAGCTAATATTGGAGTTGGTAACTTGAATGTTCATACTTCGACAATATTTTATAGACTCGTCTTAATATCTATGTGGGATCGCAGGCAAGCTTTCTTCTTCTTTTTTCGAATTGATCACGTTGCAAACTAATAACTAAGTAAATAATCAGAACTCAAGTTGAAACTAAATAATACATCTATCGAATCGACTCCAACGTTTGATTCGTGAAAAATTGTTTCATTTGTTGCTAATGTTGTGGTCATAGTATGTATTGTTGTTTTTTTTAAGCATCATATGTACAACGTCTCTAAACAATAGTGTTCACACCAATTATAGAAGGTACTTCAATATCCATTGCCTCATTTACACCTAACCACAGATTACTGAATAGTTTAACTGTTTACAAATACCCAGATATTTTATCCAATAAATTCCTCAAAATATTCCAAATAAGGTTCCCGTACAGGAAATCTGATCAAAAGTCATCAAGAGAGTTGCGCCCTTCAATATGTCCCACACAAATTATCGACCAACCCGAACCACATTATAGTTAGGTATCACCGTGACAGCAGGCTTACCTACCAAGTTAATTGGTAATTTTACTTCGGCACCTCCAGTAAGCTTGCACTTCGCCTGACAGTGCTTGGCGGTAATGAGGAAATGGCAAAATAGATTCAGTTATAGCCAGAGGCACCACGCCCCATGGTTATAGCGTGCCTAACGAAATGTTGCAGGACCTAGGTGCCTTAATGTCATTGTGAGTATTACGGTTTTACGTATTGAATTTGTTTCTGTTTGGAGCTCAGACCAAATAAAAAACCAAGACAGAGCGCTAAGAACGATGCAGTGAGGCATGCCAAAATTACGTCTCCGCTCTGTGCACACAAGCCCACACGCACACATTTACAACTATTTACAATCAAACTACGCCTCACTAAGTGCACACATATTTACGAAACCGGCTTCACTTTACTGTTGACAGCCGTCTGTCTTGGTTTTTTATTTGGTCTGAGGTTTGGAGTTGAACGTTGCTTGTTTTCGAACGAATCTAAAGTTTACAAAAGCACCGTTAGAGAATGTTTATAAAAACACGGGGTTCCTTTCGCGTAGTTTTTGGATGTTCCCATACAAACTTCATCGACCCATTTCACCCCTTAATGGGATGAGTTCTTTTTAATAACAATTCCTGTCCTGTTTTTCTCGGTGTTCAAGCATAGGTAGGTACCAGGTAGGTATCAAATGTCACCTTAATCTGATCGGCGATTCCTCAAACTATAATAAATCTTGATAGAAAGTGTTGTTAAGGGTACAAACATTAGGTACGAGGGTTCGATACATACCTACGTCTATAGTGCATTCAACGTGGTCGAGTCAGGTGTCAGGTTGAAACGACAATACGAAATTAGAAGCCCTTCGGGGGCCTCCACTGTGTGGTACGTCTGCACAAAAACATGCATAAATACACAGTCAAGTCAATCTGTTGTGTTTGACGACTTAGAGCGTAACGTAACGAATAACAACACTCAATAAAGTCACATTTTTTGTTTTTTATGACGAAGTTCAAGAACTCGCTCGAAGGAAGGTAGGGTATACCTATACTCGTTGACTAAAGGAAGGTTAAAATAAAAAAAATTGTAGGCAAAATAAAAGGACAGGAAGTTAAAATTAAAGTTTTTAATAAAGTGAAGGACGACCACAGAAAAGAAAATAAAAGCAGGGAAATCTATCTCCTCAAAGCTCAATAGGTATTACCGGATATCAGAACCGCATAGGTACCTATCTATTATGTATTAGTGTCAACCATCATAAGTAGATCCCCAGACGGTATCCATGGCAATAATAATTAATGAAACAATGGCTCTATATCAATCTGTGATATAATATCGATCTAGTCTTCTTCTATGCAACGCCTCCCTCCTCCCTCATTTTACCCCCCCCCCCCCCTTTATTGCGATAGCGTCTTTTCTTAGAAGACGTCTTTGCGATATATAGGTAGATACCTTGTACACGATGGCCCGTGAAACGACGTGAAAATATTTTTTTTTTAAAGCCTCTCTCCAAGTACTTCTTGACACACCCCCACATAATTATGTTCATCAATTATTTATAGTTTATTAGGAGCTAGACGGTTTTTGATATTTTTGGGAAATTCTCACATGACTTTACAGTTTTTTTTCTCTTTCTCTGTCGCTCTGTCTATACAGTTTTTAGATTTTTTCCTTTAATTGTGCTATATAAAATTGCTTCTATCAAATTTCATGATTCTAGGTCAACGGGAAGTACCTACCCTATCTATAGTATATAGTCGCGAATCAAATTTTGATCAAGATACAACCTGACACTGACCTGCAATTTGCAAAAACGTAAGAAAATTTGAATTTCGCGGTCTACCACTGCATTGCATTCACCATATGTTTTCGGTTTTTCGGTGTTAGGTACAACCGCAGAAATAAGTTTGTTTGTCATAGTTTTTTCCGAAAATTACTATAAAATACAAACTCATTTTTGCACTATAACATCAACAATATGCATATGATGCATACATAAATGTCGCAACAGTAGGACACATCACTGTGCGTGGTTCGACACGCACGTTTACGCCGGTTTTTAGGGTCCCGTAGTTCTGACAAGAAACCCTTATGGTTTCGTCATGTCCGTCTGTCTGTCTGTCCGAGGTTTTGCTAAGAGACCGTTAGTACTACAAAGCTGTAATGTTGTAGGGATGTGTATATCAATTACGCCGATTAAGTGGTAAATAAAATTTTGGATATATATGTTTTATTTTAGGGTAGCTTTCCTACATGTGACGTGGCGATGAATATCTTTTTCGTCGTCTACCCCATCGCGTGGGGTATCGTTGAATAGGTCTTCTAATATGACTTAGGGGTTGCTAAAATTATTTTTCGATTTAATGCTCCATTTACGAAATATTAAACTTTAAAGTGCACATTTTTGTTCCAGTAGTCCCGGGGCCCTCTAAAAGCTAAACTGCGGGCTTAAATAATCTGGAAACATTCACGATGATAGTGCATTTTATTTTTTAAAGAATGCACATTAAAGAATGTGCTACACTGTGGTAAAACTGTTTTGAAACTACAGCGCCCTCTGGCGATGAGGCTAGGTACTTATTGAATGCACCTCGTATGATGGATAGTGGAAAAATAACAATTTGCCGTGAATGGAGCAAGTGAGTGGAGCGTTGCAAGAGGGCGGCCGGCGAGCAACTGTTTCTGTTTCGTTCTGCCGCATCCGAACTCATGGGCTCTTTAATTTTGAAAATTCAAATTGTGGAAAATTTTCCTTCTATTCACTAATGAGTGGCATTTTATTAGTTGATTATGCGTCAAAGAGATTTAATTTAATGACTTTGTTATACGTTCAATTCTCATTACCACATGTCATGGGAATGTATTTTATGGTAGGCAGTGTAGGTCCTTAATTAACACCTTTTTGCTATGCATCATTTTCCTGCCGCAGATGACTGTTGCTGAGTGGAAATTATTGGTTACTAGCAGCGCCCCGCAGTTTCACCCGCATAAGTGTCGATCCCGTGGGGTATCGGAATAAAAACTATCCTTTGTCCTTTCCCTGATCCTTTCCCAAATGTTGGATTAGGGCTGACGCTCAATTGACGATATTAGAAATTTATTGTTTTTTATGAAAATGCATGATCTAATAGATTGAAACTGTTCAAAAACCCGACAGGCGTAGGTAGGTATGTTATTTTAGTTCAATCTAAGATTTGATGTTACCAACTGCATCAGATTTGAATCTTCAGTTTTGAATCTTAGTTGCAGACGGTCGGGTTTTGACTTAGTCATTTTATTTTTAATCCTTGTAGTGTGTTCTACTTACATATTTTTGGAATCGTCACCTCAAGCCCTTTATTTTGATACCCCACATAGTACCGGTACAATTTTGTATTCAAGACCTTCCTTGATGACGTCTAAAATCCGTTATTTTGATTTTATAAAAACAAAACCTAGCCTTAGCCTTCACCTTCGCGCGACCCAAACGAGTCGATAGACGGCCAGTTGGATTTTAATACATGAGGTCATGTATTAAAATCCATCCGGCCGTTTGGATGCTTCTAGAGTATAAGGAATTCGACATACAAAGATAATATTGTAAGTTTTCGTCTAGTGCTATTTAGTAAGTGAGTGTGTAAGTAGCCTGAACAGGGTTTGTTTACGCTATCATCAGATAGGTACTTTTGGAACAGACTTTAGGTATGATATAATCTTAAAACCTACTTCAGTAAAAATAAAATTACCGAGGCGCATAATAAGCTTCGTAGTATTGGACATGGACATGCGTTAGTGGCAGTAATTGCAACGCAAGGCGATCGATAGAAACAGGACGCAGCAGGTGTGCGCGAACTTTTATTTTCACACGGTAGATAGGTAATGCGCCTGACGTAAATTGAATTTTTAATCACGTCTAAACTTGTATGAATAAGTCTCAGGCGCTGATTAACTTGACAGGACTAAACCTCAGACTAAATATATTGATTGTAAATGTGTGCGAGTGAGCGTGTATGCACAGAGCGGAGGTGTAGTTTTGGCATGCTTCACTGTATCGTTCTCAGCGCTGTCTTGGTTTTTTATTTGGTCGAGGACTAAACTAAAATGTATCATAAGTCCTTTTCTTAATGAAATAGAAAGAAAAAGATAATCGGCACCAATGTCTGTTTTATTAAAATCGGAGTTCTTTTAGTAACAATTCATCAAACGCCTTGTGCCGTCGGTAATTTTATAAACGACTAGCTTCTGCCCACCACTTCGTCCGCGTGAAAGTTCACTCTCCCTCCATTCACCCTCTTAGGGGTGGAATTTCGAAAAACCCTCTCTTAATGGATACCTACTCTTCACAAAGAACACACCCTCCAAATTTCATGTCTCTAGGTCTCTAGGACCAGCGGTTTAGGCTGTGCCTTGATCAGTCAGTCAGGACTTTGAATTTTATACTTTACCTAAGTATTTACCTTTATGTATATGTCGCAGCCAACTGGTTAAATTAGCCGTTCAGTTAACCGCCTAGCCTTTTAACTAAACGGCGGCCGTTCAACTAACGGCCTGAATGATATCCAATTACAGTTTAAGTTGGAAGTCTGTAACCAATCACGCGCGAGCCGAATTGGTCGCAGTAACTAAGCCAGTGCACCCTGACCAAATGGGTTAGGTTAGGTTAGAACTGTAATCAACCGCGTGCGAGCCGGAGAGCGAAGCGAACCGAGCACTACTTCTAAAGGCCAGGCAGTTAACTGAACGGCTAATTTAACCAGTTGGCTGCGACATCGACATATACATACTTATAGAAGATTTTGAAAAATGTCTCACTCAATGTTGGGACTTGGGAGGCGCCTGTGTACCTACCACCTACCTACACACATCAAAAGTGTCTAGGGATCAACATATATTTTTGCAATAACTTTTCTCCTGATTGATATTAATTAAAATTTTCTTTAAGGATTCATCAAATAAAGTGTTTTCGTTTGTCACAGTAACGATAAACCAAGTCACCTTTGCATTAATAAAGAAATTTGCCATTTTCCTAATAAAGGGATTTTTGACATTTGAACCACTAACACAAAAGTTCGAAAAAAAGACTGAAATAACAGTTTTCTTTAAAAATTTATTGGGTAACTTAAACAATTAATAATCCGTGTTTCTACCGCGAACACTAACAACACAAGAACATCGGTTTGGCATACTCAAAATGAGTTCATCCAAATCACGCTGTGGAATGGCCGCCCATGTTCGTTGCAACAACAAAAAAAGGTCTTCTTGCGACTGGATACCCTCCATATTCGGCAGAGCTCTTCTCTGTAGCATATCCCATGCATGCTCAATCGGGTTCAAGTCTGGCGACTGAGCAGGCCAGGGCAGGACATTGATGTTAGCTGCGGCGAGAGTCTGTCTTACAACTCTTGCGGTGTGCGGTCGTGCATTATCATGCATTAACTGAAATAAGGGACCGATTTGCACTTTTAGAGGAACGATGACGTCTGATACAATCGTCTCAGCATAAATTTGAGCGTTGAGGTTGCCTCTGATCCAAATCAACTCAGTTCTTCCGCCGATCCAAATACCCGCCCATACCATGATGGTTCCACCACTATAAGGATGGACTTCCTGGCAGGATTTTAATCGCTGTTGGCGTCCAGGGGTTCTCCAGTGTCGTATACGTCTTGTATCCGGTCTCATACCAAAACGAGACTCATCAGAAAAGCACACGAAACGCCATTGTTCTTCTGCCCAATTTCTGTGTTCAAGAGCCCATTGATATCGAATCCTACGATTGTGCATTGCTATAGGTGGTACCCGTAGCGGTCTTCGGGAATGAAGGTTCACTTCATGCAAGCGGTTTCTGACTGTTTGGTCGCTAATTAAGTTCCCTGAAGAGTGATGAAGCCTCACGGCTAACATCATGGCGGTTATTGTTGGAGCTCTTCGAGTTAAGATTTGAATGTATCGGTCTTGTCTCCGTGTGGTGCAGCGATACCGTCCTCCATGGCGCTCAGCCACGGTACCAGTGCTTCGGTAACGTGTCCAAAGTCGACTGATAACACTCTGACTTGTATTCAGAGCTAAAGCCACAGTACGTTGCCGGGAACCAGCTTCTATCATTCCCACGGCTCTGAGCATTTCTTCCCTGCTTAAATGACGTCGCCGCTCCATAATAACGTTGGTTTTAATCAGTAGTAGGGAAACAGTAGCACTAATAATGTCTTCAATGCGTTGTATGTTTTTATAGGGAAAATATTGACAGCTGATTTTCATCTTTTATTCGAATTTGATTCACAGTTCCTGATTCAAATTATGAAATGCACCAAAAAGGATCCATATAAATTTATAAAATCATAAATTTATTACAAAGCCACATCTCAATCTCAAGAAATCCGCATAAAAATGCTTGATCCCTAGACACTTTTGATGTGTGTATATTTCTCACAACATAGTTAGACTGATATACTCAATCAATGTAGGTACCTACCTATCTATAGTAACAGCTGTAACATAGCTAAAGTTGTTTTACGATTGTTCAAACGGGTTGAGTTTTAGACGATTCATCAATCTACTTGTGCCGTCGGTAAAGCAAATGTCTCCATGTTGGGAGGCAGGAGGACCTACATACTTATATCTATTTTATATGATAATTAGACTGATATCCTCAATCATGTACCTACCTACATCTTTACATAGGCTGCAAAATAGCTAAAGTTGTTTAACGATTATTCAAACGGGTTAGCTGCGCCCTCTAGTGGCACGGTTTTTGTCTTTTTGTAATTCGGGCAGCCAAACAAAAAGAGAATGAATTTTAAGGAACCAATAACATCAAGTAGGTATTTAAATAAATATTTAATATCATGTACAGAGGCCAGCACATCAAGCTACCACAATCTGTCAAATTTCTTTGATAGATTTTTAACTTTATCACAAAGGAATAAGGTTCATATTCAATTGGGAAAATTTGACAGATTGGGGTAGCTTGATGTGCTTGCCTCTGTACATAGGAAAAAATACAACTTTTAGCCACATCTCATGATTGACATTCGTTAAAGAATCACTTTGATTAAAATATTGAGCACTGTACGGAACGTAACAAACAAGGTTTCACACAAAGTTTACCAGAAACAGGCCAGCATAAACAAGTTAATCATCGTAATGGCAGCTTTCAGTGCATGCCACCCTGCGAAGTGAGACGCCACTTGTCACGTCAAAGAGAACCGGCCAAGTAGGAGTTTCTGCGGACTGGGTTCCGCAGCATGAGCTTCGACTGGCATGTAAGAAAATAATTCAGAGGTTCGACGATTAATGACTACGACGTGAATTCACAGGGGATAGGCGAAATTAAACTCACGGTGTGTTTTATAATAGGTAGTAATTTTAGGAAAATATTCCGTTCGTTTCAATTACGGCACTCAGACCAAATAAAAAACCAAGACAGAGGGCTGTCAACAGTAAAGTGAAGCCGGTTTCGTAAACATGAATATGTGTGTACTTAGTGAGGGGTAGTTTGATTGTAAATGTGTGTGTGTGAGCGTGTATGCACAGAGCGGAGCGGAGGTGTAGTTTTGGCATGCTTCACTGTATCGTTCATGCATGGTCCGTATGCATGGTCTCTCTACAATAGTTTTATTTAGATAAGTACGCTTTTGCATGATGTTGGTGACGATTGTTGAATAGGTAAAGTACTGAACTAGACACAGAAATCAACACTGCAATTAAATAGTCGAATTCATAAAAGGCTATTGCTAATGCTAATGCCATTCTGCGATGCCGCCGAACTGTCATGCATAAAATAGAAAATAGATAGATTGTATCTGACTGTGGACTACAAGACTGGACTTTAGATAAAAGAAAACCAAATACATACGAAGCCGGATGAACGATCAATTACCTATTGACAACTGTTCAGAAATTCAGCGGGGTAATTGCGTAACACACCATCAGTAACAATGGATTTCATTATGACAGTTTAACAACATTAATTGCGTTGTTTACGTTGTTGAGCAGACAAATTTTTCGAACATATGAAGCAATGGATTAGCAATATCCTTCAAAATGATTCAGATTGTGATTGATAGCGTGTTACGCAATTAGGGCGCAGGCTAATTGGACACATTAGAGCAGCCACGTTTATTTCAAAACAGAGATCAATTTCTAGTATCAATTAGATATCTACTTGGAAAATAATGTTTGTAACATGTAAAATATTAGTAGTTACTGTAAATAGTGAATCACGACATTGATTGATGAAGATTTTTTGTCTGTCGTGACGTGAGTTGTTACATCATTATAATTATTACAAATTTTAATTCTCATACGATACGGTAGATACCTCCGTATGAGAATTGAGATTTTGATTTATTACAAGATGTTTTTTGCTAGTGGAAAAAAGGGAAACTATACAATTTGAAACAAAAACCCATATCCTGTGTTGACACAAATAATGGGGAGCCGGAAACTATTTATAATCATAATTAAAGAGAAACAACAGTGGGTACGTGTTTGTGTTTGTGATATTCCAATACAAGTTTGTTTACAGATTGTAGTAACAATGAATACTAAACTTATTTGAGCGTACAGTACAAGCAGGCGTTGAAGTGTCGTTGCTCCACGGATATTGACGGAAACCCGACCGTGTTTTGTCGCGCTCTTGCAACTAGACTCCTATTGTTCCTGCACCGCGTCTCAACTTCTAACGTCTACACAAGCTATACAATGCTGGTTTAACAGAACTTCCAACTTGTAAGATTCTTATCCGACCAGCAATGGATTTGGTGGTCAGCTGTGAATTGGAATAATAAATGGAATCATGGTACGTAGGACGAAATTCCGTTCCGCTGGATAGCGTCCCCTAAGGTAATTTCCCCAACTCCCGAACCTATAATTTGTATTGGTTTTTAGGGTTCCGTACCCAAATTATAAAAACGGGACCCTATTACTAAGACTCCACTGACCGTCTGTCTGTCACCAGGCTGTATCTCATGAACCGTGATAGGTAGACAGCTGAAATTTTCACAGAATGTGTATTTCTGTTGCCGCTGTAACAACAAATAAAAAAACAGAATAAAATAAATATGTAAGGGGGCTCCCATACAACAAACGTGATTTTTTTGCTGTTATTTTATGAGTAGTGTTAAATATTGTATGCACCGTACGGAACCTTTCGTGTGCGAGTAAAACTCGCACTTGGCCGGTTTTTAAACCTCGTATTGGTGAAGGGTTTATGATGGATGAGGGTTATTCTAAGACAGAATATACTTATTCAAGAGCGTGTTCGTGAAACTGCGTAGTTTACTGTTTTCCTACCACCAGTGAAAACTACTGCAGTTTCAAACGGTAATGTTATAAGATAATTAAGGAAAGATGCAATTAAGGTTCGGCGAGACAGGATCTCAAACTCAAACTCAAAGCATTTATTTCAATTAAACCATTTACAGGCACTTTTTAATTGTCAAGAAGTCGATCAGTCAGAAAATATGAAGCTAGTTGCCCATTCCAAAGCGTAGGTACCTATGGAGAAGAACGGGCAAGAAACTCCATGGACACTCTTTTAAATTATATTTTTACAAAAATATTAGTTACATCATTAATGTTGAACTTATAATTATATGTGAGAACGATGTAATAAAATAAAAAAGACGTACGTGTTAAGAGCGTCCAGAGTACAGCAAATAGTACTTAACTAAACAACAATCCAAAAAATTAAAATAAGCCGAGGCAGCCAATTGATGACCAGCCCCAACTGACGGCGCCCGTTCACGAACATGACGATCTGTAAATCTGTTCTTATTGAATTGGTATTTTTTTTTGATTTGTCTATAAGGGCCTGTTTCACTAACCCTGATTACTTAATTACTTAGCCTGTCGATGATTTGTAGTTGGCAGGTAGTCGCTCGGCCATTGTGAAACAGCACCCTAATTGTGTAAGTGATTTAATTTTGAAGAATATTGTTAATCCATTGCTTCTTAAGTTCGAAAAATTTGTCTGCTCAACGACGCGACGTAAATAACGCAATGAATGTTGTTGAACTGTCAAAATAAAAGACATTGCTACTGACAGGTCCTTATTTTTTCAGTGTGACGTAAGAATGCATTTTTATTTCTATCTTATAAAGGTTCGTTTTTATTTCAGATTAAGGTCTTCATTTGCTCATTTTTTTTCTGATAGAGATGGAAATCCAAGTTTCTTGAAACGGTTTACCTAGTAGTCGAATGTAGGTAGGTAGGTACATATAGGTACCTACCTACTACTAGTGTTCCAATTTCTTTTCAAGGTATTCTAATAGGTAATTCTAACACAAATGATTTGTCAGTCCTATTCACCTTTTTCAACGGATTTACTTTTAGTAGGTAAATCAGTTTACGAACATTTTAGGTAAGTTGAATGTTAAATTGAATTCTATTGCTTATTTAGGAATATTTTTGTTGGTAACATTGCTCACCGTTCCCTTCCTTCAACGACGTAATGTCCTAGTAGAAAATCCAAATCAAACACAGTACGTCTTCCCACACATTTGACAAACTAACCCACACATGATAGCAGCTCGAATTCACGCACTAGCGGAGTAGGTAATGAGTCACTTTTTGTAAGAAAACTAATAAACAAGAGTGCACGCATTCTGATAAAGGTACACACACGATCACAATAACGTAGTTCATCGACACGGTCGTTCAACGCGACACCTAACGCCATCTTTTGTCACAAAGTATAAACAAAAAAAATGTGACTAAATACTCACATGAACAAACAATCTAGAGTTATCGTGACACGTCTGCGACATCCGCGAAAATGGTTTATGCAATGGTAAATCACATTTGTTGACAAACAACCTGCGGTACATGCAAATCGCGTCAACAACACGATCCTTCGCAAGGGCCCGGGACGGACTGTCCGGGCGTCAATGCGGTCCCTTTCGTGCCTAGGGCAGACGGGCTTCAGCCGCGCACATTGGTTGCGCCGCCGACCAATCACGTCCCACGCCGCGCTCCTTTGCCACTGGCTGACATCGTCGCAGCGGAAAAAGCGGTGGGGAAAACAACTGATGAATTCGTCTGCACTGCACTGACTAACTCTTCTCCCGCTGCCGCCATTCGTTTTCACATAAATTGGTGTGCGAGGCCACACCGCTCTAAGCAGAGACACCAACCGGCTGTGGCCGATTACCAGCCGATGAGATCTCACACTCAATCAATTGAATGTCACTAACCATTAAGCAGCATATCGCCAGCGCCAAGACTGAAAATGAATTTAAGCCATGCGTAAAAATGCTTGATTACTTAATCTAGGTTTATTTCTGGCATTTAATAGCATCGGTAATTCGACACGTAGGTAGGTACCTACTTATGAGTAACGAGCCGATTTTTCATACCCAAACCGAGCGATTCACTCAACGAATCTACTACTAAATAGGTACCTACTAGCTTCGGAAATCGTCCGCGCGAAATTTCACCCTCCCCCATCCACCCTCTTAGGGGTGGAATTTTGAAAAACCCTTTCTTAGTTGATAGGTAGGTATCTACTTACTCTTCACAAAGAACACATCCTCCAAATTTCATTTCTCTATGACCAGCGGTTTAGGCTGTGCGTTGATATACATATAGATATACATATAGATAACAATGACTGGACTAACCTAGTCGTGGCGAGATCGTTTTGTTCTTAGTTCACACCGAACGCTTCGAGTGTCTCAATCATCAGACCCTTTGAAAGCGTGGTTTGAATTTGGACACCACTTGGCTATATTAATTACGTTTTTTTTTTGGACCTATTTAGATGGAATTTCACAAGCTAGGTATCGGTTTTATCGAACTTGAGGATGAGGATAGTAAAAAGATAAACTTGGCGGCTCGGCCCCTTGGACGCACTTGGTGTGGAGATTCTAAAGTAGCGAATGAACCCCGTGCGTGGACGGTGATACTGAGTGCAGAAAGATCAAAGTAAAGCGAAGCTTCATTATCGTCCCAATGATGCGTTGACGGCGATAGAGTCAATGAACATCAAAGTGGGAAACGAGGTAGTGTAGCCTATTATGCCTTAGAAAAAATCCTTAAAATGGAAGCACCGTAGTAGTACGGAAAATGGGACCCAAAATTAGCGAAAACCTGCCCCGCGGTAGTTTTCGCCATTGTTACTGAGGTTAAGCTACGCTTGCCGCGGATATGTGGATGGGTGACCATCTTTACATCCCGAGACCCCATCGTGCCTCGGAAAGCACGTTAAGCCGTTGGGACGCACCGGGCGCAAAACGATCTGCGACCTCCATAATAGGTGGCCTGCGGGCGGCGGACTAGGGGCGTCCGTCGTCCGACCAGACAGGCCTGAGTTTGCGCCGCAGTGTTCCACGCGCGTCACTCGAGAGTGGATTCGGCCATTATAGGAATAGCCGCACGGGGTGGTGGGACCCGCTGAGGAATAGCGGGTCGCGGCCTGTCGGGGGAGCGGTGAATGCTTAAATGCGAATCCCGCACCCCCGGCCATAGGTAGATAGAGGTGGAACACCGCGGTGGTTTTAGCCGGTAGAAGTCCGGCATGCCCCACTGTCAACCCCACTATGGAGGAAGTCCAGGAGGATTTAAACAGCGCACCAAAAAAAAAAATGGTCCCAGCTGTCATTCGTGGATCTTTGACAGTCGTTACGGGTAGTCAGAAGCCCGAAAGTCTGACAACCAATCTTACCAAGGGGTATCGTGTTACTCAGTAACTGGGTTATGGAAGCCATATAGGCAGTCGCTCCATGTAAAATACTGGTATTCAGCTGTATCCGGTTAGACTGGAAGCCGACCCCAACATAGTTGGGAAAAGGCTAGGTAGATGATGATTCTGCAGACAACTTTTACTATTTGGACCTATTAATACACTTCAGTTGCAAAACAATAGTCACCAAAACCACTACATACGTATACGTACTTACTAGACTTCCCAAAGAGACAAAAGCAGATTATGTTAGAATACATTTATTATTTCAAGATTTTAAGAAATCACTCTTCATCCATGAAAGTTACAATGTTGTTCACTGCCTAATGTATCAATCAATAGTAGGCGACATACTCGTAGTGATAAAAAACGTATAGGTACATTAAAAGGACAGTGAATAAAATTACATATTCGAATTCGAATTTCATATTATTAATGATAAATGATTTATTTTCTGTAAGTAGGTTTGTACAAACACTTTTACACGTCAATCATATTTTTTTAAACTAGATGAGGTCGGCGTTTCCTATCTGACTATTCTGAGAAGAAAGGCCGAAACAAACTCAGAGGTCACAGTCTCTTTTAAAGTCCAGACATAATCTTGGTCAGATCATGTGAAGACCATGTAGATTGGTGTCTGAAATGGTCTTTTGAGGAAAGAACCACACAGATTGAGCGGACCTGTCCAGTCAGTGCACGCATTTGTCAAAAATCGTGCAGCTCAACTCAGAAGTTGAGGAGCTCAACGATTCGACGAACAATAAATACCAAAGAAAGGACATTTGGGTAGGCCGCGTAATTTACTCAAACTGCCACATCATGATTAAAACTAACTAAGAAGGAAAACAGTAAAAAAGAAATGACCCACATAGTCCTCACATTCACAACAATTAAATAAAAAATACTTTACAAAGTAAATATTCATGTCATTGTATATATAAAAATCATCAATGTCAAAGTGTATATAAAAATTCGGGCATAATCTTTGAGGACCATGTAGATTGGTGTCTGAAATGGTATTTGGCAATGGAAATGGTAATGGCATAAGATGGTAAAAGTCAAAATAATCGGATAATTGACTCTTATCGGGATCTTAGTCTAGGATTTGAAAATCCACAACTCCACAGTAACTGAGACTGGGGAAACCATGGTAACGAAGAAGAATGGAAAAGAGATATCATTACAGAAGTCACGGACAAAAACAATAGATTCCCAATCCAAAGAAACTACGCCATCAGCCCTTTAGTTCTTTTTTTATTTTATTATGACGAATAACTAGATAGGTAAGTAAACTAAAAAGCACCATGCTTACAAAAACATTAACCTACCTATAGGCAAAGAGCCTCACGTTCAGCGGGCGAAGTAATTGCCTACATATACGGCTTGTCACCGCTTTCAGTGAACGAAGTAGCCTCATTATCGGCGCAGACACACTTCATCTTCCTTCGTTCAGCCCGGGTGACCGCCTCACCGGTTGCGTTGTTGATGTCCCACCATATCGAGCCACCGAGAACATTGCGGAAGTATGGAGGGACGCTGCCCTCGCGTAGAAGATACCTGAACGGACAAAATACCATTAATGTCCAGTCTTGGTAGCGACTGACGAATCTCTTAACCTAACGAACCCTGTAGGAAGTGAGGGACTTACTTATAGAACTGCTCCTCTTTGTACTCCTCGGCCCGGCGGCGCCAGTATCGCTGCAGGGCCGGGCTCATTTCTTCGGCAGCGTCTGTATCCTTCAGTAGACTTTCTCGCTCTTCCTCTAACATTTTTGCTTCATCCGTTTCCTCTGAGCAGAGTTATTTTTATTATTAGGTAGGACATTCACTGTCTCGTTGATTATTGGATCACGATCACTGGTTCTGAGTGCAATGGTCATGCGAATGCTGAGGTCCTGGGTTTCATTCCCAGGACGGGCGTGTTATTGGGTTTTTCCATCACGAATTTCTCAGTGGCAGCCCGGAGTCTGGATTTGTGCGCGGTGGATATCAATAGGGTCACACACTGCTACTGGATAAACTAAACATAACTGGCGAAATGTGGGTATACTTACGAGATAGATAGATGTGGGTAGTCTGCCTAACTCTACAGGGATTACAGAGGCGTGAAGCATGATGCACGGTTTGTCACTAGCCGTAGAATCAATGGGCTGAATAGATGGCTATGAGTGGCGACCGTAAATGCATGATGATGAAAATTATTCGGTATCTACTAGCTTCTTCTTCTTCGCGCTATAAATAACTTTGTTTCGCTTAGCGTTCTTTCTGACTTTTTTTTCTTTTTCTTCGGTTCCTAAGGGTCCTAGCGTGATGTTAATATATTCTATAGCCTTTCTCAAGAATTGGGCTATATTTTCAAAAATAATTTTTCAAATCCGTCCGGAAGTTCCAGAGATTAGAGCGTTCAACAAACAAACGAACTCTTCAGCTTTCTATGTAGTTTAGATCATTTACCTCCATCAAATTCTCCCTCGAGAGACATAGCTTCATTTGATTTCATTGCCGGCTTGGTAGTGATGGTAAGCTTCGCACGCGACTGGATATCGTCAGCTATGCGAATTTTCAGGTCTTCGTATATTCTGTTAATAATAAAGATATCTACTGTCGTTGTAGGTACTTGTTAGTAGATAAGTGCTGGAGTAAGAATCCTTTATCTGTCGACATCGACACCCCTCCATATAGACTCGAGGTTAATTGGTGTTCTTTATTAACATTATTTTACAAGCATTAGGTACCTACGTGAATAGGTAAAGACAGGCAAGAGAGGTTCCTCGGACTTGTCATTAGCCTAGTGGTCGCATACCTACTGCTGAGCATGGATTCGATTCGATTCCTAGGTCAGGCAAAGTGTTCGGTTTACAGTGAAATTTTCTGTTGCTGCTGTTTTTGATTGATAGCAATCGACCCTCCTACAAGGGACTTTAACGTTAGGGAAATTTGGGTGTGACACCTCGCCTACAATACCTACAGTCGATCGATTCCGTAATAATCTCACTGTGTAAATGTTGGTGAACAGTGTCAATCCCTTGCATCAAGTGGAATGACAGCTCACTTCACATATAATCTCACAGTAAATTTTACACAATAGACAGACACACAGAGGCCTGAGTGTATGTGAGTAAAAAGGTAAAATACTTATGCGCCAGAGCTTGTATAATGTCATCGATGCGTCGCTCGTCTTCAGTCCTGAGGTCAATGATGGGGATGTTCAGGATAGTGTCGCAGTCCGCTTCCATAATGCACCGGTAACGCAGCACGGCTGTGAGGAGCTCCCTCGCGCCCTTTAGCTGTTTTCTTTTCTCGTCATCCCATTCTTGTTCTAAAGTCCTGTTGTGATATTGTTTAACTATATAAGTAGTTTTAGCGGAATATCGTATTATTTTAGAACTAAAATTATCTATGGAATCCATACTAATAGGTACTATAATAAATGCGAAACTGTGTCTGTCTGTTACTTCTTCGCTGGTTGCTTACTCTCGAATATAATTCCGATAGATCGACATTGGAATTGTCAGTCAATGTCTGGGATTGGCTGGACTCACTGAGTCTAGCCAATCCCTAACGCTTAACTCGACCAACTGACGTTTGACCAATGTCGATCTATCGGAATTATATTCGAGAGTAAGCACCCTGGTCAAGGGCACGCCACGATAGCGGCGGTAAGGCCCCTCTTTGAGGAGTGGCTAGAGAGGCGTCACGGCGTCCTCACCTACCGCCTGACGCAGGTCCTCACCGGACACGGATGTTTCGGGAGGTTCCTGCACATCATCAGGCGGGAGGAAACGCCCGGGTGTCACCACTGCGAGGATCGCCCAGAGGACACGGTGGAGCATACGGTGGAGGTCTGCCCCGCTTGGGCAGAGCACCGCCGTGTCCTCGTAGAGGCGATCGGCAGCAGCGGCGACCTCTCGCGCCCGGCCCTGGTTCAAACCATGGTCCGGAGCGAGAGGGAGTGGGAGGCAGTCACCTCCTTCTGCGAAGCAGTCATGCTAGCGAAGGAGGTGGCGGGATGGGCGAGGGAGAGAGCCGAGAGGGCCGCCCGTCCCAGCCGCCGCGGTAGACGCCCCGGGCGTCGGGAGCCGCGTGACGACTCCCGGCCACCGTAGGCGCGGGCCTGCGGACGGCGAGTAATGGGTAGCTCGCCGTCCGATCAGGACCAGGCCCGTGCCGGACGGCGCGTATGTGTTCCACGCGCGCCTCAAAGAGCTGTCAGCAGACACGGAGGGGCCCGTTAGGGCCGAAGCCTGCCGGGGCAGCGGGATTGTCCGAAAGGGTTACCGCTGCCCCGGAACATAAAGGGCTAAGGAAGGAACACGGATGGGTTTTAGTCAGTAAGAGTCTGACACTCCCTTCCGCTCCACCCAGAGCGGGAGGGGTCATTGGATGATTTCCCATCCTTAAAAAAAAAAAAAAAAAGCACCCTGGTCAGTGTAACTAAACCTAACTTTTGAATTAAATACAGAAAATAGTTCTTTATCTATAGATTACAGGATATAATGCAGGAATAATGCGGGTTGCAGACCAATAGCTAAGCTAAGTTAGTCTAGCTTAGCTCGCATAGCTGCCGGGGCAGCGGGATTGTGCCGGGGCAGCGGGATTGTCCGAAAGGGTTACCGCTACCCCGGAATATAAAGGGCTAAGGAAGGAACACGGATGGGTTTTAGTCAGTAAGTTTTTGACACTCCCTTCCGCTCCACCCAGAGCGGGAGGGGTCATTTGATGATTTCCCATCCTTAAAAAAAAAAAAGCGCCCTGAACCGATTTAGATGAAATTTAGTATAAGTAGAGGCTTTTTGAGTCCCGGGAAAGAACATAGTATAGTTTTTATCCCGATATTCAAAGGGGATCGAATCGTATGCGGGTTAAACCGCGGGGTGCTGCTTGTAGGATAAGGTAAACAAGTTTTGCTGAAGCGACTCCAGAGGAAAATGTGCCATAGGACACCCTAACATTTAAAAAAACATTTCAGATTCTATTCAGTTAGGTACCATAATTAGTTTTATTTTGAACGACTAGATATTTGCTGCAGCTAGCTATGACACAAGAATCAAAGGAGTTTTAAGCCACCTTGTCACAATATAGGTATTTTGTGGCCAGTAACTGCCTTGAATAGGTATAATTTTCTCAGTTCTTAGGTATACCACAAGTAGGCTCCTCTAGGTAGAACTGACAAAATTGTCTTAAGCACTAAACTACGTAGGTATCTAATACCCAGGTAATTTTGTACTCGTTAAGGTCTCGAAAAGTCTGTTAATGATTTGTAAATATAGTGAACCTAAGGATGTAAGCTCTAGGCAGTCTCTCTGGCAGAACATTATCCGGCTTTAGAGGCTGAGGCTCAAATCTCTCAAAAGGTCTCATCCAATGGTAGAAACCTTTGCCTGGATCCTTTTTTAAGTCTTTATACGTCATAAACTTGGGTTTGCTGGCCTGTTTCGAATCCATCAGCCATTTCTGAAATAATAGTTAGGTTTTGGTAAGCATAGTCGAACATGTACAGACGCCAGCACATCAAGCTAATACAATCTGTCAAATTTCTTAAATGTTTCAACTTTATCGCTAAAGCATATCTAAAGTTTAAAGTTGAATGGGAAAATTTGACAGTTATGGGTAGATTGATGTGCTGGCGTCTGTACCTAATTGTTTTACGGACCTAAGGCTGAATGTCACTTGCAAATTACAAAACGCCATAATTTTTGTACAGACGCCAGCACATCAACCTACCCGAAACTGTCAAATTTTCCCAATCAACTTTGAACCTTACGCTTTAGCGATAAAGTTGAAAATCTATCAAAGAAATTTCACAGATTGTAGTAGCTTGATGTGCTGGCGTCTGTACATAGCACCAATTGTGACAGTAAGATAGTTTCAACCGCAATGAAGTTTTAATTTATTTGAAGTTTTTGTCAATAGTGGTAAAGGAGTTACGTGGTTGACTATACCCAGCTACTAATTCAACGATACCAACCGTCATCTTCCCATCTCAAGTCAATGTTGGTAACACGATATAAAGCTTACATTTGCAGTTTTAATCAGCTAAAAGTAAGACGTTCTCAATTATAATAGCAATAAAATAAAATTACTATTATATTTTTTTAAATATTTTTTAGGTACTTTGTATCTAGTTGTTTTAGTGTTAAGTACTTATAGCCTTCATAATATTAGGTGATAGCCACTTACCAATCATTTCAGAATAATTTTGCCATCTATTGGATTGAGCATAGATAGGGTCTTACATATTAGTTCGAGCTTACGGATTGCTCTATGATAATTTTGGCATATAATTATGATAAGTTGACTAAATTTCAGCAGCTTCAGATGTAATATTAATGCAAATGCCAAACCTCAGGTTCCGTGAGATGAATTGGAGTGAGAATAGAAACGAGATTTCGATGATCTCCAAATGTGTCGTATTGGTTGATAGAACACCACGGTTGCCAACGACAAGTACGCTTGTATTCCTCCACTAACGCCCGGTGAAGGAGCTCTGCACAGTTCAAGTCGCTAAACCAATGAAATATAACAAAATAGGTAAATAAATGCAACGCTAGTTTCGCTTTGTGTTTTAATGAGTTTGCCAAATCAAAACGGTCTTTGGCTGTTTATTTTAACCACGATTTTAACGTTCTCTAGTCGTCACGTCTGACTGATCAGTTTCCTATTTAGATAAATTGGATATCACACTCTACATCCAATATAAGAAAGCAGCAAGGGCCCCATCGCATTAGCCGTTGGTCTAATTAGCGTTACGTTCGACGAACGGATGCGTAGCGTTGATGCCGAGTAAGCGCGACGCAAACGCTGCGATTACGCCGATAACGCTGTCCAATATTTGTATGACTGTGCGCAACCAAAACTAACGAATAGCAGCAAATGATCTAGTAAAGAATGACTGTAACTATAATCCACCAAAAATATTATCATGTAAAATGTTGCCAAGACAAAGTTATGATCTCATGTAGAGCCAAGTTTCTAACTAAACTAAACGCCCTAACTCTACAAGCAATAACTTAACAAACTTTAGTCAAAATATGAGGCTTAGCTGGTTTGTTACTAAAAGAACTATTGTAAGTATAATAGAAAAGTAGTGAACAGTGAATAAATTTTTCACCTTAGGCCCATGTGACGGTAGCGAAACGGCCAAGTCACAAATTTTGACTAAGGTGTAGAGTTTGTGAAGTTAGGGCTTGTAGAATTTAGGCTTGTAGAGTTAGAAGCTTGGCTCTACATGAGATCTGATAATTTTTTTACAGTCGAGCCATATATATGGTCTCGTCTTGGCAACATTTTACATGAAAACGTTTTTGGTGGGAATTCACTTCTTTTTGTAAGTAGCATATGACAATATTTTTGAAGTGATAACAACTTATGGCGCATTGGGCATTTTTTGAGATGGGAAAATCTATTGAACTCGCGATACTGTTACTGACACCGCGCTACATTCGGATGTGTTCGGCTGTCCTCGGGATGTACTCGGTTTTAATGTATTTCCGATATGTCAGTGAGTGATGGCAAAGTATTCTGTTTGTGTTTTGTTTTCACTTCTTTCTGCACTCCCGGAGTGCCACTGTTTTTTTTATTTTGTTAGCTAGCGCGGAGACGAGGCGATCGCGGTCTACTATTATGAAGGTCGATAAAGATTAAACACTTATTGTTTTTTTTATTGTTTATAAAGGGTTACATTACTTATAAAACACTATATTCGCAAAAGTCGATTGATTTACTATGTACCTATTCAGATTTTTAAGTCCGACCTCTGCAGCTTATTACGGTTTTTATATTCACCCATGATATAAATCAAAAGTTTTTGAAACAGTTAGCTTATTGCTAACGTTAAAACAACCTTGTGTCTTAGTAACCATAATTTATCATCCAAACGAGTGTTATAATGTTGTAGGTACTAAATTTCTCAAGTCGTTTTCAAAAATAGAACATTGTCATGCACGCGCGTTTCACTGCCACAACGCCGTAATTAAAAAAAAATAAGTTACAGGTTATTCGAATTCACGTCGTATCCCGCCGGCCGCCATTATTGTTCGATATTAGTATTGCAAAAAAATGTTTCAGAACCTTTTTTTAAAGGATTATAGGTATCATGGGTGTAGATAAAGTCTTGTATGCAACTGTACATAATTAGGTATAAATACCCCTTCATATTCAACAGTTTCATAAATAACTATTATCTTACAACAACCGGGGCCTACACCATTTTGATTTCCCATCCCCATATAAGTTTTCTTTTGAAAATACTTAACTCTGTATAATCCAAACCCATATTATGAGGTTCAAAAAAACAACGAAGCGCTTCGAGAAAAGGTAGGCTAATATCCTTGCGCTTCGCTTGGCTCTTCTTGGCGGGGGCCATAACGTGCCCCCAGATCGTTACGGAAATGTTAAAAATATTTTTTACACAAAATTTAACCTACGTACCTATTTAGTTCAAAGTATTGTAGGCAAACAGAAAACTCTGCAGACCTAGAATGGTCCTCATTCCTTTGGAAATTATACTTCATAACTATCTCTCTGTCTCTTATAATAATTACGTTTTAACAACTAAGCTAATAATAGTGTTTCCTCGTCAGCAACTAGCGTGTATCCGTCTACGACGCAGTGACTACGGAAAATGTGCATCTACCCGACGAGTTTGCGGCTTAGACACAGCGTTTACGCAGTGCTTTTCTACGCTGGACAAACGCCCTACGCCCGTATCTTCACGTTATGCATAAACTTTGTCAAACGCTTCTGTAGCTTTTACAAATTAAATCTAACAAAGGAAGTAGTACTTTAAAAAGGCTTCGTTACAAAGATATTTGTAATTTCATTTAATTAAATTTAATTGATTTATGCAGTATGATACTTAGGGTCTTAACTTAGTTTTAACAAGTTTCAGCCCGCCAAATCTTATGAATGAAAATATGTCATTGCCAATTCTAGTAAAGGGGCATGCATATCGGGTGATTTACGTCCAGGTATTTCGTTTGAAAATTAACCAAAAATAAGAATTCATTAATGTGTCCATAATGAAAAATGCTTATTTAAATGGTCTGAACATCTGGTCGAAGTTTACGTATACCGTCCGGAACACGGTGTATATGATTTAACGAATTTTCACTTTGATTCTACTTATAAGAAATACCGTTATACTTATTTTTGCGCTTGACTACAGTCATCAGGAACTTATGCAGGTTACGTACCGTCTTAAGATGAAAAATCTTATATTTTTTGCCAAGTACAGCTCCCTACACTTTCCGTGAGATACAAGAGAACTCTCGGATTTGACATCCGGCTCTTTTTCTTCGGTCTCACTGGGGTTTTTGTTTCCAAATTCCATATTTTCTGCATGAAGTGCCTCAGACGAACACGGTTCATCTGATATGCTTATAGCACCTTCTTCATTGACGATGACTTGTGTATTGAATGAGTCCGTCATTTTCAACCACGTTTGTTCGATTTTGTTATTTGCACTATTTTCTTCGTTAGGCATAATTGTTACGTTACAGTTTGTAAAAGCACGGCATTCAGAACAGGCTTCGTATGAGATATTTAAGTTTTCCCCGTCAAAATAAGCAGACGTTTCATTATCCAGTTTAATATCATAATTGTTGTTCTTATCAACAATCACCGCTGTCTCATTTGGAGATTCCACAGATATTGTTCCATTGACATTGTTTATTGTGATTGTACTCAAATTTGGATGTTCGATAGTGTATAAAATATGAATGAAAACATAACCATCTGTTCGTTCCTTTTCTTTAACTTCCTCCTCTTCCATTTTTTTTAATACTGAAGTGCCACTGCTTCCGTTACTTTTTTCCGAACCTTTGGACCCTGGACCATCAATCGTATCAGGTTCAAACATTTCAAAATATTCCATTTCCACTTCTGTCCATTCCGGATATATTTCCACATCATCAACCACATAAGAGGTAACAATTCTTGTTTTATCGGGAAATGTTACGCAATGAAGACCACTTTTGTTCATCAAAATATTTGTTCCATCCATGCGTCTAGAAAAAACTTCTCCGAGGCAATAATCAGTTGCAGTTTTAATAAGTAGTTTTTCTATATCAAAAGCAGTATCATCAATCCACTTTTGTCTAAGGCCGTTGGGTTCTATAATTTCAAATTCATTTACTACAATTTCATATTGAGATGGTATTTGGTTAATAGTTTCTTGCACCGGCTCCACAGATTTAGAGAATCCTTTTGTTAATTTTTTACTACTTTTTTTGCCTTTTTCCGATATTTCTTCACGAGGTTCTACCGAAGGTTCTGATTCGATAACCGGAACTAGTCTTTTATAATATTTGCTTATTTTAATGCAAGTTCCATCAGGTTTAAGTACCTCAATGTCACCCGAAGCTTTAAAAATAATAACTTCTCCGTTTAAACTAATACATCGCATTTCCTCCTCAAGGTCTGGCATTGGACAAGTATGATATTGTTTGATGTGTGAAATAACTGGTAAATTATCCTCGTAAACTGTCTCCGTGATCATGCCATTGGGCCATGAAACATAAAGACTGTGAAAATATTTCGTCTCTTTCGTCTCCTCCATTGTAGATTGTCCATCCACAGCTGTCTTCGACATTTCTTTTTTCCCATTTATGGTAACGTTGTCAGTAGCAGATTCAGCATGCAAGCTGACTTTGTATATCTGTTTTTTTATATATATCAGGACTTGATCTTTACTTGTTATCCTAAACGAGTCACAAGTATCTGTGATTTCTGGTTTTACATAATCCCCTAAAGCTTTATGCACCCAAAATTCATTATAACTGTTACCCGGTATAATATTTAAAACAATATACTCAAAGTTCATTGGAATTGTTAAACTGTACATACTAGTAACTTTAGTGCCGTCTCGAGAAAAAAATATTGTGTCTTTACCAAATACTTCGACTCTTCTATCTCCCAAATCATAACCTAAGAAAGGTTTTGCAAGAATTTCTAGAGATTCGGCAGCTGCTGCTCCAAGGAAAGACTTTTTGTTTTTAGCTGCTTTTTGTGCAGGACCTGTTCTAGATTTTTTACTAGCTTTAGACTCTGTATCAAATGATATTGGTGACTTTGTAGGAAGTGATTCTGAAACTCCTGTTTCCTGGGCTTCAACTTCCTCAACTTGAACAATTTCTTCATATTTTAAAGACCCCTCCATAAGAAGATCCATTTCGACATCAGTCGTTTCTATACAAGATTGTAACGCATGAGGATCAATAAAATCTTTTGACACCGATCGTGCCGCAATTAAAAGTTGTTCATCATAAATTTTTTCTTCATTTTGTATCCACTCATATTGCTCGTCCAAAATAAAGTCAAAAAAGTCTTGCAAGCAAAGTGGTGTTGTTAAATGACTGCGCCACTCCTCACGTGCTATACCTTCCTTATCGTGACTATTATGAAACATTAGTATGTAACAATCTGTCACCTCACAATATTTGTAATCGACACAGTTAAATTTATTGAAAGCATCACGCATAATCTGGAAAGCGCAGTTTCCGGAAAGATCTTCAAAAAAGTCAAAATCGTCGATCATATTATGCTGAATGGGTTGGTTGTTTTCTATTTCCGCAGCTGTTACTAATTCACTTAAATCCGGACAGTCAAAGAGTAATTTCAATCGTTGGACTTCAGGATCTTGATCTGATGGAGAATATGCGCATTCGTATTCATTTTCGCTTTTTGTCATTGATGGGAATGATGGAGACAGCGTATGGTTGCTAGCAACTATTGAAGGACATTTGGGCAGAGGCTCGGCGAGTACACTACGCTTCAAATATTTTTTCTTAAACTCAGTTATGGTCGACGATGGTAAGTGGTGCTTCTTCAATGAACTCCGATTTGTATACAATTTGCGACAAGCTAATAAATTAATAAGTCTATTTAACTCCGCCGTTTCAACGTCATCTCTTTCAAAACATGACAATAGAACATTTACATGAAAATTAATTTTGGCCTCATGTTCGTCAGACGGACGTGGTCGATTTCGCCATAAGTTATTAATGGGCATGCCAAGCAGAGATGAAAATACGATGTTGTCTAAATTTATATTTCCTAAGTGAAAGGTTTTATATTTAGCTAAATCTCCATAGTCAAGCACAATTGGCTCTCTGTTTTCCTCATACTCTTGTCCGTATGTAAGACGATATTTTTTTTTACTAGCCTCTGTATTGCATAGTGTGTTGAAAATTTTCTTAACAAGGTTTTCCGAATTTTCCAGCTTAATTTCTTCGGACGTATTTTTAGGAGGCGTATTCAAAGTAATTGCAGACAGCAAAGAATCTCTGCTGGTCTGCTCACCATCTAAATCTTGACCACTGCACGCTGTTTGAAGAATAATGTCTAATACTGAATAAATGGTTACACACTCCAAAGGTAAATCTTGAATTTTTTGCTCATAATACTCGTTAAAATACTCGTTGCTGACGTTTTCGGGTATATCCAAAATACTCATATTTTCCTGGTAGTGAACGTGCTGTCTGGATAAGTCCTGGATATCGTACATGAGGAAACAGAGTTCATCGTAAATTTTATCAGGAGTTCCAGAAAGATCATCTGAATTCCAATACGGAGGTGAAAATACAATAAAAGCAGTGTTTTTGAAATCGTCTGCGGTATCCTTTTGTATTCGCAATAGTTGAATCTCATCCCAAAACTTCAGGGATTTTTCAGCTAATAATTCAGTGAGACTTTGACCTCTTTTTGTAGCTCTCAAAAGGCTTGATGGTATTGAAGACGTTGTTGGATCAATTCTTATTTGCACAACGGCTGTTAAAGGTATACCTACTTTCACTAGACTCCCCGGTAGATACGGTTCCACAAATCCTGTAACAGCGACGTAAAGATTGGGTCCATCAGTAGGATAATCGTCAACGTATACTTTGTCTCTCCATTCTTCACCCCTAACTCTGAGTTGAGTATTAAATTTCTTCCCTTCCGAACTTTCAGAGACGGCTGCAGGTTCTCCATCACCCTTTCCTTTACCTTTAACTGGGGGCGGCGGTGGAGGAGGTTCCTCTCTTCTCGCACTTACAGAGCCTCTTACTTCTGCCTTGTCAAGCATGGTAGCGGATTCCCTTTGCATACCTTGTCTTACTTCAAGTCTTTGTGAACGAATATAAAGATATTCATCTTTCATCTTCAAAATAAGATGTTTAATGACCAAAGCCAATACATCAGGCGGAATATCCTTCTTATCTGCAAGGTACGATTGACACTCTTCAAAAACTCGTAAATTAGCATCTTTAATTTTTTTTTCGCTTCCAAGTTGATTGATCATAAAAATTGTCTCAGTTTTGCAGATATTTTTTATTACAAATCTTTTTTCTTCAGCTGCGAATATTTCGAATTTGTTTAGATATATCCTTTCCTGTTCACCACCCGCAGATTCGATAAGAATTACTTTTACCTTCCAATTTTCTTCGTCTAATGGCGCTTCTTCGATAATGGTTCGCCATTCGTTTTCACCAGTTTCAAATTTCTTTTCCTTTTTAGGAGCCATTTCAACATTTACTAAATTACGTTGACACTTGACGTTGATTTTTCCTCTATGGAGTGCTTTTTTATATACGGAAAATGTCTCAGTCTATCAAAAAGTACTCTGTGGTATTATGCACAAAAGGACCACAGAGTAGAATAACTTAAAATACGACTGTAAGTCCATGAATTTAAATGAGAACTTTTATAATACAGCTATATTCACTGACCTCTATTAAAGGTCAGTGGCTATATTATATTGTAGTCTGTGAATTTTGTGATACTGGGTGTTATCTGTATTGTTTAATAGAGGTCAGTGCATGGAATTAATATGTACTTACGTACAACGTAAGTACATATTAATTCCATGGGTCAGTGGCCACAGGTGTTACATTATGTTGTTATGCAACGAGTTAGTATAAAATTCATAGGATTAGTACTTACAACCCTGATACCAAGACTATCCATTGACGCGGAGGGTATACCCTACAAGCGCATAATATAGTTGAATAAGGATCATTCAGGTAGGGGCGCGTGGCGAAAATTGGAATTAACGATTTTTTTTTAAATCAACAAATGTTTCAAACTCAAACACAAACTCAATGCATTTATTTGAAATAAACCAATTAGACACTTCTGAATTTTCAAAAGGTTGGTAGTTGCTCATTCCAAAGCGTAGTAGGTACCTATGGAGAAGAATGGGCAAGACGACGTTTACCGACAACGCTCTCTTGTCAAGTAGCTTGTCAATGCCCAAGTTTAATAGTATCTTCATATTATAAGTCTATGCGTATCCTTGTAGCAATAAACATTGTTACTAGGATCTGTTGGAGCTTGCATGACGTTGACCCTGTTAGTACCTAAACATTTAAGATGGCGGAGCTAGTTCAAATTTTAGCCACGCATCCAATCATGGACTTACTTTTATGTAGCTCCTAGAAGTCCATGGGTTTTGTATACAGTGTTGTCACTTGTCAGCACACAAACTTCATGAGTTCTGTCGAAATATTTATTATTCGGTAGATTAACAGAAAAAAAACTGTGGCACTCCGGGAGGGGATTTCCCTACTTGAAATCGAATGACGTAAGATCGAATAACACTTGCTCGAAAACGTTAACTCGATAGTAGGTAAATAAAATCGATGAATTATGAGCGCGACACCTCGACATCAAAATCTCGAATAACTATAAGCTCGAATCATCGGCAGCGCGAAGGCCCATTATCTTGAAACATCATTTCTCGAACGACCATCTAATCGATTTACAGAATAGTTTTAAGGATTTTTATTTGAGTAAAATGATGAAACTGCGTAGAAACATAAATCAACTATAATCATGTACAATAAATAATGACTTCAAAAAAAAAATGATACGAAGTGAAAAATAACTTTAATTTCGGAAGTCGGTGTCGTTGGTTCTGCATTTTCGTTTATTGACACCGACTTTCGAAATTAGTTATTTTTCACTTTGTAGTGTTTTTTTTTTTGGAAGTCGTTTTTTTTTTGTAAAAAAGTATTTTTCTTTTTGTTATCGCTGGACAGGTTTCTCAGTCTGTTCATCTTATTCAACGCATCATTGTTGCAAGGCCGTTTGCCGGCAGTCTAGCTCTTCAATATATAGACTTTCGATACAACACGGTTCGTCCCGGTGCCCTGATACGGTACGTTCACATCATGTGTTACACCCCGATGCCACAGTCCTCGGCACGGCCTCACCTTGTCTTGTGTGTTTGGAGGAAAGCGCCACTTTTTACACGACTTGCTCAAAAGGAGTGTAATGTATTCAGGGTTGATGTATGTTTGTATGTATGTGAGTTCATTTATTCCACCATAACTTTTAAATGCCTGAACAGATTTGGATGTATGGGGTATCGTTAGAATCCCTACATCATCCCGAGTGACACTGGCTATATTTATTTATTTTTTGAAAAAATCTATATTGCTGCAGTAGGTATGGCTCCATTTTGAAAAGTGTAAAATAAATTTTTTCTTCATTTATTACAATATGGGTATCAAATTGAAGGCCTTGATGAGTACATTCCAAATATATATAATTTATAGGCACCAGATTTACTTAGGTACGGTGTACTTACATGCAAAACAACCATTTCATCTTTGGCTGTGCAAACAATTTAATCAGACTTTAGTAAGACTGAGAATGTCTAAATGAGATAAAATGTCACTAAAATGTATAAAATTAAAATAAATAATTAAATCACGACTGCCCTGCCAAAAAACGAACTAAAAGGTAAATAAAAAAAAGTTGTAGATATTCCCTGACTAAACAAAATCAAAATAAAAATAAAAAATTTCACATAAAAAATTATCTATACTAAAAAAAGTGTTTTTTTTTTTTTCATTTATATTTTATTTCAGCTTGAAGCTTAGGTACATGTGCCTTACGAAACAGTTCCGTGTTTGATTTTGGAGTTATCCTTCTCCTAGTCAAGTTGCAAACCAATAATAATAATACAGTTTATTTCTCTCATAAAGGTACATTGTTAAAATAGTGTGTATACATAATACAATTTTGCCTTAGGTACCTATGCTAGAACCTTTGTGAGAGAAGTAGGTTCGGGACCTGTATGCTGCCGGTAAGTGTCGAACCCGTGCCGTGGTAATATCAGGATAAAAATTGCCTATACGTTAATCCAGGATGTCAGCTACCTCCATACAAAATTTTATCAAAATTGGTCCAGCCGTTTGAGCGTGAAGAAGTAACAAACATATAAACACACACACACTCACAAACTTTCGCCTTTATAAATTAGTGTGATAATGTGATTATACATGAAAGTAACGCTTACATAAATAAATAGTATATGCATATGATTTGTAAATGCTACTTTATTATCAAAGTTTTTATCACAATCAATATACCTAATTGGATTTCTTTTATGCATAAAACTAGTTAACAATCAATATAATGTAAGTATCAAAACTATCCCAGGAGCGCAATCGGTCGGTAGACATAATCTACTCGCGAAGACACGTTGAACTAAAACAAAAATAAAATTGTGTTAAATTAGGTAAATCACTAATCTATACTAATAATAAAGCTGAATGTTTGAACGCGCTTATCTCTGGAACAACCGGTCGGATTTGAACAAATAGTTTTGCATTTGATAGCCCAATTCTTGAGGAAGGCTATAGTCTATCTAACATCACGCTACAGCCCTTATGAGCCGAGCAAACGAAATAAGTTTGAAAGAACGCTAAGCAAAAACAAAGTAACGATGCGGGCGGCATGTGCAACAATTAAAACTTCCACGTGAACAAAGTCGCGGGCAGAAGCTAGTAAAAGATACAATTAATCTTCTTACTAGCGTGTGTCAATGGCAAAATAGTAGGTACTTAGTTTTTTTTTTTTGTTTGGCCATCCGTGCAATAGCAACGCTTACATCAACTGCAGGCGCAGTTATTTAATTGTTATCTTCGTGTACAATACGGCGAAATTATAAAAAGATTTAAAAAAGAGAAATTGTACAAAGTGGAAGCACTACGACTACCGCCTGACTCGCTGGTCTAGTGGCCGCAAATGCTACTGCCGAGGACCTGGGTTCGATTCTGAGGACAGGCGTGTGATTAGGTTTTTCTATCAGGAATTTCCCAGTAGCAAGCTGCTGGATTTGTGCCCGATTGATGGCAAAAGGCTTGCCCCCCCATCACATGGGACTTAAACATAACTGGCGAATTGTGGGTGTACATGCTAAGGTCCAGGTCCCGCAGGAGAACCAAGGTAACCAACATAGCCTGAAGAATTGCCAAACTTAAGTGGCAGTGAGCAGGGAACATTGCTCGCGGAACAGATGGCCGATGGGGCCGAATGGTTCTGGAGTGGCGACTGCGTACCGGAAGACGTAGCTTTGGAAGGCCTTGAAGACCTTGTGAAGGCCGCAGGAATCCATTGGATGCGAGAAGCACAGAACCAATCGAAGTGGAGGTGCTTGGAGGAGGCCATATCCAGCAGTGGACGTCTTTCGGCTGAAATGATGATGATGATGCTGCTAAGGTACACCTCTTGCCTGACCCATTACGGAATTACAGGCGTCATCATGTTATGTTAGCGGGAGCACTACTTTGTGTAACAAGTAGGTCCTGCAAGTATATAATAGAATCCCTAGGTACTTACTGCAATAGAAACACTTCATATTTCTGGCAAATGCTTCTCAATCCATTCTTTGATCAGTTTAGTGCCTCGTTTGTTTAACGAGTGTCCCAATCTCTCCATGACGTAAAATTCTCCTTGAACCCCAAGCTCTTTAAGTGAATCAAATGATTCCTTGGCCCATTCTAAATCAACCAGATCATCATTGTCGCCATGAATTTGGAGTAAAGGGGGCACTGCAATGATTAATAAAACACACTGTAATTTGCGTGTGAGTCATCGGCTTTTTTATTTTATTTACCTAGTTACATGGTCCAGGCTTGAGACTGATAGCATAGCAATGTGTTTAAATATTACAATCATCAACACCTTATAAGTAACATGGCTAGAACAAAGCCAAATAAATTACTAGTGATTTACTTCTACAAATAATCTACAACATTTTGATCAAAGTCAAACCGCATTTCGCAAGATTAATATGACTGTATTCTCTACCTACTATACTCGCCTTGATAATAATTTACTGGATTGGACCACATCTAAAACTAAGTAATAAAAAGTAATATTTTTAACACTAATGTTTAAGACATATTGATGCAGAGTCACACAAATTTCTACGGGACCAGAACTTGTCTCCGCAACTCTGTGAGTGAACCAGTGCTGGTTGCTGGACTGGAACGAGGGCTTCATACCAAGATGGTAAAAAAGGTATCCACATGTGCTCTTTACTTGTTAACATACAATAATTGTGCATCAGAGTGCCTTAAACCTAAGGTGAATCTACATTTGGTAATACATACTTTTGCTCTCTTCCATTTAATAATTTTCCTTTTCATGTGTAGTCTAAATAAACAATTATAATTATATTTTATTATTTGACTATTTCACAGTTACATAAATGTTTTCAGTCTTGGTTTGTGGCAAATTATGGAATCGAGTTGGCAATACCGTTTGGTAGTGCAGCCCACACTGCAGCTAATAGTGGGTGGATAAGGTATACAGGACACACCATGGCATGAAAGGGCAAATTAATTAACAAAAATGCTCCAACTGAGACTGCCCATATTAAGTTAGCTTTAAAGTAATCTCAGATAAATTAGGATGTCTTTAACTCTAAGAAGCCTGCATATGTATGTGCTCAAACAACAATAAGTCATATAGCATCATTGTTATAATACTAAATGGTAGCATTAATACTTACACCGAACTCCAGCGGACTGTTTCAGTTCATTATAAACAGCTGAATTTTTATTTAAGAATGAGCTGAATGCGAATGTTGCAGCAATATTCTTATCAAATCTGTATGCAGAATGTAATGCCAATGCACCGCCCATAGAAAATCCACCTGTAAATAAATGTTGTTGTACATAATACTATTGTTTGCACAATAAATAAACAAAGTGAGTTTCTGAATATCACAAGCAGTGATTACCTTAAAACTTTACAACTGTAACTTATCTATTGTTATTGCTAAAGGTCAAATATGGACACAAATGTTTAAAATACAGATGATACAGTACTTCCAAAGTATGAACTTAAAGATGTCTGCTTCAATAATTATAGTACTTCAGTAGCAGATTGACGACTATAATTCTGTAGACTTATTTGTTACGGATGCAAATCATATTTTAATCAACATACAACCTGACACTGACCTTGCAAAAAGTTAAGAACAATTAAATTTTTCAGGCTACCTTAACCCATCCACCTTAATTCTCTAGACCAGATTAATTAAAGGCTTTCAGACACTTACCAATTATTATCCTATTAGTAGGTATTCCAGCATCATTTTCATTTTTAATGAGATTCTTTACTTCTGCTTCTATATTTGCAATGGAATCCAATTTTTCAGGCACATTAGGACTGATACCAGCTCTATCAAACCAGACTTTACTCATTTGCCCTCCGACTGGAGAGTAAGGCTGTAGTGGTGCAGTTGGGTATATCACTTTAATATGAGGAAATGAGAAATTTGATACCATTAATCTTACCCATTCTTTTATATCAGCACCTGAAGATCCTGAAACCAGAAGTATCATTTTTTTTATGAACAGGCACCATCAACCCCCTTTCATAGTACAGCTCCTACTACTATTATTTCTTCTATTGCCACATTGTTTATTTTTTGTAATAAATTTGTAATTACTTATTTTTTTTTTTTTTTTTGTAATAATAATCAAGAGGTTATAAGTTTAGATAAGGAATTTTCGATGTGACTTTTATTTTGCTAATAAATATACGGGTACATTTCCAAAGATTCTTTCAGAATCATGAACCGAATCAATCATTCACGCAGTGTAATACGATTTATTAGGTTATTTCTTACTACTAATCTACGAAACTACGAACTAAATAATTACGTTATGGTTAATAAGTGCTATTCTTACCCGATCCATGGAAAAATATAACGGTTCCAGAATGTTTTGATCCGGTATGGTGAGTCAAATGCAGAGCACCTAGTCTTGACATTTTACACCGAATAACATGTAATTTAATCAATTTAATGTTTAATTACGTAGCCTGTGTTTGTTTAATAATTCGTGCTTCGTGCCAAAAAAATACTCCGAAGAAAGTCCTGTGATCCTGTCAGTCCATCAAAATTCAAAAAGTACTCTGTGGGTGGTCCTGGAGTCTGTGCCATTGAAATAGGAAAAACATGGAGACGGCATATTCCACTATAGAAATAATAGACAAATATCTATCTTATCGACACACACAAATGTCAAAAAGCGTTCTGTTTCTTTTTAACTAACCAAGAGCTGCATATGAAAAGAGAGACATCTAAATGTTTATCAAGTACTAAAGGAGATGTTTCAAAATGGGCCAGGTCTATGTACAGTAACTCAAAAAAAAGAGAAAAATCCATAGAATTCAGGAAAAATACAGATAATTCAATTAAATGTATACTGTTCTGGTAGTGAATTGATACTTATCAATTATTTTTATCGACTTTCAACATGGCGTCTCACCGATTTAGTTACTCTGTGCTTAAAAACAAGGACAATTAACCATTGATCATAGAAATAGAACTGTTAGCTGTCACAAAAGTGTCACTTCAGTCACTTTCGTCTTGTCGTCGGTCGTGATTGTGTTCGTTTTGTTTTGAGTTTCTGGAGTTCTTTTTAATAACCTCGCTTTCGTTTTTTGGATTTAATACCGTTTCTTTCCCATCTGTTTACCTAGCTTTCGTTTTTGGACTGTTACCCGGCTTGTGTTGTAAGTACTTCGACTTTCTTGTGTGGTTTCCTCCACAGAAATAAACATGTCAAACGTCATTAATCAATCAAAATGACAGTTTACCGCCATGACGGGTTTTTGTTGTGTGTTGCAATTTCAAGTGTAATTTCTTGTGTTTACCAGCAAAACAAGCCATTTTAAAGTAATTGGACAGTTGAGAACTGTTTTAAATGAATTTTCCTATTTTTTTGTATAGTGTACAAGGACCTGGCCCAGGCTCCATACATTTTGAAACATCTCCTTTGGCAACACTTTTGTGTTACGTCAATATCATGTTTATGCGTGACTGGTCGCCATGTTGAGTGCCGAGTTTTATGAATGGTTTTGTGGTAAATGTGCTGTCAAACGGTTGATTGCTCAAAATATTTTTGTTGTTTTCGAGAGAAATACGTCTAGAAACGTATTTTGGTGTCCATTAATAGGAAAATCATGCCCTCGTGTTGTGAAAACAGTGTGGTGCGAGAAAAAACAAAAACAACACATCGAAAGTCGGCCCTCTTAAGTGCCCAATTTTTGTAGGTACACGCTAATTTTTTAGGTATGCCTAGTCCATAGGTTTATTTAGTCATTGGTCTGGGCTCTGTAAACCAAAGAGTACCTAATTTAAAATAACTCCGCTAGGAGTAATAGTGTTCTGTGAATAAGATACCCTGGACCACCCTGGACTGGAGGCTGGACTTCATGTCAGTCAAACTCTATTAAACAAGTGTTTTACAGGTCAGTGGTTAACACTAGTGTTAACATTCTCTTTGCGTAAGTATGAGCAAAGAGTACTTAAAATAATAATAATGTATGAGCGTACTACAGTCAAGACTCAGTTCAATCCTGTCTACGGTTCAACTCAATCCATCCAATGACTAAATATTTTTATACTACCCGTGCGCGATAAGTTGGGTGAGACCTCAGAACAATAACTAGTTATTGTTCTTATTAAGTTTTAATACATAAAATTTAATACGAAGAAAAAATTATGACATGAGCAAAAACAAAAATCATTAAAACAGGAAGGTTGCTTGGCAACGTCACGCCAATAAAAAAAGAAAAACCGTAAAGAGTCACAAAGTGAGTTATACAGTCTTCACACCCTCACAACTTTTGCAGAATTAAGGGATTCTGTTCAAGCCAATCTTCTTGCTCAAGTCTTGCAGTCTGGTCCCATAGAGTGGTTTCGTCAGCATGTCTGCTAGCTGCAGTTCTGAAGATACTTGCTTAACTTCAAGGTCCCCGTTGGCAACGCATTCTCTTACGAAGAAATGCTTCAACTTAATATGTTTCGTACGCTTGTGGTACTCGTATTTAGGGTTCTGTGACAGCTTGATTGCTGACTCATTGTCTAGATATAGTGTAGGCTGGTTCAACTTCATCAGATCTTTCAATAGACAGTTTAGCCATATAAGCTCTTGTGAAGCCTCGCTGGCTGCAATTACTTCCGCTTCGGTAGAGGAAATGGATACAACGTTTTGGCGTTGAGATCTCCAGCTAATAGCAGCTCCTGCGAGTAAGCACACAGTACCAGACGTCGATCTGCCGGTGGTTTGATCGCCAGCAAAGTCTGAGTCGGAGTAGCAGACGATATTTTCAGTCGAATCATTACAGTAGGTAAGACCTTTGTCACTTGTTCCTTTTAAGTATCGAAAAATCCGTTTAACAAGCGCAACATCTCTGTTCCTTGGCTTATCCAGGTTTCTCGATGCTATTCCTACTGCATAGGAGATATCGGGTCTAGTGCCCACGGCCAAGTATGTTAAGGCACCTACGGCTTGTCTGTAAGGAAAGCTTTTTTCAGCTTGTGTTCCTTCATCTCCTCCCATGTTTTCTTTAACAATTGGTGTTGGTACAGACTTGCTGTTGTTCATTGTAAATTTTTCTAAAAGCTTCTTTACGTATGATGTCTGACGTAGTGTGATCTTGTCGTCTTTCCTTACAATTTCCATGCCTAGGAAATATGTAGCAGGCGACGTTCGAATCTTCAATCGTTTTTGTAGTTCATCAACAAACTCAGCTTCAGCTTCTTGTGAGTTGCTTGCTACAAGCCCGTCATCAACATAAAGAGCTATGAGGACTCTCTTTGTCCCTTTTGTCCTCGTGTATAGACAAGGATCAGCTTCGGACTGTTTGAAACCTGATTGTAACAAAAAAACATTTATATAGGTATTCCAACAACGTGGAGCTTGTTTAAGTCCGTACAGGCTTCTTTTCAGGCGACATGCTCGGTTTGTGCCATCGTTGAAACCTTCAGGTTGCTTCATAAAAATTTGCTCTTCTACTGTTCCGTTTAGGAACGCTGTAGTGACGTCAAATTGTAGAAGCCTTAAATTTTGTTTGACAGCAGTTGCGAGAAGGGCTCTGATAGTACTGAGACGTGCTACCGGACTGAATGTTTTATCGTAATCGATACCAGCTTGTTGTGAAAAACCTTTAATTACCAGTCGTTCAATACTTCCGTCGGGGTTTGTTTTCACTTTATACACCCATTTGCATGGTAAGGCTTTTCTACCTTTTGGTAATTGTACTAGTTCCCATGTTTCATTCTCGTGGAGTGATGAAATCTCGCTTAGCATTGCTTCTAACCACTTGTCTTTGTTTGGTGAGTCAAGTGCTTCTTTGTATGAAGTTGGTTCTTTTTGTTTGATAACATCATCTGCAGCTGCCAGTAAGAAATCGTCAAATTTTTGTGGTGGGCGTAATAGCGATCTGTCTCGAAGTGTCCGTGTTTCAACAGGTTCATTAAGTTCAGGTTCATCAAATTGGTGTTCATCATTATCAGCTCGAGGTTCGTCAGGTTGTTGTTCTTCGTTTTGTGGAAGAGTGCCCTGAGGAATGTTGTTTTCCTGATCTTGATCATTTTCAATCTCAGCCTGTTGTTCAGTGTCTTCATAGATGCTATCGTTTTGATGATTGTTATCGTTTGTATCTTCTTCGTTTTGAAGTTCAATTTCAATAGATTGTGAATTGTTCCTAGATGCTACTCCTTGCTTATTCACAGCTTCAATTTCAATCGTCTCCGTTTGTGTTAGAGGTATTGGTTGAGTATGAATGTTTTCATAGAAGTTGCTCTTTAAGATTTTCACATCTCTCGAAATGACGGTCTTGTGTTCAGACGGAATGTAAATTTTATAGGCTTTGCTTATTTCTGAATATCCCACAAATACACCAGGTGTTGCTTTTGGAGCAAATTTATGACCTCTGGGACCTTTCTTCAGAACAAAGGCTTTGGATCCGAATGCATGTAAGTGGTTGACGCAGGGCTTTCTTAGTACCCATCTTTCAAATGGTGTTTGATTGTCAATAGCACTGTTGATACTTCTGTTTGCTAAGTAGTTAGCTGTGTTTATTGCTTCAGCCCACAGATGTAATGGTGCATTGGCATCAATAACCATCGTTCTGCCTTTTTCCACAAGGGTTCGGTTTTTCAGTTCTGCAATACCGTTTTGTTCAGGCGTATAGGGTGCGGATAGTCGTTGTCCAATCCCGTTTGCCTTGAGGTAATTTTGAAATTCTTTATTAATGTACTCAGTTCCATTGTCAGTTTGTAGGAACTTTATTTTATTTCCAGTAGAGTTCTCCATTAGTTCTTTATATTCCTTGAACTTCTCAAGTACATCAGATTTGCTTTTTAGGAAGTATACGCGGCCATATCTGCTGTAGTCGTCTATAAACGTCACAAAGTACTTATTGTTTGCAGTGCTTGAAGTTCTTATAGGGCCACACACATCACTGTATACAATTTCCAATCGTTGAGTTGTTCGTGGCGTAGATCTATGTTTGGGGCTTGGCACTCGTGTCATTTTTGCTTGAATGCATGCTTCACAGTCAGATGCTTTTTCATCTTTGTTGAACTTTAACCCAATCAGCGTCTCATTTTTCAAAGATAGAAGGAGGTCGTTGTAGTTCATGTGTCCCATTTTTCTATGCCACTCTCCAATGGAGTTGTCTGGAGTTGTCACCATACTCGTTTCTGGGTTTTCAGTACAGTTATTAATAACTTGGGTTTTGACGTAGTAGAGATTGTTTTTCTTCTCTGCAGTCATTAGAGTTTTGTTATTTTTTATTATTTTAGCTTAATTTCCAGTAAAGGTGACAGTTGCACCGTTTTGTGTCATTTTGGAAACAGAAAGAAGATTCGCTGTGAGGTTGGGTACATACAGTGTTTCTAGTAGACTTACTGTGTGGTCTGTATTTGTTGCGACTCGGACTGTACCACGTCCTTTAATTTCAGCGGTTTGTTCCTTCGAAGCTAGGTTAAGTTTGCGTGAATCTGCATTCAACGTGGTGAAGCTTTCTCTTGCGTAGGTCATGTGAGATGTGCATCCGCTATCCAATACCCAGTCCTTGCGGTTTCCATTGTTGGCAGTCAAGAGACATTCGTCGGTATGATGTGTCGTTTCATTTTGACCCTTGGATGTCGTCTTCTTAGATTTGTTTTTCTTAGACCAACAACATATTTTGTGATGGCTTTTCTTAAAATTGTGTGCTCCTGTTTTTTTGCATATTCTGCATGAAGCGTAGAAAGATTCTTGTTGAGTATGAGTACTCGTGCTTGGTTCCATTTGTGAGTGTCGAGCCTCGCTTTCCTCAATAATCTTCGTTTTGAGCTCATCTGGTTTTGGCAGTGTGTCTCTGCTCTCAATTGCGATTCTGAAGTTATCGTATTCGGGTGAAAGGCTGTACAGCATCATTATCGTGAGTAGATCATCATTGATGTTTATCTGCATGTCAGCAAGTTTATCAACGGTGTCCATAAATTTGTTTATATGCTCACGAACGTCATTGCCTTCTAGTTTTGTTAGTATTAACTGCTTTAGAAGAGATGCTTTACGAGCTGGACCTTTGCTGGCGTATATCGCTTTCAGTTTGTCCCAAATTTCTTTTGCAGTTTTGCATTGCTTTATTTGTTTTAGCTCTGAAGGAGCGATTAGAAGAATAAGGGTTGACTTAGCTTCTTTCTCCTTGTCAATTTCTTCAGTACCTGCTTTTTCAGATATGTTTTCTTGCACATATTTCCAGAGTTTATCTTTAATCAACACAGCTTCTGCCTGTATCGCCCAGGTATCATAATTCTCCTTATTTAGGGGTTGTATGTTTACCTTAGGCATTTTTGGTTCGTTTTTCTTGATGCTCTGCTACCATATTAAGTTTTAATACATAAAATTTAATACGAAGAAAAAATTATGACATGAGCAAAAACAAAAATCTATTCTATTCTATTTTTCTTTATGGCAATGGTGCCGATGTCGACAATTCTGCCAAAAAAACAAAAATCATTAAAACAGGAAGGTTGCTTGGCAACGTCACGCCAATAAAAAAAGAAAAACCGTAAAGAGTCACAAAGTGAGCTATACAGTCTTCACAGTTCTGAGGGTGAGACCTTCTAGGAATGCGACTCCTCCACCCGCTTCCCCGGCACTTCCCCGATAGCACCCGTATTATACCCATGCGCGGTCCGAGAGGGGGGGTCGTGGGGTCATGACCCCCCCCCCCCCCTTCCAAATCATTCAAGCTGTCGGGAGTCTGAATGATTTATTTGCCTTACTAACTTAAACCTGGACTTGGGCCACGAAAACCCCGATGGGATGGATGCATATTCAAAAACATTAAGAACATGGGCAGACATGGGGACTGTCGACTGAAGTAAAAACTTAAACTCTGAAATGACAGTCAGTTATTTAACGCGCCTACAAAAGCTTTTTCTTTAAAAAGCCTATTTTTTAATATAGAATCTAGGATGCAAGAGCGAGCGAAGCAAACTCGGGGGGCATCCAGCTCGTACGGAAGGTTCGAAAGGCTTAGGTTAAGGCCAGATTCCAAAACCTAAACTGCTGTAAATCGAGTTTAAGCTTTTCGTCATAATTCGATAACGTCAGTTCTCCTTTTGTATGATGGTTAAAACAAAACAGAAACTATTCAACTTGGGGTAATTCCTAGTCCTTTTGGAAAGATCGAAAGAAAATCGAACCTATCCGAGTGTGTGCAAAATTTTCGAGCTCGCTCCGCTCGCTCTTGTATTCTACATTCTGTTAGTTTCTTGTATTTTTTAAATATTAAACAAAACCTACCAGCATGATCTCTCGTTCTAAAACATTATGACCAATTTGGCAGCATTATTTAGGCAGCGGTGTACCTTCATATAGTAGGTACTTACACCCACATTTCGCCAGTTACATAGGGGGTGAACGTACAGCCGCCCCGGGAATAAAAAAAAACCAGACTCCAGGCAGTTTCTGAGAAATTTCTGATGGAAAAACCCAATAACACTTTACCCGACCTAGGAATCGAACCCAGTTAGGACCTCATGCTCAGCAGTAACACTTGCGACCACTAGACCAACGAGGAGATGTACCTCCCTTAAAATATTATTCGACACCCATGGTGACCCCCCCAAAATTTTGGGCTGCGACCGCGCCTGATTGTACCGGGCGGTACAAACACACTACTGCACTGACCTCTATAAACAAGTACGCTGGACTAACCTCAGACTAAGTATCCTCACTTAGTCTGAGGGACTAACTATACTCTACGAAATGACAGTAGTTCTGTGTGCCGATTCAAAGCGCCCCTCTCGAGGTACTCAGGAACTAAAATTGGCACTTTCTTTCAAATGGACGTTGAATTGTTTAGTTCGTCTTTGATGATTTATGTATAAATCGTGGAATATGACTATTTTTGTGTATTTTGTGTTCATTACGTGATATTTAGAACATTTTTAATATGAAAGTATGCGCATTTTGTAAAACTCGCTGTCAAAAAGGCAGCGGAATAACCTTGCACAATTAAGTGAATTTCATGACTATAAAGGTTTCGATGGCTTGTGTGAGTATTTTTAATACTATTTTATGTTTAGAATAACTGTTTTCATTAATATCTCAATCATATTTAGGGCACAGTTTTCACATTTATTGAATACAATCATTTGAGTAGGGTTGTAAATGTTCCATGTCGATAATGTGTCGATAATTTTCTTCAGACAGTGAATAATTTTAAATTTAAGTACGTGTTTCAAATTGAAATTTACTCTCGCTAGAAATTTCTGCAATTTGAATAGGTAAAACAAATTTGCAAATACTAGTTTCTAATTTCTAAAGATAAATATTATATGTAATGTGTACTTGTTTCCGAAATAAACACCTAACATCGAAATGAAACTTGCCATCTACAATGTACTGTATACTTTAGTAATTTTTACTTTAATTAAATACTTAATTTCAGATTTCCCAGCAACTCAACTAAGCAGATATGGCTGAAAAACATGAAAATGGAAAATTGGAGTCCTGTTTCGACTGTTTCATTAAACACTCTCTTCTCCATACGACCACTACCTTTTGGAAGGGCCGACTACAATTAGTTCTATTTTAATTTGAAATAAATGATTTGATTTTTCACTTTGTTATTTTTTGTTTTTTTTTTTTCCATTAGTATGCACGGTATCCAAATACCCAATAATGAAAATGGAATCCCTCTTCTTTCCGCTGGTAATGACTACATGGTAAGGTAATGTTACACGGTTCACTTTTGGCATTCAATTTGAGTGAATTGGATTGAATTTGCATGGACGCTGTTTATTGAATGGTTAACTTTTTTGTTTACATGGTTCAATTCTTCCAAATTAAACACCAAAAGTAACTATTATAAGTAATGGCTATTAAATAAATGTAATGCAATATAGCTCACGAAGAATACAACTGCCATTTGATTTACTAGGATAGAGCGAAATGGCAACATAATAGCTGAATAGTTCTTAGTTCACTTTGCGAACTAATGTGACCCCAGCTTAGCTTGTAAAACTAGTGTAGTTGAGCCAGGAGATATTAGTTCAACTATAGTAGTTTTTAGGCTAAGTTTTAAGCCTATCCTCATATTTAAAGCTCGCAGATCTGACCGTCATGCACTTTACTAGGACACTATCCACTATTTTATAGCTTGCGATCTGGCCACGCCCTAATGAATTTTCAGTTAACCTTTGCAGAGCAATTATTCTATTACTTAAAAATTAAGCATAAAAATAACTGGGAGTGATTCAATATTTTTCTCTTAAGTAATAAATTATTCTCCGTGGTTATAACGATCAATAAAGTTCGAAGGATATGTCCCATCTCTAATATTAGTTCCACGGTACCTCACGTTGCTATCAGCGCCAAAATGGCGAAAGTCAAATGTCTTTATGTTGTCATCGATAGTATGAAGTCCAGCGTACTTGTATCAGGTCAGTGCACCACTGTGACGTCACCGCGATCAGGTCCAACCTCATATCGCGCACAGATAGTATGCTCTTCCTATCTCAATGAATAATTATGACTTCTTTCTGTACTCCATAGAGGAAAGTACTCCGTGATTATGAATCACTGACCTGTAAGTACATACTTGTTTAATAGAGGTCAGTGTTATTCATGCCTTACAATCTTACTCGTAGAAACCCTGCAACAGCATTGTGATAACCCAACTTATTACAGATGACATGTACAAAAGATATATTTCCAGCTGGTTATTAGCTTTACAATTTCGTAGTATAATAATCTGTCAGTTTAGTATTGTACAATCAGAGGCGCTAGTGTGGCGTATAATATAGGATAATAAAAAATATTCAAAATATAATACTACACTAAGGTTTACAATGTTCTCCCTAAATAAATGGTATAATATTAGTAGTACTGTTAAGAATGTGTTGCCATAATTAATTCATTATTTGCTACATTGAAGTTTGATTAGTTCTATTATTGGAGATAAGCAAAGAGTGTTTATTGTAAATATAGGGTTCGTTAGAATAAATTAAATATAAACATACGTGTCCATGATGATAAGTAATTTTTGCTGATAATTTTTTTTTAATAAAAAGGTCTTACATACTTTGGTAAGAATTTAGAGATATTTAAATATATGCCCTGGCAGCACTGGCAAGTAATAAACAAAAATGGCTGTTGTTGTTTTGATGTCGTTCTGCTGTGAATGCTGTGATCGTTCGTTGTCTGCTGTGATCGTTCGTTGTACCTATATCCCCCTTACTAATAAACATTGTGTATCGTCTGTATAGTTACACAACGCTTTGTCTTCTGTCGAAAATCAAATTACTGACGACTGAAAGAGAGAAATCGGTGTGTAACTATTCGTCTGATATAATACGTTTATTAGTAAGGGGGTGTGTAATTTAAATAATATCTAAATATGTTGTAGTAAACAGATTTTGAATACTTATATCGGTATAATTTTACTATCTCTGTTATAGAAAACAGTTGGACCATGAATGGATCTAGGTCGCGCGATTATAATACTGACACGGATGTAGTTTAGTATTTTAATCGCAGAGGGCGCTTTTTTAATGTTATCGTTCAAATCGCGCAAGATGGCTCTCTATTTCCGTATATACAAAGTACTCTTTGGTGTTATTATGAATCCATCAATCAACTTCTCTTTAGTCTGTGATTACAAGTATGTACATACCATGGAATTAATATGTACTTACGTACAACTGGAAGGTTCACTCTGATTATAAACGCGAGCCGAAAGAGAGGTTACAAAACTTCACCCGTCCTTGTCTAAGTAGGGTGACCATATTTTATGTAATAGGTCGATACATCGGATTTTATTAGGCCACCTTTCTTGATGCTGTTTATGTTACATAACTTTTCATCAGCACCTAGTAGCATGACATTTTCAATCGTAATCACTAGGTATATCTTTAAAATTACAGCGATCATTCACGTCATCATTTTCCATCTTTTCTCCCATCGTCATAAATTATAAGGTGTAGACAGAAGCACTTACTAGCATGTTTACAACATACCTACATATCCTGCATATGCATTATTATCTAGTGGGGATTTTTCATGTTTATATTCCTGAAATCCTCTTGAAATTTGCTATAAGGTGGGGATTTCAGGAAAGAAAAACATTAAATCCCCACCAAGGGTGTTTTGTCGGTGGGAATTTGAGAAATAATTCAAAACATGCTAATAAGTGCTTCTGTCTGCACCTACTAAGTATATTTTATGACGTGACGTGTTTTATTCCAACGGAGGCCCCTACCTATAGCGATGAACGCGATGATCGTCTCAATGCGATAGGTGATGGGCCCAACACCCATAGCCCTTCCTTCAACATGTTTAACCAGCAACAAAAAATGTTTTAAACAGCTATCTATTTCTATCACTCTTTGAGGGTTTGATTGCGCTAGATAGCTGTAGGGAACATTTTTTGTTGTCGGTGCGAACATAGGGTTGTAAGGATATTTGTACACTTTCAAATAAAATAATAGACAATATATAGAAACATACGTAGTATTTATTGAATGACAGAATATGTTCACGCCTAGGAAATAAAACCCTCGACCCTCACAAGTGGACATAATTATTAAACATTGCTAAATAATATAGTTTTGTGTAGTTTATGACGTAAAGTAGCTCGGGAGGAGCCAATCAGTTTGAGAGATAAATCTTTGGCATGTGATGACATTCTCATAGTTAAATATTTATTTACAATAAATTTCAAGAGGTTTATTTCATGCCTAGTTTCAGTATGTACAGAAGTAACGGGATGTGGAGGATCAATTAGCGTATCTAATTTGTCATAAAAGTGCTGCTGAATCAAAATCATAATTTTACTCTTTTTAGTTTTCAACAAAGAATCTGTAGCCATTGATATATATACTCTTTCTGTATATTGTACCACAAGAAAAACAAAATTTGAGACGTATTTTAGGCCACCTCTGTCTACAAATGACGTAAAGGCTGAATATTTGTTTATGTCGACAGCGTAATCGTGTTCTTTACATTTATATTTATTGGTTATTAGCACAGCTTTACAATGTTCACATACACTCTTTTCAAAAAACTTTTTTACAATATAGCCCGATATGTAATATAAAATATTATTTTTAAATTCTGAGAAATTGGTAGTTTCAATAAGTTGAAGAAGCCAATCTATTTGTTGTTCCTCGTTCTGTTCGGGTATGGTATCTGGGTCGTTAATAAAGGATTTGGGACTTCTAAACTCTAATATTGGCGAAGTTTCGAAGTCTGCGTCAAAACAATTTGCGTTAACAGTTGGAGTAACGCTGTTTCGGAATAATAATTTTCGTAATGCATATTTCACTTGTAATGCACTTGGGTTGTCATTATGTCCACCTGAAGCTCTCAAGCATGAAAAAAACATTTCTAAATGATCTTGTGAGCATTTGTAAGTTAGAAAATATTTAACTATACCACTTTGAAGTAAATCTAGGGCAAGTTGAGCAAAGCTGAATGTGTCTATAATTAAACCTAGAAATGGTGTCTTGCGACGGTGCATCAAACTAGGACAATCATTTATTTTGAGGTTACTAAGATAAACTCTCGTTTTCTCTAAAATATTTGACCACACCTCAATATTTTCCATGCTCATTGGAGATTTAAAGCCATTTCCAAAAGGTTGCTTACAGTTGAACAAATCAAATATCCGATCTAATATTCTTATATACTCCACGGTAGCCTCACTTCCTAAGAAATTGGGATCACCCGAACACCTTAAAAAATCGATTGCGTCGGCGACCGATGAGCTCAGAACTTGAGTAGCTAGCCTAACATTCATTTTTTTTCCATGAAAGTTAACATGAGTGCTAGATAACTTGTTTGCTAATTTTAGGCCTTCGTCATCCTGGAGTTTATGCAGTTTTTTAATAAAATTAAAATTAATATCTCCTTTTTCAGAACTCATTTTGGTTTCCGCAAAAACGTTTCGAGCTAGTTTGATCATATGAGGTGGGTCCAATAAACAATATACTTTATAATTTTTCTGAGGATGATCGATATATGTTTTCATGTTTTGTAATGAAAAATTACAACCCAAAAGTTCGTAGGACTTCAAATTTGTGACAGTGCCATCACATGTTAGAGACCTAACGTTTATATTTATATCTCCCAAATATCTAATGGCAGCGAGCAGTAAATTAGCTTGAATATGAGCAGATATTTTATTAATTAAAAAATATGCTATTGGGCATTTAAATTTGGAAGTGTATGACACTATTTGAAAAATTAAAACTTCTGTAGCCAATGTCTCAGAATCATCCACTACAAAACCACCATAATCAACGTAACCGTAGTATTTATCCGTTTTTGAATCAAATTTTAATTCAGCTCGTATGGACATTGCATCAAAAACTAGTGCGACATTTTTTAAATTGCTATTTTCACTAGCTGCATTTTTCAAATAACTTATAACTTCTGATATAAAACCCACATTGCAGTTATGAGTTGACAAGAGCCTTCTCAAAGTAGAAGGATGAGGGATGCATACATAATTCCTTAGATATCTATATGCTTTTGCAGAATAAAAATACAAAGTGAGAGCAAAAGATTTTACATCATCACTAAATCTCACACCTTTGTCAGATTTTATTGTATTTAACTGTTCATGAATATTTGAAAAGCAATTGCTTATTACCGACTCCACCTCTTCAAAATTGTTACATTTTTGTTTACAAATATTAAGAAGTGACTTTAAATTATTAATATTTGCATCTCTTCTTTTGATACGTTGCTTCATAATTTTTACCTCCCGCTTTAACTCCGCTTCTCTTGGTGACACAGACGATGAAGGTGTTTGGGTTGATATATCTACTAGTAATTTTATTTTCTTAGTCGGTGGACCTTGAGAACTTCCTGGTTTAACATTTTCAGCATCAGAAGAAGCTACTTGAATAACACTCAAAACTTGTAGTCTTTTCTTTTCAGATAAGATCTGGAATAAAAATTACACACAGTAATTAAATAATATTAATTTAAGGGGAATCACTTATACCTTAAAGTACAAACTGTACAAATGTTATAAGTAGTAATAATAATACTTATATTTTTTTGTAATATGTAGATAATAATTTAATATTTTTGTAGGGCTGATGGTGGATTTATAGAATACTGATCAAGTGATCAGATTCTAAAAATATGATGATGATGCTAGTGATGTACAGTAGGTAGGTACATATATAAAATGGAACCAAGCTCCACTGGTAAATATTCAAGTAGGAATCTATCCTGTTTTAGTTTTATCTAGTTATTTCAAACAAGAAGTACATAAAATTAACAGCAATTACAAACCAACATATTACCTTAGGAAAAACAGATGGTATTACTCCAGGTTTCAATTTTTTCCGAGCTTCTGTCAGGTAATCTTCGGGTTTGAAATGCAAGCTACATATTACGGAGTTATCGGTCAGCTTTCCAGGAATAAGCTCTAACCAATTTCTTCTTATTTCGGCATTCGATGGCAATCTAGAAAAAAAAATTATTTGTTAGGTTCGGATTTTACATTTATTATGTTCACCCTATTTAATACAAAAACATAAACAAAACATAAACTCACCTATGAAAGGATATTCCACAACCAGGGTAAAATTCTTTATGACACCCACTCACAGCACAGAAGGTATTCACCATTTTTCAAAAAACAACAGTCTCATCGATTCTCAAATCGCATCAAAAGCTTCTGAATAAAACACACAACAACGAACGAGACGCCATTAAATTACGTCAGCTGACATGACAACCAAATTTGGCGGTATTGCTAGTAACAAATTTATAATATTTACTAAATTACCTACGGTGCTATTGTGAGAAATATTTTTGTTCATAATAAGTAAACCTTTATGCAAAAATAATTCGTTTTAGTTCATAAGCGGTACCCACATAAGTTTATCATATTGCAAATAAAGTAACTACGTTTTAATTTTCATTTCACACAATTTTATTCTACTAAAGGAATTACATATTTTACATGGCAATCGTGCGAAAGAGACACAACGAAGCTTAAGTTGTTCTCTCTCGAGACCGTTTTTTACTGTGTATTTGGATATTCTAAAAACGACGATATTCTCTTATAAATAGAGTTCAATTTAATTTGACAAAATTTCACCAGTAAGCCTTCCAGTTGTACGTAAGTACATATTAATTCCATGGTACATACATTATAATCTATTCAATTCTATTTTTCTTTATGGCAATGGTACAGAAGATGGTGCCGATGTCGTCGATGTCGACAATTCTGCCAATGTCAAATGTGCTATGAGAAAACGTGGTGGTTTTTATAATTACAACAACAACAACAAAAAAAACTAATATTCTCATCCATTATTATTTCCAAAGAAAATATGTGAAACTTGTTAACGAATATTAATAAGTACACAGAAACAAATGAAAAAAAAATTGTTATATTATTAAATAATAATATACATATGATTGATTACACAAAAATCATCATAATTTGAATAATCACTGTGTGTCTGTGTTATGTTTAATAGAGGTCAGCACTGACCTGAATTGTTTAATAGAGGTCAATGGAGGTCTATTCTATTATTTCTATATATGTCACAAGACGTCAGATGTAATTTTTTTCAGAATTAGGTACACACGGCTACACATCAAGCTATACATTTCCAGTTTTAGCTGACCAGACGTCAGACCAGAAGTCAGCTTATACTGGTTTTGTATACCTTGATGTGTAGCCGTGTGTAGGTACTACTACCGGTTCCACCAGGATCGTAACAAAATTAATTCCTTGGTTATAACAATACTGACAAACGGAACGAAATCGTATACTGTTCACTAACAATGTTATCAATATAAAATCGTTATTAGTACCTAATTACTATAACGATATAATAACGTTATTCATTTCGATACTCAATTTTGCCAGCTTCATGACTTATGGCGCAGATATACGACTTCTAATGATTTTAAATTCAACATCACGTCTAATCGACCGGACTGATTTCTTTGAAAAAAATAAATATTATACTAGACCATTTGCTTCGTAATTTGATATGTGAATATTTGCAATTATATGTTTTTAACATAGTGTAATTAATTTGTAAAGTAATGTCTACCGCGGACATAAAAACGATAATCACGCAAACACTATCGGGTGTATTTTCATAAAACTTTCACCATATAAAAGACAATTTAATTCCCCGAATTATAGTATACGGTTTTTATTTGTTTGGTGTTTGATATATCAACAATAGATGATTGTTTCATATTTTGCAGGTAAATTACCAGCGTTGTGTCATCGCGCTTCTCTTTCTTTTCTATGCAGTCCGATAGTGACCGCGTTTTAGGTCATGTAGTCGCCTTAAGGCTTAGACGAAGCCAGTGTTGGCTGCCAGTCAACGCTGGCTTGTTAAATGGCCTCGTTTATACAATTTTTCAAGACAAGCCAGCGCTGGCTGCCAGCACTGGCGGGAATAGAGCGCCGCCGCGCGCCCGTCCTGTTTTTTAAGCCAGCGACCATTACCGCCTGCGAGCCCCGCAACCGCAACCCATGCGCCAGCCGCCACGCGCGTGATGAAGCGTGTAGACGCATCGCGCCCGCCGCTGGCGCTTATCCGTAGATTGTTCACGCGTTTTGTTTTTGTAAGATTTTCCGCGATGGCAAAGAAATATCTTGATCAACTCTTCTCTGAATAAATAATAACTTCTCTAATATATTGATCAACTCTTCTCTTTATGCATTTCTTTTTCAACTGCCGCCGCATTTCTCCCGATTTTTTTTTTAAACACTAGGTACGTGTACACACCACAAGAATAATTCAAGAATAAAATGAATCCAATGGCCTCATCTAAACAACACGCAGGCTTGTCTGAGGACTGACGCCAGCGTTACTGGCTTCGTATAAACTCTGCTTTATAAGATGACGTAAGAATAACGTTACAAATGAATTGGTAACGTGTTACGTGGTGGATTACGGCCCATTCCCTCTCACAGAGAGGAGTCTCACTCTATTAAAAAGTACTCTGTGGAGAGGAGGCCTATGTCCCAGCAGTGGGATCATTATAGACTGATTATGTTATGTTATGTTTATGTAAATTTATTCTTTTTTTGACATTGTTTTATTCTAACTCACACCCTGACTTATTATTACTTGTTAATTTTTTAAATATATTTTTTAAATGAAAATTGTTTACTTTTACCATGTTTGTAAATATGTATATGAGCACCATGTATCTATCAGATAATTAATATAAATGGCATGGTTTCATTTTTAATTCCTTTTCCTTGTGTGGTACTTATAGTAATTTTATTTTAGGTGCATCATCTTCACATATTATTTATTATATAACTAGCTGTTGCCCGCGACATCGTCTGCGATCAAGACAAAAGACACGTAGCGCTATCTATTATCATAATAACGTTATTGTTGTTTTCCTCGGGAACAGCACTTTTTTTCGGGATGAAAGGTACCCTGTGTCCGTTTCTGTAAACCTGACAACGTATAAGCAAAATTTCAGGATGATCGGTTCAGTGGTTTAGGCGGCAAAGGTAACAAACTTACTTTCGCATTTATAATACTAGCTTCCGCCAGCGGCTTCTCCCGCAAGGTATGGCGATAAAAACTATGTCCTTCCCCGGGATGCAATCTATCTCTCTGCCAAATTTGAACGAAATCCGTTCAGTGGTTTAGGCGTGAAAGGTAACATCAGACAGAAAGACAGTTACTTTCGAATTTATAATATTAGTATGGATTAGAGATTTTCTCGGAAAGCACGTCGTTAAAGGTCATAGCACAATTATATCAACTCTGAAAGGGATCGTCACCGTATCGCCTTTCGCCTCGGTCGGCGTCAAACAGGCGCCAACCTAACGTAAGCACGTAACCAAAGCGGATCAGAAGCACCGCTACGTCGACTCGGCTACGGCTAGGCGATGCCGCGCTTACGCCTCGCCGACCGCTGGTTGATGGTGCAGCAGGCAGGCCGCCCGGCCGGAGGGGTGAGAGTTCGACGAAGAGACGTAAGCTCGGGTACGGAGAGACGTAAGCGTGGGGACGACGAGCCTTAAGCGCGGGGACGACGAGCCTTAAGCGCGGGGACGACGAGCCTTAACAAGTTGACTGCCAGGCGACAGACACAATAGAAAATCTATTGTTCGCGGTCACCGGTGACCGCGGGGACGACGAGCCGTAACGCACCGCACGCGGTTCGTGAGCTTGGCCCGAGGCGAAGCGATTACGTTGTTACGATTCCGATTAGTGTGCGTTGCAGTAGGGAGTTTCATACAAAGAATACTGAACGGCTCGAGTTGATACGGTGCCGATCCCTTTCCGGTTTGAAATGTGTGCTATGATCTTTAGCCGGTCATTTTAGTACCTATTTGTAGATCACTAACGGTCATTGTGGGTCGTCAGAAGCCCGAAAGTCTGACAACCAGTCTAACCAAAGAGTATCGTGTTACCCAGTAACTGAGTTGTGGAGTTCAGGTAGGCAGTCGCTCCATGTCATGTAAAATACTGGTATTCAGCTGCATCCGATTAGACTGAAAGCCGACCCGAAAATAGTTGGGAAAAAGCTAAGCAAATTGATTTGCCCTTGGAATAGACAATCACGGGTATCACAAGGCAAAGGTCAGCCAAAACTATAATTATGTAACTCATCTTGAATAATATAATTTAAAAAAGACAAACAGTAAGAAAACTATCAAAAACTATCGATAAGTACCTATGGATTTAACAACATAATTATTTGAAATATTAATTAACTATTGGTACAGGGTAGGCATACAAAAATGATCTCAACATTTTAGATTTTTGGGGTATGGAGACATCCTCGGCCAGTTTCTCTGACTTAATGTCTTCTTCATCTGTATTCAATAAAGAAATACATCTACCAAGCAAAAGATTTTCTCGTTCTTCCAAACTCAAAACCTCCTTTTGTTTTGGTTGTTTCCATTTAAATTTATATTTGTTTTCTATGTTACACCTTAATTTATTGTTATGAGTTGCTAGAATTGTTTCTATACCATCATGAACTTTATATTCATTCGGTGGAGGAGCTCTATCACAAATGTCTGGAAAACGTTTAGTACGAAATAAAGGTCCACGTTTAAAAGCGGGAAAACATCTTGGCTTTTCTAAGGAGTAATAGCCAGGTCCAGGTGTATCTAATATCCCATGTACGGGTATCCAGGAATGCCACGGCAATAAACGCTCCTCAGAAGACGAAAATGGGACTGGAGATAGTAATTGAGAAGATTTTTCTTTACTTAATCTGGTTTGAGGTAAATCTGCTGGACTTGGCTCATCAAGTTTTTTAACTAAAGGTTTCATTCGAATAGTTTTGGATCTGAATTCCCACGTTGGTAAAATACATGGCTTTGCTTCATTCTCTTTATCCAGTGGTCCTTCTATGTCATCATCGTCGCTTTCCTCGAATATGTCTTGTTTAAATCTTCTAGCTGAACATCCAAAAGGCGCAGTAGGGCATTTAACAAAATTACCTAGTCTCGTATTGACGTGATAAGTAGCTGGACTTGGTCCCTCTTCGCGTTGAGTTCTAAACCGGTTTGCTTTCATACCGAAACAAGCTGGTTCTGGTAGCTTAGCATGACAGAGTTCATCAGGAGGAGGTATTGCATCAAAATCTCTTCTCAACCAATGATCTGCTGGACCTGGACTTATATCATATTTTGACTTAAGATTTAAAAACCTTTTAGCTTTTGGTCCTAAAAATTGAAGATCTGTGCCTTTAGGTAACATGGGACTATATGTTGCAGGGCTAGGACGATTTTCTAATATATTTCTTTGCTGGACCATTTCCATGAAACGCATTTGCTTCGCAGTTTTTCGTTTCAATGCGCGGACTTTTTCTGCACAAATTTTATCCATTGTAGGCTCCCTTTCAAAAATATAATCTGCAGGACCAGGTCTTATTTCAACATTCTTTTGATCTCTCGCAGTTCTATGACTCCATTTGCATCCCTGATAAAAAGCTGTAGACTCGATCACTGTAGCATCATAGAACGGTGGGCAATGTTCTTTAACCTCATCCCTCATTCGATGTTGCGTACCGTCGCGTGTTATGTTAAAACCATGGTCATTTCTTGACGGTGTTGACAAGCCTTCATCGCCTAAGACAGATCGAGGTGCGGGGCCTTTAAAAAGTGTTCGTTTAACTTTACCTTGACATACAACGTCCTCTTGTATTTCTTCTCCAGTGGGACATTCACATGGAGTTGAAATCCCACATTTACACAAAATTTCTTCTAAATCTTCTGCACTGAAGGCTTCATACGGGAATCTTGGCTTTTTTGAAAGCATTGATGCACAATTTGGGATATTACTTGGCAAACTCTGGTCATATATGACTTGAGTCCATAATTTAGCACCACCTTCCATGATGCGAGGAGTTTTCGAGAGAAACGGAGCTGCATTCTTTTTTCTTCTGCTTCTATCTGCTTGACTATACGCACCAGGATCGAGAAGGGTAAAATATTTTGGTGGTGGTGGAAATCGAGCAGCTAAACTGTAGGCCATAATAATTTATTATATTAATATGAGGGTATTTCAGTGCTAGAAGAGTGATCAAAAAATAAACACCATCTTAAATAAAAATGTTACAAACAAAGTACAATAAAATTATAAAATTGATTTGGTACTACAATATAGGGCATTCCATAGAGGAAAAATGGCATAGAGGAAAAAAATTTTGAAAAATGGGCATTCCTAGTATTTTTTTTCCTCTATGCCTAGGAGTAATAGCCATAGATAAAATACTAAATAATAGCATAGATGACAAGATTACAATAAAGTGTTCTGTGATTCCTAGGCCCAATTAACGCTAGTGTTTACATTCTCTTTGGGCCCAATAATCATCTGCAATCACCACTGACCACTGACCTCTATTAAACAAGGTATAAAACAGGTCAGTGCCACTGACCCACTGACCCTTGTTGAATAGAGGTCAGTGCACTGACCTGTATTGTACTTGTATAATACAGGTCAGTGGGTCAGTGGTAATCACAGACTACAATATAATAATATAGGGTCTGCAACACTGACCTCTATTAAACAAGTGTATAATACAGGTCAGTGGTCTGCAATCTACAGATTTATTTTTAACATGGACATAATTATTATAATATTTTTTTAATTTTCACCTGTTAAAATTTAGCTTTGGGCTCTAAAGGCGCGTCCCCACTACGGGCCGCGCGACCTCAAAGCCTCGCGAGGCCCAGCCTCGTTTAATAGAGGTCAGTACAAAACTTTTTACAGAAAAACGAACCGACATCAAAAAAAGTTGTTGGAATGAAAATATCCCAAGAATAAACTTAACATTGTAGTTGAGAAACATGTTCTCTTGAAAATGTAAGGTTGTACGCACATTATTGAGAGATTTACCATGTTTTTTAAGACCACAGACTTCTTATAAGTTTTCCTGTAATCTATAGTTATAGAACTATTTTCTGTATTTAATACAAAGGTTAGGTTTAGTTACACTAACCAGGGTGCTTACTCTCGAATATAATTCCGATAGACCGACATTGGTCAAACGTCAGTTGGTTGAGTTAAACGTCAGGGATTGGCTAGACTCAAGTGAGTCCAGCCAGTCCCTGACGTTTAACTGACAATTCCAATGTCGATCTATCGGAATTATATTCGAGAGTAAGCACCCTGTATTATACAGGTATGTTTAATAGAGATCAGTGTTTAGTTATTTCGGAGATAAGGGGGGAGAGGTTAATTTTCGTCTATTTTCTTAAATAACTTCAATACAATTAAACTTTTTATTTTTAATGTCTATTTGCCCCCAAAAATGACCCCCATATTCAAAATTTATTTATTTACGTTACACGTCTGTGTTTGGGACACAGAGATTCATATATGTACCTTTCAACTTAATCGGTCCATTAGATTCGGAGCAAATTGGCTGTGACAGACGGACGGACAGACACGAGTAATCCTATAAGGTTTCCGTTTTTTCCTTTTGAGGAACGGAACGATAAAAACTGAAAAATAATGTTAGTTTCAAAAGTAGCTGGCAAAATGCCACCGACTTATAATAGGTACAAAAAATATTTATTTCTCTCTACCAAATGAAAAGAGAATCTCGGATAAATATGTGTATAGGTCTACCAGAATCTCATGGCATAAAAACAAATGAAAAAATTGTGATTTTCATATGGCAATGTCAATTGTCACCTGTCAAATCAAATTACGAGATTTGTCAACCTCTGCCATAGAGGAAAAAAATTTTGTATGAAAACCTCTGCTGAGATTTGGGATTCTCGACAATTTGTTGTTTTTGTGAAAATGTCGAAAAATCCACTTCGATCTTAGGCGACAAATATTGTTTTCAATGTATACACATTGAAAACAATATTTGTCGGCTTCTTTTTAATATTTACACCAACGACCAACCGTCCAGCCCTAACACGTCCCGCTTCCTCTATGCAGACGACCTTGCCCTCACGTCTTAAGCCACAACCTTTGAGGAGGTAGAGGCCCACTTATCAGACGCTCTTGGTGACTTAGCCACATATTACATCGCTAACTCACTCAAGCCCAATCCGAGCAAAACCCAGTCTTGCATATTTCATCTCCGCAATAGAGAGGCGGCACGCAAACTTAACATCGTTTGGGGTGGGGTGTCCACACGCACAGCAACTCCCCTAAATATCTTGGTGTTACCCTGGACAGGTCTTTAACATTCAGCAAAAACTGCAAGAATATCAAACAGAAGGTGCACACTCGCAACAGTCTGCTTCGTCGACTGGTCTCATCGAAGTGGGGTGCTTCACCTGACGTTACGCGGACTACTGGACTGGCGCTATCTTTTTCTGTGGGAGAATTCGCATGCCCCGTGTGGAGTCGTTGAAGCTGGTGGATACAGCTTTGAATGAAACGTGCCGAATCATCACCGGTTGCCTTAAACCGACACCGGTACAAATGCTGTATCCACTAGCAGGAATAGCGCCACCAGTGGTTCGCAGAGCAGTGGCAAGCTCCAGCGAAAGATCCAAAATGGTCTCCGATACACGACACCCTTTGCACGACAACATCCTTGTGCCACAAAGGCTGAAAAGCCGAAACAGTTTTTTTAAGTGTGTCGTCCCACTCACTAACGAACCGTCACAACAAAGACTGAAGCTGTAGCGAGACAGTGCTTCTTTACCCAATCCGTTCGTTCCACCCGCTGAAGACCTCCCACCTGGACATGAGTTACCTTGGGCGACCTGGAAGTCTTTAAACAGACTTCGGACACCGGTTGGCCGAAGCAAGGAAAACCTGTTCAGGTGGAGATTCATAGACGACTCTGCCTTGGAGTGTAAATGTGGTGCTGTTCCACAAACGATGGGACACATAACATCGTGTCCTGCGTGTCCTGTCAGCTGCACGTTATATCATCATCGATGATGTTGATGACGGCGCCAAACAAGTAGCCGAATTCTGGGCCGAGTTCATTTAGATTGCTATCGACACGGTAAGAACAAGAATGTGTATCGTAAAATAAGGGAAGAAGAATGCGTAAATCAAACTCAATCTTTGATTTTTAAGCGCGTCGTGAGTTGACCGGTAAGTTGGACTGAGTTGTTTTGATACTTTTAGTTTATTTTATATTTTTCTTACTTAATGGTAACTTCTTTACAGGGGTTTCAAGTACTACTATACGGCGACTCGGAGTTGAGGGCACATTGAATGATGGTTTATTTTCCACGCCTGGTAAAAAGAGGAGAGAAAGAAAGAAGAAAATCAATTAGGATGGTTTCGATTTAGAGTTGATTAGGAATAAAGTAAAAGAATTCTATACAGTTCGGAAGGAAATTCCAACAGTAATGAAACTGTTACAAATTCTTCGACAAGATTTAGATTTCAATGGAGGGAGAGAGTTTGAGGTAAGAAGTAATCCCTCTCACTCGTAAGAGGAGGCCTGTGCCCTGCAGTGGGACGTATATAGTCTGATGATAAATGACTAAGCTATTTTTTGAGTAACATGATACATTTTATTATTTTTTACAGACTTATACTTAAGGAGATTGGTTTTGAATATGTTAAATGCCAATCAAAAAGGACTATTTTGATGGAGAGAGATGACATGAAACTTTAAAGATACAAGTTTTTGAAGCGTATAAAGAAAAACCGCGAAGCTGAAGAGCATAACAAATTGGAGGTGATTTATTTAGATTACATTCACGGTACATGTTCTGTGAACAAGTGCTGGCAAAGCAAAGATATTGCAGGTCCATCTAAAAGTATTTCACTTGGAGCGAGGTGGATCATTTTAAACGCTAGTGGAGAAAACGGCTTTGTACCAAATTGTTGTCTGGTGTAAAGGTCAAAAAGTATATCTGCTGACTATCACCACGATATGAATGAGGACACTTTTACAAAATGGGTGACAGTGAAGCTAATTTCAAATTTGACAAGACCTTCACTAATTGCAACTAGCTTCATATTTTCTGACTGACCTACTCTTGACAATTCAAAAGTGCCTGTAAATGGTTTAATTGAAATAAATGCTTTGAGTTTGAGTATGATTTAAATGATATAGTTATAATAAATTTGTACAGAGGCCAGCACGTCACCCTACCCCAATCTGTCAAATTTTCCCAATTGAATATGAACCTTATTCCTTTACAGTAAAGTTGAAAATCTATCAAAGAAATTTGACAGATTGGGGTAGCTTGATGTGCTGGCCTCTGTACATAAAGTAATATGGGATTGATTTATTTTTCATGACATATTTTCCTAAGTTAGGAACCCGATGTATAACAACATTCTTCATACACATACCTAATATACTTCATGTTCATGAATACTATAGACATAAATAAAAATTAAACAGTATTAAGATTGTTTAATCCAATTTCCCCAGTATTGCATACAACAAATTTTTATTTCCCCATTTGCCAAGAGATTCCGGGTACATATCATGAAAAAAAAAACTTCTCCGTTCCCTCCTTTATAGGGTTCCGTACCTCAAAGAAAAATCGGGACCCTTATAATAATTATGATCACTTCGTTGTGCGTCCGTCCGGCCGCTGTCTGTCAAGACTCTTTTTCTCAGGAATGTGTGGAGGTATCAAGTTTCAAATGCATAGGTCTACGGTCCCTTGAAACCAATGACCATGTACAGAGGCTAGCACATCAACCTACCCCAGTCTGTCAAATTTTCCCAATTGAATATGAACCTTATGCCTTTGTGGTAAAGTTGAAAATCTATCAAAGAAATTTGACAGATTGGGGTAGCTTGATGTGCTGGCCTCTGATCTATATACTTATGGACCTGTCGTACCTACAAAACTAGCGTGTATACCTACAAAAATCGGGCACTTAAGATGGCCGCCTTTCGTATGGTTGTTTTTGTATTTTCTGTTAGTATTATAAGTCCATGTTTCTCGCATCACACTGTTTTATACAACACGAGGCATGATTTTCCTATTAATGGACACCAAAACACCTAGTTTCTAGCTAGACGTATTTCTCTCGAAAACAACAAAAATATTTTGAGCAATCAACCGTTTGACAGCACATCTACCACAAACAAAACCATTCATAAAACTCGGCACTCAACGTGGCGACCTCTATGCCGGTCACGCATAATGTGCGTCCAAACCATGCCTTACAATCTTACTAGTAGAAACCCTGCAACAGCATAGTGATAACCCAACTTATTACAGATGACACACAAAATATATATTTCCAGGTGGTTATTAGCTTTACAATTTCATAGTATTTTAATATATTAGTTTAGTATTGTAACACCAGAGGCGCTAGTGTGGCGTATATAGAAAATAAAGAATATTCAAAACTTAATATTAATACTGCACTAAGGTTTACTATGTTCTTCCTAAATAATTAGTAGTTCTGTTAAGAATGTGTTGCCATAATTAATTCATTATTTGCTACATAGAAGTTTGATTAGTTCTATTTGAGATAAGTGTTTATCCATGTTATTATATCCAATCTATGTCCATGGTAATAAGTCAAATGGTATAATATCCAATATTTGTCCATGATAATAAGTCATTTTTGCTGAAAAAATGTTGAAATAAAAAGATCTTACATACTTTAGTAAGAATTTAGAGATATTTAAATATATGCCCTGGCAGCACTGGCAAGTAATAAACAAAAATGGCTTCTATGGTCATGAATAAATATTATAAAAAAAAAAAATGGCTGTTGTTGTGTTTTAATGTCGTTCTGCTGTGATCGTTTGTTGTACCGCTCAAGTTAACTATATCCCCCTTAATACTAAACGTTGTATATCGTACACAAGTTTACACAAAGCTTTGTCTTCTTTCGAAAATCAAATTACTGACGACTGAAAATGTTCTCTGCTAACTTTTTAGATCTTTGTATCCTGCTTATGCCTATGAAGTTTCATTAAAATCGGTTCATTCATTTCGAAAAACAACGGCTTGAATGTTTGTATGAAATGCCGTACGGCGCGGGCGGCGTAAACGCTCTTAAATAAAATATTTAGATTTTGGTGCTGTGAAGTGTGAACCACAGGCCGGACCTAGCACGGTCACTCGGACCGAATAAGACGCAGAATTATTTGTTAACCTTTTGAACGCCATTGTCACATTATATGTGACAAACGAAATCTTACCCTGAACGCCAACGTCACAAATATATGACAAAATACACGTCGCACCATATTATGAAATAAACAATTTAATCATTACTTTTGTGTTTTTATTTTTATAATTTAAAAGTTTAAGCGTCCCTCTATATTGTATTGCATGAAACTAATATAAATAAACCAAACCAATAATATCGAGAAATTTGTTGTTATAAAAGTAGTTCATTTGACAGAAAAAGTGGCCTGGCGTCAGGGGTACGGATACCGATATCGTTTCAGCGGAGGAACTAGTTTCGGAAACGATTACAGCAAGTCGGCAACGGTACAACACTATTCCCAAAAGTACTCTGTGACTATTCCATTATGACATATTATTGTAAACAAACGAATGAATTAACAAATAATATTGAAGTCGGTAAAAAGGTCTGTTATACGGAGATGAACCCCAATTTCAATACTTTAGTCATAAATTCATGATCGCGTTACAATTGTATCATCGAATGTGTGTTATGTATTTATTATTGTATGAAAACCGGCTACTAACCTATACAAAGACAATTGAGGTTGATTTTCTCTTTTTCTTGCACCACATTTCACAATACAACATACAGGTATTTTGAATTGCTATTTTCCAACATTTACATGCAGTTTTAAAAGGTAAAATCTTCGTAATTTTCTCGCAAATCTCACTAATACAAAAAATAAACAACCATTTGACAGCAAAACTACCACGAAACTCGTCGCATAAGATGGCTGCTACGGCATTTACCTACAACTGTCACTATGTCACGACAAAATGTTGCCATAATGAGCAACAACTTAAAATATTGTTGTCTCTTTTTTAAATACGACTATCTCTTTAGAAAGAATGAGACAATACGATATTTCACATACTGAAACATATTTCACTCATATTTATAATTTATATAGGAAAATGTATGCTTGTATAGAATAACGCGTCGTCTCCATGTTTCTCCCACCTCAATGTCTCAAATGGTCAAACCAATCAAATTCAAACGTCAATCAAGTCAAACTCGACTTTCCCCCATGATAGTATAACTTCATCAATTTTGATGGCACAGACAGAGTCACAGAGACTTACCCTTATCTATGCACAGAGTACTTTTGATAGTGTTTGATGGCCTCTGTGTTGATGGCAATTCTTGCAACTTTCGAGTTTGGCGAGGAAGTGCTGACTAAATAAAGATAGAACTTTAAAAAAATTACATGGGTTGTTGATTGTTGAATTATTAATACACCTGTAGCAGGTTTTTGTGTGATTTAAGTCAATAATGTACTTCAATGCTATCAATAATATGCGACAAACATGGGTTTGACCCGAATGAAGCTTTTCATTATTTTATTCGGTCTCAACTTACTGCCGTTAGCGTTTTGCGATGAGGAAGGAATAAACATAGATTCTGTGTGTAATTCTACAGGATCTGAGCGTGTTGATTACGAGTTTAATACAGATGTAGTGAATAGTGAACATATAATAACGTACAAGGGTTATTTCCCACGATCAACTCGAGAGAACTATGTCAGCGCTGCTTTGAGGAATGCAGGGGTGAGTTTAATTACGAAAAATTAAATTGTACTACCGGTAACCATAATTATTATTTTATTCTGATGTATCTAAGTACTTTGGAAGAATTATAATTGAACAAAATTGATTAAAAATTGTCATTCCATTGCAAATGTTCACATAAAAACAGATCAGTGAACAACACAGCACTGCCCACTAAAAAGAAAAAGAGAACATCAAAGCTAAAATGAAACATACTTGTGTTGTAATATTACCATTATAAAAAAAACTAAGAAGCTAGGCACTCAACCTATTAATTGCTTTATTTGTTTACCTTTTTTGTTGCTGATAGTTAATTAAATAACTAAGGCATTGTATGAATTGGTTATGGTTGGTGCACATTAATTTGCACATCGATGGTGAAGTGCCACTACCACCTAACTAACAAACTCAAAAATTTACACATGCTGAAAAAAACTTTCACAAATAGACACGTCGCGCGTCGGTTTAGTTAGGAGGTATATCCACATTTTAATTTAATGCTGTTGCAACTAAAAATACACTTAGGAGATTTCACTACAACATGGAACAACACCTTTCAATTCAAAACGATGAAAACGTGAATTTCTCAAAATTACAGTTAAAAAGAGGAGGAGGAGGTATTGGCACCTCGCTGTCAACATGTTTCTCTGATATGAAACTATCTGAATAAAATCCATTTACATGTGTATCAGTGTAATCAGCATCAGGTATATTTGCCTGACACATGCTAAGCTGGACTCCAATTTGGAGCTACCTTAAGACACACACTGCACTTTTTTCATTATTTGATTTAAAGTCACTTTATTTCTTTAAGTATTTTTTTCTTTCTCATTGTATATTTCTCATTGTACCTTTGTGTAAATATATTAAAGTAATTGGTTATCATTTAATTGTGCTTTTGTGTGCACTGAATAATTGTTTTATCTATCTGAGTGTGCATGTTTTCACATTAATCCATGGGCGCTGGGAGTGGGGTGCAAAAGGGTGCACTTGCACCTCCCTGGCTTCAAAATAAAATAAAAGTGTAAAAACATTCAGAACTAAAAAAAAACCGAAAACACCTAGAAAGGTTGCTTTGCTCGCTCTTGCATTATGCAATCTCTCTATTCTAGAGCTTGTTTTGCATTTGACAACAAAGTACTGAACTCCTATTTCCGAAAATATAATCAACTGACTGCTTCGCTCACTCTTGCATCCTACTCTATCATAATTCTTAAGTTTATTTATATACATCAACACAGATAAATATATACTCTTTCTGTATACATGAACAAAATAAAACCTATCCCATTTGAGGTGAAGTGCAAAAATGACGGAGCTCGCTTCGTGGAACTGAAGATGCAAATAAACTTGCTGGCGCCCATGCATTAGTCAGTTTGTAACTATATGTCCATTGGTATATTTCTAATTAAATGATTTATATAAATAAAAACTCGCTGTGCGCTGGTATTTCACAAATGGTTGTCGTCTAGAGTTTCACTTTCATGTTTATCCATGTGAAATGCTTATTGAACATTATCTTACTTACCTCATGCTAAACGATGATGAAGTTGACGATGGTGCATGCTTGCCTAAAACATCACCTGAGACTTGAAAACACTCAGGCAGAGATTTTAAAATGTTACATATTACATGCTTTGGCTTAGATGTGTTCCCATCTCACTCTTGCACTCGCAGTTTGACATTTGTGCAACAGTGACAGGATCTATGCGGTAGCGTGTCAATCCAAGTTCAAGCTAACAGAACTGGCGAGCAGCACCGTGTGTAATATTACACGAACCATTTGGAGCCACTTTAGACCCCCTCATAACTCAAAAACTATTTTACATAAACATCTCAAATTTGGCTCATATATTGAGACTTGCAAGATACTTTATGTGCTCCAAATTTCATAAACACACTTCAAACGGTTATTTAAATATTAAGGTCCACAAATCGTCATTTTTTTCACTGACCTATAGATCAAACCTCTAACCCAGTTCCAGATGACCTAGAAAGTTCAAATTTAGCAACCAGATAGGTAGTTGGGTGAATACAAAGGAATAAATCAGAAACTAGTAAATTTTTATCATTTTATTATAATTTTTCTATTAATTGATTATATTAGGAACACTTACATAAAGTGCCTGTAATGTATGAATCAGCAATCAAAATTGATGACAGCTGGTCTTTATGTAGATTTTAAGGTCTTCACGTGAATATATAACAAACGGAATACCACTCTTAATTTTTTTTAAATATTATTATTATGTTATATAATTGAATACCCCGTAAACGTAGGAAAATACAGAAGATTAACAAAAAACATTTGGTATTAATTTTATTACGAATAAGTATAGGTACTTATTAAAACAAAAAGTAATGATATCCCATCAAAAACATATTGGTGAAATGAGACCCAAGTTCTATATTATGATAAATGCCTTGGTTGTTCACTTCAACGGCAAAAGAAGTGAGATCTAAATGGGTGCCAAGTTCAATGGTCAGTCCTGAAGTTTATTTATAAGTACATAAAATATTTTATAAAAACTTAAAATATAATTTCTTCTTATAACTTAGGATAATATGTTGAAGCCTCAGGTCTGACTTGGCTAGTTTTCATATAACCAAGGCATTTATCATAATATTGAACTTGGCTCTCATTTCACATTTAAGTATGTTTTTGATGAGATAATGCTAACCCAAAGAACATGCTACATTCCAATTATTATTTTGGGCTTCAGAATATAGTTCTCAGAAATCACAGACTTGAGTATTCAATTCCATGGTATAGCTGTATGCACAATATTTTTAGGGTTCCGTACCTCAAAAGGAAAAAACGGAACCCTTATAGGATCACTCGTGTGTCTGTCTGTCTGTTTGTCTGTCCGTCCGTCTGTCCGTCTGTCACAGCCAATTTGCTCCGAATCTTATGGACCAATTAGGTTGAAATTTGGTCCACATATGAATCTCTGTGACCCAAACACAGACGTGTAACGTAAATAAATGAGTTTTTAAAATGGGAGTAATTTTTGAGGGGTAAATAGACAATTAAAAAAAAAAGTTTCGTAATCTGTACCGTGTGACATATCAAATGAAAGGACTTACCGTGAGGATCTCAAATATTTTTTTTCATAATTAGGGTTCCGTACCTCAAAAGGAAAAAACGGAACCCTTATAGGATCACTTGTGTGTCTGTCTGTCCGTCTGTCACAGCCAATTTGCTCCGAATCTTATGGACCGATTAAGTTGAAATTTGGTACACATATGAAACTCTGTGACCCAAACAGAGACGTGTAACGTAAATAAATGAGTTTTGAAAATGGGAGTCATTTTTGAGGGGTAAATAGACAATTTAAAAAAACAGTTTCGCAATCTGTACCGTGTGACATATCAAGGGCTTACCGTGAGGATCTCAAATATATTTTTTTCATAATTTTAAAGTAAATTGTATTAAAGTTATTTAAGACAATAGACGGAAATTTACCATTCCCCCCCCCCCTCCCTTATCTCCGAAACGACTGAGCCTACAATTTTGAAAAAAAAATACAGAAAATAGTTCTATACCTATAGATTACAGGAAAATTAATAAGAAGTCTATGATCTTGAAACAACATGGTAAATCTCTCAATATTGTGCGTACAAACTTACATTTTCAGTTGGAATGTATGGGAGAACATGTTTTTCAACTACAATGTTAAGTTTGTTCTTGGGATAAATTCATTCCAACTACGGAACCCTTCATTGTGCGTGGTCCGACACGTACTTGGCCGGTTTTTTTAACTATAGAGTACTAGTTTCTGCCCGCGACTTCGTTCGCGTGGAAGTCGTAAGATACACAATATACTAAAATAACAGCCACATTTTTATAAAACTCCCTCACCCCCATCTCATCGCATTGCCCACCCTCGATATAAATTCGTTTTCGCTTAGCGTTTTGACTTTTTGTTTTTGCTCGGTTCTTTTAGGGAATTTTTCAAATGCAACTTGAAGTTCCAGAGATTAGCACGTTCAAACAAACAAACTCTTCAGCTTTATTATGTTCAAACAAACTAACCAACACACTCTTCAGTTTAATTATTAGTATAGATATTCTAATTCATGGGTCACAGATTGTCTAATACATTTCTATGATGCTTGAGTTGTAGAAATTACTTCAATTGAGTTTGGTATAATTTGTATGAAAATATACTCATAATATTATAAGTTGTGATAAATAATATTAAAAGTTGTGATAACTAAGTTTTGACAACATATAACCAGTGGTGTTATTGTGTAAAAAGGTCACCATGATAACTTAGGTGAAGTGAGCTTAAAGTGAGCTGTCATTCCACCTGATGCTAGGGAAAGGGATTGACAGCTCACTTTATGCTCACTTCACCTAAGTTTTCACAGTGAGATTTTTACAGAATAGCATTCCAGCATAAAAAAATCGTTAGGGCTCAAGTCAGGGCTGTAAGGCGGGTGATCTAAAATTTCGACATTTTGGCTGCTCAAAAACATCTTTGTATCGCGGGCGGTGTGCGAACTTGCATTGTCATGGTGCAGTATCATACGACGTCTTGAGTTGTTTTTTCGAAACTCTGTGATGACTTGTGGCAAACAAACAGTGGTATACCAGTCAGCATTAACCGTCTTACGATTTTCGAGTACAATAGTGGCGACATGACACAAACACACAAACGACAGTTTTGTATGGAGATTCGTAAAATGCTATAGGTAGGTACACCTCAGCCTAACCTTTCAGGGATAGGTATATGTATAGATGTGAAACTGTCAAACAGATGAATTGCGTGATATGAATTGTTTTATGATTCTGCCAAAATAGCCTTTTTAGGCCCCCAGACTGTGAACGTTCTTATAATTACGAGAATTGCCCCTCTGATGATAACAAGTAATATCTCCATCACTATTATTACAGTTATGCTATTATTCATAGAAGAATTTATTAAAATTGTTTGTTATGAGATAGCAAGTTGATAAAATAAACTTTTAACCTCAGACCAAATAAAAAACCAAGACAGAGCGCTGAGAACGATACAGTGAAGCATGCCAAAACTACACCTCTGCTCTGTGCCTTCACGCTCACAAGCACACATTTACAACCATTTACTACACCTTACTAAGTGCACATATGTTTACGAAACCGGCTTCACTTTACCGGAATTTGTATTCATAGTCTAGTCTCTATACAATGTTATACAGATAGACAATCTGATATTCAAACTTTGTTTGATCGATGAAAAGCAAATTCATGTTTATTGAGTCTCAATTATGTGATAATTATTGTCAACTAGCGGCCCGCCCCAGCTCGCACGGGTGCAATTTTCTTTTCGATTTTTTTTTATCTCCGTAAGAACCATCCTCGTACTTCAAGGAATATTATAAAAAATGAATTAGGGAAATCGGTCCAGCCGTTCTCGAGATTGCGCTTAGCAGAAGATTACTGTTTACTCACATTATACTATAGTCTGTTCCTTTCATGATCATTGATATGACACAAGTTTAATGCTTATTCCAGAGCTATGTACGCCATAACATTAATCAACAGTTGGTTATTTAATCAATGATTCTTTTGTAGAACTGAAAATTGTTCTCAACTCATTTGACAAGATCAAGAACTCCAAATGATGATGATACAAATAAATAAAATTGAAATGTCTGTCATTACAGACACTTCAATTTTATTATTTGTATTTGTATTTTAATAAAAAGGTGATATTTTGACATTTCAAAATATCACCTTTTTATTAAATGCATATAAAAGTAGATATCATCATTCTCCTGCCCTTATCCCAATTTACGCAAAATACGCGCCTTGACGTGGAGTTGCGGACAACAGCCCGTATTACCTATCCCAATTTATTTGGGGTCAGCGCAACATGTCTTTTTCTTCCATACTTCTCTATTAGTCGTCATTTCGGTAGTCACGGTAATAATAATATCACATACGGTACTTATAACAAAAAAACTATTTTGTAATTTTTTGTCTGTTTATTCCGGCTAATCCCCAAAACGGCTGGATCAATTTTGACGGGTCTTTCACTGGCAGATAGCTGAGTTGTAAGGAGTAACTATAACAAATTAGGGTTCCGCGCGCAAAAAAAAACATGAAATTCAATATACACGCGAACGCAGTCGCGGGCATAGCTAGTAGTCACTATAATCCCTATAAAGATGTAAGTAGTAAAATATGCGCCAGTTGCGAATTACCAAATCGAACAAAAATCGATTGTTTCAGGTATCAAACTGGACGCTGCTGCGACGCAACAACCCTGCGAAAGAGTATCCAAGTGACTTTGATGTGATCATTCTTGAAGATGGAGGCAGAAAAGCACTTGATGCGCTGAAAGACCATCCTGCTGTTAGACGTGTCACTGCGCAACGGCAGGTCACACGGACCATCAAGTATATCCGTGAGGTAAGGGAACAAGCCTGCGGTACCCGGGGGTTAATAAGACACACAGATGGAGTGACAGAAACGACACTCCTTAGCCGAACTGTTCTAAAACTCGATGTGCAATAATAACGGCCAGGTTCAGGGACAATTGCGTTTGTTTCATTGTGATGCACGAATGTTTTCTCATTTTTTTGTTGCATGGAATTTTTTTATCAAAATACTTTTAAACAATTGTGTTCTATTGTTCTTAGTGTGAGTGTGATACATTAAGGGTTGTTTAAACTCTTATTGTAATTTAGGATGATTGTGGGCCAGCTGGGTGCTTGTATGCTGGCTGGCGCAATCATCGCGTTCGGGGCCTGCACTCCCTCAGGCAGCCGCGAGAGGTAAGGAATCTGATTTACTGATATTATCATAAAGTATTGAAGTAAAATTGAAAATAAAGGAATTGCTGGAAAATCCCCCATTTAGCAACCAAGTAAAAATGGTTGCGGGTTTGCAGGTAAGACATGGGTTGTTTTTAATAAATTTTGAGTGTATGTTTGAGGGTATGTAACTTTTTAGCAGAATGGTGGCTACACATCCAGGAAGTTGTTGCGGACCGTGCCACGTCACATAACATCGGTGTTAAAGGCGGACCTGCTTTGGTCTCTTGGTGTAACTGGTGAGTATTTTATGTGACTAATTATTCCAAAAATATATACAATTAGCTTTCTACAATTGTCTGTTGGAGAAGAATTCTGACTGAAGACTGCACCTTGAGTGTAGCTATTGTTAGCAGATTTACCTTCTTCCTTCTTTATAATTCTTCTTCAACAGACAACTGTATAGAAAGTAAATTGGTCATCATCATCTGCCTTGCCTTTGCTCAACTATATTGGGGTTGACTTCCAGTCTAACCGGATGCAGCTGATTACCAGTATTTTAGATGGAGCAAGACTGCACCGGTCTCGACAAAAATTGCTTACATACATTAATTTCAATACTTAATACTATGTTGTAATCGTGACGCTGTTCCCTGCACTACAATAAATTTATGATTATTTAATCGTTTTTATAAGGCTCATATTTACTATCAGGTGAGGGCATAAAAGTAGCTGTGTTCGACACGGGGTTGGCTCGAAACCATCCTCACTTTGGGCGGGTTCGAGAGCGCACAGACTGGACGGGAGAGAACACTCTGGACGACGCGCTGGGGCATGGCACTTTTGTTGCCGGCGTAATCGCCTCCAGATCCGACTGCCTCGGCTTTGCTCCTGATGCAGATTTACATATTTTTCGGGTCTTCACTGACAATCAGGTATCTCATATTACATAGTGTAAAACAAAGCTGCTTTTCAGGTCTGTCTGTGTGACCAAAATCTATTGTGTAGTTTAGGACTAAGCGGTCCTTCTAAATCACACAATTGATTTTGATGCTGTAATTACAATCATTTAGAAAATTTATTCCGGAAGATTTTTTGTAGGTATAATACATGAATAAATAACTTAGAAAGAGCATGGATATCTCAATGTTTTGACATGTCGATGCATCCGTACATTGCACACGTGCGGGAAAGCTGCGGCGGTTCAATGTACTTAAATACTTGGTAGGATTGTCATTCGAAATGAGTATTACAAATGAAAATGTCTAACTCACTTTCGAGTAATATTATAAAAGTCACTCGAAAAAGGCGAATAGTAGTAAGTACCTAGGCGAGAACTAGTTAGAAACAAATCTAAAAGCATTCGAAGTTTATCTTTTAAATCTTTCTAGAAGACAATATTATGAGCTAGGTGAGCTGTACCTAGTGAGAATGTTGAATTTAATATAAAATAAATAACAGTAACACATCAAGTACTTTTAAAGCGCTAAAATAGAAAACACAAAAAAGTACCTAGAAACTTGAAAGTAGGTAGATACAGAAACAATGATATCAGAAAACTCCAAGATATTAACGGAAGTGATATCAAGGTTTAATGTGGCGGCGGCGGCGGCGTGATTTAATTAATTAATTGATAAGATAGATAGATAATTTGGTGAACTGCCCAATATTAACGCTACAAAGTTCAGCTTGCTCGATATAACAGTTGCGATAAGGAAATATACTTACGTTGTATTCATTACTAGCACTTCTAGTACTTTCCCTCACTAACTCTTATTAAATAAGTGTTTTTAATAATATTAAGAACCTAAGTAAATATGTATCTTTATCTAAAATAATGTAATAATAGTATTTTAAGATAATTGCTACCTACTTATCAATACTTAATAGAATTATTTATGTTATTGTTATTAACTTTTTATGCGAATGTAATTATTCAGTTTTGTGTAAGTATAATTTTATTTTAGTTTCTAGGATTTAGATTTTTAAACAATAATTTTTGCTGTGCCCTAACCGGGGTCTACAACGGCTCTTAGCTAAGCCTTTTGTTAACACCTTGTGGAATGCAAATAAATTAATATGAATATGAACTACCACACCCCTTCCTTTAAGGGGAGTTTTGAAAAATTAATCATTACGATATTTATTATTTAAGTACCTAAAGAAGTATTTGTGCCAAGTTTAAAATTTTCAAACCGAAGGAATAAGATCTTTCATACAAGTTTATTCTCGCTTTTCACCCCGACAGGGGTTGGTATGTTCCCATTTTAGGACTTTAAGATTATTGATATCAATTTTCGAGTTACTCGAAGCATGTAGTAAACGCCTCGTCTAAAAACTTGATTACCAGTTTTCACCCAATTAGGGGTTGATTTTCGAAAAATCCATAAACATGCAATTGTTTTTTTTTTTGTCTAGATTAGGTACATACCTATATCCGGGTTTTAAATTAATCGGAGTGCATGTTAAGATTCTTCCACACAAACTTTAACACCCCCTAAACCCTCGTTGAAAATCGAATAAAGTCAAACTTTATTATTTACTAGCAGACGAAGTCACCGGCAGAAGCCCATCGGCAGAAGCCCGTGACTTCGTCTGCGTGAAATGTCGGCCCCCAACTCGTCGTGTCGCATCCCATTCTTCGCCCGAACTTCTACTTCGTTTTAATAAACAATCTAATTTAATGTAATATGTATTACTCGTGAGAAACATTCTTTTCATGCGATGGCCAAGTCAATCTATTTGTTTAAAACATAAAAGATTTTTAATATTGATATGGTCACTATAAGATGTTGTTAGGTTAGCTAATTACGTAATAATTTGAGAGAGAAGGTCCTTTAAGTAGGGACTGAATAAATTAACTGACTTGGTATTACATTATTACATGGATCTCACAACTTTTTACGGTATGCGGTAGGAGAACTGAGTTGCGAGACTTGTTTTTTTTTACAAGTTATGTTTTTGATGGCATTCTATTGACACTCCGTACTACGCTAGGCCAGCTAGAGGTCAGTGTTACCACTGAGAGCGGTCGGTTTTTTTTATGATACACCAGTCAATTGCACATGATCGCTTTAAATGTAACGTAAACAATGTAATGTTTTTAGAGTAGGTACTTTTATTATTAAACAATAGACTCTTCAATAACATATGTATTCTATCTACTCGTTAAGTTACTGAATAATCAAATATAATAGGTATTATTTATAAAGTATAATGATGAATCCAGGTTTCATACACTTCATGGTTCCTGGATGCGTTCAACTATGCCATAATGCGTAAGATTGATGTGCTAAACCTCAGCATCGGTGGCCCGGACTTCATGGATCACCCGTTCGTCGATAAAGTATGGGAGCTGAGTGCGAACAAGGTGAGTCACGCAAACAAGAAAACCGTATCTCAACTTTTATCAACAATTCTGTTTTACCGTCTGTGGAGGCTTGTAAGTACATGTATCCACTTGAGAATATCTCCACTATAACATTATAAATGATGCTAGCCACTCAAAGAAAATATTATAATGCTTCAGCCGAACCCGGTACTTCATCCTCATTCCAACGGTTCTGACTATTAGTTTCACAAAACGGTGAACAGAAACACAATATGGAATGGACCCCAGTCCCAGATATATATATGTTCTGGAAAACATCCTTCCGATTCACGTACACTACTACACTAGCTAGGCAGTCGTTTCCGCTTTGAGCATTACCCTGTTACTCATTGTTAACGGTAGTGTGATTGATATCAACTAAACGCTCAAGAATGGCTAGTTTTTGTGCAGGTAACAGTAGTTTTGTCCGTGGTTGACAATATTTATTACATTTTATATCAACATCCTAGGAAGGTATACAGTCATGGTTCGCCTTGCTATATCGATTTACAAACTGAACGCTGATTCTTCTTACATCGTACCTATAACCGATTACAACCAGTTTTGAGTTTCTCGGTTCCGGTAATGCTGCACAATTAGCACTCCTCAGGCAATCCTGTTAGGCCAAAGTAGTTTGGGGTGTATTTTAAGGTGCAACTAGATTGCGGTCGATCGACGTTAGCTAGTCGATATTGATCGACACAAAACAGAAATGACGAACTCGACGATTACCTGCTTGTGAATCGACGTTGGACTGACCATTGATCGATGAACAATTGACCATCGAACAGACAGTTGAAGTTTGAGACATCAGCTCTGATTAATTCTACCCAATTATTACACTCGGTTGGGGTTCAAAACGATCACCTACGGCTATTTTTCATCATTTTTTACACCATACGCCACACTGGATCGGTTCGAACGATTGATGTCATCGATCGATCGCAATTTAGTTGCATCTTAACTGTTTTGGAATGGAGACTAGAAATACTTTAAGATGAATACTCCTTTTAGGTGATAATGGTGTCAGCGATAGGTAACGACGGTCCTCTGTACGGGACCCTGAACAACCCAGCAGATCAGATGGATGTTATCGGAGTAGGCGGTATTGGGTTCGACGACAGAATTGCCAAATTCTCATCCAGAGGCATGACTACTTGGGAACTGCCGCATGTGAGTATTTTTAGTGGGAAATATGACATAACGGATGTAAAGAGACGCTTAACAAATAAGCCACTTGTACTCCACGCAAATTTTTTTTTGTACTGGACCTTACCTGAGAACCTTCTGGTTACGAAGATATTGGAGGTCAAAATTCCAACTTTTACTAACGTTTATTTTAGGAAAACAAGTTTTTAATGTTATCCTAACTAATATTATAAATGCGAAAGAAAGTTTGTTTGTTTGTTACCTTTTCACGCCATAACCACTGAACCGATCATCCTGAAATTTTGCATATACGTTGTCAGTTCAGTGCTTTAGGCGTAAAAAGGTAAAAAACTTACTTTCGAATTTATAATATTACTAGCTGTTGCCCGCGACTTCGTCAGCGATCTAGGATAAAAAGTAGCCTATGTCCTTCTCCAGGTCATGGTCAACCCATGTGTTAAATTTCATCCAAATCCGTTCAGCCGATTTAGCTTGAAAGCGTAACAAACAAACTTACTTTCGCACATTATATTTGGCACATGGGTGGACCATGACCTGGAGAAGGACATAGCCTACTTTTCATCCTGGATCACAGACGAAGTCGCAGGCAACAGCTAGTATGGTTATAAGTCACAACTTTAAATACCCCCACGGCCCCTGTACCGTTGCATGCACCCAAAATCACAATATTTTGCGTGCGTTACATTGTGCACTACGTCGTAAAGTCGTTTCCCAGCAATTATTTTTGTGCAATGTTACTTAGTTGTGCAGAATGCGTAGTTGACGGCTATATGATGTCTTTTTGCAGCCTGTATTATACATTTTAAGTCTATTTATTTTCATGAAATGCATATTTTGGTAAAGTGTGTGTTATTATAGTTTATTTATTATAATCCTAAACACAACACAATAAAACTAAACAATGTAAAACTACCTTTCGTAATAATATTAACGTATAATCTTGTGGAGCACAAGTTTTCTGCATTTTCATTCTAAAATAAAATAAAAAACCAAACAAACGACGAGGACGCCACTGCGCGTTCAGCGTTGAAACTTCATACGCATAAGCAGAATACAAAGTTCTAAAAAGTTAGTAAAGAACATTTTTCGAAATGTCTTATTAAAAAAGGTAACTGGAAATCTCTGTTTCTATTGAAAATTAAAAATCGGTCTATTTTGACTGTAACACTATTTTTCGAAAATGTATTCTTTTTCATCAGTTTTTGCAATTGTTAATTATTGCTTCTTCTTCGTCGTATCGATGTAATTCTGCCTTATATGTATAATTCAGAATCAATCTATTGCTAGCTTTGGTCTCGCAAAGATCTATCACAGTGCAAGTTTTATTGCACTCTCATACGATTCCTCACCTCCTGCCGTACTCTCCATACGACAGGAGGTGAGGCATCGTTTGAGGTGTAGCTCCCCAATCGTGTTGTGGCTCATTGGAGTACTCCAATTATTGCTACCTTGCTACTTATCGTATATGAATGAGGAAATATAGATTTAGGAATTTCGAAACGACGCAATAATTCTGCGTGTCAAGTTTTGTGTGCCTGCTTTTTGAATCTGTTTACAAACCGTTTATTTTTAGAGATGTTTACTTGTCGTTTCGAAGCATACGTCACGCGTATATATCGCAATGTCTTCTGAGCCAACTTATTATATTATGTTCTAGGGTTATGGTCGCATGAAGCCGGATATCGTGACTTATGGCAGCGGCGTGAGGGGCTCGAGTGTGACCGGAGGATGTCGCTCACTTAGCGGTACGTCTCTATATCTTATCTATTATCAATTGTAAAACTTATCTCGATGTTTTGTTACGTCGTAAAAACTGTGCGAAGCAGGGGCGTGGCGCTGGTTTATTATAAAGACACTCTTAGGCCCACTTGCACCAAAAACCACTTAAGTCATTGAAAACTTGCGACAAATCGAAATAGGAGGTGCAGTAACTGTTACTCATAATAAATTGTCATTTCGAAAATCTAAATTCTTTAAAAAAATCATATAACTATCGTCTTAGATAGTGCAAACTAAGTTATTGCCTTCAAGTAGACACGAATTATCATCGCTTCTGTTTCTTATTTTTCAAAATTATTTCTTATTTTACTAAATCGTATGTTTATCAAAATGTGATTTCAGACTGAAACGATAAAATATTGACTGAATAATAATCAATAAAAACATTATTACAGTTCTCTAAGTTATATTTGACATGGGTTAAGTCAGATTTTTATAAAATAGTGTATTTCTCATGAAATATGAAGAAATAATCACTATCCCCTTACAACTAACTGCATCTTAATTGGCGAGTGACTAGCTAGCAATCTGTATTATGTTGTGAAAACATTTCCTACGCGTAGTCAATCTTCTTTACAAAACATAGGTCAATCACCCGAAATCGTAAAGACTTTATTAATCTTGTGTGCGTAGTCGTTTATAATTTGATGGTTCTTTGTGTTATAGTGGATCTATGATTCACGTGGTATTACTTAAGTGTCAATTTAAGAATCAAAACCTTGAATAATTATTATTATCAAGCCTTTAAGTTCCAGTATATGCCTGCTGAAAATAGGCTTATGTAAACGCGCGCCATTTCACTCGATCCTCCTCTTCTCTCATCCAGCTGCCACTAACCCCTTAGCCTGAAGCTGTCTTCACTCAAGAACATGTTTATCCCAACGGTTATCGATGCTGCAGTTACTATAGCCGGCTCATTGCCATTTCAGCTTGTTTAGTCTGCGGGCTATGTCGACTACTTTGGTTCTTTATCGAACACCATGAATAATCAGCCTATAATGTTCCCACTGCTGGAATACAAATGTCCCATCTGTGAGAGGGAGTAGGCCGCAATCCACCACGTGGCCCCAGTGCGGGATGGTGCCGGATGTCACATGCCTTCGAATACTTTAGTTCTAGGTCATACCGGTTTTCTCACGATGTTTTCCTTCACCGTTTTGAGAGCGTGGTGATGAAATAATTTACAGAAAGTTGCCTGCCTGGGTTCGAACCTGCGACGTACAACTCGTAAGTCGCGGCCGTTTCCACTAGGCCACTAATGCTCTCACAACTTGAATGATTTATTAAATTTCCTTTCAACTAAACATCTATTGCCATTGTGCTCCACAGGTACTTCAGTAGCATCACCCGTTGTAGCCGGTGCCATAGCATTATTGGCAAGTGGAGTACCCCGACAGAACTTGACGCCGGCGGCGGTCAAGCAAGCTCTGTGTATGACCGCGCTGCGGCTGTCCGGCCCGAACATGTTCGAGCAGGGACACGGAAAACTGGACCTTATTAGTGCTTATCAGGTACGGTAAATGTAACATGATGGATGCACAGTTACTAACAATTTTTTTAAAGTATTGGTCTTATCTTGACAAGTTATTTTCTTTGAACCTTCGTATGGACGTAGATCCACGCGGGACACAATGGCTTTGTAAATGTTTATTTAAGTACATCTTTTAACCAGTTAGTTTATACAAGCAGACCTTTAGCAAATATATGGTGGTGTCGCTATCGATATCATTGAGCAGAATTTTTCCTCTTTTTCCTTGTAGTGCAGAAATGACCTTTTTTGTTTGGTTTAAATAGTTAAATAGTTTTTTTATGTCTGTGTACAATTACGTCCTTACTGCCTAGTGGTCTAAAGCGCGACTACTGAACTCCACCAGGTCGAGACCGCCGTCTGGATTTGTGCTTGATGAATGTCTATAGGCAAGATTCCATTACATGGAATTCAACTGGCGAAATATGGCTGTACGTTACTATAATTATTAGTTTTTTGAACAAGGAGAGAACAAAGGCAAATAGTAGATAGTATTTTTAAAATGAACGTAAGTAGATTTAAATGTGGTCGGTGAACTGTGTGCGTGCATTGTGTAAAAACAACTGATATTGTTTTGTAACAAAAAACGTGGTTACATCCACATGATTGTGTATGTTGTGCCTAAATGTTCACAGGGCGACATATCAAGCTATACATTTCCAGTACAAGTTGACCTCTTATTGTACGGCAAGCCGAACCAATGCGAGGTCAGCTTATACTGGAAATGTATTGCTTGATACGTAGCCGTGTGTAATAACATACATGTAAAGTAATTTGTAATACTAACACGCTATGAGCCTTCGAAGCCTGATAATAAAGTTTATTTATTTATAAACTTCTGTGTGGAATACATTCGTCATGTTATTATTTCCAGTTCCTTCGCAAGTACGAGCCCCAAGCGTCCCTAAGCCCGAGTTACATCGACCTGACGGAGTGCCAGTACATGTGGCCGTATTGCACTCAGCCGCTGTACTACAGTGCTCAGCCGACCATCGCTAATGTGACCGTCATCAACGGACTGGGTGTCTCCGGCAGAGTGGTATGTGACAGTTATCTACTCTGTACAAATATAATATACTAGTTTCTACACGCGTCGCCTGCGTGGATGTGGGTATCATGGTTTTTTTTTACGCGTTACCCTATTTCTTTTTTGAAATAAAAGTAGGCTAAGTTACTTCTTATAACATCAGCTATCTGCCAGTGAAAGTCCCGTTAAAATCGGTCCAGCCGTTTTGGAGATTAGCCGGAACAAACAGACAGACTGATTAAAATTTAACAAATAGTTTTTTTTTTGTTAATAGCTTTGTATATACTTTCATATGCATTTAGTAAAACCTGTTGTTTTGAAATTACAAACTGACACTTCAATTTTATTTATTACTAGCGGTCGCCCGCGGCTCCGCCCGCGTGGATGTCGGTTACCGCTGCAAAAAGCCTACCCAGGAAAGACACGGTCAGCAAAATGATTCCCAGGTCAATTCCCAGATTCGGAGGTTCTCAGATTTTGTTGTGCAAGGCGTTGTGAACGTTCAAGTGAAAATTCTCCCATACGACGTATTCTTGCTGCCCGTGCTTGAGAACTATGTTTAGAAAGTTGAGACCTGGCTCTCTTAGGCATTTACAAATGTTTAAGAAAATGTTAATAGCGTGTAATATTCTAGCTCTGAAAAGAACTGTTGTTTAGCCCTGAAAAGAACTGTTGGTTAGCCCTGAAAAGAACTGTTGGTTAGCCCTGAAAAGAACTGTTGGTTAGCCCTGAAAAGAACTGTTAGTTAGCCCTGAAAAGAACTGTTGTTTAGCTCTGAGAAGAACTTTTGCGTAGGTGTAGTTTTAAGAACGAAATCTAAAAAAAAAAAAAACACGAAAATTATTAGACTTCGCGCACGACCGCTGCGTAGGGAGCCGACCTCGCGTCTGTGCCGCGCGGGTACCTTACTCATAGATCTAAACTCCCCTCCCGCACGCGCACCCCCGCCTTGGTGACGCCCACTTCGCAACGGGCCGTGCAGCAGAAAACGTAATATTTAAATTTCGCCATAACTTCAAAACCAAACGTCCAATTTTAATCATTCAAAGATCAAATATTATCTACATAAGCTGTACTTAGTGATGAAATAATTTATTTTGACATGGATTAATAGCATGAGTAAAATAAACGCGTCTAAAAGTAGTACAATAAAAATTCAAGATTTTTAAATTAAAAAATAGTTGTTGTGCCTCACTCGACATAGATAGGTATAGTGTGTCGCGGACTTTTTTGTAGATATTTATAAGATCTACAATTAATTAGAACATTTTATGGTTCTATCTTTTATAGTTTAGGCAGCGTACGCAAAATAAGTAACTTTTCTGGTTGATTTTTTACACCTTGTGTCCGAAAAACCCGAATATCTTACGGAACCCTATTTTTTCCAAAATAAAATATAGCCTATGTTACTCGTGGATAATGTAGCTTTCGAATGGTGAAAGAATTTTTTAAATCGGTCCCGTAGTTTTTGAGCCTATTCATTACAAACAAACAAACTTTTCCTCTTTATAATATTAGTGTAGATAATTAAATATAATATTCACTCATTTACTAACAGACAATGCACAGCCCTAAACCGCTGGGTCTAGAAGCATGATATTTGGCACAGGAGTGCCGCCTTTTTTTTTAATTCATCCTCTAAAGGGGATGCAAGTTTGTATGGAAGTTCGTCATTTTTGCTGATAGGAAATCTCATCGGGCACACGGCTTGTATTAAACTAACTCTTTATATCGATGAAGTATTCCATACCGTCGTAGCGCGTAGCAGGTGGCGACCTGTAGTTTTTGCCTATCGACATGGGAAGAAGACGTGAGTTCGAGAATGTATGTAAATTCTATTCAAACTTATGTTTCAAATTGATGGTATTTCAAGTTAAACAAATATCAACTTTATTTTAATGGCAATTAAGTTGATTTCAGAGTAAATAGCACTAAGTATTAAAAAGTTATAAAAATGTTTGAAGTTGTAGCGTAAATTGCACTTTATTGTGTAGGAATTAAAGTTATTTTTCCATAAACTCATATTTGTTTACATTTTTGGCAAATGAGTCGCGAATGCAGATTATACCGAACATATTTCTTCCGCCAAGCAGCATCCTGTGTTTGGAGGGTTTGCGTGCCGGTGTAATTTCCTGTGTTCCGGTTTGTTGGATCTGGGTGCCATGCCGGTGTAAATAGAGGCAAATGAAGCATTACAGCATTACAGCATTACAGCTTTGTCCCTGGGATGGCAACAAATGCCTCTGGTATTGGAGATGTCTATAGGCGGGGGTGTCCATTAACATTTTGTCTCATCATCCCGTTTTGGGGTCGCTATCGAATGTCTCGTGGATTTTCATGAAAGGGATACATAAAATCCACCCAAGATGGGTGGATATTTAGTCTTCCCCTACTCTTATTATACATATATGTATAGAGCAGTGGTGACCCAGTTGTAACGGCCCCGACCTACGAGTTGTAGGTCGTTGGCTCGAACCCAAGCAGGCATTTTACTTTGTGTAATTTATTTCATCACCACTGCTCTCAAGACAATAAAGGAAACCGGCATTTCCTAGCACCAAAAATTCTAAGACATGTGACATTTGCCAACCCGCTCTAGGCCTTCGTGGTGGATTACGGCCCACTCCCTCTCACAGAGAGGTGGCCTGTGTCCCGGCTCTAGGAACGTTATAGGCTGATTATGTTAATCTTATTGCCATCGACCGTAAACATTCCTGACGGTATGTCTCGTTTTACCTAGTCGGATAAAACAAATATCGTCATACACTTATGTATTTATTTGCGATTTGCCTTATTGTAAGTAAAGTAATAAATATGAATATAAACATAAAAGTAGGTTTGATCTTCACGCTCATTTACCCGTTTAGGCACACTTATATTCTATCTGAAATGAGTGTGTCTGAATTATAATTATTTCATTCTTATGTCAACGTGAACGCACCTCATTTGGTCTATTAGGCACTAAAAGGAAAATGACGCAACATAATATCAAGTGGCATTACTAACAGAAATCATATAAAGTAAATTCGTACTGCGCCTTGAGCTAGCCCAAGGCGCAGTACGAATTTACTTAGAAAAATAAAACAAACTAAAGATTAAAATTTCTTATCTCGATTATCTTTACTTAATTATTATAAATCTTCACGTCACCTATCCCACGTAGAACTGCATAGGTAGGTTGGAAACAGACTAATATGCCCGCTCGCTTGCGAGATGTAACAGTCATTGCCGGGCGGCCTGTGGATCGGGCGCTCGGCGCGCCTCCGTCCCGCGCGCCTCCCCTCCCCGCTTTCGTCTGCCGTGGCACCATGGACCAGGGCGGAGACAGTTAGAACAAGCACCACTTCAGTAAACGAAGAGTCGCCATCTACTTTACTTAACAAGAAACTATTAGTTTCATAATTATCGATAGATGTCTCTGCAATCCCGATTTTAACAAAAAATAACTTAGTTAACTAATTTAATATAAAGTATTTTTCTAGAGAATAATTGTTATATATTCCATTAAAATGATCACATTATTATATTTCATACTGTCCAGTCAATGATATCATTGCTGTCCAGTATTGTCCAGCGTTATCAATTATGGCAACCTTGTCACGGAAATCCATATTGTGTGTGACATATTCTGGAAACATCATACATTATGGCCGCCGCGCCTTGCGTCTGCGCTTATTTGTGTTTGTTTGTTTGTGTGTAATGTAGCTGTCGAAATTCAAGTCAAGTTTTCTTGTGTTTTTTGCAAATAGACGCTGTGTTCACATCGTATGTTGGTCAAATTGCGATTCGCTAATATAACTATGACTCGTTTACTCACTGAATCACGATCATTAAAGTATAAATATTAACTCCTTCAGTTATTAAATTCTAATGATTGTAATTTAGTAGGTAAATGTATTATATTCGCAAATCGCATTTTAATCGACAAACGACGTAAACACAGCTGTTATTTGCAAAAAAAAACAAGAAAATTTTAATGATCACATATACATATTATACATCTATAAAAAGAGTACTAAAACCTATACGTAAGTAGGTATATATATAAAGAGACATTCCTGCCTTAGTTCCCGTTAAGAAATGCAGGTGGCGACTCATCGAATTTGGATGCATCGAAATGGCACAAGAGGGCTCTCTTCTCCCGTATTATTATTATACTCTTTGCCATGGACGTTCGCGCGTGAACATCTGTTATTCAATTATTTCGCAAGGTAGCCTAGTTTAACGTGGTATGTGCATCTGTGTTAAATAAAGTAACATTTATTTTCCCCTGCGGGTCGGAAGAAAATGCCACATGATCACCTTGATCCTTACGCATCAAATAAGAAATCAATATGATTCAATCTCACAACTGGAATATGACCACAAATTCTTCAACGGAAACAGACAGACGTGTTGCTGGGTAATTTGTTTCGCTACTACTTCTTCTAAGCTAAATTATTCTCCTCTAGGAAATGGTGGAGGGTCCGTTTCGAAAATGGATTTTTTGTGACGTTCAAAAAGTGCTTGGTCTCAGCCTAAACAACAGTAAGCCAGTTCTCGTATTTAAAAACGTTTCAAAATAAAGTCGCAACCTCATTTCGGCAACATTCATTGTCAGAAACATGTCAAAAATTAGATAAAATAAAAGTATTTTTTAACAGATTGAGTGACGATCGAGAATAGAATGCGAACGTTCTTAAAAATACGGGAATCGCTCCTCAGATCTTTGAAAAGACCTTTGTTTAATTTTACCTTTGCAATTAACGTAGCTGAACTGTCAAAATGAAGACATTACGATCAATTGTCATTTTATGTGTGTACGTAGTTACCCTGCTGATTACGAAGCTCTCTCTTTATAGAAAGCTGTATCATGGTACCCGCACCTACCACACGGCGTGCTTCTCTCAGTGTCGGTGGACTACAGTCAGATCCTGTGGCCCTGGTCCGGTTGGCTGGCACTCAGCTTCTCAGTACTCGAAGAAGGCGCTGACTTCGATGGCGTTATTGAGGTAACTGTTAATGAAGAAACGGATAGTTACTGTTCTTTGGTCGGATACTCGATACCCTGCGGTGATAACCTATTATTATCCGGTATTTGGCCTAATAAGGAATCACTATCCGCTATCCGTTTGAATAGTGACTTACTATCCATTATCCGGCAGGATAGTAAAATAATGCCGAATACCGGATAGCCGTTTAATCTCTAATAAATATACTCGACTATGTAAAATACTTACTTTTGAGGGCTGCTTCTGCTTCCGAGCCTTGGAGAGCACGTAATGCCGTTGATCCTGCGCCTTATCTCTCCGGTCGTGTCGGATTGCCGACACAGAGTAATGGAAGAGAGAGTACAAAGGTGTTCACAACAACAAACTTTTGCACCATAATGAAAGTAGATAAGGAGGATATTATTAGGCTGCTTGCTTCTTCAAAGCTGTTTTTTTTTTTAAATCCAGTTACATAACCTCGCCGCTTCGTTAGGCAAATCACGGCGGTCCAAAATCGCACTGCAACATACCACGACCGCTCTGTCAAGAATGCACCAACAAAGAAGAAGAACAAAACACATGAGTCAGAAAATTACATACTTACATAAATATTAAAAATAACCTGTCTCTTTAATTGTTTAATTACCCGTGGAGCGTCATGGATAGTTGTGTTTAATATTGTATTTAATATTCGACAGGGTCACGTGAACGTTACGATCGAGAGCGATGACGACTCCGGTGAAAAAATGATGAGGAATGCTACGCTCACGCTACCCATACGGTAAATATGCCACCAGTCAAACACATGCTAACACACATACAAAATTGGCAGCTGTAAAACAAATAAATAATGAAATTACAGACTTTCCATAATATTTTTATTGCAATTTATTAGTAACTATCTGCTCCCCGCGGTTTCACCTGCGTAAGTGTCGATCCCGTGGGAATATCGGTATAAAAAGTAGCCTATCTGTTAATCCAGGGTGTCAGCTACCTCCATACAAAATTTTATCAATATTGGTCCAGTCGTTTGAGCGTGAATAAGTAACAGACATATAAACACACACACTCACAAACTTTCGCCTTTATAATCCTAGTGGGATGTAAAAAGAATTGTCGCTTAAATAAATAGTTATCGACTCGTGCGGCTTTTACTTGTAAGCCCACATACATACTTAGGATATGTTCTTTTTAAATTTAGATAACATTTTAATAGCAATAGACTCGTCATCATATATGCTATGGGACTTACACCTATATTCCAAGACGTTTCCTCGAAACTTCCTCGACTCTACTCAACCTCATTCAAGGAAATCGGTATTCACAGTTATAAAAAATCACCTTCACTTGGCGTCCCTCGACATTTTTCCTCAGTCGAGGTGAGGAAACAACTGTCAAACTCAAGGTAGATCGTGAAGTACCTTAAGGAACACTCAAGGAAGATTTACGCCATTCTTTACGTTGTTTAATCTACTATTTCGCTCACGCTTGTAAACATAACTGATTAATTTATTTGAATAGTTTTTCCAATAGTGTTTTCAATGGATTTCCAACAGTTTCTGAATGATAAATGATTTTTATTTTGTAAGTAGGTTTGCACAAACACTTTTACACGTCAATCATTTCTTTTTTTTCTCATTCAAGAATTATCTGTATGATAATCCGTACGATTACCCTGCACGTCGTTATTTGCGGGATGCAGAAAACCCCATTGAATTTTATGACAATGAATAATTCCAGAGACGCTATCGTTTTAGGAAAGAAAAAGTGCTGAATATGTTGTTACCGGTTGTGTTCTATAACAGAGCTATACAGAGGACTACCCATTCCGCCTGTAATCAGTTGTTAATAAAATTGCGTTAAGATTTTATGCAACTGGAAATTTTCAAGTAAATTATTGCTGTTTACCTTGTCTATAAACCATTATTTCTTTATGTTTTAAAAACGGAGTAAAACTTTCAAGTCACAAAACAATATTATAATATTTTTTTTTATTCGCCCTAGGGCAGGCTATAGTCTTTCGACCATACCGCCTTGTCTTCCGTGTAGTAAACATAACAACACACACAGGTGACAGGACAGTCGCGATCACACAGATAAAAAAAGACTGCAATCTGACAACTTTTGAGTAACCATAGACAAAAAAAAACAAATTATATACTGTAATCTATGATTCAGTGACGTATTCAATGAAGTTTGACCTCGACTCAACCTCACTGGAGGATCCTCAAGATTACCTCATGACAAGACAGAGTTTTAACTAAGAATACCGATTTCGAGGATTCCTTGAGGTAATCCTTAAGGTAACCTCGAATGAGTGGAGGTCGAGGAAGTTTCGAGGAAACGTCTTAGAATATGGGCCTTAAACATTACTGGCGAAATGTGGGCGTAGTATAGGTACAACTCTGCAAAACCCTTTGGGATCACAAGCTTGATGTTATGTTACTTATTCAACATTAATGATGTAACTAATATTTTATAGCAATGTATTTCACTAGCAGCGCCCCGCGGTTTCAACCGCTTAAGTCTCGATCCCGTGGGAATATCGGAATAAAAATTATCCTATGTGTTAATTCTGGTTATAAGCTATATATGTGCCAAATTTTATCCAAATCCGTTCAGTCGTTTTTGGGTGAAGAAATAGCAAACATACTCACTAACTTTCGCCTTTATAATGTTAGTGTGAAAAGAGTGTCCATGGAGTTCCTTGCCCGTTATTCTCCATAGGTACCTACTACGCTTTAGACTGGGCAACTAGCTTCATCTTTTTGAATAACTGATTCCTTTGACGATTCATTTGAAATACATGGTTTAAAAACAATCATCCTTTATCTGATGTAGACCACAATGAATCCTTACAGTAGTCGTAATAAAGAAAACTTTAAAACTGATGTTAGTATCAAAATAATAATATTATGCCAGGTAAAGTCTGGAGCCGAACTTCACAACTTCAACGTAGTATGTATGCACGTACTCGTAGATGAAGTCTGACCCGGTAACGCACCATAGGACAATCGACGATCTCAGGCTGCTGTGGAAACTGGCACAAAATGATGCCTGAATGAATGTGCCTTAAGCATCGTCTGGGCACGCTCGTTCCATCATAGACCTCATCCATCGCTTTCCATCAGGCGTATTCGAGGTCAAGAGCGGGCCCGTTCAGCAATAAAAAAATAAATAAAAAAAAGACATGAAAGTCATCAATCCTCGCGTCAGGAAACGTTAACGGGCGTTATATGACCTTTGCGTATACCTAACCCACAGACTGCAGTACTGCTCTAGTAGTAAGCTCTAGTATATTTACTTGAGTACCTTTCGCTTTGAGATTAAGTTAATGTTATGTTATTTCACAGCGCCCGCGTAATCCCGGTTCCGGTCCGTTCTCGGCGTCTTCTGTGGGACCAGTTCCACAGCCTGCGCTACCCAGGCGGGTACTTCCCGCGCGACGACCTGCGCGCTAAGCACGACCCGCTAGACTGGCACGCGGACCACGTGCACACCAACTTCCGTGATATGTACCGCCGCCTTCGAGAGCATGGCTTCTATCTCGAGGTTATGGGTAAGTTTCTCATTATCCTTGTGGCAGAACGGTTAGCTAGGCCCAGCCAGCATGGTTATATGTACTCCTCGAAGCTGCTTCTCCTTCCACGACAACGGCCCTGCACCTGATATTAGGTCGTGTTGAATTGCCGTCCTATCAGACTACGAGGGTGAGGGTAAAGAGAATGCGAATGTGTTTGTGCACTATAATAACCTAAGATCTGCGCACTAACCACGCCCCATTATACTTGCATGCGGACCACGTGCACACCAAATTCCGGGACATGTATCGCCGTCGTCGAGAGCATGGCACGCCGCCGTTGTAACATATAGTGACTATATTAGTTAGGTTCTTCAGAAAGGTCAGGCGTGTATTTCTCAACCGGCGTGCATGTATAACCAGCGTAAGTGAAACAAAAGGAGTATGTAAGGATCGTAACAGGTGGCGTTCTGTAGTTTCTGCCTACCCCCATGGGATGAAGCTGTAGGTTTAAGTATGTATGTTTAAAGTCTATTATTCAAACTTATGTTTCAAATTACCTAATATTATTTCAAGTTACATAAATATCAACTTTATTTTAATGAATATTAAGCTGATTTCAGAGTGACTAGCATTATTTAAAAAGTCTTAGAAATGTTTGAAGTTGAATCGTAAACTGAACTTTATTGTGTAGGAATTAAAGTTATTTTTCCAATAACTCATGTTTGTTTACATGTTTGGCAAGTAAATCGAGAACGCAGATTAGGTAATTTGCTCACAGAAAGGTACACTTCCCAGAAAGTGTACCAATGATGTGGTGAAACGGGAATGTACTGGATGCGAGAAACACATGACCAGTCAATGTAGCGATACTTGGGGGAGGATTATGTCTAGCAGTGGTCATCTGGTTTGAGTTAGACAAACGTAACCGCGTGTATAAATCCGACATTCAAAATCAGCTTCAACTTTGTGGCATTGTCGAATGCAGCAAATACAAAATGGTACGAAAATACATAGTATTTGCGACGGCCAAACGTTTGACAGAGCTATCAAGAAAATAAATCTTAAAATCTCAGACACAACAGTACTAAAATCCTATTATTTTATATATAGGTGGCCCACTAACCTGCATCGACACATCGCTATACGGGGCGTTGCTTCTGGTGGACCCCGAAGACGAGTACTTCCCCGAAGAGATGGCGGCTCTTAAGAAAGCCGTCGACTCAGGAATGTCGCTCGTTGTCTTCGCTGACTGGTACAACGCGTCGTTACTGCGACACGTTAAGTTCTATGACGAAAATACAAGACAATGGTAAGTGTTTGATTTTACTTGTTTTCTGCTGCAAGTTTAAAGTCTTTCTCGTACCGACCTTTTTGTTTGGTCTTCAGAAAATTTTTGAATTTTTCTTTTTGTTAGTCTATATACTGTTCGGTTGCTGACAACGGCCTCCCCCAAACCCTTCCAGGAACTCTTTTCTCTCGCCATCTCTTTCTGGGCCTCTGGGCATTATTTTAAAAGCCAAAATTAAATTTGCACTGTTTTCGGGCTTAAACTGAGCAATAAGAACCTACAATATTTTAACCTTTTATCCCAACTCCGGATAAACTTTGCTTTGGTTATCGTTTTTTGTTTTACGACATCGATCCAATTTGATTTCTACTGCTGGGCAAATTTTAACCTCATAATATATTAATTGTATTTTCAGGTGGATACCTGAAACAGGCGGCGCTAACGTGCCTGCTCTGAATGATTTACTCAGCATGTATCAGGTAATAAAAGCCTCGACTGCTTCGTTGGTCTAGCGAGACTGTTGAGTATTGCCTGTTCCAAAAGCATAATTATGATGAAAATGTAAACAAATGGATCAGAAAACGTACCTGTGAATGTTAATTTCAAGTGCCACATACAAATTAAGCGCTCTGATTTGATTACTTAAACCAGAAATTCTAATTTTAAATCACCATAAACATATTTTTCATTTGACAATTGAGGTTAATTTTGTAACTTCAACTCTCATCGATGATTTTTCAATAAAGTCGAAACCTTGTAAAATATGTTACTAAGTAGTGAGTGATTGCGTAAGAATATAACCTGGACATCGTTTATTTATACTTTCATCAAATTTACTTTTGAAAGTGACACTTTGCCCGACCTTGGGTGGAACCAAGTGTTATGCGGTTTTTCCACTAGTAAAATCATAATTTTTTCCCGTTTATCAGTAAGTCTCGCCGGTTTCGCATGCTAAATATTATTCATAACATAACTAGCGAAATATGAGCGACCTCTGCCTTAACTTTCAAAAAGCACACACAGACTTTATGAAATCTATATAGATACATTTTAAATTATACCTAGTGACCGCGGTTTTGGCTCTCGCACCTGATCGACTAGCGAGCCAAAACACAGGTAAAGTTTTTTAGGCTTGCGGCGCTTTCCTGCCACTTCAGCGAGTCTAATAGTTGTTGTTTATATTTTGTGAATTCTCGTGAACCACGAGCCTTACTCATGAGCTCACAATACCACGGTTCTGTGATGACGCACCAGCAAACTTTACTGTCGAGCCAACAAGACCGCGGTTAAGATAGCCGGTGGTTCAGGCCCTTATTAATTTCAATGTGTTTCGTCAGGTTGCTCTAGGTGATCGCGTATTTGAAGGCGCGTTCAGGCTGGGCGGTCATCCGATGTACTACGCCAGTGGTACCCACATCCACAGTTTCCCGGAGCATGGGATCCTGATCACAGCCCCACTGAGTGACCAGGGGCATCAAGTGAGTAATGTCGGACAGAAAATGTCTGTTACATTTCTAATGTCTAAGATCGGCTTTCCCCTTCCACACAGTCCTGTAGGGATCGTACTGCACTATAACTCAATACATATAGCATTAAACAAATATAAAACTTCATTCTGCTTTTGTCGTTTTCTAACGATTGTCCTAAACAGATATACTCGTACCTACATAATTATGTTTTAAATTCGTTGAGCGCTAAATGTATTTAAATAGAATTTGTAGTTGAGAACTTGTCAAAAATCTACTTTAACATTACTTAAGGGCCTCTAATACCTCAAATTGATTAGCATGATCCTCCGTTATGTCGAAAATACTGCAGCATTAAGTTTGAAATAAATATATGGTAAAGTTGAGGATTAATCTAAGGTACTATGTGTGACGAAAACACGATTCCATAAAATTTTCTCGATAGAAAAAAAATCCAAAGTTACCTCGAAACTGAACAATAAACCGCTGGTATTAAAAAAATACTTCAAATTTGATCAGGAAACTTTGTACTGTTGCGACTATGTGTTTTATTTTTTTTTAATTACAATTATTTTCGCCGTAAAAAGCAAAAACCTAAACTATTGGCGCTGCCTGCCGCCCAGCACCGCACTCTGTCTCGCTCACACTTAGTCCGCGAGCAGTATCGTGCGAGCGAGAAAAAGAGTGAATTTTAGCTGAGGTAGTATGGGCTCTTAAGGTGATTCCTTCAATTGAGGCTGCGATATTCAAAATTCCTACGTTTTTGGCAAATAAATTTTGATTTCTCAGGCTATATTGAAGAAATCACCTGTGTGTGGACAAGTTCTAAACTCACAAGTTTTTATTTCAGAAACCGAGTGTTATTTTTTTTTTGTCAATGGTCTCGCGGGTAACTTAACGTGTAACATAAATTCAAGAATTGATTAAGTAATTGTTTATGTAGCAGCAGCAGTTAGGGCTGATGAACAGCAAGGTGATGGATGAATTGTGTGTTGAGTATTTATTCAAATAAAAATGATTCTTTAGTTTAACGAACAAAGTTGTATGTATTCGCCATCTTGATTTATTGCAAAACTCAAGGTAAGGGCGCCAATGTTAGCCGCGTGACGACTCCCGGCCACCGTAGGCGCGGGCCTGCGGACGGCGAGTAATGGGTAGCTCGCCGTCCGATCAGGACCAGGCCCGTGCCGGACGGCGCGTATGTGTTCCACGCGCGCCTCAAAGAGATGTCAGCAGACATGGAGGGGCCCGTTAGGGCCGAAGCCTGCCGGGGCAGCGGGATTGTCCGAAAGGGTTACCGCTGCCCCGGAACATAAAGGGCTAAGGAAGGAACACGGATGGGTTTTAGTCAGTAAGAGTCTGACACTCCCTTCCGCTCCACCCAGAGCGGGAGGGGTCATTGGATGATTTCCAATCCTTAAAAAAAAAAAAAAAAGGGCGCCAATGTTTAAATTAAAACCAATCACAGTCGAGAGATAGATATGACGTTTAGTTTCATTTCTTACCCCGAGTTGTCGCTATCAGTCCTTCAAGTGCGTAAATGAAGTAGTGTCCGACCGAAACACGATTTATTTTCAACCGAAACCGAAACGCAATTGAACCTTCGACTTCTCTTCTAGTTTCGGCCGAAACCGAAAGTGAGCTTATGAGACAGTTAGTCAATTAAATGACATTATTTTCTGAGACCCGTAGTTTTTCGTAGATCTGTTACAAATAATTTGATTAAGGGCTGATTTTGCAATTATCAGATTTCTTTTATACAAAAAAAAATAACTGATTTTGTATAGAAACCTGTAAAAAATTCATGACGAATGAACCCTAACTTTAATAAGTACGTTAGCGGATTTGAGAAGCTCGATATAGGTACAATAAGGTTTCAACATTATTACCAAGGGCATAAGGGTGAAAAGTGGTCGACCGCCAGTGTTCGCGATAGTACCTAGCGACAATAAATAAAAATGTAATGCAATGCTTTATCAAACAATTCAGCATCGTTAGAAACACAATTTTGAAACCGTACTTTGACGGAACGAGTCGCCAAATCGCGGTGCAGCGTCGAAGTAATCGCTGAAACTAGACATTTTGATGTGACCGAACGTAAAGTCACTAATCTGCGTTCAAGATTTATTTGCCGTAAATGTAAACAAATATGAATCAATGGAAAAATAACTTAAATCCCTACACAATAAAGTTCAGTTTACGCTACAACTTCAAACATTTTTAGAAATTTTTCAATAGTGCTAGTCACTATGAAATCAACTTAATCGTCATTGAAATAAAGTTGATATTTGTTTAACTTGAAATAACCGTAGTAAAAGCGCGCAGTGCTGCACACGGGAGTGTGCAGCACTGCGCGCTTTTACTACAGATGCATCTGCTGTTCAACTAAGACCTTGAATAGAGTTAGAAAGTGAATCAATACCTACTACAAGCAACACGTCTGCTAAGAACCTAAATAATTACGTGTTATTTAGATAATGTCTGGCGAGAAGCCGGGCGGAGGGGGCGGCGCGTCGGGTGGAGGGCAGACCGTCGACGTGCCGATATTAGGACTGCTGCAAACCGATGGCGAAACAAGAGACTATTCTAACGACACTAGCGAAAAGCTACCAAAGGTCAGTAATTATAAAGCTACATACATTAGGTATACCCTGTGTTAACCAGAGATAAGTTGTTATATAGAGTGAATAATACCTGCTTCTCTCTCTCTTCTCTCTTTTCGGGAGAATTAGAAAATTTCGGGAGTCGGTGTCGTTAAATGATAAATGATAAATGATTTTATTTTGTAAGTAGGTTTGTACAAACACTTTTACACGTCAATCATATTTTTTATAAAACTAGATGAGGTTGGCGTTTCCTATCTGACTACTCTGAGAAGAAAGGCCGAAACAAACTCAGAGGTCACAGTCTCTTTTAAAGTCCAGACATCATAATCTTGGTCAGGTTATATGAAGACCATGTAGATCGATGTCTGAGATGGTCTTTTGAGGAAAGAACCACACAGATTGAGAGGACCTGTCCAGTCAGTGCACGCATTTGTCAGAAATCGTGTAGCTCAACTCAAAACTTAAGGAGCTCAACGATTCGACGAACAATACCAAAGAAAGGACATTTGGGTAGGCCACATAAATTACTCAAACTGCCAGACCTAGACAAAAACTAACACAACAGAGAGAATAATAAAAATTAAAAAAAGTGACCCACATTGTCTTCACATGCACAATAATTAAAATAATATAATACTTTACAAAGTAAGCAAATGTCATTGTTTAAATAAAATTCATTAATGTCAATGTGTACATAGAAAAAAAAAAAATTAAAACATTCAAAATGTAAAAAAAATTGGAAGCAGCTCAATCCCAAGCCTTTTTGTCCTCAATATAATCTTTAACGGTATAAAAAGCTTTCTGGCACAACTTACGTTTAATGAATGATTTGAATTTATTAAGGCTTAGATCTTGAACGTGGCTTGGTAGTTTATTATAAAAGCGTATACATTGGCATCTGAACGAGCTACCTTGGTTCTGCATTTTCGTTTATTGACACCGACTTCCGAAATTAAAGTTATTTATCACTTTGTAGTTTTTTTTGGAAGTCGGTTGTTTTTTTTTTGTAAAAAAGTTTTTATTTTTCACTTTTTAGTGAGAGAGTTTGTGATTTATCTATGTTACAATAGCCTAACGTCAACTGCTCATCACCTTTTACAAAATATTGCTTTTCCCAATGCTGGGACGTTAATTGTTGAGGAGTTCATTCACCATAAGCACTGTGACGAGCATAAATTGCTTAGCAACCATATTAAAGTAATCGAATCGCAATCCGTAAAATATTTATCATTGAGTTGTTCCGATGGCCGTCTGTGGTCTTCATCATCAGCTCCACTTTACCAAATGATGATTTCCGAGAGCAAATGCTCAAGTTACTCTAAAAAATATCCAAATCGCTATAGGTTTGCCAATAAAATTTGAGGGTTTCCCTCGATTTCCCAGGGATCCTATCATCAGATCCTGACCTGATGATCATGGGACCACTTGGGAATTATACCCTTTCAAACAAAAGAAAAATTTTCCAAATCGGTCCAGGCGTCTTCGAGAAATCGGGGAACATACATAGAAAAAAGATTCCGACGAATTGAGAACCTCCTCCTTTTTTTTGAAGTTGGTTAACAAATTATTTTGAAGTGTTTTACGTTTTTAAGGTTCCGATTGTTCCGAATGTTAAATGAAAATGCCTTGTATTACACATAGGCAAATAAAATCTTGAAAGGCTATTCCGGGATTTCAGAAGGCGGTATTATCTACTCTATATTACTTACTTCCTTGAAGTTTAGAGAAATATACTCTACATATTATGATCTCTGGTGATAACCCGTGTGTTTAATTAACTTAAAGGCGGTGCATTGCAAGAACACTTTAAAATATATTTTTATAGGGAATCCTGCACAAACCGGTTGATACAGCACACACTCAGACAAAGCTCTCGACTGTCGTTGTATGAAATCTTATACTTAGCGTGTCGATAGCAATCTAAGTGGAGTTGATGTCATCAGTAGCTTACACCAGTTACTGTAAAGTGTAGTCATCAGAATACACGGGACACGATATTAAGTATCTCATCGTTTGTGAAACATTTGAGTGTAAATGTGGTGCTGTGTGCTGAGTCATTTATGATACTCCAACCGGAACAGATTCTCCTTAATTGCCCGGAGTCTGCAAAATGACTTCGAGGTTAGCCAAAGCAATTCATGTGAAGGCGGAGATTTTAGCAGGTAGAACCGTTCGCCGCAGTGAAGGAGACGACATACTTTATGAAACTGTTTCGGCTTCTCAACATTTGCGGCACGAAGGTGTTGTCGTGTTTCGCAAAATCATTTTGACTCTTTCGGTGTAGAGCTTGCCACCTCTCTAAAATAAAACCAGGAAATAACAGCATATACACTTCTATCCAAGTACATTTCATCCAACATATCGGACGGATTTATCCAATTTACGACCAATAACAATGTCGATTTTCCCTCAGGCCGGTCGTTTAGTGGTGTACGGTGACTCTTCGTGCCTAGAAGGCGGTGCGGCCCGCAACTGTCACTGGCTACTTCTGGCCGCGCTACAGTACGCACTGGTGGGGCACCTGCCGTCCTCGCTCAAGGACGCCGCTACTCCGCACCAGCATCGACAGCGGGACGTACACATTATACCTTCAGGTAAAAAGAAAGAACATTAGTTAATTTAGCACAGCCTTTAAAGTCACATAACAAGTCAAAAAATCAACGGACATATACGAGGGCGGACGGATATACAGTGGCCTCCAAAAGTTAGTTGACATTTTTCTCCACCAACCTCTCCAACAACACTTAATTCTTTTTTATCGTAGCTATCTACCTTCTAATCCCACAAAACAATGGAGTACAACATTATTGAGAAAATGTAGCTTTTTACGAAACTCAATCGTTTCAATATTTCGCAAGCAAAGTTCAGAGCGAATTTCAATCGACATGTCATTTCCTTTTTAAATTCTTGCTTATTTCAGGATAACATTTTCCAACAGGAAACCGCTTTAATTTTGTTCCCGATGCCTTCAACCTTCAATTTATCAAATCAGCATACTGCATTGTCACAGCACAGCAGAAATCACGCCGCGTCTTCTACAGTAATCGTATAGCATATTTACGAGTTACTTCCCTAGTACCTTGCTGGAGGAAATTGTGCATTTGATAGAAAATTATTTACTGGTAGAAAAGAACCACGTTTTACTGGTGAAGTCCCATCACCCGAGTAATCATTTATGTGCGGTTAGTGGCAAATACCTTGCCCGCAATTTGCCACTAACCGTACCTAAATTCAAACTCCTATGAATGAATCAATGAATGAATTGCACCGATCCCAACGTGGTTAAACCAGACTCGATTAATCGAATGAACCCCAAGATTCGCACTAGCTCCTGGACTGAAAAATTTACATTTGGAAAACGAAAATGATACTTTGTCCAACCGATAGATCTGCTCCAGGGCCACATGTTTAACAGCCACGCTGTTGACCACTACACCAACGAGGCAGTGAACTCTCCTATAACAAATCTTACATTAATCTCAGTCACTCGCATCACAAATGTAGTTCTCACATGATCTGACTAAGTTTATGTCTGTACTTTAAAAGAGCCTAACCTCTGAGTTTGTTTCGGTGTTTCTTCACAGAGTACTCGGTTAGGAAACATACCTCATCCAGTTTTTAAAAAACTGTTTGCACAAACCTACTTAAATCATTTAACATTTACCACTATCAGAACTACCGCAGCGCGCAGAAGGCGGTCGTCTACACGTTTATTCGAGGGTCCTGTCTCCTGACGGCAGTGGCCCCCGGCCGGTGCCGGAATGCGCCATTCCGACGCCGGTCGAACCCCATCCGATACACGCACCACCGTCGGCAAGGACCCTCGCACCGAGGCACCAACCTACTGACCCCAAGAGTATTGGTAAATATAACTACGATTTTTGCTGCCCTATTCCATCTTAGGCATTACTCACATCGGTGGCACTGTAATTCATTTTGGATGTTCAACAAAATTCTTGCGTTATTTACGTTGTAGAGCCGACGAATTTTTCAAACATATGAAGCAATTGATTGTTAATTTCCTTCAATATCTTTCGGATTGTGATTGAAAGTGTGTTACGCAATTGAAGTGCTGGACTTATCTTCTTCTATACTTATAATAAATCTGTAGAGAGGTCAATTCTGTACATGATATATATTTTCAAAATAACTATCAGGGGGTAATTAGTGATCGATACTGATGCCAAAAATGCAATCAGTAAAATTTTTGTCTGTCTGTCTGTCTGTCTCTATGTTCCTTATAGAAACAAAAACTACTCGACGGATTTTAACGAAACTTGGTACAATTATTCTTCATACTCCTGGGGAGGTTATAGTATACTTTTCATCACGCTACAATGAATAGGAGCAGAGCAGTGAAAGGAAATGTTGGGAAAACGGGAGAATTTGCTCCGTTTTTTAAGCTTCCGTCGCGTGTGCATCCTTAATGGTTAAAGCTACATAGAAATCATTTATGACGGAAATGTTCTACATAAAATTATCTAAAAAATATCCCACAACAGCATATGTCTATCTTTTATGGTTGACTCACAATAACACGTGTAACTCCCGATAGCTTAGCAGTTCGGAGCTTTCTGATTATATTTGTTTACTCTTACGTTTATAATACTCTCACTCATCCCTAATTAAAAGAAGTTAATATTATTACCTATTCAATAAAAAAAGAATCATAGTAATCGGTATAGAAACACCAAACTTATACATGAAATACGCTAATAAGCCATCGCGCCGTCGCGCGTGAATACTGAATCATGCCATAAGGATTATTTTTGTGTAACGGTTGCCGCGCTCGACGCGGGTCGTGGCGGTAGTGTATAAAAATATTTGGCTTTACAATAATTGATATTAACAAACCGTGCTTATCAGCGCGACTTTTAGTCTTTAAATAGTTTTTTGAATTTCTTTTGTTGTTATTTTATAAAATAGGTATTAGTTGTTTTGGTAGTGTTTAAATATTCGTTCAAATTACAAATCTATACTTATAATAAATCTATAAAGTGAAAATTCTGTACATTGAAAATATCAAAAAAATAAATGGCAGGGGGTGTTATTAGACCGACACAGAATCCTAAAATGTGATTAATAAAATTTTTGTCTGTCTGTCTGTCTGTTTGTTCAGGCATCAGGCAAATACTACCGGTTCGATTACGATGACACTTGGTATAATTATTCTTTAATATCCTGGGCACCACACTGGGTACTTTTTATCCCGGAAAAAAATATACAATAAAAAACAAACTTAATTTTGCGGTTCGATCCCTAAACCCGATTACTGTACCAATCGCAAATAATAAGTTTGTCGTAGTACACGACGAATAGGCGAGCGTTCGTTCATATTAGCATTCTATAAATTGTATGTTTTAACTGCTACTTGCAATTCCAAAACGTGCTTTTCAGTGCGACCTTTTTATTCCTTTTAGTTTTTACTAAGTACAGTTTAAGGTAGAGTTATTTAGGTTTATTTTTATAAGTCGTAGGTATAGATTTTAATTTTAAAGTATGGGTAGTATATTTGATAGTGTACGTAGAGACCGTAGGTTATTTTATAAAACTGTTCGGTAGGATTAGTCATTCGTATAGATGTTAGTTTTTAGGGATTTTGCTTATTTATTGAGTTTAGATTAGTTATCATCAGAAATAGGTTTATTTAGGTATTTTATTTTCTGTTATTGAGTTATTTTTAGGTTTACTTTTATAATCTAATTTAAAATTCAAAGTCCTGTGATCCTGTCTGACTGATTATGTCAATGCACAGCCTAAACCGCTGGTCATAGAGACATTAAATTTGGAGTGTGTTCTGTGTGAAGTGTATAAAGATATCCAGTAAGAAAGGGTTTTTCGAAGTTCCACTCCTAAGAGGGTGAATGGGGGGAGGGTGAAATTTCACGCGGACGAAGTCGCGGGCAGAAGCTAGTACATACTAATATTATAAATGCGAAAGTGTGTCTGTTTGTCTGTCTGTTACCTCTTCACGCTTAAGCCGCTGAACCGATTTAGATGAAATTTGGTATAGAGATAGTTTGAGTCCCGGGACCTTTCCCGGGACTCAAACTATCTCTATACCAAATTTCATTTTTTTTTCATTTTTTTTTTTTCATTTCCTATTTTCTGGGATAAAACTATCCTATGTCCTTACATAGGATAGTTTTATCCCAGAAAATAGGATAGTTTTTATCCCAAAAATCATCCTATAAGAGTAAACCAGTCGCGAGCTCGAACTCACGTGTTCATGGCCAAAAAGCACTCTGTGTCATCTGGCGTCGTGTCTGACAGAGCTAGTATCACTGTTGAGTTAGACGCTAGTCTACACGCACAACGTCTAGTTCTTACGCACAAAAACACCGTTCCGAACTGATAAAAAATACTACGAAAATAATACGACAAAAAATTCGAAAACTGATTTGAAAAATCGAGTTTTATGAAAAAAACACTAATGATTCCTTACTTCGAAACCACTTCAATTCCTTAGCTAATCACGACATCTGCTAATAACGTATTCTCTATGGCACAATAAAAGAAACCGCGCGAAATGAACGCGAATTTGTTTAAGAACGGCGTGGTTTGAAGATTACGCAGGGAATAATATTTACCATACAGAATTGAGGCCCAGAGCTTATATTGATTGATCATACTATTCCTGAATGGACAGGTGGCCATAAGAAAAACTAATTCTACTCATTAAACATATACCCCTTAGCCCTTACTAATAAACGTTGTATGTCGTCTGTATAGTTACACAACGCTTTGTCTTCTTCTTTCGAAAGTCAAATTACTAACGACTGAAAGAGAGAAATCGGTGTGTAACTGGTACAATACAACACCAGATATAATACGTTTGTTAGTAAGGGGTTTGTGTTTGTCAACTTAACAGCCTCGTGCGGAATAAGGTAATAAGTTCAACATTACGATAAGTGTTTAGGACTATGTTTAATAGTCTTCAGTCTTCACGCTTTTCCTAGCTTCACATGAGCAAGACTACAGTACCTACCCGGCCGTTAATATGTCACGTCGATCTTTAGAAACAGACTATCACATAGTTATTATTATTTATTATATTATTTAGAACAACTACGATGGAAAGAGCATGTCAAAAGAGCCGAATTAGATACAAAAAAATGTATTGGCTACTTGGTAGAAAGTCGCCATTGTCAATATCTAACAAAGTTGTTATATAAACAAGTTTTAAAGCCTTTATGGATCTGGTATTCAGCTGTAGGGCTGCACCAGCTGAAGCAATCGTCAAATCATACAACTGATACAACGATTTTAAAACAAAGTGCTCAGGGATGCGTCAACGCGCCTTAGTACATTAGAAACAGCGACTTGCACTGGGATCTCAAGATGTATGTCGTAAACACAGTAATGAAAAAACATGCAGAAGCTCATCAATGGACTTCATCACCTAACTCTATAAGAACAAAAAAAAAACATAGTTATGCTTATGAGTGACGGAGCCGACTCTAAGAAACCAAAGTTTTTCTAAATCGTGATGCGCCATATTTACGACCGGATACTGTACCACTTTTCATTTACGATACAAAATTTGCAGGCGATTGGATTGGCAATAAAAGTAAGAAAATTTGGGAAAAAATTTCCACATGTAAGAGAATAATTCTCTCATGTGCATTGTTTCAGAACACTTTTCTTTCAGCCTTTACCTAATTTTCCTTGTATTACCTTTTATTAATTCATACATCATCATCATCATTTCAGTCGAAAGACGTCCTTTGCTGGACATATGCCTCCCCCAAGCACTGCCGCTTCAGCCGGTTCTATGATTCCGGCATCCCGCATTGTATCATTGGTTAATTTAATTATATATTTGGAGAAACATCGACGTAACTGCTACTTTTTTTTTAAGTCTTCTTTCCTAACGTAAATACGCTTTCTAAGTGCTTTGGCAGATTTTACTCATTTTTGGGTAAAAATACATTTACGTCGATGTTTCTCCAAATGAGCGATATAGCAATAATCTTGTGCCGCAATGCATTCATTATGATTTTTATTGAAATGTAGTACTTTTTTAAAACTAATTTGATGTGATAATGAGTGTACGTCTGTTAGATGGTAAGTTCAAGAAGTACGGAAAAAATAAAGTTTAAAGAGACGAGGCGAATACGACATTTACGGAAACTATGTAACAAGGACAAGGCAGACAATACAATATGTATTCTAACGATTTGAATAGACAAGCAATCTTACATTGTTTGAATATCTAACAACGGATATAAAAAATTACATATTTTTCCAAAACTAGGTGGTCATTCAATATAACGCACGTGTAATTTTGAATAACAAAATGAGATAAAATATCTCGTTTCATATAAAAGGGTGATGTCAGTCCGGTACGGATTAAATTAATAAACTCCCCGTGGTCTTGTAATTTGAAAGGGCGAATGAAAGGCTACTCGCAAGTACAACAAAGGGGGTACCGCTAATGTGAGGGGAGATGACGAGAGGGGCCGCCATACGAGGATTTACACTGACCTTGGAGGGCCCCAAGGTCAGGGGCAAAGGTTACGTACTGCGTAGTACTCGCGACTGGTTCGCAAATAAGAATAGATGAATGAAAGGGTATAAACTAAAAGGGCGCGTAATGAGTGTGTTCGTTTGATGTAGAGATTCGATCTGCAATTAGAATATTGCTATGTATCATGTCATGTTACAGTGTAATTAAACTTTTTAAAGATTAATAATTAATCCTCGAAAGAGTTCCATTCCAAAATTTCATAATACCTAAATAACTAGCATTTATTTTTAATTTCTATTTGTTCGGCACATGATTGAACGAAAATTCGTCGTCGTTTTCTTTGTAATGTTAAATGTAGCGTCAGTATCACATCACACTTACTGGAAATAGTTGCAGATTTGGGATTTTCTTTTAAAAAGTGTTGTTCTGTATGTCATCGGCTAAACCAAATTTAATTATAATTAGAGATTGGCAAACAGGTTCAGAATGTTTGCGGTCAGCCGACATGTGCTTGGGTAATGAGGAACGAAATAGATGAGGCGACAGTTAAGACGCAGATATACGACTTGTAATGATTTTAAATTCAACATCACGTCTAATCGACCGGACTGATTTCTTTGAAAAAAATAAATGTTATACTAGACCATTTGCTTCGTAATTTGATATGTGAATATTTTTTTAACATAGTGTAATTAATTTGTAAAGTAATGTCTACCGCGGACTTAAAAACGATAATCACACAAACACTCGGGTGTATTTTCATAAAACTTTCACCATATAAAAGACAATTTAATTCCCCGAATTTTAGTATACGGTTTTTATTTGTTTGGTGTTTGATAAATCAACAATAGATGATTGTTTTTATATTTCGCAATAAATTACCAGCGTTGTGTCATCGCGCTTCTGTTTCATTTCTATGCAGTCCGATAGTGACCGCGTTTTAGGTCATGTAGTCGCCTTAAGAAGTTGATTTTACAGGTGCTCCAGAAATAGAGGGCACCGAGCCTGCGCCGCGGACATGGCGTGGCGCTGGGGCTGCGCCCTCGCGCGGGCTTGGTGGGGCGGAGCACCAGAGCCCGAGTGTGACTAGCCGCGCGATGTCGCTGCTGGCCATCATAGCGCTAGTGTACTGCCTCACCGCCGCGTGGAAGCGCTGCGGCCGCAAGCTGCGCCGCCGGAGACTCATGTCCCTAGCCACCTAGCATATGTTCAAGTGTGATGTGAAGGAGAGACGATATGTAATGATAAGACCTTAACCGTGGGGCCAAATAGATAGAGTGATCGAACGTTTATAATGGTAGTAGTAATACTTTCATTATACAGTCAAGAAACTTGATTACAGAGCACTACGCACACACACTACGTACTACAGTCTTTAACAACTGACCAAGAATAACAGTTGTGACTGGAATTTACGAACAGTTTGGTTATTAATCAAGTTCCCAGGGAACTGCATTTTACGAGGTTTTTTTTAAGTGGGGCAAAGAGATGGCTAACTCGCAATCACAATATCTTTATACCTAGTAGGTTTTTGAATCACCTTAACGTAACGCAATATACAATAAGTAGTTGACTGTAACTCAATTACATACAATGTTAGTTGACAACGAATTAAGACGTAACGAGTAAAGTAAAATAATCGTCGTCACCATCGTAATCGTCGTGAAGTAATCATTTTAATTTATATCAATTGCAAAATAATAGACAACGACATAATATGAAACACATATACACTAACTTATCATTAGCTTATCATGCTTTAGAATAATAAATGAACTTAATATTTTTAGATCAAGTGTTATCTCGCGCAACAACTCATTTAATTTTTTTTCTTCTGATATTACAAAGATCTCGTTAACGTATCACATTGCGTGCACGGACACCTTTAATATTATCGTGCGCGATTGGAATTGTAATTATTATAGTTTTGCCTAATATTATTCGTAAAAAATAAACTCATAGTTTATTTATTTAAAATGTATTAACTAAGTGCCCAATATTGTAAGTTACCAAAATGTACCTCCCTGCACTGGGACTAATTTATCTATTTATTACATACGTTTGACCCGTTGTGGATATTAATGCAATTTGTACAGGTCGTGAAACTTGTAAGAGAATATTATAATATTATTTTTAAAATGTTTTGACACATCTCGGGACACTCGGACCCCAGACCTTTGGAAGGCGAACAAGGGGCCAAAGCCAACTCGCAGAGGCCGTTTAGACAATTTTAAATGATGAGGAGGCACCAACAGACTATTATCTCTGTATGCACTATGCAAGTGCACCCAAGGACAACCCCCTGTTGGTGCACGACGTTTGGGTGGCTATAATGGATTGGTTACCAAGAACTATGTCCTCTGCCTCACCAATGTTAAACATATAATATACACGGATAAATAGGCAGGAGGTGACTTGAACACTCAATAATGGGCCCCCGAAAACGGTCGATAGCACGTAATGACGTAGCCACAAGGCGGCAACATGTCCTGAGGTGCTTATGAGGAGTGGAGAGGTATTTCACGGCTATCAGGACAATCCCGGAAGTACGGTCAAGATCCGTACCAGCATCTTACTAAAATACTTCCTTTCTCCGAGCACGTTTACTCTTGCGAATCTCCACTCAAGCCGGCCAATAAAGGCAAGCCAGAGGTGAGGAGCAAGACTTCTCCCGGGAGATAGGGTCCGTGGGGTCGCTACTGCCCTTATTAATATTGTACGTTAAGTGAATAGTTTTATATACATGATATTTTCGACAGCGTAAAGCTCGGGTATATTGTACGTCCCTTTATAGTCTATATTTAAGTGTTTTTGCTTAATGTTATTATTGTCTATTTATTCTATGACTGTAAAGGAGAAGTTTAATAACAAACATAGTTATTATGGTCGTAAGTACGTAAATATTTGAATAAACGTATTGTATTAACGGTATAAGTTATGTACGCATTTAGGTAAAAAATGTGCACTTTTTTTTACACACTACAACCAACAACAAGTTTTATAGATTTTCCAAAAGCAGGACACATCCTGCTTTTGGAAAATCTGTAACACTTGTTTAGTACACGATTGCTTAATGTGACTGTGAGCAGCTTTATAAGTTGCACCGGTCTCGCTTCGGATATCTTTAGTTCACATAGTGATTATATTAGGGACCCAGACGACCTTTATAATAGTAACGATTTCTAAATTATGATAGTATTTTGCTGCTTGTACGCACGGTTAGCAAAGGTCGGACTTCGGTTAGGGGAGTTACACACATGTCCGGGTCGGTACATTCATTCAACAGTATTTGTTGAACAACAAAGTCGACTCTCATTCCACTCGTGCGGATCGGCAAACTTGGCTCGGCATCCACCCTAGCTTAATCACGTTCGGGTCGGCTCGGCACAATTCGAGCTAAGCCGAGCGGCTCTTAACCGAACATAATATATCTACATATATTTTGTTTTGGTGCCCGGCTATCAATCATAAACCGGAATCATGCCGACCCGAACATGTGTTCCCTTAGGTACGTGCAAAACTTGAGAACGCAAAATACAAGTTTGCTATCAACAAAGTGTCAAGTCGTGCTAATGGCAAACTTGGTTAGTTTAGAGATTGATTTACATAATTATGAACAATGATATTATAAGTAAAAAGAAGTAGATAGGTTACCTACCCAACATTCGATCTTCAAAAACGGAACGATATCATACTATTAGCCGACACGTGGAAGTAGGTAATGTCGTAATTATTGGGAAAAAGAGACACGACGAGACATAACTAGGCTAATTAGCCAAGTTTTGACTTGCCACTTGCGGAGCGTGTATAACCTAACTACCTCTTTTAATATCATAGATTATGAAGTTATGCATTTCATGGTAGCTTACACAAGAAAGACTGGTCATCACGTACGCTCTAGATTCGCGGTTTAGACTCTTAGGTAAACAATAAGTTTTTGTTAATAAAGAATCTTCATCTGTTATGTCGTATGTTTTATTTAAAAGATGAAGAGTTTGAACAACCCAACTGTCATCTTTCATTAGATAAGTACCTATACTCTTACTGCCAATCTGACATTGGCAGTAGCTCTATGTAAAATACTGGTATTCAGCTGCATCCGGTTAGACTGGAAGCTGACCCCCACATAGTTGGGAAAAGGCTAGGCAGGTTGATTCTCAACTATTTTTTTTTTTTAATTATATTTGCTTTATTCTTAATCTTGCAGCCTCGAAATTTGGTGAAAGATAATTAATTTCAATATAAAAAACATTAAAAAAAAAACTAAATCACATCTTAAAAAAAAAGCAATGTCTACTTATTCCTGTGTGTATTCAGGGTATGATTTTTTTTGCATGTGAACAAGCAGCTCTTCTTCTAAATACTGATAATAACTTTATACCAAAAATTTCAGTTTTAGTGTGACCAAATATCGAAAGAATATCGCTTGGACTGCTTCGGCGTCGGTTTTGTAAGTTTGAGCTAGGCGCGCACCGGCCGCGCACGCGCGCTGCATGCGTGCGTCATCTCGGCGCGATTACTGGCGGAGTGTCGCCTGCCAAGCGCCCAGCAGCAGCACACGCCGGATCGACCACGCGTCAGTCGCCACTCGGCTCTACACCGCGACCCCGCGTACACGTCCGCTCTCGCGACACTTTGATCTCAGCGCGACCGCACAACGACGCTATCCGCGATGTCGTCGCGCGTATATGAGCCGAGCGACCATGTCGTCGAAAAATCACGCCTGCCTTCTTTTGAGCAATATCAAAACATGCACAAGGAATCGCTCGAAGATCCCGAATCATTTTGGTCGGAATTAGCGAATGAATTCTATTGGCAAACACCGTACCAGCGCGGAAATATTGTGTCTTACAATTTTAATGTAAACTTGGGGAGGATATTCGTGAAATGGCTGGAGGGCTCCAGGACAAACATCTGCTTCAACGTGCTGGACAGGAACGTGAGGAACGGCTATGGAGACAAAATTGCATTCTACTGGTAAGTTATTTTCTGTTAGCATAGCTTCCAAAATCAATAGACAGCTGAGCGGCAATGCACTGAGACGGCGCGCGAACTTATTGATTTTCTCCACAGGCTAGACAGCTACAGAATACACCAATGGGACAAGCTTATTAATACTGAAAATGAACCTTTATGTTATGTAATAACTTCAAGCTGAGTGCACAGCGAAATGTAACATTGTGCGTTGACGAATTTATAATCAGCATAAAGTATAACTACTGTCATCATGCCCAGACTTTGGGTACTTATGATCACCTATTTTATACGTATTATCTTTTTTTTTTTAATCAAATAATTACATAAGTATTTAAACAAAAATCACTGCCAATGACTTTCATGTTGCAAATTAGGTGTACCTAGTGGTTTAGTTAGATGATCCACTATAACAGTTCACTACCTAATTACAATCAAATGGACGTAATTAATACATTAACATGTATTAAGTACGTAGCCACATAGCTGTGGCTACATAAATATTTATATGTTTATCATATGCCCTTTTCCTTGGAATTCCCACAGAATTTGAAACGGTACTGATAGAGAACTGTAAAGAAAATAAGTCGTGACCACTTTCGATTTGTTTATTGGACGGCCACGATTACGTTTATCATTACCAGTATTCCTAATTACTCCTCTAAATAATACAGTAAGCTTATGTTTGGTTCAGCGTCAATAGTCCATCGAGTTGGTTTCGAACCTACGACCTATCGGCTCTCTCCACCATAAACATTGAGCCTTTGCCACTTTTTAACAATAATCAATAATTAATTTTGAAAAGAATGGCCTAAGCGATCGCGATGTCTGGAGTTCTAATCCCATCTGTTGTAATATTCATCTTGCTCGGCTCTCTTACCAACTTACTACTGGTAATGTTCGAAACTACATTTAAAAGCAATCAGTCTCTAGTTAACCGTCCACCAGTCAGTCTCTAGTTAACCGTCCATCTGTTTAAAGTTATAAACTAATAGTCCAATGCAAGGGGGGGCCTAGTGCTAACAGTCATAATATAATATAATATATGTAATGTTCTTTGTTGAACTTTGACCTCTCCCGGATGGAGCGAAATTGTGCTCCTGCATTTCCGCTGATTGATTTATTTTCTCCATAGAAACACTTTCGCCTGTTTTCTTTCTGGTTAATGACCATACAGCAATTAGTTTTACAGAATAAGAAATATTAACTACTTGTATGTCCCTATGTTTTCCTTTTTGATGATAAATTATTTTTATAAGCCTAGAACCCTGAAAAAAATGCTCAGAATTGCCGATTTAAGAGCGTTTACGCCGTACGGTATTTCATACAAACTTTCAAGCTCTTGTTTTTCGAAATGAATGAACGGATTTTAATGAAACTTTATTCGCATAAGCAGGATACAAAGGTCTAAAAAGTTAGCAGAGAACATTTTCGAAAAATTGTGTTACAGCTAAATTAGACCGATTTTAAAGTTTCCATAGAAACAGAGATTTCCAGTTTTTAATAACACATTTCGAAAATATTCTCTGCTAACTTTTTAGACCTTTGTATCCTGCTTATGCGTATGAAGTTTCATTAAAATCGGTTCATTCATTTCGAAAAACAACGGCTTGAAAGTTTGTATGAAAAGCCGTACGGCGTAAACGCTCTTAAACCGCTGTCAACAGAGGCCTAGTGTATTTTTTTTTTACAAATATTAAGTAAGTAATGAAAAAAAAAAACAGGGACAGTATAACGGATGATTTTTTTTTACCGTCTCGAAATGTTTACAGGGTGTTCTACCCACGAATATGTACATCTTTTCCTATGGGACTAACTGAAATCACGAAAAATTAAAATCAGCTGTTTAATACAAAAGTTCAATACCAAAATGTATGAAACAGCTGATATTTTTTATTCATTTCTGAGTTGGTCCCATAATGAAAGTTGTTCATATTCATGGGTAGAACATCCTGTAAAAATTTCGAGACGGTAAAAAAAATCATCCAGTATAATCTTTCCTATTCAGTGTATGAAATATCTTTTAAATGGGTCCAATATTGGAGGAGTTGTTCAAGTCTCTCCGACCGCATTTCCTCCAATGCAATAATCTACTGCACGCTCGACGCACTGGATGCGTTCAACACCCCCCTGCACCCTCCCGGCCGTATTACCTGTCCCCACCCCTCTAGACATCCAATGCTAAATCAATAAAGCAGATACAGCCTCCCCGGGCCAGACAGTCGATGTATATCGATATAACCATACGATAATTATTGATATACAATATTGCACAAGGGGGAGTTTATCATCTACTAGCAACCCTTCGTTCGGTTCTTACAACCTGACAAAGCATGGAGATTTCTTTATTATATACCTATGTGTATTTCATACACAAAACCTTTTGGAATAAATTTTCTAAATGATTGATGAAAACTGCATGCGGTCACACAGACAGACACGAATAATCAGCATAAAAACATGTTAGAAGAGCCGTAGATAGGTATGCACCTCTTCACCTTTTCCCATCAAGATAAGTTAAAATGCACACAAAGTATCTGCATACTGGCTCATAGGTACCTACTTGAGAACGCTGACGGCTGACGCATATAATATGCTTGTGCATACAAATGCATTTCAAAGCAAACGATCGCAAAACACAGTCAAGACTGCATCGTACGTTATCAGCTCTTAGAATTTACAGTCTTCTCATTATACGTACCTACACCTTGTCTTGTTTTAGTCAACTACCTTCTTCTATTCCTATCTATTTTGGGCTGTTTGCGTTCGGTCCGTGTGTTTTCTGCCACCTTCCGCATGACATCTTTCCTGGGCTTCTTGGTTGACTTTAATATTTCTGTGGTTTCCGTTCTAGAAGGTTCTTTGACCATGATCCTTTACGTCACATGTCTTGACCGACTGTTGCCTAATCTTGGGCCACATGTCGTGGATATCGTGGCCCATAAGCTATTTCATTTCCGCTATTCGCTGCGTCAGTCTTTGTTGCATATTTGTCAGTTATCTTTCCATAGCATTTAGGGAGCACTTGGCCTACAACTTCGTTGTCTAAACATAAGCCTTGTTGCACTTATAAATGTATTATTTAGGAATATATTTGGAATATGCATTGTGTAAACAATTGTTGGCTAACCTTAATAAATAAGCCACATGGTTGACGCTGACCGGAAGTTTCCGTCCAAAACTATCGGCGTTGTTAAATGCATATCGATAATCCTCCCTGGATATAAAAACCAATAGAGGTTACATCGAGTTGTGGTCTAGTGATGTTGGGGAACACGTCTTGTGACTCTCGTATCAAGTTAATAACACTCCTAAACATCTTTCCCTCAAAATTAACCTTATTGATGTGATAATATTATCAACGAGTTTGATAAGTTCTACTATGTTTATTTCCTATTGTAAACAAGTCATCATAAGTATTTGCAATAGAATTTTCGGTTATAATGCAAACTATTAACGTCCCTTGTCGTTTTGATAAGTTTACCTAATAGAAAACGTAAAAGATTTAGATTTATTATATGGGTAGGTGTAGGTTTTTTGCAAGTAAATAAAATTTTAAAGTAAAATGCCTGCACACACTTTGGAAAGCACCCTGTTTTCCAAACAACCTCTCGAATTTTCCCCTTTACAACACTGCCCCACATAGGGTGGAGGGAAATATTTTTTTTTTACATCATGATTTTATAACAAGAGATCGAATTCATATTAAAGAAGCTACCAAAAACTATGACCAATATCGGTTAAAAAAGAGGTAGGTAGGTACCTACAAATACAATTAATCAGTGACTGTGTGATGAGGTTAATGTAATCGCGAATGTTATGTACAAAAGGCCCACAATATCGCTTCCTCACCTTGTAAGTTGTAGCCTTAAGACAGCACAACGTACTAAATCGTCTCTATTCAATACAAATCGTCTAGATAACTAGGTACCATTCAGTACTTATTGAGTTACCTATACCTACAATGAATGTAGGTCATCGAAGTAAGGCATCGTCCTAATAGAACGCGAATGCGCGATCATCGTAGGTTCGCGCGAATTTTACTCGTACGAACGCGCGATCAAACATATTGAACTCGAATAGGTGTCCTAACTGATAATCACACGACGCGGTCGCGTGCCAGTGCCAAACTAGGTACTCCACGGTCGCTCGCGTCGCTTAATCGCGCGGTGATCGCGCATTCGCGTTCTATTAGGACGATGCCTTACAGTTTGACTTAGGGTTAGTTCACACCGCGACGAGACGCGGCGCGCAGTTTTCAAGATAGGAATACATTTATAGACCTTATCTACTACACAAAAAGGCACACAATTCAGTGAGGTGGGTCGCGCGGCGTAGCTCAACATAGTAGATAATTGCTATCTTGAAAACTGCACGCTGCGCTGCGCCGCGTCGCGTCGCGATTTGAACTGATCCTTATTCTGAGACACCTTTTATTCGTTGTTTTGGCCTATCGTTCATCCCGAAGAACTTCCGAGTCTAAAGTTCCTAATACTCTTTAGTAAATGTCTTAACTACGCCATTAGAACGTTTGTTACTTAAGTATCTTTTTTTTTCTTCCCATTGTTGGACATATTTTTCCATTTGGTTTTCTGCGGTTTTATCTTTACTTTGATATTTAATTAACATCCGATTCGATTACTGAGCATGTGTCACCTTTGGGGGATCCCCATCGATATCTAGTTACTCCTCCTCCCCCTACCTCCTCAGAAAAAGACCTTACGCAAACGCAAGTAGGTACCAACCTAACTTAAAGACTCAAGAGTTTACGTTTTTCCGTAATTTACTTTAATCTATGACTATAAGGCGTCACGGAGTGAACGGTTTGCTCACATTTATAATAATGTCAAACAAATAAGTAGGTAACCATAATGGTACTAGCTTGTAAGGTCGGTATCAAGGTTCCCTGCTAAATTAGCGGAACTTATTACTAATACCTACTGACTTAAGAATTTATCTCATACCAATATCCGCATCTCAGGAGAAACGAAAATCGAAAATGCATGCGTAGACATGAAAATAGATTGTTAAATATTATTAATAATAATATATTTATTTGCATAAAACATGGTTTAAAAAAAGATGGTAAAAGTATAATTAAAAAAATAAATACGTCTTGCCAAATGCAATAATAAGCATGCAAATTTTTCGGTATATAACTGACATTAACATTGTTTCTCAATTAAATCCAACTATTAACAGATTACCATTCGTTCAATTTATTTTTAAGTAACTTCGTATTTAAATTTATGAAATCATTTGGTAATTAATATTAATTAATAAAATATTATATAAACGTATTCATTGCGAGGCAAAATTGAAATGCATTGTTATATTTAGTTAGCCTTGAAATCTCACTTAGTACGAGCCTGTTGGGGTCTCGTCGGTTTCGGACATTAATATCATGCTGCATTCACAAATAAATTCTGTTGCTTTCTGACAAATATACATACCTTAAATGACGGTAACTGTAACAAACCAAGTTTTTTGAATACGTGTGACCAAGATTTTGTCTGGACTTAAAAAGAGACTGTGACCTCTGAGTTTGTTTCGGCCTTTCTTCTCAGAATAGTCAGATAGGAAAGGCCGACCTCATAGTTTAAAAAAAATATGATTGACGTGTAAAAGTGTTTGTACAAACCTACTTACAGAAAATAAATAATTTATCATTATCATTTACAGGTCTACATGATTCGTCTGGATGGAGCCCGTAGATTTCTCTAATGCATTTTTTCTGAGCAACGAATGCTCTATTATGATCGGTGCTATTACTCCACATTATTAAACCATATCGCAACCACGACTCGACATATGTGTGATACGATGTTATCGCCGTTTTAATGTTAGTTACGCTTCTAACCCCTTTGAGTGCATATACAAACTTATTTACTCTTTTCGAGACATTATCAACATGTGTTTTCCCGTTGACATCTTGGTTTATAGAAACTTTTTTTTTTTTTTCTAGAAATATTGTTTGTGTTACTTCTTAAATTTTAGGTATGTTTAGATTTATTGATGAGTTATTTTTGTTTAGCCATTCAATTAATTTTTTCAATTATGTTGTTTATGTCAGTCTCATGATCATTAACTGTGTTATTCTTTCTATCGAATGAAACAATAATGGAGATGTCATCGGCAAATAGTAGATATACTTACATTTATGATTAGTTATGTCAGTAATGGAAATGATATAGAGTAGAAATAGTTTTGTCCTCAAGACACTTCCTTGGGGGACGCCGAATTTAATGTATATATATTCAGATGAGTGTGATATCATGTCCTTATTTTTATCTATTTTTGTATTGGTTACACGCTGTTGTCTGTTATTCAGGTACGATAATATCCATTAATGTGCAGGTCCCCTAATCCCGATCTTATCTAGTTTCTGTAGTAATAGATCATGAGACACTAGGTCAAAAGCTTTTGATAAGTCAAAGAATAACCCTGTCGTTAGATGGTTTTGTTAATATTCGTTAAAATTATATTAATAAGAAAGAAGATAATTTTTGTGTTAATCTCATCATAACCTTCAGAATTCGTGTTATTTAGTGATAATATCTCCATTGGAACTTAAAATATATCTGTTGTATTTGCACAATAATTAGAAATACTTGTTTGTATTGTTTATTTTATTATACAATTACGAGAAGAAAATAGGAAAGTAACAAGAAAGGATTCTGCTTATTTCTAAAGCAATCTCTACATAGACAGCACAAAACAAATGAAAGACATCAAATTATACACAGTCACACACACAGACATGAAGCCGATCCAAAACGTTTTCATACAAAATGTACGAAGACGCCGCCAGCCAGTGTAATTCACGACACGTCGCCTTCGTACATTTTGTATAAAAACGTTTTGAAGCGGCATCATGCCTGCGCCGCGCCTTCACCTTACTCCGTCTCTGTGTAATTCGCGCCTAGATGTTTCAGTTACAAGATCTCAAAAAAGTATGTATTTCAACTTCCTTCAACCTTATTACTCGGTCAGACATACAATACTAGTCAATGTACCTTAAATCCTATGACCATGATTTTATTTTTATAAGTAGGTTTGCACAAACATTTTTACACGTCAATCATATTTTTTTTTAATTAGATGAGGTCGGCGTTTCCTATCTGACTACTCTGAGAAGAAAGGCCGAAACAAACTCAGAGGTCACAGTCTCTTTTAAAGTCCAGACATAATCTTGATCAGGATATATGAAGACCATGTAATCGATGTCTGAGATGGTCTTTTGAGGAAAGAACCACACAGATTGAGAGGACCTGACCAGTCAGTGCACACATTTATCAGAAATCGTGCAGCTCAACTCAAAACTTAATTAATTCGCTGCCGACAGTCTGTATCTATTAGCTTCATAATTAGTTACTCAGTTAGTTAAAGCTACTATTCCTAGCCGTACAGACGACAGAACAAATATTATAATTAAAACAATCTATAACATTAGGCTGCGTTGGCATAACAGGCGCAACCGGAAGTCTCATCAAAATTATTTACATTTCGGTTTTCGGATTAGTTTTATAAAGGCGTTAATCTTAAATCAAATTATTTATAATAATCATTTAACCAGCTATACATCTATAATAACCAGCCCGCTAGGCTTCGTTGGTTGATTGTTGTTTTAAAATTCAAATGATTTTCAATAGCAAGAAGTTTTCGATTGTTCAGCAGCACAATTGTCTAAGCTGGGGCTCTTCCCTACATGGATTCCCATAATAGCTGTAATTCATACAAGAAATATTTATAGTTTAGTACATAATTTTACTGCAATTGTAGACATACGTAATAAAAATTATGTTTGGCAACTCGTAATTCATCATCAATAAAACTGAATAAACGTTAGGAGCTCCGGTCATAATTATGTGCCGGAAAATAACTTGAAAAAGGAACTTGAAAAGTTGGGAACTACCTACTGATGACGCGAATTTCAATGTTTTAAAAAGTTGTAACAGCGCCATTTATGCGTAGTTTTATAAAGCAAACGAAAAACACGTTATCGACCTAACGTAGATTCATGATTAGATCTCTCTAGCTAGGGCTACTGCACGCACTATTAAAAATTATAGAGATAGCTCTTAAAAACTGTGAATACAATTTGTGCTAAGAATCTACAATCAGATTCTACTTGGACCAAGTTGTTAATAAATGCTTTCCATTCATGTATACCACAAGGTGATACTAGTCTTGGACTTGACAGAGCTAGGCAAACTAGTATTGTTAACCTCGACAGCTGGTACCTACTTAGTTTCCTTCTTATTCCAAACCCTTTCAATGAATTACATAACACGAGCGTGATATAGAATCAATTGTCCTCGCATCTCTTGAAACACCTACATATTATATCTAGGTGTCTTCTTGCGTCATCAGTTCGACACTTTCCTAAAGATATAAAGGATACAAGCTATCGAGATACTGTCGCGCCTCACGCAGATCGGTGGTTCGGTTTAAATTATCACATGCCATTCAGATAAGCAGACACACGCTGCGATTATAGATAAATATGAAAACCATGAATTACGACAGCATACAACACGAAGTACAGCATGTAAACAAGAGATTCGGTACCCTCATGTATCGATTTTATAAGTATCTTTCGTGCATTTGCACCCCTCAACCACCCTCATCTGAGCAGTAGGCATAGACAGGCAGTACAAAGAGAAATCCCGCCCAATGGACAGCCCGGGGGTGCCTGAGACGGATTTATAAAATTTCGACGATTAATTTGCGAAATGATTAAATTGAGATTGAAGGGTGCGCTCCCATAATTTTAATTAGACGAAAGGGTGCACTTTGAAATACAAATCCTTACTGTCGGATTACCATATGGCTGAAAATATTATCTACTGTTTGTTTAATCGTGCCTACGGGCAATAATGTATAACGCAATATTTGCATACTTATTTATGTCCTCCTACAAAATATGCATCCTATTACTTCATTTGAAACAGAGCGTGTCCAATTAGTTTTTACAATACATTGTCCAAACTTCAAGCCTCTCACAAAGTCACAAACGTTCACTTTCCAGACTTTCTTGAGCAATAGTGTGATCAATTATTTCAAGGTTACTAAGAGCTGATTGCCTATGCATGAACATACTGTCTAGCCTGGAGGGATTTCTGCCGCCGCGCCGTCGCGTCGTTGTTTGCTCCTTTTTTAAAATAGCCAATGTCCCACTGCTGGACAAAGGCCTCGCTACTCTCTTGCCACCTCCCTCTGTCCAGAGCTGCCAAGGACCAATCTTTTTGAAGGAGTCCAGCTCATCTCGCCATCTCCGTCTGGGCCTTTATAAGCTCACCCTTCAACTTACCGGAGCATTGTTTAATATAATTTCCTTTGCAGGGAGGGCAACCATCCAGAGGATTACAGCCGCATTACATACATGAAATTGATGGACTTGGTGTGCCAATTCGCTAACGGTCTGCGCGAGCGCGGCATCGGCAAGGGCGACAGGGTCTCCATCTACATGCCCATGATCTTGGAGACGATTGTGTGCATGCTGGCCTGTGCTAGAATCGGGGCTGTTCACTCCGTGGTGGTGAGTTTTACATACTATGACACAATGTGATCTGGAAGACAGCCCATCGGCCATCACTCTTGATTTCGTCACCATAATCGATTAGTTTTTATTCAAGTTTAATTTAATTTTGACAAAAAACTTGTTTAAATACATTGCAAAGATATATAACTGATTAACAGTTTTTATAGCTTTTTAACCGACTTCATTGACTTCCAACTACGAAATATTTTCAGTTCGCGGGTTTTTCTGCTGACTCGCTAGCAGAACGCATGGCTGATTGCAAAGCTAAGGCCCTAGTGACGGCTGACGGCGGCTGGCGCGGAGAGAAGCTGCTCGTCCTTAAAACCACATGCGATGATGCTTTGGAAAAAGCCAGGACCAAATTCAACCATACTGTTGATATGTGCATCGTGGTTCCCCACCTTGATAGAGTCACGCCTTGCGGACGGCTTCCCGATGACGTAAGAGCCCTTGTAAGTATAAGTAGTGTATTATGTAGTGTGTATATGTTTGTGTAATAGTAGTGTATTTGCAATGTCTTTGGAGACGAAACTCCTAGATAAATATTTTATCTGATCTTTTATTTCCAGTACAAGTGGAATGAGGATATAGATATTTGGTGGCACGATGTTCTGGAGGGTCAGTCGACCATATGCCCTCCAGAGTGGATGACCCCTGATGATCCTCTATTTATGCTGTACACCAGGTAAATATTGAGTTGTTTTAAGACCTTTGTTCAAATTGTTTTTCATCATCATCATCCCGACATCACCCACTGCTGGGCTATTATTTTCTCGAAAATTGTCTCTAATCATGATTATTTGCGTCAGTGGTTCCACTGGCAAACCGAAGGGGGTGGTTCACACGACCGCTGGTTACATGTTGTACGCAGCGTCTACATTCCGCTACGTATTCGACCACCGCGACAAGGACACCTACTGGTGCACCGCAGATGTGGGCTGGATCACCGGACACACCTACGTGGTGTACGCACCAATGGCCAATGGAGCTACTTCTGTTATGGTAAGTTTTATTACTTGTCAGACTCATTTAAGATTCATATCAGCTGGTCCTCAAGAGAAGTTGCCTTTTTACCATGGTATAAGTGGATGCGAAAATAACCGCTCAGTCGCTGATAAGATCGCTTTTATGATTTCGTTACAATAACAAAATTTTCCAAAACCCGAGTCAGGACGATTCATTCCGTTCTGATCCTCTGAACCCCCCCTCCTCGATCCCCTGCTAGTTCTTCTGTTTTAATCTCTTTCTTATCCAACTTTCTCATTCCGAGTTATTCCGGTCTGATCCGGTTTTTCTTTTGTTTTATTCCTGAAGGATCGTCAGCAACAAAATATACATACAGGGTTTATTAAAATATATACGTTCGTACGAGGGTGACACTAAAGGCATTCGAAGGCATTTTGAAACGCAGCCACTGCTTCCTCGGCGTCCATAAAACGTTTTCCTAGAAGTTTTTCTTTTAATTTCGGAAATAAATAAAAATCGCAAGGCGAGGTCGGGGCTATAGGGCGGGTGACCCAATAATTCCACGTCTAACGTCCCCAAGTAGTGGATTGTTTGCTTGGCCGTGTACGACGAGGCTATGTCGTGGTGAAGGAGGATCCTACTGCGAGGTCGTTTCTCCCGAACTTTTTCCAAGACAAGTGGCAAACAATTGTTAGTGTACCACTCTGCAGTAACTGTTTTTTGATCCTCTAAAACAATTGTTGCGTAATGACCTGTCCTTCCGAAGAACGAGGCCACCAACTTTTTTCCCACGCTTCGACCTCTCTTCACTTTAGTTGGAAACTCCTCAGAAGGAAACAGCCAGACAGCAGACTGTCTCTTAGTTTCAGGATCATAACAATAAATCCAGCATTCGTCACCCGTAAGTATGTCGAACACAGCATTTGAGTCACCTACGTTAAATCTTTGAACCATTTCACAAGTTCACCAATCAACACGAAGGAGTTCTTGGGCCTCTGTCAAATTATGAGGTATCCACTGGGCACAAAGCTTCCTGACCGCAATGTTCATGGAGGATTTTGTGCACTTGACTCATACCAATGCCTAAGCTTATCCGAATCTGCTGATAAGTCACTCTTTTGTCAGTCTCTATCATACGCCGCACAAAACTGATGTTATCTTCAGTCGTCGCCGTAGAAGGCCATCCCTCACGCAGATCATCGGTGAAATTAGTGCGACCACGTTTAAACTCATTAAACAGTGGCACGCGATGGAGCTTCATCGTGAAAAGCCAATCTTAGTCTATCATAACTTTCTTGTTGACTTAAATGACATCGAGAGTCATACAAAATCATTGTACGAAAATTTCCTCGCGTTAAATTCATGCTGACGTGACACAGACAATTTTCAATTTGCCGCCAAATCGTAAACAAATGACAAATGAATAAAACAAATACACAATAATATTGGCAAAGAGTTCCATTTTTAACCGACCTCCAAAAAGGAGAAGGTTACATGTTCGACTTTATGTACTTATGTTTTTTTTTATGTATGTTCACCGATTTCTCCGTCAATTGTGGACCGATCTTTTATTTTTTTTATTTTTTTGTTTGAAAGGGTATACTCTCGAGGTGGTCCCATTGTCATCAAGTTGGAATCTGATGAGTGGATCCCATGGAAACCGAGGGAAACCCTCAAATTTTATAAGCAAACCAATAGCGATTTGGGTATTTTTTAAAGTAACTTGAGCATTTGCTCTCGGAAATCATAATCATTTGGTAAAGTGGAGCTGATGATGAAGACCACAGATGGCCATCGGAACTACTCAATGATAAATATTTCACGCGTTGCGATCCGATTAGGTACTTTAATATGTTTGCTAAGAAATTTATGCTCGTCACAATGCTTGTGGCGAGTGGTGGTACCTAAGGTGGTGGCGTCTCTTCATCCGGAAAAGCAATATTTAGTAAAAGGTGATGAGCAGTTGACATTAGGCTATTGTAACTTAGATAAATTACAAACTCTCGCATTAAAAAGCGAAAAATAAAAAACTTTTACAAAAAAAAAAAAAAAAACAACCGACTTCCAAAAAAAACACTGCGAAATGAAAATATGTAAAGTTGACAGGATCGTCGCAGCAGACACCTAACAAACTTGGATTGTGTTTTCAGATCGTTGGTTTCTTAGGACAATTATTATCACTTATTAATGAACTGATTTCTAAATAAAAAAACATCGTGTAGGTCCGAATCAATTAATTCTTGTAATTGATTATTTCATTTACTTAATGAAATCTAACACAAACTTCAACCCTATGTTGATGTTTTTCGACATTGAGGTCACCTTCACTTGATACTCCATCATCTATCGGGTTCGACGTTCCTATTACGTTCATGGATGACCTCCACATTCACCGTGTTTATGATACAATTACGATACATGTCATCGATACGTCATCTTTGTTTTGTAAATATTATATTACTAGCAGCGCCCCGCAGTTTCACCCGCATAAGTTTCGACCCCGTGGGAATATCGGGATAAACTATCTTATGTCCTTTCCCGGGACTCGTTTAAGTCCCGGGAAAGGACATAGGATTGTTTATAGGTAGTATCTCTATACCAAATTTCATCTAAATCGGTTCAGCTGTTTAAGCGTGAAGAGGTAACAGACAGACACACAGACACACTTTCGCATTTATAATATTAGTATGGATTATTTTGGACGTAGACGTATCACTATAATGTAGCGTTTTAGTGTTTTGAGAAATTATTAAATTTTTTAACCTGAATACTTTGAAAACGCCATAACTTGAACGATAAAAATTTTTTTTAATTATTTTTTTTTTTATTTGAAATGGGTTTGCTCTTGACTCTAGTCTAGGTCACAGGTGACAGAGACAGAATCGAATTAATTTGATAAGCTCGAAGGTCATTTCGTTTTACTGTCAGCTATAGGAACTTGACATTGACTATGAAAAGACAGTAACCTTGCAACTAAGTTTGATCGAACATTACCAACTCGCAATTAGTAGAGAAACAATGTACCTAACTAGGAAGTAATAAACTTGATATAAAAATAAAACGATTATTGTATTTATTCATTCAAGTCGTCTATAGTAGGTTATACAAGGGTCGAAAGGAATTCATAACTTTCACCCGTGTTAAACAATCTTCTTTTCATTTCGAATACCTATAAGGAAAGTAAAAAATGATTTTATTTCTTGACTGCTCGCCACTTCATAAAGTCATTGTATGTATTTAAGTATCTTTCTTTTGAAATTTCTGGCAAAAGATTTTTGATTACTGTATTTGCCTCGTCTTTAACCGAATCTGGGGTGATATGAGTCTTTCACGTCCAAAGGTGGGAAGCAGCGTCTTCCACCTGCTATTCGGATCAAATATTATAGGTACACTACTTCCCGAGTATGAGAAATGAAAAAGTAGGTTTCTACAGCGGAATACTTTATGTGGCATTCCCGATGTCGTGTTTTAGTAAGTCATAGAGTCGTAAGTCGTAGAGATGGAATATTCGGAATTTCGGATGCATATTTAGCTATGAAGGAATGGAAGCAAGCGGCTTCTGAAAATATTTGTTCTGTAAAAAATCCCGGGATGCCAGGAACACCGGGAATGCATAACCAGTCGGGTGCACTTATAGCATGGAAACAAGGAACTGCATAAAGAAAATTATTCTAAATATTATGTAGTCCGTTATCTTGACGTTTGGTATTTACCTACCTACTTTACGATATTAGATAGGTAGATATGCATCCGATTCTATGGACAGAAAAAAACACAAAATTCTAGAATCGCGGGATTTATACGATCGGTACAAAAGTGCATTCCATATAAGCCAACATTTGAAAGTATCAGAAACCTAAATCCGCGGGATTTTCTCGATACAAAAGCACATTCCATATTAGCCAATATCGCAACATTAGGTGAATATGCATCCGAATATCCGATCTCTAGCCATGAAGGAAGGGTAACGTGCACCGAAATGTGCATGCTGTGTAGAAAAAGGCACAGACTAGCCAAAAAAAAAACAATAGGATTTATCAAATTCACCATTTGCATGTAAGGATGTTTTACCAAAGAGATATTAACATGATGCATCCCTATTTCAGTTCGAAGGGACCCCGTTCTTCCCCGAAAATGACCGCTTCTGGTACGTCTGTGCCAAGTACAAGGTGACACAGTTCTACACCGCTCCGACCGCCATCAGGGCCCTCACCAAGTTCGGAGACGATTTGGTCAAGAGGTAAGTCAAAGTCAGCTAGTCCGGTTGTTAGGAGCAATCCGGACCTTGGAAGCTGTTGGAGCGACACCCCCGTGCCTCGGAACGCACGTAAAGCCGTTGGTCTTGCGCCTGATTTCTCCCCAGTCTTGTCGGATTGCTGTCCCATCAGAGTTGTATATGAGTGTGTAAAAAGAGGGATGCATCTCTTTTGTACTATAATATCTCTTGCGTACTTGGTTAAACTCCGTTGAGATTACCCGCCGACAGACAGTCGGAAGGATGTTATTATAAGTCAAAGTCGTCAAGTAGCTAAGCAGTTTGAAAGGTATGGATGCCAGCGTAAACAAAGACACATGAGAGGACTTCATTGTCATCTTGGCATTAGGCGTCTCTAGTAAGGCATCTGATATGCCACTGTAAGCAATTACCATCACATGAGCTGTTTGCTTGATTACCTTCTCTCACGTCATCCATAAGGAGCTAAACTTGTTTGTAAGAGGTTAATCTCGGAAAGTACATAATACAATTCAAAAAAATCTTTACTGCTATGGTATAGTTAACTTTCATGCAGACAGAAGTCGTGGACAGATGCTTTGTAGTTTTAGATAATGATTTCTACTTACCTATAACGTTGCGATTTCGCACCAGACCCTAATTTGGGATTTTTTCCTTAATTAGAAAGACACACGTGTGGATATACGTATTTTCGGATCATTTGTACAGCGTGCAGCGGTACACATGGTTGGTATAGTAGTCGACTTCCGATTTCCGGTATTGTGACATGTAGGCAGAGATTGCAGAGAACTTGTGGGTACCCAATTCAACGTGATTCATTTATTTTTATTGGTTTTGTAATAAGTAAACCGAAATGTATTTTTTTTACTGCTGCCGTAGTTTCTCAAGTGCAGTTTCAGAGTGCACCATACAAGTTCTAGCGACATGGTATTGGCACATCCTGATTCGCATAGGGTCACAAGTATTGTTAGCAGAGGTTGGCGCATGATCAGAGCTACTGATTCGAAACATTTGTAAAGCTCGACCTGGTTGCATATCGAGTATCATTTCGTATACCTTCATTTGCACAGAAGATAGCATCTCTTTAAAATGTTGCAAGAAATCCTACTTATAAGAAAGATATTTATTTAAACTTCTCGCACTCAATAAGGTACAAAGGCATACTTAATGCCTTAGGTATTCTCTACCAGTCAACCAAGGCTAGAGTAGAGATAAGAATTGGAAGATAAGGCGCACTGTATGGAAGGTGCTCTGTTTAACATGAGGTAATAATATTATAATAAATTAAAAAGATAAATAATGAATTATAATAGATACACAAGTACATAAATAGGAAAAGAAAAAAAGTAAAGAAGAAGAGAAGAGCAAGATAAATTTATCGTATTTTTTGTTACCGCTGTAAAACTCATAAATTTTACGAGACAATACGGTGAGCCCTGAATAGCGTTCCGTTTCATTGATCGCGATTTCGATCACGATTTTTACGATTAGACCTCTGACACTCCAGTCACGAGAGTGTTTGAGGTCTGATAAATTGTCAAAAGGTAAACTGCTTATGAGTCATGTCAGCCTGTCATTTACTAGGTGTTTCAATTCCAATGGCAAATGCTCATAAATTGTCGTTAGTTACGAGGAAATTGATCGCTATAGTAATCAATTCATTATTAATCGATGCATGCAGGCTCGAATGTAATTTAGCCGCTTAGGTCGAGACGTATTGAAGCTAACTGCAGCGAGCATAATAACGAATGTCTATTTGCGTACACCCACCACTTATTGGATCGATACAAGAACGAACTTAAAAGGAGCTGACAGGCTAACTACGAGTATATGCTATCGATCATGGAACATGGCGCAGTAAACGATAGACTGCTTCATTAATTCTAGAACTAAGTATACCTACATATCAACTCTTAAACGTTATACTTTTGTTCGCCATATCCATACCCTCACTAAATCCATTCCTACCATACGCATTTTTTTTTTAATGGGCAACTAGCTTCATCTTTCTGACTGACCGACCCCTTGATAATTCAAAAGTGTCTGTAATCTAAAATAAATGCTTTGAGTTTGAGTGTAATGTGAGGTTACGTATGACTCTAACTTGTCAATTTTCAACTTGGATTTTCGATGATGAAATTAAACACGTAGGTACCCATATGGTTCCTACGTATTTTAGTTAACTGTGTTTTATTTAATTTACGAAGCCTTACGTCATTAACCGACGCACGTATTTTATAGACATAACCTGGATTCTCTCCGCGTGCTGGGCAGCGTGGGCGAGCCCATCAACCCCGAGGCTTGGCTCTGGTACTACAACGTCATCGGCAAAAGCCGTTGCTCCATCGTGGACACTTTCTGGCAGACGGAGACTGGTGGACACGTGCTGACCAGCCTCCCTGCTGCGACGCCGATGAAGCCAGGCGCTGCCGTAAGTCCTTCATACCAATAAAACACACCTTTTACCTACTCCATACAAGTGAACTTGAATCTTATGTCTGATGTCACAGGGTTTCCCATTCTTCGGCGTTGAGCCAATCATTATCGACGAGGAAGGCCAAGTGGTTGAAGGTCCCGGTGAAGGGTACTTGGTGTTCTCCCGCCCATGGCCTGGCATCATGACCAGCCTGTTCCAAGACCACAACCGCTATGAAGACGTATATTTCAGGAAGTTCCCTGGATACTACTGCACCGGCGATGGTATGAATTGATAATTTTATTAGTAGGTAATACGGACCTGGCTTTTACAGTCTTACTACAATAAGATAGAACGGTGGTTCAATGCGAATATAATATAAAATATTATCTTTTCCCATTGCAAAACATTTTGATTTTACAGCAAGTATATAAAAGCATTGCTCATAATTTGAAGCATAAACCCTTTAATATAATATAAACTAGGTACATATTATGTACCTAGTTTTAGAGATAAAATTATTTACTTGATTAATTAGCTTGACTCAAATAACACCAGCCCTTTATCTATGTTATGTCTTTCAAAACTATTTTCTACCTATGAGTTAGAACATGACGATCTCTATTATTTCCAGGCGCCAAGAGGGACGAAGATGGGTTCTTGTGGGTGACGGGCCGTATTGACGACATGCTGAATGTGTCCGGACACTTGATGTCCACCGCCGAGGTCGAGGGCGTCCTCACTGAAGACATGAACGTAGCCGAAGCCGCCGTGGTGTCCAAGCCACACCCCGTCAAGGGAGAATCCCTTTACTGTTTCGTAATTCTGAACGAAGGTGCCAAATTTGATGCTGCTTTAGTCGACTCTTTGAAAAAACGAGTGCGCTCCAGGATTGGAGCATTTGCTTGTCCTGATGTGATCCAATACGCGCCCGGGCTGCCCAAGACCCGCTCGGGCAAGATCATGCGCCGCGTGCTGCGCAAGATCGCGCTGGGCGACAAGAACGTGGGCGACACGTCCACCCTGGCAGACCCCTCGATCGTGGACATGCTCTTCCAGAACCGCCGCTAAACTGTCGGCAGAGAGTTGCCCTGAGCTGATTTTTTCATTCCTATTCAAATGCATTGCCTTTCCCTTATTTGAGTGTGAACCCAATTACTTTCAGCTTTCCTCCAGTCCAGCTTGAATATCCGTCCGCGCTGTTTCGACAAGGCCTTGTATTTCACTTACATTCAAAATTATTGCTTTAATGTCACCGGTATATTCATTACTTATTATAGCCATAACTATATTTTGGGAGGTTTAAACATGGGTTAAAGTAGTGTCACATGCCTTGAACACATACTATGTGCAGGTATATGTGTAATGTATTCGTCATTGACTTCAAGAATCACTCGATAGATCTAAATTAGCTAGAAATTTAGCAATTTACACAGGGTGTGGCTACCAATATGGTTCAAAAACTCGAATTTGTCTACTTATATTGCCTTCGATCGTGTATAACGGTATACTTTATAGAGGTACCGCATAGTGATCGGATATCTATTAAGTGATACAAAGTCAATGATATTGATTTAATTACATACAACATAATATTTAGTTATTAAACACTATAGGATGTTCTCATACTCTAAGATGTAGTAAGTACATTATTTATCGTTTGTTAACGTTTGGCATTTATATTTTGTCAAAAATCGATAGGATCGGTTGTCTTTATATCAGTTAACTGATTGTGATATAATATAATAGGCGGGTTTGGCTTCAAAAATCAAATTCTTATTTATAGTTGCCTGATAGTTTAAAAGAAAGAAATTATATTTCTGATTTGTGTTACTTATTCTTGTATCATCCAATGATACTTTATAATCATCGCAATAAGCCTAGTATGAAATTGATTAATTTATTAAAATTCCTTATTTGTTCAGATATAATTACGACAACTTTGATGTAAGTCAGTAGGACTGCAGATGATGCTTGAATATTGGTTAATAATATTCAATCATTCCATGATACGTAAACTATTACTATAATGTATATTTTGCATAATATTCTTGTGTCTGAATATAACCCAGTGTCGAGTATACAAGATGCAATCTCACGTATACTTGGTTAGATATAGAAATCATATTTATTCGCGTAATCATATTTTAGTAATCGACTGCTCACATTTCTATACTTTGTGAATTATAGGTAAGTAGTTTTCGGAGTAATCCAAATTACTTTAAGTAGGTAACCTACCTATGAAATAGGTGCTTTTTAATTTAAAGTATTTAAATTTTATTTTATTATTATAGACTGAACAAATTACGGACATTAATTTTTATGTTACTTTAAATTGCTGCAGCCCTTTAGTTTTAGTATTTATTTCTCTTAGGTGATTTAGTCTTTGTTATTCGGGTTTATGAGATTCCAAATTTTAAGGACTGGAAGATCAATAGTTTCCTGATAGTTGTGCACAAACATGCATGCAGTTACAGCTTAGTTGCTAGTGTCATAATTATCCTGGCCTATCTTAGACATTTTTATTTCAATGGGTTGTGATATTATTTCGATATTTTGTTTATGATAGGCTGTCTTAATTTTTTTCTGCACAAAGATTGTGAATTCGATTAAACAAAAAAAAATGTTAAGATAAACTTATAATCTGATGGCACTTATTTGTGATGCACAATGTTGAAATAATATAAGAAGTAGTTTAACATGTAAACCTAACCCATAGGTTAGGTCCTAGGTTTAACGAGCGTAGAATTATCTATGGTCTTTTTGTGGTTTAATTATTATTAGTTACCTACAGTTTTGTTTTACTTTGATATTGTTTTTAGAGTGAGTTTTAGTAATTTAATTTTGGGTACAGTACTGTATTACCATAGACAACTGATTGAAAATAAATAAATTAGCACCACTTAGGTACTTGTATTGTGACCGTCTGTTAACTGCAGGAAATGTATTAAACAACAAATAAACAGATACAATAAAATTACACAATGTATAATTTGAAATTCCTGCCAACAATTTGAGCAACAACGATTTTGCCATCGAAACATTAGGTAGATACATTAATTATTTTGTGCAAAATTACACCGTCACCTCATCCTTTGAGGATTACAGGCGTGATGTTGGTACAGTTCGCGTCAAATAACTTTGCCGCTCTGAAGCTAGGCTTTTTCGCTAGCCGCGCATGCGCGCTGCTGTTTTATTCCTACGATTAACTACTGCGCAGTGATTTGTTGCCTACTTCAGAGCGGCAAAGTTATTTGACGCGAACTGTCTATGTTCTATAAGAAGTAACACGTAATACAGTCAACTAAAGAGCTTACAATCAATAATCGTACTTAAATATTGATTTTTAAAACTTTTATTATAATTTATTACCATTACTTGTACATAGGCGTACCTACGCCATTTACTTAGTTTATATTTTTATACGTTTTGACTTGGTATCATTTATTGAATTCTTAGGGTAAGTATAGTTTGAGTTAGACTCTCAAAGTCACTCGATATAAAATAGTAAGTAAGGGAATTTATGTGATTGCATGTCATATCATTAAACTGATTAAATGATATTCGAAAATTGGTTTTCACTCATTATCATACTAACAATAGAACCTTAATTAAATTGATCACACATAGAGAAACACGTAACAGTACTACTCCCTCATGGACTAGATGCGTCGACACAATGAAATTAATTATCTCAAAAAGCTACGTGCCTACATCCATTGCAAACTCTCATAGAATTTTTTGAGATATTTGTGAAAAACTCAAAAGAGGATTCCAAGTTTTCGATTTCAAGACGCAACTCAAGATTACACAAGTCAGATATTAATGAAGATCGTCTATTGTATAGTACAAATAAATAGCTCTATCTGACCGGACAGACGTTGTACTCTTTCCTAGAACTCGATCGCACCGTGTGAATGTAAACCACTCAGGGACCTACTCAAACACAGACAAAAAAAAATCATTGAAATCGGTCCAGCTGTTTAAGAGGATTTCAGTGACATACACAAGTACAGAAGAATTATACATACTTAAATATAAAGATAATGATATTTTACGTGTAAGATAATGCTACCCTGCATAGCTATTCACAAACATACGATTCACTATCGTATCGACAATGACACTTGTTCGATAACCTGATTTCTGAACCGAAGGACCGGGAAAACGCTATTCACAGATCCGTGTGGAAGGGTTTTTTTTAGGTGTGTATACGGGGAACGCTACAAAATGGTAGTAAATAGATATTTGTGGTAGAAAATTTTAAGTGGTACATAAATGATTTTTATTGAGTATTTCATTATGGGCAACTATAGATTATTTATTCAGTAACTATTAACAAATAAAAAACAGTAGACAATGATTTTATTAATAAATAAAATTTACCTGATTTCTGTTAAACTTGCTTTGTAAACTTCAACTTTCTGTCAAACCTAAAAATCTGGAATAATTATTTTTCTGAATCTTGTTTTGAGCTATATAGATAATTGAGAACTACATGGAAGACAAGGCGGTACGGTCGTTTTTTTTTTACAGAAAATTGGTTGCTTCTATTTTATCAGTATTTAAAAATATTACTATTTGCTCATTTTCATTTTATAAAACGTGGCACCTACCTAATGTTGAAAATGCATATTTTCAGAAAAGAGTGTCATTGGAGCAGCGGCAGATGCTCTTTGCATTCATGCAAGGGCATGAGGACCTTGCCCGGAGCCGTGTTTTGAGACTTATTGCTTAGATTACTCTTTTTTATACAACATTTTGTTATTCGATAACACTTCCGACAGCAAATACCTGTCGGAAGAATTGATGTCTTCATACCGTATATGAACTGTCAAAATTGTACGGATTCGGATTTATTTTGTGAATAGCGATTATAGGATTTCGTCGATAACATTGACTTTCGATACGGTATCAAACCGTGTCGCAGCTTTGTGAATAGCTATGCTGGTGGATAGTCAAATGAGTTTGAATCCATATTTAATAAAGTGGGAAGGCCGCTTTTAATGTCGGTACCGATGACCAAATCTACAAGCTGGCCACAATCAATCAAAATCGATGACATAATCAGCCTATAACGTTCCTATGATTTACTAAAGGATTTGTTTTAAATCGAAATCGAGTGTTGGATTCGACCCAAGTACCTACGTCGAACATTTGGATGGGAACATTAAGTATTCAGACTTGACTGTACCTACCTACCTACTTATTTCGCTTGTTAGGTAGGTATCTATTCCAATGAAAGACATCGTCCAAGTAAGTTTAGTAAGCGCTTAGTTATCCACCCATGACCCAACACGAACAATATATTGAATTATTGTAATTTGTAATGCGATAATTTCAAAAAAAAATGCGAAAATGGTAGATATTATGAAAATTGCTCCGTACAGCGAGTAGATGCCAATTCAGTTTGTTGTTCGATCTGCAGTAAACGTTCTGCGATTGGAATTTGGAATAGACTCCTATAACCCGGTTTCTCAAGGTAGGTTCTCCCACGATTCAGTAAATCTGCTGTTCAATATCAGATAACATAATAGCAGCCAAAGTACCTATTCAGGTTTCGATGAAACGGGAGGATTAAAGACAGCACATGGACACATTTTCTAAAGTAGGTAGGTAGGGGTAGGCAATCAAAGTATTGTATTGATTCACAAATTCATTTATAGATATTAAATTAAATTTCAAAAATATGTGTAAATACCTAGGTAAGTATTTAAGTTAGTTACCCAAATAGAGAAATAATATAAATACCTAAGTAACCTACTTATTACATTTTCGTGCAAGTGCGTGTTTTTCAACACACTTGTAAGGTAATAAATAATTAATAATATGTCCTAACAATATTTTGTCACAAAAATTTGAAAGACTGGCGCCAGGGTTTGAAATACCTGTATTTTTGGGAACCGGTACCAGAGTATGTACCGGTACCTCCGTGACCGGTACCAAACAAATATTTCGTAAGTTAAATTAAGAAAACAGATCTACTTATATCATTCTGTTTTCCTAATTTAACTTACGAAATATTCGCAAGAAAAAAGAATAGTAAATAGGCACTCGTCTGGAACCGGTACCTACTAAGGCCCGAAATGGCAAGAACCGCTAACTTATACTGATACAAAACCTGTAGGTACTTGTGGAACCTACCGGTTCCAAGTCCTGACTAACGCATGAATAAAACTTTCTTTTTTTCGAGGAGGACAGGGACTGACTCGGAGCCGCCAAACAATAAAACAAAATAAAATGCGGTACCTACTCTTATATATCTACCTATGTTGGTCCAGAAGAGTAGAAGAGTCTTTTAATCCTCATACGACCTTGCATCGATTGGCATCATGAAAAAAAGACGTAGCGTAACGTAACGTCAGCTGATGGTAGGAGGTTAACAATTAGGTATCTTATACCTACTCAAAAACTTGAGGACAGTCATAAGAACGTTTTCCTTCAACTACAACGGTTACGGTAGATAAGTACAAGCCAAATCTTAAAAATCCTGTATAACAAACACAACATTTTCAGGCAAGAAAGGCTCGAACATCTTGGTCGAGATTTTAAAAAAACACATCTCTAACAATTTAGGGCGTGAATTACACAGAGACGGCGTAAGGTGAAGGTGCGGCGCAGGCATGATGCAGCTTCAAAACGTTTTCATACAAAATGTATGTAAGGCGACGTGTCGTGAAACAAGTGTCACTACCCAATGGCCGGCGGCGTCTTTGTAAATTTTGTATGAAAACGTTTTGAAGCGGCATCATGCCTGCGCCGCGCCATCGCCTTACGCCGTCTCTGTATAATTTACGCCTAGGGCTGCATGGTTATTTCAGCGCGTGACAGAAATTGGAACTAACCCCGCTATCTTATTTTATTAACACATTTCAAGTATTATTTGACACAAATGTTTACCAACAGCGTCCCCGGTCGACGTCATATGAGCGCCAAATTATCCTTGTAGCAGTGTAAGTACATCATAAATCATTTTGAAAATAATTTACTCACACTTCATCAAGAGTTATTAATACCTAATATTATAATTTTAATTTCTCTGTTAATATGGAACACACAAAACATTTTTTTACCAGCTACCGCCTTCAACCACATAAAATTGCTAAATTCGTTTACCGCTAAACGTATGTATTTAAAACATCGCTCTGTTTCTGTCAATCATTTGAAGATAGCGGAGATAGAATGAGTTTTAAACATGTTTAGTGCTAAACGCATTAAGTGGTTTGTGGTGCAAGCGGGCGTTTATACCTATACTTAATTCGGTTTATTTCTTCTTTAGCTTTTTAGGTGGAACTTCTGTGCCTCCACCAGTCTTAAAGTAGAGACTGTAGAACACTCCGGTGGCCACCACCAATATTGTTGATAGCACGGTGATGTACTCAGCACGGTTTCTGCAAAAGAGTTTCATTTATGGTTACTTATACCCATGTGGTTCCCATAAATTTATAAAAAAAGATGGACTCCGCGCCACGCATATCGAAAGTGAAGCACAGTAAGTAACGGACCGCTTGTACAAACACGCCTCACGCTCATATTTACATCATAGTATGCCGACCGGCCGCCATTACCTACGTGACACGGCAGCATCAATCGCCAATCACGCACACATAGATCGGTACGGTGCGTGGCTCGGAGTCCATCTTTTTTTATAAGTCTATGGTGGTTCCCTAGAAAAAGAGGGACTTTATTTTTAGGCATGTGTGAGTGCATCTTCATCGCCACATGCAAACTACGCATCACACTGACGTCACGCAAAATCCTGCATCGGCCAAGTAGAATTTACCGCGCTACTAGCACATAATATACAACGTCCCAACATCAATCGTCGGGCAGTTGCCCACCAAACACAATACCCGTCTGGTCGGAGGATCCTCCCTCCTACAGATGTAAAACAACCGATTTAGAACGTTTTAAATAAAATGTTGCAGTTTATGTAGGTATTTGTGCATGTGTATGTGTAGGGTAGGCGAGCTGGCAACCAACATTGCGTCGAGTCACGAGTGACGACGAGAGTGCGAGAGTGTGAGTTTGGTTTTAAACCGAATCAAATTGATTATCTATACCTAATGTTTGAAAACAATGAATAAAATTTTTATTTACCAACACAGACTTTTTTTACTTATCAATAGAGTTTTTAAAGTAGGTAATACCTATGCGTGGTCGGATGGACGAACTAAACTTGCTAAGTATAACAATATCAGTAGGTATATAGACTACCTAATCACACAATTAAAACATCTTTACACAGTTTATAGACCGTACTCCGTCATATCCCTACCTCGGTAAAATCGAGAAAATGTAGTTATAAGTCATCAACACGAACCGTTTTAAATCGAAAAAAATTGTTTATTTCAACTCTGTTCCTCATACCTCTACAGGAATAAAACACATGAAGAGGAAGGGTTGTGGAAACTAGCCTTACAACTAAGCTCCCATGCATGGAAAATGGGTGGATTTAAAAATTTTTGTAGGTACATTTTGAATTAAATTCTGTCCCAGGAGTCATACCTGATGAACAAGCAGTACTGCCGTTCTTAATTTAATCAGCTGTTCCCTACATTTGTGTTCGTTTATCTCGTGAAAATGTAGAGAACAGCTGTTTTTTTTTGTTTCACGATTTCCGGTTTGGTCCCATAATACCTAAAAGTTGTTCATAATGATGAGTAAAATTCACTAATTACTAGTCATCCTATTTACATTATTCGCTTTCAAAGAGAGAACATAATTATGTCATTTGAGTGATTTGATTATGTAGCTGTGATTAAAGTTTAGAAGTTTATTTTGTGTAAAACGTAACTATTAAATTAAAGTAACTATTATCTATTGTAGGTAATCATGTGATCTGGCAGATTATAAGTAGGTTAGCGTATGAAGGTGACTGTGATTAAGACACTCAGTTTTTATTAATTTTATTGTGAAAAATAAAACTAATCAGTAAATAAAATATTAGGTGTTTGTCTTGAAATGTCCCCAACTTTATGATTCCATTTTGTAAAATGGAATCATAAACATCATTTTGTTACTACTACCACAGATAATATAATACTCTAGTACTACTACTATTTTTCTTTTTTGTAACATTTTTGATACTTACGTATTTGTTTTTTAAATCCACCCAAATACTTCTCTTTACTTAAATCGGGGATCTATAATATCGCTGGGCGGTATGCTCGTTTTTAGCCTAGGTAGGTAAACACCATAATTATACCCAGTTACTGTCAATAGGCCTCCTTATCGGGAGGCATAGTGCTTGGGTACCTATGCCTTCAGAAGATTGTTAAGTATTGGCACCCATGGACCGCGAACCACAATAGCAGAAGGCTACAGGCTCGTCCACTATAAAGCCATGTTTGGTGATTATGGCACAGCCGGGTTAAAAACAGAAAAAAATTATATAGTTAAATGGAGACCGTGTAGATACTCATATGGCAATACTTACTCGAAAGGGGTTCCGCAGATGACATACCAGGTGGCACCGTTTCGTGGTAGCTCCTTGACACAGTGGAAGTCGAAATATTCCTCGTTGTAGTCGGTTGGGCAAAAGTATTTGCGCTTCTCCAACACCTGGAATATAATAATTGTTTGAATTATAAGTTACTGTGTTAGTAGACTGAAGCATAAGATGACAAAACATTACACCTATATTCCGCGATGGATCAAGCAGAGTTGTAGGTATAGCGCCACAATGTGTGGGACATTGACAGAACTTATGTAAAATTTTCATCAAGGTAAAGAAGTGACATCAAATCAATATTCTAGGTCTGCATAACCGAAACTATTAATAAACTGCACAGTAACAGTCAGAACAGGTGTTAATTAGCCATAATAATCATTAAGTACGTGCTAACGATATCTCTTTATCGCGTAAGACGATAACAAATAACTAAAAAAAAATGTACTTGTCTACCTAATGGTTTATTGAAAAACAAAAATCGAGTACTTATACGAGCAGCAGCTAATCTAGCTAACTATGATAGGATGTTTTAGGTAATTGAAAGAAGAAATAACCAGCCGTTTATACTGCGATCGATATGACAAATACAAGACGCGATATTTATATTAAAAAACCGGTCAAGTGCGAGTCGGACTCGCGCATCGAGGGTTCCGTACAAATTTGTAGGTATGTAATAAATTATTTGTTACGGGATTTTTTTATGTAACTACTAATTTACGATGTTCGGATTTTTTCCTTTATTGTGCTACATGACCTTGCTTCTTGCCAAATTCTAGTTCAACGGGAAGTACGCCCTATACATTTTGATTCCCTTGAGAGTGTCGAATATACGTTTTTTGCGGCTTATACGGCCGTATCTTATTTTACGTTAACTTAGAAGTTTGATTTTTTCACAGCTTCAAGGGACCGACCGCAGACATGAGTATGTGGTTTTAATTTCAACTCGATACTTCAACGCGTTCCCGAGATAAAGGGTCTTGACAGACAGACAGACGGACAACAAAGTGATCGTATTAGGGTTCCGTTTTTCCTTTTTAGGTACGGAACCCTAAAAATGAAAAGGAAAGAAAGATTTTGCTTATTTTATAAGTAGGTACATACATACACGTAGAAGTAACCTAGCTGATGCATCCAAGGTCTACTAACTTTGTACTCCTTCGATACATTAGACACACTTGATTCAAGTTCAATGCAATTCAATGTAAGTTAGGACATTCACGATCGACGTAAAACCATTGCAATGTAACTCTTATCTCGGTAAGGTAAGGTATAATAAGAAAAGTGCTTATTTTCATATGAAATTATTTTCACCTGTCCGAATGGTGTGGTGAGAGTCGCTACTTCGTTGCAGGGTCCTACAGGCTCATGCAGTCCCAGGGACCACTCTCGCTCAGGGTTGAAGAAGATCGTGAAACTAAAGTACAGCAGGTAATGTACCGCCAGCTGCAAGATCAACACGTAGTCGATTGCTGTCAACCTTCGGAAAATAAAAATACTTGGTCAGAATCTGAGGTCCTTAGAACAGGGGGCCTAAAAAGGCCACTTATAATCATAAAACAATTCATATCACGCAATTTTATCTGTATGACAGTTTTTTTATGGAGATTCGTAAAATACTATAGGTATACACCTCTGCCTAACCCTTCAGGGATATATAGGTGTGAAACTGTCAAACAGATGAATAGACTAGTGGCTTTTCTGGAAGAGTCGTGATAGAATCATGGAGTAAGTATCTTAACATTTTTTAACTACTTAGGTTGGTAGGTAGGTACTATCTTGAGGTCTAGCGATGCTTCTAATAGTCCTAATGTTGTTCAACATTTATTTTCCAAAATATCATGCACAAAAATTTTGAAATATCGAAATATCTAGATGTGTACTCAATATTTATGTAGAAAAACGTACTTTTTGCTACTCTTCTCCCTATTGCTCAGGAGTCCAGCCAGTACGATAACGGAAAAGATAGCGAAGAGGAGGAAGAAGGTCACCTCCGAGTGGATCTTGTGGACGTCGTGCAGCGGGTGGTAGATGGGAATGAACAGGAGCACGCCTCCGGGCATGCCCAGCAGAGACGCGATCAACAGCGACTTCCATTCAGACTTCTTACTGTAAAGAAGATATCTATATATCAGATCACAATACTTATTCATTGAGCAGTGGTGGCCCAGCGGTAACGGCCGCGACTTTACGCGCTTTACTTTGTGTAAATAATATTTCACTACTGCTCTCAAAATTGTGAAGTGTGACAAGGTCGAGGACATGTGGCATCTTCCAACCCGCACTGGGCCCGCGTGGTGGATTACGAGCACATCATGTAGTGGGAACATTATAGGCTGATAGTGCTTTTGCAATACTTATTTAGTGAAGTAGAATAGTTTTAAAGAAGTAACTTACTCAGCGGCATCCCACTGCGCAACTTTCGGTGCAAACCAAGACCTGCTTGCATTGAAGAAGTAGTAGAAACTAGCAGCGAATGCAGCGTGGAAGTAGTAAGAGTTCCAGGGCACCCAGTAGTGGCGGTCGTAGATATTGGGGTCAGTGTCATGCCACGTCCAGTGGACAAACTTGACGGCTGTGATGTCATACGGAATGTCCACGAGCACTGTCACTAGACCCACTGCGAAAGGTTCAGCGTACTTGGGGAGATTCAATCTGGACAACGCGTACACGGCGTGGTAGATAAATGCAGGATCTGGAATATAAGTTTTACTTCAAAAGATCGAGTGTCGCTTAGAATGGCTTAGAGGGTTAACACAATACCGGATGGTTGGTATTGTGCCCAAAAGACATGAAATATTTTTGAAACCTAAAAATACTCACACAAAAAGATTATATGGAGAGGCAATCTAGCTCCCAAGAAGATGATGGGGGTCTGAGAGTGCCAGAAGTTGTCGTACTCCGGCAAAGCGAAGTGCCAGAAATTGTCAGTGAAGAGTCCGTGAAGGATCGTGCCCAACCAGAGGTACGGCCATCTACCGCCCTTCCTGAAAGCTGAAATAAATCATGTGTAACTTCCTAAGGTGTATGTGCCTACGGTCTACCTTGGTTCCATCATCAATCAGGCGAAAAATGTCCTCAGCTGGATATAGGCCTCCCCAAAGCATCGCAATTACGGCCGGTCCAATATGCTTCCCACTTCCAGCGGTTTACTGCAGTTCCCTTGACCTTCACTTGGTCTATCTACTTTTGCATAAGTATATAATCAGCCTATACCTACGTCCTGCCTACTGCTGAGACACAGACCTCCAGTCTACGAGAAGGAGTGGGCTATAATCTACCACGCGGGCCCAGTGTTTGATGGTATATGTCTTCGAATTTTTGGTTCTATGATATGCTGATTCCTCACGATGTCTTCCTTCACAAAGCGATAACGGAGAGCAGTAGTGATGAAATTATTTACACAAAGTAAAGTGCCTGCCTGGGTTCGAACCCACGACCTTACAACTCGTAAGGCGGAGGGGCCGTTACCAATTACCACTAGTCCACCACTGCTCTAAGAGAGCTAAGCAATGAATTAAGACATTTTGAATCAATGCGCGTATTTCTTTGCAACAAAGGCACCAAATCAGGTACTTATGTGGGTACTAATACATACTTAATCAAGTATGCCATTAACGCCATTTATTATCATGTATGCCATTAAATCCCATTAGGTATATGACATTTAATGACTGGGAAAAATTCAGAAATTTACGTTTAAATAAACTTAGATTTCCTCGAGTCCCATGAATTCTCCTAGCCTATAGGCAATATGGGGTGCTTAAAAATGTTGCAAAGGGATCACACAGCACACTAAGCCCACGTTCGCATGGACGTAAACATATCGGGGCGGAATTTTATCGCGGGCTGGATTTTCAACTCGCGGTGTTGAGCCGAGCATTGAAATTCCAACAGAGCGTATTGCAGCGCGTCAAAAAACACTGTTGGATTTTCAAGTTTGTTTGTTTTCAAGTTCGACAAAATAATCTGCTCCAAAACATAAATATTGCAATGAATGTTGTTAACTGTCTGATGAAAGCCATAGAGTGTGCTACGCAATTAGGAACCCCGCTGGAAGGAATACGTCGAATCACCCTGTAAGGAATAGGTCTCACGCAAGAGGTAATTAATTGAAATCGCGTGTAGGTACCTACCTACTTATCACTTTTGTGAATTTGTTGCAGTCGCTATCGCAAATTAAAAGTAAACAAGTAAGTACTTGTTAAAACTTAAAAATGCGTGTTAAATAAATTATGAATTGGTAAAGTTATTATAAGACGCGGGAGGCGCGGGACCTGGCGTGGTTGTCCTACGTCCAGCAGTGGACATCTTTCAGCTGAATGGCACAGATAAAGAGGATTACATACCATGTAGCAGCGTGATAAGTCCAGCTAGTGTGTAGACTGCCTGCGAGATAATGTATGTGGGCTGAGCCGCCCACAGCTGTTTGATGTCATTGGTCTGAACCAGCCATTGCAGCCACTGAGGACATACATACCGGTTTATAGTTATTGCCTAGTACGGAGTTAGACGGACCATATTGTACTTCAGATATGGGTAGTTGTTAAAATACAAATTATGTGCTAGCTTTAACTTGTGAATAAGTAGGTATAATAACAGCCGCATGAGTCGATCGATCATGTTAAGCTACGCTTGCTGCAGTTACCTACTCGTAGTCCATGGATGGGTGACCATCTTCACATACCCAGATCCCTCCGTGCCTAGGAAAGCACGTTAAGCCGTTAGTCCCGGCAGTCATTCGTGTATCTTTGACACTCGTTACGGGTCGTCAGTAGCCCGAAAGTCTGACAACCAGTCTTACCAAGGGGTCGTATTACCCAGTACCTAACTGGGTTGTGATAGGTCAGATAGGCAGTCGCCTCATGTAATATACTAGTATTCAGCTGTATCCGGTTAGACTGAAAGCCGACCCCAAAAAGGCTAGGCAGATGATGATGAGCTAACTTCAATAAGCACTATTTCAGGTGGGTATCTACTATGTAAAAATACTAGCAGCTGGTATTTAAAACCAATACACAAAAGTGAATAGATATCTACTTAGTTAAGAAAAAATCGCAAAGCAAAAATATTAAATCGCATAAAATATTAATATGTTAAATGCTTGTAAATAGAATTAGTTATTATGGTTTTACCGTGTCGCCTCCACCGGCTTTAGTCGCCATGTCGTTATGCGCGTGCGCCACTGCCGAACTTTGTCGCCACATTGATTAAGAAACCTAAAATTGGGACTTGAATAAAGTGTTGTATCGATACGATATCGTTCAGGTTTACTGTCGAGTTTTTTTTTATTAACTATTAAACAGCCTAATAATACGAACGGAAGTTTCCTTTATTCAATTAATATAATGATATTTAAAATAACGTTTTTAAATATTTGAATTTATAAACATTTAAAAATATAAAAATAGTAGAGCCCGCCCCCCTCCGGGTGAGCGCTTGGATATGTAGCCCGAGGCGCCCCGAGGCGCCCCGAGGCGGTAGCGTTCACCGTTGGTATTGAGATTACGTGTGGAGTTCCGCAGGGTTCGGTGTCTGTAGGTCGTCTGTTACTGTATATGACACATTGACGCGGTCCTGCGTCAACCCATCGTCTTCGGCGAGTTAATGTCGTTTCCTACGGGGTGAAATTCGAAGAGACCATCCGGTTTTCCAGACAGTTTCCGTGTCATCCGCAAAAGCGACAGGAAACTGGAATCGAAACCAGGACCCCAGCACATCTCTAGCTATCGGGCTTGCGACTACAGAAGACCAACAAGGCAGCCACACGACCGTTGTTGGTCTACTGCCTTAACAGCCTTATTTTTGAACTATTTTACCTTGAACTTGATAAAAATTTTGAACAACTTATTATACACAGAAGTCGTTATAAAAGTGGGGTGAAATGGCATCTCAAAGTCTCAAATCGATCGTCATCGACTTCTTCTATCGACACTTGACATCCCTCGCATATGTTATCTATGTCACAGATAATAAAATACTAGCGTAGGTATATGTCGTGTAGTAGGCTACGTGTCCACGAAATGTGCCAACGCGGGTGCCACATAGATTTGTATATTTTTTTCCTTTAACTGATTCGTAACACCTGTGTAAACTAAACATATTTAGCCTCTGCCATACATCGACCTACAATGTTGATACTACTACTTTTGAATTGTAGCATTGTTTTGCATTACATAATGTTATCTCCGCTACGTAATTTACTTTTTGTAATAATGATAAGACTTTGCACATGCCTCTTACTGAAACGAAAATATTACAACTTGTCATCGCCGAGGTATAGGTACCTACGTCAAACTTTGCGGGACCTATGTTATGTTTTTTGTGGCAGAGGTATAGATCTTACTACAGCGTTTTCCAGAAGTTGAATTTTCACTTGTTATTGAAAAGCGGCTGTTGTGGCAGTACTGGCAGTAGCCCAAAAGTACTCTGTGCAGTAGCCCAACGGACTGGCGAGCGGTAGGTCGTGTTCGTGAGCGTGGATTTGGATCATCCTGACTCAGATAGGGTAGATTTTCTGTATGGTTTTTCTAAATGAATGCAGAGCTTGAGGATTAGCCGTAGCTTTTAGCCTTTGTAATATATAAATAAATTACGTTAATTTTCACATTTTCATTAAGTAAGTAAGTTCAATCAATCATTACGGGGCTCTTAGCAACAAGAATTAAATTTTATGAATTTTTGCTTACACACGTTGGGGGACGCCATAGATATCCACCCTAAAGTTTGGAGGTGGGTACCGTACCGTAGGTATCAATGATAATTGATAGACCTACGGCTGATAAGTAGGTACCTACTTATAGATAGGTACAGTACCTAGTATACATACAGTGGTAGCTACGCCCCTAACCCCTAAACTTTAGTATTATGTAAGGTAATTCCTACACTGCCAGCAATATTTAACATACCTTGTTCAATCTTTTCAGTCATGTCAGGTACAGTAGGATAACTAATCTCAGCAGGCTAAAAATCTTTTTGGCAGCCAGGTTTCTTGTAGATACTGTGAAAAGATCTCAAGAAGATCAAGATCTAAACATCAATACAAGTTCCGACATCGCAAGTTCTATTGAAAATTAGATCTAAAACTAAACCATCCCAAGTTGTGAATTGAAATTGAACCGTGCGTGAGTGCAACTTCTTTGGGAATTCAACAATTTATTCTCATTGATGCAGGTTATATTACGAAACTGAAAAGTAGGACGCAGTGACCTGCATCAACTATTACAGCCGGTCGATTCTGTTAGAATCTCACCGTGAGAAGTTAGGTGAAGTGAGCTGTCATTCCATCTGATGCAATAGGGATTTACACTAATGACAGGCCACTCCACGCTCACTTCACCTAAGTTTTCACGGTGAGATGGTTACAGAATCGCACTGCTGTAGGGCGATGGCCATGAAGTGAAGGCCCGTGAATATGTGACAACAATAGAAACATATTATTTTTAAGATAATGTTCAGTTTTATTATGAAATACTTAATTGTTTACTATTTCTACCTAGTGTGTACCTAGCTTTACTGGCATTTTAACAAACCTCATCTTATTTAAAAAATAATTTATCGTAGGTAATTATTTAAGTTCTGTTAAGCTAACGAAACGTTTTTAACATAAACTGTGGTAATAACTTTTCGTTCCACGTAGTTTCTTTGGTTCCATATCGCAGTTATCGTACTGTCAGTATTGTCATTGTAAAGTCTATTTTTTTCTATTTTTCTTTATGGCAATGGTGCCGATGTCAACAATTCTGCCAATGTCAGACTGTGATGTCAGATGTGATATGAGAAAACGTAGTGGTTTCACTCTATTAAAAAGTACTCTGTGGGTTTACCCTTACAAAAAAATATCCAAGAAAGTAATTTCTGTAATCTGCCGTCTCCGCATAGGTCACTGTTGTTCCCCGGTGTTTCTTCACAAATTACGGGTCAGAGACACATCTCTCTGCGAATGTGGGTTGGATGAAGGTACTTTGGAGCACATCTTTTTTAACTGCTCCAATAATAACCCTGCCCATGACTTGTATAGCCATCTCTATAAATTAAAGATCCCTGTCCCAATTAACTTTCCATCCCTGTTAACATATTCTTCCCCAAAGCTCCTTGAAGCTTTGATGTATTTTATCCGCGTCAATGACATCAAATTATGATGATTTCTGTGTAAATAATAATATGTATATTATTTTTTAATAACATAAAAAAAAAATTTTCTCTCTATTTATTTATTTCAGTGTACTTATTAATATTCTTCAACAAGTTTCACATTAAATTCAACTATTTTCTTTGGATATAATCATGGATGTAAAATATTAGTTTTTTTTTTGTTGTAATTCTAAAAATCACTACGTTTTCTCATATCACATCTGACATTGGCAGAATTGTCGACATCGGCACCATTGCCATAAAGAAAAATAGAATAGAATAGAAGTGGTTTTTAGAATTAAAAAAAAAAAAAAAATCTAGGTCCATGATTATATCCAAAGAAAATAGTTGAATTTAATGTGAAACTTGTTGAAGAATATTAATAACTACACATTGGCCGCCTTCCGAATTGGCTAATATCGCTCACAACACTCAAATCGTCTCACATGCGTTCCCTAATGGATGTCACACGATTATGAAAGCTGAGAGCTGTCAACAATTCGGAACACTCGTTAGCGCGCTCACAGTGCTTACTCGGTGTCAAAAAGATATTACAGCAGTATTTCTTCATAAAAACACCACACGTTTCTTCCTTTTCTTTGTTTAGGTGGCGACTGTCAGCCAGAAGCACAATTTCGAAAATGCCACGTTATTAAAAAGATATGATGCAGCTCAAAATAAAACACACACTGACACATCCTCATCCTCACACACACACACACACACACTGCCATTTTTGACAGCGCTCACGGTGATATTAGCACGAGGCATGGTCGGCGTTATCGCAAGATGGCGCATGCTATGACGTCATCTATGACGATTCACGGGACATCGTTATCGTGCTCACGCCAATTCGGTACGGGTTTAAGCACGCTCAAATCGATTACATCGATTATTTCCTCAATTCGGAACGCGCCCATTGTAAAGTCATAACGTACCGTGTACTACGTAAATTTTTCCTCTATGGACGCCTTCCGAATTGGCCAATATCGCTCACAGCACTCAAATCGTCTCACATGCGTTCCATATTGGATATCACGATTATGACAGCTGAGAGCTGTCAACAATTCGGAACACTCGTTAGCGCGCTCACAGTGCTTAGTCGCTGTCAAAAAGATATTACAGCAGTATTTCTTCATAAAAACACCACACGTTTCTTCCTTTTCTTTGTTTACGTGGCGACTGTCAGCCAGAAGCACAATTTCGAAAATGCCACGTTATTAAAAAGATATGATGCAGCTCAAAACAAAACACACACTGACACATCCTCATCCTCACACACACACACACTGTCATATTTGACAGCTCTCACGGTGATATTAGTACGAGGCATGGTCGGCGTTATCGCAAGATGGCGCATGCCATGACGTCATCTATGACAATTCACGGGACATCGTTATCGCGCTCACGCCAATTCGGTACGGGTTTTAGCACGCTCAAATCGATTACATCGATTATTTCCTCAATTCGGAACGCGCTTATGTCGTACTGTCAGTTCAGTATTGTCATTGTCAAGTCAATATTCAAACAAAAGTGAGAACCACAGAGTATATTATAATATGTGAGAACAATCAATGATTATAATTCAATAGCGATTTAATCAAATAAAACTAAAAGATTTCTACAATGTTCCGGAACTTATATAAGGGGACGCGTAATTTGGTGAACAATTACTATGATTTTTGCCCTAACGTAACATTCAGGATAAGAACTACGATACGGTATAATACGACTATGGCCAATGCTTTTAGGTCCCAAAGAATTAAACCTAAGAAGGAGCCTGGAGAGATTTTCAAGTGGATATTACTGGTATGTACGTTCTATTAAATGTTTATAGTACAACACACCCATAAAACTGCACTTATATGGAAAATAATAACCTTTAATATGTATTTCTTCAATTTAACTGTATAAGCTTTGATTTTGGATGTATAAATAAATGAATAATGATCAAGATATCACTTTGTGGATTAGATCTAGTTAGGACTGAGAAAATCAAAGAAATGATTGGGTGGTATAACCATGGGCGTAGCTAGGGGGGAGGGCAAGGATAGACAATGCTTACCCTAAAAACTTCGTTTCCCACCCCAGAAAAAGCGACAGTATTGAAGAATTCCTTACTGGTATTGATTAGGGTTTTTTAGAACTTGTACATCTTGACTAAGATGACAGGTTTGTTGAGTTAGGGGCTTGGCGGTACATTAGAACTGTTAACTCTTTAAGAATGAAACAACCTACTTTACATGAAATGTTTTGATGGGATTATTTATTACAAGCCATTTATGATCTCATTAGATGACCATGGTTAGTTCAGCTGGACATCTGCCCTCCCGCCCTAGACAAAATCCCTCGCTACACCAATGGGTACAGTCAATTTTGTTTATTTATTTATTTATTGTTTATAGTTAATTAAAACGGTACAACACCAATTACATTAATTAACATAGAGACAATAATTGCGTTGACAATAATATAATTTAAAACTAACATGGAACAGTGGACTCCCTTGCATACTTTCTCTCACAGAACTCCAGACATATACGCATAATTTTAATCCATTCATCCGCAAACACATCACATTCAGGGTTGGCAACCAGAAGAGCATTCAGCACCTTTAGAGTACGACAGATTGGAGATTCAGCTCTAGCTACAGTTTTGGCTGGCAGTTGCGCAAACAGATTGTGCCGGCGGCTCTGACGGTGTCCGATGTATTTGTCGGGCACAAATAGTCGGCAGAAAAGACCAAGGAGTTCCGGGCAGTCGATACGTCCCCGTAAGATCTTACAGGCTACAGTGAGTTGATCAAGGCCTCTTCTCACCTCCAATGAGTTAAAGCCCAACGTCCCTAAAAGATAATTGGTAGGGTACATGTACGGAAAGAAATGGTATAGCCTTTGGAAGAGACATCTAAGGAAAGTTTTCTGTACCTTTTCCAGCATCAGTGTTTGGGTCGCGTTATAGGGGTGCCAAACACAGGCACTGGACTCGAGTTTGCTTCGAACCAGGGAGGTATACAACAGCCTAATAACATTTGGATTGCGAAAGTCACGAGCATTTCGCAGAACAAATCCCAAACGCCTGAAAGATTCCTTCGCAAGGGTAGAAACGTGATCCTTAAAAGTCAGACAGCGGTCGAAAGTTACTCCCAAATCCTTTATGTTGGTGACACGAGTAATTACGCTACCACCCAAACTATAGTGATAATGAATTTGCCGCAGCCGTCTACTGTATGTCATGACGTAGCACTTGCTTGTATTAAAAAATAGTTTGTTCGCAATGCTCCAATCATAGATGGCATCGATATCCCTTTGTAGAAGTGCGCAATCCTCGTCCGTTCGGATTTGCGCTACTAGCTTAAGGTCGTCGGCATATAGCAGGCATTTGGCAAACTTGACATTACTTATGAGGTCATTGATCATTATCAGGAACAGAGGCGGCCCTAACACGGATCCCTGACTTACACCCGAGCGTGTATTATAAGGCTTGGACTCAAAACAGCCATGTCTAACAAACTGCTTGCGATCGCGCAGGTAGTCCGAAAAGAAGTTAAGAAGACCAGACGAGAAACCGATGGCCCCCAGCTTAGTCAAAAGTATATCGTTGTCAACTCTGTCGAACGCTTTTCGGAAATCGAAGTACAGAGCGTCAACCTGCCCACCGATGTCCAAGCCACGGGATATGTAGTCTACGTGAATCATTAAATTCGAATTTACGGAGCGACCCGGCCGAAAACCGTGTTGGGCATCGCATAATGACATATTCACGCGTTTGAAAATTAAGCCGTGGAGTACATGCTCGAAAACCTTAGCAATGGTTGGCAGGATAGCGATAGGTCTGTATTCCTCTACTAATGTTTTATCATTGGTTTTAGGGATGGGAGTGACTCGCGAAGTTTTCAATTGCTCAGGGTATACACCGGACTGGAGGGCTAGGTTAAATACATGACATAGAGGGGCTGCCAAGATGTCATGACATCCCTTAAGGGCAAAGGCTGGAATATTGTCAGGGCCAATCGAGCTACAGGGTTTGAGTTTAGCAATCGCCTTAACTATATCCGGTGGGGTTAAAAAGGGAAGAGGAATATTATCTCCCTCACTACTCGGATTAAATTCCCTAGGGTTCAATTCAGGAGTATCGGGCAGAAACACACTAGCAAAATACTGAGCAAATGCCTCGGCCGCTTTGACACCCGAGCATGTCTGACCATTGTACTCCACGTTCGGCTCGAAGCCGCCCTTTGATCGCAGGCTAGAAATATGCTGCCAAAACTGTCGCGGATTTTTGCCTATGTTGTTTTCTAAAGTATTACAATACAATCTGTAGGCGTCCTGGGTTCTTATTTTAAGATCCCGTCGCAGAGCATTAAACTCTGCATATATTTGATCACAGCGTGAAACTTTCCATGTTTGGTGTAGTTTGGTTTTACGCTGAGTATCGTTTACAATGTCTTTATTAAACCAGACCGGATACCGTCTATTTCCAGCCATCATTCTTTTCTTCTTTGGAATGGAAGAATCAAATAAGTCATACATTATTCTGTAAAACTCACCAGCAGCCGAGGGAGCGTCATTGCAGCGAAGCACCTCTTGCCATGGAGCAGAACTAATTAAATCGTAAAAAAGTGTATAGTCCCCTTTTACAAAGTTCCAATCCCTACTACGATCAATGTTGCTGGGGTCCAACTTTTCACTATCCCTATGTGATGTGATGGTAATCGCAATATCTAAAGGAGGATGATACAAGTCGATTGGAACCAGCTCTGTACCTTTGACATGTTCACAGCTTACTTCGGTACCCTCCCGAGCCAACACTACATCTAACTTACTCCCACGCATGTTCACCACTTCATTCATCTCAGCCAGACTACAAAAGCTTAAGAAATAACAGTAATAATTATTAACATTCACAGATGCACTTTTTAAGTTAAGGTCACCCAAAATTATTACCATTCCGTTCAAATTGGAGATGATGCTCTCAACCTTACAAAACCACGTCATATATTCATCGTCAGTTGCAGTGGGCTTTATGTAGACAACACAAACAGATGTGTTAGAGCCGTGAATTGTGATCGTAGCCCATAAGTCTTCGCCACGGTCAGTCTCGAGATCATGCCTCCTCTTCATGGAAACGCCGGGGCGCGCAGCAAGCAACACGCCGCCACCCAGAGTCACTCTGTCTCTGCGTAGAATACTCCAATCTCCGCTTAACATTTCTGAGTCCTCTATTGAAGAGTCCAGGTTTGTCTCTGCTACGGCTATTAAGTCGTGCTCAGAGAGTAACAGGCTTGATCTCCATATGGGTAGTTTAGTTTTGAGCCCACGCACATTCTGGTACAATAAACGCAGAAAGGCATTGTGGTCAGTAGAGGCAGGTAAGGCAGGAACGTTGAAGTGCTTACTGAGCCTCGTTACTTCGGGCACGAAAGTTCCGGCGCCATGGTTTGACGCAAATATCCTCTGCCCAGTTTTGAGCTGCAATAATGTGTTCAGCCAATTTTGAGGGCACACCCAGCTTGAAGGATGCGTATTTACCACGGGACTTGAGGACTTCTACCGTGCAAACATCTGTTCCACAAATGGTAGTTAGGTGATCACGTACCTGACTATCAGATGTGCCCTGCTTAACGTAGAAAAGATGCAGGTATCTCCATCTTTCAGAGGCTTCTAGATTGGTGGTACCGGGCGCTGCCGTTCCACGCAGCACATTACTGAGTGAGCGTTGGGAGCGTCTGTGTCGAACTTCCGTCCAACCATCTTTTCCTGTGTCGTCCATTGAGATGTCAACAACAGCGGCAGCCACCGGTACGACGACACGGGGTTTCGAACAATCCCGCAGACTTGCCTCGAGATTTTCCCGATCAACATCCTCCATCCCCTTAGACGCGATCTCCAAGGGATCGGCGACCTTTCCGCCTACTTTTGATGTAGCCACACGATGTTGGGTAACTTCCGTGTACGAGCGGGGATGTTTTTGTTGCCCATGCTTATTCGTATCTTTCCCACTCGTTTTCACTTGGGGAGTAGCTGTGCTAGTATTAGCCCCGAGCTCCGTTGTGGTTTTCCGGATTGTCACACATTGGTTTTTAATTTCAGAGACATCCTTAACCAGGGCGGAAAGCATTTTGTCCTGCTCAGTTTTCCATGCCGACAACTTAAGATCGAAGTCGGCCTTCCAGGAAGCCAACATTTCCAGTATTTCGCTCTTCAAGTCACGACATACACATAAGTTATGGATAGCGGGGTTGTTGGGCGAGTCGTCGATGCGTGGCCGCTTGCCCCTGAATGTAACATTATCATCAGGCTCCTTACAGCTAGAAGCCGATGCTATGTCAGGAACAGATTGCGATTGTCCTGGTTCCCCCATTTTCGGGGATGTAGGCGGTGTACGATGCAACTTAGGCATATCCAAGTCACGCGTGAATCAGGTGAACGGGGGCAATTTACGTTGTACAGAACAGGAGATTAATAATGTAAAAGCAGGCGAAAAATAAATAGAGGAAAATAATTGTCCTCTCTGAGGCAGTATGAATTAGGTAGGAAGTAATGAGCCGTCTTCGTTACTTAGTCTTTGGTGCGAGCGCTCGTATACGTCACTGGGCGTAGCCGCGCGCAGATATGACACTTATGCGGTCCGCGTAACCGCGACGGTCGCATGCACTGTGCTTAGAATGTCTTGTCACTCACTCACCGTTTGACTAGTCCGGATTTAAAATTTCAAACGGTTCACACTTGTTCACACCAATAAATCGATTCCAAATTACCACTTATTACAACTTTAAGACAAATTTGCACTTGTAAGTAGAATAGTCAATCAATTCGTGCAATTATGTTTTTGAAATGAGTCCAGATTTGAATTATTTTAGTATTTTAGCAAAGAGCAAAACCATACGTAAACTTGAGCGTTCAGCCGCCAGGGCAAAGAAAAAAGTTATAAATACTTGGTAAGTACTCACTGTCTATAGTGTTTATTTTAGATGATTCCTGTCAGCTCTTTCGGTTTGGGCTGCTGGCAGATGTACCGTCTGCAATGGAAGTTGGGACTCATTGACATGATGCAGTCTAAAACAAATGCGACACCTGTTGCAATGCCTAGCGAGTTAGTATTTGATGAACTATCTTTATATGTTATTGTGTATTTAACAGAAGTACTTTACTGGAATAGTTAACAATTTTATTCATCTCTATTGAAGCATCTGTCTCACAGCTGACAATTAGCAAGACAAGTTATAAGCCAACAATAAATTGGTAAACTACAAGATGGTATCAGATTTATCTCTAAGCAAAGTTTTTCCATCTCATCATCATCTAGCCTAGCCTTTTCCCAACTATGTTGGGGTCGGCTTCCAGTCTAACCGGATGCAGCTGAATACCAGTATTTTACAAAGTATTTTCAAAGTTTTTCCATCTCACAGATCTTGTTGCTGTAACAAAGTAGCAGACAGAGTAATAAGAACATGTACAATCAGCGATCAAACATTAATACATCCCTACCTATTATACTTACATGAGATTGTCAATAGTTGTTTCTTAACCGGTCAAGCTCCGCGCGCACCGTATGTAGCACGATACAATAGAAAATCAATTGTCTCATTAGCGGAGCTAGATGCGTTAAGCAAGAAAATAGTTTAGAAAATAGAAAAAGAAAAAAAAAAGAAAAAGTTTCATTGCCTTCTTTTCTGCACGCATAGTATGACCACCAAAGAAACGGGGTTTGCCTACGAAAGAATAGACAAAATGACAGATAGAATTTGAGTCAGAAAAGAAAAAGCTATAGTCAGAATTTCTTACCATAACTTCTTAACATTTCAACCATCATCATCTGCCTAGCCTTTTCCTAATTATGTTAGGGTTGGCTTTCATTACATAAGGAATATAGTATGCTTTGAGCTTAAACAGTAAGACCTATTTGCAACAGCATGGGTGAGGCACTGACTGATATATAGGAGATATCATTCCACTGTGACAATGTCAATTTATTTGGATGTTTATTTTGTCCTAACTGATTCTCAGTGTGATCAATTGGTGCACAGTTAACATGTGACTAACTTAAGCTAACAGCAGCCATAAGATTTATTACTAAAAATTAAATCCACTACATTCGGTTGCTTGTGTTCTGTTTAGTTAGAAGTATCTCTTCACTTCTTAGAAACCTTCTCCCAAACAATTTTCTATTTTAGTGGTTTAGGTTGGGCACTGTCCGAGATTAGGGCTGTTTCATATTTACAAAGGGCAATGGCAAATATTGTGTGGAGTGCATACAGTAAAATGATTATGTTGTACCATCATAAGCAGATGTGGATGAGTTAGTGCTTATTAAATTAATCTTAAAATGTGAAACTCTTATTTGTCTTAAAATTCAGACAAGGAGCTTGCAATACATTGATACACTTGATAAGCAATACAACAACTATCATTGTCCGTAATGCTTCCTTGAGAAAACTTCGATTTAGGGATGCTATACTACCCATCCACCTTTTCATTGATTGGACATATGAACTCTCCGTTTACTGTAAAGTACAGCTCTTTTACACTTTCAGTTTTACAGAGCTAGAAAAGATGGAATACTTACCAGTAAAAGTCAAAGGACAGTTTCTTCATGACAAAGAAATTCTGATTGGACCCAGAGCATTGATTGAGGTAGACTCGCCAATTCCCAGGACAGGCTCTCTGGTGTCTGACCCTAAGAGGAATCAAGGGTGGCTGGTGATAACTCCATTCATGCTGGCTGAAACAGGGTAAGATTAAATTTTTCTTATTTTTGTTTGTTTATTTGGTCATCTAAGGCTGCCATCAGACGGACTGCATCGCAACAACCGCGCGCAGTCGATATATTCAATTGCATGTAGTTGTATGTTCGAATTCGTTCAGTCATGATATCAACTTTCAATATTAACTGCATACAGTCGTGACTTCAGCTTTACGCGGTCGGCTACAGTCGTGTAGTGTCGAATTGTCGATGCACGCTGTCCATCGCTTACCGCATACAATTAGTGTGCAGTTTTAGCCAAGGAGCATAACGCGCGTCGGTCGCGTCGAATGGATTTTGATACCAACTTATTTATTTCTTTAATAATAAGTAAAGTCAGCATTTGGATCAATCCACATCCGCGCTGCAGGTTGCAGCTTTTAATTGTATTACATCGCTGCCGCTGCCGGCGGCGGCGCCGTAATAATAATAAGAGAAGTAACGTCTGTGCTTTAATTTCGACGTCAAATCTTACACTGAGCTCCTGGGCTAGATGCGTGGCGTCAACTTCCCAAAGTCAGATCCGACTGCAGATAACTGCATGCAGTTGAATATATCGACTGCGCGCGATTGCTGCGATGCAGTCCGTCTGATGGCAGCATAAGTTCTTAGGTACCTACTTAGATGAACAAATAAAAAATTAACTAACCACTAACGCTTTCCACTGTCTATGCACCAGAAAAGAGTGACTAGAACTGCCCGCTTGCCTGCTGTCTATTTTAGTTCACTCTGTTCACGCACCCATTGACATGTAGGTATATTACTAGCGTAGAAATCATTGCACGCACCACTTTAAAATAAGTTTTATCTGAGCTTCTTTTGAACTAGAAACATTCGTGCATATCTTCTTATTACAGAGAAATTATTCTGATTAACCGCGGCTGGATCCACCAAAACCTGCGTCCAAAAGAGAAACGGGAGCCATCTATGATAAAGGGAGAGGTCGAGTTAGTTGGCGTTGTAAGGTTAACAGAAAAACGAGCGCCATTCATGCCCAAGAACAATCCAGAAAAGGGGTCATGGTTCTCAAGGTAAGATAAAAAATAAAAATTTAATACATAAGTTAGTAACAACTAGGTATTTGAATTTATGGGACATTAGGATTAAAGTCTCGAAGACAGAGTTCTTGCCTAGCAAGCACGGCACGCGTTTGTCTCTCGTTCACAATGCGAGCCGTATTCAGCTTAGAAGCAATCATTCATTATCCTCTAACCAGCCCGCTCGATGCGGGATTGTCCGAAAGGGTTACCGCTACCTCGGAACATAAAGGGCTAAGGAAGGAACACGGATGGGTTTTAGTTAGTAAGAGTCTGACACTCCCTTCCGCTCCACCCAGAGCGGGAGGGCTCATTTGACGATTTCCCATTCTAAAAAAAAAACCAGCTCAATGAGTGCTTCCTGATAATGTTGTTAGGACTTGAGGCTATTAAGACGGATCGAAGATCTCGACATAGTGATTTCCGCGTGGGCCGTTACCACCTAGCAACCCGTTGTCTTTCTTACCATTTTGCCAAGAGCTCCATCAGAAACTTATCTGTTTAGTATCACAGAGTGAAAATACCGAAAGTCGATCATTACTCGCAAGATACCAGATTTTCGGTCGATAAGTTATTATTTTGTTGTTATGTTCATTCAAGGAAACGCGCGTCCGGTTAGTAGGTACTTACCGTTTTATGTTTTTTCTTTCAGAGATCTAGAACAGATGAGCGCCTATCTTGGCTGTGCCCCTGTCTGGCTCGATGCTAGAGGCATATCAGACCCGCCAGAGGGATGGCCTATCCCTAACCAGACAAGAGTTACTTTGAGAAACGAACATCTTTCCTATATTGTCACTTGGTATTCACTTTCAATACTAACAGCAATCATGTGGCGTCGTTATTTTGTTAAGAAGTTACCATTACTGTAAATAAGCTGTATTATAATAATATCTGTGTTACAGTTAATTGCATTTTTAAGTTAAATGGAAACTGTGAGCATTTAAACCTATGTAGGTAGATAAATCAAAAAATTGTCCTAAGACGTATTTAGTGTATCTAGTGACTTTGTTAATTTGTTGCATAACATTGTCTACCTATTAGTAAATATTATTGATCTATCAAGCGCGTAAAAGCGAAGCGAAAAAACCGGAGGGTAAACACGAAGCGAAAAATTCTGAGAATAAAAGCGAAGCAACACGATGCAGAACCACTATAAAATTATTCATTAGACAGTTTAGTGAGATTCAGTTTGAGATGAATAGTGTGTTACGCTATTAGGGTGCGGTGCGGATCGGATGTAGTGCGAAACCGCTCTTAGGGTGCAGAACTTGAGAAGTCATGCATTACGGTGTTATGCAATAACTATAAAGTTATTTTATACCGGTCTAAGGGCTGATTTTTCAATAGATCGATAACTTTTATTTGAAGAAAATTCCTTAGATAAAAGTTGTCTGACTATTGAAAAATCAACCCTAAATCTAATGTGTTGAAATGTAGAGATTTGTATAGTTACATTTAATAAATATATGAATGTGTAGTATGAGGTTGTGTTATTGTTTTTTGGGTTATTAATTAAACACAGCTTTTTGATTGAGATCTAATTCGACTCATGAGAGTTTTAATGAATAAAAATTGATGGTTAAATATACATCATTTTGAAATAATTATAATAAAATCATCAGTCCATATTGAATTCTTAAAAATCAATAATTTCGCATCTTCATAAAAACAAATCAGAAACTGATTTCGAATCAGACAGTCTTGCGGCGCGGCGTCTTTCATCTCGCGTTCCTATTTAAAAGCGATTGCCGCGTGCATGTCACGTTTTGGCACCGAAAAAAAGGGACATTATTAAGGCGAATCGCTTTTAAATAGGATCAGACATGTGTATTACGTGACCAACAGTTAACATGATTGATTATTTCATTGCAACTGTCTGTTATGAACAACTTAATCAACCGAATTCATATTATACATAGTTGCTATGGTGAAATATATTAACACTACAGTGTTTTTACACACTACTAACATTTAAAGATGAAGATGACAGAACATGACTTGATTTCTACATCTAGCCTACATGATTCTTATTGGACTATTAATCAATACAACTTTTAGAAAACTAAACAAAAGAAACCTAAAATAAAAATGTATTTTAATAATTTTAAAATAATCTAATAAAATTTGCATATTACGAATCTTAACATAAGATATCAAATAAAAATATTCATAATTTCTTCAAATCAATGTATCTAATCTATAAACATGAAATTCTGTTTGTTGGTAAACGCATCCCCTGAGAACGGCTGGACCGATTTGACTACTTTTTGTTAATGTTCGTAATAGTCCGAATTAGTTTAAATTTTTCATATTCCGGAATAAAGTCCTTCTTTTCTATAGGATTTTTTGTTTCTATAAGATTTTTGTATGAATTCAAGACTAACTCACGATCCAAACATGGTCACTCAGAAATACTCATTTTCCAACAGCGTTTCCAAATTTGGAAAACAATCACAAACAAATTAATTGAAATTTGGAGAGGAAAACGTCTGTCGGGTCAGCCATGTAGTTTCTAATAAATATAAACCATTACGAACTCGAAATTATGTGAATACTAAGGCCAAACGAATTATAAATTACAACTATTTAATACATAAATCAACAAATTTAACCCTTAAGTATGGACATTATTTTATAGTACTACCCTCAATGAATAGCCTCACAGGCTTCCTGTATTGGGTAGGTGTCAGGTGGCATTTTCTGGGCAATTTTAACTATAGGTGTGTTTCTAGTTAGATATTTTTTTTAGATTTGACACACATTAAATTTTTGTGGTTTTACATCATTCAAATTTGATCATGAATGTTGTGCTTTAGAACAGCCCAACATGAAGACAGCCTGTGAGGCTACACATCCATACTTTAAGGTTAATTACCAGTACACACACAAATAAATAAGGTGTCCATACACACGGCACTCGTCTTCATAAGTAGCCTAGGTAAAATTTCCGAGTGTTTACTTGTAGTAGAAACTCGTAAATTATTTACAGGCTTATTTGTAGGTTATGTCCGTGTAAGTCCATATTCTAACTGCTGTGTATATAAGGACACCTCTGACATCCATAGGCAAGGACAATTCAAAAATATAATATTTAATTTCACAAATATTTTGTCCTTGTGATAGCTTTAAAAAATAAATTTTAGGTTTTCGGCCTTCTTCCGATAACAGGTTATTTATATGCACAAGGTTTTATGGTTTTAAGAGTAGAGTAATTAATAACAAGTTATCGGAATTGGTGCGCGGGAGAATAGAAGGCTCAACAAATTAATGTTGATAATTTAGATATTTAATATCCAATTTTGTAGCTCCGCTTGATTCTTATTACCAATCGATGTTATAATTTCATTAGATGATTAATAAAAACTTAACTACATACTAATATTTTATGCCAACACGATAAACGTGAAGACCTGACATGAACACAGGCAATATGAACTTAAATTCAAGCGGGCAAGTCAAAATTCGACACATGTATTTGAGGCACATGCACCGGATCAATTTTGGGCGTTGTTTTGTAGTCACAAATGCCACACTCCTTTAGTTTCCATTCCCATCCCATGATTTGGACAGCATGCAGAGTTTGGGCTTCCGTGTGTTGACGCCGAAGCATACCTTCCTGTAATTTGAATAGATTTTATTATATTACGTAACATATTAGTATGTTTTGATGCAAATCTTGCATTATGATGAGAATTTATTCATGAATATACCTTGATCTTTTCCCATTTATCATCGACTTCTTGAAGCCAAGAGTTAATTTGTCTGCCGTTGCAGCGGGAGCGCTGCGCGTTGCGTTTCTCTTCCTGCTCTGGAGCCAATACATTGTAGACTTCTTTGTCTCGAAGTATCGTGCACACAGAGAAAGGAAGAGACTGTAAAGAGAAGAAAATTGGTTGAACCAAGGAATAATTATTTTGTATGGAATATAGTTGAAACGCGTCACGTTTAAAGGCAGTAAATAGTAGGAAACAGGGCTTCTTTAACACTACGGCAAATACCCAGGTACAGTAAAGGCAAGCTAATAACAGGCACCAAATTGATACATAGGAATATCGGTAACACAGAGTCGCTTCGCTTGTGCGTGCGCATCGAATCTTTCGATGATAACCACTTAGTTAAACATAAGACAACAAGGAGTTAATCCTGACTTTTCGATCACTGTATGAAGTGAGCTACATTACGGCAGTATACTGAGTTATGGGCGGCCCCTGCCCCTTCACCGTCAGTAAAGATTTACAGAAAACAAGAAAACTTGTTTCGTATACTAACTTCGTACATCACTTATCGTGCGTGTATGAAGGATTTGTATGCAAAAAATGTTCTGGGTGAGCTAATTTAAAGCTGCCGCGGTCCGAGTCGGTTTCATGATAAATAAGGTTCAACTTTTACCTGATTTGCTACAGCACGTTCGGCGCGCCCGTGAACGCGCAATATTTCTTGTTCGACCGCCAACACAAGCTTCTCTTTTTCTACTAGGTGTTGTATACGTAATCTTGTTCTGCAGATACAAAATTTACGTAAACATGATGCAGATTCAGATACAAATTCAGTAAAAATAAAAGGAGTAAAATTTATGTTTGTAAAATATGACCATACCTAAGTTATACGATACACACGCATCAGCTAATTAGCTGCTAGTGTCTAACCAAATAATAATAATAATATTACCTTTCCTTTTCTTGAGCAACAAATTCGCCTATCATCTGGGTTGGCAAATTAGGTGGTATCTCCACTTGCGGATCAGGGTTTACGTTACCCTGGAGTGTGTATGTGCACCGATTCATCAAATATTTGTTAAAATCTTTTGGAGGTTTTGGTTTCACGGGAAATAAGCTTCTCTGGCGACGATCAATCTGTAGAACAACAGAACAATAATTGACGATTTTCTCTATATCAAAATATATCCAATTATTTTAAAATATCATTGCAACTAACCTGCTTCCGTATATGAATATACATTTGATACGGATTGGAGTGAGTGATATTATGACTGGCACTGGATTCATGAGACGGCTCATTCTTTGACTGATCACGAGAGTGTCCATCTTTCGATGCTTTAATTTTTCTCTTTCGTGGATGTAGCTCCACATGGCCGGAAGCTGTTAAAAGTAATAGAAATGATACAACGAAAGTGTTCTATTTGAAAAAAAAAAAAAACCTTTTTCCCAAATGCAAAAAAGCTTTCAACAGACTGCTCAAAAGACATCAAATCTGATGCACTTTATGGTTATTTTATAGCGCACCTAGAATAGATTTTATACGTGCAGCTAATACACGTCATTGTGAGTTCTGCTAGTTAGAACATAACCTTAGTGTTGTTAGTAGTTGTTACTTACATTCTCCTCTTGAAGTTGATGAAGAGACAGTGTGGTCGTTATCTTGGCCCTAAAATAAAGAGCAATAATTGATATTGTGTACTCATAAAATCTTTGCATACAATTTAAAGGGATTGAATATTTTCAAAAGGATCGTGTGAGTTATATTAACTACTATTGTTAAAAAGTTGAACTACTCATGTACTTACAGAGCCCGAAGGTGTAGGACTTTTATTGGCATTCAAGCTAGCTTGAGCTTGCCCCGCCCCGGAGCGGCTGTCATTCCCTGTCTGAGGGGACGTCCTCTCCTTATCTTTATCCCCGTCATTCGTCCTATGAGAACGGAGGACTCTCTGTCCAGCCTTCGGACGAAAAGTAGGTTTATGAGTATATGTTAGTTCAGGTATTTAGAATAATCATTAAATTATAGTTTTAATAAAAAAGGAGGCTTTGCATTCTGTAACGCTAACACACGAATGTTTTGTAAAATTAGGAATCTCTCAAATGGTAGAGGGTTTATTACCTTTCCTCCTTCTCCTCTTTTGTCGTCCGAGGTGCCATCTGAGCTATCTGAAGTTTGTCCCGTGTCAGTACTGGTACACGGAATGACGTAGGGCAGCGTCGATGCGTTACCACGACCCTTTCCGCTCCCCCTTTGACCTGTTTCACCTTAATTAAATTAGTTCGAGGGAAGAAAAAGTGGATAGAATGGTAAACCACAAAGGCAGACCGCAGAAGTAGGTGAATGCGCAGTGGTAGCCCGCGAAATTAAATTTTTCCTAAGTGTTTTGCAATTTTCAGGTCAGTGTCAGGTTTTATCTTGCTCAAAATTTTATTCGCGACTATAACAGGTAGGTACGTATTTACAGAATTATAATCATTACAATCATTAATACATCTTCCTAAGCTAGATTTGACCTGCAAATTGCAAAAAATGTAAGAAAATTTGAAAGATTTCGCAGTCTACCACTCCTACTACATTCACCTTAATGGTTTCACAGTGAGTAATATTACGTTTTGGACGCGTGGATATATGGGATTTTTTTTTCAAGTATTATGACTGCACAGGCTATGTGAAATTGACGAGTAACTTTTAAAAAACTTTTTTACAAAATACAACAGACTTCCAAAAAAAAAACTACAAAGTGATAAATAACTTTTATTTCGGAAGTCGGTGTCGTTGTTTCTGCATTTTCGTTTATTGACACCGACATCCGAAATAAAAGTTATTTATCACTTTGTAGTTTTTTTTTTGGAAGTCGATTGTTTTTTTTTGTAAAAACGTTTTTATTTTTCACTTTCTAGTGAGAGAGTTTGTAATTAATTTATCTAAGTTACAATAGCCTAACGTCAACTGTTCATCACCTTTAACAAAATATTGCTTTTCCCGATGCTGGGACGTTAATTGTTGAGGAGTTCTCCTGGTAAGAACCTAGAGAACTCCACTCAACCACCACACGCAGTGTGACGAGCATAAATTGCTTAGCAACCATGGATATCGAGGGATATGCCTTGGGTGCGTGGCACGTGCCGCCTCGATATTATAAAATTGGTCGTATGTTCGAACGGCGGCTGTACGCTTCATTCAGTCGCTTTGCGATTGCGTACAGTGAACTATGGATGCGTAAAAAACCAAAATGTCGAGTTGTGCAGTAATTATATGTAAAAATAGGTCAAATACCATCACCTGAAGACAAATGGCGTATCCTACCAGCGGTAAGTAAACAAATAAGTCACTGTTTTATATTTTAAATCAATTTTTAAATGATAATTAACTTACGTCCTGATGATTTATTAACTTTAACGCAACGAACGTTTTGGATTTAGAGAGGTGCAATCGAGGGCCTGCGGCTGATTATATCGATATGCATATTAATGCAGATGAATATTTTTCTCGTATCATATGTATGGTAAAAAGAGTTAAATTAGTTATTAATTTAATGTTGTTTAAATAAAATTAAGACATTTTTATTTCAATACAGTTACTCGTGAAGTGAAAAAACCTAAATTAATATTATGCCTAAGATTTTGAAAAATTTAAGTTTTAATTTATAGTACAGACGCCAGCACATCAAGCTACTACAATCTGTCAAATATCTTTGATAGATTTTCAACTTTAGCGCTAAAGTATAAGGTTCAAAGTTGATTGGGAAAATTTGACAGTTTCGGGTAGGTTGATGTGCTGGCGTCTGTACAATATGATAAAAAAAAAAATTGCTTGCCGCGGTTGATCTGTAGATGGGTGACCATCTTTATGTACTGACTAATACCGAAACCTCTCCGTGCCTCGGAAAGCACGTTAAGCTGTTGGTCCCGGCTTTCATTCGTGGATCTTTGACAGTCGTTACGGGTAGTCAGAAGCCCGAAAGTCTGACAACCAGTCTTTCCAAGGGGTATCGTATTACCCAGTAACTGGATTGTGGAGGTCAGATAGGCAGTCGCTCCATGTAAAATACTGGTAATCAGCTGCATCCGGTTAGACTGGAAGCCGACCCTAACATAGTTGGGAAAAGGCTAGGCAGTGATGATGATGATTTTAATAAAAATAAACAACATTTTCGGATAGGTAGGTAAATAAAAAAAAAGTATTTAAAGAAAATTAAACGAAGTTATTATATTACAAGAATGTGCTAAAATTAAATATCGATACAAATTATCGATCATCGTTTTCGACTCCCTAATTGCATGCGTGTGCATTGATTGTTCGCAAATAGCAAGTGCTTACAAGTGAATGCCCCGCCCATTCTATGTATGTGTGCTATTAGAAATTGATTTAGTGTAGCTGCGTTCTTTTTAGTGTGCGTGTTCAAATTTTAAGTGTGTGTCGTAAGTACACTATTTGTTAATGTTGCAATTATTTGGGTGGGAGATAAGCGGTCGCACTAGGACTCCTTACTATTCCGCAATGAAGGCATATCTCTGGATATCTATGTTAGCAACCATATTAAAGTAATCGAATCGCAACCCGTGAAATATTTATCATTGATTAGTTCCGATGGCCGTCTGTGGTCTTCATCATCAGCTCCACTTTACCAAATGATAATTTCCGAGAGCAAATGCTCAAGTTATTCTAAAAAATATCCAAATCGCTATAGGTTTGCCAATAAAATTTGAGGGTTTCCCTCGATTTCCATGGGATCCTCTCGTCAGATTCCAATTTGCTGACAATGGGGCAACCTTGGGAGTATACCGTTTCAAACAAAAAATAATTTTCAAAATCAATCCACTATTGACGAAGAAATCGGTGAACATACAAAAAAAAAACATAATACATAAAGTCGAACATATAACCTAATCCTTTTTGGAAGTCGGTTAAAAATGGACGTAAATCAGAAAATAGTATTGAGTCTTACCCTCGCCTTCTTGCTCGTTCCGACTGCCGGAGCCCCCCGCGCCGCCGGGTATCACGATCTTGAGCGGCGGGACCTTGGGCGCCGACTCGTGGCTTTTCGTGTCGTCGTCGCCATCATTGTCCTTTGTGCTTTGGCTCGGCTTAGGACTAGCAACTGGGCTTTTCCTGTCCTGTTTGCCTACTTGCAAGGATCCACCTTTTCCTCCGCCAGACTTGCCCTAAGCAAAAGGATATTTTTTTGTTAGAAACCGCCTGTAAATCAGCAGGAATAAACGTGTAAAAATGCTAAAATGCCTAAATAATGTGTTGTTTACTTATAAAACGCTGACTCCATGAAATAAGTGTTGTCTTCAGTAAATTATGCATTATGTATGCATTTATGGACATAATCGTACATTTTATCATGTTATGATTAAGGGAGTACCTTTTCTGTGCAATAGTTAATAAGGTGGTCTAACATGGTTTTATTTTATAAAATAAATACAGAGTTCATTACCTGATGTGAGCCTTGTGCGTTGGCCTTAGAGCTTCCACCGCCTCCTTTCCCCTGCGCTTGCATGTTCCCCTTGCTGGAGGAACTGGCTCCTCCCTTGCTTACATTTTGTCCGCCGCTGTTTTTGCCCAGTGGTATAGCGCCTGTCTTACTCGCAGGCCCCGGTGGTTTACTGCCGGTAAGGATACTGTAAATGTCCAAAATAGGGTATATCAATTTTGACATGAGCATCCTAACTATTTTATTTGAAAGCCTAATTAACAGGTCTTTCTTCGTCGTCATTTAACCTGGGTTATCAGCATGAAACATGCTGTGGCCTAAATTAAAACTTTCAGTGGGAAGAATATTGTGGTAAGTATTGAGTTATTGCTGAGAATGGACGTGTGATCAAGCCTCACCGTCCAGGTCCACCGCGGGCCACTGGAGCCGGTTTGCCCATCGGCTCCTTCTCCTCATTGTCTTTGCGTTTCTTCCGTTTGGAAACGTCGTCTTCGGCCGCTTCATTGTCAGCGTCTTCATGCGGCCGTTTGATGCAGTCGTCCTGAGTTGATGACACTACCCCGCTACTTAGCTGATTAGCATCTGAAAATAACATAAATTGTGTATTGAAAATTTGCTCAAAATAATGCGTGTACCGCCACGCGTTATCATTAGAAATCATCGTGTTTGGTTTTAACAAGCATATTTGTTAAAAACACCTAATGGAAAAAATAAGAAAGAAACAGACTACCTGGAATCTTAGAAGGGCAACTATGACAGACAGACGGACTGGTGTTACTTTGTTTACATAGGTAATACAATTTTTTTTCCCTTTCCTACCTATGTTTAACATAAAGTATTACACCTCATATTTGATCAATACTTACGGTTTTTTTCATTGACCTGTATTTTACTAAACCCAAAGAGCTAAAGCATCTAGGTCTGGCTATTAGCTACGTAACATATAGCCATTCTCTTATAATATGCGAACAAACAAACATACATTCATACAGACACAAACAGATAGACAGACCATGGTTCTAATCTTATAGTTTCAGCAATTATATGCCAGAACAAAATAAAACATTTTATATTAAAAGTAAATAGTCTGTTTAGTATTTAGTATGAGTTATAACATCGCGACCATATAGGTCAATAACACGACGTAGCCGTCTGGCGGCGAATTGTTGCGCGGTTTTCGATGCTCTCAAAATACGAAAGTTGGTTTTTATGCCTCTAACCGTCTCGGGTCTCGGCTGCGCCCCCTTTTTCCTGTGTGGTGACGTCCTTGCCATCGAAATGTTCCCCCTGGGCTAGGGTCTCCATGTTGTTCCGCTTACTGCAATCGCTGTTACCACTGGCATTGCAACCTTTTTTGGCGCTGTCATCCCTTGCCCGACTGACGTGTGTTGCTCTCGCGTTATTATCTGTTTACATAAACCAACATGTTCCACATAAATAGGAACTTCTTCTTGTGACAAGTATTTACAGTAGTTTCTTTAAAAAGCTGAAATAAAATTTTCACTAAATTGATAGGCACAAATTGTTGCATGTATTTGTAGAGTTGAATGTATTTGAATGTGGCAAAACATAATAACTTCTAAGTAATATGCATTATTTTATTTTTAATCTGTAAATTAGGGAGTTCAAGGCGAAACCAGCATTTTGTTTATTTAACTAAATTATACTACTTAAGCATTAATGATTTTTGCATGACTTGCATGAGTATCAATGGAAACTGGGTCAGCTGATTAGGATCTTGCAAAAACAGCAAATATCTTTTTAGTTAATATAATATGGTAAAATAAGGTTTGTAGACAAAAGATCAGGCTCTTGCATTTGATTGAAATCTGAGCATAACTTTAAATAATCACAATAAAAATCCAATTCAGGAATTTTAACTGCATAGTGTCTATGAGTGTGAATATTTTTTTACAGACTTCTAAAAAGGCAACATAAACATTAAAAGTTTATAAACTATATTTAGTCTATAACTACTCAATTATAATAATCTAGACTATTCCAAATACATTTCTGAATAATATAAATCTTATTTACTTGCCTTGGTTTACATAAATGACTGTCTTTCAACTGCCATTAGAAATAGATAGCACAAGTTTTAATCACATATTTTGCCTCAATAACATAAATAAATAGATAACAAAATGAGTTGCTACTTTGTTGTAGAGCCTATCAACTATATAATATTTAAATTATTGCCAATGACAAACATGGTAGTTTTGAAGGTTAAGGTTATACATAAATCAGCAAAACAATATTTATTATTTATGACAATGTCTTTAGTGTTATTTAATTTTGTAGTGTAACAGTAGGTATTATAAGTTTAAGTATTCATGCCAAAAATACCCCTGGAGGTAAGTAGGCTGCAGTTGTTTAGCAATTTGCCCTATGAAGAAACAAATAGCTGTACTTATTGAGTTTGTGTTATCCTCATAAGCTTGTCACAAAACACTTAATAATTATTATTATGGGGTAAATACTATGTTTAGGTATGAGGCAAAATACTAAATCAGCATAAAACATTGTTAATGATGTCAAGTTTCAATTATTTTTCCTCATTGTATAGAATTTTTTGAACTGTAATAACTTGAGTTTAAATGGATTGTTTTAGGTTTACTGTCAGTTATTAGAAAAACCAGAGAAAATAACTAGAAGCATACCAACCCTATAAATTTGTTGTTACGACAATGAAACACTGCTAAGTCAGAATGTAAAAAATCGTATATTACTTGGATAATAATATTTAATGATACATTAGATTACGAATATGCCCCAAATTCCACGGAAACTGACTTACTTACCTACATTAAAATGTACCTATTGCTAATTTTTAGTAATGACACTTCGAAACGTAATTACCTCAGCACCTCTGCAGTTTATTTACAAAGGCTTCTATTTAAAGCGTACTACGACTGGTTATCACTGCAAGTTTGACAATCCATTAATCGAGTGTTTTCTAAAATAATCATATTGTCACGTCAGTCAGATACTCAATATGAGTTTACGCAGGGGTCACAGCACGATCGCGAATGATGTGCGGCGTGCATCATGATTTATGTAAACTCTCTATGACGAATAATGAGTAAACGTGAACTCCCCTTTGTTGTGCGAGAGCGTCCTCCTTTGCATTTCACGTAGTCCGACAGTTTGAAGAGTTTATACTCGTCCGTAAACTGAAAATTTTCCACAATAAAAACTTATGCTAAATCGGTCCGCAAGACCGCCACGAAGTTGGCGTCAAGGATCGGCCATCATTCGACAGCCCAAGCAACACGCCCCAAATCGCTCCTTTCCACGAACTATTAGTAACCATGTAGAACTTTTTTTTTTTGGAAATTATTATTGCGTAAATAATTTGCTCATATTAGAAAAATGACGAATCGGTGCGTTGTTAATATTATATGTTGACTGACAACTGCTATTGTGGAAAAAAAAGTTAATAATTAATAAGAATCTAGTAAAATTGCTAAGAAAAGAAACGAACGACACGACATCGACTCGACAGTTCTTCGAACGGAACGAAAACGTACGAACTTCACACGGTTCCGTTAATCGCTCAATGCGTCGTGGGCGTTCCTTTACGCGTAGCGCAGCGCGTATATCGCGTTTATGTCGTAGCGTAATAGTTTAGTATCATTCTAGATATTATAGACTTCTAGTAGAGCTTTTGATATAATAATTTTAAGTGACCGGACGTACGCATGCGCCGATTATCTATAACATTATATAAAATAAATAAATAATTAATTAAATGAATTAAGTAATAGAATGTTATAGGGCTACTAGCTGCGCCCCGCGGTTTCACCCGCGTAAGTTTCGATTTAGGGGGATGAAAAATAGATGTTGGCCGATTCTCATAGATACCGGATAAGCACAAAAAATTTCACCAAAATCGGTCAAGCCGTTTCGGAGGAGTATGGCAACGAAAACTGTGACACGAGAATTTTATATATTAGATTAGATAGATATTATAATATAAATAATAGATCAATAACGTAGTTATTGAAAAAGAATTAAAAGCAACCGTGACCGCGCCGCATCACGGTAACACAGACGGACCCTTTTTTGAGAGTTGGTTTTAGTTTTACTCAACCGATTCATACATCTTATAGAACAAACATTTGACAGCTAGCTGTCTTTATCCTTATATTTTTGTGGCCAAGCGACTAATTAATCAATATGCCCCGTTGCGCAGCTGTTGACTGCACAAATACGGGGACTTATGTATTTTCAAAGATGCTAAAAGACAAAAACTAAGGGAGAAAGCTCTCGGAAAAAAAATGGAAACCCGATATTTCGTGCTACGACTATGTGATATCCTTTTTTTTTACTGAAGACTTTTATGGGAGTAATAGGTATACAGTGATACTCCTAAGAGAATTAAGTCTGTTTTCATTACCTACAGGCTCATACTTCTCTTCATTACCTCAGGCTGTGATGGTATATTATGTAAGTTATGGTAAAACACAGTCAGCTTTACTGTGTGGCTATGTTTATCAGTGCTACAATTAACACCTCTGAGGATTTTCAGTCGGGAAGATAATCCTCGAGTTGGTTTTCAAGACCGACCAGGTAATTCCTGTCGTACCAAAATAAATACCTAAATTAAAAAAAAATTACACTGAAGCTACCTTTTTATGAGTGGTAGAAGCATCCCTTTTCCTTAGCTTGTCTTTTAACTATGCTACACTCCAAGTCGCATATATTTTAATCAGTTTTCGTTTGATTTGTGGACGGAAAACAGTGCTGCCACCTATGACAAACTCCAAACTATGTTTTTAACCCCAAGTTAATAGTTTTTTTATATAATTATATATGTCTGCTACCCAGTGGCGTGCACAGAGATTTCAGACAGGGTATGCACAAAAAAAATCGTGGCTGATTTTAATTTACTATTTAAACACACTTTGCCGCCAGCACAGGTCTCACATGTATAATTTTCCATTTTTTACAATAGACTTACAAAATAATTACTCGTCAATCACTAGCGTATAGCCCCAAGAAAAACAATATGGCGAAAAAATCTTTGCAATTTATTACGTTACGAACTAATACGAACTAATTAGTCGGTCATTTGGTCAATCCGACTAAAAAAAGTCGACCCTCTGCAATCAACAATTAAGCGGTGCTTTTACGGGTTCTCAATTTGAACGGTTTGCAATGTAAGCTATGCTTCTAAAACTTCAACACGCGCACACATTTTGACGCACACAGTCACATTTTTGCTGTGTACTACACGAGATGCATGCATGTATGTATAGGACTACAGGGTATGCAGAGCTTACTTGCATGTATGGAGTGCACGCCACTGCTGCTACCATTACACGCCTAATTAGACTACTGAACCAATCATTATGAAAATTGCGGTAGGTAGCCTGGGGCTGCCTGGGACTTGGAGAAGGACATAGGCTACATTTTATCATGGATATTTGTATAGAAAAATAATACACGCATACGAAGTCGTGGGCAACTGCTTGTTTTAAAATAAGTTTTATTTGTCTGAGGTGGAAAAGAGAGCCTTCAAATCGAAAAAATCTTATGTTCTTTAAAAGGTCGGATGTTGATCACAAATTCACAATGTCATTCGCGGAAATAAATATCTAATTGGACCAATTGAATTTATTAAGAAACCTGTTATTTATGATAGGAAATATATATGGCTATTTTAGTAAAACAATGCCATACAATTTCTAAAATCTTAAAAATAACTGCTGTTCATGTAAGTATCAACTTAAGTACTTAAATAAACAACGTTCTAACAATCAACTATCTTTTCATTCAATAAATTTAGTATTTTTAGAAAATAGAAATAGCAACTCGCCACGCCTTTATCCGTCCGTATTCACAAAATCAATACCTGCTGTACCGTGTAGACATCAGTGGAAACGAAATAACCTAAACTATTTTTAAACAAGTTTTAAGCTAAAGCAGAATTCTTCGTTTTGATTGGTTCAGACAAGTTTTGAGGGGTAGGTCTAAAGATTTATACCAACGGGTCTGGAGGGTAGGTAAGTGTTAACTTACTCTTAAAATAATGCAGTTAACATAAAAAATAAGGCGCAGATATCGGTATCTGCGCTTTATATGACATTCCGTGTGAATATGAGTCATATGTTTAAAAAAAATATTTACTGAATGCGATGATATTATTTCTTGAGTGGTAACATTCTTGCTGACTACATATTTTATTATCAATCAACATGGCATCATTATACTTAAGCATATCTACATTTTGAAATTGGAATGCTCAGGCGGCTCCTTCTCTCTAGTCTCAGAATTTCCAAAGCTTAAAAAGCTCAAGTTCCAAAACGCCCACACGCAAAAGGGCCGAACGTATGTACAAATCTTTAGTTCAAAGCGAAATTATGTGATCCTTATTAGAAAACGGCCCAGTGGTTTAAGGCCTTGCCTCTCATGCACAAGGTTGTGGGTTCAAATCCGGGCAAGTACAAGACTTTTTCAATTTATATGTAGTTTCTGCGTTTATCTTGGACATTACAGACATTTCCGCATGTCAGATGACAATTGGGCTAAAAGAACCACCGATTGGGTGCCACTAAACGCACGACGCCATCGCGGCAGGCCAAGACGAAGATGGCGGGACGAGCTTAACTCCTACCGTAAGGACTGGCCGGCACTCGCAAAAGACAGTTGTGTGGAAAAGGGAGAGGGAGGCTTTTGCCCTGCAGTGGGATAATACAGGCTAGTTAGATAGATAGAATATAATTCCTACGAAGTTAATGAATCTGGGGGTCTACTCCCTAGCTCCGTCCGTCCGTCTGTCGGCCCGTCCGACAGTAGTCCGATACGTCGGTGTGAACCCTACTCCCTAACGATTTCGGACTCATCAGTTTCAAACGGAATCATAGACAATATTCGTGAACGAACGACGCATGGCGATACAGTTGCACTATTTTACCGGTCGATTACCGGTTTACTTATTTTGTAGTTTTCTAGCTTATTAAACAAAAAATAATACTTTTGTCGTTAGAAAATTGACCACATTTAAAAAATATACCTTTTATTATGTCTTTAAATATAGAATTAAATTATTTTTGCCTTTTTTATCTGGAAACTGGCATCATCCTGTTATACCTTTGCCTGTTTACTTTTTTGAAGGAAATTTTATAATGAAATGTCAAAGGCCGCATTCCGAATTTAGTTTGTCTCATCGTCTCACATGCGTTCCGATTTAGTTATTACGATTATGACAGCTAAGAGCTGTCAACAATTCGAAACGCTCGTGAACGCGCTCACAGTGATTACTCAATGTCAAAACGATATTATTACAGCATTTCTTTGTATAAACACCACATTTCTTCTTCAGTTCTTCTTCTTTAGTTAGGTGGCGACAGTCAGCCAGAAGAAAAAAAAATACCTCTACATTTAAAAATAATTTTGACAAAACTAAATCGAATTTGATAATCGCGACACCACGTGGAAAATATTTAATTTTGTTTTTAGAAGATATTTTATTTTTATATGGAATTTTTCTCTTTTTGTATGGAAAATATGAAAAATTATTACCTACGTGTTGAGTTTTAGGGGTTTACGGCTTTTATAAAGGGGGTCGAAATTTTCATTATTTTTACGATAGGACACACCGTTTTCGAGATATACGCAAAAGAAAAGAAAAAAGATACAGTACTGTTTTTGTTGGTGCGCCAACTAATTTTATTCCACACCTTTTTAGTAGCGATTAAAAATAGTCAGATTTAATTAGAAAATCTAATCGTTATCGCGCACGCTAATTCGGTACGGGTTTAGGCACGCTCAAATTCCTGTAAAGCTTCTTTAATATTAAAAAAGCAGCCATACTTAGTTTGAATTCTTTTAAATTGGTAACTTTCGTCGACAGCACGAGAACTATTTTGATGTCGTATCAACTGACAAAAAATATCCGTCAAAACCAGTGTCAACTTTAATTGTTCGGACGGGCTAAAACACATCGGGAGTAGGGACAACTATCAAATCGCGTTGTCATTCATTCTTCGCTCAGGCCCCGAACGAATCATCCGTCCGTAGGGCATAGGGAGTAGGAAACGCCCGTAACGAAGGCCGAAACGACGAACTTCGTGCTTAGGGAGTAGACCCCCTGATGCCAAAAATATAATTTGTCCGTTTGTCTGAATGAATGTTTCGGATTGGCGCAAAAACGGTTGCACGAATTTGGATCAAATTTGGCACAGTTTATAACCTGAATTAATACAAAGGGTAAGTACTTTTAATCCCGGTGATTCATTCTCATGGGATATTTTCCGACATCCACGCGGGCGAAGCCGCGGCTAGCATCACAAAAATATTATAAAGGCGAAAGTTTATGTTTGTTACTACTTCATGCACTAACGGCTGAACCAATTTTGATAAAATTTGGTATGGAGGTAGCTAACACCCTTTATTAACACATAGGCATATACTTTTAGTCCTGATATTCCCACGGGATCGAAACTTATGCGGGTGAAACCGCGGGGCGCAGCTACTTTAAGTCAGAAGTTACCAAACCCTCTTAAGCAAGCGTGGTGATTAATGCTCGTGCCTTCCTTCCCTTCCTCGTGTATGAGAAGAGGCCTTGGCCTTCAATGGGACACGTAATAGGTTGGTATTATCATTATTTAATTTATTAGAAAGTGGCTCGTGACTATACTGGTGATTATTTTTTACCGTTCGAAAATTTTACAGGGTGTTCTACCCATGAATATGAACAACTTTCATTACGGGACCAACACTGATTAACAAAAAAAAAAAAAAGAGACGGTAAAAAGATCATCCGGTATCCATACTAATATTATAAATTCGAAAGTAACTCTGTCTGTCTGTATGTTACCTTTTCACGCCTAAATCACTGAACGGATTTTGATAAAATTTGGCAGAGAGATAGATTGCATCCCGGGGAAGGACATAGGATAGTTTTTATCGACATACCTCGTGGGCGAAGCCGCGGGCGGAAGCTAGTTTATTATATGCTTCAGTATTTCACGCCTGACGGAGTAAGTTGGAGCAGGTCGGAGTGGATGAACTGCAGCGCAGCGCAGTGCAGTGCACAGGACCGACTCTCAGACCAAATAAAAAACCAAGACAGAGGGCTGTCAACACTAAAGTGAAGCCGGTTTTGTAAACGTGTGCACTTAGCGAGATGTAGTTTGATTGTAAATGGTTGTAAATGTGTGCGTGTGCGGTGTGAGCGTATATGCACAAAGCGGAGGTGTAGTTTTGGCATGCTTCACTGTATCGTTCTCAGCTCTCTGTCTTGGTTTTGTACTTGGTCTGAGGACCGGCGACTAAGTATAAACATCCATAGAGCCGATCCAACATCGACAGAAGTGCTAGTTTGTGTTCACCTTCGTCAGCCTCTACAAAATGAAGGTTAATCGTGGTCTTTTCATTTTCAACCTTTGATCGAAAAATATACGGTTCGAGTCGCCACGACCTGTACCTTAATTGCGTAACAATCCTTTTCATTTTGACAGAGCAAAAAACTATTTGTTTCATTTGTTTGAAAAAAAGTTTACTCGATAATGAATAATAGAATAAAAGAAATAAAATAAGAGACGGTAAAAAGATCATCCGGTATAGGTAATATATTATATCAAAGAGTATGAATCTGCATTAAATCAGCAAGATTTTTTCTGATACAGGGCCCCTTTTCCGTAGGTAGTACATTTTTTTTTCACTATGTGCTTTAAAGTGAGAAATAATTTTTGGTAAAGCATTTAAAGAAAACAAAAATATTCATAACTTTTAGGGCAATTGAATTATGGCCATGCTGTAGAAAGATTTTTGTTGGAAATGACCTCCTTTATCTCCCTATTTCGTTTGATCCACGACTTTTTAACCATCCTGTATATGTATTACTATGGACAGATCGGCAATAATGTCTGATTTCTTGATTATTTCATAAATATCTGTAGTCAAGAAGACAGTAAATATATGTGATCAGCTGTTGAAGGCATAAATATATAGCGGCACAATTATGTGGCATCTATGGAACACCAAAACTATCTGACGAAACAAGCGACGTCAAAATATAGGATACCGCATCTCTCAGAATGCATAAATATTGAACACGTATTGCGTTATAATTGTTATAAATAGCTGCTCAATTCAGTTGGATGTAGTACCTCGTTGCTATCAAAAATATCCGACATAGGTAATTTTGACAGCATAAAAACCTGACAGTATGTTTCGAGTTTTCTTCTTTAGCCCACTGGCATCATAAATATCTGAAATCACTTTGGTAGCATAACATCATAATATATACACAGAAAGTACATGCCTGTATCGAATCGAACACGCGACCTACCACTCACAAGTTGAGGCCGTTATCACTGAGCCATCAATGCTCTATTACTATTATCAATACCTAAACTACCTCCTACCTTTAAAAAGACAAACATAACTGAGCAAACCACGAAATAAATAGCACCATTTTATTTTAATTATTTTCTGTGTAAGCATGAATGTGCGCATGAATTCTTTGAATAGGCTTTATAATTAAGAAATGTCTTAAGTAGAGCGCTTAATTTCCTTTACTTTTAAACTTTGAAAGAATATAAGTACGTCATATTCCTGCAGTTAAATAATGTAACATTGGAAGTTGTTGGAAAGTAAAGTTAGGTCATAATAACACTATGCAACGTTAAATGAAATTATCAAAATGGAATCTTGTATTGTTCTATACATTTAGTTCTTTCACCACTTCTTGCTTTTGTGGTAAGTAATTCTTCGGATTTATTTTGTTTTATTTAATAAAGAAAGCCAAAAAGCTTCAAGGCTTCAAGTTCCACCTAGCCATCTAGATTTTTGAAACAAAACCTGGGTGCAGTGAGAGATGAACATGGTGAGCACTTCCAAGATTCAATTGAAAATCATTGTCAAGGGAAATGGACCCCTGGAATTCTTGAAATTACTTCTTCAAACTACTGCTGCTTTTTGATTAGGGAGACACCAACATCTGCTTACAAAAAGCAGACCAAAAGCACCAAAAAAGTTAATTTTGTACCCCAAAATAATGTAAATTTACTTTATAATCTACGAAAATTTGTGAAAGCTACAAATAAATTTCTTTTAAAAGCTATACGTGATGTTTTATTGACTGTCTTTAGTTCTCTGTAGCATGGTGATTCCGAATCATTTAATCAAAGAATCAGATAGCTATGGGAAAAAAAGTTTTTTTTTTGTTGCTTAGTGCTATTATTCCATTTGAATCAGGAGTTTGATGCAGCAAGCATTCATGGATGCTGAGACGCACGCGTCTAGTGGTTCCTCTCATTAGAGCCTCGTCCACCCGCTGCTTCAACCCCGTCCAGCTGCTGGTCTCTACCTACACTAGATTTTATTTTTCAAAATAAAACAAACTTAAATGAAAAGTTTTGTAAGCAAATGTATTTTAAGATCAGTAATTATATTATATAATGTATTTAAAAATATATCCTAGTGGTTCGAAGTATATTCGTAATTAGAATTACCTATCATGTACGAATTAGATCGCTCTCTGTGAAGCCCCATCAAACTTTGTTTGACAATTTGTCTTCTAAATCCACAATGTGGTACTGCAAGACAAATTGTACATTTCTAGAGTAGACACAAAGTTAAGTCTGTGCAAGTATACACCGTGGGCAAGACGAGAATAACCGGAGAAAATGTCGGATGGATCCACGGTGGACGGTGGTCGCTAGCATGCCCGAGAAATGTCAACCGTGTATTATTCACCGATAATATTACTCGTGATGGATCAATAATATACTGTACATACAAGAAAAGAATTCACTAAAACATAGCCGGTATATAAATAGATTCTAAATAATCAGTAAGTAGGTATCGAGCTGGAAAGCTTCGTAAAAGCGCCCGTGTAGTATCTTTTGCCATCCCTCCACAGAGAGGTAGGTATGACCTGAGTACCTGACACAGGGTCATAATACCGATCTAGCATTACAGGGTTTGGATTTGGGTAATCCAAGCGAGGTGAACAACCAACCTGGTGAAAGTCACGGGAAAGAACAGGACGGGGCGTTGCTTTTGGCGAAACAGTGGGGCTAATATCTAGCAGTGGCCGACTTTTAGCCCGATGTTGACGATTAGTAGATTTACGACTACTTTAGCCAAGGAGAGCGAGGTGAAACTAGAATCACGTACTTATATCAACTCAAAAATCTCGAACGATTAATATTTTTACTTTGTTTTGAAGATACGATCTACGATCTTCATAGCTTGCAATATACAAGACGTATGTACACACGGCCATACATCAAGCTATACATTTCCAGTTTTAGCTGACCTCGCATTGTATAGGTTTTTCGTACAATCAGAAGTCAGCTTATAATGGTTATGTATAGCTTGATGTGTAGCCGTGCGTACATACATGTATTACTATATTGTATTGATAGATACATAGCTGTATGTATATTCTAGAGTATTCATTGAATAAACGTAAACGGAACGGAAGACGTCGGAAACTGCCAATGTCCTTTATGAATGAGAAAGGTTAATTTAATAAATAAGATGTCAGATGTGGTTGCAGTTCACAAGCAAAAACATTATTTTCTCTTTCCAGTACCCAGACATTATTTCTTCTAAACATTTGGTGGACACGGATCATTCACGCTTGGTAATAGATTAGGTAGGACTAGGTACTCTACTGACGCACAACTCGGTTTAGTGATTGTTACACTTTGCTCGGGTGGGGGGCACTCGTCGTAAATTGATTAGACACTAGACGTCACTCAATATTTGTTTTAAGCATCCGTTGAATAGAACTTCGAAAGTGTAAAATTATTTATATTTTAATAAACTGGAACAGGAACAAATGAACCATATTTTTGACCTGGGCGTTGATAGCCGCGCCACAGTTTTAACTTTTGTAGCTAACTTCGTTTCCTTTTGTAAATTTATGTCCTAATACTTGTTCCAAATAAACTTTTATTATTTATTATTATTATAAACTCAAATTTAAAATTTATTTATTAATAATCGATTTGTACAAGATAAGATTGGATGGTGACCCCCAAACTAGGCATTTGCCTGTATCTTGGGGGTCAGAAAGAAAAGAAGTATTCTTTATGTTAAGGAGCTCATAAAAAGTTATTTCATAGAACACACACAATAATAAAACATATTTTAGATGTCTCGTTACCCAGGGCTGACGAGTGTACAGTCAAACAAGGCCCAAAAATTTAATAACTTATAACTCCCTACCTCAGACCAAATAAAAAAACTGGCCAAGTGCGAGTCGGACTCGCACACGAAGGGTTCCGTACCACAAGGCAAAAACGCCGAAAAAAAAACACGTTTGTTGTATGGGAGCCCCCTTAAATATTTATTTTATTGTTTTTAGTATATGTTGTTATAGCAGCAACAGAAATACATCATTTGTGAAAATTTAAACTGATCGGTTGGTGACAGACGGACAGTGGAGTCTTAGTAATAGGGTCCCGTTTTTACCCTTTGGGTACGGAACCCTAAAAACCAAGACAGAGGGCTGTCAACAGTAACGGAAGCCGATTTCGTAAACATGTGTGCACTTAGTGAGGTGTAGTTTGATAGTAAATGTGTGCGTGTGAGCGTGTATGCACAGAGCAGAGGTGTAGTTTTGGCATGCTTCAGTGTATCATTCTCAGCGCACTGTCTTGGTTTTTTATTTGGTCTGAGGTCCCTGCCTTACCTTTTACAACGTACTACTACTACCTGGCGAATGCGCAACACAAGATGCTCCTTATATTTTGAATGTCAATATGTTTATGGTTAATGACCACCAATTGAAACACATGGTATTATTTGGTCAGGGAAGGTAAACTTTGGGTTAATTATGTTAAATTCAATCAATTCTAAAATACACTATAAAACTTACCCATGGTAGGAAACAATAACAGACTGTTATTATTGTTTCAACAATCTTATCACATCCTTAACAATTGACTTCCATATCACAAAATACTAATTAATCTATGTATCACAATCAACATGCATAACTTTGGGCAAAAATTATGAAAACACTGGCTACAAACAACAATAATTCTAGGTCAGCCTATGGTTTAGCTATAACATAACATGCTCAGTCTATAGACATACAACAGTAAATGATTAATATGAGAAGAACAGTCAGCAGTATAAGAATGTAATCAAAAGCTTCTACTTATATGAAGCAAACATTTAGTGTGTTCGAGACAAGCATGACTAGTTCTTGTTTTATTAAAATAAAAACAATGTCAGATTGTGTAAATTACGAAGTATGAGTTGACCATATTGTTACCCTTACAATATTTTTAGTATGTTACATTTGAGGAATTGTGTTAACAAGTCCCTATAAAAGCAAGTCCATGTTAATTGTAGATTGTCTAGTACAAATTAAAATGCATTATGTTACAGTATGAAACAAGCAACTAGAAAAATAAATCAAAGGCTAAAATCTATATAACTCTTAAAGTGCAGTCTGGTTCGCCTAGCTCAGTGAGATGATGATTTTTTTGTATTACCTAAATCTTGCCATTTTTTTGCTAATATGTTTTAAGTACACATAATAGATAAAACCTAGGTTGTGCTAACAGCATTTTGTAATATGATACTGCTAAACATGTTAATCCATACTAGACAATCAAGTTAAAATAAATAATAGTTGGAATTAGGAAAACATACCTTTCAAAGACTGCAGGTACTCAAAGATGTGCGGTGCAGCATAATCTGATGGCATTTTCCCTTTGGTATTCTTGACAAATGGATCGGCTCCATGCTCAATGAGAAATTTGACCATTTTGAGATTGCCAGAAGTTGTGGCATCATGTAAAGGAGTATCATCATCTAACCCTTTAGCATTGACATTAGCCCCACCATTCACAAGTACCACTACCACTTGGTACCACCCATAACTGCAAGCTTCATGAAGTGGTGTCCACCCTATGATTTAAAATTTTATTTAGTATTAAAAATTTGCTCAAGCCAAATAAGCTAAATCCTTTTGATGATGAAATGTTGATAATCTTGCTACAATTTTTGCTACCTGTTGAGTTAGACGTTAATTCCTAAATCACTAAAATAATAATATTAAATGCATATTGGAGGATACTGATCCAATTAAATAAAAAACAAAAATTTGAACAAGGCCATGTTTTGTTTTTAGTACAACTACTTTGCAATGTTAATGTATATATATTTTTGAATGCTAGAAATGTTGTTAACATTACTAGTACTTGTTAACCACCCCATACAAACTAATCATGCTTGTGCAAGGGGAGGATTCATTACAACATAGTTAAATTCAAGCTTACACTATAAACATTTGAATCATTAATTTTTTGATCTTTACATCATACTTGCTCTCTGTTTAGCTTGAACTTAATTGTAGTTTTGTTTAATGTTTCTATTTGTGTATGTGAACAAATATGAACTAAACATCAATACAATGTGAGTGAATATGACAGCAAACATTGACTTTGAAAATTCAACATCAAACAGTCTCAAACATGTATTTCTTGATTTCACGGAAGTAAGCAAATAAATTTCATACTAGTAATTGGAAGCAAGAAAGTAGAAACATGGATAAAGTGGAGGAAACTAATAGAACATCGACAATTAATGGAGAAGAAATATGTTACCAGCAAAGTCAGGCACATCAGGATCTTGCCCTTGGTCGAGCAGCTTCTTAACTTGATCATGGTCACCTCGGATGGCAGCCACATGCAGGGGGGTCTCGCCGCGCTCGTTGCGCTGCTGCCTAGTTCGCTTTCTCTCTTCTGCTGGGGTCGGAGCGGCTGAACACAAAATGGCGGGAAGTCAGATCAATCAGCTCGACACTTGAAAACTTTACGATTTTGTACAGCATCAAACCTGGAGGAGCGTCTTGTGATGAGATCTGCATCACTAGAGCCAGTTGCTGCCGCTCCGACATGGGCGCTATGACTTGGGCCCGAGGCGCGCCGTCCGGCCCGCGCCCGGAGCCCCTCGACCGCGACGTCGATGGCATGCTTCGGGCATTCCCAAGAGCCTAAAGATATAACGAAATTATTCCACACTGCGCAGTTGAACGCACATTGACAAAATTTCGGAATCACTAACGCGCCAATATCAATCAAGATGTGAAACGACAATTACCTTACTTATGGCGCGAGTAGTAAGTCTACCGCATTTAAAACATCATTAACTTTATGCACATTTTCACTGAAGATAGAAAAGAAATAATAAAACAAATCATTTTAAAATTTCACTAAATTCTGGGAAATCAGCTAAAATGTAATCATAATCACTGGCTAGCTCGTACAACAGACAAAGCGACAAAACCGAAAGACGTGAAAATTATTGTTGTGAATACAAGCTTGTCTATGATGATTTTATGAATCGATTTTATTCGATTATGCGATTAAAAAATAAATTTCAATTTTGTATTAAGATAAGCATGGTAATGGTAATCTATAATAATACAATTTATATTAGTTTCTTTATAGTGTTCTGTAGTATAAGTATGTGTATTATATTTTAATATTTCTATAGTTCACCTCAAATGCTCCTGTAACACCAATGAATGAAATACGTTTTAATCCTCTTATTCTATTCTATTTTTCTTTATGGCAATGGTGCCGATGTCGACAATTCTGCCAATGTCAGATGTGATATGAGAAAACGTAGTGATTTTTAGAATTACAACAAAAAAAAAACTAATATTTTACATCCATGATTATATCCAAAGAAAATAGTTGAATTTAATGTGAAACTTGTTGAAGAATATTAATAAGTACACTGAAATAAATAAATAGAGAGAAATTTTTTTTTTTATGTTATTAAAAAAATAATATACATATTATTATTTACACAGAAATCATCATAATTTGATGTCATTGACGCGGATAAAATACATCAAAGCTTCAAGGAGCTTTGGGGAAGAATATGTTAACAGGGATGGAAAGTTAATTGGGACAGGGATCTTTAATTTATAGAGATGGCTATACAAGTCATGGGCAGGGTTATTATTGGAGCAGTTAAAAAAGATGTGCTCCAAAGTACCTTCATCCAACCCACATTCGCAGAGAGATGTGTCTCTGACCCGTAATTTGTGAAGAAACACCGGGGAACAACAGTGACCTATGCGGAGACGGCAGATTACAGAAATTACTTTCTTGGATATTTTTTTGTAAGGGTAAAACCAAGGCTTGGGTGTAATATTAGTCTGTATTGCATGATAAAAAGCACCTTTTCGTTTACTAGAGTTAAGCCACTGCATCTGCCATGAGGATAGCAAGCTCTTTTTTGGAAGGCTCAGCAGATCGTAGCCCTGGCATTGGAAATGCTTAAGATCAACGGCTTGGGACGTAACAGCATCCTTAGCAAGAGCATCCACATATTCGTTTCCTCTTATGCCACAATGGCTTGGAATCCAAACCAAGTGAACGGTTTTGTGATTCTTGGCACAAGAGAAAAGAGACTTTTTGATTTGCAATATAATCGGACTGTGCAGTCTACTCTTGAAAGGATTCTGCTCCAAAGCCTGTAAGCAACTAAGTGAGTCTGTAAAGATGACACCTAAACTTATGCTATGGGGTTCTATGAATAAGCACGCTTCTAATATAGCCGCGCACTCACCCGTAAATACCGATGATTGTACAGGGCATTTGAATTTTAGAACGATTTTTGAGTTTTGGTAGTATACCGCAGCACCAGTGCAACTTGCATCTGATAATTTAGAAGCGTCCGTGAAAAATCTTTCAAAATTGCACCATCGCTCACCAACCGCCGCATTGAACATAGAGTCCGCCGAAGGTGACTTTTTCGAAATGCCAATATTGTAGAAAATATCTGGTTTAAAACATATAACTTCATAATCAAAATTAAAAAGAGGAAGTTTCGGAAACTGAACAATGGTGGAATCTAAATTTTGATAACAACGGAAGGAATTTAAAATCAAAGGAACTTCTTTATGGTTCCAATAATTGGAACTTCTGCATGCAGTATCCAGGTCGTCAACCTTTTGGACAAGAGGGTGGGAAGATTTGGAAATGACTCTAGCCCAAAATCTCGACGCTAGATACTGCCTTCTCAAGGCCAACGGTGGTTCTGCGCACTCTACCTGCAATGCGTTAATTGGTGAGGACTTCATACAACCCGATATGATCCGTAGACACTTAGCCTGAATTCTGTCAGGCCTTGTTAAAGCACCTTTGTTGCAGGGAATCAAAAGAAAAGATCCGTAGTCCAGAACACTCCGGATTAAGGCATTGTATACCAGTTTCATGGTGAAAGGATGAGCACCCCACCAGACACCGGCAAGCACTTTTAATATGGGAATAGTTCTCTCACATCTGTTAACTAAATGATTTAAATGATGTAAGCCACTCAATTTGGAATCTAAAAAACCACCTAAAAATTTGACTTTTGAAGAAACCGGTATACAATGCCCTTGGATGCCCACTGAAATTTGTGGTATCATCCTCCTGCGAGAAAACACAACTACAGCACTTTTTGGGGCAGACAAACTCAGACCGTGGGAATTTAACCATTGATTTAAGGAGTCGAGGGATACGCAGAGAGATGTAGCAGCGTCGCTAACAGAGTTATCGGTGACATAAAGAGCTAAGTCGTCAGCATACTGAAGAATTTGACAGTCGTTATTAAGGCATGAACCGTTTTAATCCTCTTAATCTCGGAGACTAATCTGACAGCTGTAATGTCAAACTTCTTTAATATAAAAACGCAAACACAAAAGACTGAAATGTCAAATTAGTCTCCGAGAATAAAAAAATTAACTATAGTTAAGATCAACTCGTGTTGAAAGGCCGCAGGAATTCGCAGGATGCGATATGGCAACGCCTAGATGTCCAACACTGAACGTATTTCGGTGACTACTAGCAGCTCTGAAATGTGGTCACTCACAATAGACCTCATTATAAGACTGAAACTCACCCATTGCTGGCATGGAAAAGCAGAGTTTCCTTACGTAAACGCATCAAAAATTAAGAGCCAAAGAGATGGGCCAAACTTAATTGAAAGTAGACAGGGCACATTGATTAATGAACTGTCGGCTGATGGGGCTGAAAGGCTCTTAGACTGGCGACCGGAAAGCACAGCGTGGGTAGGTCTCCCATACATGTTACAAGATGGACCAATGACTTGGTGAAAATCACGGTCTGGAATCCATTGGATGCGAGACGCATAGGACCGGTTGATGTGGGGTCCAGCAGTGGACTTCTTTCGGCTGAAATGTGATAAAAACAAAATAAAAAAATCGGCCAAGTACGTGTCGGACCACGCACAATGAAGGGTTCCGTAGTTGGAATGAATTTATCCCAAGAACAAACTTAACATTGTAGTTGAAAAACATGTTCTCCCATACATTCCAACTGAAAATTTATGCACAATATTGAGAGATTTACCATATTGTTTCAAGATAGATATAGACTTCTTATTAATTTTCCTGTAATCTATAGGTATGAACTATTTTCTGTATTTTTTTTTCAAAATTTTAGGCTCAGTAGATTCGGAGATAAGGGGGGAATGGTAAATTTCCGTCTATTGTCTTAAATAACTTTAATACAATTTACTTTAAAATTATGAAAAAAAAATATTTGAGATCCTCACGGTAAGCCCTTTCATTTGATATGTCTCACGGTACAGATTGCGAAACTTTTTTTTTTATTGTCTATTTACCCCTCAAAAATGACTCCCATTTTCCAAACTCATTTATTTACGTTACACGTTTGTGTTTGGGTTACAGAGTTTCATATGTGCACAAAATTTCAACTTAATCGGTCCATAAGATTCGGAGCAAATTGGCTGTGACAGACGGACAGACACACGAGTGATCCTATAAGGGTTCCGTTTTTCCTTTTGAGGTACGGAACCCTAAAAATAGGAGTAATACCGCGTTATTCGCACAGTCACCATAATTATGTACCCATCCACCCCAACTAAATGGTCGGAGGGATAGATAGATTCTGACCAACGAAAGCTGTCCAAGAAAAAAGGCACCAATTAAAAAAAATTAAGAGCTTTTAACCCTGGCTAATACATGTCTTAAACGGAGTTGATACTACACACATCAACATCGTCTAGGGATATTTTGTTTATAGTTCTTAAACTCAAAAAATACTGGCCAGTTTTAAATTCTTTTGAAGAAAGCTTATTTTGTAAGCCTTTTTTAACGATCCTAAATTTGAATTTGAAAAAAATAATGAAAATCAAAATATTTACGAGGCATAATGGCATATGGTTCTTTCTTCTTTCTTTCTAATTTCGAATAAATGTTATTGTGTGCATCATGCAGCGGCGCCATTTAACGAGAGAGGAAATGTTATGGGCAGTAGGCATGCTCCAAGCTGGGGCTACTCAACGGAGTATTGCTGAGGAGATTGGAACAAGACAAAACGTGATGTCAAGGTTATGGTCACGTTATCGTGCAACTGGTGAAGTGGCTGAAAGACACCCAGGCGGGAAGCGCATAACCACTCAACGACAAGACCGATTTTTGCAAATTGCCGCGAGACGACAACCAAATGTTGCGGCCATGCAGTTGGTTCAGAGGCTCCAGTCAGAGCACCAGTTGCTTGTGAATGACCAAACTATGAAGAGAAGGCTACATGAAGCTAACCTTCATGCTCGCAGACCGCTTCGTACTCCAGCACTATGCCGAGGAAATCGTGGACGACGACTAGAGTGGGCTCGTAAACATTTGCTCTGGGAAGATAACCCGTGGTCTGTAGTGCTGTTTACCGATAATTAGCTGCAGCAAAATTACACCTTGTGTAACGTGTTACATAAATTACTAAAATTGGCGCTTTTTGTTTTTTCGAGGCCATTAACCAAATCTTGTTTTTATAGTACAGAATATTGTAACAAAAGAAACTTATTTGACATGCATATCTATAAACGCAGTCCGAAATGAGTTATTAAGAAGTGTCATTTTAATTAAGTTGGAGTATAGCTGATAACGCGCTTACTATAGTATGTGAGCGCACTGCCATTTATTCCTAAAGAAAACGTAGAAGCGGCGCGTCGCCGCGTCGTTTGTGCGCCCGCGCCTTGACGCCGCCGCCGCCGCCTCGAGTCTAGCTCGTGTGAGCGACGCCCATAAATAACGCTATTTATTGTTTTCGAATTGTCAAAATGAAAGGCATTGTAATAAATTGCTAGTATGTTATGCAATTACCCGACTGGACGTACCACACTCCCGTCTTGCTATGCCACTACTCAAGTAGGATTATACTATATATCATGACATGATGTAGTGTTTTTACATGATAGTCTACAAAAAAGTAACTGCTGAAAGGTATTTTTTTTTTCTATAAATGTATCTTGCAGTTCAACCTATGAGGTAGTCGTCTGCTTAACCGGGCTTGCTTGCCTCAATAAATTAAGGCCTCCAGTCAGGGCATAAAAACTTCAAAGCTACTAAACGCTAAGGGCACCCCCTGTGGGGTACGGACCTCGGCTTTGGACGTCACTGGGAGAGGGCAGCAAGGGACAGGCTGGATCGGAATTAGCTGAAAAGTAAGGCAGTCGACTTTATTACATAGAAACACCTATGATTGTTTTGTTAATTCATTGGATAATAATTACAGGTTCACGCTGACACTTTGAAAATTATTTTGATATATGTATATATATCATTGTTATAGTCATCCTATAATAGATATCGATTTATTTTCAGTTCAAAATCTATGCAAGTTTAAAATACAAGAAATTATAACTCGTCTATTCAAAGAATTAAATCCTGCCAGATTTTTCCAGTGAATTATACAACTGTATTATAAAGTTATGTATTTGCACCTACCGACTTTGGTGATGGTACGTACAAATTAAAATTCTAGAACCTAATAGTATGCCATGGGTTTAAACAAGAGATGGCAGCGCTGCTTGTCAAGAGAATTAGGACAAAAACCTGTCAAAATTAGTCAAACCCAGTATACTTAATTCTCGATTTCATCACGTTTATTTAGATCCATGTCGCACCATAGCAATTGTTTAAACTCACTGACCTCCATTAAATGTTTATTAGAGGTCAGTGTTTAAACTGGAATACATTTCTGTCAGATGAACTTCTATAATAAAAGTTTTCATGTAGGTACTGTTAGTGTCACAAGTGTCGTCTCTGTTTATTGATCCAACTGATGCATACCAGCTTTTTGTGGGCTTCTTCCGAACTATGGGATGCACCCCTCTGCAAGATCCTGCATTTTTTTCATCCATCTCGCCAAACTACCCTTGCCCATGTTTCTTGTGATCACCAACTAAGGAAGTGAAGCGTGTTTCCAGTTTCCGATGATTGGCCTTTTGATGATGCCCTTTTTCTATAGACACCTGAAAATTTTGTTTTAAAAATCTCATAATGTTTATTAATAGTACATATTTTGTTATATAAAACGTCATGCTCATAATATGACAAGGGATTTCCACACCATTTCTGTGCCACTGGGGTCACTTTCATATTGCCTCTAATGTTAGGTACACACACAGCGACTTTAGCCGCCGCCGCGCGCCATCGCCAACTTGAAAAAATCTCACGTTCTCACAAATATTTTAACATCGTTAGCAACAAATCGGCTATCTTAATCCTTAATCAGTGTGTGGACGTGAGATTTCAAAATCGCCAGCGAGTATTCGACAATCTACATTAAACAGAGTATTACTACAGAGTATTACACAATCTGACGTTATGGGTGCGTTAAGAATTGGGAAAATAATCGATGTAATCGATTTGAGCGTGCTTAAACTATTATTTTATATCCTTAAAAGATTAAGAGGCGAGCATATGGTGGTGTATCCCACCACTACATGCTCGCCTCTTAATCTATTGAATCTCCGTACTAAGCTAAGCCAGCTCAAGATCAATGTGTTACCACACTGACTGACTTCATTTCTTGACTTCTTTCATTGATGAACTATAATTACAAACAAAGTCGAAAGTAACATAGGTGGTTTAAATTTTTATTGAATTTTGTGAATTAACTTAGGACATTAATTTTTATTTTACCTACATTTATTTATTTTTATTTATTCTTATTGTAATGTAATTTGGATAACTGTAATGATTTAAACATAGATTGCATGCATGATATTTCCTATTTATTTAGTTATAGAAATTCAGACACGATGTAAAAATTGTTATTGAATAAATGAATTGAATTGAATTGAATTGACTTGGCAGCCTACTGTAAGTAAAACTGTTTCCCATTGCCTCTGGGCGGTGCCAACCACGGAGTAAATACAAAGGTGCCAACACATTTTTTTTATCCTGATTATGCGTGCTATTATAATTTCTAGCGTAAGAATATTAAGATTAACATAGTTGTCTACGCCCACGTCACGGCAGCGGCATAACGATAACACATGGAAGTAAAATATAAAGAAATATTAATACGCTTTTATATTTCCGAACACGATAACGGTATTATCGTTTGAAAACGATATTGTCGTGGACGTCCACGTCTAATAATATCGTCACGGTAGAGATTAAAAAAGCGCACACTACTTGACTCCCACTAAGCATTTTATCTCAGCTGCATGCAAATCACTGACCTGTATTTGTTTAATACATTGAGATAGGAGAAGCATGGAGATGCTCTATTCTACTATAGAAATAATAGTTATACAAATATCTATCATATCGACATTGCGACACACACGTCAAAAAGCGTTCTGTTTCTTTTTAACTAATCAAGAGCTGCATACGAAAAGAGAGACATCTAAATGTTTGTCAAGTACTAAATGTAGCAACACTTTTGTGGAGACGTCAATATCATGTCTATGCGTGACGGGTCGCCATGTTGAGTGCCGAATTTTATGAATGGTTTTGTGGTAGATGTGGTGTCAAACGGTTGATTGCTCAAAATATTTTTGTTGTTTTCGAGAGAAATACGTCTAGAAACTAGGTGTTTTGGTGTCCATTAATAGGAAAATCATGCCCTCGTGTTGTGTAAAATAGTGTGGTGCGAGAAAAAACAAAAAGAACCCTACGAAAGGCGGCCATCTTTAGTGCCCGATTTGTGTAGGTATACACGCAAATTTTGTAGGTATGCTCAGTCCATAGGTTTATTTAGTCATTGGTTTAATAGAGGTCAGTGATGAAAATGCAATTTTGGTTTTTTTTTAATTTTTTGAACCTTTTTTCGAATATAACATTGAAAAATCGTATAATATCATATTTAGCTACTAATCACAACTCTTAAATTTTAATATCTGTGGCGGAAATCCATGGATAATTGAGTGTGATCTTCGAGGACAAAATATTTTTGCACACACACAGCTTAGCGTAACTCTATCATACTTTATTTTCATGTGATCAATTATTTATAAATAAAATGTGGAGGCCGACATTTACAATATTACAGAAAGTGGTGTTGCCTTCACTTAGAGAGAATGTGAATTTGTCGAAAATATTATTCTCTACTAAAAGCCGGCTTCCAAAATCGACATCAAAAATAACCCTCGTAAGTGCTAGTATCGGTGTCCTTCTCGGTGCGGGTTATGGAGGTTACACGCATTATAAAGTGAATGTTAAAAAGACTTTCAAACCGGGCGAGACTGAGGAGTATACCTTTCTGAAGGAGGCTCCCGAGTACGGAGCTCATTATCGAGTAAGAAAAATTTTGTTCATTGTTCTATCAGCAGTTAACTAATCCTAAGCTTTTATGTAACACTCGAGCCACCCCCCAAACTTTGCGTGCATTATTTGAGATAAGCACAAATAAACGAGGTGTTTTTTAAATGTCCTGATAGGAAAACAAGTTAAAAGTGAATCTTACACAGATCTGTCATAAATTCTCATTAAATAGATGACACACCTACACTACTTTAAATATGGCTTGGCCTGGCTGTGATTTAGGTTATCACAATTTATGGACTTGAGTATTTTATCCCTAAAATGGATGATAAGTGGAGCAGTATGGTTATTGTATTATTAAATATTCCTGATTAGAAATTCATAAGCAGTCTACTAAAAAAACATTTACAAAGTAGACACTAGTGAAAGAGTTTATTATGGTAAAAAAAGTAGGTAAGTACTTATGGGTATTATAGTTTCAGACCCTGGAGTACTTAGAAAAGCATTTTAGTAAATTTCTCACAGTTGATTATTGAACATGAATAGCTAAGTTTAACTTAATGCTGTATTTATTACCTCTTAGTGGATATAGATGATTAATTATTGTGACTATTAAATCCACTCATTACTAACACACAGTAAAACAATAACTATCTAATCTAAATTGTGTTTTTTTTTTAATAGTGATCAAAGTATTCTGTTTTAATGTTTCAGAGAGAATTTTTTGTGCTTAGTTAGGTACTGAATGAATAATTTGAAGTTATACTCATTGTGGTGTGAAATGCTTGGTAAAGTTAATACTTGACTTAACTTGACAATAATTCCTCTTGATCTATGTGTAAAAAAAATGAGAACTATTTGTTGTAATCTCAGAACAATAACTAAAGCATAGAAGGCGCTTTACGACATTAGAAGTGTACGCTGTATAGACAAAAGAGTATTAGCTAGTGATGTGACTATGCATAAAATAAATAACGATATCGACTTCTTATTTTATGGTATCGCTCCATCTCCATGACAATAAATCTAAATATGCTAAATGAAATAAAGAACTCACTTCTATCTGATCAACTTATTTAAATAGAAACACAGGATAAATTATTAACAATATGAAATTGCCAACAGAACACTTAAATAATTTTAAAAGAGCGATTGGCCCCGGAACGAGTAACAAAATCTTTTTAACAAAAAGTTAAACCGCCAAAAAAACTGAAAAGCAAAAAATAAGACTTAAACCTTATTTATTTAACCTTAATAATCAAGTTCTTAAACTGATGTACAGTATACCTAAGTAACTTTAAGTCAGCACCAAAGTGATTTAGTGAGCTTTGTTCATTGATTGCTTGTTTGGCGCCGGCTCAAAATTACTTAGTATATTTTACATCAGTTTAACCTTTTCACCGCTTGGCTCATCTTGGCTAAATATAAATGCCTTGCCCCTGGCGCGCGCGGCGACAAATCGATAAAATAATACCTACAATAAATAAGGAGGAGCAAGCGTTGTATCTGACCTCCACAACCCAGTTACTGGGTAATACGATACGCCTTGGTAAGACTGGTTGTCAGACTTTCGGGCTTCTGACTACCCGTAACGACTGTCAAAGATCCACGAATCAATCCGGGACCAACGGCTTAACGTGCTTTCCGAGGCACGGAGGGGTCTCGATATGTAAAGATGGTCACCCATCCACAGACCAACCGCGGCAAGCGTAGCTTAACCTGAACGATCGACCTGTGCGGCTGTTCTAATTTAGCCACGGGCCCCACTAATTAAAAAAAATACGCGTCGAATTTAGAACCTCCTTCGTTTTTTCATCGCTGAAATGTTCGGAACAAAATACGATGTTGTTTTTTCCATTCCCAGTTGTTACGTGCAATAGCGTTGATCCATTTTACCTGATATCAATATCGAAGGGAAATCTGAAAATTACAAAAGAAATCATAGCCACACATGAGTTTTAAATTATTATACCATGAGCCACACGGATTTTTGACAACTGTCATTTCATTACTCATACGTACGATTCGCTGGCAAGAACGTAGGTATTTAGGTATTTATTTCACTCTTAAATATTTAATCCTTCCCAAAACTACGTGTAAAAAAATATAATGCAATAATTTAGATGACGCTAGTTCTATCGATATTCTATCGATAGTTTTTGCAAGCACTATTGCTAACATTATACGAAAAAATGCGATGAACAAAGTCATAGACAAAAACCTGAGACGTTAAGTAGCTTTTAAACTTAGTATCATAAAGGTAGCCAAGGTAACCAAATTGACGTTTGCCTTGTGACGTTTTGCATTTTGAGCAACCTACATGTGTCTCTTTCTAATGCTGTTATGAGTGTATAAGAAAACAGAGACGACTATATTAGTTAAATTTAGCTTCCTTCTATGCTTTAGTTATTCTTCTGAGGTTGTAATACAAATAAAAATCTTATTCTTATTAACTCTGCCTATAGCCCATAGAATATCAAAACAATCCTCAAAAAGTAAAATCACATTAATCTGATAAGAGTACTAATTAACAGACAGCCTTATATATGGAAGAAAATAAATAAATATAAAAATTATTAAATCATGTTGAGTGTAAAGCTTTTTTGAAGGTTCAAAAACCTTTTAGGTCACATTAGAAATTTATTACAGTATTGAAAATTACAATATCCTATTTCTTTCTAGCCAGTATTAGTGAGTTCCAAATATAGAGAAAAATATATAGGTCATAGAGAAAAACGCTGAAAGAAACCATGAGTCCAATTTTAAAGAAAGTAAAAGTGTCAAATTAAATATAAAATTTATTTATAATATGCAGTATTTTAGAAGATGAAATTTTACATATTCTGCCTCTACAGCACATTACAAACTAAAACAATTACAAGTCAATATTTGAATATTAATTTGCTAGAAGTCATCCATACTAATATCCATACTTTTTCATGCCTTAATGGATTTTGATGAAATTTGACACACAGACCATTACTTGGATTAAGACATAGGATACTGTTTTTCTCAGTAGTATGTTGCGGTGGCATAATCTCTGCCCTACAAGCGGGCAAAGACGCAGGCAAAAGCTAGTCTAAACAATTAATTATTTACATTTCTCTTGACAGTGGTTATGACACTCATCATCACAGCTGAAATTAAAACTTAATGAGTAGGTAACCTAAAAAAAAACACCATTCATTCATCAGTCATTTTAATTTCCTTTGTTTCAATTTTGATGTAACTTTAATTTTCTATAAATTCTAAAATTCAAGTTCTGCTTAACTTATGGTTCAAAATTTACCCAAAATGGGTTAAAACACATCATCCTATCTACCTATGTATATGCAGATAAAGTTAAATAAATGAATTCCTGATCTCTTATGGAAGGGATTTAATCTCTTTGTGATTAAACTAAATGAATTTCAGTAAAATAATTCTTAAATGGTATCAAAATGTGTGGTAAAAATTTCGAAATACGTCGCCATTTTAAGGGGTTGTGAGTGGTTCGGGGGAGGGGTCGGATCCCCCCCTCACCATTTTCACCCGCCGGAAATACTTGGTTTCCTTAGAAAAAATAAAAAACAGGTACAAAAATTGTATATTCCACATAATTTTTTTACGCATTAATAATGATTAAGCATACATTTTTTAAGCATAACTTTATTAAGCATAATTAGGCATTGGGCAGCGAGGCATGTGCGTACTGGCGTACATGTCGCCAATTAATTATTTTAAGCTTTTTATGTACTAACAATAGGTTAAGATTTTACTAACACTTTATGGATCAATGGTCTGAAATAAATAAATTATTATTATTATTATTATAATAATAATAATAATAAGTCGTAGTCGACGGAGCCCCGCTTCGCGGGGCCCCTATTTCTGTCTGCAGGGTTGAAAGGAACCTAACACGAAGGGGATGACGGGGGCTCGTTCGCTCGCTCCGCTCGCACCTAACCTGTCCGTGTCGGGCTGCATCAATACCCGAGCTCGCTTCGCTCGCTCTTGCATCCTAAGTTTTCATAGCCATCTAACCTAACCCAATGAAGTCGGATTGTGCCAACTCCGAGTAATACATTGCTATTAATTACCTAAGAATTACATAAATTACTTCGATTGTATTATGACGCACAAATTTGACATTAGCTGTCAAAATCATCCATCCAAGATGGCGGGTTGCGTTTCGTTTCAATCAAGTTTTTCACATAAAACCTAAAAATTACAATTGAAAAACTGTACTAAAGCATAAAAATTACGTTCCGTTTTGCATAATTGCAATAGTAATTAAGAATTTTTGGAAATTGTTTAAAAATATTTAGACGCAACTCCGGCAGCCAAAATTACTTTGAGGGGATTAAGACTAACTCCCTTAAGCCCCCTACACCACCAATACCCTCAAATTCAGGCGACTCGTTTTGAAATCCAACCCAAATGTATAGCTAACTTAACCTTTTGACCACCATAGTCATGTATAGATGACAAACCAAAAAGTGCCCGGCACGCCCGATGCAATCTATCTCTCTGTCAAATTTTATTGAAATCTGTTCAGTGGTTTAGGCGTGAAAAGGTAACATACAGACAGACAGACAGACAGCTGATAGTTACTTTCGAATTTATAATATTAGTATGGATTCAATGTCAGTTTTATGCAGCATGGTGGCTAATTTACTGATGAGAATGAATTTAAATGAATGAATGCTGATATTTTCATGTGATTTTATGGAGCATTCATAAAGTATGTTAGAAAACTAATGAAATCCTAGTTTATATTCATGTTTAAGTTCAAGTTTGTGATCAGTCAAAAATAATAACACAATAATTTTGCCAGTTTTTGTAAAAATAATAGTGTTTTATTGTAGTTTTGACTTCCCGCTGACCTCTAACCTTTCAGAAAGTAAACTATTTTTGGTCTCATATTATGACAATTTGGTGGTTTTTGACACTTTATTGTTAGCTCACCAATGCATCTTTGAATTAATATGTGAATTCTGACCTGGCCACCTTCACCACTCCACAAAACACACACAAACAATTTAACTGTGAGTCTGTAGGTTATCAAAGGCACAAAATTGATGTTATTATAGATACATTCATTGTCGTTTTGCTCTCAATTTGTGACACTTACCCCTTTTTCGGGCCTTTTTAGTGGATGTACATCAGGTTGATTGTTTAGTTTAACTCGGGGAAGGAACTGTTGACCACTCTGTCCATAGGTTGCGTTGGACTGCACTCCATTGTAGGGTCTTAACAGCTAATTTCTCCTTGCAAAACTGCATTGAATGATCTATGGGAATAGGTAATGAGTAATTTGATCAAATTCAACACATTCCATTTTGGCAAGTATTATGGCGCCGTACTTTGAGAATCGAAAATGAGGGTACAGTTTTTAGATCTAATATTTAATTATTGTTAACGATTCTTCCGTCATGCAAGTGATTACACTTGAGTTAAGTGGTTCCGCAATCCGTTGTAAAAGTCCAAAATTTTGCAAAAACGTCAACACAGTTTTCGTAATATAAGTCAAGGCTCCACAATGTTTGTCGACAAATTTCAGTTTGTCAACAAGTTAAATGTTTGTTATCACTCAAATCGATGCTATTTAAACACCAGGAGACGCGAATTAGAACTTGAAAATGAAAAGGTTTTACACGTATTTTTTTTTAACAAAAACACTTTCTCTTTTTCCCTATTTTCTCTTCACTCGTTTCGCCTTAATCTTGATGTTATTTACCGGTTAGGTGTTTTGAGATTGTTTACAGTGTTATAAATTTATTAAATAAACAATATTATTGGAAGCTGGATATGACAGCGCTTCTTACTAGATATATGCATGAGTCATTGACATTATATTACTAGCGTAGCATGAGCATAGTTTTTATTGATTTAAGCCCCATTTACACTGCAACTTTATCGCCTGTGGCAGGCATACCGTAAAATTGAAGCAACAATGTCACCGTCTATCTAAACAACACGTACAATTGTTGCACGATTTAGTGTATTAGGTACTCGTCCGTTAATCATCACGGTTATTTTTCTTACGCTACTTTCATCCAGGATACATATTCTACATTATTATTTATACCGAACACAACAAAAAAAGATTTAGCGAAATCGGTTCAGCTGCTCTCGAGATTTGCGCTTAGAAACACATTTAGCGATTCATTTTTATATTATAGATTTACACCCAAAGTTACGTTTAAAATAGCAAGAAAAACGAATCTTTGGTGGCTCACAACTTTTTATTATTTTACTATTCTGTTTCCGTACAGACAAAATTAATAATAATTCAAAACGATATCATGTTTAACTTTGGATGCACAATGTTAAACAGTGGAGTAATACTCTACCGAAAGGGGATAGAACCGATCTGGAATATCGACCTGCCGCCATTTTGATTTTTTTTCGAAATCGCGGCGCACGGTGAAAGTGGTATGTGTGGGTAGAGGGTAGAGGACATAGAGGAACTAAAAATGTCAAGTAACACGGTACCCCAAAGTGTCACGTTACCGAGATATTTGAAGGTAAACAACATCGACATATGAGTAGAACGACAATCATTAAAAATAGACTTATTACGTGTCTATTATTAGGCGTCAGATTGTATCCAAATAATCGTTCCCAGGTTGATAATTATTATTACCATAATTATACAGGCACTTTTGAATGGTCAATATACATTTTAACCAGTGGCGTGCATTGGTTTTCTGGATAGGTAGGCACTAGGCAGACACTAGGCCGGATCTAGTCTAGGCAGACGCAGTCACTAATCAGAAACATAAAAAAAAGTATCTAACACCTAACAAAATAAAAGTTTTACCTCACTATCGGCGATCTCAATATCCATCCCTTTCTTTCTTCGCACGGTCAAATTACGAACGAATTACAAATTACGATTATAACATTCATAGTTTCATACTCGGTTGGTTAGATTAGGGCCGCCTTCCGAATTGGCTAATATCGCTCACAGCACTCAAATCGTCTCACATGCGTTCCTTAATGGATATCACGATTATGACCATTATCACGATTATGGCCAATTCGGTACGGGTTTAAGCACACTCAAATCGATTACATCGATTATTTCCTCAATTCGGAACGCGCCCTAGACATGCCTACTTTAGGGTGATAAATTGCGAAGTTCGAACGCCACGGTATTACGCGTGAGACGTATGTATTTTTAATTTCGTCGTATTAACTTGAACGAGTAAAGACCAATGACAACGCGCGAATAGTATACGGGAGCCGAGTAGGCCGTCTGGCCACAGAACATATATATACCCTGATGCGTCTGGCGAATGCCTTCGGACCGATGACTCCTACCCACTTCCCGCACAGCCCCAATCAAACCCCCGACGTCCTCGACGTGGCACTTCTAAAGAACGTCAACCTACGGTTAGACACTATAGAAGTGGTACAAGAGCTCAACTCAGACCACCGACCAGTCATCATCAGAATGGCCCCCCGCATAGGTCTCCCCGACCCAAGCCAACCCCCCCAGACAAAAGTGGTAACGGACTGGAGGAAAGTAAGCGAATGCCTGAAATCCACCACATCCCCCCACTTAGACTCTATTCCTGACCAGTTCAATTCTATCGCGGACACGACGGCCGCGATCGACTCACTCGCGGATCACGTACAGTCCGTCCTGAGCAACTGCTCGAGGGAGGTTCCAGCGACGGATGACCGTCGCTGGAAGCTGCCTGACGACTTGCGTGAACTACTGAACGAGAAGAACGCGGCTGTCCGTGCATACAGCAGCTTTCCCTGCGATGCGAACAAAGCCCATATGCGCTACTTACAGAGATCTGTAAGAACCCGCATATCGGAGTGGCGTGAAGTCAGCTGGGACAAGACGCTGAGCGATCTCGAACCCACCCACCTAGCTTTCTGGGAGCTACAGAGGAAACTCAGGTCAAGCGACATAGTCACCATGCCCCCACTGGTCCGCCCTGACAAAAGTATCGCCTTTGACGACATTGACAAGGCTGAACTTCTGGCTGACAGCCTCGAAGCCCAATGCTCACCCAGCTCCCAGCCAGTAGACCAAGCTCACCTCTCAGAGGTAGACGCCGAAGTCGAACGCAGAGCCTCCCTCCCACCCGTAGAAGACCCCGATAATCCGCTGCCACCCGTCACTTCAGACGAAGTGCAGGATATCATTAAAGGGCTTAAACCCAAAAAAACTCCCGGCTCAGACGGAATCACCAACAGAGTGATCCAGCTTTTCCCCGCCCAATTAATACTGCTCCTAGCCACCATCTTCAATGGTGCCTTGAGCAGTAACATTTTCCCACAATCGTGGAAAGAAGCAACCGTCATCGGTATCCCAAAACCCGGAAAGCCCAAATCGGAACCTTCGAGTTACCGCCCCATCAGCCTGCTCAAAGTCCTCGGCAAGATCTATGAGAGACTTATTTATAAGCGACTCAGAGATTATTTCGAAACAAAGGGCCTCATTCCCGACGAGCAGTTTGGTTTTCGTACCCAACATTCTTGCGTACAACAAGTCCACCGAATCACCGAACATATCCACGCAGGGTTCCTACGCGGTAATATGACAGGTGCAATATACTTCGACATAGCGAAAGCCTTCGACAAAGTCTGGCACAACGGCTTATTATACAAGCTCTACCAAATCGGTGTGCCTGACCGTCTCGTGCTCATCATACGGGACTTTTTGTCAAACCGCACCTTTCGCTATAAAGTCGAAGGAGCAATCTCCTCCCCACATCCCATCCGAGCGGGAGTCCCCCAGGGCTCAGTGCTGGCCCCACTAATCTTCACGCTGTTCACCAGCGATATCCCCAAAAATAAAAAGGCACAGTTGGCCCTATTCGCCGACGACACTGCCATTTACTACTCCGGCCGCAGCCTAGTCCAGATATCCCTCACTCTCCAAACAGCAGTTAACAAACTCGCTGATTGGTTCAGGAAGTGGAGAATCGAAGTCAATCCCGACAAAAGTCAAGCGGTTCTCTACTCTAGACCGCGTCACAACCCCATCCCCCCCCGACCTATAACCATGTTCGGCAAGCCGATCCCTTGGGAAGAGCAAGCCAAATACCTAGGTGTCATACTAGACAGACACCTCTCCTTCACAGAGCACATAAAGAAGGTCCGTTCGCGCGCCGCTTTCGCTCTCGGCAGACTCCACTCCGTTCTCAATGCACGCAGCAAACTGTCACTGAAGTGCAAGCTGCGCATTTACACAGCGTGCATCAGGCCAATTATGACCTATGCCTGTCCAGTCTTTGCACATGCAAAACCCCACAACATCCATAGGATGCAGACCCTTCAAAACCGGTTCCTTCGAAAGGCCACGGGTTCCCCTTGGTTCGTTCGTAATGAGATCCTCCATGTTGACCTCAGAATCCCCACTATTAAGCAGTTCATGAAACGCCTCTCAAAGCGATTCTTCGATTCCGCCGCCAAACACCGCAACCCTCTGGTTGTCCAGGCCGCCAATTACTCTCCCTCAAATATTAGTAAGGCTCGCCGCCCAAAGCATGTCCTATCCGACCCCGACGACCCTATAACTCTCCTCCAGGAGAGCAACAAATCAACCAGTACAGCGCACAAAAACAAAAGACCGACATTCCGGCCTCGCCGACGAGGCCCCTCGCGACGTCCCCAAGTCAACTCACCCCCCCGACCCTTGCCCGATGCAGTGCCAGCCCGCGCCGCAGCTGAGCCAGTAGCTTTAAATTCCCGACTGTGACCTCTGAGTTTGTTTCGGCATTTCTTCTCAGAGTAGTCAGATAGGAAATGCCGGCTCCATCAAGCTTAAATAATATAATAGTGATCCAGCCTGTCCCTTCTTGCTGCCCTCTCCAGCGACGCCCTAAGCCGAGGTTCGTACCCCACAGGGGGTGCCCTTAGTGCGTAGTCGCTTAGCATAACGTAGTTAGTTTTATGCCCCTGGCTGGAGGCTTTGAGTTTTACTTAAGGCAGCCACAGGATAGCCCGGTTAAGTAGTCACGACCTCTCAAGGTCAACTACGAGATGCCCATAGGAAAAAAAAAAAAAAAGGCGAATGCCTACTGCCGCGCGTATTTATAGGAAGATTTTGTTTTTTCTTATGTGTGATAATTTATGTGGCGAAAAAATACAATTATTTTTAATTAATTAAATTATAACTACACTAAAATGTAATTGACAGGCTTATGGTGATTTATCGAGGTAGGCACTGCTTTTATGCCTATATGCAATGCACGCCACTGATTTTAACGTCACTATCGGCTTTAACACCCTCGATAACTATGAAAACGACAACCATGACGATAAATCTTAAAATTTTCCAGCAATAGCCGCCATCTTGGATTTTAATTTTGACCAAATTCACACTTTCGTCAACACCTATCGCAAGCCGCCTTAAAGAACTTCGTTCTTAAAATATTTTTTTTAATACAGCAGCGATAATTATCTATTTTCTCCATGCTATTAAAGGAACTTTTATGTACCTACAATAGCTTATTATATTTTCATAATGCCGTCGCCATAGAAAAAAAAATGTAGTGTCTTAATAATAAAATTGGTCATTATTGTCAGGTAGAAAAGTAAATTGTTTGGTTGGCATAACATCATCCCCATAGACTTCGTGAAACATTACATTTTAATTAAAAACTAGCTTCTGCCCGCGGCTTCGCCCGCTAAGAATGTCGATAAAAACTATCCTATGTCCTTCCCCGGGATGCAATCTATCTCTGACAAATTTTATCGAGATCCGTTCAGTGGCTTAGGCGTGAAAAGGTAACATACAGACAGACAGACAGACAGAGTTACTTTCGAATTTATAATAATAGTATGGATATAATAAATAACGATGTCCTACAAGTGAAAACTAATTCCAGCATTCTTTTTATGCAAATGTGATTTATTTGTACACCACTTCACAGCACAAGAAGGCATTTTTAAATATTTAACACGCAAAAACCGGTAAATAATAATCGACCGCCGCTGTTGCGGACGAACTAAAAGCGTGAGCGGCGCAATCGGTAAGCCCCGCCCACCGCGGCGCAATTTGTGTTGGGTCATTTTTTAGAGCTAGGAATGCTTCCATGTTTATTTTCGTTCACTGCTGCCGCTGCGATCTTGCTGCGCAACTTGATAATATTGTTTTTCTGTTTTCTTCTGCTACCTTCTAAAACGTTTTCAAAGGTACCTATGCAGTGCTGTGCCGAATGCGAAGCCTATAGCGAATGTTCCACCAGATGCTGAGCTAACCCACATAATAATGCTAAAAAATGAATTCTAATCTGTTTCCACCGTGTGTAAATCTGGTAATGTTTGGCGAATGCTTTGGGTACAGATACGCAACTATAACTAATAAAAATATCCCTTGGGGATTCATCCCCAAATAAGTCCTAGGTCTTATGACTATGAAACTCCTTACCTGTTATGCTGGCTTGTGAATGAATGGAAACGTGTTCAAAAGTAAATATGTTTTTTTAAAAATAACAATTTTGAATAGGAACTTGATAAAAATATCGCTACCTAACTAACTTCGAACTTACCTCTGTCTTATTGATAGCCCCATCCAAATGTTTGCTGGTAAAAAATAATAGTTTCTTTAATTGTTCACGTATCAAAATTTAAATTATGTGATTGTGAGCTATGTTCAATTACAAGCTATTGTAACTGTAGGCTGCGGTCTATCCAAGAAGCTTATAGATAAAAGTGGAGGCAACACTAAATACCTAAGTGAAGACGACTGTGGTCGGACACTCTCTAAATACTCACATAAGAACGAGACAGTGATATGTGTTTTCTTGGTCATATAATGTATGTACTAGCTTTCGCCCGCGGCTTCGCCCGCGAGGTATGTCGATAAAAACTATCCTATGTCCTTCCCCGGGATGCAATCTATCTCTCTGCCAAATTTTATCGATATCCGTTCAGTGGTTTAGGCGTGAAAAGGTAACATACAGACAGACAGACATTTCGAATTTATAATATTAGTATCGATTTTCCAAGATTAGAACATGACTTTCCAAGATGGAATTTCAAAATGAAAAATATAGCAAATAGGCATATGTATTTTCTAATTAAGAAATCACATTCATTATTGTATCAATGATTTATTATGAGTCGCAGTGACAACCCGATGACATGACAATGTAAAAAAGAAGAAATATATGAGATAATGAATGAAGTTGAAACAAAGAGGCCACATATAAAACAATATATATATATTTATACACGTCGACTTGAGAACCTCGGTTTTTCGTCGGTTAAAAAGTGACGACTCGCCAGATTCGGGCGAGTAAAAGCTATGCGTGGTCAAACTAAAATATATATATATATATATATATATATATTTTAGTTTGACCACGCATAGCTTTTTACAGGGTAGTCCGATTTTGATCATTCTTTTTTATTGGAAAGGGTATACCCCGAAGTTGGTCCCATATAAATTTAAAATAAAAATTCCACCCCTAAGGCAAAACAGGGGATGATTGATTGTTCACTCACTGATTGTAATGTATGACCACGCATAATTTTTTACAGAATAGTCCGATTTTTAATAATTCATTTTTTATTGGATAGGGTATACCTCGAAGTTGGTCCCATATAAATAAAAAAAAAAATCCTACCCTAAGGGTGGGAAAATAGGAGTGATTTTTTGTTCACTCACTGATTTTAATGCCGAGTTGTGTATTACAATTAAATAAAAAAAAAAAACTCACGATGAATGAGCTAATTATTAAATTATAGCCACAAAAAATTATAAAATAAAAACTTTTTAACAAATAATTTGCCGCCGAAGAAACTGAAAAGCAAAAAATAATAAACCATTTTTATTTAACCTTAATAACTGAGTTCTTAAACTAATGTAAATTATACCTAAGTAATTTTGAGTCGGCGCCAAACAATTAATGAACAAAGATTATAGAGAATAAAAGAGTAAGAGTTTTTTTTTTCTAGACTAAGACAATCAGTACACGCACAATAAAACGTCGCACATTAAAGTCGTTATTTAATTTGCTTTATTTTGTATCACTTCCGTGTTTTCTATCGTAAACTAGCGGCCCGCCCCAGCTTCGCAATTTTTCGGGTGCAATTTTTTTTCAACCATTTTTTTTTCTTTTTCTTTCATACAAACCTTGTCCTGACAATACCGAACACAACAAATAAAGAATTAGCGAAATCGGTTCAGCTGCTCTCGAGATTTGCGCTTAGCAACACATTTTGCGATTCATTTTTATATTATAGAAGATGTAATAAAACCAGATAAAATAGTTGTCATTTATTATTTAAAAACGCAAAGAAATGGCAAGTCGAATGACATATTTGAGAGTTTTGTGGAGGGAATTAGCTATTCTCTTCTTCAATTTTGCAACATTTTTGAACAGTGAAAATACTGTTATATGCTTTATGCCTGTTTCATTTTTTCGCAATCGTAGTGAAAAGCAGAGTGTATAATTCGGGCATAATCCAACCGCCTGCGGCTCGGGTGGATATAAATGTCTCGGGGTAAAATGGATTCTTTTAGGGTCTCCCCACATTTATCAACGCGGAATCGGCTAACACCGGTCAAAAAAGCCTTTATGTCTACGTAATAAGGGTGTTACTAATACCATTCGCATCGGCTTGGCTCGGACGACGCGTCGCGACGCCGCCGGCCGACGGCGAAACGAGCCGTTTGCCGAGTAGTGTGGTGATGATACGCACTCGACTTTCGCGCCGATAAATGTGGGGAGACCCTTATGCGTTAGTTGTACAATCTACTATTTTTTTAAAGGTGACTCACGCGATGTACACGTTTTATTATAATATTTAACTCTTATCACATCTGTGCGCTAGTGTCATTTGTTCTATACATTGCATAAAATTCAAAATGTGCCAAATCGTGCGAGTCGCCTAGATCAAAAATAATATTTATCTACACCCATGCTATAAATTAATACTCTTTATAAGTTTCTGAAACAGTTAGCTTATTGCCAACATTAAAACAACCAGTGTCATAGTAACCATAATATCATCCAAACGAGTGTTATAATGTTGTATGTACTAAATTTCATAACGCAACTCCTTTAAAAAAAAGAACATTGTGATGCACGCGCATTTCACTACAACAGCGCCGTAATTTACAAAATGAACTTATAGGTTATTCGAATTCACGTCGTATCCCGCCGGCCGCCATTTTTGTTCCATATTAGTATTGCAAAAAACTGTTTCTTCAGAACCTTTATAGAGGATTCATATCATAGGTGTAGATAAAGTAAGTATGCAACTGTACATAATTAGGTATTAAAACACTCATTTGATAAACCCACATTCGTGTTTTAGTACCCCTTATTATACAACAGTTGCATGAATAACTATTAAAAGTGATGATTCGCCCGTCCCGGGCGAGTAAATTCGTGCAAGTCGACTAATAGGCCCCCTTTTATGTGTTTACAGAGCGGCTTTAGGGCAATGTAATTTATGGATGCGTTCGTTTAAATTGACAGCTCGGTTGCAATTTTAGGGTTAAAATCTTATTATCTAACCATTACTGGCTTCGTTAAGCAGTTTTAAGTTACCTATTTGAAGTGATTGTGTTAGTAAAATTGGGACGTAATTATTATATATATTTGTTTTTAGATAATAAATGATGCGGATACGAGCAACCTGCAGCTTACGCTGTTCCAATACCGGACCTGCCCGTTCTGCTGCAAGGTGCGCTCGTACCTGGACGCGCGCGGCATCAGCTATGACATCGTGGAGGTAGACGCTGTCCTTCGCCAGGCCATCAAGTGGTCAGGGTACAAGAAAGTGCCCATACTGCTTGCCAAAGTTGATGGTGGATATCAGGTAAATAATGTTTCAGTGTTTAATACTACCCGGTAGCACAAAAGTTAGAAACAATAGCCTATTCAGAACAAAGCTTTTCCCCTTCGTTATTAGTTTGGCTTTCGATTATGAAGCAGAGTTGCAATAGCTCAATAATTTTTATAACTGTTCCCTCTCGTTATTTATTTACCTATCAATAGCCTGTTCATTTGATGAGATTCATAACAAAAGATTTTTTATAATGTAGAAATTCCAGGGGAGCCGCGAGTTTTAAAGATTTAAGTCATTAATTCTGAATATGTACAGACGCCAGCACATCAAGCTACCCGAAACTGTAAAATTTTCCCAATCAACCTTGAACCTTATGCTTTAGCAACAAAGTTGAAAATCTATTAGGTATACCAGATTTTGTAGTAGCTTGATGTGCTGGCGTCTGTACATTTAAGTTTGTTTTTTAGTAATTCGTGATGTTAAATGAATATTTCGTATTTCAGCAACTGTTGGACAGCACAGCCATCATATCCGTCCTTGAAACGTACTTAAAAGACAAGTCGACTAGTTTGCGGGAGATTATCAAGTTCTATCCAGTCACGAAGTTTGTTAACGACGCGGGGAATGAGACCACCGACATTGCTAACAAGTACTTCATCATGCACCAAGCTAATGTACCTGATGAAAAGGAGAAAGCTCTTGAAATGTAAGTGTTGCCTGGATGTTATTATACACCTAGTAAAGAGTGTTTTCTATACTTTTCTTAAATGGTAAACAAAACAAATACTTTCGTTTATATTAAGTTAGATTGACGTCTTATAAAGCATTTTTTAAAACATTTTTTATGTCATTTATACGTTACGTAATTCTTACACAGGTAAGAATCACGTAACGTATAAATGACATAAAAATGCTTTGTAGTGTAAAGCATTTGAAGAATTTTTCAGAAAATTTAAATCTCATACGTCTACCTACGTCGTAAGTATTTGTTTGTTCACCAATTAAGAAAAGTATATTTTTTTATTATTTAGGTCGTCATAGAAGTTGCAAAAACTTGCTTACACTTTGGGAGGCGTTGTATGGTAATAAAAACCGGCCACGTGCGAGTTGGACTCGCGCGCGAAGGGTTCCGTACGATCATACAATATTTAACACTACATATAAAATAACGGCAAAAAATCACGTTTGTTGTATGGGAGCCCCCCCTTAAATATTCATTTTCTTCTGTTTTTGTGTTTGTTGTTATAGCGGCAACAGAAATACACATTCTGTGAAAATTTCCAACTGTCTAGTTATCACGGTTCATGAGATACAGCCTGGTGACAGTCAGACAGACGGATAGTGGAGTCTTAGTAATAGGGTCCCGTTTTTACCCTTTGGGTACGGAACCCTAAATGTGATCAATCGTGCAACTAGCACGGGGTGAATGAAATGACTCCGTCCTTTTGGAGGGGCCATTTACTTGGTTAGGTACCCTCGGCAGTGACGAGGTGAACTCAATGTTTAAATTCTTGCCTAAAAATTTTGTCCAGTTATTATATATCGAACGAGCGCAAGCACTGTCAAGGTTTTTGAAAATGAAACCCCGTTGTAAAATATACGTTATTCAATGCAAATTGCAATTCAAAACTTTCTGCAATCGGTCGTCGATAGTAAACTTGTTAATGTTATTATTGTAGGTAAAGTTAGAATGAAAAGTTATTTCCGTTGTAAACTCCGCTTGCATTAACCAGCGTTGGAAGACTCCAACAAGGTGGATCTTTTAAAGACCGAAGAAATCAGTTGGATGCGAGAAGCACAGAATCGGTCGCTGTGGCCTGTGGCGACGCTTGGTGGAGGCCTATATCACCAGTGGATGTCATTCGGCTGATATGCTGATGATGATATTCCGTGTGAAATCACCTAAAAATAACTTTGTGAGTTACAGCGAAGAGCGCCAGTGGCGTCAATGGGCGGATTGCGTGCTCGTGAACACGCTGTCTCCCAACGTGTACAGGACTCCAGGCGAAGCCCTAGAAACCTTCCAGTGGTTCGAGCAAGCCGGCGCTTGGAGGCAGTTTTTCCCTGCCTGGGAATGCACCCTCATGGTCTACATTGGAGCCGCCGCCATGTATATGATTTCGAAGAGGTTGAAGACCAGGTATTTTCTCATTTTATACTTGCTTTGGTAATAATTCCATACGCGTGGAAAACTTTCAAGGCTGTGCCTTCTGAAAGTTGGCAACGGGACCGAGTTGGTGCGGGGTTGGTAGCGGCAGTACTGATCGCTCAGTCACTCATGGATGCCATTTTCTACAACACCATCTTATTTATCTAAAGGTTTACAAAAACGAAATCTAACTTAAGTTCTAGCCTAAGCCTTTGAGCCAGTATTAGTATTTCAATCTTTGTTTCGATTAAGGCCAACTTCTTAATACTAAGATGACAACACAGCAACGAACTAGGCTGTCATTTTTGTATAAAGAACTGCATTTTTATATAACAGTAAAAAAAAGGTTCTTAATTCAATAACTGACTCGGTGGTTTAAACCTGGTCTGAAGAATACAGTTTCTTGTTTGAACGCGCTATGCTTTGAAACGAGCAGTCAGAATTGTTTATTTTTTTTTTTGTATTTCACTGCCTAATTTTGAGGAAGGTTATAGGCTATTTAACATCATGCTACGACCCCTAGAAGCCGAGCAAAAAGAAAAAAGTCAGAAAGAACGCTCAGCGAAAACGAAGTAACAGAGCGGCTGGAGCGGCGCGGGCAGGAGCTAGTATGCTATAGTTTTACGATTTCGTTCAAACTCTATCCTTTCCTATGTTAAATAAATTGACGATTGGCGTGGCGGGTGGCGGTAGACTGAAGGTTTTGTCTCGCCTCGAAAAAATTCTAGATCCGAGGTTGCAGCAGCATGTGATACGCGCCAGCCTTCGGGTGGAGTCTCCTATTTAAACGACATCGATGACACCTAGCGCCAGCGTAAATTTAAAAGCACTTTTCAAGGAGCAGTGAGCTTTCGAATGTTACGACTTTAGAATACAATCCTATAATAAGCTTCTTGACTTCTTAGGGGCGTTATGGAGCGAGGACTTATTAAAAATATTTTGTTTTTTTGAATTGAAAACTTCTTTAGGCGATTTGGGCATTTTTTGAGATGGGAAAAACCATTGAACTCGAGCCACTGTTACCGTAAGCGACACCGCGCCTGTTTTTGTTTATAAGGCCTCTGCCTCGAATTTTGCGGGCAGCGGGGTGGCGGCGGCGGCGGCGGCGCAGAAGCGGCAGTATCTTATGCGTAAAATCAAATGGACCGGTTCTCGAAAACAGCGGCGCGGGGGCGGGCAACGAGCGGTGCACTCCAGTCAAGCGGTGACCATTGTAGTATAGTGTTGTAAATTTTTTTTGTGACGTATCAAAATGTCCTCGGACGTGCAAGAGCAAATTATTTCGGCAATCTTTGAGAGGACACCCATATGGAACAGCAAAGATGTGAACCATAAAAATAGAAGAATAACTAACCAATTATGGGAAGAAATAAAAAACGTTTTCACTCATTCTGGTGTAGTCGTAGAATTTGTCGGGATTTTGTCTCTGTTCTTCATAATTTCGATAAAACTCTCCATTTATTTTCCTTGCCCTATAGTAGGGATCCACTTCTTCTTTTGCCCACAATAAATCGAGCGTTAGGAATAAATTTGAATCAAAAAGATGTTGTCGCCGTTTTTCAGACATTTCGTTCGCGAATAAAAACAAATATCTCGCAACAGACACCACAACCACCAACACTACACCGCTATAGTGCCGCGCGATCTGCCCGCTGGTTTGGAGAACAGGTATGCGTTGCCCGCCCCGCTGCCGCGCCGTCGCCGCCGCCGCCGCCGCTCCGCTGCCCGCAAAATTCGAGGCAGAGGCCTAAGACGATTAAAAAAATACCCGCTCCGGATGTGTTCGGCTGTCCTCGGGATGTACTCTTTTAATGTATATCCGATCCGATATGTCAGTGAGTGATGGCAAAGTATTCTGTTTGTGTTTTGTTTTCACTTCTGTCGGTACTCCTGGAGTGCCACTGCTTTTTTTTTACGTTTTTTATTGCAGCATCGGCTTTAGCTTGTCTATCGAAACTATTTAGCTTCTGAGAAGTATGGTCCTACGACGCACCGTTTCCGAGAAAATAGGCCATCGAATATTTTTTCAACTTTGCCTCTAACGGCCGTACCCTATGACATATTTTCAGTCAAAGACAGATCACTACTGATGGTAGCCAGTATAATCATAACTCATACAGATCAATAAATTCAACATAAATCATACAGATCGCTACTGATGTAGAATGGGACGTTAAAACTAGAGATAGATAGGTTTTTTTACCTCCAGTATGTCAAAACTGGTGATAGATATGTACTCACACACGACCTCACTGACCAAAATTCTCTATGGACGACCGATTTATAGGAGACTGTAACCTTAACCTTGAATATTTACACCTTTCAGGCACAAGATCAAGGAAGATCCTCGCGAGTCTCTCTACGACGCGGTGAACGATTGGATGGCTGCGGTCCAAAAGAAAGGAACCCCGTTCCTCGGCGGTGACCAACCCAACCTGGCTGACGTCACAGTCTTCGGAGTCCTGAGCAGCATTGAAGGTTGTGGAGCCTTCCAAGACTTGAAGGACAACACGGCAATTGGGAAATGGTACTACGACACTAAGAATGAGATTCAGACAAAAATGGGTAAAGTTATTGCCGTGCATGCTTAGACATCTACAGTTAAGGGCGGTGACACATAGTGACTTTGCTGCGCTTCAGACGCTCACCGTCTACCCTTACCTTGCGCGCGGTTGTATCGCGCTGCAGTCACCGTGTGTAACCTCTCTTATATTCGTGTTTTGGTGTTGATAAGCAACTTCGAGATATTCTATGTCGTTGAGATACATATTTGAAGACTGTGTCTGTGACACTGTTCAGCAATATTAGGACTCTTTAATTTTGTAATATTGTTAGAGATTTTTTGGGCATACCTACCTACCTTACTACATAGTGTTTTTCATAGTTAAGGACAAGTTGCAGCGCTGTGGTTGCCTGTGTTATGTGTGAACTAAGATTTTTAAGGGCCGAGTTGAATTCCTGAGAAGTCGCGGTACGTACAACGTAGGAATTTTACCTAAATTGACTTAGAAATCATACATAAGTGTTTTTCTGAACAAATTCCCTTGCTCCTGTAACATTTCCTTAATACACACACATTTGGTATATCAGCCTGATCGTCTGTCTTAGCCTTTTCCCAACTATGTTGAGATTCTATTGATGATAATTCTTCAAAGTCATATGTGTTACGGTCGCGAATCATAATTTAATCAACACACTACCTGACACTGACTTGCAAATTGCAAAAAACGTAACAAAATTTCATTTTCGCGGACTACCTTAGCGCATCCCCCTTAAAAGGAAACTTTGTTTTATACAGGGTGAAATTTTAATCACTGTTTTCCTCTTAAGGGGTCATTGTACTCATCATTATGAACAACTTTTACTATGGGACCAATCAACTGTTCCCTACATTATTTTTGACGAGTTATGCGAACATGAAATGTAAGGAACAGCAGATTTTTTTTTTCGCGATCGCTGTATTATTTAAAGATTAGAGACGAGACGTAATGCCAGGTCTCGTATTAGGTCAGTAATTTAGCGTTTTCCACGTTGGTATAAAAACCAACAGCTATAAATAAAATCCGTCATGACGTTGCCTATTACGTAAACATATATGAACTGATATAAAGCATGCTGCATACATGCATACACAAGTTCATGTTCTAATAGCTAGGCACACGCTATCGAGTGTGTTTCGTCATTGCTCCGCACAATGCACGTAAACGTATTCTACGTATTTTTTTTATAAAGCAGGTTGTTTGTGATAAGTTTTTACAATTTTATTTACATAGTAGCTGTGCCCGCGATTCGCGTCCATGTCGGAAAACAAATTAGATTTCATGGGTTTTAATTTTTTTGCGCAAATGCTTTTTCTAAAATAAAATTTCTAAAATATAACATCAACTACCTGCCAGTGAAAGTCCCTTCGAAATCGGTTCAGCCGTTTCGGAGATCAGCCGACAATAACAGACAGACAAAAATTTAAAAAAAATGTTTTGTTGTTCTAAGTTTTGTATATACTTTCATAAGCATTTAGTAAAAAGCTGTTATTTTGGCATTACAAACAGACGTCCATGTAAAGTTTTGTATTCAGCAGCATCCGGATAGACTGGAATCTGAACAGAACATACATAGTTTCGAGAAGTCTAGAAGTAATGATGATTTAAAGGTAATAAGTCCTCTTCTGTGAAATATTTTATGCATTAAGGCGCCACTAGTCAATATTTTTTCCATACAAATTTTGGGAGAGTATTACTCCACTGTTTGACTTTATGCATCCAAAGTTAAACATGATATCGTTTTGATTTATGACAGAATATTAAAATAAAAAGTCATTAAAAAGTTATGAGCCAACAAAGATTCGTTTTTCTTGCTATTTTTTATGTAACTTTGGGTGTAAATAAGTAATAAAAGAACTGTAAAATCTTCAAAACCAAAACCGTACCGACAAAGCTCAGTTATCGAAGAGTTCAATAAACTTTATTTATAATTGAGCACTTTTCGAATTTTTTTACGCGCCTATCAGTTTAAAACGGTGTTTCTGTGCGTGAGAACTAGACGTTGCGCATGTAGACTAGCGTCTAACTGCTCATCACTGATACTAGCTCTGTCAGACACGAAGCTGGGTGAGACAGCGTGCTTTTTAGCCATGACCACCAGTGAGTTCGAGCGCGCGACTGGTTTACTCTTAAGAGTTAATAGGTAAATAACGGCAGCTGCCATTATCTCTCACCACCCTTGGTTAACTGATAGAGAATGCCTAAGGCAATTAATCCGCCTTTCTACCTTCATTGTGCACACAGATGAATAAGTCCTACTAATATTATTAATGTGAAAGTTTGTGAAGATGTTTGGATGTTTGTTACTGAATCACGCAAAAACTGATGAACGGATTTGGATGAAATTTGGTACACAGATAGTTTATAACCAGGATTAACACATAGGATACTTTTTATCCCGTTATACCCACGGGATCGAAACTAACGCGGGTGAAACCGCGGGGCGCTGCTAGTATATAAATAATTCAACATCTGCAAACGTATGTAGTACTTCGTTTTCTTTTCATGGCGAAATAGGTTACGTAATGAAATAGTAAATTTACAGTTTAATCGTAACAACATTTATCTATTGGTTAAATATTAAAAACTTATCCTGTTTATAATAAAATTGAATGTATATTTGCTTGTTATAAGATTCTGTGCCTTCAATGTAATATATTTCTCATAGTTTATACCATAGTGTGATTTTTAATGTTTTATGGGAATGTAAACTTTAAGTCATATACCAGAAGCCTATTTATTACATAATAGCTATCGTGTAGTTTTGTGCCTGTTTCATAAATAACTATTAGAAGAGGGTAGAGCAATATGTTAACTTGTGATTTAATTGTTTAGTTAAAGTTGTTATTAAATACGTGATTATTTATATTCGTTTACGTATTTATTTTCTTATATAAAAAAAGTTTAAAATTGTAGAAAAATAGTAGTCCACCGGTATCGGGAGCAGGGTCCAAGCTACCGGTGGTTATAGCTCCAGAGGAGGTTCCTCTCCTCACGATGCGACTCGTATCGAGGAGTACTGCCTTCTGAATAAGGCCATTGATCCAACCTCTTAACGAGAGCCTCGAGAGATATTGATCGAGGCTTTCGGCCATCTGGCCATTGGCCGATATGACAATCGTCACAATACCAGCCGAGTTCACATTCCACATGTCAACAACCTCGTCTGCTAACTCAAGATATTTAATTAGTTTCTCTTTCTCAGCTTTCACGAAGTTCTCGTCATGTGGTAACATCCACAACATGATTATTTAATTGTTAAGTATATTTATTATTTTAACTCCACATACATATAATTGTTGAAAACAGCGACACAGCTTCTTGGCGGACCACGAACGACTTTGACGTCACATGTTATCGAGAATCAAGACTAGGATAACCGTGTCCAGTTTTGTCGTTTTTTATTACACTCTGACGTGGATAATCCGAACTTTTTAAAAAGAATTCTGTGGACGGATGAATCCAAATTTACTTAAGAGGGAATCCTTAATTTGCATAATCTACACCACTGGGCGGCGAAAGATCAAAACCCACGCGTAAGAAGACAAAAGTCGTTCCAGAGACGATTTAGTGTAGACCTGACTCCGTTAGATTTTTACGTCTGGGGACGGGCCAAAGAACTTGTTTACGCTACGGAAGTTGAGACTAGGGATGATTTAGTCCAACGCATTGAGGCGGCATTCGTCACTATCAAAGCAGAAATACGTTTACACACCACTACAGTCGAGATAACACGAAGATGTGCGTGCGTACGCAATAGTGGAGGACAATTTGATCAAAATTTGTAATTATGTACTTATTATTATTATTTTTTAATTTCTAGTTCGAGGAAAGTAAGTTCCCTGGAAAGAGATGTGAGACTGCGTAAGAGTGGGATAACACTATCTATTTATTTATTTATTTTATTTATCTACTTAAAGCATATTATTTATGTGAAAACTAGTGTTTTTACCGAAATATCGAATATCAGCCTGATGTGTCTCGATTACACATTTAGCGAATTAGTAAAGTTATTAAAAGCTTTTTTGGTATTTTGCACACCGTTGGAAAGGGGATATACTAGAGAACTTTTTAAAATAATCCGAAGATTCCGATCGGTTTTAGTTTTTTTTTAGAGCAATTTATAATGGAGTTTTAAGTGTATTTTTCCAAAAATATTATATTATTCTGAATTTGTTATTTCCAAAAACTTTATGAGTTATTAAAAAATAACTAGATGTTATTAGCAAGTAATTTAGAATTTCATAGAACCATACAAGAGTAGGAAACATAAAAATTTAAATTAAATTTGAAGGCTATCAATTTTTTTTTATATTTAAGCTTAAATGCAGAGTTCTTGTATTTTTTTAAATAAAAATTAAAAAGTCATAATAAAAAATTCGGTGTAACAAGGAATGAGTTACTGGGCCATAGGAGATAGCAAATGACCTCTCCTTTTGTCCAATTCCATTTGGCAAACGATGCACCAAAAACCCTGTATAACAAAAGTACTTACTACTTTTACCTATTTTTGTATAGTAGATTGCGATAGCGCATAAAAGAAACCATTTTACCCCGAGACGTTTGTATCCACCCAAGCCGCAGGCGAGTGTGAACTCCGCCACGAAACTTTCTAAAAGTTTTTTTTTTTAATTTTCAACCAGTTTCATTCGACTTGGGTACTTCATACTGCCAAACCATAAAAACGTTTCTTTGCATTTTTAAATAATAAATTACTACTATTTTATCTGGGTTTATTAAATTAACGATAGAAAACACGGAAGTGATAATAATTAAAGCAAATGAAATAAAATAACGACTTTAATCTGCGAAATTTTATTGTGCGTGTGGCTATTGGGCCTGATTATCATAATCTTAGAAAAAAAATTACTTAGTGCACTAGAACATAAAAAGCAATTTTATGTCGGCTACGCACAACAAAAACGAACTTTTATAGCATGAGAAGTTAAAAAGTAATTTTATTGTAGGTGCGCATCGTCTTCACATATAATTATATAATCAACGATGCAGTTTCTTACCCATTCTTTTCCATACGAAAATACATTTTGGAAGGGGCGACTAGAATCAGTTCTATTTTATTGGAAACTAGCATCGTCCCGCGGTTTCACCAGCATAAGTTTCCCGTGGGAATATCGGGATAAAAATTATCCTATGTCCTTTCCCGGGACTCAAATTATCTCTATACCAAATTTCATATAAATCGGTTCAGTGGTTTAACCGTGAAGAGGTAACAGACAGACAGACAGACACACTTTCGCATTTATAATAATGGATATTGCCGTTCAACAGTGCCTTTTATGTGCATATTTGAAATAAATGCTTTGACTTTGATAAGCTAGAAGTACTAGAACCTTCGATCAAGACTAGAACATAACATAATGCGCGGCAAATAGTAAACTTTCCTATGTGGGTAGGCGTGACACGTAATGGGTGTTTCTCTTTCAATAAAACAATAAAGTCTGAGAAGTTATATTAAATTTATTATTATGCAAGTCTCGTTGCCTCTGAACATTTTATTATTGTTGATTTCTGTATATAAAAAATGACTAACTACCTTCTTTGTTTCGAAAAGAAAACTATAACTAAGTTGAAGTCTTCTTTTCAAATCAGCCATTTACATTTTAAACCTCAACCAGTTCTTTTAGCTAAACACTGTTCTATCTTTTACTAAATAAATATTTACATGTGCCTTTCTGGCTGCTTTTAGAAAAACAAACCGCATAATGTTAACAAAACACTGCCTTAAAATGATCTTTTGACCGCACTGACCTCTATTAAACATGTATAATACAGGTCAGTGTTTGACCGCCACAGTCATGTATAGATGACAAACCAAACTATGCCCAGCACGCCACGGTTACAAGCTCTGTGGGTTCGACTACATGACAGACTTTGACGCCCAGAGCACGTTTTTGATTTTTTGACGTGAGGCGGTCAAAAGGTTAAAGTGTTCTGTCATTTTGGTGTGATTAACAACTAGCAATCTCTTCAAAAGTGGGAGAAAGTTCAGTTGTTTATAAATTACATTGATATGTTCATATTATGTTTCTCTGAATACCTATAGACAAAGTTACCTGTACAGGGTTATTTTAAATTGGTTCTGCAGATGCGATGGGTAGCGATATCTAACACTCTAAAATAAAAAAAATACCCATCACGTCTGTGAAGACTACACAAAAAAAAAACATTTTAAAACTGATAATTCAAGTGACTACAATAATTGCGGTAGATGACCCCACAAATAAACAACAAATAATTTTGTATTACCCTGTTTAGATATCTGTACTCATCGCGTTTGCGGAGTTTAGCTAGCTAATTTAAAATAACCCTGTATAATCACTTTTAAGTGTATAAGACCTGTATAAGACATTTTCTGCGGCCTTTTTTGCATGTTACCTCTCTCTATCAAATGAATTAGCCTAACTATCCTTTCTTATAGATAAATTATGGTTAGCTTTATCCAGAAAATGCCCATAATGAAGTTTTACCATACATAGAGATGATCAATCTGATCAGTTGAATTTGCGCCATATAGTCTGTAGTCTGGTCAGATCACCAAACGATTAGAATGTTTAGTTTACAACGATTTGCTTGAAATAGTAATCGTTCCTTTAATCGATGTCATAGGTGATCTATATTAAGGCCGTTGTGGCCAACCACGGTACGGATTTAGAACAGATCAGATTTTCCATGTATGGTAGCCTTAATAGAGAAGATATGAAGTAGGCACGCCAAGACTGCAGATCAGCAAGCAATTTGAGTGTATGCTAGTGAGAATCCTCGGTTGGCGATGTCGGGTGGGGTGGCGGCCGTCGCTCCTTCGTTGGCGTTCGTCACCACATACAGAACGAAGGGCTTCGCTCCGCCTGTGGAATGAATACAACAGTTACATTCTACAGAAGAACAATAATTTATATAGAGTGGACCATTTTTTTTTTTTTTGTCCAAAACGTCTCCATGTATGCTCAGCGATTATTTTAGGAGAAAACTAAGATCAAATAGATTTACAATCGACATAAATAAAGGTAGTGTGGCAGACTTCTCAGTAGTTTTAAAACTTATGGACCTACTTTTACAAGATATTTTCGATAGGCTCAAATAATTACAAAGATAGATTCATATGAATAGGTATTAAAACTAAAATTTAAATACGTTTGCCCTTTTCTTTTATGTGGTGTATAAGAAAGTGTTTAAAAATAAATAAATATTTTAATTAAAAAGAGAATAAAAAATTGCTACAAAAGTTTACTTTGCACTGGGACGAAGCCGAGACCACAGAAGCGGTCTGTGCCTGCTGCCAAACCCGTGGCTGTCACGATAGGGTTGGGTATCACCACGAAGTCCGTCAGGCAATTAACGCCGTTCACAGCTCCTACTGCCGTGCCGAGTACCGTGTTGTCAGCACCTTCTACGTCGCCCGTCACGGTAAAGGAGAATGCGCCTGGGGTCTGGTATGGGATAAGAGACGTTAATTTATAAAGGTAAAATTCATGTGTGAGTGCAGAGCTGTGCCGAGAGCACACTAAAATTAAATCATTATGTGCCTCACCTGCGCATACTGTATAGTACAATAGCCCGCTTCCATTCTAATGCATATGCCGTAGTTCAAGTTGACGATCTCTCGGGTACCGGTGACCAGAGACGCACTGAGAACTGTGTTAGCAGCATTTCCGAAGTTGAAGCTGTTGATGGTCCCCGTTATGCCAGTATAGTATTGGAGGCAGCCGTTCGGCGCTGTAAATAATAGTTACGTCTGAGTGTGGTGTGTGTGGCGCCGGTGATCGAGAAGTAGTGTGGTAATAGGTTGTAATTAATATCTTGGTCATGTAGGGAAAGTTTTGACTATGAATGAGGATGGTTAAGACTAGAGAAAGGTCAAAGTAACGATGGATGGATTATGTGAAAGATTACTTAGCTAGAACTATATTGTCATATTGGGTCATTGAGATTTTTTTTGGAAGAAGATACTCACACTCATAGATTGATAGCGCTGCACCTACCACAATTAAATTAGTATAAGGGCAGAAAGATGATTATTAATTAATGTACCAAAGATAGATCGAGATAATGGCATTAAAACCTAAATACTCTTGTAATTATGTAGGAAAATAAGTTACCTATTCCAGGACAGTCACATCCAAGCTGGATCAGCTTAATGTTCCACCTCCTTGAGAAGGTTGTCGCTAAGGTGGCCGTGACGATGATGGTGATGGCGGTGTTCCCGTTGAAGTCCACGAAGATGCTTTGCCCAGTGAGGTCTCCGCAGAGTAAGGGCACGATTGTGTTGCCTCCTGTCACTGATATGGAGTCGGTGACGCAGTTCCCGTCGCCGTCAGGTTGTGCTAGCACCAGGTCTTGGAAGTCTATACGGAGCTAAAGGAATAAACAATGTTAGGACAAGATTTTATGGTTCAACTTATCTCTAGTAGCTATAAACTAATCAGGAACAGCTTTTAGTATTATGAAGGTTCTACAAAATGGCACTCAGTGTGTTGCATTATAATGCTACCCACTGCCCGCCCGCATTCTCACTGTCAGGCGCCCTGAGTTCCAGAAATGTCAACAGGTTGATTTTATGATGTACCTAAGATATAGAAGATATGTAAGTATGTACATTATATAGCTTGCTTATTTTAATAGTTGTCGTAATATGGGTTCCACGCTACTAAGACGAACATAAAAATACAGATAAAAATCCTTAAACGTCCTTGATTTTTAAAGATTCTTTTAATGCCAATCCATTACCTTCGATTGCCTGGATGATTTCTTCATATTAGGTAGGTATATTTATGTTCCGACATATACCTAGATATTATTACCTATGTAAAAGAGCATGATGACCTGTGGTTCGATTCCTGGGTCTGGCAATTAACAAAATGCTAATGGGTGTTTCTAACTGGAAGTCTGGAATTTCTCAGTAGCAGCCCGGAGTCTATTTTTTCGCGGTAGATGGCAAAAGTAGGCTCGCCCCATTTTACAAGGGGTATCCGGTATGGTATAGCTATAGATAATATAATACATTATAGGCACCTCTGCCTAACCGGGGAATACAGGCGTGTTGTTATGCTATGTGAGAGTTGGCTCACCTGACAAACGTTGGGATTGCACCGGTTCACGATCATGGAGCAGGCCGGGCCGCCGGCATACGCCGCCGGATAGCCGGGGCTCGTGAAGTATGTGTTGTTCACGTTGGTCGTGGCACCGCATGTGCGAGCCACTACAATACATACAAACAGTGAAAGTAAGGGCACATTACAGCCGCGATGGGCCGCAGCCGCAGCGCAACGCATTTTCATACAAAGCAGCCCAAGATTTTGGGGAGGGTCACGATGGGTGCCGAGGAATATTTTAAGAGGGGTACATATCCACGTTGGTCTAGTGGTCGCAAGCGTTACTGCTGAGCATGAGGTCCTAGGTCGGGTAAAGTGTTATTGGGTTTTTCCATCAGAAAAAAAAACAGCTGTTCCCTACATTTATGTTCGCATAACTCGTCAAAATGTAGGGAACAGCTGTTCTTTTTTTCGCGATTTCAGGTTTGGTCCCATAGTAAAAGTTGTTCATAATGGTGAGTACAATCTCCCATTTCGATTTGTCGCATGTATTCAATTTCATCCTGTATAAATAAATGTGGGTGTAAGTACTATACCCCTGCCTAACACTTTGGGGACTATAGGCGTGAAAATATTTTAAGGTTCCTGTTTATCTCCAGCTCCATATTACTTATGCTAGGGACGCAGCTTTTACATTGGGGTGGGGGGGTGTTACTTTATACCTAATGCTGCCAAATTGGTCGTATGTACTAGAACGACAGATCATGTAGGGTGGGGAGAGCAAGCGAAGCGAGCTCGAAAATTTTAACAATCCGCCTCGGTTTGGTTAGGTTTTATTTTATATTTTTAAGCTGAAATAGGAGTTACATTTTGGACTTATGTAGGCAAGCCCAAGCAATTAATAAAATGTAGAATTCAAGAGCGAGCGAAGTGAGCTCGAAAATTATAGACACTCGCTGATAGGTTAGATCTTTTTCGATCATTCACAAATGACTATAAATTATTTGCTTTGTCGATTTACGAAGAAAAGCTCAAGAATCAACAGAATGTAGATTGCAAGAGCGAGCGAAGCGAGCCTGAAAATTTTAGCACCCCACCTTGAATAGTCTCTGTTTTCTTTTAACCATCATACAGAAAGAGAACTTTATCGAATTATGACGAAAACTTAAAACTCGTTTTACAGCAGTTTAGGAATCTGCCTTTTGAACCTTACGTACAACCGGGGTGCCCAAATCCCGAGTTTGCTTCGCTCGCTCTTGCATCCTAGATTCTATGTTTTATAACAGGCTTTTTAAATTAAAAACTTTTTAGGCGTGTTAAAAAACCCACTGTAATTTCATAGTTTTACAGTTTTTACTTCTGTTGGCAGTCCCCATGTCTGCCTATGTTCTTAATGTTTTTGTATATTATGCCCATCGGGGTTTTCGTGGCTCAAGTAAAGTAGTAAGGCAAATAAATCATTCAGACTCTCAACAGCTTGAATGAAATTGGGGGGGATCATGACCCCCACGACCCCCCCTCTCAGACCGCCACTGCCTGTAGTGGGTTATTGGTTTATAGAAAATGTATGAAAGTTTTAAAAGTGGATTTTGCAATGCGTTGCGTTGCGGCGCAGCTCGACCCAATCTGCGTTAACCTTAAGAAGTGTTGCAGGAAAGCGCAGCAGGTTTCACAGTTAGCTGTGAGTGCGACTCAGATGAAGGGCACGTTTCCATTCTCTAAAAGTTTACCAGTTAAATTGTCTTAAGATCTTTTCAAAGAAGGCGCCGTGGTAAAACGATCAGGTAATTTGTAGTATTAGTAATCGGGAAAGAATTCATTAGGACACATTTCTGTGCCTAGGGGTAAGGTTTTCACCACAGAACAGTTATCTGGCCTATCTAGGCTTTATTCCACTTAAGAATATCGTCTGATTACATTTATTACTTGCTGCTTTAAATTTTGTCCAGTTCTCATCAATACGATCCATTTTACGGAACTCGCGGTCCCTACGTCGCATTGCCATCGGTGTTCCTCTTGTTATACATGGTGCAAATGGGCGTTTTAACTTCACTTAGGATAGATTTAATAAAGTTTAAAGGTTAACGTAAAAGTGTGTAATCCGTCATTGTATACAATTCCTAGGAAATGTGTACAATTTCTAAAATAGATAGGACATCTATGATATATTTTGTAATATGCACTTTTCCTAGGAAATCTATACATTTCCTAAATAGCAATCGGAAATGCATTGCATTCTTGATGTTTACAAAGGGATCCCTTTTTTTCGCATAATGTTGTTTTTCCTAATATTTTGGCATAACTATTTTGGTATAATTTGTTTTGCCATAATAATACTTTGCCATATTTTTTTGGCATACAGTTTATGTTGGCATAATAATCTTGAAGGCTAATTTGTCATGTTTTGTAATCCTACGTTGCCTAGTAATACTAAAGTACTACCTACTAGTCAACCTGGCACCCCGAGGTTCGGTTTGGTTAGGTTCCTTTAAACCCTGCAGACAGAAATAGGAGCTCCGCGCAGCGGGGCTCCGTTGACCTGACGTTGTTACAAATAAAACATGCAGCTTGCTAAATTTATGCTTAATCATTACTAAGATTAGAGAAATTGTGCTTAAAAAAATATGCGTACTTACCTAAGCTGTTATGCGTAAATAATGCGAAAATATAATTTGAAGAAACAAAAGTATGCCAAGTTACATTTGTCTTAAAATTGTTTGCAAATGGATAAAACACGTTTGTAGAAGTTAAACGGTTCCCCGTTTAACTTCTACAAACGTGTTTTTTTTTAGTTACAGAAAGTATTTATTTTATATATTTCCTAGTATCATCTCGGAATTGCATACAATTCCTAGGAAATACATACATTTCACAGGAAATGTGTGTATTAAAGAATCTTTGAAACATTATTTTACACATTTCCTAAGTAGGCTCGGAATTGCATATTCTATTATTATTATGAAACCTAGGAATTGTACACTATTCCTAGGTTTCATACATTTCCGGTAACATAAACACTACTTTATCGTGAGTGCTGCGGCACCTGGAAATTTGCGTGCCACACCGGTACGTGTGGAGGCGGCGACGCCCGCCCCTGCTTTGCTGTGCCTGCAGCCAGAACCAGCCTACTGGCAAGAACTCCTCTCACTAGAGCCATGCGTGTGGTGAAAGAGGTTCACGAGAGGGTTGATGTACTGTGGTGCAAAATGCACAATTTAAAAAAAAGTTTTCAAATCTATACTTATGTTAGGTTAGGATCCTCCTGTCCTCTCGGGCCGGGGGCCTCCTCCGGCTGGGGAGCTATGATATTTTGCCCGTCCTGCCACCCTGTTGTTACGCCACTGGCCGAGGTCTCCGTGCTCTGACTCCAATGAATTAGATTAATAATATGGCTTCAGTCGACTTACCGACGCAGCACCGGCCTCTCCTCGTGGCACAGGTGCCCGTGATGGTACCGTTGAGATTGTTGCATTCCCTCCGCGCCAGACACGTGCCGTTCATAGAGTTGGCGGTAGAACACTGTGTGTTTGCGAAGCGCACGATGCTGACGAAGGGAAACACTGCAATTATATATGTTTACTGTTAATACTTTATTATACGATAACTTTATATATTCTTTATATTACCTAGATATTAAATACGATTACTTATTTATTTTTGTTAGATAGGTCAGCCACAAAAGTTCATCAAAATTGACACAAAATGATTCCATTAATTAAAAATATACATTTCAAATAAAAATTCGGATCACAAGTAAAACTGAATTTAATCAAATCTTACCTTAATAATAAGATTATAAAACGGAAGTATTCAACGACTTTTGTTAGTGACTGTACTTATTCAATAGTTGCTGCATACGAGGTATACACAGTAGCTGAACCCTAAAACGGTAAATATGGCAAATCGAACTTTAGAAAGAAAATTACACTCAAAGATTTTTTTTCGTTATTCTAACGATGCCCTTCAAAGCTGATGTACTTATTCTTTTACGAGGACCTCAAACTTTTTCTTGATGTGCCTTATTTTTACTGCCACGTTACTGCATCTACATCACAGTGGTTTCTCTTACGGTTGTAAGTATTTTGTCGATATTTTTCTGCTCTTTTGTAATTGTTTCTCTTCGAGTAGATGGTATGTACCTATACTTGCTTTAAATTACTTTGGCCCAGTAGCTGGACACATTAATCGCGGCATAAGTATCATTTACAATGATTAGATCGAATGCTAAGAAAATATAACGCCTGTAATATTCCTCGAAGGGGTTGGCGGATAGCTGTATAACTTACACCTACTTTTCGCTTAGCATTCAGTTTATTGACATCAACTGGGTAAAAATCTAGACTCCAGGCTGCCACTGAGGAATTTCTACCTTACGCAAGCGATCCCCATCTTCAGAAGCCTCGCTTGCGACCACTAGATCGAGATTGATGCCAAGATGGGTAGACTGCGACTTTTGGTACGTAGGGTGTTACGTTAACCAACCGTTTGGAACAACCAGCCCTTAGTAGGTATACAGTACAGGATGGAACTTCCGAAGCGTTCCTGGAGGGAAAGTACTCTAAATACTGAAGACAGCAAAGGACAATGGGTAATAATTCAGTATGGGCCCAGTACCCAAAAAAATTTTTACTGTAGCAATAATATGAACTATGTCTATACCTACTCAAAGGAAACATTCCTTTATTTTTAAAAAGAAACAAATTAAACAAAAACCATGAAGTCTAAACTTGGTTTAAAAACTTAATTATTAATTAAACTTATTTAGAATTAAGATAGATTTAATAGTTTTTGTTTTATTTAATTTACCATGTTTGCTATTGAGATTTGATCCGATTGACCCTATCGATTGGTGCCATAAAAGTACAGGGTGCTATTTTTTCGGGTTTTAGTCGGTTCGATTCCCGGGTGCGCCAAGCGTATTTTCAAATTTTTTAAAATGCAGTTTTGTTTCTTTTTAAAAATAGGGGAATGTTTCCTTTCAGTAAAATTTGCTGTTTTCATTAATTAGTACATTCCAGGTACGCTTCGAAAATTCCATCCTGTATACCTACCTACTATAGGTACAGATAGGTACTTTAAATGGACAGTAAGAAGATTATAATTACAGTAGCGCAACTAATTATAGTTACATATTGCGAGTTCAGTTTTTAATTTACGTGTTCGCTTACTACATAATTCCATTACAATATTTTCTTAGCCAGTCGATAGTACCTATTGAAAAGTGTAGGGGTCAAATACTTGTTGGTTCTTTTGCCGTAGTAATTTTTTACTGGTGCTCGAACGAATTTACGTTCTCTATCGCTTCTAGTATTGTGTTTTACACATGTACTTTTTATTGATCGTTATAGAACTGCTCTAGAATCACTAAGTACTTGACCTTCCCATGCACAGGAAGCACCTTACCTACATACAACAAAAAGTTTCTCATTATTTTCTTTGCACTCAAGCTTTAGTTTTGGGTTAACAAGGTATTTCATTAATCGAATTTGCAGTGATTTTATACTGTTCAAGTGTTCAGGGAGGTTTTGAATGTAGTAGATCAACTAAGAGCTGATCAAGAAGGGTTTGCGCTCCAGGTCGTAGTTTTGGGTTACAAGACGTGCAATCACCCCAAATATAGTACTTAATGTAGGTGATATAAATAAAAACAATACTTATATTTATAGGGTAAAAAAATAAAAAATATGTTGGCTGGATGTTGTTAAGTTTGAATTTTGTAGCCCAGCTTTTCTTTGCATTAATCAAACAGAATCATTAAAGATAAGGGAACTAAATATTGCATCGGCATCATGATAGAGCATATATAACAGAATTCGCCTAGCTTTTTACATAGGTATTATCAGAATAATTCGGCTCCGTAAAAGGCCGGGACCTCAAGAGAACAATATAATAATATGCAAAACGGTAACTTACATATTTTACCCTTCCTTCCACTGAGTTCAGTCAAATTGTTGCTTTCTGGCTGGTCATATTCATCGAAACCGTCGTCTTCATCGAAGCCGTCGTCTTCATCAAATCTATCGTACTCATCCTTGTCGAATCTGTGGATGTTGATGGCTGCAGCCGCTACCACTAACGCCGATATGACTAACCACCACTTTCTAAATCCCATGTTTTCTAAACGGCTCCTCTTCTCAACGACCCTTGCACGTAACTAACTGACTAAAACAACCTCTCGGTCATTTGTAACCACTGAAATATGGATATCCGTTTCACTGGTCCCAATCCCAATAGAAATGGTCACGAAATGCTAGTAGACATGTCAATCATGTATAAATAAAGTGGGTGATAACGGTTGAGTGTTTGTGCAAACTGTTAGGGATGTTACCGTTTTCCACTTAGCGTCCGCTGACAGCCTATGTGTTAAAATGACGCTGTGAGTGGAAGAATTAGAACGATGTAGGTAAAATTTTACTTCATACGCAGTTAGTGATGTGTGTCGTAACCTATTTATAAATAGTGACCCATTTTTCTGGTCAACTAACGATTAGGTAATGACTATTGAATGTTGATCTAGGTGTTCCGGGTTCGATTCCCAGATCTGGCAAAATGTTACCTATTGTACTAAAAAGTACTAAATAAAACTTACGTTAACATAGAACTTTAATATTTTCGTAAAAGTTCGAGGCGTGAACGTCCTTCTTACACTTTATGATAAGCCTCATGAAAATAAGATATTATTATTATTGGCATTAGCAAGGTTCATTACAGCTAACCTTTTCAGCAGCATTTTATAATAATAATAATAAAATTTATTCAAAAATATAAGGACTAACGTTAAGTACAGTTTTTCTTAAATCTTTGTTAAGTTCACCATGGTTTGTGTCTGAACTAGGTAATCCTGTGTTTCAGGCAATTTGAGACACTAATTATTGATAAAATAATCACATACTTATCATATTTATCTTATTGGTACATATGTAAAAGGTGTATTAAATTATATAATGCAAACAATATTTAAAGGAGCTCCCAAAACAATAATTAAACCTATTGAGATAGCTCAACGCGCAGTTCTGAAGATATGCACTTTTAAGCCTCGACTATTTTCCACCACATTGCTATATAAATACTGCGAAGTACTTACTGTTAGACAGCTCTACCTACTAACTATAATTCTGAAGCAACATCAAGATTTACCATATGACCCCAACCTTAATCATAGGCGGAGGAAACAATTAGTGTGTACGCGTGAACACAAACCTAAAACTTCTTTTATTAGAAGATTTTTTGTATTTTTGGGTCCCTATGTCTATAATAAAATTAACTCCATTCTAGATCTTTATCCTCTTAATAGGGTTCATTGCAAAGCAAGGGTAAAAGAGTACTTATTGACCTTAACTTATGATGATACAGAAAGACTATTAATCGTTCCAGTGTAGACAGGCTCCTTTGTGCTTCTTTTAAGGTATTGACTCTTCTTCTACATATCACACAAACGCAAATTTGCTTACACTCGACATTCCATACTTCACTACACGTACACACACACCCCAACACTCACCACCCCTTACACGATCACTTTCCCCATTTATACATACACACCAACTCACTTAGTTAACTTTATTTTATTTTTAATTTTTTCTTTGTTCTACAAAAACTGTACTTGTTAGCTTATTTTCTTACGCAAATAACATACTTACTGAGAGGTCTGGCGCTGCATGCCGAGATACAGGTTCTACCTAGTTCGGTTGCAGATGCTCATATTTTGTATTGTATTTATAATAGCTTACTAGTCTTTAAGTTGTTTTTGTACAATCCTTTTTGGTAAATAAAAATTATTATTATTATTATTATTTACTTTAGCAAAAGTAATAACTTCTCTGTATCTTCATAGGACATATATGAAGAGCCTCCTTATGGATTTTCTTGCAGTTACTATGATTTAACCTTTTGAACGCCAGAGTATAAACGTATCGCCGTACCCCTGACGCAAGGCCACTTTTTCTGTCAAATGAACATCTACTTTTAAAACAACAAATTTCTCGATATTGGTGGTTTATTTATATTAGTTTCATGCAATACAATATAGACGGAAGCTTAAATTTTTGAATTATTTAAATAAAACACACAAAAGTAATGATTAAATTTTTTATTTCATAATATGGTGCGAGTAGTGCGACGTGTATATTGTCACATATTTGTGATGTTGGCGTTCAGGGTAAGATTTCCTTTGTCACATAATATATGTGACAATGGCGTTCAAAAGGTTAAGGAGTAGATGTTTCCTTTATCATTTAGCCTGTTATAGAGTAGCGGTCCGAGGTACATATAAAATTTGGCTGTGAAAGCATGTTTTGTGCTTTTTTGAGGGCAAACTATATCTTTCCGTCTCCTTTTTGTAAATTTAGTGCTATATGCAGCGAAAGCACTAGGAAGTGGTGAAGGGCGGGCATTTTGGGGGACTGTCTTTTGTAATTTTGACGTTCGAAAAGTGCTGATTCTCAGCCTAGTTTGAATAAATGACTTTTGATTTTGATTTTATGGAAGCGCTTCGTGTTGTTTTACTACAGTGCTCATTATAAATAACTTTATGATCCGGCTTTGTAAGAGCGTTCGCCAAAGGATTTAGATGTTTCTGAAGGCGTGCTCTGTAGCGTTCTGTCCAGTTTTTCGCTTCCTTAACCACTGTGTTTTGGTTAAGGTATTCATGAACGCAGTTCGCAGTTTTTTGTAAACCATGGTGCATTCGTGATGTTTTTAAGGATTACATTTTGAAATATTTGGACCATCTTGATAGACACTGAAGTTCCCTCAAATTGGCTTTAAGATGGTGCTCTACACCAGTAGTTTATTGTCTATAGACAGGACAGAATTGCTCCCAAGGAGCCAGTATAGGTTCCTATGTTTAATATTTAGCTGATCGTCTAGTCTCACAGGCGGACATACTTGTTTCTATGACTGAAGGTAACCTGGGCTGACTTGTATCCACTTGCTTTTATTAGGTGGCGAACTTTAGCGATTTGTTTATGCCGTCTAGACTTCTCAAACTAAAGTTATTTTTTACTTTGTACCTAGTCGGTTCAAAAGTAATAAGATGCAAGGGAAGACTCGTACTCTTTGCAATGTAGTGTATGTAGTTTTAGAATAAATACTTACTGTGTGAAATTATTTATTGACCTGACCCTATCTTATTTTATATCATCGAACAATTATAATTATAACAGCTGATCACAGACTACAATATAATATAGGCCAAAGAAAAATAATAATAATATAAAGTAGCTGGTTTCATTTGCCTTCAAGTCTTCAAGTTGCCTCCGGCTTTTGATTGGACTTTTTCTTATGCACTCAGCTTCGATTGTTGACTTGGTTTTCCTTTGGACTGCGTTAATGTTAATATCGTTGACTTCGGTTTTTATTTAGACATTGTAACCTGTATTTAATGGAGTATTGACCTGCTTTGCGATTGGATTTAGATAAATATGGCTGGTATATCGACGCGGTTTTAATGGTGTAAGATATCATCATCAGCAACACATTTGAAATGACAATATTCTTCAATTACGGAGAATTGGTAGCATAAATTTGGGAGGACGGTAGTTTATTTAATAAATGTAGATACCTATTCATCTGTCTAGTCTTTCCTTGGACTAGGTACATTGTGGTTGGCTTTCAATCTTACCTCGCTGCGGGAATACTTTATATAAGTCGACAAGATCTTCAAAACCCAATTAACAGGAATATTAGGAACCCAATTAATAATAATATTTCTGTCCTTCTTTACTTTGAATGAAATAATAATATAGGTAGGTACGTAATTAGGTAACAATTAGTTTTTTTTTCTTTTACAATATTACAGGGCATTCAAAAGCCTAAACTCAAGGTTTGCCAACGTGCAATGGAGCGGAGTAAGGAGTCAAATTGACAGACCATATTCGCAACACCACACTCACAGAGCACTTTACCACACAGCGCCCCAAAACACAGTTTACTATGTTGCTCAAAAAACCGCTATGCTGAAGTGCCAAAAGGCATCGCGGCACTCGCGGCTGACCCCGTAGAAGGTGGAGAAATCAAACGACCAGTGGTCCACTTTACGTACTTATATGTATAAATTGATAAAACCTTATTTACTTTATTGTACAGCCGAGCGCTGGTAGCAAGGAATTGGCGACCAGCGAAAGACGAACAACACCGGACAGGATCGCAAACAGGAAACGCTTTGCGTCTCCATACGAGTTTTAGATCTAAAGGTAACATGCAGTGTCTACACAGTATCTACTGCACGGAGTACCTATAACCAGCTGGCTGACTGTCAGAATTTCGGCTTCGGAATAGAGTTGGAAACAAACAGCTTTCATGTGTAGGTTGGCAGAAAAATAACTTTGGTTGCATTCGAACAGTCTGGCGAATTTAGAATGAGCTTTATATTTTTTGTATGAAAAGCCATTAGTGTTGGTATAGGTGCGTTGATGTCAAGACGTTTGCTTGGGGTAAACAACATGTAAATGTGAAGGAAAACATCGTGAGGAAACTGACATGTCATAGAACCAAAAATTCGAAGACATGTGACGTGAACCAACCCGCATTTGGCCCGCGTGGTAGATTACAGTCCACTCCCTCTCACAGAGAGGATGCCTGTATCCTAGAAGCGGGAACATTATAGACTGATTACGTGTCATGTGATGTTTATTGATTAATCAATTTATGACGAGAATTAAATTTTAGAGAAGAAGTCGTCATGACTAGAAATATTCTCCTTGAAGACGCAAACCTAATGTTTGGCAAGTGAACGTTTAAACAATAACTTGTTTACCAACTAATGCTTATACCAATTTTTATGTAGTTAAATATGTATTTCAGACGGAAAAACTAATTTTACGTAAAATAAAATGAGCCAAATATTTCATTTTTATGTGGCTCTTGCATCCCTTGCATCCAATGTCGACGGAGCCCCTAATTCTGTGTAAAGTTAGCCTAACCAAACCGAATCTCGGGGTGCTCTTCGCTCGCTCTTGCATCCTACGTCGCCTATCGACCGACCGCAACCATGCAACCGATGTTACCCGAAGTACACACGAAACGTACTTCGGGTGCCATCGGTTCAACGATAATTCCCAAAAAAAAAAAAACTTATTTAATAAAGTCATTTGACCAAACCTTTAAATGTTTAGAGATTGTTTGCTGTAATAAATCATTTGATTAAAGATCAAATGCTTAAATGACATTATCCTTGATAATATTCTTCCAAGTAAAATATTTACCAAATGAAAATGTGCGTACTAAAATCATTCCAAACATTTCATTGCTATAAAAAAATTTTGCTAAAATTCGTTTGGGTAGTGAAATTTTGGCAAAATCTTTTCGGCGAAACGGCAGGATCCCAAATTTTGTTTTCCTTCACCGACTTGAGAGCAGTGCTGATGAAATTATTTACATAAAGTGAAGCGCCCCTGCCTGGGTTCGAACCCACCACCACCTACAACTCCTAAGTCGGGGCCATTACCACTGGGCCATCACTGCTCTGCAGCAGATCAGCCCAATCTCCTTTAATTATAATGCCCAAACTAAAGTAGCAAGACAACATTTGCTGAATTGATGTTTTTGCAGCTGTTGATGTTTCATAAGGTTAACGTTCGGGTACCAACTGGGCAAAAATGTTTTGGTACCCACATAACGAGCCGATACCTGCTTACCATAATACGCTAAGATAGTACAAAACAAAGTTGCAGAATCAGCCTATAATGTTCCCAATACTAGGGGACACAGGCCTTCTCTCTGTGAGCTCAGTGGGCCGTAATCCACCACGCGAGTTAGTGGATTCCACATGTCTTCGAATTTTTGGTTCAAGGCCGGTTATCTAACGATGTTTTCCTTCACAGTCTTGAGAGCAATGAATTATTCCCTAAAACTCGTAAGTCGTGGCTGTTTCCACTGGGCCACCAGCACCACTCACACAGCTCACAAACAAATTGCAATACCTAATTATGTGCTATATTAAACAGTGTTTGCGGCGCCATTCCCAAAAAATAATACTCTGGGAAAATCTGCCGTAAACCGGTAATTCACTTAAGTGCATAAAATGTTCAGTACTTACCTGTAGGTAATTGTTTTTGAATTAGCATGACTGGTGCACAATTTCTCGGAAACAAGTTAATTGTCATTCAGAGAGGCATAGTAAAGTTTTCCTAGACAATGCCGACGGAGCCAAACGGCTTGTATTTCTGTACGCAAGTTCATCGGGAATGTAATTACTTGTCGCTGTTCCATTCACGTCGGTATTTCCATTTCCTGCATTCCTGTGATTCACATTGCACTTTCGTTTGTCGGGCTCACGTGGTTCGTTTGCCAACCTACAACTAGATACTAAACTGCTGTAAATATTATTGTGTTAGGTATGTGAATAATTGAAAATAATTTAAAACTAGCTTTTGTCCGTGTGGAGGTCGGCAATTATCCCACGGAAGCGTACTAACGAGGAAGTAGTATCCTATATTATGTGCGAAATTTCATCGAAATGCTAACAGACAGAATGACGGACTTACATTCGCGAATGCTGTATTATTACTAGATGATGATGATGATGAGCTCATCATCTGCCTAGCCTTTTCCCAACTATGTTGGGGTCGGCTTCCAGTCTAACCGGATGCAGCTGAATACCAGTATTATTACTAGCTATGGCCTGTAATTTTGTCTGCGATCCGGTATGGTAGCAGGTAGCGTACGTCCTTACCCAGGTCATGGTCTATCTGTGTGCCAAATTTAACCCAAATCCGTTCAGCAGTTTTAGCGTGAAAGCGGAACAAACAGACGAACTCACTTTCGTATTTATAATATTAGTTACGATTCGTACCTGGGCTACCTATGGATTCTGGATATGTATTTAGGTACCTGATGAACGAATAATATGTGCATCGAGAACATTGAATTCACGTAAAGAAAATGGTAAAGCCGAAACATAAAATTCTTCATAAGTACAGTTCACACAGACTTACCCTCATCAGGGTCTGCTTCTCTTGTAATCGGACCAGCTGAACCACCGACCTATTTCACTCACTCCAACAGTGCGACTGAAATGAACGAAATGACTTTGGGCAAGATTCACAGGCCGTGCTTAGACTGCGCTTCAAATTCGCATACGAATGTGAATATTATTACTATCGAATTAATGTTCATTTTTGAATAAAACGCTCACTGAAATTCGCGAATATGAAATTAAATGGAAGAATAAGATTCATATTCGCTGTTCATAGGTTCATGGAACGGTTTCTTCGGCCAATGTCGGCCAAATGCAATAGATACTAAGTAAATAGTCTTCGGCGCGGGAGATATTATTATAGTGTACAATAATTGTGTGCGCCGACACTAGGTGCACTCTCTCTTCCAGTCCGATGGGACGGCACGCAATCTGACACGACCGGAGAGAGATCAGGCGTAGGACCACGTGTTTTCCGAGGTACGGGGGTATCACACCGCCAAACTCCGAGCTGTTACTAAGAAATCCCATTAAAAAAAAACCGAAACGCCTATAATAAACCCTTATTCCTTCAGGAGCTTAGTACTTTAAAGTTCGGTTCTAGTAACTACCATAACTCCCTGTTCCAACGAATTGTTTAGGTGTTTCGAGGCGTCCAGTATTTAATCATTCCCAAGTTTCTCATATAATGTGGGGGAGGTCGGGGCTGAAAGTTCCGATTTTCAAATAACATGGAATTTCATAATGAAAATGAAAGGTTACGTTTTTGATAATTGGAACTATTAAAAGATCTTTATCGGTCTTTGTAATAGTATACTTAGTCATTTCTGCCAGTATCTCAATCGTTTTTTTTTAATAGGCAATTCTTTGCAAAATTTTGGAGAGGAACATTCAGCCCCACTTTGGGGTTAGTTGTTCCATGTGTGGGGCAAATTGTTCCGCTTGGATAAAGAAATAAAATATAAGAATAATATAGGTTCATTTTAATTAAAACAATCATTTCTATAGTTTCCTATATTGTGTATTCATGCAATGCTATAAACTAAAAAAAACAACAACAAAACATTACTGGTTACCTCCAGATAACCTTATTGGCATATATGGCAAACTAAAATTGAGATCTATTAGCTTGCAAATCTTACTAGATGCTTAATTAAACTTTAGGATACAAAAAATATAACTGATAACCTCGAGATAAACACTTTTTTCATCTGTTATTTTGTCATATCCATAACAGAACTTAAAAAAAAATCAAAACATAACTGGTAACCTTCAGATCAGATAACCGTTTCTTTTATTAATTAAACCATATTAGAGATTCACCATGTTAAAAATCTTATCAGATGGCATAACTGCACTTATAAAAACAACATAACATAACTGGTAACCTCCAGACAAACGTTTCATTAATATGTATAATAACAATTATTGAGATCACAACTTACGAATTTAATCAAATAACAAAACAAAACTGCTAACCTTCATATTATTTTTTATTTGAAATTATCAGATTATTTTGAATTTAGTGGAGTTACAGTTATCAGTCTTGTTTTAATCAGTCGTAATTAACTTTGGCAACTTTCATTCTTACTCATCACTCATTTCTTCATCTGGCTCACAATTCGGATACACATAAGTAATAGTATCGCCTTTATTTATACGTTAAACATGGGCCCAATTTTTACACATGCTACATTCTATCCACTGTTCTCTTGGAAGAGAATTTGAATATGAATCACAACAAATTATGCAGTACCATTCCAGATCCTTGTCACTATCACTCTCGCTTTGTTGTAATACTCTTCGTTTAGCTTTTTCTTGAGCTTTTCCCTTTCCTTTACCTTTTCCGTTATTATTGTTGTTTTTTCCCTTTTCCTTTCTTTGCAATGTTTTCATTCTTCTTTGGCTTCTTCTTTGACTGTTCTTCAGCTAATGCATTTTTTCTGGCGTGTCTGTTAGAACTGCCGTCTTTCTTAAACGTTTTGTAGCCATTTGCAATCTCGGTGGTGCCTTTGGTAAAGGTTTTACGATTTCAGGGCTAAACAAAGCTGAAGCATTTGTCTTTGGTCAATTGGGATAAGTTGTTCCGGGGAACAACCAGCCCCTTCGAAAGGGAAATTGTAGCCCCAAATTACGTTTTTATATGAAGACTGTTATGCTAGCAAATTAATGAAATCAATTTAATAAACACTCAAACAATAAGACACCTAACTAATGCCACTACAAAATAGGAAAGTTACACATTAATCGGTCAATAATAAATAAAAATTGACCAAAAAGTTTATATACGAAAAAATTTACTCACGTGGTGTTTTAATAGCACGGTGCGCACAGCCACTCGTCCGCCGCCGTCGGAGCAACTAAGATGCCAGCGCGGCGCGTCGCCTGATGCTTTAAACGACGCATTTCGCGTGTATTGCTATCTCTTTTCTTTACAAAGTTATTACCGTCGGAACAACTTACCCCGGGAACTTCCAGCCCCGGCCTTGCTGTTGAATTAGAATTGATATCCTGACATCTACAACCCATTACTTTTAGGTATATAATAGACCATTTCATTTTTCTGTGTATGGTAGGTATATGTACCATTTTGATTGGAATGAAGTTCCTTATCGCACGTTATACTCTGCACACTTGGCGAATGAGCAAAATATTACACTTCTTTCAGTCTACCTAGCTCTCATTCGTCAAGTGTGCAAAAGCGAAAGGAACTTCGTCCCAACCGGGTATCCCACGAGACCTGCCGACTGTCTTTTCCCTAGACAGTTTGTCAGAGGGTTTGACTGTCAGGGTCCATTTAAGGAACAGTAACAGTTTTCAACTGGTAAAGCTACTGTTTCCTAGAAGAGCGGTGACTGCCACATGCGGCCGTAATAATTTATAAAATATTTAGAGTTTTTTGACACCTTAATGTATAATACTGGTGAAAATGACAGATTTTCATGACGTTCGTAATAATTATGACGGAAACTCTCTTCTTGGAAAACGTAGCATTAGGGGCAGGTTCAAATCGATCGATGAGTGCCTTTTAGCCATAACCCCATACTTGAAAACTGCCACATAGGTAACTACCTACTTCATTGCAGTTAAGCAAGAGAAAAGGGTAAGAAATAAATTCAAATAATAAACTACTATAAATGTGACTAAATTTAATTTGTTCTGAAATGTGAAGGCTGCTGTAACAGTCGTTACTCTCATGGCAATGCTTGGTATCATTCAAAGTAGTTAGTAGCATGAAATTACGAATTTCCTTGTACCATTGACATTGCACAAAGTAGTCAGTTTTTGTTCTTCTATTAAAAATTGTTGCAGTTTATATAAAAGCGTGCAAGTAGTTTGATGAGAAAAAGGTGTAGGTATTGTATATATTTTTCATTACAATTTTATAACCATTACTTTCTTTCGGTCCAACTATAGAATTAAATTTCTACAAGTTGTCCATAAAAGTTTTAGTTACATGAAAGGATAGCGCATTCCCGCTGAGCGTTAGGGCAGAGAAGGCATAACGCCACTGACCTCTATTAAACAATGTATAATGTAATACAGGTCAGTGCCTAACGCTACGAATAATTCACGTTTTTCCATCGATTAGGTTGGTGAAATCGTGACTGATTCGTTTGGTAATTAAAAGATAAAAAAATATCATCAATTTGTTTTTTTTTTTGTAAATGTTCATATTGTTCATGAATCAGTAGTTGACCGATCTATAAAAGAAATAAACATTCAGGGAAGCAGTGAAATAAAAAGCTAAAGGCTTTTTTCTTCCGTGTACGCAACAAGTTCAGCAGCAAATTCAACAGAAGTCGTTCCGGAATCCATTTTTTAATAATTGTATTATGACTACGTAACGTCTGCACTATTTACGTAAGTACGTAGCGTCAAGGCGGCTCCTACATCGTACGGTGCTCGTACACCTGCGCCTGCGCTCTTTCTCTACGTTACACTGGACAAACGCTTAGTGCGAAGACTGTTTTTTTTTGATAATCACAATCATAATGAAAAATAATTATTTTGTTTGAAATGAATGAGCCCTATAGTATGAATAAGACACATCAATGGTACAATATCTTCATCAGAATATTACTCAAATTGATACATTTAATGGCACGAAGGCACTTCGGTTTTATCAGCTGTTGAATAAAAATAATAATTACAGTATTTATCACCTAATAGTACATTACAAGGTAAATTGTAGTGAAAGGCAGCAAAACCAGACCATGTCTCCAACATGTAACACAACAACACAACTATGAATCAATTTAATTTGGTAATTATATCCATCTTTTCTGGAGGATATTTGGTAAAGGAAGTGAAGACTTGACCGGTGCTAGACATTGATGACACAGCGAATATTAACTGACTAATTGGAAACACTTTTGGAAAATATATTAAGTGGGACTTCTTTCGATCCCATCGAAGCTTGAATCTACAGCTACAACGACGAAGCCTACAAAAGGGAAGGGAGCTAAAACACCCAAGTGAAAAGAAGTACCTTTCATGATATTGAGAATTTAATATTAAATTATGATGACTGTAACGATAATTTCGAAGATTGAGCTTACGTACAAAACACAGGTACCATTAACGTGCGTAACATGTACGACGTATGTAACATCATTGGATGTACCTCTGCAGAACTATTTTTTTAAATTATTGTGCATGTGAAGACAATGTGGGTCATTTTATTATAATTTTTTTGTTAAATTTTTATTATTCCATTTGTTCTGTTAGTTTTTTTTTTCTAGGTCTGGCAGTTTGAGTAATTTATGTGGCCTACCCAAATGTCCTTTCTTTGGTATTGTTCGTCGAATCGTTGAGGTAAGTTAAGGAGGAGGTAAGTTTTGAGTTGAGCTGCACGATTTCTGACAAATGCGTGCACTGACTGGACAGGTCCTCTCAATCTGTGTGGTTTTTTCCTCAAAAGACCATCTCAGACATCGATCTACATGGTCTTCATATATCCTGACCAAGATTATGTCTGGACTTTAAAAGGGACTGTGAGTTTGTTTCGGCCTTTCTTCTCAGAGTAGTCTGTTAGGAAACGCCAACCTCATCTAGTTTTATAAAAAATATGATTGACGTGTAAAAGGGTTTGTGCAAACATACTTACAAAATAAAAATCATTTATCATTTATCAGAACTTGATCGATATACCTAATTCATTAAATGGGAGGGTGATAAATACTGCAATGTACATTATAATAACGGTGAACAAATTAATTACGACAATATAAGTGGAAAATAACAAAATGTTAGTAAATCACACTTCTGGCAAAATCTACAAACTATATATTTAAACACATTAAAATCCATATCTATTTCCTCAATATAATATATCTCAACTTTTTACACTCAACTATAAAAAATAGGTATATAAAAAAGAATTTAAAAACACGTCATTGGTAATAAATTATCTTGTGACTTAGTCAACATACTTAACTATGCACTTAAAAATAAACATTACACGTGAAAAAGATACAAACATAATCGTATAATAGCTACTGAAACAATAATAAGTATCTAAAAGAAATAAGCAAGTACAGAAAATAGTGAGGTACGATTTTTATACAGAAAAACGAGCTTACGACTACAGATAGTTCATTAAAACTAAAGTTAAGTTTTAATTAAAAATATGGCATCTACCGACATGTTTATGGCAATTATTCGGTTCAAGAAAGTCAGCACATTAGACGAACTTAAGTCTCTACAACACCGGATTTCAAGAGTGCTCAAACAGAAAACATGCAGTTCTTGTCTTTTCTTTCTAATTTTAAAATTATCATCTACTCCCGTAAAGTAAGTCATTAAATTTAAGGCCTCATTAAATTTTGTAACGTTTCAAAAGGCATTATGACTGTTGAGTCAATTCTCTAGTCTATTTAAATAGTTTCTCGTGAAACAACTACATTTCAGACTAGAGGTAATTATCCTTATACGACAAACAGGCTGTTTTATGTGTTTACAACAACATTAACGTTGTAGAATTAAATTATAGCACAAAATATACCTTTTGGTTCCATTTTCATAAAGTTAAGAGAGTTTGCGCAAGTTTAAACACACAATTAAATGCAAGAAACAGTGGCAAGATACAGTGCATCTACATTATGTGTGGGTATGACAGTCAGCTCCGATTAAATGAATGGAGACATATTAATACGCTATGGACTATGGAGGATGCAAAGTGCGGAGTTACAATACAATCTTTTGAATATCTTGGTTACATCGGTGAAGTACAGGCAACTGCCGAAAATATAAGTCTTTTAAAGTTCGTTTAGTTGATTTTTGTAAATATGTGTATATGGGTTTTTTATATGCAATGTTGGAAAGAATATTGATTTTTAAAACATTTTTTTACAGTTACCTGTACTTGCAAGATTCGGTCAACAAGGCAAGGAGGCTATACATTATTCTTTTCTTGATACATATTCAAGTACATTATAGCATTTCATAGAAGTTAAGTGATAAATATTAATTCATATTTACAGGCTTGGTTCAGTTACAAAGTGAACTGTAAATACAGAGGCAAGAAGCGATATATCAAAATGAAAATATATTTCTGTAAATATAAGGCGTTAATATTAATTAAATACGTAATTAGGTAGGTAAGAATAACTTACAGTAGCACAAAATACTAATGACTATTTAAGATGGCAATTGCGTTATAGTAAATATTAAAAGATTTAGTTATAAAAGTGTGAATGTAGTCGGTTGTGCGCCCGCGCTGGCGAGCGGGCGAACTGGACGGAGGCAATAAGGCTGATTCAAGACATTCCTCACTAAACTGCCTAAAGCACTTCGTAAGATATACGTTAACATTATAATAGGCGCTACATTATTAATTTTCTATAATATTTAAACTGTTATTATAATAGAAAGTACAATAAATATAATAATATTATCAAACAAAAAATATATTATGCACGATGAATATGTTGGTTCACTTTGCCGGATAATTGTAAAGGCGACCTGTTGGTGATAAGACAATGTGAAAAAAACAAACTTTAATAAATCGAGACTAGAAAGTGTAAAATTTGAACGTTCCAATAATACGACCTTAGGATCTCGTACACGAAGTTATCATAATGTCTTTAGTTTTAATCGAAATGGAATATTTTAAACTGAAACCGCCATATTGTATGTCTGGAACTGTACATACGTTTTCAAGCGAAGTTTATTTGGTGAGCAATATGTTCTAATGTACTTTAAGATAGATAATCTATTTTATTGATATAGTTTTGATATCTTCTTATGTATCTTCTACCGTGACATTATTCTTAGATACCTATGCGGTCCTTTCCAGTATATGATGAAGGCTTTCGCTCTGTAGTAATTCTGTTTCAATAATACAGACTGATTAAAAAAAACTTAATAAGCCTATATGTGTTTCCACTGCTGGAATACAGGCCTCGTCTGTGTGAGAGGGAGAGGTATACATAATCTACCACGCGTGCCCAGTGCGGGTTGGTAGATGTCACATGTCTTCGATTTTTTGGTTCTAGGACATGCCAGTTTCCTCACGATGTTTTCATCATGCTTTTTCCTCAGATTGATATTTAAAGGATTTATTGAAAACCCAATCTAATCGAAACTGAGATCGTATCATCGAAACACGCGTCCGTACATTAAAGACTAACATTATATCTACTTACTGATACTTACGCAATAATAATATTAAAAGATAATATCTTGGATATTCCTTGCTCTCTTATTAATTAACTTACGATAAATTAACTAATCATATCTAATGAATACTTAGAGCTTTTAATTCACGAAGTTCTTTTACGACACCATTGCTGTTGTAGTGAGCAATTTTTTTTAGGAATCTGTTACTTTCTTTTATGGATACATTTGCAAGAAATTTTATTACCTTGACGATTGAAAAATATGATTAAAGAATTATGTATAAAGCAAATCAAATCACTCAAATCAAATCACACAAATCAAATCAGTCAAATCACTGGCAAAAATATAGTATTCTAAAGGTCAAAGGCAGTGCTGAGAGCTGGAGTCTGTTTAAAACACACACGAAATAGCTCTGAAACAGTTAACAAATAATTTCTGTTACAGTTACAAACGGAGACGCACATTGTTAAAATATCGTGAAATTTTAATGTACTTCTTCAGTATCAGAGTGTTTTTGAATCCGGACTTCCGGTAACATAGAGCATCTAGCAACGGTGTCGCAAACCCCGCTCCATTAAAATATTTGTCATTTTTAATTTACATCATAATATAGTTATCTATAAAATACGGGTGTTTTGGGTTCTGTATCATGACTAATTGAGTCATTTACAATTAATAAGGTATATATTATGTAAAGCGATTTCCTTGGTAATGCTGTTGTGTTGTACGTATTGTGACATTATTGGCGAGAATCGTATAGTAATGGTTAACTGATGGTTTGTATGCAAGTACTAATACTTGAACACGTTAAGTTCCTTCCACTGTGTAAGAATGGAACATTTTTGAGTAATATTTTTGTATATTCACTGGGAACTACACGGTCGTGACACTTGAAGAGGAGTTGTTTGTGGTGTGTTGTCAGCTTCGCTTTTACAAAATATACAATAAGCATGGTTCACACGGACGTGGGTAGGTGTGCCGGTGGCGGGGCACCGCCCGGTCACAGTACGCCGTAGAACGTCTCCATCAGGGTAGTGTCCAGGTCACACTCCAGGAAGATGTTCTCACTGCATTCCTCCTGGAAAACAGAAAACAATAACTTGAACAAAATATATCTAATAACTGGTAATCATTGTAAGTCACGAAGTTAACTAATACTCGTACAAGGTGTACAATTTATCAAAAGCTGTGCCATAAGGTGCACCTTTTTGTGTAAAATGTTTTGAAAAATGAGACAACGTCTCATAAGTGACAGTACTGTACTGTACTGTATATAATGGAGGAGAACGAAGTAGAAATAATTTAGAATCCTAGAAACGGGTCAGGACTAAGACCTGCTTGCACCACAAATGACTAAATGGAACACTAAACTTATTTAAATCGTTATTTTGTCTTTGTCATCTTTAAACGATTGATGGAGACTGAGCGATATTTTCAAGTAATATATAAGTCAATGGATATTTTAAATACATTTTGCGGTAAACGTACCTATTTAGCGATGTAGATTCTAGGACCTAAGTACACAGGAAAAGTGTGAGATAGATACCTTAGTGCAGCATGGAGCGGGCGGCTGGTCGCCCCTCCTCGCATGTCATTTGGAGATTTTGGGCAGAATATCATCGAACTGGTAAGACGTAGCTAATGGGAACTGTAGAGGTCCTCTAGTAACGGATAGGATTCAAGAGTAGAGTATGTGAGATAGATACCTGAGTGTTGTGTGGAGCGGGCGGCTGGTCCCCGCCCCTCCTCGCGTGTCATTTGTTCGTCTTGGGCAAGTGCCTCTTCATGTGCAGCGCGAGGTGGTCGGAGCGCGCGAAGGAGCGCTCGCAGACGGCGCACTTGAAAGGCTTGGCGCCCGTGTGCTTGCGGTAGTGGCGCGTCAGTTCGTCCGAGCGCGCGAACCGCCACTCGCACTCCGGCCACTGACACGTGTACGGCTTCTCACCTGAGGAAGTGACACGGGTCACTCTTTCACTACTCCCCATACATGCTAAATTTATTTATTTATTTAATACTTAAGCACAAAAATGTATAATACAGAGGCGGACTTAATGCCATAGGCATTTTCTACCAGTCAACCTCGGTAATTTCGGTTCGAAAAGTATCTGATGAAATTGTAAACAGTGTTGAGGTTAAATTCTTATGTAATCACTCTCTAAAGGGAATTAGTATCAAAAGGCATATTTATGACAATGTCTGTAGGTATTTAGAAGGTTTTCGTTTTATATCTCATAAATTTTTCCAGCAATTATTGTTGGAATACTAAGTAAATAAATGTATTTTCTTTCTTTTTCTATTAAATTGTAATTGTAAAATCGCCAATGAAACTTGAGTTTATAAAATTAACCAATTAATATCTATAAGGTGATTTAAAAATTTGAAATGATTCAAACAATCAAATCAAAGTACTCAATTTGTAAATGGCACTACAAATTGGCATCTGTAGAACGTACGTTTACTGATCTATTTGTTCACCTTTTCATCAGATACCTACTTTCGGAATGGACCATAGGTTATGCATAATGGCAGCTAAAATCTGCACAAGCAAACAAGCCGTTTATAACTGAGTTTCATATAGTTCAGGAAAGTTCAACAGTTTTCGCTTACATGTTCACGTTTGCATGAACGTACAGGTTGATTTCCAAGCAAAACCCTCGTGCTAAACGTATCTGTATCACGGATATCGATCTGTATGGTCGGCGTTATAGGGAAGCAGTCAGAAAGTTTTGTTTGTTCAGATGACTTTACAAATCGCCATATTTATTACTAGCTTCCGCCCGCGGCTTCGCCTGCGAGGTATGTCGATAAAAAACTATCCTATGTCCTTCCCCGGGATGCAATCTATCTCTCTGCCAAATTTTATCGAAATCCGTTCAGTGGTTTAGGCGTGAAAAGGTAACATAGAGACAGACAGACAGACAGAGTTACTTTTGAATTTATAATATTAGTATGGATGGATTTAGATGAAACTGTACGACGATGGAAAAATTGTGCCTAAAAGGCATTATTTGGTTTCATACTGATGGCTGTGGCTCAATCAACAATCAACTCAGCCTATCGCAGTCCATGGGACATAGGTTTCTCCCAGCCATCTTTTTAAAGTTGTCGATCCATCTAGCTGGGGGGCCTCCCACACTACGCTTGTCGACACGCGGTTCCACTTTGGAACCATAAAAGAACGACACAAACACGAGTGGTTTAAGAAATAACAAAGTATATGGAAGCTATGTCCGAAGATGTGAATATCCGCATCAGTTTTTTCATGGTAACCACATTTTGACCTGCTACTGGGCACTGGCTGTCGCAGTAGAAATATTCACACAATATTACTTTAATGAGGTTGTGGTGTGGTTTCAAAGTTGTACTTCTTTCTGTTTTGTCTAGATACGCCTAATATTTATTATTTTACATTTACAGTTAGCTTTACCTAAAAATGTCAGCTCTGTATAAAATCTGCATGCAAAATTCATCGATGCAATACCATTATCGTAATACTGACATAACATCAAGTCACGTTTCTAGCTATTTCCAGAAACCGGGAGAATGTAATTTGCCTAATCGACAAGCTTTGTTGACTTTCAAAACTTCAGTTCGATGTCAATGGACTCTACCACGTGTTTCTATACTGAAGTAAGTCCTATGTAATAAGTAAAATTTAATTTTTTAGAAAGCTTGGTACTAAGTAAGAAGTCTGTGTTAAATAAATTGGACAAGTGACAATATACTGCGGTGAAATTTAAACGATAGTCGTAATGCAGTACTTAGGTACATTGTTGCCATTAGGTATCTGTTACTTTCGCTAGGCGGTTGAGTAGTCCACGTACCTACGTATTAAGGAGATTGTCGAGTTAAATTAAAATGCATGACTTCTTTAAACACGTGTAAATTGATGTATTTAGTACAGTAGATATTCGCAATGCCACGTGGCTATGGACAGTTATTTCGCAGTGGCTCAGGTAAATAAAAGTGTAATTAATACCTGTGTGTATTCGCTGGTGCGCCTTTAGATGCGAACTCTTCGTGTAGACCTTGGTACATCCTGTAATAAATAGTTTGGTTTTTAGATATCATGTGAGTTTCTAAATTTAGTCATCGATTGCAAATAGTCTATTGCGGAACTTGGGTTAGTAACAAAACTACAAAAACGGTTTGTTAAAAACTACCTTGTGAAAACGGGCAAATTGACAGATTTAGATATCTAATACTTGCGGGTTTTATTGTGGGGTGTTATTGTGTTTTTCCATTAGGAATTTCTCAGTAACAGCCCCTCCGGACTGGAAGTTTCTTTGGAAGTTGGCGGTGTGATATCCCCGTGCCTCGGAAAGCATGTCAAGCCGTTGGCAGATTGACAGATGTCCCATCGGACTATGAGAGTGAGGGAAGAGAGAGTGCACCTGTGTATGTGCACATACTTATGCACTATAATATCTCCCGCGCCGAAGGCTAGTCGCCCTGGAGATTGGCCGTCATGGCCGCAATACGGCCTGGACGACTATGGTTATTTGCGGGCTTTAACTATTTACACATAAGTTAGCAGTACTTGTTGGATGCATACAAGTTGAGATCTTTTATGTTTAGCTACTTGTAGTACCAGTACCTACAGCGATTGATGAAATAGAGTGCTCATCTGACAAGATTAATCCCTTAAGTTCAGTCGAGGTCAGTTAAACAATTTGGCCAATCAGGTCGTAAAACTTGGAATCTATTTTAGGAGTAGTCCTTGCGCTATCATAATTGTGTCATCTGCTGCAGATAGTGTTTCTGGCATTGCACTTTGTGTTGCACTGATTTGTACTTAGACAACATAAGCGTAAGCAAAATCAACCTTCGATGTTTCCAGTGCTGGGGCACAGAGGCCTCCTCTCGGTGAGAGGGAGTGGGTCGTAATCCACCACGAGGGCCCAGTGCGGGTTGGTGTTCGAATGTTTGGTTCTAGGACATGCCGATTTCCTCGTGATGTTTTCCTTCATCGTTTTGAGATCAGTAGTGATTAAATTATTTACACGAAGTAGAACCTATAACCTACAACTCGAAAGTCGCGGCTGTTACCACTGGGCTACGACTGCTCTCTGCACTTTAGACAACAAAATTCTTTTAACCGGCCTCCTACGGACTTTTATATAAACGTCCACTCAAGCTAAATAAATTGGGAACAACTACCTTATTCACTAATCTTCTAGTGGACGAGACAGATCTGACTGTAAGGTCGGCTAATTAGAATTCTCTCGACGAATCAGTATTTCTGTGACTCAGCCTTCATTCTTCAGGCCTATTTTTTAGGCCTTGCGGCAACTTTCAATGTTTCTGTGCCGCCCTCGTTCACACTGCCCACGGTGCCTGCGGACGTTCTGGGATTATTTGACTTGACATTGGCCATCATTTGGTCGAAGCCACACTCCGTTGTCCATCATAATATTCAGCCTGCCTTACTTCTCTTGAAGCATCGTGTCACCGTCATAGTAGGTGTCGGATTTCAGTGTTACGAACTCGGTCTAGCAGTTCGATACCGAGCTAGACTCATGACCCAGTCATAGACGCAATGCTTTTTTTTTAATGATAGGAAATCATCAAATGACCCCTCCCGCTCTAGGTGGAGCGGAAGAGAGTGTCAGACTCTTATTGACTAAAACCTTCCTTACTTCAACACTACTTCTTACAATCTTCCTTAGCCCTTTATGTTCCGGGGTAGCGGTAACCCTTTCGGACAATCCCGCTGCTTATATAGACGTAATGCTGTACAGAAAGTCTTACCTATAAAGTCACAGTGGTGCACCCTCCTCTTCTCTAGCTCCGGGTTGTTCCGCCGGTTGTACTTGACATGGTGCGCGTGCGACAGTCGCGAGTGCTGCATCGGCGCGTGGTGCACCTGCGGCTGCGGCTGCGGCGGCGGTTGTGGCATCGGCACCGGCTGCGACATCGTCTGCATCGGAACGAACTACTTTATTCATTTATGATGAACGATCTGTTTACAGTTAATGGTTTTACCAGGTAAGGTGGTTGAATTCATAATCATCTTCACGTAAGAAAATATGGGAACAACTTAAAACTTAAACTAAAAAAATAGCTAACAGGTTTAGTTTTCAGAATCAACTAGTAAATGTTGTAAAAAAACGTTAGTTTCTGTAATTGTCTAGATTCTAAACATAGCGGGGCCGGCCGTTCGGCTAGCTCGTGGTCTAAATATTGAATAGTTATATCCCGGTTTCATTGATTTGAATCCTTTTAGGATGGTTAGCCGTAAGTGATAGCTTATTTCTAGATATTTCTGTGTAATGTGTAGTGATAGTCACCTGGGGTTGGTGGTGCGGGTGCGGCCCGGGATGCGGGGGCGCGTGTGGCGCCCGCAGCAGCGGCGGCGGGTGGTACGGCGGCGGTGGCGTGCGCCGGCCTGCGCCCTGTGAATAACACGCACATGTTGCTGCTCTCATAAATACTAGCCAATGTCTCACCCATCGGCACGTATCAAACCAACATCATTTACTACACATACATTATTCAGAACCTTACCGCCGTCCTGATTACAATCGTTATAACAATCGACATCTGACTGCTGTTTACCTTCATGACTATACTGCAATAGAATAAATGATACGACACATATAGATCGCTGAGCATTAGATGGTACCATCTGTCGCGTACGCAAGCGCGCGAGCTCACTCGAGTGGTGGTTTACCTGCATGGTGTTCCCGGGGCTGCCCTGCTCAGAGCTGGGGGGCGTCAGCGGGGACATGTAAACGAGGCGGGATGGAGGGTACTTGGCGAAGGATGTGTTGGGCTGGTGCTGCGGTGCGTGCTGCGGCGGCTGCGGGTGCGCGTACGTGGGCGGCGCACACAGCCTCTCCGTCTTGATCTCGAGGGGGCTGAGTAGCGGGGTGGCGCACTCCTCCAGCAGCGCCTCGTCGGCCTCCAGCTTGACATGTGTAGAGCCGAGTGGCGCCAGCATGTTCGCGTTCTCGGGGTCGATGTTCCTGATGGAGGACGCGATGTCCTCCCACAGTGCGGGCCGGAGGAAGGCATCGTCGCGTGAGGAGGTTCCGCCGTCGAAAAGGTCCATGTGGGCGGGCGCAAGTGAGGCGCCCTCCTGCTTACACAGCAGCGACTCTAGCTCAGATGTCTGCAACAAAACAAACAGACATCGTTTGGTGATTTGCAGATCCTAATCGTGTTGGTATTATGAAAATCCTATTCAAATGCTAATAACACATTAGAAAGTTCTCTTGATTTAATGTGTAAAGCTTTTGACTACAAAGAAGTCCCAGTAGCTTTAGGGGCAATAAACATATGAATTTATTAACGTCTCTATAAACCTGTACAACATTATCACGTTGCATGGCAACAGTGGTCGGTTGCGAAGTGGTATAAGTTACTGCTGCGTTATTCAATTATGAAAATGTATACCTATAAGGTGCAGCGCACACGACGTGAGTGCGTTACTGCATATAATTGCATAGGTTCTATTTTCACAGACTAAAAAGTTCGTCACGGATAGTCTGTCGTCTGCGCTGCACCTAATAGGTATTTTGTTCAAACGATTTGTTAAAACCACAAAAGATAAGAAAGCTCTTCTGTGAGTCAATGGTTCTTACAAATGATCAGTGTCAACGATTTACCTACTGTTTTATTGGATTTCATGAACTCTTGTGCTAAAACTTTTATTTTTTATAATGAAGTATGTACGTGTATTTATAACAATATTGTAGTTTTGAAATAAGCTGTGAAATAAATAGTCAGAATGAACTGTTGTACCACATTGCTGTTTATATCAAATAACGAACGACACGCATATTCTCGGAAACTGATTGGCTACATCAATCATACTTAAGAGGATTAAAGTTATGATTAACATTATGAATTTACACAATTTTGAACAATTTCTCCGTGCTAGGTGGGCAAGCGTTGCTGCGCCGCCGGCGCGGCGTACGATATTAGCATACAATGGCGGCGGCCCACGCGCACGCGCAGGTGACGAGCAAGAGCTTTCATATCGGATCATTTCATACATACACAATTCGGGATGAGATTTAACTAGCATCGAAATTAATTTAAATTGTATCGACACAAAATGTCAAGATCCTTTTCGTCATTAATTTATTGTCAAATTCTGGTCAAAGGTAACAAAGGAGAAAAGCAATCAATTACTTATATGGGAAATAATAAAATTGCGTAGACATTTAGAAAGTGTTTAATCTCTAAACATCTTTTGCTGTAAGTACCACCTATACCTTACCTAAATTACTCTACGCCGTTTACGAGTGACAATAAAATTAATGTAGTTGCAGTAAAACTTGTACAGCGATTGTGTTGAGTGTGGTGTGGACTTAAACGCAAGTGCTAGGTATATGCGCTTGTACACCTGCACTGTTGCGCCGTCCGCTGTGAGAAGTGACAGACCAATTCCTTGATACCTCTTTGAAAGGTTCTAAAGCTATGCTTAAATAAAACGTACATAAATTGGAGGGACGATTAACCTAGGTACGTACCTATATTTATTAGTGCAACTACTGCAAGTGCAAAACAAATTAATTCCCTAGGGCTTGTTTAGAACTAATAATTACATTTTTAGAACTAATAATTTTCGTTTTGAAAATGACGTGAGGAAAGTTTTAAGTAGGAATGTGGATGGATATAGGTAATATAAGAGTAGAGAAAGGGAAGGAAATGGCAGATAAGCTGGGTGAAAGATGATATGGTTAGAAAGGAGATGACTACCAAAATGGCCATTTGTTGAGAAGCAGTTATGAAAGATGTTGCGCTAACCCCAAATAAATTATGTACGTTTGCCTGGCGCTGCCCTACAGAATTTGGGTTTTAGGTGTGCACCAATCGAATGTACTCGCCTCTAGGAGTACCGGTTTCTTTTTTAATGTACCTCTGTACTTTTGAAGAAATATGCAAAAGAAGAGGGCCGTGCCAGCCAAACGTTTTCAGCAAGGCCCCCGTGTAACTTGAAAAATACATAGCGTATTAAAAAGATTCTTATACTCAAGGAATGTACTCTATTAACACGTTTTATGTACCGCAACAGATATTGTAAATTCGTAATAACAAATAATATATAGACGTGGATAGGGGGCCGTGCTGAAAAAAACATTATAAGAAAATAATAATATGTAAAAAATACAAAACAACCTGAGCCAAAAACTATTAAAAAATAATTGTTGTATGGCAAGTAACATATGTACCGCATTGGTTTCTCTTAAAACTTGCTAAAATTTAAAATTAAACCAATTTTAATTCATTCAGCACGGCCCTCTATAGTTGCTTATATCTTTTTAAATACGACATGTTTGGTTACAAAATTCGACTTCCTGAATTATAAACAGGAGTACATTAGTTCTAAATAAATTGCGCTTCTACTGTATTAGTACTTTAAAAGATATATTGGTTCAAAAATATCATACATTACAACATATGGGGTGACCATAATTCCACATAATAAGTACATTGACTGACATTGACTACATTCATAGATAAGATAATTTATGTTCAAAATCGCCGCCCATTATTGTTTTTTTTTATCGTAATGATGTGCGAAAGCGATTATGCTAAACGATTTTTTTTAAATTTCGATTGACTCTGGTAATTAATATGTCGAATATCTGAAATTGAAATATAATTATTTTAGGCGTTAAATACAATAAGCATTGTTTATAATAATGATTTATGCTTTTCTAATGTAATTTTAATAGTTATTTGGACATTACTTGAAATGAAACTAATTCAATGACCGAGGATCTTTGACCATAGTCATTTTATTTCTATTTTTGAATTTATCTTCAAATGATTTTTATTTAGTGTACAATAAATAAAATAATTTTAATTATTTTTGATTCTTTCTAATAGTTTGCTACAGAATGCCCAGTATACATTTTTTAGGTAGTTTTAGTAAAAGTTAACTTGTATACCTACAGGTTGAAATTTTAATCACCGTTATCCTCTTAAGGGGTCATAATGATGAGTACAATGATCCCTTACGAGGAAAACTGATTAAAATTCCAACCTGTGTAGTAGGTCGCTAATCGAACAAATCAACAAGTGTCGCTATGACTACATAACTCAAAAGACTTAAAAATCACAGATACGTTACCAACTAATCATATTGATTGAACCTTACATTACAATAACATTAATTATCCGTAAATTAACTTGTTAAAAGTAATCACAGATTAAGTTACAACGGCAGCTATTGATTTCTTATTAAACATTTCACGGTTTCATAAGTAAATTTTTAGCAACTAGTCGATGCCAGATTCATCCTGTTTAATTAAGTATATATTATTACAAAATAGATGTATTTAAAACAGGGACTTGAAAACGAAATGAATTTCGTTCCGTTACCACTAATGTTATCGTTTAACGTTCCAAAATTTGTAACGGTACTAAAACCTAAAAACAAATAACGTTACAAAACAATAACGTTATAGAATATCATTTTCGTAGAACAATATTATAAGTAACGTTATAGGTATCAGTAACATTAAGATTTGTAATAACGTTACAGGTAAAACGTTACCGACTCATTTATACCATTATTCTTCATACTTGTTCGTCATCCTAAAAGTCATGAAGCTGGCAAAGTTAAGTATCGAAATGAATAACGTTATTATATCGTTATACTAATAACGATATATTGATAATATTGTTAGTGAACAGTTTAAGATTTCTTTCCTTTTGTCAGTATCGTTATAGCCAAGGAATTATTTTTGTTACGATCTTGGTGGAACGGTACAAATTATCGGTACCACATACCGGAACTACGCGTAACGTTTTTTGGAGTAACGTTTCAAGTCCCTGATTTAAAACACCATGATCAAAAATTAAAGTCTGGTTCCGGCTTGATCCTGAAGGTGATTGCTTTACTGAAATTACCAGAGCTGCCACTCATAGGATCATATAAGTCATGTACTTAAACTAATAGAAACAAAAAATATTGAAATGTAAAGTGATTGCGGAATACCCAATTTATACAATTAATTTAATTATCATCATTCCCAAACTTTTGCTAAGCCTACCTAAAAAATGTATACAGGGCATTCTGTAGTAAACTATTAGAAAGAATCAAAAATAATTAAAATTATTTTATTTATTGTACACTAAATAAAAATCATTTAATCTGCGAGCGCATTCCGAAGATAAATTCAAATATAGAAATAAAATGACTATGGTCAAAGATCCTCGGTCATTGATTCAGTTTCATTTCAAGTAATGTCCAAATAACTATTAAAATTACATTAGAAAAGCATAAATCATTATTATAAACAATGCTTATTGTATTTAACGGATAAAATAATTATATTTCAATTTCCGATATTCGACATATTAATTACCAGAGTCAATCGAAATAAAAAAAAAATCGTTTAGAATAATCGCTTTCGCACATCATTACGATAAAAAAAAACAATAATGGGCGGCGATTTTGAACACAAATTATCTTATCTGTGTATGTAGTCAATGTCAGTCAATGTACCTACTTATTATGTGGAATTATGGTCACCCCATATGTTGTAATGTATTACATGATATTTTTGAACCAATATATCTTTTAAAGTACTAATACAGTAGAATCGCAATTTATTTAGAACGAATGTGCTCTTGTTTATAATTCAGGAAGTCGAATTTTGTAACTAAACATGTAATATTTAAAAAGATATAGGCAACTATAGAGGGCCGTGCTGAATGAATAAAATAAAATATATAATAAAATTGGTTTAATTTTCAATTTTAGCAAGTTTTAAGAGAAACCAATGCGGTACATTAGTTACTTGCCATACAACAATTATTTTTTAATAGTTTTTGGCTCAGGTTGTTTTGTATTTTTTACATATTTTATTATAATTTTCAGCACGGCCCCCTATCCACGTCTATATATTATTTGTTATTACGAATTTACAATATCTGTTGCGGTACATAAAACGTGTTAATAGAGTACATTCCTTGAGTATAAGAATCTTTTTAATACGCTATGTATTTTTCAAGTTACACGGGGGCCTTGCTGAAAACGTTTGGCTGGCACGGCCCTCTTCTTTTGCATATTTCTTCAAAAGCACAGAGGTACATTGAAAAAGAAACCGGTACATATACTCCTAGAGGCGAGTACATTCGATTGGTGCACACCTAAAACCCAAATTCTGTAGGGCCGTGCCAGGCAAACGTACATAATAAATTGGGGTAGAATAATGATGAATTTTTGTTTTATGCACTATTAACACAAACTACTAAACCAATATTAATGGAATGTGTATTGAGAGACAGTTTAAAATACCTTTCACAGTTTAAAGTACGAGGTATAAATCATTCAGCTAAGTACGGCAAGTCGAGACCCAGTATATTCCTACGAAAGTAAGTATGTAGATTTATATTGATTGATTTTATGGGAAAACCTTGCTAATTATAATAAATAACTTTTAGATAAGTATTACAAGTGTCAAAGTTATCTAACTATCATTTGCTTAGATTTAACTAATCACTTTAGTTTACCTGACGATATAGTTGTGTTCAGTTTTAGCGTTCTACTTACCTAGAAAAGTATCGAAAGTAAGAAATAAGAGCTAAATATTTATTAGACGGTGTCATTATAAATCGTAACTGTAATAATATACATATTTTATGTATAATGTAGATACGTACCAACTAACTAGGTAAAGGTGTTGTGAAGTAATTTCCTATTAGTCCATGCCATGATAGAATATGTAAATATTGATAAGTTTTATTTAGTGTTTTATCTGTTTGCTTTCCTATTGTTTAATGTTGACGGCTTTACTAGTTATATCTAAGATTAGATGAGCATACCTTACCTATGCGTTTACTTGAAAATAGAACGCAATTCGTGCATGCTCGGTAATTTGATTCGTTTTTTTATCGGTGAACAGGTGAAATAGAGTTAAAGTAATCGGTGAGTTGGGTCGGCAGCGGTCGGAACCTCTTTGGAGCAGCGTGGGGTGTCGCAAGAGCCGGACCGCGCGAATTCCTTCCATGACCTTTGCGGATCGAACGATTGCGCAGTTGCTCCTCCACCGCGACTAGACGAGCTTGAGCAACAACCACATAGACTATACTGGTGCAGAACAACACTAGCTTTCTGAGAGCTTTGATACAACCATTAGGTACATTTTTATGTTCCTTGCGTCAATTAGTTTTTGGAATTATTCTGGCATAGAGCAATGTCAGCTACGAAGTTTAGTTGGTTATGAGTTTTATGTACGATTGTACTGTAAAGCGAACATTTTATCGTTAAAGCTAAGTGCACGGTTCTTAATTAAATTCATTTTAGTTGAGAAAAGTACCAGTTGATCGGATGAACTGACAGGTCATAATTATCTTTGTCATCTTCTAACTGAATCTGTTTTCTTCAATAAAACTAAATGCATTTAGTTTCTAGAGTCCTAAAAGCTACGACATGTCTATGTGCAAAGTTAATTTTATTCTATACGTTGGGCGGTACGCTAGGCACCGTATTCGCTTCGGTTTAGCTCATTTACGAAGCCAGCTAAATCAGTCGGCTTATAGCGAACAGACAGCTATTGTGAAATGAAAGAACCTCCCGCGGATTTGCACCGGCCAGTGATGAAACACGCACTTGCACCAGATTATATCTCAAATCTAATAGATTGTTGTTGTTATTTATTTCGACCGCTGAATGAAGCAAGTGCCCCAGCGCCAATCTACTTACCTCTTAGCTCTTAAAGTTTATATTAGTGAGGTCGCTTGCACCATTAACAGGGAATTGTATTTATTCGAGTCTTTATTGACTAGGCAACAACTTCTATTATTTTTCGAAAGCAAATCTTTTCTTTCTGATAAGATATTTACAATCTTTTATTGTTTTTCTGCCTACGTATATAAACATCCGATCATCTTTATCAATTAATCATATCAGCAGGAATAACAACACTATCTTCTGCTCATGTGAATGGCTAAAAATGTAGGCAGGTATTTAATGAATCCGTAAGGAAAACACTCTCATTTGAATTATCTACAATACATTTACAATAGCGATTACAAAGAAAATGTGGAGGTGGTACAACCACGAACATTTGTACTTCCTATCAATTAAACATGTACTTTATGAACATGTTGACGTTATCTGTTTTATATCTCTGACGAATAGTGCGAAAGTGCACAAATATTCGTGTAATAGGTATAATTAAATGGAATGGCGGTAGATAGGAAACTGTGTTCAAAAAATCACGTTTTGTGATTGGTCCTCTTTGATATAATAACGTTGATGGCGGACGTATTCATAAATATAATGGTGAAGCGTCGCGACGGAGCGCACGTGCTACGCGCCGCCAACCAATGACCGACGCGCTGACGTCGCTTAGAAAATTACTCGCCATTATGCTCTGTGCCACGCTGTACCTACATAACGTAATGACACTGAAACGTTGAAGCGTACGATTTTTTGGAGCTTCGTAGCACAGACCATTGGGCCTTTGACCACCGGGAACCATTGAATTTCACCTTAGTCGGACAAGTAACGTGGCTTAGGCAGTCTACATCAGCAAACAGTGCTATTTACCTAGGCCCCATTTTAACACTATTGTCAAAAGGGTACTTACCTACCAACCTACCTATGTTAAGTATCGGAAACTAAACAGTCGTATATACATTTAGTTTGAAAATTGTAACATTGCATTGCTGCCTATATAAAAATACCTAATGATAATCTTTTTAATGGCGTATGCCTATTCCATACCTACTTAGGTACATGTATGTATATAGGGAGCCCTGCGTGTGGAATAACTATTTGCGAAAGCAATTCTATTTTCTCTTGCATGGACGCCTACCTACTTCATAAAAAATTACTTAATAGTCTATAAAGTAGAGATAACAGCGTAAAATCAATGAAGAATAGCAATACCATACATACCTAGAGGCATTCATATGCTGGAATTGTTTTCCTCGTATCAAATCTACATATAAAGCATTCAATGTATTGTAAGTGTGTCACATCACAATTTGATTGTACAATAAAGTGTGTTAACATTAACAACTCAACGATAGACGTCAGCGAAAAGTATCCATGTTCGACGTAGACATGTTGCCAAGTCAAAAATTTAAGTAGGATACAGCTAGACAGAATAGCTTCTTGAGTTAGTCAACTGGATATAAAAGTGATAGTAAAACTAAACTAGTTTTGTAAACAAATTGAACTTTTGAATACTAGAAATAATAAAACGCGTCGCAACTTCAGAAAGCTTTTTAGTGTAGCTAAAATATATAATGCGCTTCTACGAAATACCCGCTAAATGTTAATTTACATAGGCATTACATTTGTAAATATCTGATATTAAATGAATTATTAAAGTTTCACCATCCAATACACGTCATGAAAACTATTCTGAATGAAAAACTGTAGAGCGGCGATAGCAGAAAATGTAAAAGGTCAGAGGAGGTCAGGGCACACTGTGTACGTAGGCAGTACACATAAACCTTCCCGACGTGACCCCCGGGACTGTGTGCTAATTAGCTTTAAGGGGACACCTATGTCAATCGACTATTTGATATGTCGATCAAAATGTTATGACCGTTAGCTTATGTTTTATGACTTAAGTTTTATAACTGGAAGAACTATTATCGAAGTAGCTTTAACGCACGTTTTAACTTAAAGAGTTTCGCTAACAATTTTTAATTTACTAAATTAGTACTAAAACTTGTGGAAACATAGTCGCCCGCCTGCATAATATTCATGAACGGAATATAATTTCGTGGAAACACGTCCGCATTTTCGGCGAAGCGACGTCGCCTGCACTACCCCCAATAGACAATATGACCTTTTCAATAATGTATCCTCATATGAAAAGAATTAAAATTGCCGTCTCATACCGTTATGGCATTGTTTGAACAGCGCGTCTCGTCGGCTGTCGTCGCTCTATTTCCATAATTCAACTTACGCCCACGACGGTTCATTCTTCCATACGCACACAATACTATGTAAAACAATTAAACTACACCCGTTGCCGTCTTAATGCAAAGTCGTAAAGTTCATATTGCAAACAAAAGTTCTTGGCTAACAGTAAACAGTGCGCTGATGTAGGTAATCGGCATAATTCACAAAGTGACGATTATCATTATTGTAGGCTCGTGCCGCGACTGGGTGATGTGACGGTCACACAATGTGCTCTACTGGTACTTCCGATTCTTATTGCGTTTTTACAACAGTGTGCACGCAGAGCTCTTAAGTGGCAGAAAGTTGAAGCTTACAAGCACCACATACGATTACATGATTGATTTGCTAGTAAAATGATGCGAGAGTTGAGAATGGATTGTAAAGTTTATTCAGTAGAGTGATTATCGGTTGAAAATACTGAATACAGATAACAGTACAAAACTGTTAAGATTGTCAAAAGAAAGACAAATAAACAAAGCAAAGGAAAACCGCCTAAACAAAGTAAATTCCGCTGTTGTTGTTCGCTTTTAGTTAAATACAAAGTAAGGCTTTTATCATCCACTAGGTACCCCTAAAACTTATGACGACAATAACTAATAGTAATAACATTTTATAGGCAGTGAGCTCACATTGCCGCGGAGTCGGGAGCCATATTTATCGGTTGGGCGGACTAGGGCGGGCGGCGTTAGGCGGATCGATAAGAACCGCCCACCGAAGTGGGGGTCGCACTTGCTTAGAATACATTTTAATATAAAACACCATGTTGTGTCCTGTCGCAGTTTTTAATATAAACAATAGTAGTTGTAGAGTGGTTTAAATAATGTTGTGAGTCTTTAACTATAGTCTTACAGTGGGACTCAGCTAAATTAAGCAAGTTATACTGAACGTATTTAGGCAGATTAGGTATAAAAGAAGAGTAATGTTTATTAGCACATAGACCAATTTTACGACTAGTGGAGAAAACAGTTACAGAAAACTTTTTTGCTTCGAGTTTCATAATATATATAAATCTAGTTTATGTTTCTGAGAGCTATTTTATTTAATTGCCGAAATAATACAACAAACAAACATTATCCTAAAGGGGAGTATTCACAGTTTGTTGAAACAGCACGTGTCTCACGGTGGCGCTTAATAGACGAATAAAAAAATGTAATTTGAGTAATGTTTGCATTTCCCATAATTTTAGCTAAACGTCGGGGCGGCTGGCATGGGTCCAGGGGTCCCGCCAAACACACCGGCGTGTATTCACGGGCCGTGTATCTACTGTTTACACGACGATATTTTTGTGTATTACTGATGTAGGTATATAGATTGAGGTTTAGTGAGCAACATACAAAAATATCCTATTTAGTATCTCGTGTCACCTGGAAGAATAGAAAGTAAGATGAAAAAAAGTTTACTTGTTCCTAATTAGACGCATAAGATCTCTAATAAAATTAAAACAATAAAAAAATAAGATATCATCATCATCTACCTAGCCTTTTCCCAACTATGTTGGGGTCGGCTTCCAGTCTAACCGGATGCAGCTGGATACCAGTATTTTACATCACTGTCTATCTGACCTCCACAACCCAGTTACTGGGTAATACGATACCCCTTAGTAAGACTGGTTGTCAGACTTTCGGGTTTCTGACTACCCGTAATGACTGTCAAATAAAAAAATAAGATATTTGAGAAAAATATGCGTCACAGCCGCGCAAAACGTCCATTGCTCAGCATAATGTCGCGTCTCATGTGCGAAACGTTAAAGAGTAGTTTGTAATAGTAAGTGGCGTTATGTAGTTCCTGCCTCCCCATGAAAAAAAGCATAGGTTTATGTCTAGGTATAATTGTAGGTATAATTGTATTATTTTGTTTTGAAGTTTCAGTAGATATCTATTAAGGATTTCTATTACCGAAGAATTGCGTAGGCGGACTCTATCAGCTTCGATTACAATATAAATACAATATTTATGCAATTTCACTGACACGGGACTGCCTTAGCAGGACTTACATATATTTGGAAAGCCTTAGTAGTAAAATAGGATTCAGTTAACGGAACCACGCAATAACCCGCTGCGTAGAAAATTAAACTGAGATATAAACATAGTTGGCGCGACCTAAGTGGCATTTAGAATGCCACAATTAGGTTAAAATCGAAATAAATAATGTAAATACATAGCTACTACGTTCATAAGTGTGTAAGTATGTAAGTGATCATAAAAGGAATGTACTAACAAGTAACAAATGTGTAAAAACCGCGAGTGCTCACAGAGCGTGTGCTGCCGCGAGCGAGTGAGCAGCCGCGTGCCGGCAGCGCGTGCCACTTCATGTAAAAACAACATTACTATTATAAACTAGAATAAAATAATACTCAGCATTACATACGGCACATACCTACCTCTTTTGCACATAAAAATATCCATCTAAATAATGTTAGACTTAAAGTATTTCCTGCATACTTTCATTTCCTTCCGCGCACATTTCTTAATGTTGCGAAAGCAGTAAAGCACGTACGAACATTCGCAGTCAAGAGCAGTTAAAGGCATATTACATTTGTCTGCAAGTTAATGAAAATTTGATTCCCACGACAGCGTGGTACCGAACAGAACGTTATGTGCTTGTGTTGCACAAGTTGCGTACGTACCTGACGCATGCTGGAGCCTATCTTTCATACAATCAGTAATCAGATTCTGCGGTGAAGCAGCAAGCGGGAACTGCGCCACAGACGGCAAGATAACGGACAGATCCACACATTAGGACGCCACTAAAGTTGACATTACTCGGTACACGTTTTCCTGCATTACTGACGCCAGTTAGCTTTTATGTTATTACTAAGTGAATTCGTTGAGAAAGCGCTTGAATCATATCCCATAGTGTCGACATGTAGGACACTGTTAAAAAATATTTCTTGGACTTAAACGTATTTCTTAAAGTATGCCTATCTTCGTTACCAAGTTTTCAACGGTTCAGGCTCAGATTTAAACAAAACATGATATAACTATTTATTAATCTCTGCTTGTCCCGCTGTTCTCCGCTTGCCAAGACGTCATGTTCTAAAATCCGTTGCAAGAGTTTCTGCTTGCCTGTAGGCTATGACTCTGCAATGTCGTGTAAGTCACATATGACAACTACCGCGGCGGTGCTATTAACAAATCACCGTATAAATATTCATGGGTGATCCCCTCGCCAGCCTGAGGGATGAGCAATACATATAGTTTTAATAATAAAAACATATTAGCCGCATCGCATGTCTGTCTTTCCGTGACCGGGCAGTTTTACACCTGGCCGAGTGGGGAGACGGGGAGATGGAGTGAGGAACGTGGGAGGGTAGACAGGGGTTCATGGGGATAATGGGGTAAAGAGGAGGAGGGGGCAGAGGCACCGTTTGTCAGCGGCCAGCGGTCAGCTATTAATGAATGTGCCCATAATGTTTATTGTGCCCGCTGAGCAGTTTTTGGGCAATGCTTGTAACTCATCGTTTTATAAATTAACAGTCATGACTATCGGGTCTATCTCTACGCAACGTGTACCTACTGATGTAGTTTTTAAATTGAATGTTGGCGTGTTGCGTACATGACCGATTCCTTTTATAGATTTGCTAATAAATACTTGCATTTTGTTTCATTCGACTTTAGTATCTAGCTAAAATTGAAGTAACAACTTATTAGATAATTATTCGCTTACAGATAGGATCAACAATAGTATTTTACAACGTACCTAGTCATGTTTTTCCGCTCGGCAGAACCGATGATTCAAAGTTATGGCAAGCTGTCACAATAATCAGTAGTTAGAGGGTCACAGTAATCACGTGCCATCGTTTACACGTTTGACTCCGTTTTATTATAATAATGAAATTATTAGAGAGCGGGGGTCGCTTGCGTGCCGACCACACGACCCCTGTCGGATCGCCATTACCTCATTAAAAGATAGTCTGATGCTACGACTGCGGGGGTAGTTTAACTTTTTAATTTAATGTATTGTGGTTGCGGTTAAATACTTTAGTATTGTGAAAAGGTGTGATTTTACGAGGGGCCCGCTGCTATCGATTATTCATTTACAGCGCTAAGTCACCTACGCGTCGAATGTCTACAGCAGACATACTGCTTGCGACAAGTGACAGTAACTATATTTCCTACATACTGAAATGTACCTATTTGAGTGTCCGTTTCAAGCAAGATGCCGACTTACCTCGCTAGTCATAGTCTTATGACTAGGGTGCAATTACATCAAATCTCCATACTTATAATTACATAATTCCCCAGAGAACACAATCTGAATCCGATAATTATAAAAAAACTCATTAGGGATCGGCAATCTCTATAAATAATGAGCTCTTTAGTAAAACCAATATGGATTTGGTCGCGAAAACTGATATTTAAATTGAATGTGAAAAGTCGGGTGTTCTGTTCGTTATGGAAGTCAATTAGCGAGCGAAGAAGGTAACAATCTGGCAAGAAGGGGGTCGCCGGTGGCTTGGTGGGCACCGAGCTACTAATTAGCTAATGGACGGATCGCCCCTACCCGTGCCTACTGCGCTCGACTCCGTAATGGATTGTGGCACGCTCGCCACCTCGCTGTGGTCACATCTCGAATTTCGTCCGCGTTACCTTCCCGTTATGGTAAAATATGGATTTTTAATAATGACTTGTAAAAGTGTGGGTACAAGCCCATGTTAAGGATGATTATCTAATATGTAAATATAGCGTATTACCACAGGCATATTACCAACCTAACAGATTGGAAGCTAGTGTAGACTAGCTTCTGCCAAAGATTTCGCTAGCGTTGTTGTGAACAACATAAAAAGTCAGCAATAGTTGCATTTTGCCAGTGAACTTTACAATATTAATAATAGTTTCAGGGATTGACGAACGTTCATTGCTGAAAATGAAAACGTTTCTAGTCTGAGTATCAACAATTTCGCTAAGTAGTTTGTCACCAAAAAATGGTGCTTCGTCGTTGTTTGGTAGATTCAAGTAAAGTCGTTTTCGATTGTTACGAATAATGACCTTTTTACGGTTGTTTTATGTCTAAATGATCGTGGAAATAAATCGGTACATACTTTCACGTAAATTATAAGGTCTAGAGTAAAAAACTTATAATTCCAAGTAAACCAGCAACAGATCATTGGCTAGACATTAACTATGACTTTCCAATTGTATCGCACAGTCGTAAAACTATCACAACAAATAATTACGATCCTATAAATTTATTTCCTTTAAAACGGGGAGAACAAGTTATGAGAATTTGCCTCTTTTAGAATCAATGTTATATGGTCAAATTAAGGTATTTAGATCCTGAAAAAAAAAAAATATCATAGATAGGTACATCCTTGTTTTAGGGATACATTTCAAAACACGATACATTTTAATTTGCGCGATGAAAATATCCGAAGCAGGGTCGATTTCAAAACCATTTCTCGAATCATTTCCATGCTGAGATTAAAAGTCCCAATACACGCGCCCGGCAATATTGCTTCCCTCACCTTCAGTTATTTAATCTTTTATAAGTTCAGATAATCTACAAAAAGTAATAATAATAAAGAGTGATGTTTATTAGTGCCCTTTTGTGGTAATTAGCAAGGGTAAACGGCACATAACGTCTGATACATTTCTGTTAATGGCCGTGGTACAGTCGCTAGTCGCAATAAGTTATGCCGGCGACCACTTCAGATCTTCTTTTTGTGAACTTCTTTAGGAAAATTGGTATATAGTCTAGTCTATTCAGTTTTGAATGAGTATGTAGATTAGTAATTAGTTTGTACTGAACGTAGGTAATGATATTTTTAGTTATAACAAAGCTCAACTGTAAAACAAAGCTCACTGTCAAGTAGACAATTGTAGATTTGGGAGATATAATTAATCATAGGACGTACGACTACTTTTTTCGATACATTATGATGATTCGATTCTTAATGTTTGACTTTATTTGGAAAAATATTACTTATGATAATTTGTAGACAACTTTTTTTACTGGTTCCGATTAATTCCGAGCCTTCCGATTAATTAAGCCCGATTAATTATCAGTAAGTACAGACTTTCCGTGTTCAGTACTAAGTATAATTTCTCTTTTGATGGTGATTATTAAAATGACTACTGTACTAGTCATAAGTGAAACATATTTTTACAATAGGTACATCTTTGATCTTTCCACTCATGTAGCTTAAGGGGGTGATTACCGAGATGACGACTAATAGAGAAGTATAGAACAAAAAGACATGCTGCGTCAACATCAAATAAATTGAGAGGATGATGACTTCATTGATCTGTCCAAATTCCAGAATTGAAACCATAGACACTAGGACGAAAATCAATACCTTAGGCGTTAAACTATTGTGGGTTTAAGGCATAACTATTATTGAGTTGACGTTATTGCTACTTGTTCATAGACAAGTATTGAATAATAATGGCGGAGCCTATTCATTGGTCTATCTGTCTGCTTCACTTTCTTACTTTCTATCCGCGAGCGTAGCAACCCTAACTTATTGAATCTTGTATTCATTATGGAGTATTTACTTATCCTATATTCAGGCACACCGAGAACCCAGTAGCAGGATAGAAGTAATAAATTTTTCATATTTTATTTTTGTTAACAGTATTTTTGTGGTGTACAATAAAGTATCTAGAAATAAAATAATTCTTCATAATAATCGAAACGACAGTTTTATAGTTGGCTGCAATAAAAAACGCATAACTCGTGTTCTGGCGCAAATTGAATGGACTCAAGGAGGTGAGAGATGGTGGCAAGCTGTCGAGATATTGTACACCTAGGATCTGAGAACATTTAGTTCATTTTCCCTTGGCCACGATGTGGATACAAAGCAGTATGGGGTAGTGGGAATTATTATAGAGAATATAGATGGAGGCGGATGGTAATAATGCAGCGATATCAGATAATGACGTGACAGTAAACGCTGAAGTAGAAGTAAGTCGTAGTGTGGTTAGTTTACAGCCTCATCTTAAATAAGTTAACTGTTTTATATTAATCCAAGTCAGTCCGACATCGATAAATATGCCAGTTGATTTTCTTCCTCAGTAAATATGTAAATGTTACGGTCAATGTTCTAAATGCGTGCAGTACTGCCTCTGTTCAAGCTACTTGTAGCTATGGAGAGTATATTAGAAACAGGTAGATCGGACGATTGTGAACACTATATTTAAATGTACAGCGAAGCGTAAGAGGCGTTTCATTTTCATTACTGTAAGCAGGCATCGTGAGGTCATGTAGGTACGCGAGTAGGAAGTAGTCGTGTGCTACTGTCATAAAGATTTTCATCTTTACGACGGTACGAGCTTAATATAATAATAGAACTAAAATATGCGCTTAATTATACAAATACTTGAGCTGCGAGCTTATTAATTCAAATTAGCAGTATCTATACAATATTCAGTTTGTGTCGAAATATTTACTTGTAAAATATATAATTAATTATTCGATGACGTCAGTATGAGTCATCCGTCGTAGACGCTGTCTCAGTCGTTGAAATAATTATAAATTTGAAATACATATGTAAGTAGTTATAATATGTCCATATTTTAACGTAGGTAGCACTTAATGATGTGAATCATTGGTATGTTTCTATTTCAAAAAAATCACGTAACGTAATATATAAGTAAGTTGTTTTACATAATAAAAGATGGGTTCTGCGTTTGTTTATGAGACAGTAGGATGATTCATCCGTGGGACGAAAATTAATATAACGCTGGTCTTAAGAAAAATATGAAAACCCTAACTGTCCCATAGTCAGCCATTGTTGTATTATTATTATATTATTGTATTGTTTTTTTCTATCTTTATTTGACCGAGACAATTTCAATCAAATAGCATTAATTTAAGTAGTAAGTCCGAGGTAACAAAGCATTCCATGCCTACATGGCCTGTTAGATTGTTATTCTGTAAGGTTATCTGCGTGGTACCAGACGGATAACAAGAAAACAGTCTTGAAAAACATAAACACTGTATTTTTCAGTACCTTTTTAGTTTTACCATCGTCAACAGTTACATATTGTAGATCGCAGTCATAGTCACGCTAATAGTTTTAAGTGCCCTCCGAAGGGCCTATTCACAGCATATTCCGATTTAGCATATTCATGCAGAGCCCTGAAACGTCAGTGCCGTCAAGAATGTCATTTGCATGTAAATGATATTCTCTGTGGGGCCTGCGCGCGCAGGTATCGACTTGTCATTGCATACACCCCCGCCCTAGCCGCCCGCCCTAAGCCGTGATTGGGCCGCGAGGCGGAAATCGTCAAACGAACACTTGGAAGTGAATAATTATGAATACATAATGTAAGCACATAATGTACCGTTAGATGCTATATTGTTAGGTTTAAGGTCTATGCCTCTGACCTTTGCGTAAATTGTTAAATGCTGGCGAGGGAATGCGTGGTTATGACTTTACTGCGGGCACGGATTTAGTACTCTTTGCCAGAATAATATTATTATTTATGATGGTTGGTTTGTGTCGATGAATCTATAAAAATGCAACCTTCGCTTATCCTACCCACTTTCTGCAATTATTAAATGTTTAAGAATATTGGGATAAGCAGGTACACAGATTAGAAAGGTGCAAACTGGCTAGATTTAAAAAATAAAATCGTTTTAAAACATTTAGTCACGTTTGAGTTGAAGAAATCACATAAATAATAAGATTAATGTTTATGAAGTTTGAATGCCATTACTAATAATCTGACTGCAATAATTATTATGTTAGTCATACTTATGTAGACATCTAAATAACAAGATTTAGTTCAGATTAGAATAATGTAGTTTCCTTTCTTTCTGATAGTAGAGGGAGCGATTTCGTATTCAATACTAGTGAAAGTAGTTGTAGGGCACTGGGGAAATAGCTCGAACAATGAAATGCATGTACATGTCGTATTAGCAGCGGACCTAACGACTTCATTATGTTTCCATACTACCTCTTTATATTCCTATAACACACAGTGTCACGCCTCTAGTTCTCCATTATTGTATATTCGTGTTAATTAAAAGTTAACGTATAATTTTCTGTTCGTATGCGGATAAAAACACAAAAAACTAAGACAAAAATATATACTTAGGTAGACAAATAAACGGCTCGAAGTCTTTGAGTATGTATGAATGAGTACGCGAAGGAATGCGGCGCACGCGACTCACACACACACAACCCTATTCACATTTACATACACAAACTAAGCATAAAACGAGATTTACCACACACAAGCGCACGCTGTCGGAGAGTCTACATATACTCACACACACATAATGTATATTCACCAACGAAATACTTTTTAAGTAGGTGTATTGAAATTTTATTAAAAAAATTCTAATTTATTTTATCCGTTGTCTCTCTGCTTTTATTTAATTAATAAATAATTACTAATTATGAATTTACAGTAAAGATTATAATCTGCAATAATATTCGCAATAAATGATCAGTTATGTAGGTACCGTAGAGACTTACACAATGGCACATATTTAATCATAAATCCATAATACACATAATGCACATAAATTAATATCTAGGTAAGTAACTAAAGTTTACTTAAATAAATTGTGTTCATGTTTAATACTCTATAAAATGTCTACAAATATTTACATAATTAATCACCCGAAATCATTATAATTTAAAAATTTTGACCTCGATGGTACGCGCTCTCTTGAATGGCGTTGCCAAGACGCAAGATTACTATTAGCCCGTTACTTGTCTCAATGAATGGTGTTTCTCTCAATAGCACCCAAAAAGTCTTAAATATTCTTCACATTTCATATGAAATTGTACCTAATAACGTGTAGAATAAAGTTTGAAATAGAAAAACGACTATGACTAAAAGCCTCATTCTATGTAGGTTTTAAGATTATGATCCCATGTTGAGAGGAAGTGAAGTGAGGTGCGTAAGAGTGTGCGAAGTTATTTTTTTCGACAAAGTTTGGCTCGGGAACAAACCTGTGACGCCCACGCAAGGCCGGAAATATCGTACAGATCCTATCGAGGTCTTAACTCAGTATGCTGCGCACGATTCCGTCATTAGTAGGAATTGTGCATTTTTGGCTTTCAAGAAAGGAAGTTGAGATTTGATAAGGTCAAAAAGTTTTGAGCAAGTCGTTGACCTCCGGATTAGTGCAATTCGAGTTATAGTCTCGTCTTCAGTGACTTGTGAATATTGAACGTAGTCCCCATTCACAAAACGATAAACGTCATTACACCGTGTTTCTTGTTACAAATTGATATTACTTAATTATGAAAAATTCTTTCCATATTCACAATTTAGTTTGTTCAATCATAATTACGATAAAGTTGTTACGGCTTCCTTCACTTGATTGGTAATCGCTTAAGGATCTCCTAATCATTGGTTAACAATTCCTTCTTAGGAATAATGTACATTAATCTAAGATAGGAGTTTCTCGCAAAATATGTAAATGAACAAGTACCATTACAATCAAAGGTTTTAATGTGAACACAGTCGAGACAAAGTAATCAATGTTATTATATTCGACGTATGAGATATGGAATTTAAGTGTCTCTAACAATATTGTTAGCAGGTAGACAATAGTACCACAATGTGACAGGCGCAGGGCTGAGTGGCCGAGCTGTCCGTCTGTCTGTCTGTTTGTCCGTCACGATACACAACTGATCGCTTAATTACGAGAATGAATTTCATTTAGATATTGTTTAATTATTTGATAGCGAGCTTGAACCTTCTACGATAGAAAATCTGTATTTTGTATCTAGGTTACTGAAAGATATGATAAAGATATACAGATTGTTAGAATTGCGTTGCATACATTGAGCACCTAGAAACAAAAAATAAATATGACAAATATAACTTATACCAAATTTATTTATTCGCTTGGAGTTACATTAAAATTCATAAGTTTTGATATAGGTAAGTCATAATGGGTCGTAACTTCTACTTAGAAAAACCCACGTTGGAAATCGTCACGTGTGAGTTTATCAATCAGTTTCGAAGAGAGCCTGTAAGCTGTAACTATGATGATTTAAAGTGCATATTCAGGGTTCTAATGAGTAGGTCACATTAAGCAGTTTACTGTCAAAATATATCCGATTGGTGTCATGATGAAATTGGACAAGTTTACGGAGCCATCAAATATAACTGGTTGTAAAGTGTCTCATTCGAGCTGATGACACACGGGAGGAGAAACCGTCGAGCGCACCTGTAACATTCCGCGCCTGCACAATAGATAGGTACGCATGTAACAACACAACTTTGAAAAGATAGAGATGAGAGAAACAAAGAGAACTTCTAAAAATATTGTTTTATGTCACAAACCTAATTAAAGAAGTCAAAAGAATCGAATCTATGCAAATAGAACTGAAGAGTTTGTTTGTCTGTTTGTTTGTTTGAACGCGCTAATATCTGGAACTAAGAGACGGATTTAAAAAAAATGCGCTAAATAACCTACATCTTGAGGAAGGCAATAGGCTTAATATCACGTTAGAACACGAGGGAGGCGGGCAAAAAGAAAAAAAGGCAGAAAGATCGCTAAGCGAAAACGAAGAAATAGCAGGGGCAGGCGATGCGATGCGACGGGATAAGCCGGGAACATGAAAAGAACACGCGGACGAAGTCGCGGACAGAAGCTAGTATAAAATAAAAACTTACAGTTTAGTTGGCCAGACTGCTGGAGAGATTGCGCGCCCGCGAAATTTTTATGAATGGACATAACGGCACCATCACTATTGATACCTCATTAGAATGGGTCATAAATTACAAGAACTTTAAATTCGGAGGATTGTTGGTAAGTACTTCAACGGATTAGAAGACTCGACGAGATTGGTTGAACGAACGTGTCTAACTTACACAATAAACTGTTGTATATTTTTGGCGATTATGCCATTGTATTTGCAAATATTTCTTTTAAAGTTGCCTAGAAGATTTAGAAATATCATTTAGATTTGATATTTCGAAATTTGAAATTATTTATGTTTCGATTTTATTTTAATAACAAGAAACAGATTGCTAAATAGATAGAGAGACATCACAACGGATATGAAAAGCACAATAGTACTAAGTGCACATAACGACGCAAGCGGAAACGACAATAGTTACCCCACTTCCAAGACTGGGGTTTATAGCTGTAGCGGGATGCGCCAATATCTTTAACTGCTTATTCTCCATACAATTCGTAGTTTTAATGACAATAACGCACCGTGTATGTAGGTATTGTGGAGTATTAACGTGGCTGCGCGATGATGTCACCGGCTCAGCTGCTGAGGTAACGGACAACCGCTACTGTCAGAAGCGGCTATGTCCGACATTTCGATTCTCGGGACAATTTTTCGGCGGTTCGGTATCGGTAGACGTTCGTCCACGTAATTTGTAGCCCAGCAATGGGATTCCTTGGATTTTTGAGGACAATTGAGACCTTGAAGATATTTGGGAGAAGCAGCTGAGAATTTATACATAATTAACCGAGTAATTATTTTAAAGGCTTTCGTTAATTGTTATTGTTCGTTAATTGATTGGGTTCGGCTGCCGATTTCATTACAACCGAAAACTGAATTATCAAGACAAGTAAAATTGAATTAGATTTTCACTAAAAACCTATTTTTACGCAAAAGAGCAAAGCTCATGAATGTCGTACATAGAGAGTCTGTGCACCGACATGATAAATTATCTCCGTTTCTAGGTGTAGGTTACAGAAATATCTAAAATGAATACTTATAAATAATTAATATTTCACGCACGGGTGGATGAATGCCTTATTGACTAGCACCAGATTATGGGCTGGTTTGCTATATTTTCTCAATAAGAAAGAGAAGCTTTTTTTCCTAGCATTTGTATTATTAAAAGATTTTCCCTGCAAATAGTAGTTTTATGAAGGAATTGTCTAAATATGCAACGATTTTAACACAAGCACTTTTTTTGGTTATTATTTTTATGCTGTGTTCAGATGCCAGGCATACCTACTGCATTTCTCATTGGCCAGCTCTATACGGCGTTGTAGAAAAAACGCGCCACTGCGCTTAGTGAACTCACTGCCTAAGTTAATCAAATAATGTTCTGTTTAAATACCATGCCTTATAATTTACTTAAATATATTACGATTAATTTAGCAAATATTGATTGTAAATTCTATTGGTTAAGGCAGATAATTTAATTCAGAATATTGAGATTGAGATACGATTACGTCTCATATTTGGTTTTGGGATAACTAAAGTAGACGCGATTGGAAACGTGATTATTATGGCAGTTTCAGAATGAACAACATAATTTTAAATAAGCAGGCTTTGACACACAGGTACCACAAAATCTAAGGCTTTCTTATGAGTCTTTGTGGATCACTAAAATATGCGTTCATGCTACAAGACCACCAAAGTGGCTTGAATTAACAGAGGAAATCAAATTACTAGGTGATTGTATAAGTAGAAACTAATAACTTGTAATTACTTATGGACTATAGCGGTCGTTAACCTCATTATTGATTTACATGGATTCTGGTGCCAGCTGCCTAAGGTGAGACTTGAGACCTGCAGCTCTGCTCACACCAGATGAGAGAGTTTGTGACCTCCTGGTGTGTGTACATACGATAAGTACAATATCCTTACTCCACACTATAATAGTTAGCTTTGATTTTAACAGTTCAGTATCCATTGCACTGATATAATGTATCAGTAAAGAAGACTAATTACCTAACATTCGGTGCAATGGATATTATGGAATTGTCAAAATGAAAGTTATTATAAAAATGCATTCTAAAAGAGGTTCAGGTCGTTGTATCATTGACTGTACCTACCTATGGCAAAGACAACAAAAATTTTCTTCAGGAGTGACTGTCGACTGATAATTATTTAAATTAAAAGTACATATAGTTTCAGAATACCTATTTGGAATTTTCGAGTGTGTGGGACTTTTCTGCAATTCTACCATCTGTAGGTACTATGATGTTTATACCACTTACGTTAGACGGTAGGTATGAACCTCAGGGTCAAAACTATTATAGAATAAACCCTACTTTACAATAACTAAACAATTTGCATCCGTATGCATTTAACGCAGAACAGTGACTTTTAGCCTATAGAAGTTAATAGATGCAATAATTTCATTTAAATTATCCTGTGGCCTGCAATCGACCCACTCAGAACTAAAGGATTTCTCACGAACCGAACTATATTGCGTAGGACAAGTTGCCGGCACTACGAACTTCGAACTATTGGCTAATAAAACGTTATATACTGTGTCCTTCAAAATATTACAAAGACTATTGATTTTATTACCCGTACTTACTTTAGAACTGCTATCACTAAAGCGCAAACTATTATTTTCAATAATAAGTTTTGCCATTGAAATGTGCATTTTCATGATGCACCATAAATTTCTACTAACCAACGCATAATCTGCCTTATTCGTATTAATTGCCTTTTAGCAGAGTAAGCGTTAACAGCGTAAAGTGCGATTAGCTCAAAGATATGAAAGGAGCACAAAAACTTAGTAAATGAATACCGAAGCGTATTTAATAGCTATTCATGTTATTGTAAGTCTTTCTCAGTAAATATTTGAGCTACAACTGAAGAGCACTCGAGCCTCTCGGCTGTCAAGTGGAAATCTGAACTGATTCACATGGTGAGCCATGTCACAGGGGTGCCACTCTGTGTTATTAGAAAGTATTAAAAGTTTTCAGAATACCTAACTAACATAAACTAACCCAACTAACGGCTAATTTGGAAAAGATTAGCTTAAATATTAAATTTTTGATTACGAAGCAAATAAACCATTTGCATGGAGTCTTGATATTACAGTAGGAGAACATCTAATGAAATGTAATCAATTAAGTTGTACACCCAATTAAATAGGAAAATGTGTGAACAATATATTAATGATATAGAATTGCGGATGTCTTGTGAATCGATATAATAGATTTATCAATCTGTGATTTGATTTAATGTTGTGGTTTACCAACTTACTTGCAATGTTGGTTGAATTGTTCTTAGAATGTTTAATGCCTACATTTTATTCGCAGCGCTAGAAAACGATTGGAAACTTTAAATGAAAGAAAAAATAATAATTGTCTGTGGGTCGAAGGTAGTTTAGTTGAAAGACTATCGTATGTCAGAATCTGAGAATAGCTAAAATTATACTAAGAAACTAATTAATGACAAGATAACTAATGAAAAGCTCTGAACTAACCCATTTCCACAGCTCTAACAACCCTAGAAATAATGACATTCCTAATTTAGTATTAATTAATTAAATAGTTTTGTGACGAGGAGAATAAGGGAAGATACCGGGATCTGAATTGCTAATGTGGAACTGGGTTTAAATAGCTACGACTTATGTAAGGCAGTGGAATTAGATTGGCTATAACATTATCTATTCCACTTTTCTATTGCGATACGACGAGCTACGACTGAGGAGCGACTGTTGCGAGAAGGACGATGTCGCTAAGCGTACCAGCAACAACGCACGGTGATTTAAAATACGCAAGAAAGTTAAAAGTGATGTTATTGACAGGACACTACACACACACGTTGTCTATACAGGTAATGCAGTAGTGGCATCACACATAGTCGTCGTCAAAAATATTTATATTTATTTTAGTGATATCTGCGAGTAGCATGTAAGTAGCGTTCGATATGGAAGCCATCGGTCTGTATTATTGATATAACTGTTTGGGTCGCGGGACATGGGAAAACGATGCTACCGCCCACGCGCCTCTAACCGGTGTCGCGGACAATCGCGCACAGCGGTGCTTGCGACACACGTCAAGTGTTCCAAGATGGTTCCAAGCAAGTAGATACGTAGGTATCTGATGGCAGTGATGCTTGCCTTTGTTAAACGGATAGATTGTCAATTTCATAATTTTGACATGGGAACTGCTGGAACTTTGGATATCGTGTGAATTAGGTCGTAAGTTTATAATTACCTAGGTCTTTCCGGTATTTTTAGCGTTACATAGACATAACTAAAGATTTCGCACGTCAACCTGCATCGTACCGCACAGCAAATACAATAGAGTTATATGCGTACTTAGATGCTACACGCGTAGCTGTTCTGACTTTTCACTTAACCTCGCGGCCGTTCCAACTTGTTCAGATCCTAATGAGAGGAGAATGAACAAAAGGAAGTGTCTAAGTGGAAAGTGTCTAAATCATTTCGCTTTTGTTAGCGACGATACATGACATCATCTGGGGTATAAGCGCAAATTAAAATGCTAGTTTCCTGTTTATGTCTTTTCATTTTGTATTTATTTTATGATTAGTCAAATGGTAAAATTGGTTGAATCAAATTACATAAACAGTTTGTGTTCGTGGTTAAAGGAATCATTCAGAACTGTTAATCAATGAAGGCTTTATAAGGGAATTTTTAGGCTTCGTTTTTGAATAAAAGTTTTAAGACGAATATAGACTTTTGTAGGCGGATTAATTAAAGGTTATTAATAAATAACTGTTAAAAAAGAGATTTGTAAACATCCTAGAGAGAAAGTATTAGGAAATAAAATAGTAATAGGTATGTTTAAGTCGATAAGACAATTTGGTTAATGTGTAAGTATTACCAGACAGACTATTATTTATATTCATATAGAGCATTCATCATCCATAAATAATTTCAAAGCACGTCTTGTTTACATAAATATAATAAAAGCTGAATGAAATGCGACAGTTTGCTAATAAATATGGATTAGCCAGATTCTAATGGAACTATATCTTTCGAAAATATCGTCTTCGCCGTCCATTTGGGTACACAGGTATTTTGAGATTGGTTACTGTGAAAAATTATATTTAAAGTAAGTTCATGACAAATTATATTTAGAAAACTGGCCCCGCAAGTACTTCATTCGTTAATTAGTGTGCTGAGAAACATCGTGAAGTAAATCTCTAAGTAGCCGCGGGCCCGTGTTATAATATAATTATTATATTGTAGGTAGTTACATATTAGAACACATTGATTTGTTACCATTATCAAAACTATCGAAGCGTACACTGAAGAGTGACGTCAATGAAACCGGTTGCCGTTAAGGGCCTATACTACCTCAAATTGCTTAGCATGATCTTCCGTTATGTCAAAAATACTGCAGCATTCATTTTGAAATAAATATATGGTAAAGTTGAGGATTAATCTAAGGTACTATGTTTGACGAAAACACGATTCCATAAGATTTTCTCGATAGAAAAAAGATCCAAAGTTACCTCGAAACTGAACAATAAACCGATGGTATTAAAAATACTTCAAATTTGATCAGGAAACTTTGTATAATAATTAAACTAACTAAAAAGCAGCGACTAAGTTTTTTTTTTTTTTAATTACAATTATTTTCGCCGTAAAAAGCAAAAACTTAAACTATTGGCGCTGCCTGCCGCCCAGCACCGCACTCTGTCTCGCTCACACTTAGTCCGCAAGCAGTATCGTGCGAGCGAGACAAAGAGTGAATTTTAGCTGAGGTAGATATGGGCTCTTAACATGTTTTGACACCATTTCTTTTCGCTTCATCAAGTTTTTTGGAAATTTTCTAATTTGGTAATACTTTTTTAGAGTTATATAAGTAGGTTTTAAGCGTCAAGTATCCTAGAATTAGGGGTCTGAAACTGATTGTGTAGATACATAAAAAAAACACAATTTTGGACGTCAAAATATGACTATGCTTATATTAATTCAGTCATTTGCGCAAACATAACAAGTTACTACGGTAAGGAATCCTCTCATAAACGAGACAAATCTACAATTTGATTGGAATGTAATTAACCTAACATAAAGCTTGAATAAGCATTACAAATGATAGGCAATGCTAATAACGAATTACGATATAGCCGGATAGTGAAATTTGATTCGTTTCATTAAAAACCTATTACATAAAGTGTATTTACTATTGACAGAACAAGTTGAGTAACGTATAGATTTACAGTTTTCTAGTCAAAGTGATTAGTTCTGTAGATATCGGGTGTACAAAACATAGAGTTGCTATCCATCAAACTGGTTGGTTCTGAGACTGACTGGTGCGTCATTAAATGTGACCGAAAAGGATTTAGTCGAGTCTTAATAAGGAAGGCTTTAGTCGAGTCGGTAAAAGTGGCCGACAGTAAGTATTCGTACTGTTATGTACTGTTTCAGTTATTGTTATCGTTGTCGTCATGATGTGCTTCTAGGGGTTGAGCTACTTTTCTATATATTTATTATTTTTATTATATATTTATTATACGTCGCTCAAAAACTGTCATGTCTATAGTTTCCTAGAAAACCAACAACAAGTGCACAATCTTCAAATTCAAGTTCAGTCTCCAACACATAATTTCAAGCTTAAATTTTTAATTCAAAGTCTACATGGCAATATTTTATAATAAAAATCATCAACAAAAACAACAGTCGTTCGGCGGGGCCTAAGAAACATCGACACATCATAATTACATCGGTTTGTAATCGATTCTACAAGAAGATCGACTTCAAGCTCGCAGCTATAGGTACCTACTACTCCGCTTATAACAGTAAATTGGTAAAAAAACATACAATAATGAAGATTTACTGCTGAACGGGCAGGTGGTGAGATTGATCGACAGATTACGCAGTTATTCCGATCAGCGGTCTGGTCTACTTTTTTCATTAGATATTGTGCCTAAATGAATCGGATGACGAACCTGGAATTCGTTATTGTATCGTCGCCATGTTGTCAGATAATTTGTGTAGAATTAATAGTGTAAGTGTAGGTAATTCCAATCAAGTAGCGTTCGTATTAGGTATCTTTAAAATATCTACTAACTGACTTGGATGTTATCAGTAAACTAAGCTATGTATAGAGATCGTTATTTTTTACGTAGTTAAAACCGTACCTACTTATTTGTGATTCCTTAAGTTATACTTAGATAAGAACTTATGTAAGTCTGAAATATCGTCGCTGATCTAAGTGACGTAACTGATTCGGTGCTATTTGCTGTTGAGGGTTCCCTATGATTGAGGGTAGCTTGCTCTATTTAAATTCTACTGATACAAAATTGAGCACGTGTGTAGTTCTAGTTAACATCTTTTTATTGGTATTACTACTATTGTTATCGTGTTAATGTTGTTTTAATAATAAATATTTTATACAGATACGTCACATCGTGAGATCTTTGTTTTTATTTTGTTCGGAATACATGATCAGATAGGATGGGACACTTGGTTATACATACATCGGTCTCGATTTTTGCATTATTATGGGAACGGTAAGGCATAACAGATACGCCGATTAGACACATCGATTCGACTTGGAAAATGTATCAAATTACTGTAGTTAGGTTGGCTTAGTCCAAAATGTCAGATACGTCTGTTAGTTATTATAATAGCGACGATATGTGGTTTTGGAAACTACTAAGAAGCTGCAACTTCTAATACAGGGTAACATTAAATTAGCTAGTGAAACTGTGCAGACGTGAGGAGTGTCGATGTCTAACATCAATAAAAAAAAAATTATTCGATGTTTTTTTAGGTGTCAACGACCGCTGGTAGTGTTCTTACTTAAAGTACGAGTTGAGAAAATATGTTTTATCGTATTTAGATATCGGCACTAATCACGTCTGTGAAGTTTAAACATAAAAACTGTTTATTACACTGATATTTCAAGTGATGGAAACACAGACTGCGGTCGACGATACCACAAAAAAAAACAGGTTGATTTCTTTTTTGTTTTATCCATCACGTATGCGGAGTTTCGCTAGCAAATTTAATTTGACCCTGTATATATGAAAACAGTTTATAGATTAAAATATCAACTAAATCAAACAATTTAAATAGCTTTAACATAAGGGAATGTGCACTGAGCAGAGTGTTAAGGGTCAAACAGACGACTGTTTAAAATTACATTAGGTACATAAATTATAACATAGATTACATGAATATTGAAGCGTGACAGGATAATTGGAGGCACGACTTGTGAGCTCTCGCTCTTGTTGATACAGCTCAACACTCGTGCGCAGTTGTAGCCGGTAATTCGAATTAGTGTTATTGGTGTTTATTGCAGTAACTAATAAAATATTAGGTCTGGGAGAAAAATCTCTTTAGCTGTACTGTTTGTATCTGGCTGGTTTTGATGACATTTTGGAAAAGAAAAATAAAAAGTAAAAACGATTTCCCACGATTTCCCGCTACTTTTCAATTGTTTTTTTTCCGAAAAAAGAGTGAATTTAACACACACATACACACACACACACATTTTGAAGTTTTATTACAAAAAAGGGAAAGATACGACACAAGCCGCAAAAATTTATGTGATGTTTATGGACTTAACGCAGTGTTAGTAAGAATAGCAAAAAGTTGGTTCAAGCGTTTTCATTCCGGGAAAACAAAATCGGCATATTGGGAATTTGGGAGTTACGATATAGCTGAAGAGTTAAGGGTTGACCACAAAACAGTTTTGATCCATTTGAAAAGGTCTGAGTTTCATAGAAAAAAAACTCGCTATTTGGGTGCCGTACGAGCTCACTGAAAGAAACCTAGTGAATCGTGAACTCATTTGCGATTCTCTATTGAAACGTAATGAAACCGAACCATTTATCTCTGGTGATGAAAAGTGGATCACCTACGACAAGAACTTGCGAAAAAGATTTAGTCAAAGTGCAGTCAAGCTCCACAGACTACTTATAGCGAAACCCGGATGAAGTTGCAATAAGGTGATGCTGAGTAACTATATGGTGGGAATGGAAGGGCATCGCTGGACAAAACCATCGATTAGAAACTCTATTGCCAACAGTTGACGAGACTCAAGCAAGCAAGAAATTGAGAAAAAACGGCCGGAATTGATCAACAGAAAGGGTGTGATCTTTCATCATGATAACGCCACACCACCACACACATCTTTAGCCACTCAGAAAAAATTGAGAGAGCTTGGTTGGGAAGTGATGTTAATGCATTCACCATTTATAGTCCTGACCTTGCACCCTCAGGTTTCCACCTGTTTCGGTCTCTTCAGAATTCTTTAGGTAGTGTTATGTTAACATCAAAACTAATCTATCAAAACTACTTGTCGCAGTTTTTTGATCAGAAGTCCCAAAATATCGACAGCAATGGGATAATGTCACTACCTACGAAATGGCAACAAGTTCTCGAACAAAAGGGCTCATAAACTACTTTGTAAAAAAAGTACCGGGAAAATATCAATAATACACAAAATGTTAGTTAACACGTTCAGTGCCGGGAGCCCTCCTGGAGGGTTCACTCAAATCGCATATGGGATGCCGGGAGCCCTCGCGGAGGGCTCACTTTAAATGTACGTTTTTCTTAGCGAATATAGCATTTTAGACTTTGAAAATAAAATTAGTCGTATATTTTAACAAGATTTATTAGTATAATCGTTGGTTTTCAAATACAAGCATTTTTATTTTCAAAAATAATTGGGAGCTAGGATGCCCGTATTTCAGGGATGGTAAACTGTTTTTCGTTTAGGTAGGTACAAATATTCACTAAAAATAAAAATATTTATTTTGAGATTATAAATTAAGAGGATGAGTTTAAAAATAGAAGCTTTACAGGGTTCCGTATCAAAATGGTAAAAACGAACACCCATGGTGCAACTTCGTTTGTCTGTCTGTCCGTTCGTTTGTACAGCTGCTCATTTCAGGCACATACTTCGCTACATACAAGTTGTTTGGTTTTGTCATTTTTTATATTATCTGTGGTCATGTATACAATGTGTAACATAATTAACGCAAGACCTCATACACCCCAATTAGAGTATTGAGTTAAAAGCATGCAAGAACCAAAACTTTTTTTTTTAAAGCTAACTTCTATTATTATTAAGAAAATCGTGTTGACCGTAACACTAACTTATGCATTTAAAATATGGACTTATTGCTTTGAAATAAGTTTTATTTTTCTTTGGCTCAATCACCGGTCAGTATGGCAAACGAACAATAAAAAAAAAATTTCGTTCTCAAACATGCTTGGAAATTTGAGCATTATTTTGACAACCTTCTTTGAGATAAATCGAAGTTGCTGTACTGGCCACATACATGCGAGCAGCGGCTGGCAAAAGTTGTATGAAAATCCATATCTGTCCTGGTTTAGCGGCCAAACAAATTACATAGTAAACTCATTTAAGTCGTGTTGATCTTTTACTTCGAAAAATGGCAAGCAAGGAAGTAAAAAAAAACAAATGAACACTTTAACGCGGGAAAAAATATTGTTGTGCGTTATTCTTCATTGATTTTGAAAAGTAATTGTATTTTAATTTCCGCGCATTATTTGAGAAAAGTACTATACAAGCCTTGGCCACAACTAGGCATTGATGGACTTACGTATGTGTGCCTCGGCTTCGCCTCGGCCCACATTTACACGTTCGTCCTTCAATGCCTCTTTTGCTGGCCGCTGCAGTAATGTACTAATATTAAGGGGGAAGCGTTAAGGTAGCCCGCGAAATTTGCTGGTCAATATTAAGTTGTATGTTGATCAAAATTGATTCGCGGCCGTAAAAAAAAAAGAATTTCGCGAGCTACCCTGGCGCTTTCGCCTTAAAAGTTACTGATATCGAGTCAGTAGTTAATTATGAACAAACTACTTTCAGGACTTGCGTTTATTCTGTTACGCCTTGTATGTGTATCACACCAATAGGTAGTGTGTGATTTCCGTTTGTCTTCTTTCACGTAATGAAGCTACCTACGGAATGACGCGGTGACGTGCTGTTTATAGTCATAGTATAGGTATAGCTGAAAGAACTTATGCTAATTAGAGGCAATAGAAGCACGGGAGCGAAGCTACAGGTAAAAGTAGTTAAGACATAAATTTTTCTTGTCTCAATCGGAGTTTTTTCGTCATTAATTTATACGTACTTTCTTAAATATTGATTATATATGAATAACGATTGAAAGTAGATAATTCCAGAGTGAATCATGAACGTCAAGTAAATAATAGAACACCTAAACGTTAATAAACTGTTACAAAATAATAACGTTTTTATTACATAAAAAACTACTAATACTTATTGCATATTGTAATTGTTGAAAAAAAAAATACATTGCATGAAAATTTCAGAAGAGGTTGGACACCCCTGTCACGGGATCAAAGCGAGCGATTATACTTTTTCTTCATATTTTTATTTTTTATATTTCTCGTCTCCACCCCACTAGCACATGTAAATACCCCCAGAGATACTAAATATAGCAACAAGACGTTCCGAAAACACTAATTTACTTCTTTTTACAGTGTTTTATAATACGGTTTCAAACCTAATGCCGACGACCCTCCTCGAGGGTTCACTTTAGCGCAAACGTAATGCCGGTGACCCTCCTGGAGGGTCCATTTGCAATATGTATGGCGGCATGGCGTATGAGCTCTATGAAAAGTGGGCGGAGTCGAAAGTGTTAAACATGAAAATTTATTTTATCGCCTTCAAAGTATGCTCCTTCAGAAACGATACACTTACGCCAATGAATAATCCAATCAGCAAAACATTTTTTAAACGCTTTTTCCGGAATTGAGTTTAGTTCTCGCCGCGAATTCTCCTTATTGTCTTCTACCGAATGAAAACGGGTGCCACGAAGTGGTAATTTGAGTTTAGGAAAAAGAAAGAAGCTGACTGGAGCCATATCTGGTGAATAAGGTGGTTGCTCGAAGGTTTGTTGAGTTTTTGGTCAACAATTCGTTCACAATGATACTCGTAGCCTTGTGCGAAGGCGCATTATCGTGGTGCAAAATCCAACAATTTTCTTTCCACAATTCTGGCCTTTTTCTTCAAATTTGCTGTCTCAAACGCCGCATAACGCTCAAATAATATACTTTATTTACCATTTGACCTTCCGGTAAGAATTCCGAGTGCACAACACCGCAATGGTCAAAGAAAACTGTCAACATGACTTTGACTTAGGTTTCGGTTCAGTTGGAAGGCGCCACTCTCCGAAGTTTGTTGACTAGTTTGCATGTCAAACTCGTAAACCCACGTCTCGTCACCAGTAGGCAACAATGAGTTCAAGAAGGTTGGGTCGGAATTGAATCGTTCTAACATGTCTTCTGCGACTCTTACGCGATTGAGTTTTTGGAGAATTCAGGTCTTTTGGGACTAGCCGAGCGGCAAAAAATGATACGGATCGACTCGTGAGACAGAAAGTTCAGCGGCTATCTCTGTCAAACTTAAATGAGGATTTTCAGTCACTATTTCCTTAACTTTTGCGATGTTAATTTCTGTTGAAGACGTTGATGGCCTACCAGGGAGAGGCAAATCTTCCAGCATATCTCGACCGCTTTTGAACGCTTCGATTCACCGTAAGCCTTCTGTAACATTTTCAGTGACTTCGAACACGAAATATCATTGGCGATGCAAAGACACTCTTTGTTTGATGTGTTTGTCCATTATGAAATTCGCAATACACTCTAGACATGGTATAACTAAATGACAGATGTAACTCAAACTCCGCGCCAAAATGGAAAACAGTTGTGCCAATGTAACAACAAAAAAAAACAAAAAAAAGAATTTGGAACCATAAAAATCATCCATTCCCGATACTTTTTTGACTGAATTTATGTTGTTATAATCAAATGTAAATAAACTACGAAAAAAAAATGTTTTCGAAATATAAAAAAAAAAAAAAATTCTCGACCTATTATTTTATTGCGTGGTTGAAGGGTTTAACAAAAAGATTAGATATCGATTTATTAGACTTGACTGGATTAGTTAGCTATTAGGTAATTAATTAAAGATTCTGCAACTGCAGCTCTAGATTAGAACTAACTACTCTCTTAGTAAAATATTCGTCGGTATAGATATCAAATATTAGTGATGCCTCATTACATGGACTTGTATCCACCTACGGCTTTTATTCTTATGGACATATCCATCGAGGAAAAGTTTTGTATTGATAGAGGTTTTTTTACCAAAATTATGTAATTTTCTCAAAAAAGTAGAATACAATATTCGGTTTGGTAAACTTTTAACCGAAAATTCGGCCGATTATTCAGTAAACAATCAGTAAAAATAAGTTGGTTGTTAAAACAGATCTACCATTACAGAAATCATTCAGCATTAGCTGAATGAGCTAACTGCGAATTGGTCTGCGTGCAAGTCTATGCTAGCTCAAAGCTCAAGCGTGTTTGATAGCTGGCGGCACGAGGGCCACGATGCGACTGCGATGCCTTGCGACCGTGTGACTGACCGTGACACTTTCTATGCCGGCCAGGATAGATAGGCACACATTATTTAATTTCACTCGCTCGCTTATGCAGTGTGGTCTCGCCCATAAGAAGACCACCCTGTCTTTTAAAGGCCTGGGTGCAAATTATGGGGATTTATAAAATCGCTCGTTCTATTCAAATAGTAAAAAAAAAACTCGACTCATGACTTTCTAGACATACAGAGTCGTTTTTCGTGTGTGTCTATGTCACCGCCAAGATCTTCCTAACTACTCAATTAATTTAAATGCGGTTTTCACCATCATTTAAAACATTTATTCTGGATGGTTTATGTGTATAAAACACTAGCTTCTGCGCGCGACTTCGTGTGAAACTTGTACCCCCGACCCACCCCGCCACATCGCATCACCTGCCCGTGCTATCACTTCGTTATAGCTTAGCGTTCTTTCTGACCTTTTGCTCAGCTCCTAAGTGTCATAGCGTGATTTTAAATAGCCTTCCTCAAGAATTGGGCTACCAAATTTAAAAAGATTTTTTATACGACTGGTAGTTCTGGAGATTACCCCCTACCTACAAACAAACAAATTTACCTCTTTAAATTATTAAAGATTAGTATTTTATTTAGATAAAGCACAGAAAGCGCGATGTTTTAACATGTCACCATTGCACCCATGTGAAGCAGGGGCGGGTCGCTAGTAGGTATCCTCCCAAGTTGTCATTGAATTTAATAAAAAAAATCGTATCTACAATTATTTTGCAATCACAACACCGCATGACTTGCAAGAACTTTTGCGAGAAGTCTGTAAGCATCAACCAAGTCCGGATGACTTCACAAACGTGACTAGACTGCACGTCCGAGTGACCAATCTGCCAAGCATGATGGCAATACCAATGGTCCTTTGTGATCGCTGTTCTACACTTCTACCGTCGTTAATCGCTTGTTGATGATCGCACGCTCGCGTAAGGTATAACGTGTGTGGCCTATCACCTCCCGTAAACCTGGCATGCCTGTAAACGCTCGGCCCACGTGTAATTACGGTGAAAACTCCGATGATTTCGAACCCCAATCACCTTTTAAACTCTTAAGTAATTGTATTTATGCTGCAATTACTGTTATTTAAACCACTTGCTTGCTGATCTCGAGAAACTCGAATACGAGTATAGTATAAGGTATTATATAGGTAATATTATTTTGAATCACTTTTTAAGATTCGGTCACGGCGCGTGGTATTCTTATAATTTAGATATTTTGTTAAAGGTGTTAAATTACTTATGTTTAATCGATTCTATCTAACAGTCAACACAACTTACATATATGACTTTAGAACACTGACAGCCTTACCAAAATAAAATACTATTTGATTTAAATAATTGCCTATTTATGTTCACGCAGATTATATGACGCCAACGCGCGCTTGTAAATATATAACACATTTTGTTTTTTTTTTGAAGAAAATATTCATCGACCGTTCATGATATAAAACGAAATAAAAGTGGCTGGAAGTACCAAATGATGTTTTTGTGGTGCAGTTTAACGCCGTTTAATGATATTAAAATACCATTGACATCATTTAGATTACTTATTGAAGTTCAACACGACCGAAATATTTTAAATGGTCGTGAGGTATAAAATTAAATGCTATAATCAATACTGTGAGTGAACTGAGTGACTGATACTACGGCTAATCTCGATATATGATAATGAGAAAATAATAGATAGACAGAATATAAAGAATGCACAGTAGCTTAACTTTGTCAAATACCTATTCGTCTTGTATCAATATGACAAGGTACCTATCTGTCAACTTAAGTTTCTTTCTTTTGGAATTCAAATTGTATGCGCACAAGCACACGTCATTTAAATTTTGAATTAGCATCACGCATGTTATTCTATCTGTCCGATCTAAATCAGCTTTACCCTTCACTTTGACAATCGACACAACCATTCAAATCCAGCATTATACATCGTCGTGGTTTCCTCGCGACTTCTTACACACTTGCTTAGTGATGCAGTAATGTATAATGCGCTTACCTAAAGTTTCGTTCGTCCACTGCTTTGAGGCTTTCGTACAATGATACGCAGAGTTTTGAGCTCATTTGTCATCGAAAAGATAATAGTGAATGTTCGTTGAATCGACAATGGCTCATATTTTCTTCTTGTTGCTTGTCAAGTATTATGTGCACAAATGTTTAGGGGTTTGTGGTGTCGTAAGGCAGGTAGAATGGTGCTATAACTTCGAGCTGTTTCTTTACTAAGGTTTTATATGTGCTGGTCTAAAATATATAGTTTGAAAACTAGTTTTCAAACCATATATTTTAGACCATATATTTTGCAATGGTCAAACGACCACTGGGTCGTTTGACCATTGCAAAATAATTGTTTTTTGCGTGAGCTGCGAACGACTTTAAATCGTCGAATTGACGATGTGCAATAATCGTATCTCATTGTTATGGGGTATAAAAGCATTGTGCTACCAGTGTTTAGCGGGGGCCATAAAATGAGCACTTTTGTGGCCCATCCTGAACATCCACCGTTTATCAGAATCAAGTTGTAAAATTGAAAATTTACTCACATTCAATAACATTGAGCTCAGATACTGTTTGCAACACCACTGTGTAATGTTGGGTATAAATAAAATTATATCGATTGTTCAAGTTGATAAGAGATACGTCTAGTAACTTTCTAGATAAAGTTAGTATTATAGTTATAAATTTCTTACAGGGAACAGCTAAGCCAAGGAGAGTAAAATCTAGAGCTTTTAGAGACACCCACTATATACCAATCATGGATTTTTTTAATTTTGCAACTCTACAACTAATATTATACAATTCTAAATCTCTACTCTTTATTAATGGTAGTAATGGCAACCATGTCATTTGATTTAAGTAGGCTTTTATATTTTACTAGCTGCGCCCCGCGGACTCACCCGCGTAAGTTTTCCCTTATCACTTAGGGGTATGAAAAATAGATAGTAGCCGATTCTCAGACCTAATGAATATGCATATAAAATTTCATAAAATCGATCAAACCTTTTTGGAGGAGTATGGTAACTAACATTGTGACACGAGACTTTTATATATTAGATTTATCTTTTAGATAGATTGAATTCAGCATTTATTTAAGTACTATTTACATAATCTTAAAGCTAACAGTCTTAAGAACAAGTGTATAAAAAGGGGAGGAAAAATATTCAAAGGGCATCAAAAAATTCGTCCGCAACGCTGTCAACAACAAACTTGCCCAAGCCAAGAGGATGGCAGCTTTGCCACGTTGTATGGCAATGCTGATTATTTGGCCAAAAAAGGTCAGCCCTCTGGTCACGTGAAGAGTCGACCAACCGCTTGGCGATGTCTCGAAATACTAAATGGGCACGAGGGTCAAAAATAGATTATTTTATATTTTGTGAATCTGAGAACATTGTAGGCCTTGTAGACTGTACCTACCTACCTGGCACCTAGCTTCTCACGTTTTATAAGTGCTCATGTAGGTTTATGCGAAATAATCGATATATTTTGATTTTTCACTTCGCCAAATCTCTGCAAAGGATTGAAAAGCTTTTGATATGGATAACAAGTCCGAAAGTACTTATAAATAAGTACCCATTATAGTATTGTAGATGGTCTCAAGTCATTCACGTGGAGTCGGTCCTTACCTTAAGAGAGAAAACATCTCTGAAGCGTCAAAATTGCCAGTGATAGTGTTATTCAAATAAGAATATAGTTCGAAGTAATATAACATCACAGCAAAACGTTCTCACACAGCATTGAATTTGAAGATATAGGGCTGATGCAGATACATGGACAACCAGTTGCAATTTCGAGCTAACAGCTCGGAGTACGTTATGTATGTTTCGAAACGCGTTTCACTTGATAGAGTGAAATGCTTTGAATTATCTAGGGCTGTCAACCTGTTACGATGTTAGATTATTATCAGTGCAAGGTATTTGCTTTGCAAAAGCTTCGAGTTTTGGTATCAACAATTTGGGAGCTGTCGAATACTTTATTTATACTTAGACTTGCTTGAAGTCTGCTGTGATAAGGTTAAATGGGTGCAGGTAAGTGTTTTTAGGGTTTAACGGAACCCTATACTAAGACTCCGGTGTCCGTCTGTACATCTTATTTTTTTTCTTAAATAGTAAAAGTATGGTTTATTTAAAAAAAACCGGTTAGGCTGTGTTCCTAAAAGCTCTCAGTCCTATGAAACCACTTTAGACGTACCTATTTAGACAAGCTAAGCACTCGTTTTCTCAGAATGTAAACTGCTGAATTTCATCCTTATTTCTTAATATTCTTAGTTGCCCAGATTCCAAAGACAATTGTAGCACTAGAAATTAAGTTCTCTTAACTTTATGCATCTGTTGTCGAGTATGGCAATTGTATCCTGCTTATCACTAGGTATTTATTGTAAACACCTTTGTTCTACATAATTATGTATAGTAGATTTGTAACCTCTAACTGAAATACCGACAAATTCTCATCAATTCCTACTAATGTATCGCGCAAAAACGGTTGAACGCATTTGGACAACATTTGGTACACATGTAGGTAGTTTATATCCTGGATTGACACTTAACTCTGGGTAGAGGACTTACTTTATTTATGCAACCCCGGTTAAGCAGACGACAACCTCCTAGGCAGACCTGCAAATAGCGATTAAAAAAAAGGATTGACACATAGAATACTATTAAACCCGGTAATACGTCCCCGTCCCATCTTGGACCACTACGCGGGCGTGGCCGCGGGAAAAAGCTAGTACGAAATATTTCTTTTCGATATTTCAGAATTTTTCACATAACAAGTGGTTTATATTCCTGAGTAGATACTTACTCGGTATACTTATCAGACCTGAAAACGATTTATATTATTATTTAATTACACATCGTTTTGCATGAATGTGACGCATGTTTCCATCTAGCTTTTTTATTTTATTTTTTGTGTTTATGTTCTTTTTTGCGTCATGTTCACCGCAAATAAACGTTTTTTCTTTCTTTCTTTCTTCTTTCTTTTACCTAAAGGGTTAGGCAGAGGTGTATTTAAGATATGTACCTATACTCACATACATACTCAGCCTATAATGTTGGGAACTGCTGGGACACAGGCTTCTTCTCTGTGAAAGGGGCTGGGCCGTAATCCACCACGCGGGCCCAGTGAGGGTTTGTAGATGTTTGGTTCAAGGACATGCCGGTTTAATCACGATGTTTTCCTTTACCGTTTTGAGAACAGTGGTGATGATATAATTTACACAATATAAAGCGCCTGACTGGGTTTGAACCTACGATCTTCAACTTGTAAGTCGTGGCCGTGACCTACCGCGCCGGTACCTCCATAATATCGTAGTATCGAGTTAGATATGACTTTGCATAATTAAATCTTCATTCTAAACGGGGGATTAGTGCACTTGTTTATTGCTGATAGTTACTGGTATGAAGTTATTAAAAGCTCGTAAAAATCTCTATTAATAGGGACCACCCATACTTATTGCTCATAGTCTTCAACATGCAGATCTCTAAGACCCTTCACTTCTATAAATGTTTTATTGTCATTTTCACTTTCTATATGTTTATTGAGGGTCCATTTTATTGGTCTGTAACTTTTTCAGTAGGTACCCAACGCAGTCGGTGTCAAGATGACTTCTTAACTTTTAATACAATATCAATGGTAAGTTTGAGTTGTTTGTTGTCATTATCAGGGTAAATGCGTAACAACGTATCAGTAGCAGTGGCTTTCAGTTTGAGTTTTTTCAGTTCAACAATTTTTATCGCGTTATTTACGTTGTTGAGCAGACAAATTTTTCGAAGATAAGAAGCAATGGATTAGCAATTTCCTTCGAAATTATTCAGATTGAGATTGATAGTGTGTTACGAAATTAGGATACAGGTCATACAAACGCTACAGTTTAGGACTTTATCACCTGTTTGTAACAGCTTGGCTTTCCAAAACTATCCTTTTCACGATTGACTACTTAAACTATCTCCAATTTTTCTATTGAAAATGGTACCTACAATATTTTTGGAAGTCGCGACTATACCCTACGTCACATATTAAGCAAACAGGTTGACAGCGTCTTATAGTCGATTAATTAGTTAATACATACGCATAACTGCGTATAATTCCCGACCTTGCTTTCACAGTACATTTATGTGTTAATCCCAGGCTGCCAGGTTGTCCGGCGGGCGTTCTCACACCGAACTGTGATAGTGAATATCTAACACAGCGTGGTTCCGTACTTTATAAATCTTACTTTCGAATAAATAACGAGCTAGGAGCTACCCCAGAGTGCCTATTTACTACTGCTATTCAAATATTCAAAGTGTTTCCACTTTGAATGGAGATATCTTGATAACCGCATTAAAGTTCACTGTAAGTACATAGGATTACAGACACCGATCATTAATTGGGTAACTCTCGCGTTAATACCTACAGAAAAGAGGGTAATCAATATTTTTTACTAGGCATTTTCGCTTTTTTTTTTAAATATTTAATGATTTGCTGTTAGTTACTATGAGGTTACAAATTACAATATAAAATCATTTTCTAAGGATTTTTCGCGCAAGATTTCTTCTTTGTTCGCGCAAAATATGTAGGTACGTGAAGTGCAAGTTGATTTACGAGTATTTAAAGATCGAATATAATATTCAACGTTAAATTAATAAATACTTAATAAAAAAAGTTTAACTATATCAGCCTATAATTTTCCCACTGCTAGGACACAGGCATCCTCTCGGTGAGAGCGAGTGGGCCGTAATCTACCACACGGGCCCAGTGCGGGTTAGTAAAAAAAGTTTATATTCACAAATTATGTAAAATAACTCGCGGAAAAATAAATAAAATCGCTCCGTAGCGTACGAATCGGCGTACTGAGATTAGCCTATCGGTCCAGCTACTTCGGATAATTAATCGATTTACCGTGGTGGCCACATTCACCACAATCGATACATTAGGTCATAGGTCGCCGCCATGCTAAACAAGGACAGCTATCGGTCCCTCTGTTGCACCGCGTTATTCGGCTTGAAATAGCAAATCACGCCTCCCACGTCAGAGTAGGATAGCATTATCGATAGTGAAATGTTAAAATGATAAACGTGCAATGCAAATGTAACTTTATTCACGTCACTTAGGGCTCTTAATAGTGCAGCCAGCGACACAGTCACGATTCGAATATTCTCTTCAGAGGCATTCGGTATTTCACTACATTGTGTTTGTTATTATCATTTGTACCTCTAAAACGTATTATAGGATAATGAAATAGTTTCATAGACTATTTGCACAGCTGGTTGACTAACTATTGTGATATACTGCCAAATTGTGATGACAAATTAAAACTGTCGTGTTATAATTTTCAGTTGAGAATTTTCATCGATGTTTTTCTTGTGTTCACTTTTAACGGAGAAAATTTATGGTCATTTTCTTAATGAAGAAAAGTTTTAATACCTTCATTCCTAATCGGAACTTAATTTTACTAAACATATTCTAATCTAAAATTACGAACTGGAGTAAATAAAAATAGGTACGTAAAATGTAACTATGAACGTTGTAGGTAACATTAAAATAATAAAAGAGCGCTAAAAAGCCAGCTTTTCACCCCATACTTTCCACCATTTGCATTGCAAACTATACAAACGTAAGCATAATAAACCTACATTTTATTTCTTTTGAAAGTCAGACTGCGTAGTTTCAGTAGGTATGCTTGTAGAGAAATTGATTTAATTATGGTGTTTTTTCTGTAAATTTTCAAGACGGTTTTCTGTACCGTCGCTGTGTAACATGATGACCCATATGTAAGTGAATATAATTCTTCTATTCAATGTAGCATAATCATGCATAATCCAGAGCCTATAGTGTTCCCACTACTGGGACATAGGCCTAATCTCGCTGAGAGGGAGTGGGCCGTAATCAGTGCGGGTTGGTATAATATATAGACTAACCCCCTTACTAATAAACGTATTTTATCAGATGAACAGTTACCGATTTCTCTCTTTCAGAAACGAAAGAAGACAAAGCGTTGTGTAACTATACAGACGCTATATAACGTTTATTAGTAAGGGGGTAGGTATACAAAGCTATTACAAATTAAAAAGAAAAACGCTTTTACATGAGTGTCTGTTCAACTCATATAAAGTCAGAATTTCCGTTACGAGAAAAGTTTAGACATTCTTGAAAAGAAAACGAATGAATCACAATTAAACAATAAGTCCACTTTTTTACTGGAACCTAATTTGAACTGGGTGTAGGTACAATACTTAAATGAAGGATGTTCATCCTATCTGTGAAAGGTTTGTTTGCCAGGACTGTAAGTTGCGTTGCGATTCTATCAGTCAAAATCAATAGCAGGCCGCGACACCGACTTAACGTACTGTTTGTTTAAGATACATAGCCCGATAACATACGACTCTACTTATAAGGAGGATTTTGTAAGCGGTCGTGAAATGTGTTCCCCTTGCTGGTTGTAATGTTCTAGAAACTAAGGAGAATATTTAGTGAATTTATCAAACTTGTTCTCTAAACTACTAATTGTTTTACTGAGAGTTCTCGATATTCTTCTGGCATGATGGATACTCCATCTTTAAACTCAACTAAATGTTTCTCATGTCACCGAGACAGGTGTGACGATTTGGACTCGTTCGCAAATGATTGGACGGAGAAGGTACAGCAAAGAAAAATGTGGAAAAATATGGGGGATACATCGCGAATTACTTTTTCCGAATTATCATTTAGTTACTAAAGCATGTCCAATTCTAATAAGGATCGCAAAGTGAGCAATTTCATTTGGTATCGTAAACCGACAGAGATTAGAGATTTATCTTTCCCGCGTTTTTCCCTTCCGAGGTAAACGATCTCCAATAAAGATAGCATGGCGGGCGACGGATTGATTTAAAAATTGCAAACCTGAACAACCTCGGTGACCTGGATTGGCCATGGTATAGTCACCATGACCCATTTTCTAGCTATCACTAATTCTTATAGCTAAGTTGTCACGAAGATAAGCAGTTAACAGCTATACCGTTACTTTAATGCTACCATATTGGTTTTCGTGAGAGTTAAGGTCAGATGGGTGACCGAATTCACCTGTGCATTTAATACTATTGAGGTAAAAGCGAGAAAAGAATTGTTGGATAATTTAGAATGGAAATTTGAAATTTGTTTTCTGAATGCTGGTTAGCATTCTGAAAACAAATACAGAAGAGCGCGTAAAAGAACGTATTTAAATGATATTCTTTTTTTTGTAAGAAACCTATAAAAGGATAGGATGAAAAAAAAATCGTCTGATTCCAAATTTCCGATAAAATGTGTTAGATAGTACCTAATCACTATTACGAATTAAATAGAATCAGACGTAAAAATTGCGCCTCGCTGAAATCGTAATCATTGATGATTATGTGTAGTATGTTGTACTTATACGCTTAAACGCTACGTTATCTGCGTGTGTGTATCTTATGATATAGGTAGCTGTAGACGGTGAATATGAATTGAATTAATAAAAATACAATATATCAAGTAGTACCGGTGGTAATCTGACAGCGGCGTGAAAACGGCGCGGGCGTCGTCACTCAACGTGCGAAGATAAAGTTCTGTCGATAATATTGCACTTACGAGTAGACACATTATATGGAGATTAAATAACAAATATTACACGATTACTACGAGTTTTATATCGTGTTCTTTAAACTACTTTATATGTAGGCATTTAGTGTAGTTTTTCATTTTAGCAGAGCTTGTTCTCTGGTTCTCTTTTCCCAGCTTCCTGGTCAAACAATTATACTTTCACACATCTTTCTTCTTAAAACATGGTGGTTTATAGAGATAGAATTCGATAAAACTTGCCTGTTAATCTTCTTATATATAAAAATGAATCGCGAAATGTGTTGCTAAGCGCAAATCTCGAGAACGGCTGCACAGATTTCCCTAATTCTTTTTTTATAATATTCCTTGAGTACGAGGATGGTTCTTACGGAGAGAAATAAAAATTTGTTCGAAAAAAAATTTGCAACCGTGCGAAGCTGGGGCGGGCCGCTAGTATTGAATAAATTGTCGGTCTATGAAACTACCCTCTAAGTGCTCCACAATAATCTATGGGTCAAAACTCCAAAAAAGTTTTTTTAAACGTTTGTCAAATTAGCCTTAACTTTGTTAATGCATAATCCTGATTATTCTAATCGTGATAATTATTTTAAGAAAAACTGCTAAGTGCTTGCCTTTAAAACATAGATATATTTTTGTCTCGTGCCATTAGAGTTCTGCTGAAAACACCTGAGAAAACTTTCAAAGACTTTTTGAGAAGAATTTTATTAAGCTTTTTTGTAGTCTGGGCTTATATTAAATTTAATTCAATCTTGTCGTATTATGGTTGGTCGAAATTCAGTTGGTAAGTCCCTCAGAAGTGCAGGTGTAAGGACACTTTCGAAACTCCAACGTGTGGGACATGGTTTGGTCAAAAAAGCAACGCAATCGCACTGGATATATATAATCCACCATTTTGCTAGATTGTGCTTGCAGCGGCCTACTTAGGTATTAACTACTTTACAATCAGTAAGTACCTGTGCCATTTCCGTTTTGTTACATACCCATTGGTATTTTGGAAGTCATAACAAGGTGTTATGTTGTTTTTATCTGTTTCACGTGTAAAAGTAAATTTAAAAATTATTCAAACCGAATGTGGGTCATCAAACAAAGGTGGGGTTCGCAAAATACCTAGTTCATTTTAACCACTTTATCTACCTTCGCTACATTGCAGAAATATTGATAAGATACGTTGACAGATAAAAATGTTTGTGTAAATAAAAGATGCATATTTTTCACTGATATCGTCTTTAAGCCACTTGTCGAACGGCTTTTGCATTTCCTAGTACTTACTTGCTAGCATACTTTTATTACTTTGTGCATTTAATGCAACATATTTCAGTTGTTAACGAGGACTATTGTCGGATCAGTGTGGCATTCCTGATCCTGAACTATTATGATAGCTACCGGCCGGCCGGCCGGCCGCTACCGTAGTGTTTCATTCATTTGTTGAAATGTTACGATGATGCTAGATGAGGACTTTATTTAACTAGTTTATTGTAAAGGCTTTTCTCTTTAAGAAAAGAAAGCATATTTTGGTAAATATTTACTCCTTATTTGCTCTTTTATTTCTTTGAACCCATGTTTCCCATGGATGAAATGTATACCAATATATAGTTAGGATCGTGTTATAGGTCCGCAAGGACAGTGTAGTAAGGAGATTATCATATTCGTAAACTAACGAACTAGACCGGGAATAACTGTACTGGTTATTCCTTATTCCAACCTAATTCGATAGACTCGTAACCTAATTTTACATGTGAAGCTACAAACATTATGAAGATCCTGCTACGAGAATTTAAGAAGTCCATGCATAGGTATTGGTGATACATGACCTAATAATAATAATAAGACTTATAAGTGATCTTATTAACAACAGATTCAGAGACAACTAACATTTCTGCGTCATTTGGATCTCATCGATCATCTTGATGAGTTAGCAATGGAAGACATTATACTTTTCTCTGTTACTTGTGTCTATTATGTTGTTAAACTTTTTGATAAACCAGGAAAACGACTTAAATTTTTCATTTTGCCAAGTTAATCTGATAGATAATAGAATGGCAACTACCCTCACAAGTCTGATAGATAGGTTTAATGGATTCTTTCACAAGTCCACGGCAAAAGCATGCAAATTCACAATAAGCACAAATATACAAGAAATCGAACTTACTGCGCTCACTTATCGGACGCAATCAAAACAGTATTTCATAAGTACATATTGTATCGTAGTAAATAGAGTCATCTAAGCGTAAAATGTGTCGTTAAAGTATAAAATAGGATAGGCTGTGGTTATGATCGCACCAGTCTGGTGTGAAACAAGAAAGCCTTGTGGAAACATTAGCTACAAGTGGAACGAGTCCTAGCCTCGTATCGCAGCATAAGTGAAACTGCAGCAAGTTTATCAAATGCAATTTCATTATCTCGCAGACACCTGCTCTGGGAGCTATTCTCCACACTAGGAAGAACATTACTCTATGAAAATAATATCACTTGTAATTTTCACAGATATATTAAGTTACATAGTGCTTTCTTTTTCGGTGTGTTGATGTGCGTAAGGTAGGATTTATCAAAGCTACGAGTACATTTAAAAAAATTATGGTCTGTATCTGTTCGCAATCGCCATGTTTAGTGTCTCGGCCGAAAATGTACTTTTGATTTTTTTAATATACAGGGTTAAATTAAATAAGCTAGCGAGACGTGATGGGAATCGACATCTAAACTAGATTAATTTAATGAATTTTATTTTGAGATCAACGACACATATAGTGTATTTGTTTGAAATATCAGTTCAAAAATATGTTTTTATTTCTGTACACTTCACAGACGTGATGGGTATTAATTTCTAAACACCAAAAAACAGATTTTCTCAACTAAACTTCATGTAAAAACACTACCAATGGTCGTTGACCCTAAATTAAATACTTTTTGTCATGTTTATATATCGATCCCCATCACGTCTGCGGAGTTTCGCTAGCTGATTTGGTTTGACCCTGTATAAATTAAGTAAGAATCTGTTGAAGTGTCTGTTGGAAATATCTTCTACAATATAAGCTACTTATTAGTAATCTACTTATAGTAACTAGTAATGACAAAATTTGCAACGTCCGAACAAATTAATTTTACTATGTTTACACATTCATAGATTGTCCATACAGTTTTTATTAACGTGAAAACAAATTATAATATGAATAACGAGACCGATGAATATACAAACAACATTTTTCATTGAAACGAAGTTTTAGTTTAATATCGGCAGGGTTTAACATAATTCCTGTTGACTAGATGTTTTCTACATATTTATCGATTTCCAATCTGTTATTTCTAATCTGAATCTGTATTCGCAGTAAATTTGTATCTGTTGTCATAAAAGGAGTTTGCGTATCAATAGTTACTGCTTGTTGGACAAGAGAATAGTGCTAGGTCATGCTTGGAGGCATCGTCTCTTTCATCTAGTAGTTAAGTTATTTGCACTTGAATTATAAACTCAGTTTTTACCTTTTAAACATACTGCTTCCCTCCTAATCATCCAAACTTTAAAATTAAGTAGTCTTTATTTCCGTAATCATGTTGGTTACGACTCTGACTTTTGTAACATAAATCAAACATTTCACAGTATAATAGATAACATTATTCTCAATCATGTCGACCTGCGATAATACAGATGAAAATAGTTGGGAGTCAAGGAGAATCTGTATACTGACGATGCTCTCTCAAACTTTAGGAGCACACACACTTCTGTATCTACCAACTGGTGCTGTGATCTCGGGAGCGTTGGGACACGTGCTCGTGTACGTCTTGGTTTACATTATGATCGGGATACCTCTGCTGTACATGGAGACAGTGGTGGGCCAGTTCACAGGCCGCGACTACCTCGAAGTGTGGCGCGCTCGGGCGTGCTTGTCACACCTTGGATATGTTCAATTTTGCTGGCAGCTCATGTTTGTGGTCTACAGTCACGCCGTAAATTCTTTTGTAGTGCATTATTTCTTGATAAGTTTCGAGAACCCTATTCCTTACTACGTTTGTGGAAAATGGAGCAAGCCGGATTGTGACATTTTAAACTACAACTACTCCGTCAATCAGGATTGTTTGAAGATAATAGATCCATTGCCGTATTGTACCGAACTATGTCATACATTTCCAGAGTATCAATACTGGAGATTTAATATATTGGGACTGGATAAAGACCGATTCTACCTGCCCTGGCGCATCGGACTGGCTTCTGGATTGATTTCCATCACTGTGTGTCTCAGTTGCTTGAAAAGCAGACGATCTCTGAAGTGGGTTTTGATATTTGGTACGTTATATCCTTTATCCGCTCGTGTTTTATTTATGATAGGATCCATGTTGCAAAAGGGTGTAGTGGTGAAATATAAAGATGCCCTAGACTCTGATTTCAGTCAGTTCTCTCAGGAGTTTAATCTGTCGAATATAGTAGCTGAGATGCTGTACAGTCTCAACGTTGGCACGGGCCTTGCGTTTGGCTCTGCCTCGAGGTCGTCATTCCGGGCTCCTTGCTACTCCAACACCGTCATTGTGGTCGTCATCAGCTGCTGCGTTACAATCCTCGGGATCTGCAGCATTGTCATGATGACCTGCCCCTACTCCTTCAAGTACGATATCAGACCAGGTCTCATATTGAGATATCCCATTTCAAATAGTTTTGAAAAGTTTCCTCGATTATTACATGTGTACGAACAAACATCTTTGTGGTTAATAATCAGCTATAGTTTTATTGCAATATCAGCACTGAGTGTAAGTATTTGTGTAATCTACGGCTTCATAGAAATGATGTCAAAAAGATTCCCCAAAGTAGCCAGAAGTCAGGGTTTGGTCGCTTTTATAATTGCAATAACTCTGTATATTGGGACAGCTCCTTTATTGGGCAATTTGAGTTTATATTATTTAGTAGACGCTAAAAATGTGATTAGCGTCCTTTCTATATTCATGGTTCTGATGGAGATCATAGTGTTTGTGCTGTGGTATGGTCTGGAAAGGTTCTCTGAAGATGTACATTTCATGCAAGGGATCCAGCCGAATGCTTCCGTGAAGGCTTGCTGGTTGTTATCAGCCGTCATTCTCGTGTATGTGTTTTGTAATGAATTCTATGCGATGTATTTAGTTAGGAATAAGTCAGCGGGCTACTTAGCGGGGTGGTATCTGTTACTTTTGAATATTGTACCAACGGCACTCGTGGTCATTGTTAGAGTATTGATAGCTCTGTATAAAAAGAAATTGTATGAAGAAATCGGTTTAGACTCTTCGTGGGGCCCCAAGAGTGAGTTACTGAAGCGAAGTAGAGCCATGTTTACTGCGCAAGCGATGACCAAGGAGTACATGTACCGACAGTACCACCTTCAAGCAGGCATTCTGAAGAGGCAGAAGCAATCTAACGTAAGACACTGCTACAAACTAGGACTTGTTCCAAAGCCTGAAGTCTTAAGATTTGAACTTGAGAAAACATGATTTATGTTATGCAATTGACTGTTTTTTAAATTCCTTTTAAAAATTAATGATACGAAATATTGTTAAAAAAATATATTTGCTTTATAAAAAAATGTCTATGTTTCAATGAATCGTTTTTTATCCTTAGTTGAGTCACTGTATGTTATAAGTTAATCTATGGCTATTATTGTAGAACAACTATTGGGTATTGCGTAATACGCTATGTTCGGTGTGAGTCATCGCCGAAAATATTTAAATACATGTACCAAACAGTATAAAATAAATTATTACTTTATAGGTATACATAATTAATTTATTCCGGAGAGCATATTTAGTGACTCATTGATTTTGAGTGTACACTACAAGAACAAGAGACAAGAACTATATAAATCAGGTGAATAAAAACCTACTGCCTGAAATACCTGTTACAAATTGGAAACATATTGAAACTTAGAAAATAATAAGAGTAACAATGGGAATCTATTTTAACATACTTTTTTAGTTTTATATTTTTTTTATATTTTTTAATATTTATAAGACTTTCTCATGCTTAATTATACACAACACACAACAAGTGCGTCTAGCAAGAATATATATATTATTATTTTTTTATACGAAAGTAATTGACTACCAACACTAATAATTGACTACCACCATTAGATACGTATGTATTACGTTTTAATAATACAGCATCGGTAATATTTATAAAAAAGAACATCTGGCGTGCTAAGTTGCACCTAAAAGTAGGAATTCACAACAATTGGCGTTGCATAGATAGCTTCATGTGTATGAAAACCATGCCAATTTCCAAATTCCTTCGTTAGTCGTTACATAGTTTTTCAAAAAGAACCTTTATAACAGAGGGATGGGACCCAAAAGTTATTTTATAAAGTTCCGTTTTAGAATTCCGAAAGCTGTCAACCATCGTTTCTGAAACAAAGATGGTTTTGTATACCTGTTCATATAAACATAACAGTGTAATTCTAAACCTTTTACACCTCTAACAGTCATCCAATTTATTACATTCTCGGAGGCTATAAAAAAGAAAGTCAACGGTTTCCTCTTCAGCCCCCGCCTCTCTCGTCCGACTTTTGTCAAGAAAAAAGATATTATTTAAAAAAAGTGGCGCGCCAAGCTGTCTGCTACCAACGTAGTGTTGCAATCGTGAACGCGGCCATGACTACTTCACAATAATACACGTCCAATAACTCTCCGGCGCGACAGCACTCGCGACTGATTAGTGTTGAGCTAGCAATCGACTTCGAACCATAACAACAGTCCCGCTCTACTTGTGCCAGTAGTTAGCACTTCTTGTTCAGAGTTATGAATGAAATTTTGCAGGAATTCTTAACATACCTACCTGAGTAAAATAAGAAAGAGATGCAGTTTTTAAGGTTTTTCTATTTTCAGAGTCAGGGCTGCAGGCAACTGTTGACTTTGAAACATAAAAGTCAACATTATTCTTGTAATAGGTCACAATATCATATTATTAAGAGACAATCAAATCAGGGTGTTCGAATTACATTTGAGTGCACTATGACATGGGTCCTATCGAATTAACAAATTACGATCTAGAAGGGGAACTCAGGTAAAGCACGTCCTTATTTATATAGCGGTTGGTATATAATATACGAGTGTTGGTAAGACGAGTGCAAATCCAGTCCGAGGCACATTGCGTCATACAAATGGAACATTTAGAATGTTTGACCCGACGTCAAGACCGACCAGTGGCGGCGTACTGGCGACGAGTCTCGCGAATTCCGACCATTGTCACGACATTACACCTATCTACTCAGTACTCAGCTACCAAATACATTAAGCACAAAAGCTGCACAACCACTTGCTTGTCATTTAGTTTTAGTATTGCGAAACTCCATTTCGGTTTCGTTTGCGACCCCAACATCTTAGTTACCTATCAAATTTTTTTGTAAGTATTCATTTTGTTTACTAACTTTATAATTCACGGCATTGTGCTGCGTAATAAGATTTGATTTTGACTGACATTTACAGGTTCGCTCGACAGAACTTTGACATTTCCGAAAGGTAAGCGCGTAGATTGCAAAAATACAAATGTACAAAAATACATAGTAAAATATTTTCTATCAAAGAGCGTTCGAATTATAATTTAAGAAATATAATCTACAGTTATGTCTGAATCTTTAGTGAAAACTGATTGCTGAGGAGCTTTTGGATAGCAAAACCACTATTGACTTGTAATGAATACCTAAGTGAGATATATACGACGCAGGCGCAACTTGTTCGCTTTAAAGTAAATGGAGTTCAAATTCTTCAGCAGTTTAAGCTTTCATAAATAATGCGATGATAAGTTTCGTAATCGCTAAATACGTTAGGAATGGAATTCCATGACACAGCTTACGTCTACACTATCTGCCGGCAACACCTACACTTTGCCTACACTTAAGAACACCGTTCGCAATTGCACAACATTGTTTAGGTGCTTTTCGAAAAAGACACCGTATCGGGCGTTTTAAGTTATTGGTTGCACGCTGTCTAAAAAGGCTGTTAAGTCTTGAATGGCATTACGGCGGTGTTTCTGTTTATCAGGCACGTTAACCTGTCGTGTGCGGTCCGCCTGACCAACATTCGAGTCGCGGCTCGGGGGCGGCGCGAGTGCATCCATGCGCAGACACGTCACTCCGACTACATGTTTGTTGGGCTCACACAGCGAACCTAATATGTATTTTTGTAAATTTACTTGACCGCATTAGTTAAAGAAAGGAAAATATTTAAAGTTAGTGCCATTAAAGCGCATGCGTGAATGAAATGACGCACGCTAATTGAGTGCGAGGACTAGTTGACTAGCTGCTTACCAGGCTTAGTAATTTATAAAGTATAAAAAGTCCTTTTTAGGGTTCCGTACCAAAATTGTAAAAAGGAACCCTTATGGCACGACTCTGTCTGTCTGTCTGGCACAGCTGGATGTCTCAAGAACTACTAATGCTATCAATTTGTTGTATGTTTACCCGATTTCTCCGTCAATTTTTTTATTAGAAAGTGTGTAAGTGTATACTCTCGAGTTGGTCCCATTGTCAGCAAGTTGGAATCTGATGAGAGGACCTCATGGAAATCGAGGGAAACCCTAAAATTTCATAGGCAAACGATTTGTATAGTTTGTAGAGTAACTTGAGCATTTGCTATCGGAAATCATTATTTGGTAAAGTGGAGCTGATGATGAAGACCACAGACGGCCATCGGAACTACTCAATGATAAATATTTCACGGGTTGCGATTCGAATACTTTGATATGGTTGCTAAGCAATTTATGCTCGTCACAATTAGTATGGTGAGTGGTTGTTGAGGAGTTCTCCTCGTTCTTACCAAGAGAACTTATCAACAATTAACGTCCCAGCATCGGGAAAACCAATATTTTGTAAAAGGTGATGAGCAGTTGACGCTAAGCTATTGTAACTTAGATAAAGTACAAACCCGCCCACTAAACAGTGAAAAATAAAAAACTTTTACAAAACCATTTTTCTTTTTCTTCAGGCCGCATAGTTTTCGACTTTTGATGAAAAATGTAAAAAAAATATACCGTTCCCTCCCCCTTAAAAAGCAAAATCATATATATATATATTCTATGTGATAGAAGTTTATGTTAATATTACAGGATAAATAAAACGATGTCTCTAAATAGCACTCTTTTTCAGAAATCATCAACAAAATCGGTAAAGAGATGGCGTTGACCTAATACTGCAATATTCTACCACCGTCGTGCATTGTTAAAATTCTCTGACAAATGTAGGCCTCGACGATGAAAATTAAAAAAAATATAATGGTACGGAACCCTCGGTGCGCGAGTCCGACTCGCTCATGACTGGTTTTTTTGTTATTTTTAAACTACGTACACCTGGCACTTTTGAGGGACATAGGTCTACATAGTAGGTACCTACTACCGCAGGCGTTTGATTTCTGGCACAGTAGCTTTGATAATCAAAAGCTTTTTCGAACATTACTTGTAACTTTTCAGATGTTTAGATTGCATAAAAAATAACAAAACTTTGTGAAATAGTGTAGTTTTAGTATAGTATTTCTGTTGACTGTTGCACAAAGTGTGCGGTAAAGTAAATAACCGTTCTTTCCGTCTAGATATCATTCAAAATATCGTATCTAATAAGGTTTTGTTCATCAAAATCAACATATGTATTACAACCGCAATATAACATAACCATTAGCTTTGTCATATCTGACAGGTGACTAGTCTATAATAGTCGCCGCCTGATCACTTTCGTGGAGGCGCGCGCTCAGGTTGCGGGCGTCTGTGTCCGCGCTCCGCACGCGACACAGCAAGGTACGGCAGCCGCGACACGGCCCGCGTAACGGTGTGTTTTGTTCAAGAAAAGTCAATAACACTCCCCGCACGGCCATAGAGACGGAGGCGTTTATACATCCAATGAACTTTTTTAAAACAACTGAAGTTTGATTGCCAATGTCTTCTCATCGCAACATAACAAAATACCTACCTACATGTAATTAAAATATAGAGTTATTAATTTCCAAATACTGAGATTAACGGCTAAGCTATACGGAATATACCTACTGTTGTAAAGGAGAATAAACCATACTAAAACTATAAAACTTCTCAATGAAATAACTCAAGAATTAAAATAGAGCTATAAATTAGATGAACAAAAAACTCATTTGAATTGGTAGTGCAAAGATATAGACGGCATTAGCACCGAAATAATTTGGATAAGAAATATACTGCATGTTCGTAAAATATTAAGACCCGAGCTTATAGCCAATATTTTTCTTAAAACATGTCGAAAATAAAATCAATGACAGTGTGCAAAAGGAGACATGTTGTGGCTTGTGAAACGGCATTTTGGAGACTTGACTCGACCGATAAGTCGTTTGAATGTGTCAATAAGAGATAACCAAAGCAAATAATAGAGTAAAGGCACCAAGTCGATGACACTGTTATAACTGTGACGAGGAAGGAAACTTGTCCACTATCGCCATCAGCGAGACAATGTTAACAGCTACGAATAGAAAACTTACATTTTATAATACGTTCAATGGGTTTTAAGTAATCGAGTTGAGACTCCAATAAGAGTGTGATTATGTCTCCGTGTAGTAAACGCTGCACAACCACTTACTTGTCATTTTAGGCCTTTTTTGTAACTACAATTAAAGTTTTAGTCCCAAAGACATTTGAAGAATATGAACAGTACATAAGGGACCTCTGCATTTTGGGTTTTTTAGTTCCGTTCAAGACCACATTTAATTGTACCTTTTTTTTGTTTTCGTGGGAAGACCTTCAATGGCACCCGACGTTCGGGGAGGAAAGTTGGGGAGTGTGGGATTTTAACCTCACTAAAACCATCCCGGTGATCACCATCAGCACATAGGGGTGGTTCCCGGTTCCTCTTAGCTTCAGTAAATGGTTATTGCGGCGGCATACGCATCAGAGATATGTATCACACTTCCGTATCTGCAGCAAGGAAAGGAAAGTCGTTGGCGTCACTATCATTTTTCCTATTCTTTTTTTTTTTTCCTATTATTCCTATTTGGCTTGAGTTCAACAAGGGTTTGCCCTAGTTCCATTTCTATTCAGCGTCGTACTTGGCTTTTTTTATGGTGTGCATAATAAAGAGTATTCTATCTTCTATCTATCTTGTACTTGTTATAGTCGATCATACAGCACTTGTACAGAGAAACTAGACCGTAGAGTGAAATAATGCAAGCTTTGGCTGGATGACCAGATGTATGATATGCATTTACTGACGGATTAACCATAATAGATGACGAGATGTAAAAGGTCGCGCAACGTGGATTTGAGAAATAGGACAGGATACAGGATAGGCCTTGGCCCTACTCGGGATCAAAATCATTGGACAAATCAGGAATCTGCTTGACCGTAAAACTCATGCTCACTTTACATCTCTAAAAACATAAAAACCACCACTTTCTCATTATCACGATTCTAATTCGAGGTTCACTTCGTTAGCGCTCGATCATTAAATCAAAGCTGTTTGATTCGATTATTACGATTCAATTTCCCAATAAAAATTTGAGACATTAATTGTGTATCAATAAAAAGTTGTTAGCTGTGTCCGGTAGACTGTGGAGTAGTATCACAAGACCACAAGTCCCATTCTGCTTCATTCCACAAGTTGCGATCGACAAAAAACTGACACGTGCCCCACATTACGATAACTTAAGCCCAGGCTTCATTAATATACAACAGAATAGATCATAATTCACTGCGCACATTATGTCTCAGTGTGCTGACTTGTGTGTTTGATTTTATTGCCACCTTTTTAATTTCAATAATTTATTTAGTTCTGTGTTTGCCACGTGTCTTATGGCTAGTATTAACAATAACCTACTAATAACAGGGTTTCTTTTCAAGTATTCCAAGTGTGTGATTACAGCGATGAGATCAAATCGCATTCATCTTTCAAATCATATCAGTTGTTAATTTCTGAAGTGTCTATTGGTATTTCTCTCTACTTGGTCAATTATTGATGCGCAAATTGGGCAGATGAGGAGATGGTAGTGTTCATCGACTTCCAAACTTCCAGCGGGTGGTGGTCGGTAGTGATAGGCGGTGGTCGGCTTCGCGCGGCGTGTGTGAGGTAGCCGCGGGCGCGGAATGTGGCAAGTAGTAGGTACCGCCGCCAGCGCCGCGGGGTAGAAAGCGGCCGCGCAGTCCCCGGCCCTTATCAACACTTCAACGACGCTAAATTGTTATGTTACACGCTTATTTAGGACGAAATGCCTCGCCTGGCCGTCCTAGAGTAATTTTTTGGCTTTTTCCAGAAAAGCAAACGGATTTTGTGCCTTTTCCTCATGAGACTTTTCTCAAATGTTAGGACTTTCTTGTAACCATTGCATTGGTTTTGGGTATGAATTTGGAAAGAGCAAGGTTCACCTACCTGAACAATAATGATTTTCCTTTGTCATTAATAGACGCTTATTATATGTGGCTGGCCGACTGCGACTGAATCCGGAAATAATTCTGACCTATCTACTAATGGGTCACTGTTCCATTAAGCATGCGATTTGTTAAGGGGAAAGAATTAGATAGAAATGAATAATATAATCATTGAAGAAGCAATCATTACGCCCATGTAAGTAATTGTATTAGCTCATTCATATAAATTAAACGCAGGTAGATACTTTATGTAGAATTAACATTACACACAATTAAAATTACTAATTAGGAAGCGGCAAAGTTAACAGGTAGTAGGTATCTTATTCTAGATAGACAGTTTCCGCAGTCAATGTTTGTTTAGCTGCAGAGTTTGCTAATTTATAGGTATTAAACCGAGTAGGTAATACTGAAATATATTTTTACAATACCCATGTATTGTAAAAATATATTTCATTATTTTTTACTAGAATTAGGTACATATGGTTAGGTTTGCTTGTCCTATTTTATTTATACGCCTGCAGAATATTTTTTGTTTATTTAATAATTAAAAGATAAGTGGATAAGCTGATGACTGATGATAGGTGAACGATAAAAAAACCGAATTCCTGTACATGAGAAAATTTTAAAATCCCTAAAATCAACTGTTGGCGAAGTATACGTAGAGCTTTCCATTGAATGGAAAAATGCACCGTGAAGCCGGTTTCTTCATACCTTCCGGATTCCCAACCTGCTACTCTAGGTCAGCATGCGCCGTCCCGCTCGCACTCGCGCGCCTCGCCTCAGATTGCAAGATCGATTTGGGGTCGCGTCGCGTCGCCCTAACCTAGATTGTCTGCGCTCGGTAGACTTTGTAATAAAGCCTGCCTCGACTCCGCGGCTGTTCCTTGTTTAAGAATGCGAACTCCCTATTTTCATGGTTTAAATCTGAACTCGGTAAACCACAAAGCTTTTGTATTTACAAAAAGAGCTTAAAATGCATGACGTGAAAACTAAGTTTTTATTGTATTTTAATGAGGTGAGACGTGCCTACGTGAGTGAGTGGTTCTAGTCTCGGAGCTAATACACGTATCAGCGCGGGTCAGCCATTAATCAGTAATCTAACAGTCGAGCCGTCAGAACTAACAAGAGTGACAATCTTCCGTATGACACTGCGCAAGTCAAATAAATGCGCTTATATTTTGATAGTGGCTGTCGTAATGCTTCTTTTTGCATATGACTTATGATAATACATATATTAGGATTAATAGAATTATTTCATAATGTAGAATATACAGGATATATGGAATAAACACATAGGTAGATATTACTGTTAGTTACGTGTTTTCCCTTCCATGAAATTTACAGCGTATCTCGTTTGCGAATACACTTAAATATTTAGATTTAGACATTGGTTTAATATTAGCACACCATAAAACGCGCGCATAAAGTTGTCACTGTTAACCTAATAACGTTTAATCATAAACATCACACGTTTAAAGGAGTTAAATATAATATATAAGTTACATTAAAATGCAAGTTAATAAAGTCCATAGATATTCATGAACTGTACTTTAGAGATGGGGGTCCTAATAAGGCAGTGCACCTGTGCTCGCCCCGAACGGGGACAAGCGGCGAGCGCGCGCTTTGTAATCACTCAACTGTTCCGACACCATCCCGCAACTTCAGCAATAAAATACTCACAAAATGGTATTCACAAAAAATACTACAAGACATAATTCGCCTTCTTTGGAGAATTGAATCCAGAAATGAGAATATTCCACAAGAATTCAATTATAGTTAATCGCTGTTGATAGATTAACTGCATTATTTATGCTTATATTTTAATATTTAACTAATATCGAACTGTATGGGTATAGGATTATTAATTGGAATATAATTACGGAATGTAAGGAAATGTGCGGCACTACATCAGATTCAGATAATTATAATAGCTGTTATAATTTAAAATCAGTGTTCAAAACGCAGAAAGCGAGACTTCGATTTTGGTCAAAAACTAGGAGCGAAGTGTGTAGATTGCAAATGGAGTTAATACAGTTAGGCCTATACATCTCCATCCCGCTCTGGTTCCCGTCGTAAAAGAACAATAAAAATGTATGTAAAAAATAATGGAGTCTACTCTAAAGTGAGTGAGTCAGAGACAGATGATGTAAGTCAGTGAAGTACGTTCGTATGACATTTGAAGCTGGTGTCTCGTTAGTGAACAGTTACACAAAGATATATTCTTTTTTTAATGAGCCACTGAACATATTTAGCAATTAAGTAATATATTGGTTCTAGTCAGTAAAAGCTGTCTTTACAACTTTTACTAAATAAATTCAATTTTTCTAAATATTATGCATTGTTTATTGTCCCATTCGTCTTGTTTTATAGTTTCCGCGATAAATAATTAGTCGTATTCAAGCATAGTTTATGTTTTGTTTAAGCAGAACTAAATAGCTATTTCAAATACCAGCCATAATTTGTGTTTATGGTATTCTGAGCTTTTGTGCTGATTTAACACCTATCGACATTCGAACGCACTTCTTCTTTGTTAACTCATCAGGCAGTAAATCATTATAAAGAGACAGCAGGGAGTTTGTGAACCTTCTTCACTTCATAGAAAGTACTTACATACGACACTTCAATGACTAGTTGAAAAGCGCTACTCAAAAATTGTTTGATATAATTAATTTATATTAGTTTGTTTTGTAGTCGACCAATAGCATTCTTTGAGGCATGAATCAATCGGTAAACAGGCCACACTTTAACTTGTAACAACTAGGTACGTGTATTTACCGCGATAAATATTCTAAGTAACCGAGGCTAACTTGAGTTTACTTTTTGATATAGCGATATCTACCATTCCTTCATATCGCTTAATATGGTGTACGTTATGGCATGTTTTCGCGGATTTTATCTGTTTATCAATAGATTTATACTTGTAGGTATCAAGTAGGTACTTGCGAGCACAACAACTTGAGTTTGTAAATAAGTTTTGCACATGAAAATGTATCGCCATCCGCCCTGAAACCGTTTTGCAAATGTGGTACCAGCGTACCTACCGTTAGGAAAGTTTGGGGCTTGTGGCTAAGTAATAACAGCCGCACGGGTCAATCGATGACGTTAAGCTACGCTTGCCGCTGTTGGTCTGTGGATGGGTGACCATCTTTACATACGAAGACCTCTCCGTGACTCAGAAAGCATGTTAAGCCGTTGGTTCCGGCTGTCATTCGTGGATCTTTGACAGTCGTTATGGGTCGTCACAAGCTCGAAAATCTGACAACCAGTCTTACCAAGGGGTATCATATTACCCAGTAACTGGGTTGTGGAGGTCAGATAGGCAGTCGCTACATGTAAAATAATGGTATTCAGCTGCAACCGGTTAGACTGGAAGCCGACTCCAACATAGTTGGGAAAACGCTAGGCAGATGATGAAAGGTACGCGGAAAAAAAAAAACCTGGTTTGACGTGGTTCGGGAAAAGAGTTCCTGGAAGGATTTGGCGTTTGCCCATGCGTGGGACAGAACAGTATAGGTTATCAAAAACAAAAAAAAACAAAAAACTGTACGAAAGGACGTGGATTCTATTCACTCGACGATTGTTTATTTAGATTTAGATCAATACTGCAATTCTGCAAAGCTTACCTTTTAAGGACGGATTAATAGAATCACATTATAAAAAAACAAAGTAATTGTGAATTCTCGTCGTTAAATGTGCGTAATCAACATACATCATTCGAATAGCAAGCATGAGAACACGCATACTAACAAACAAGAACGGAAATCTTGAAGAATTTTCTGAATAGTTTATGATGAACAGGAATATTTTAGTGCAGGTGATGCAGGCAGTGTTTTAAGGGCGATGCGCTAGGTGGGCTGCGAAGTTAACAACATGTTCTTATGTTGTATTGAAATTTGCAGGTCAATTTGCAGGTGCGAGCATAACAAATATGAGTTTACAAAATTATAATCATTAAAATCATCAATACAATGCAACCCTCTAAGTTCATATAATCCTATTGATTGATATTTCGAAATAGTCATTCAATGGTAATAACATATGAACATAGAGGGTTGTATTGATGATATAGAAAAAAAAAAATTCGCGGGCTGTCTAGGGCTTCCCTAAATGTAATAATACTGAATTCAGGATGATGTAGTTGTACTTGTAGGTTGGAGAATAATACACGTTCATCGACGTATGTACGTAGCTACACATAATGGCATAATCGATCACGGATTGAGTGCGATCATTGTGCTCGTCAGTTGGACCGTGAATCCTGTCACTACATCTCCCCCCCCCCTCCCTCCCCTTCTGGCCGCGTCCCGCTGGACCCTCGCCCCCATCATATGAATGTCATTTACGTTGCGCTTACGCAACTGAGTAAAATCATTGAAGTGTGAAGTTATTAATATGTAAGAGATAGTTTTATTGTATGGAGTTCGGGGAAAATGTTTAACTTTGAAATTAGTTTATTTAGAGAGGATAATGGAGAGCGATTATTTATTACCACGTTTGCGAAATGGCTTTCAGTCGGTTAAGAACCTTTAGTACCTACTTACATAATATTATAGTTTTATAGTCTAATCTGTAACAGCGAAATCGTATAGCGTTGTGCATTTTAATTAATTCAATGCAACTGGACAGTTAATTCGATATCACAATATTTCAGGAGCATTATTTTGTGAATAAATAATCTTCAACCTGCTTTTCCAATAGGCAGGTAGGTAACCGTAGTTAAGTACTTACTTACGCCTAGTTTATCCATATACTAATAATAAAGTTGAAGAGTCTGTTGAAAACGCTAATCTCTGGAACTAACAGTAGATTTGAAAAAATATTGTTTCAAAAGAAATTTGCATTTGATTTGATTGCATTAGATTGAAAAAAAAATTGCATTTGATAGCCCAATTCATGTGGAATGTTATAGGCTCAATATCACGTTACGGCCCTTAGGAGCCGAGCAAACAGAAAAAACGGTCTGAAAGAAAGTTAAGCGAAAACGAAGTAATAGCGCGTTAGGGCGAGGGAGTTCTCTACATATAACAATGTGGAGCTGTTGTTTTAGTATATTGTGTATCATACGACTTCCCCTCGAATGAACTCGGGGGCAGAAGCTAGTCAGGAATATAATTAAACATTTGATTAACGTATTAACTTTTCCTCCAATCAATTAACCTAAGTTAATCGTTTGGTTTTTGGGGGTTGTAATTTTTGGTAATTGGACATTTTGGTAGAATAGCTTACAAATATAATAACAACAAGTACAAGCTTCTGCTCAAAAGCAACAGTGGTTAAACCGAAAATTAACTTTAACATTCAGGAACAAGCCAGGTTAATAATGATGACTACAACTATGATGAATGTGATGATTCATATGAAGTTTATTTACATACATACAAAATAATAATAATCATTGATCGATCGCTTATAATTAAGCTTTATTTATTGCTTAACGGCCACATATTAACATAAACTGAAGTTATTATTATTATAGGTCCACGAAAAGTATAAAATTTGTTGTAAGTCAAACTTATTGATCTGAATCGTAATTTTAGAAACACCAACATGAGTTGGATTCCCATACTGATGTTTCTATGTGCATTACCTAATGATTATTTTCAGGAGTGGTAGGTACCTACCACCAAAAACAATTTCTATGAACCCAATTGGTAAAATATTAAATTTTGCAGGAGTAGAAGGGATCTTTACCTATGTGTAACATGAAATAACACTCACTCATCGTGAATGAAAGTATTTCTTGCATGCAGCAGTTACATTTCCAGAAGCATCGCTTGATGCAATCATACAGACCGGTTTTTTTTGGTGGAAAAGAAATACCTGCAAAAGTAGTAATAAATAAAAAACTTGGCCTGTAACAAAACCCCTACTTTTTTGAAGTCAGTTAGATACAAGTCATGATACGTCTGGCGGGTGGAGGTATGTACGTAATTACGTATGAGAATAGAAAAATCATAGAGTCGCCCCGCGGAACAGAACAATGGGCGATGTCACAGTGCGCGCAGCTCTAATGGTGCGTTTAATATTATTTTACACACGGTACCGACGGCAAAAAAGTTAAAAAAAGCCAGTGTAGCGTGTATTTACATAGTTTTCAATAAGTAAAAATCTACTTTTATGTATGTAATTTTCATTATAATTATTGGTTATAATTCTAAAAATATTTTGTTAACAATTTATAAAAAAACACTTCATGAAAAATTTCTCGTAGGTACTAATATTTCATTTACTTTCAATCAAAATGTTATTGACAATAGTACAGAATCAATAACAAGTTAGGTATCTCATAATTATACAGCTTACTTGTTGTTAACCGACTTCAAAAAAAGGAGGAGGTTCTCAATTCGGTTGTATGTTTTTTTTTGTTACCTCAGTGCTCCTTTATAAACCGATTTGGAAAATTCTTTTTTTATTTAAAAGAAACTTCCAAATCCAGATTCTTCCAGATTGGTCCCATTTTTGTCAAAATCCAGTTCTGATGATGGGATCTATGAGGAATTGAAGGAACTCTTCAAATATTATAGGCATATATATAGCAATTTTGGTATTTTCATCAACAAGTCAAGCATTTGCATTCAGAAAGTATAATTTGGTGAAATGGAACTGATGATGAAGACCACAGATGGCCATCGGAACTACTCAATGATAAATATTTCACAGGTTGCGATACGATTGCTTTAATATGATTGCTAAGCAATTTATGTTCGTCACAATGCGTATGGTGAAGTGGAGCTGTGACTTCACCATCAGCTCCAGTTCTCCTGGTTTTTACCAGGTGAACTCCTCAACAATTAACGTCCCAGCATCGGGAAAACCAATATTTTGTAACCGGTGATGAGCAGTTGACACTAGGGTTTGAAAGGGTATGCTCTCGAAGTGGTCCCATTGTCACCAAGTCAGAGTCTGATGAAGGGATCCCATGAAAGTCGAGGAAAATCCTCTTTTGTAGGCATGTACAGTGTGTTGGTTGAACTCTCTCTAATCAAATGAAACCTATCGATGATGAAGTGTTTGAGTCTGAGAGTCATCACTTACCTAATGCTACCGAGCCGTCGATGGTAGCCACAGCACTCCTTAACTGTTAGAAGTTAGGAAATACGGCAATATGGCGACAGAAACTACATAGCAGTTCTTGGATAGATGTGGACTTGTAAGACAATCGTCTACATCATTCATTAATTCATTGAAAAACAACATTAATTTCAGAAGTCGGTGTCGTTGGTTCTGCATTTTCGTTTTTTGACACCAACTTCTGAAATTAAAGTTATTTTTCACTTTGTAGTGTTTTTGTTGGAAGTCGGTTGTTTTTTTTGTAAATAAGTTTTTTTTTATTGCATGTTGTGGTCTCTTATAATCGAGGGAGCACATAGATTTATGTTCATTGTCCTTAATAATAATATAACATGTAAGGTGTATTCTTTGTTGAAGATCCTAAAAAAATAAAAGAATTTTCATAAAATCACAAATAGAGAATGACACTTGTGATTGGACACATACATTTTTTTTGTGTGTAATGTGTATTTGTGTAATCTACTTGGCGTTGCGCATGAGTGGTCTCGGACTAATAACGACAAACTTGCGACTTCCTCTACACACTCCAGTGGGCTTTAATATCCCATAGTACGGATTTTTATAAAACAATCTTATTCATCCAGCACCGGTAGATATGATTGTCTTTTTGAATTTTATAGCCTCGTAATTTGGGATGGTTTCTTTTTTTGAATAATTTTGTCTAATGCACTGTTTTATTTAAAAAGCGGCAAATTGATTTAAGATGGATCTTTCGCTGCGCTGTGCAGATCAGAAGGCCAATTAAAAACTCATCTCAGTGACAACCAATGTCAAAAACTTGTCAAAAATGTAAGGAAATTAGAGGTATTTTTGACATACTGAGACTGAGATCAGACTGTGAACGTTCGTTTAATTACGAGTATTGCCCCTCAGATGACCAGTGTATAGTGAGTATATTTTTGTAATGTTCACACATCGCGGCTTTCCCCCAGAATAGACTTTATTTATTGTGTTTTAAAACCTGTATAAAATGAATATAAGATACCATTTTATTAATCGTACAATTCAAACCGATTGTAAGTACATCATATTCAATAAGTTACAACCACTATCATAGCTGTTATCACGTTTAAATTATAACACAGCGTTACGTCTGGTGCAGTAGGAAAAACGAACTTTCCATTTTACGTTTACTTATAAACAAGCGTAAAAAAACCGTATTACTGGACGCCGGGTCTGTAATCAATATTATTGATAACAACGCTGCCGCACCGATGTGCGGCAGTCATGCAGTATCGGAATACTGCTTGGCATTTCCTCCCTCATTAAGATCTATCCGCAACGTCGTAATTTAATTAATGATGACATTTTATTTTAATTAGGTTTTTTGTTCTGAATGTACAGATATTAAAGGTACAAGTTGGTCTATGCATCTGAGTCCAACATACGAAATTACAACAATGAAAATTAGCACAGAGATGAACAGGAAACGAATATTAGAAAGAATAAAACTGTAATAGTAAATATTCAGGGTAAGTGTGTCGTAGTAGTAGTATCTTCACTTATCACAAAAAATTAACGCTCATCATAATCAAAACATCATTGCATTTCGAACATTCGTTTGTAGTTGACAGTTCTTATGAAGTAGGTACACACGGCTAGACATCAAGCTATACATAACCAGTATAAGCTGAGTTCTGATTATACGAAAAACCTATACAATGCGAGGTCAGCTAAAACTGGAAATGTATAGCTTGATGTGTAGCCGTGTGTACAGCTACAAACCACCACAAAAATAAAGTACTATACAATATCTACGATCTCTAATTAAATGAAAAAATGCTAGCTCATAAAATAAGCTGAGTTGTTAGATATGACCTTAAAACACAAAGGGGATGTGTCAATGATGAGCTGAAACACGTGTGCCTTATAAAAGAGACGTTAGCTCCACGGCCACACGGTTCGTTTTTAAAGGTCGCCTTTGTGTGACCGACCATAATTGGGGTTTACACCCTTTGTATGCATCCAGTGGGAATATGACAATTTAGTATTTTTTGTAGAGTTTGGTTACGTTTTGAGTTTTACAATGGTTGCTTAGTTCAAAGTAGAGGGCTGGTTTGAGACTGTTTTGTTTCGTGATGTACTTTTATTTTTGCAAAAACAGTTGAACGTTTTCCGGTAATTATGTCTAAGATATAGGGCACAAAGTCGCAAGTTCCGTCATGCGAGGTCCTCAAAGTTTGTTGTGCTGAACTCTGCTTGGCACTCTTGTCACACCGTTCGTCACCTACAATTAGGTCCTTTTATTAGGACACTGGGGTTCAACCCGAACTATTATTTAACTGTCGAAAAATTCACACCGTGGAGTATTTTTTCCTCCTGAGACTGGATAAAAAAGCTATTTCTCACATACAGAACTCTGAATGGCACTGTACTCTGCACTGGCTAACTAGCCAGAGCAGTGCTAGTGCTAACTTGTGAGACGTATTTACATTTGACTTTTGATTTGGCCTCCTCCAACCTGGCATAAATATAAACTCCGGCTTGCTATTGGGAAAGCTCCCATTGGAAAAATCAAATAACACTTTGCCCGACCTGGGAATGGTACTCAGGACCTCACGCTCAGCAGCCGTGCTTGCGACCACTAGACCAATGAGGCAGTCAGAAGCATAAGTATTTTTTAATAAAAAAAAATGGTTGTATTAAGTGGCCGTAACTAATCATTTACTAGGCAACCTAATGCAAAAAAATACTAGAACGAGCACGCGCCTCCACACACCACTACAAATAATGATAACCGCTTCATATTTACTAATTGCAGCATGTGTCTGTAAAAACATGTTAAATTAATATTACTTACCGATTTGTAAAGTTGCAAAAGTACCTAATAAATAATAGAGCTACAGCGACCGACCCTCAAATTATGCACGGTAGCAGCGGGAAGTTTAAAACAAACAAACAAAAACTAGGTACCTTATATCTAGAGACAAATTAAATAATGTTTATACTCGTAGTTGAAATAATTAAGTATGTACAGAGGCCAGCACATCAAGTTACCCCAATCTGTCAAATTTCTTTGATAGATTTTCAACTTTATTACAAAGGTATAAGGTTCTTACTTAATTGGGAAAATTTGACAGATTGGGGTAGCTTGATGTGCTGGCCTCTGTACCACAAACTACCAGTGTTATGACAGGTGAATTGAATATACCTAATTATTGACATACTCGTATGTTATTGTATTACTGGTGGTAGGTACAAAAATTTAACTAGCAATGCCTTTTTGACAAAAGCAGACCTAATTTTATTTAAGTACTAGCTTCCGCCCGCGGGTTCGCCCGCTAGGTATAACGATAAAAACTATCCTGTGTCCTTCCCCGGGATGCAATCTATCTCTTTGCCAAATTTTATCGAAATCCGTTCAGTGGTTTAGGCGTGAAAAGGTAACATACAGACAGACAGACAGACAGAGTTACTTTCGAATTGTGGGGAAAGGTAGACCTACATCATAAGGCAGATTTCAATATTTTCTGAGATCAACAAGTATAATTATTGTAAATCGACATTCTCTGCCACTCGGAATCATAATTATTAACGGGATAAAAACTATCCTTCACCCTAACCCAGGTCATAATCTACCTGTGTGCGTCAAAACGGAGCGGGTTTTAACATCTCTTTGGCAAAAAACTATAAATAATTTGAAGCGTACAAACCGAAATTGCCATGCTCTATTAGGCCCCGTGTTACACAATACAGATTCCCATACATACATGCCACGGTTCCTGCGCCTTGACAATGGTGTCTCCACACGTTATGTTCCGTGTAAATTGGTGTAATCTGTCAGTTAGCTGCTGCTTTCAAACATTTTGACTCCACTCAACTGTGCATTGCAATTACAACCGCGTCTATCTATTGACTAGCCTAATAACCCTTTATAAACCGATTTTATAAACTAATAGACGTAAATTAGCGTAATTGATTATTCGTTTGATGTTTGAATTGAATTTCTACAGAAACTCTAACTTAAATAAATGTTGAAAATTAAAATGGCATTGTAATAAAGCTTACTCGATCATCCACAGTTACTAATTAACTCCCGAAGTTTTACGTGTCCCTCGACAATGTGTGACGGACGTATGTATGTACATGGACATTTTGCAGGCAACAAGACAAAAGGTAGTAAGTAGCCCATAATTTATAACAGCAAAAGATTGGCTGGATGTTTGTACTCCATCATGCCGTAACGACTCTACGGATTTGGATGACATTCATTCCAACCATAAAGATTAATCTTGCTAGATTAGCACAGATTAATCTTCATCCGGAAAATCTACCATTTGTTTATATGTAGATTGAAACAGCAACATTAAATTAATTTCCTTTAAATTAAGGACAGATACCAACCAATGAATTGTGCATTAAACAGTTGTATCTTACAAGAGATGACCGCAAAACTGTAAAGATATACTTACGTTGAATTGTTAAGACGGTGCGGGGAAATTCAAGGACAATATCAACATCAGCCGATCGCGACAAATGGCTAAAGTACCCGAGGAAGGTACTGCAAAGCTCAACACTGACGACGCTAGATAAATGATAAGCCACAGTGACGCATTCCTGTGATACCTACAAACACATTTATTATTATTAGATCTACGTAAATAGATATACACACATGTCGTTTATACGTGACAATGTCACTGCCGTGTGCGGCATGAAAATTAGTCCTCACTATTACCGATACTGAACCGGCATTTCAAAATTAACCTTTAAATTCGCAGTATAGGGTACAAAATCCAGTATTACCATAATATATTATGGGTTAACCGTAATAGTAAAGTGTGCTTATTCATTATGTTCCAATTCTATTGGCGTATTCCTGTCGGCTCTTCTGTGCTGGCCTGTTGAATTTTTCTAAGGATAACATTTTATTTATTCAATAAATTTTATAGTAATTGGAACATAAAAAAAGTCTTTAAGGCAAATTGCATGTATTTGTTTGTATGCATTCCTAATATAAAACTAAAGTTGAATTTATCTTAATTATAATATACGTGAGTAACATTCTACAGTTATTGTATTAATTTGACGCATTCTTTTATTATGGCGCTCACACCTAACGGGAGAAAAGCTCACCAGTACCTATAGTTTCAGATATACCATAAGAATTTAAAATAAATTCATTATTTGTTAGACACCTTATCATTAACATAGCTAAATCTTGTCATGTTGTCTGTCAGGGAACAAATCACTAATAAGGAAACATAAAACAAGATGAAATAGATTTATTTGGAGGATAGCATTCGCAACTAAATTATCCGACCTAATGACGCCTTGCTGCAGTGTCAGCTAGCTGCGTTGCTGATAATTTCCCGTAACCGTGACAGTTTTCATTGAATTTCGACGATTCGAAAATAAGGATCGTGGATTTGACTTAGGGCTGTCTCTAGAGAATGGTGGCCGTATGCGGCCGCTGAGGGTGACGGGGTCCGCATGGATTCATGTGGCCAACACCTGGCCGGGGGAGCGTGACGAAATGCGCAAGCTTTCCAGCACCCTGACTAAAGGTAGCAGCAGGACACCGTGTGGTTTTAGTCAGTAAGAGTCTGACAGACCCCTCCACCCACCTCAGGGTGGTGGACATCCAAAAAAAAGGGCTGTGAATTTTTATTAAAAAAGCTCTTGGTACTGCTTTTATTTATCTATTCATATTATTGTGACATTATCTCATCCTAAAACCTTCTCTTTCTTACTTTCTTTTAATGGAGTCAAACTTTAAAACCTACCTAACAAAGAGTGTTCGGGCTTTAGCTTACAAAATGATGAGTAAGTACTTACTTATTTCGTTTAAATTGGACATTATTGGTAGACATTGGCTAAAGTGGTTATTGTTATGTGTATTGAAACTTTAATCAACTTTTTGAAACTTTATCGTGCAAGTAGACTTTAAAGCTAGTTTTAATACTAAAATAACTGTCTGTGACACAAAACTGTGAGTGAAAAAATGTGTCTATTTACTAACCTGCATCTGAAACCAAGAGTCGAGAAGGCCGGCGGCGTGTGGAGCACCCCAACGACCGCCGCCCGGGACAATCTGAAACACACACACCTTTATAAAACCGACTACAGTTATAACATACACGACAAATGCAAAGGTATTAGAAAATAATGAACTTGTAACCGTCTCCACTGAAGGGTTACCTAAATGGGAGTCCCCGTGGTCTTCTCAGGAATATCAAATTATCAACTATGTCAAAAAGTAACGCAGACTTGCTGCCATAAATTAGTGAAAATTCGGGAAATTGTAATTTGTTTTTGACAATAAGTACTTATTCTTCTCTGGTATGGGCAAAACGTGTCGTATCGTCGCTGCGCCTGCCAAATTCCGTATGTGCATTTTTTTATTTATAGTTTTTGCATTTAATATAGTATTAGGATAGCTCATACCTTAGTAAAATACATATTAGTCAGCAAAGTGCTTTCGACAGTAGGTACCCACTGTAAATGCAGATGATCGTCGAATAACCTTCACAGGCAATACACCATAAAACGCTAAGGTATAACTAATATTGTGAATTTGTGACACAATGTGTAACTTGTCCATTATTGGAGCGTACAACAACCTGTCATTGCTAATCAGTATGCTGTCCTTTTGGTTCTTTACACAGAAAGACGATGCTATCATACTTTCGATGTCGTCCATTAGTTAGTTTTGTGGAGGTCAGATAGGCAGCCGCATCATGTAAGATACTGGTATTCAACTGCTTCCGGTTAGACTGGAAGTCGACCACAACATAATTGGGAAAAGGACAGATGATGATGATATTAGTTAGTTGCGTTTCATGAAACACGTGAGAAAATGTGAATCATTGGAACCTATTCCAAAGTGGTACCACTTGTACGTACTGTGTTTGTATATCTATTTTCACAAGTTTTAGGTGTAAAAGATATAATATTCTAGTAGTCGAAAAGTTGATACTACTCGAAAGGTGCCATTAAGATGGCTGGCATGACTTTATAGAATTATAATCATTAGAATCAGGAATACAACTCCTTAAATTAGAATTGGCCTTAAATTATTTCATGAAATAGTCATTGAATATTGTAATATGAAGTGATTAATGTAATTACTATAATTCTATAAATAAATATTTGTTACGGCCGCGAATTATATTTAGATCAACATACAACCTGATACCTGAAAATTAGAAAAACGTAAGAAATTTTGAATATCGCGGGCTGTCGAGTCTTAAAATCCTCAATTGGTTTATCTAAAAAAAATTTGGAACTGTCAATAAAAAAGAATTTGAACATGCTATCATTACTATCTAATTAGACTTACTTTACTAAAAGATGCATTGATATGTGTACCTATCTAAATTGAATATTATTAGTTGTACGTACTAGGTAATTATACGGTATATTGTGTATGGTTAGATAGTTATTTAATTTAGTACCTATTATAAATAGTTAGTTGTGTTATATATTGTGTATCATTATTTTAAAATGTATATGAAATAAATATTAACGAATAATACGGTACGGTTGATAGCTACAGTACAACTCCGGTGGTCATCCTCTTAACACTTAAATCTTCGCTGTTAATTACTATTTTCCAGCCTGTCGTCGTAAAAGTACGGCAATACAGGTGTTTGGTGGTTGTAACAGTAACGTTAACTATAATTACTGCCTAAGGCGAAACGGTCATATACTCAATCTGAAGGAGAATTATTGGCCTTTGGGAGGCATCATCCCGAAGGACCCATGTCTGAGTTTCAAAGAGACAGTGACGGTCACTCTAAACGACTTTTCTCTCATGTTGGAATGAATCATATTTTATTAACTCTTGTAGTAAGTATTCGTCAGTCAGCAAGGTAGGTAGTCGAGGCGAGGCTGACAGGCCAATCAAGATATCAAAAGCACAGGAGAACGGGCAATGTAAAATATTAAAATAGCAATGTTTTTACAATAAATAGAGTAATAAAAGTTACTACAGATAACTCCGCCTTTAACTCTCTCAATAGTTAATAATTGTTCTACTACACAACTAACAGAAATGATCAACAGAAGCTAACTTGAAGTCTAATAAACGTGGAAATAGAACGCAAATTACATATCATACACATAAACTTGGAATAGATAGTTATTGACTGTAATATTTAATTACTGGGAGGTTCATATGCAACTTAGAAAGCGCTAACAAGATATTATTCTATATAAACGTTTAATGGCGTGTGTAAAACCGTTTATATAATAAATAAGAATGGTCACAGCTTAACATAATATTATTGCGATAAGCCTACAAGTTATAACTTAGAAGGTAGCTAGGAAACATGTTATTCGGGATGGGCTTAAATGAAGGCAGAGCATTTTCTAGCCCGTATGGGTATAAACTGGAAAAAAATGGCTTTCCTATGGGTATCAGAGAAATGTACTACGCCCACTAATCAGGAGGATGAGCTCAACAGCTTGGTTCATCATAAAAGGAAGACCTTAGAACTTACGATGATGAATTATAGATGAAAATTATACCAGTTTTCTTTCAAGTCCTTAGTTATATTCTGAATTCTGTAAGGATTCCTTTGGTCCTAACCGCTACTTGCAACACGCTTGTAACGGCAAGGCCATTTAATGGTTCGTTGGCAATTTCAAGTTATAATGCCTCAAGTGCTTCTAGTTTCAGCGATGCTTCCATCGTTTAAATAGGAACACAGCAATGCTGTTTGGTTACAGAAATAACTAGGGTACTTCTACAGGTCCTTTCTAGCAGGTCTCTTGCAATTGTTGCGTGACTCCTTCGCTACCAACTTTGCTAAATGGATAATCTTTTAACTATACAAGTTTTGATAATGCCGATATGAAAGAAGCAGAAGAAGTTTGTCGATAATCAGCAGTAGAAGTTAATGGGCTATGATTCGGAATATCACAGAGAACATTCAGCCAGGCAATTTGGTATGTTAATGAGAAGTTTCGGAGCCCATTGACAATCGCACACGACAGACAGACGACGCTAACTGTATTTTAATCTATAGAAAAATCGGATGTGCCGTTTGGTACGAGTAAGTTCGGTTTGAAAAGTTGCGCGGCCGGTGTAATTCGGCCCACAGTCTATCAATAAACTCTTTGTTCGGACATAAACATGAATATTTTGTATATTGCTTTTTGAAAAGAATTTAAACGGACATTTTATTTTGACGGATGACATGATTTTTGTGAAACATAAGCGAGGTCGTCTTTTGTTGCTTTTCGGTACTTAACTAGACGCCGACTTTTTGATTGATTCAATATTTTACTTGACCGTCTAACTTGTTTATTTTGATTGCTGACGCATAAACCTTGCTATTGTTCGAGCTGAATAACTCAAAAGATCTGTTTTGACAAAAATGTAACTCGATTTTAAGTACTGCTAATAATTGTAGTAGTTTACTGCATGCCTGCAGAATTATGGCGTTCAATATAAATAGACATGATTCTAAGAGCGGCACGCGAAAATTGTTAGCTTAAATACCAACTATAATTAAGATAAATTGTTAAATCATTACCTACAAAAATGAATTCGTGATTCGTTTTTATTAGGTAACAAATATTGTTTTTCCTTCGAATACGTGAAAATTCAATATAGTAGCAAATTTTTTTAACAGTTTTATTATATTTGTATTATAAGAAGTGAATTTATGTTGCTTTTATTGTATAAATGAATATAAGTTGAAAGGAAATGCGATGTTGCACTGAAACCGTTTTGCCGTCGGTCGGCGTTGATGTCTTTTGTAAGCAGGCCTTTGAAACCATTGCGACTCTGTGTAAAGAACAAACAAGCAGAATACCGATATTATAGTTAACTTACATATGTTTATTAGTATTTAAATTAGTTTAAGTAAGTAATAATACATTTTTAATGTTTTTTATCAGCCTTTATTATTATAATTACTTATATGTTCAGTTTTATGAAGAAGAATGATTCGAATTGAATGATTTTTGTTATGAAGTATTTTTTTATTATTGTCTTTATTTATTTACGTGTTAAGTGCGGCGTTAAACAGCGCTTAAGATTCCGCTTCTCATACATATGAGAATCTATAATAAATTATAAATAATGTTAACTTGTAAACAATTTGTTATATGTCCCAATTCAGTATGGTACGTATGTATATCATATTTTTGTAAGTTTCGCTACATTAATAATGGCCTAAATACGACTTTATGATTATATCAATATAATAATTATTTTAAAGATTGTATTGTAAAGTAAAATTTCGTTACGTAAATGTGCGTTCGAATGCGTAGAATGGACTTTTTAGTATTAGTTATTTATAAAAGACGAATATCAATTATCGATAAATATAAAATTCAAAGTTCAAACTGATTGATATATTACCAACGCACAGCCTAAACCGCTGGATCTAGAGACATGAAATTTGGAGGGTGTGTTCTTTGTGAAGAGTAGGTACCCACTAAGAAAGGGTTCTTCGAAATTCCACCCCTAAGAGGGTGAATGGGGGAGGGTGAAATTTCACGCGGACGAAGTTGCGGGCAGTAGCCAGTTTCTTTATAAAGAACGTTTGGCTTGGCACGCGCTACAAAAGACACTGTACCCAAGAATAAATAATCTGTATCTGTGCTATTAATTGATATTAATGTTGAAAAAAATTTGTTATATCTACATGAAAGCAGAGATTTCAAATACAAAACTGATACAATTGACAGATTGGATGTCTGTGTTCTGTGCATGCTGAAAATATGCATGAGTTTTCAAGATAATCACAGCTTTGATGAATTGTTACAGAACTGGATTTAGTTGTGCCTATAGTTTTAATTTTCATAATTAAGCCTCTCCTAAAACAAACAAACATACGCGCAGAATGGAGTTCTTTATTTTTTTGGGAAATCGCTCGAAAACAGCTTTCCCGAAATGTAAACCTATTCCCGCACAACATTAAAAAAAACTAGCTACGAAACAAAAAACAATCGTTGTTCTAAGAGTGTCTCTACAAACCAAGTCGGATCGCATACGGAGCAGGACGGAGCGGCACAAGTTATCTCGTATCAGAGGAGCACTAGGAACTACGGTAACACTCAGTCACTGGATCACGGGCGCCGTACCTGGTCGCCCACAACGTCCTCGGCAGCTGTGATCGCGCAGCAGGCCTCCATTCCCGGCTGCTGCCGGGGGTCGCGTGTGCTAGCCTGGCCTCGGTCACGGCGCGGGGTCGACTCGGTGCCGGCGCGGAACTGTCATGGCGCACGCCTGCGCGCACCCAATGCGCGCGACGGACTGCGTGTGTGATAGCGCGCGGCCTGCGACCTCCTTCGCGGGGTTGCAATGAAAGTGATTAGGTTCTTGCGCTACTGATAACGAGGGCTAGTTTAGTAGTTTCCGTTTCCAAATCATTTATTCTACGATTGAAGCCTATTATCTATGTCATCGATCGCGTGTGCGTACTAGTATTGCTTTTGTTGCAAACGTGAGGTCAATGAACACATATTTTGCCAAATGCGTATTACTTTTTTTCCACTTTTCAATATTTTTAGCGGAATTAGGCGGTGTTGACATAAACTGCAATAATCGTTAAGATTTTATTGGCCTACTTATAACAAGAAAGTTAGGTAAGTATGCAAAATTAAATACCGAAGTCAATTTTAATTTCGAGGCACTCAGGTGTCCCTAATGCCAACGTAGGTACTGGGAACACACACACTATCACACAACAGAGTTATTTATATCTGAGAGAGACAATATCGAAATCACTTTCGAGTTGGAAGTGCGGCGGTTATCAGCGCGTTCGCCGAACAGGTCGATGCGCGCACGCAGGGCCCAGGTGCCCGGCGCGGCTTTCACTGGCTACACGCGGTTTTTCTTCATATCACATATTAATAGGTTCACTTTGAATATGTTATCGTTTACTACGATTTTCTTGGACGTGTAGCACTAGTTTTTGATTAGATATGCTTGGTTAATTATAAAAGCAGACTTGTTTTTGTTGAAGTTATAGAAAATAGGCAAAATAAACGTTTATCAGTGATTTCATGCGCACTAGGTACCTATGATAGAAAGAGCAATACGTATTTCAAAACAAAAGTTTTGAAAATTTGAAAGTGTTTGACAGTTTTAGTACGAAAACCTTAAATAAATAAATAAAACTCAGCCAAGACAACTTCGGATGCACGATGCAGTTAATTTGCGCAATAAAACATACAATTGGACTACGATACTTACCCAAATAAAACTACAGAGCGAGAGTGTAATTTTCGTTACCTTCAATTTTCCCAGTTTCATGAAATCATCAATAGATACTTCTTCACATGATGCAGGTTCATCTGCACCAAACTTCTGTGTCACTGACACTGCTGACAATGCTCTGAGGACAGTTAGTGGCATAAACCTTGTTATAAAGTCCTCCAGACCGAATTTTGACCATGACGACCAATCTCAGCAGAGACCAGCCTTCGGTGCGGACACAGGTGCACTCTCTTAGTCCGGTGGGACGAAAGTTCGACATGACCGGAGAGAGATTAGGTCTCAACGCAGGTCGAACGGCTTAGCGTGCTTGCCGAGGCACGAGGGTAACACTCCACTAACTCACTAACTTTCAAACTCCGGACTTTTAATAAGAAACTCTTAATGGAAAACCCAATAACACGTTTGCCCGACCTGGGAATCGAACCCAGGACCCTACGCTCAGCAGTCGCGCTTGCGACCACGAGACCAACAGGGCAGTAACGCCTGATTATAACCAGTGAACAGTTCGTTAAAAGTAGGAAAAATATGATTTCCCAAGTCAATTATTTTAAGGCTATGCAAAAATCACTAAATACGTTTAACACTTAAGGGGCCGGCGAACTACGCATGTTAATGCGTAGTTCATACAAACGTAATACCAAAATAATTTGTAAATCAAACACATATATTTATTTCGATTGGATTACAGAATATCAAGGTTCCCAAATATATATTTTGAGTGGATATTGATTTAAAGACTAGTTATGAGAAAAATAAGTTTTCTATAGAAGTTATTCAGCTGCATCCGGTTAGACTGGAAGCCGACCCCAACATAGTTGGGAAAAGGCTAGGCAGATGATGTTTGTATGAACTACGCATGCTCCGCCGGCTCCTTAATTAATTTTAAATACCGTTCTGTTTCTGTAAATTGTTCGAAGGTGATGACAGAATGATGTTTGGAACACGCATTTAGTAATTTGTGGTGCAAGGTCCACCTTTGACTTATGGTCTTTTCCTTTATGGAATTTCCAAATTGAACATATAATTTAGGAGGAAATGAGGGGAGTATTCCCGTAGAAACTAAATTCGCATAAGTAACAACAATCTGAAAGTAAAATGCAGTTTATACCTAGGCAATAGCACATTAGGTACCTACAGCCGCAACGGGCCGCAGCGCATCGCATTTCAATACAAAAAGTGCTTTGGGGTCGTCTGAAGTGTAAGTATGTTTCATACACGACAGTGGTGTCGGAAGATTTTTGGGCCCATCCCAATGTGCATAAGTCGAGCTTAGTAATATCTATCTGAGTGAGCAGATACCTAAAACAGATAGATTTGACGGCTGGTGGACAACCCGCCTACATGAAAGTAAGAGACCGCATACATACATTATATATACATAATCAGCCTATAACATTCCCACTGCTGGGCGGGACACAGGCCTCCTCTCGGTGAGAGGGAGTGGACTGTAATCTACCACGCGGGCCCAGTGCGGGTTGGCGGATGTCACATGTCTTCGAATTTTTAGTTCCAGGACATGCCGATGTTTTTCTTCAACGTTTTGAGATGTGTTCAGTGGAGATGAAATTATTTACACAAAGTAAAGAGCCTGACCGGGTTCGAACCCTCGACTCGTAAGTCGGAGTCCACTACTGCTCTCACTTTTAGCACTACTGAAGATATTTTATAGCTAATTAGCTACCTACTGCATTGATTAGGAGAATTCTTTTCACTTACATGTTACACCGCGACGGTACAGAACCACCTATTGAAAATTTACAGACAGGACACCACAATTAAATCAATCGCTCTACAAGCATACCTACTGAAACTACGTAGTCGGACATTAAAATGAATCATTTCTATCTTTAATTTTTAATGTATGTTGAATTAAAAATTAAAGCTAGAAAGAATACTTGTAGTTGTTAAAAACAATTGACAAGCGTTACTATATTTTTCGTTCTTTTTCTTAAGAGCCTAAAGTTTTTTTTTATTACCAGCCGTAGGTAAGTATAGTAAATTATTGAAGTAAAACCTTCTTGGTAACAGTCGTCGTTAGTTAGGAAGGACAGCAGTGTGCTAAATATTTTATAGATATACTTAGATTTTACATACATTAAAAGTAGGTATTATATTTTTAAACAAAATCAAAAAAGGAGGAGTTTCTCAATTCGACTGTATGTTTTTTTTTGTATGTTTGTTACGCGATATCTCCGGCAATTGTATATAAATCGATTTAAAAAATTCTTTAATGGATAGGGTATGCTTCAGGGGTGGTCCCATATAAATTTTATTAACTTTGCTTGGGTAGTTTTTGAGTTACTTTCAATAATACGTATTTTTGCTACTTAGTTTACTTTGAGGATGTTATTATAATAACTTCCTGTCACTGATATTTACATAGCAAGTAGTGTTATACGAGTTTGTGTGGGAAAGTACAACTTATAAAAGAAATAAAAAAAACAACCAACTTCCAAATAAGACACTACAAAGTGAAAACTAACTTTAATTTCGGAAGTCAATGGCAAACAACGAAAATGCGATCCCAACGACACCAACTTCCGAAATTAAAGTTATTTTTAACTTTGTAGTGTCTTATTTGGAAGTCGGTTGTTTTTCTTTTTGTTAAAAAAGTATTTTTTTACTATCCTCGTGAACCCGTACAAAAAACTAAACAACATACATAAATACCTAATAAAATCACAAACGAGTAGAGTCATTGATTTAGATAACAATTTATTTATTTAAATTCGAAATATGTGATTGTATTATTATGTAGATATTATGAAAAATAAGATTAGTTTAACTCCTATTATTACCTATCTTTCGCCAAAAAGATCTGCGTGACTCACAGCATATTCTACTTAGAGGCGGGGTCCGTTTCATTGTTTTTTTTTTTCTCTTGATACCTACTTATTTCCGGACAGAGTCATAATTTTATTTTATTTTTAATAAGGTTATAAATTCTATAGGTAGACTGAACTTCAAAAAATTTTCTAAATAAAATTGTAAATTATGAATATACTTAAGTACATTTCTGCTACTGAACATTATTTTATTAGGTGTTTAATGTTCATCCATTAAACCAACTATTTGTGCGAGTACCTGTACAACTTACTTAAAGTACAACTTTCTCGATTCATAACGCCTAGCGTAAAATATATAGCAACTGTAATGTCTCCTGCGTCATGCCATTCAATTCTGATATTATTGGAGGGCTGATTTTAACTTTTGTTCGAGGAATAAAATAAATATCTCACCGTGAAAACTTCGGTAAAGTGAGCTGTCAATAGTGTCAATCCTCTAGTGATCCGGTGGACCGACAGCTCATTTAAAACTCACTTCACCTAAGTTTTCACGGTGAGATTTTAAATAGAGAAAGATGTCTGAGGTAGGAGGGTTGTTGTGGGGATGTTGCTAACTAGATAATAATAATTATTAGTTCTACTTATTGCCGGGGGACTTCTTTTGTGAAACGGATGTCAAGTGATTTGATTTGCTGTTGTTACCTATTTTAGTCAGGCAATCTCAGGTGTTATAAAAATTGTGACAATACACATAAATGTTTTTTGTATTATTGATTGGCCTTTTCGTAAATCAAGTGTAAATCCACATCCACGGACCAACCGCGGCAAGCGTAGCATAACCTGATCGATCGACCCGTGCGCTTGACTTAGCCACAAGCCCCGCAAAAATTACAAATCATTAGTTCCTTTGTGCTCTCTTTCGATTTACATTAGGGAACTCTACAAAACAATACAACATTTACAAATAGGCAAAATTTACAAAGGGAGCTCCAGTAAAAAAATTCGTGTTTCTGGACCCAGCGGTATGGGCTGTGCGTTATCTGTCAATTTAAGATTTAGCGTTAATTTTTCTTACGTTTTTGCAATATGCAGGTGAGAATCAGATTTTATATTAATTATATAAAGAATTATAAACATAAAAATCAGCAATAGGTACATCCCTCTAAGTACATATTACCCTATTGAATGACTATTTCACGATATCATGACATTTTAGGGCAATTCTAACATATTGAGTTGTTCTAATTCTAATGATTATAATAACTGTATAGCCATATTTGTTATGATTGCGAATCGTATTTTAATCAACATACAACCTGACACTGACCTGGAAATTGCAAAAGAAAAACCGGCCAAATGCGAGTTGAACTCGCACACGAAGAGTTCCGTATAACCATACAATTTTTAACAATAAAAATCACGTTCGTTGTATGGGAGCCCCCCTAAAATAATTATTTTATTCTGTTTTAGAAATACACATTCTGTGTAAATTTCAACAGTTCGACAGACAGACAGACGGACAGTGGAGTCTTAGTAATAGGGTCCCGTTTTTACGCTTTGGGTACGGAACCCTAAAAACGTAAGAAAATTTGAAATTCGCGGGCTACCTTAGTGCAATCTCCTTATGTAGATTCTGTGGCAGATAATACAGGTTATGAATGACAAAGAATGCAGATTAAGCCGATCAGATATTAACCTGGCTACGTGTGCAAGAAGTTAGTTGTCAGAGTATAAAGAGTTGAGAGCCGACGAATTCGACCATGGGGCGGACACGTGGTCCAATGTTCAATTAGATGACCTTCTATTCTAATATTTCTAACACTGAATCATTTGTTTAATGTGACAAGTCTCAGTCTACATAAGTACCTAGTTAGTATCTACGGATCCACAAAGCCCAATGTCCGTGAAAACGGTATAGTTCGGGTATAGTTAAAAGTATACTTACATCTGTACATGCTTTAATTTACACCAAAATTGCTAGGCCTTGTACAATATCTTTAACTTTAGGAGTATAAAATGGCGGTGTTATCACTGAAGTCTCTCGCTACCAACCCCGGTAATTCTGTTTTCATCTTATTGTAAGCTGATCTCGTAGATATAACTCTTGCTGAAGCGAAAGAAGAAAAGGATCATCAGCCACCTGTAGTACCATCAGCATTCCAGATGCCTTGCCATTCCAGAGTCAAATCTGAAATGAATCTCCCAATTTTACCAATATAAATCCCTTCAAACTGGAACATAGTAATTCTACTATAAAGGAATGCAATATTGGTGTCCTAAACTCCAGCTGTACCGACCCACCTAAATCAATCTAAATGTACCTAATATCTTTCAACTTAAGGACTTAGAACGCTTCCCTGAGATAACCCTGAGTATTTAACTATTAAAACTCAACATAAACTCCAATACTCATTTATCTGTCACGTTTCTTAGTCGTGGAAGTTTCAAGTTCAGTTACTTTATTTAACTCTTCTGTATTAACGCATCCTTATGAACATTAAGCCATGGGAAAGTTGTAAACCACACTTTATAAAAAATAAAATACTAACTTTACCCTCTCTTTACATATTGCAAATAGCTACGTTAGTGCAAAAACACAGGGATTACTTTAGGTCAAACATAGAAGCAAACCAAAACTATAACCGAAGAAACAAAAACAAGTTGATTACACCAACACCAAAATTAAAAATAATGAAAAATAGCCCTAATTATAGAATCGCAACAATTTATAATAAATTACCAAATTATGTAAAAGATGAAGAGAAAACAAAAACATTCTTTAACAAACTGAGATCACTTTTAATAGAAAAATGTTATTACACAGTAGACCAATTCATGACGGATAAAACTTTATAAATCTATGTTGCATTTAGGTACTTATGTAATTCGTAATTCTTTCTTTTTATTTTGTTAGATACGGTCTGAACGAAGATATAAATATTGTATTTATTCCAGTGACATCGATATTTTATTTTATTTTGTCTTTTTGTTTTATTTCGTAATGTAAAATATCATAACATAATTAAATTAAATTACTAACAATGAATTGACATGATTGTAACTATTATCTATTATTATTATTATTATTTTTACTACCAAACCACTAAAGTAATACCACCTGATGTAAATTATGAATATCTGTGTTACTGTATTCTGTATATAACTGTTAAATTGGACATCTCATCGTCATCTGACTACTATTTATGAAACTATTTGTACTTGAATTGTAATTTGTTGACTCAATTTATGTTACCTACTATGACTACAAACTCAGCAGCAAACCGACATTATTTTGCAGCGCCCTGACAGGGTTCATGTACAAAAACCGACAGTAATTATTCTGTAAAATGTGTGATGTATATGAGAGCAAATAAATAAATAAATAAATTAATCTCGTGTGCCCTGCCCACTGCCATTTCAGTTTGGCAATTCTTCGGTTCGGTTCTCCTACGAATGTCCTCATTTCTGATTCAATCACGCAGGGAAACTCCAAGCATAGCCCTCTCCATTGCCCTTTGGGTGCTAATTCATTCCATGGCCCATTGTGAGCGACCACGTTTCAGTACCATAATATAATGTCATCACTGGCAACACGACTTTGCCCAGCCGAGCCTGTCGGATTCGACGATTGACCTCGTTCTCGAAGTTCGACCTACCTAATTGGACAGTTTGTCCTAGGTAAATGTACTCATCCACGACTTCGATTGTAGCGTCTCAGATCTTTATGAGAGTGGATGTTACATGGGCATTTGCCATGACCTTTGTTTTGGTCCATGTTCATCTTAAGACCCACTCTTTCGGAGGCTCTACTGAGGTCATCGAGCATTGTACTGAGGTCCTCCATAGTCTCAGCCATAAATACGATATCGTCGGCAAATCGAAGGTGAGTTATATATTCGTCATTAATGTTAATTCCAGCCCCTTTCCAGTCCAGAACCTTGACAGTTATTTGACAATTTCCCATCAAAAAAAAAAAAAAACTTTTGCATTCTGGGAGTGCCGACAGAAGTGAAAACAAAACACAAACAGAATAATGTGCCATCATTCACTGACATATCGGATATACAGGATGAAATTGAATACATGCGACAAATCGAAATGGGAGATTGTACTCATCATTATGAACAACTTTTACTATGGGACCAAACCTGAAATCGCGAAAAAAAAATCAGCTGTTTCCTACATTTATGTTCGCATAACTCGTCAAAATGTAGGGAACAGCTGTTTTTTTTTCGCGATTTCAGGTTTGGTCCCATATTAAAAGTTGTTCATTATGATGAGTACAATCTCCCATTTCGATTTGTCGCATGTATTCAATTTCATCCTGTACATTAAAACCGAGGACAGCCGAACACATCCAAAGCGGTGTCGGTTCCGGTAACAGTGGCACCAGTTCAACTGTTCAATGTTTTTTTTCCCATTTCTAAAATGCTCAACGCACCTAAAGAAGTTTTCACTTCAAAAAAGGGGGTCTGGAATCATTCATGGTTACAGTTTGCGCGTTGATGTTCCAACCACCCTGAAGAAATAAGCATTTCATGTCCGACTGTATTTAAACAGTAGGCTAATACATATGTTTTAAATTGTGTTACATATGTATTATTTATATACAGTCTTCTAGACCGTATTTCGACCATGGCGGTCAATCTCAACAGAGACTAGCCTTCGGTACGGGAGATATTATAGTGCACAAGTGTGTGCGCACTCTCTCTGCCACTGAAAACCAGCGCTGGGGCCAAAGATAATATAAATACGTCATTGGCTGGGGCTCTGTCTCATATAGGGTTTTAGTATTATGCTGAGCGATGAACGTTTTGCGTGGATGGGACGCATGTTTTAACCCAACTTGTTATTTTTTGTGTTTGTGTTCTTTTTATGCGTAATGGTTGCCGCAAATAAAAGTATTTCTCTTCCGTCACTCTCATATGCAGATGGGAATTACTGAAAATTTACTCTTATTAAATACTTTTGTAGAGTGTGGATACTTTTTTTTGTATAACTATACTCTCTTCCCATCTATTAATACTTTTCCCCTGGCTGTTGACTGTTACTAACTTTCTTGTGTTGTCTACTTTCGTTCCGAAGTATTTTTCCATATATTTTCATCCTGCGCTTTTCCTCTCCAGTCGCCATGACATCTTCGTCTTGACATAATAATCACCTTTAATCAATTATGTTTATGTATATTGTTTCAATTGCTTCGACACTTCCGACTCAATAAAATTTGTTTGAATGTTAGTGCAAACAACAATCACTGGGTCACTGCGTGCATGTCAGTTGGTAGTTGACGTATGTACATCTCAACGGACTGCTCATATGGCGACTATGTATGTAAGGATGGCAATTGTGCGATTGATCAGCTATAATTATGCGGAAGAATATTTAATCTAGAGATTTTGTTTAATTTTATTGCTTTTCAAAAAGATCAGCTTGCAAGGCTCTGCTGTCTCTAACTCTCTCATGTGAACCTAGGGAAAAACACCTGTGTAATCGAGCTTGCCTGTTCCACAGTATCAGACTGGAAAATACAGTAAGTAACAATAAAAGGTATAAACAAATACAACTACAATTTCTCCCTATAAGAGCAGCTGTAAGAACAAATGGACGACCCGACAATGTTTCTGACGTCTTGAAATTTATTGTGTACACAAATACTATCATGGACAATTACTAGCGGCTCCGTATTGAAAGCGCTTGTAATTGAACCAGGCGTGAGGTTGTCAGCTCACAATTGATTGTAAATTAACATGCACACACACACATCATCGCAAATCATTATGTGCGAGGCTGAAGTAACTGTGATTTGTTTGTTTGTGATGCTGATCGACAGCTTTTGTACATTATAAAGAACAAGCACTTGTTCAGGAAACAGGTTAGATGATAAGATTTTAGCGCATCTCAGAAACTAGACCTGGGGGCCTAAAAATACCACTTTGGCAGAATCATAAAACAATTCATATCACGCAATTCATCTGTTTGACAGTTTCACACCTATATATCCCTGAAGGGTTAGGCAAAGGTACCTATAGCATTTTACGAATCTCCACACAAAACTGTCTTAAAGATGAAATTACGTGATCGAATTGTTTTATGATTCTGCTGAAGGGGCTTTTTGAGGCCCCCAGTATAGACATAGTGGCATTCTATCACCCAAAGTGGTAAAGTCAAAAAAGTATTTGATTGACATACTCATCATCTTCTTGCCCTTACCCCATGTTACTTGTGGTCGGCGCAACACGTTTTCTTCTTCCATTCTCCCCTGTCAACCGCCACGCTATCATTCACTCCCTTCTCTTTCATATCATTCCTCACACAATCTATCCATCTTTTCTTCGTCCTTCCTCTCCCTCTCCATCCATCAACATGTATTTTCTTACCTCTTTTAGTCACATGCGTTTCGTCCCTTCTCATCACATGCCAAACTATTTCCTTTTAACTTTTCTGTCACTAGCGCCACTTTCAAACTTCCTCTTATATACTCATTTCTTACTTTATCCATTCTCGTCACTAAAACATCCATGTCAGCTGCATGCAATCTTTTTTCATCCGTCTTCTTCACGGCCCAGCATTCAGACCCATAAAGTACGACAGGCCTTATCACGAACTTTTAAATTTTTTCCTTTAACTTGAGGAGCATCCTTGGGTCGCAAGTTGTTCCTGTGACCTGTCGCCATTTCATCCATTCGCCACACTTCGCCATCTCCTTGGATAAGCGACCGATAAGGGCGTTCCGGCTAGAGATATGGGCACAGGACTGGAGAGACCATTTGATTGACATAGGTACTAAGTTTACGAAAAGTGTCAATTCTGTTGAAATTCTTTCTAGAAATACGGAAACGGTTTGAAAGTGCAACCGCTTTCAAAGTTTACACAAGTGAAATTTCACTGGTATAGGCCCAGTGGTGTTTGGTGGTGGTGGTGGTGTTTACCCGAAACAGTCAGCCTTGTACCATATTCGTTAACTGACCAAATATTTGACCACGATATGGGCATTCTTCGATGTTCGTACCGAAAGTCATAAGTAGAGTACTTAATATTGTTGTAGGTAATGTTTGTATTCTAACAGAAGACATTACAAACGAAGACGCATCAGTAACACTTTTTTTTTCAGAATAGACATGTATTTTTTGTTTACAACACATATTTCGCCAAAGCCATGATCAACACCATAGGCGAATATACTTTGTAGGTCGATATAGGTAACTCTTCTTAATCATAGGTATATGCGACAGGAATATGAAAATTCTATTACCTTGGGCTTGTGGCTAAGATATAACAACCGCACGGTTTGATCTTGCCGCGGTTGGTCTGTGGATGGGTGACCATCTTTACATACCAAGACCCCTCCGTTAAGCCGTTGGTTGGCTGTCATTCGTGGATCTTTGACAGTTATTACGGGTAGTCAGTAGCCCGAAAGTCTGACAACCAGTCATACCAAGGGGTATCATAATACCCAGTAACTGGGTTGTGGAGGTCAGATATGCAGTCGCTCCATGTAAAATACTGATATTCAGCTGCATCCGGTTAGACTGGAAGCCGACTCCAACATAGTTGGGAAAAGGCTAGGCAGATGATGATGATAAAATCCTCCTGAAGTTCTGTTATCTCTTCTGGGCAGCCGTAGGTATAGTAGGTATAATGAATTTTATTTTCTCATTAAACCTATATCTTAATCTATAGTTATACGTAGGATAATGTTTGACTGTATCTGGGACTTTCCCAAAAGTTATAAACACTTGATGATATTGAAAAAAGGCATGAGGTATAGAACCATAGAAATACTATTACTGATACTAGATTCCTGAGGTGAATAGGAAGGTGGGAGATGTGTAACTACAAATTTACGGTTTTCGGATTTTTTCCTTTACTTTGTGCTACATGACATTGCTTCTTACCAAATTTCATGATTCTAGGTCAACGGGAAGTACCCTGTAGGTTTTGATTCCCTTGCGAGTGTCAAAATATGCGGTATAAACGGAACATAAACGCCCGTTTCTTCTGATTGCTTTGACTTAGAAGTTTGATATTTCACTGCTTCAAGGGATTGCAACCCTAAGTATTTGATATTAATTTCAACTTAATAACTCCAAACGTTCCTGAGAAAAAGGGTCTTGACAGACGAACAACAAAGTGATCTGATAAGGGTTCCGTTTTTCCTTTAGAGGTACGGAACCCTAAAAACGGTATTTTATATCGGTATTTTTTGTGGTGAAACTTATTAGTTATTAATTAAAAAAAAAACAATTTTAGAGAAAAAATAGCACAAAGAAAATAGAATTTTTAGTTCTGGGATATGCTGGTTTCCTCACGATTTTGAGAGAATGGTGATGAAATAAATTACAAAAAGTAAAGTGATGATCTACAACACGCGGCCATTTCTAATGGGCCACCTCTACGAAAATAATAGTATAGGATCCGAAGTAAGATCGACCTTCACCCTATAAATAATAATTATGTTTAAGTCAGTATAAGCTGGAATTTCAAATGGTACCTCCCAGTTATTGTACACTTACCGTTGGATAAGGTAAAAAGTAACCTGAGGGGATTCTTTAATGCGGCGTCTTACGTGATCGATCTAACGCCGCGTCCTACTCCTATGTGAGCGATCTAACGCCGCGTCGTGCGGTGCGGCATGGTGCGAAATGCAGTGAACGGGTTGGCTTGAAATTTTCGCGCGAACGTCGTTTTTTCGCGACATCGAGTGAGATAGATCATTTAAAACCCTTGTTCCGAATCCTTGTTCCCCCATGAACCATGAACCCTTGTTCTTCTTTAGTGTACTTGTGCACTAGTTGCACTACCACAGGAGATTCTGAAATAAAAGAAACATATTTTTGATATCTGAATTTAATTATTTAAGCAAAAGAAATGAATAAGAACTGGCAGAAATCGAATCTACTCATTAACCAAGTAGGTATACTCGTAGGTATAGCATAGAACAATATTCTAACTTGTAGATTCAATAAATGTTTTTAATAGTAAGTAGTAGTTCTCTGACGTAAAATGGACACGTACGAGTATGCCTACTATCGAAACTGCCACTTAATGGTCGAAAAAAAAAAAATCACTAAATAGGTAGCTACTATTAATATTGTAGAAGGTCTCTTTCATAGAAGGTAGGTTTCATTATAATATAAACAATTCCCGGAACGATGGTCGTCTTTTTCGGTCTCATTACTTTGCCGCTCTCCCGTATCTTTTGACTAAACATCTCCCTCGGCTGTTAATGTTTGCACAAAAAGTGATACATGCCCCTTTTCTCACATTGCATAAAGCACTGACAAGAGTAGGTATATTCTTCGGTCCGTGACACTGACGAGAGTTGCGGACTGTGCGTGCGTACCGCATCAAAACCTCATTCGATCGTGCTGAAAATATGTATTCCTTTTTTTAGAAGTTTTATGTTTATTACATTGTTTAATTTAATTACCCGTTATTACTCCATTAATTACTTACTGAACGGATATGTTGCCAGCCTGCTGCTCTGGGTGCTGTAGCTGCTGTTGTTCTGGGTCTTGGCCTTTTTCTTTCTTTTTTACCTTATGGAAAGTACGCTTCTGTTTATATCTAGGTATTTATATCGTTTAGTACCTACACACGGCAACACACATACACACACATCTAGCTATACATTTCCAGTTTAAGCTGACCTTGCATTGTATAGGTTTTACATACAATCAGAAGTCAGCTTAAACTGGTTATGTACCTACAGCTTGATGTGTCGCCGTGTGTACCTAGTACGTTAGACGTTATCAGTCCAGGTTTTGTAAACAATACCATGATTTTAAGTTGATTTCCAATCAAATCAGTACCTATCGTGCTTTCCTCAAAATATCGTTTCAGAAACTTATCTGCATGGTCCTCACATGATCTGACCAAGATTATGTGACATTTAAAAAAAGACTGACCACTGAGATTTTTCGGTGTTTCTTCTCAGAGTAGCCGCGATAGGAACCACCGACCTCACTTAGTTTTTATGATTATTACCTTTACAATACACTGGCGAAACCATCGTTTTCACCTTATTATAAACCTTATCGCCTTCATAAAGCCTATAATTATTTATCAATTGAGTCGAATGACAATCCACCAATCACGTTCTCATTGCAGTCACACATTGCCACTGCGTAGAAAACTCATTACTGCCACGTTTAACTTACAGCCTTATTTTTTTTTATTAAAAAAGAGACTTGACAGAATTAGTCTAATAATCAATATAGAGATGTGGTTAAAATAATATCACTTTTTTTTAAACCAGTTCACAACTTTTACTAGTACTCATTGCCAATTTTTTTTTGAAAATAACGATTTTTTTCATTAAAAAAATTAAATTAGTAATTTTTTTATCAAATTATCGACACACTGAACACTGTAACACACTAACAATTGCAATACCTTTAATTTTGACAATTCTACAAAATTTATTCCGTTATTTACTTACGCTGGCTGTCGACCAGACGAAGAAAGTCGAGAATTTTTCAAACATATGAAGCAATGGAATAGCAATTTCCTTCAAAATCTTTCGAATTGTAAAATAAACTGTATTACACAATTGGGATGCTGCTTTGTGTAAGTACGTACTGATGCGATTGCGTTCATAATCAACAATTATCGTTGCGATAATTTAATATTATTTAAGAGCGTTTACGCCGTACGTATACCACTTCATACAAACTTTCAAGCGATTGTTTTTCGAAATGAATGAACGGATTTTAATAAAACTTTATACGCATAAGCAGGATACAAAGGTCTAAAAAGTTAGGTGAGAACATTTTCGAAAAATTGTGTTACAGTCAAATTAGACCGATTTTTAAGTTTCCATAGAAACAGAGATTTCCAGTTATCTTTTTTTAAATAAGACATTTCGAAAATATTCTCTATAAATAAATATTCTCGTACGGCGTAAACGCTCTTAAGGGCTGTATTTTTATTTAAATTCCGAGGCCATGATTTATTTCAATTGACACTCTTGATTATGTTCTTCATCTAATTTAATTTTCAAAGATTTGGAGAAGTTCTTGTTGAAAAAAGTTGATACGTTAGGTACGTATCAACTTACAAATGCATGTAATTTGCGCACGCATTGGAATAAGTAATATTAAGTAAAAACTATTAATGCTTAATAAATAAAATTAAACATATTCATACTTATATACTTACGCTAACTTCCTGCTCGCGTTAGTTTAGGTTTCTAATATTATTATTATTCATTAATAGTAACATTTCATTAGCAATCTGTTTAAAGATGTATTTGATATTTCATCATTCGTGGTAATTTACAGCAAACAGCTGACTATCACAGTAATGTGATAATTACATTCCAGCATCGTCTGTCATTACACGTGGCTCAGGAACAAAAACAAAGCAAGATTATTCAAAGTACAGTGGGTAAAAATTAGTTATTTTCACCATCCCTAAAAGGCAAATAAATTATATGATTAGCAAAAGTACAACCGTTGCAATTATCTTAAAAATCTTATTCAAATAACTGTTTATAAACTCATTATCTCACAAGTATATTATTGAAGGAGCTTATAATATTACAACATAGTTGCCCTTGTTGTCTGTTTAATCTCTTTACGACATAAGACTGTGGTACTTACCTACTGACGCGGAGTCATGAGCATGCCTATGAGAAGTATAAGTAAAAAAGATGATTCCCGTCGCGTGCGACGTAAGTAGGTACTGAAAGATTCAGGAGAGCGCTTCAGTTGAAGTCGGGCTTTGGCGGCTAGTGGACGCGTCCCGACTCGGTCCCACTCGCTACCCCGAACAAAAACTTCACAACAATGGGCTCCAAGAAGAAAAATGAAACGTAAGTCTTTCATTTATTTATTTCTTGCAAATGCGATGGATGTTTACAGTAACAGTTAATTCTTTACGAATGTTTATAATTATTATGATTAGAATTTATTTACCGAAGCGAATTCTATCGTTGAAAATACTTTGATTTCTACAATTTATACAATGGAAGTACCTTTTTCGATAGACTAGTTTGACAGAACTATTTGATTACTACTTATAAAACTATTTGTTTTATATAAAAAATGTGTTTTGAATACGTAATACTTTTTATAATAGCCAAAACAGGCTACTTAATCAGTGATCATGAAAAATAAATGATCTAGCCGCGTTCCATTGGAAATCTTTTCATACGATTTGCGCTACGGATATTTTAAAAGTTTTCTTATTAAAACTAAACCAATTACTAACACTAACCACCTGGTTGTCTGCCAACTTTGTGTGTGATTTCAATTTATATGAATTACTTACATCATTTAAAAGGATACAGGAAGACAAAAATAGAATAAAAAAAAAAAAGATAGACTGTTTCATTGTGTTTTTTTTCTTAGTATACTGTCATTTGGGAGCTTTCTGTCACCTCACTAATGTTTTTCGTTTCTAAATCTGAAATGCATAGTTATTTTTTTAATATTAATGGTTTAAACTCAAAGTTGGTTCCTGACACTTCCTGGCTAGCGCTTACCTGGCTACTTAGATAACTTTGATGGTATTGAACAATGTGACATTACCTATTATTTAAAATACCTACAAGAATTTACCGGGTTGAATGTCTTGTAAGTATACCTATTAAAGATTTAAAAAACAATGTAATGGCGGAATTAATCAATGAAACTGGGGTATATATTTATATTTTTATATAAGTACATTAATTAAATTACTATTTATCGATTTAAAAAAAACCCCTCCACAAAGATGTTATGATTTTTTCTTTTAGTTTTGAGCAATTTTTCCTAGCATACTTGTCTATTAGATGCAAGGAACACAATCTTCATTAGTGCAGTCGTTTCAATTGCTGCATGAACGTTATAGTATAATTTAAAACAACGTTGTCCTCTTAGTCTCTCTTAATGCGATGTTATGTCTTATTTTATAAAATTGACAGGCGAAAATTCGACAGTATGACAAATTTTGTAAGATAGGAATGTATAGTTTTCTGTTTTATTAAATACCACCTGTCGCGAAAATGTGTATTTTTTTTTTTTTATTAACCAATATGTCTCATGGTCCCTGTGATCGTGGCTCCAGAGAGAGATAAACCTGTAACAAGTGTTCAAAGTGTGTTCAATAGTGTTTCTGTTTATGTCCCTTGCTCCAGCAGTCTATCAAGAGCCTCTTACAACGTTTTTGTTTTTATTTGTTTCAGAAAAAAGGAGCCAGAGAAAAATTTGCGCTACTATCAAATTGTAAGTATAAGCAAATATGTATAGCGCATTGATACGTTTATTTATACTGCATTATTTACTTTGGTACATACCTAAGCTCACACAAATTGCAAAATCTTGCGAAATCTTAATCAGGTGTGTCATTAGCGCAATAAAACTCAACCCATCTGTTATGTTACTTATTTTGGTTAGCCTGATTTTAGTGTCTATACTAACTTCACTTTATATTATATCAATCTTAGTAAGTGAAGACCACAAGTTTATTAGTGATCCGGCCCTATCATATTCCAATTTATTTGGGCGTCTCAGCATAGGTGTTTTCTTCTTCTACACACTTCTATCAGTCAGCATCTTAGTACTCAACCCCTTATCCAATATTCATATTTCCCAATCCCAAATCAATCATTTCTTTAGTCCCCCTCTGTCGCAGTATCATCTCTATCTTCACCAGCCGTCATTTTTCACACAATCCATCAATCGTTTCTACAGTCTTTCACTATTCGTATGTGAAAGTGGTGTTTTTCCCCAGTTCCGCTACGCAACATGTACAGAGCTCCTGGCAACTATCATGGGCGTCATCTTCGGCCTGGCCAGCGGAGGGGGCGTCTGCTACAATCTGGTGCAGATCGGAGAGCTCAGCACTGCTTTCGTCGAGAGAACCACTTACAGGGAGAGGCTGACTAGTTATCTACCACTTACCGTAGCTTTTGGAGGAGGAAGGAGGCTGTAAGTGTCATTTAGTTTTTACAACGAGTCTCCTACGGCGAACCACAACTCCTGGAAGGCGTAGGCATTATGTTGTATGATCGACGCCTCTCTATAATAAATTGTATTGATTTTCCTTCACACGGGAAAGTGAATATAAAAAACTACAGTAAACCCACTGACTCAATTTATTGAGGAAATGATTTTGTCAAAGGGTGAGTCAGCCAGAAATAATATTAGGGAAAGCTCCCATCATGTATTGTGTCTTTCAAGAATGGGGTGTAAAGTTTCCGTGTAGTTCTTTTTTCAAGACAAAGTACATATATCGTTGATTTTTTTTTATTAGAGATTCTATATTGACATAATTTAAAAGCTTACAGTCTTAAAATAATAATATGTACAAGTATATAAAAAGGGAATGTTGAATGAGGATATGCAAGCGCAAAAAATCATGCTGTCGGTTACAATAAAAAAATAAGTTCCACTTAAAAATATCTCCAATCCCTTTTAAGTGTCTTAACGACAGAGGAGCAATTCTCGTAATTTTAGAATTTTTACAGTCAGATCTCAGTGTCAGTCAAAAATATCTCTAATTTCCCTACATTTTTTTGACATTCTTAATTGCTGAGATGAGATTGTGACTAGAATTTGATTTTGGTTTTTAATTACGAGAAATGGCCTTTTGAACTTTTAACTTAATCTCTCTCCGCTAGTCCAGTGATCACATGATACCTAATTTATGTTGATTGTCTACTTTGAAAGTGTTAACGTGTCATTTTCGTGTGTCTAGTGCTAACGCATCTTACGAGGAGAACATGGCGGCTCTTATCGAAGACGCGAAGGCGATGGCCATCGGTCTGTTCCTGAGCATCGGCATATCACTCATCTTCTGCATGCTGTCCGTTGGGCTCATCAGTTGGAGCGCACTGCGACAGGTATCTATTTTAGTTTCGTTGATCGCTACTTTGCGTGTTATATGCGTTCGTAGATCGTAGAATTAAGATGTACGAGTATATGCCTTGATGCGGAGCTCAAAATTCTGCTCTCCTTCCAATGTTACTGTGTTTCCAATTCTTGTAGAATTTAGATGATCTACCTACGGTACGGTTATGACTAAATCATAAGTATCTACAGTTACGCAAGATTCAAAAGTGATTTTCTCTTAAAGTAGATAATAAATTGATAGATATTTTGTAGTGAGTTACGAACATAGTATTAGCAAAGCAATACTATGAAATAGGTCTTTTCTCAAAGTTAAAATATTTATTTCTCGAGAAACACGGCAACGTAAGGTTTTTTTTGTTTTACCTATTACTTCTTGCATATACTTTCGGAGAAATGCCAGCTTATCTAATCTTATCTAAGATCTAGGGAGATGGGAGTTGGGCCAAGTCCAACGCTGGCGAACCCGGGTGTCAATGGTAATGTCATCTTTGCGCTCTACTCATTAATCGCAGAGTATTGTTATGTTTACGTTACTGATTGCTATGTCCCGCCCTATGCAAATTATTATTACACTTTGTCGCCATTGCTCTAATCATTAACTACATCTACTATGGACGTGAAAACATAATTGTAAAAATGTCATGATCTCAATCAGTATAGGTATTACTATTTTTGTAAAAATGGTTTTATGCTTACAACCAACGGTACATTACTAATTCGTAGGGTCTACTTCAAAATAATTATCACATCGTGTAGTATTGAAGAGCAGTTTCTATCTATATCGATATTAATACATCTCAACAATTGTTACATCACAAGCTCTAAATGCTTAACAACAAAAATGTCAATGAATTGCCAAAATTATGTACTCCATACAGCTACACTATTGAAATAAGTGCGATTTCAGCTGAGCAACAATAACTAGTCTATGACAGCTAGGTTCATTCATTGAGTAGTTTGACCATGAGAAAAAAGCAGAACAAACTTTTCACAAAGTAAATTTATTAATTATTCGATATCAAAATACCCGAATCTAATGCAGGAGACTGATTATTGCATGTCCACTGCTCTGTAAAACATAGATTTTCAGGAAAAGTTTCGTATACAGCTCGCAAACGTTCTTAGTACGGCGCCACGGTGTCGTATGTTAAAATGATTATCATGTTTATCTATATAACAGACAGACTGACACGAGACAATTTGCAGCTTCTTATTAAGCTTCATTGTGACTCCAATAGCAAATGACCTAATGACCTATTTACATGATGGAGGTACATTTTTACATATTCATTAGAAGTTCTTCTTGGTAGAAATCAAAATACGGTACCAAAGCTTTATGACTTTCTTACAGGGAATGTCCCAGTCGTAGCTAAACGCCCTGAAAAAAAGGTTTTTCGATTTAGGCTAAGAATCAGCAAATGTCCAAGGTGAAAACACCGACCTGTCGACAACTTCCTTGTGTTTCGTGTTGGAAGAAACAATATTGTGAAAAGCTCCCAAATTGCTCCTAGGGAGCTTCAGAGCAGTCTCTGTCTATATATTTATAAGAACTTGTAAGTAAGTAAATCTACTACTAATCTTTTTCTTCAATCGACAGATAATATTTATTCGTAAAATAAAATTGACGTCTTACAGTTTTAGTATGGAAGATTAAAAATTATTCCTCCGAAATAAATATCTGGCGTAGGAAAAATCAGCCCTAACATAAAAAAAAGGCGACAAATTAGTAGGTAGTTCATCAAAATTCTTTCGTTAAAACTATGTTCAAAAAACTTTTACACCGGTGCAGTGGCACAAACGCGCAGAGTAATCGTACGTAAAGTCTACTAATTTAGCAGTATTGACTACTTACACACTCCGCAGGGTGGCAGAGGGACATCGACGCACTATCTGTTACCATAGATTCATTACATGATTCTAACTGAACCCCCCAGCCTCCACCCATCAGTATATTTTCACCATGTAGTATTGCAATTTTCCATGAAAGAACAGGTTTTTTTTAAAACGACGAATCATGTGCTGGATTCATGGTTACCGTTTGCGCGTCGAAGTCCCAGACACCCTGTGCCACCCTGTACACTTTATCTATGGGTGGATACTATTTTTGATTGTCACAATAATGTAAACCATAGTTGTATTTTAACCGACTTCCAAAAAGGAGGAGGTTTTATGTTCTACTTTATATGTTTTTTTTTTATTTATGTTCACCGATTTCTCCGTCAATTATGAACGTATCTAAATTTTTATTTTTTTTATTGAAAGGTCCCACTGTCATCAATTTGGAATCTGATGAGAGGACCCCATGGAAATCGAGGGAAACCCTCAAATTTTATATTCAAACATGTAGTGATTTGGATATTTTTTAAAGCAACTTGAGCATTCACTCTCGGAAATCATCATTTGGTAAAGTGGAGCTGATGATGAAGACCACAAATGGCCATCTGAACTACTCAATGATAAATATTTCACGGGTTGCGATTCGATTACTTTAATATGGCTGCTAAGCAATTTATGCTCGTCACAATGCGTATGGTGCGTGAGGACTTTTCCTGGTTCTTACAATGAGAACTCCTCATCAATTAACGTCCCAGCATCGGGAAAAGCCATACTTTGTAAAAGGTGATGAGCAGTTGACATTACGCTACTGTAACTTAGATAAATTACAAACTATCCCACTAAAAAGACAGTGAAAAATAACTTTAATTTCGGAAGTCGGTGTCGTTGGTTCCGCATTTTCGTTTATTGACACCGACTTACGAAATTAAAGTTATTTTTCACTTGTAGTTTTTTTCGGTAGTCTGTTGATTTTATTTTCTTTTTTGTAATTTTTTTTTTAATCTATATACGTTACATACCTACCTTATTACGTTATTTAGGTAGATTTCAATACTTATATTCAGTCAGGTATACTTACAATGTTGTGTATTATCATCCGTAAGTACCGACGACCCAGAAATGATTTATTCCGCGGAGCGTTAACTCAATCAGAAGTCATCAAAAGTTGGACTCCGAGCAACATGCCATTCGTTTTACTTTTGTTTATGTACCACCGTTTATGGATGCAATTGTCTTTATCAGTCGAGTGCTACTCAATCAATGAATAACATTCGTTTAAAACTGTATTGCGAATATACGAGTATCAGTCTGTTATGTCAGATATGTAATAATATTTCAAAAGGCTCAGCTAAGATTGTGCGGAAAATGCTGTGTTTCTGTCAAAATACGAAAATGCGATTTGATGCTTAGGTCTTCTTCATGTCCCTGGCACGACTTTTCCCAGATCTAGTTGGCAAAAAACTTCGCCACTTCCTCGGCGTCGTCGGTGGCAGCGCAGAGGTCACTTTGACTGGAAGTTTTGGGATACGGAGGGCAGGATAGGAGGTGGAGCATAGTTTGTGACAAAGCTCCACATCCACACCCTGCTGCCGTTCCATAGAGTAAGCCTTAACATCGAAGGATACATAGGTACTAGGGGAATACTAAACATGAAAATTAACTTACCTACTTATCAAAGCACCAAATCAGCTGTGCAGCGTGATTGACCATAACTATGAGGAAGCAAACAGAAAATTGAGAGCATATTTTATTTACATTAACTTTTCGAATGTAGGTATTTGTCCTTTAGCAAATTGATATCACGTTGGCAGCTGTGAAACTGTACTGTATCTACTTAGGCCAGTGCTGGACAATGTCATGTTCACGCTCCTGGAACACAGGCCTTCTCTCCATCAGAGGGAGTGGGGTAATCCTCCAGGCGGGACCATTTATTGGTGGATGTCACATGTGTCAGTTTTATAGGCTAGTTGTTAAGAAAGAAAAAGTAAAGTGCATTTTGGGTGCGAACCCACGACCTGCAATAAATAAATTTGGCTCATTAACCACTGAGCGAGCTGTTCGATGCTGGACATAACTGAGAAGTAGCTATCCTTCGTCTTTCGGGTCCACTCTGAGTACTTACTTTCTCGAGATGAATCGAGTCGTTGTTGGTGACGGATGACTTACAATGTATGTAATCTTTGAACTTGACGCATGATGGATTAGGTTTATTGCCATCATCATTAGATATTTGCGTATAATATCTTAGTTAGAAGATGAGATAATCGGCCTTGTTCTAACGCGGTCTGTTACTTATTCAATGTTTAGAATTAATTAAACTATACATTACTAGCTTTTGCCAGCGACTTCGTTGAAATTTCTTGTTCCCTCGACCCACCCCGTCGCATCGCATCGCCCGCCCGCGCTATTACTTCGTTCTCGCTTAGTGTCCTTTTTTTTTGCTAGTCTCCTAAGGGTCTCAGTGTGATGTTAAGAAGAAAAATAATATGTAGGCTTACATAGTCTTCCTCAAGAATTGGGCTATCAAATACAAAAATAATTTTTCATATCCGCCTGGTTTTTTCACAGTATAGCGCGTTCAAACAAACAAACAAACTCTTTATTATTAGTATAGATAATTATGATAGATGTCAGGATGTTAACAAAAATACCTGCAGGTGTTTGGCAGAGACTATTAGTTCCTAGGTACATGATATAATAACTTCAGAACACGTGCTGATTGTTTGTATCGGAAGGTTTTCCTGCGATTCAGTGACTAATACTGAGCATATAATAGGCATCTGCTTGCCTATAATGGTTACAAACCTGCCTTGTCGCATCGTGCCGAGAATACGATGATTCGGTATGAAATATATTATAACTATTATGACATAAGTTGCCCTATATATTTATGTGATATAATAAATAATGGGGACAAACTTTACAAAGCACAAACGAAATCAATTGCTTTAAATTGATGACCTTACTGCTGATTGACTCGCAGAGCTTCACATTGTGAACGAAAACTAAATAATGCTTACTTACTGATAAATGTGACCTTGGCGACTCGATATTGGGATTCAGGGCATTATGATAAAAATGTGTCACCTATTTATATGAACTGTAGACTACCGATTTCTTGCGTTGACCGACAGATTGAGCTGAGTGTAAAAAGGATGATATTATTTTTATATTTGAGCTTCGATTGACATTTTGAGTTTGCTATTTGAAGCAACATCTGAGTCATGATCCTTACATACGAGTACCTCTTTTGTTTATCAAATGTCCATAATATCCTGTCTTACTACCACCACGAGTGCCAATGTTTGAAGGACCTACCAGGTAATTGGCACGTATTCCCTCCATCGTATACTGATCACTCACCTCGAAGTGAGCTTTCCAAAAGCAGTCGTGACGACAGCGAAACTGCTAAACATATCCTGATGCGGTTATCGTGTCTCACAAGGAAATTTATTTGCCCTTTCTGACTGGGTTTTCCTTTCTAGTTGAATGATATCACACAATGCATTCCTACTGCTTATGCTTACCTGAATACAATAATTCTGCCACTCTTTAAATGATAAACAATTTAATTTCTGCAAGTTGGTTTTTGTTCAAACGCTTTTACACGTCAATCATATTTTAAAAACTAGATAAAGTTTTACACAATAAATCACAGAGTCATCTTGCCTATGATAGCACATTTCTGCGAAATGGCTTTCACAGTAGTTATACATACAACACTTAAGGCTGGGATCAAACCAACTTCGTCTTTCCTCAAGCGTAAGTACAGTAGCGTTTCATACAAAAATTTACCTTATAAGTATAACGTAAATGTTCATTTTCGCTACTGTACGTAGCATGAGTAGTTCGCTCTATAAATGTCAGCCTTAGGCAGTTTCACAGTACATAAACAGGACAAAACATTAACCAGTGCGCAAACTGTAACTATATGAATTCAGCATATATGAACCTGTAAGGTTATAAAAAAAATCTGCTGTTACAAAAGTGCAATACCTACACGGTCCAAAATACATAGAACATGTAATATTAGGGGGTCGAGAACAACGCGCTGAATTCTACAGTTTGCGCACTGGGTAAATTTTTACCTGTCCAGACAGATCCAGTATGTCAATCAAGACACCGTGCTTTATAGAAATTACGTAGTAACCTACCTATGATATATTTTGTCCATCAGATAACTCGGATACGGATGAAATTCTTAAAGTCTGTCCTGCGGCAAGACATGTCCTGGTTCGACACTGACTCGGAATTCAACTTGGCTTCTAAGATGTCTGAGTAAGTAACGTTACCTAAGCTTCAGAAGTCCTTGGGCCTAGCACGAACACACGACGGACTAAACGTAATGTAAATTAGAACGATTTTAAAACTGAAAATGCTCGTTTCGCACATTTAACAGGGTGGCGACACCGACGTGCAGCCTGGTACCATTGGATTCTGAACCCTGCGGGGTAACTGCGTAACACACTATCAGTAGCTATGGGTTTCATTTTGACAGTTCAACAACATTCATTGCGTTATTTACGTTGTTGAGCAGACAAATTTTTCGAAGATAAGAAGCTATGGATTAGCAATATCCTTCAAAATTATTCAGATTGAGATTAATAGTGTGTTACGCAATTAGGGAGCTGGTTTGAAATTATTCATCGGTTAAAAAAAAACACGAATCATGTGCTGAATTCATGGTTACACTTTGCGCGTCGATGATTATCTGATCTATGGGTGATTGAAGATTGAAGTAATTGTGCTTGTGGCAAAAAAAGTTACCAAAACACTCTAGGACAGTCTTATGTTTTATTAATTTAAAATCGTTCGAATTTCCGTTACGTTTAACGCGGGGAACGTTTGTGCTAGCTCCACAGGTCCACGATTATTCTCAAACATATCTATTATCATGCCACTTTATAAAAGGTTAATCATCATTTTATAAAGTAGCTGACCCGCCCCAACATTGCACGGGTGGCCTTCAGAATTAATTAAAGACATAAATTCTCCAACAGATACTATATCTATCCTATAGGTTAAGACTTGAATATGATCTGTTCAGCGCTTTTCGAGATCTACGTTTGAAAATTAAGATAGCGCTACTGCTGAGCATGAGGCCCTGGGTTCGATTCCCAGGTCGGGCAGAGTGTTATTTCCGACGATAGTAGCAGCTCGAAGTTCGAATTTATGCCCGGTTCATGGCAGTAAGCTCACGGCTCTGCAACGATGTCGAATGAACTGGCGCTACATCGAAGTGTTGAGAAGTTTGTATGACGCTACTACGATGACTGTCCAGATCCAGGATCAGAAACTTAGCCCCATCCAACTTTTCCGGGGGGGTGAGACAGGGGGATGTAATATCCCCTAAATTGTTTACCAACGCGTTGAAAGACGTCTTCAAGAAGCTGGACTGGACTGGACAGGGTATCAACATAAACGGCGAGTACATCTCTCATCTTTGATTTGCCGATGACATGGTCATAATGGCAGAGACGCTGGAACAGCTAGACGAAATGCTGCACAGCCTAAATGGAGCCTCCCGGCGGGTTGGCTTCGGCATGAATTCGGACAAGACAAAAGTGACGTACAATTTTCACGTCTTGCCGAGTCCAATCCAAAACGAAGGGTCGCTTCTCAAAGTTGTGACGGATTATGTCTACCTCGGGCAAGTCATTCAGCAGGGTAGACACAACTTTGAGAAAGAGGCTGACAGAAGAATCCAGTTGAGTTGGGCAGCATTTGGAGAACTTCGTCAAGTCTTCTCGTCGCCTATCCCGCAGTGTTTGAAGACTAATGTGAAGACCTTAGTCTTCAAACAAGTGCGTCCTGCCCGTCGTGACATACGGTGCTGAAACGTGGACACTGACGGTCGGGCTAGTCCACAGATTCAAGGCCGCTCAGCGCGCTATGGAGCGAGCTATGATCGGAGTCTCTTTAATGGATAAAATCAGGAATGAAATTATACGGAAAAGAACCGGAATTACCGACATAGCTTGCAGAATAAGCAAACAAGGACCGATGGCCAGTGGAGCAGACGAGTCCTGGAGTGGAGACCACGTATCGACAAGCGTAGTGTGTAGGACGCCCCCCAGCTAGGTGGACGGACGACTTAAAGAAGGTGGCTGGAGTTAACTAGATGCGGAAGGCGGAGGACGGGTGTTGTGGTGCAGTTTGGGGGAGGCCTATGTCCAGCAGTGGACTGTGATAGGCTGAGTTGATTGATGGCAGTAGAGTCGCCCCCTTAAAAATTACTGGTCAAATGTGGGTGTAGATACTATACCTACCTATACTGTGCCACTATAGGTCACCTTTGCCCAACCCATCGTAGAAAGTGTTATGTAAAATCACACTGTACCTACTATTTTAGTTTTCAACCTTGACATTGGCTTGATATTGGGATTTGGTATGATAAGGATTATGCGTACAATCACTGTCTCTGTACTTCGTTCGTTCTCTAAACTAATCTGGTACTAGTATTAAGGTCATGTCAAGGAGATGTCGATTTCATAAGAAAGCATTATCTGGATGATCGTAAATATTCGCTATTCATGGCGGTACTTACTGATTCATACTTTTTATTCAATGCTTTTTTCATTTATTAGGTAGGTATTAGACTCAGTACTAGACTAGCTATATTTTGTTGTTGGTAACTGCTTCATATGACCATATAAAAGTACGCCCTTGTTATCAAAAAAGTATTATTTCCGGGACATGTGCCATCTTTCTAAAGCTCAAACAAACACAAACCAAAGCACATTCTATTTTTTGTTTGGGATTAGTGCCTAGACAAAATTATATTGTATCAGTGATAACGATTACGAGTATGTAAAATTCAAAATATATTGACATAAGCCTCCTAGTTGAAAGTCATTCTAGAAATATATTGACATAAGCCTCCTAGTTGAAAGTCATTGTAGAAATACGACACGTTTTGAAAGCGATTGCCAATTGTCTAGGCCCCCTTGTCCTAAAATATTTCTGAGGTAATTCCACTTTTAATTTCCAGGAACCTGATGGCTTTGAAGGAAGGTATGGGCGACAAGTTGGCAGTGGTATCCAACTTGGTGGGGACAGCCATCATCTGTCTATGTACTGCTTTCCCTCTTGGTTGGGAGCTGACCCTAGCCTGCATGTCTGTCATGCCGTTCTCAATAGCTGTCTCTATTATTTTGACAAATGTAAGTAAAATATGACGTACAGCCAATTCAGTTATTTTACCTCTGATTTTTCATCATTGCCAAAATCACAGTTATCTTTGTCCTCGTTACAATAAGGTTGCTTTTGGGTTGCTGCCAAGTCTGTAAATATCACGGCGATCTTTATTCTCGTTATAATAAGGTAGCTCTTGCTGTTTATGTTGCTGCTGTCAGATTTGAAATAACTATGAACGGACTGTATATATTAAACTAGCGGCCCGCCCCAGTTCCGCACAGGTGCAATTTTTTTTTTCCGACTTTCCTAAGTTTTCTTTCATGCAAACCTTGTCTTGGCAATACCGATCACAAAAAAAAAGAATTATCCAATTTGATGCAGTCGTTCAGAAGTTTCGGCGATTCATTTTTATTTATATAGAATTGTATGTTTATTATATTATAGTGTACATGATACACCAGAGGCTACCTGCAGTATTCCAGGTATAATCCAAAGGTTGTCTATAAATTATCGCTAGACCGCCCATTGTGTCACTCTATGCAAAATTACATTTATAACTGTAACTCATAATGGTGTACATAATATAGAGTATTATATTCTATTTCCTCTTCATTCATAGAAATCATCGGTTCATAGAAATCATCCCAAACAGTTCTAGGATTGAAAGATTTGATAGTATAGGTACCCAAAACGTGGTCTTTTCGGAGATTCTTTACTTCATTATTCTCGAGAAAGTTTTCATCACCTTCTTGCTCAAATTCGTTTCGAAAGCAGAAGCATCATTGCATCAACTGTGTATTGATTATTTTATATATTTCTTTCAAGTATCAAACCAAGTCGTCGATATTAGAAATGGAATCATACAGTCAAGCAGGCAAACAGGCAGAAGAAGTTTTAAAATCAGTAAGAACCATAGTTGCCTTCAACGGAGAAAACAAAGAGGTTGACAGGTATGGAACAACAACAATTTATCATGGTTTAATCATAGTTTTAGGAGTTAAGTATATTTACATACTTAGTTGTATTTATCCATTATAATCTCTTAATTAACTTTGTGAGGTTTAAAAAACCCACGGTGACACGACGGTCTATATAAGTACATGACACCGTAGCACATTGTGATTATGACGAAATACCAATATAATTTTAATCTCCGCGTTTTAAACGTGCTTTACATAAATGCCATTTTTCACCATCTCCGGTGAAGATTTGCTTAATTTATCTGGAAATAATTTCACGCCAATTCTGTTCCATTTATCAACTTACCTGGGGGCCTAAAAAGGCCATATCACGCAATTCATCTATTTGACTGTTTCACACCTATATAGCCCTGAATGGTTAGACAGAGGTGTACCTATAGCATTTTACGAAACTCCATACAAAACTGTCATACATATGAATTGCGTGATATGAATTGTCTTATGATTCTGCTAAAGTTTCCTTTTTAGGTCCTTTTTTTTATTTTTTTAAGGATGGGAAATCATCCAATGACTCCTCCCGCTCTGGGTGGAGCGGAAGGGAGTGTCAGACTCTTACTGACTAAAACCCATCCGTGTTCCTTCCTTAGCCCTTTATGTTCCGGGGTAGCGGTAACCCTTTCGGACAATCCCGCTGCTTTTAGGTCCCCTGGTGTAGATAAAATATTACGGGTGCATGCAGCATAAGAAAGGACACTAAAAAAGAAATGTCCAAGTTGCGAGATGCAACTTCTTATTTCTCAGCAGTCTATTAGTAGTCCAATTCTGAACATGCAAAGCAAATTGCACCTTATGACCTTATTCTCTACATATCCTATATCAACACATCCTATAATTGCACTTCTACAGGTACACGAAACTGCTTCAACCTGCCGAAAAGCAAGGCCGAAAGCGAGGCCTGTACACTGGCCTTGGTAACGGGTTCAACTGGGTTCTCACGTACTCCCTCAATGCTATCGGGTTCACTTACGGCACCAGACTGGTCTTTCAGGACTGGGATACCCCTGATGGAGAGAGGAAATATCTAGTAGGAGTCGTTTACAGTGTAAGTATTATACTTAATGACTAGCGACCCTCCCCTGCTTTGCACGGTTTCTACGACACGATAAAACAAAGAGATTTTTTATTATATTAACGTAATGTACTCATAAACCTTTCGGAATAAATTCTATATATAATGGTGAAAATTGCATCAGAATCCGTACAAGATCTACCTATGTAATATCAAAAAAACCATTCCATTAAAGTGAGTTTATAATCATGCCTTTGAGAAAATGCAAGTCAGAGGTTGGTAATCTGTGCGAGACTCCGGAAATTCCATCTTGATATCAATTTCCATTTTTATGATCGTTTTTTTTTTATCTTTTTCCAGATCTTATTCAGCGCATACATGGCTACTCAGTCGATAACATTTTGTGTGCCACACGCGGAAGTCTTTGCAGCTGCTCGAGGTGCAGCTTCCTCCATTTTCCAGCTGATAGACCGAGAGCCTTTAATCGACAGTCTTCAACAAACTGGCTTGTCTCCTCGAAGAATCATAGGAGAAATAACTTTAGAGGATGTTAACTTTAGCTATCCATCAAGACCTGAAGTGAAGGTAAAATAATACTTGCTTTTTCGTTATCTTCACACTCGTCATTAGGTAACAAAATGATCGCTTCTTCCACGCAAACATGGATTTAAATTTATTGAGCCTAAAGCGTCAACATTTACTCAGTCATATTTTCGTCCAGTAATCATTACTATGTGTTTTGTTCTAGATCCTTAATACAGTATACTGTATCTTAGAATATAGACTAAAATACAGTAAAAAAAAAATAATAACATTATCTACCAATATTTCACAGGTCCTCAACGGGTTTTCCATCCAAATCAAAGCTGGTGAATGTGTAGCCCTGGTTGGTTCTTCTGGCTGCGGTAAAACAACTATATTACAACTTATCCAAAGACTTTACGATCCTCATTCTGGATCAGTGAAGCTTGATGGAAAGGATGTCAAAAACCTTAATTTGGGATGGCTCCGATCATGTTTAGGTTTGTATGCTGAAGTTCAACCAATAACGAATGATTTCTTATCATAAAAACCATTCATAATATATGCCATCATATTATTTCAGGCGTGGTAGGTCAAGAACCTGTTCTCTTCCGTGGCACCATTTTTGATAATATCGCCATTGGTTTCCCTGAAGCCACGAGGGAGGAAGTACAGACTGTAGCTGAAATGGCGTACGCGCACGACTTCATTATAAACCTACCCAATGTAAGTAACAGAAAAAATGTCACACTCATCATACGTGACCTTCATTTTTTAGGGTTCAGTAGTAACAAGGAACCCTTATAGTTTTGCCGTGTCCGACTGTCCGCCTATCCGTCCGTCCGCAGCTTATCTCAGAGACTTAGTACTAGAAAGCTATAATTTGGCATGGATATAACTTAATAATCACACCGACAAAGTGGTAAAATTTAATCATTAAAAAAAAATTGTTTAGGGTACCTACCTCCTGTGCACATACATAGCACAGTGTTTTGTGAAGACCATTTTTCGGACATTCCTTTTTTATGTAAAAAACTGATAGTTTAAGTTATTTAAACACAATATTTCGTATCCCCATTTCACTAGCATATTTAGTTTTTGAGATATAATTTTTTGAAAATCGTCTTTTTTTCAAACGGGTATTTAAAAAAAAAAATTCTCTGAAACTAAATATGATACGCAATTGTGACCTGAGAAACATCTGAGTACAAATAAACCTCAGAACTTCGTTAGATTCAGACTTATACGAGGTTTTTAGTATTTAGTTTTTATTTTTTTTCTCGGTAATTCCGTCGTATTTGGAAAAGTTATTAATACTAAAATTATGCCCTTCATGTTCCCTACATACCACAAAAACAACACGTCCTAATTGCGTGGAATCTAGAAACCAAAACATTTTAAAGTTTGATCCGTAGTCTACGTCGTTATGGTTGTCATGCGATCATATTATATTAGTTCATATCCGGATCTGAAGTTATCTCTATATATAAAAGGAGAAATTGACTGACTTAACATACCAACGCACAGCCGAAACTACAGGGAATAGGAACATGAAATTTTGCACACGGTTTCGTTTTTATCCGACTTCAAAAAGAAGGAGGTCATATGTAAGTTTGTAGGCAAGATGTCATCATCTGCCTAGAATTTCTTAACTATCTTGGGGTCGGTTTCCAGTCTAACAGGATGCACCTGAATACCAGTATTATTTATGGAGCGATTGTCTGTCCTCCACACCTCAGTTACTGGATAACACAATACCCCTTGGTTATACTGGTTCGCCGAGTTTCATTCTTCAGTAGGCAAGAAGTAAGAAGTGATATATTGGTTTGATCTCAGGGCTACGACACAGTGATAGGCGAGCGCGGCGCGTCGCTGTCGGGCGGTCAGAAGCAGCGCATCGCCATCGCGCGCTCGTTGCTTCGCGAGCCGGCCGTGCTGCTGCTGGACGAGGCCACCTCGGCTCTCGACCCTCACTCCGAGCGACAGGTGCAGGCTGCTCTCGATCGTGCCAGTATTGGCAGAACCACCATTATGGTATCTCATCGGTTGGTTTGAATTTTTTACTTTAAAAAACCTTGTTGTTTTGTCACATTCATTTGTTTACATCTTTACATTCATCTCTAAACATCATTATGCGTATAGTGCTCATTGACGTGGAGTTGCGGACACCAGCCCGTATTACCTATTACCTCGACTATGAGTCCCGCCTTTTATTCGTTTCAAGTAACTCTCCCGGTATAATAATAATGAATTGTTTCTTGAAATCAAGTTCATATTACAGAAAAATGGCTGGTTTCCAAAGTAGGTACGAGTTATTCTGTACAAAAATACTCTTCTACGGGAAATAACAGGAGATTCGATTTCAATGTTTACCTTCATTACAGTCATGGCTGATGTATGTTTGTTTTAGGTTGTCTACTATCACTAACGCTAACCGTATCATCTGCATGGACCAAGGAGCCATCGTGGAGGAAGGCACGCACGAAGAGCTGATGAAAACGAAAGGTAATCTTTCGTTCCTATTTCAGATACCTGCGCTACTTGAGTGCTTATTTTGAGCGTATTAGAGATAAAAAAATTAGTTGTGTTACCATTACAAAAAAATAATTTCAAAATCTTTCACCTTATTTTAATTTTAAGTGAAATTTTAAGCCATAAGTATCGACTGCTAACCAAGACCCTCTCAATAACGTTTCTTCCTAAAATATTATAGGATTCTACCACAAGCTAGTAACAACAGGCCACGAGGTCAAGGAACCCGAAGAAATTGAGACATTAGCTGAGGAAGGAGATGGTGAAGAAAACGGAGAGCCAGTCGGAGAACTAGCTCCTCGCGCTGATGTTAAGAGGAAGTCAAACAGACGCGTGCACAGACATCACTCGATTAAAAGAGGTTTGAACAACTTAGGCCTGAGTTCACCAACATTCAAACCACCGGTTAGGTATTTAAAAAGTTCATTTTTATAAAATTTCATAAGGAAATGTTAAATATAGAACTGATTAAATATTTAATCAGTTGATTTAAATGTTGGTGAACACAAGGCTTAATACTTAAATAAAGACTAAAGAGACATAAAAAAGCAAACAAACGTAATCTTTACAACTTCAAAAAATTACTGTCCAATTTATAAAAGGAGTTTTATGCTGCGTTCGCTATATTTTTTCCAAACATGTAAACAATTATGTGTTTTGGGAAAAACACCTTTATTAAATGTTCTGTGTAAAGCTAAGTTTGCGCTACATCTCTAAACATTTTTATGACTTTTTATTGTACTAGTAATTCTGAAATCAGTTTTATTTGTACTACGAAAAAATTTATATTCTTGTAAGTGGAAATAACATAAATTAGAAACAAGGATTTGATTATAAAACTTCAGTGTGGTCATGAGGAAAAGGGTTTCTACACCAACATTTTGGGTCCAACCAACTCTGCAGGCGTTAGACGACTATTATCACAGATATAATAATAACTCCTTAATTAGTGTATATATATATATATATATATGACTTTATAGAGATATGAGGAACAGGGTGTAAAGTTCACTCATCCTCCATACAAAAGGGAGGATCCTCCGACCAGACGGGTGTTGTGTCTTGTGGGCAACTGCCCGACTACTGTTGTCGGTACATTAATGTCGCAGCCAACTGGTCTAATTAGCCGTTTCCTTTTAACTAAACGGCGGCCGTTCAAATAACGGCCCGAATGATATTCAATTATTATAGTTTAGGTTGGCACTGTAACCAATCACGTGCGAGCCGAATTGGTCGCAGTAACTTAAAGCCGTATTATTACACTACACGATATTCCTTACACTAAATCAGAGAAAGGGCGGAAGAGCCCATATTAAAAAAACACATGACCTAAACCACTCAGCCGTCCAATGCCGAAAATCGACACGGAAGGAACATGGCCGACTGATCCAGTGCCCAAAGTCGACACGAAATTTGGGTTCGGATAGATTAGAACTGCAAATGGGTTCGGATAGATTAGAACTGTGATCAACCGCGTGCGAGCCGAGAGACCGAAGCAAGGCGAGCACTACTTCCAAAGACCAGGCGGTTAAGTAAACGGCTAATTTAACCAGTTGGCTGCGACATATACAGGGTGTTAAAGTAGTCAAGTGCCATAGCTTAGGGGTAGGTTCAGTATCGATATAGTAGTGTAACCCAGGAAAAATAAAAAAATAAAATAAAAGAGCAATAAAAACAAAAAAAATATTTTAAAATCAACCTAATTTAGTACCTCATCATCTGCCTAGCCTTTTCCCAACTATGTTGGGGTCGGCCTCCAGTCTAACCGGATGCAGCTGAATACCTAATTTAGTACCTACTAACTTAAAATAGCAATCGTTTACAATAAAAAATATTTTATTTGTTTAAATGCTTTAATTACTTACCTGCTGCTATCGAACGCCTTGTCATTTTGTCCTTCACTTCTCGCGTCCGAATAATAAGGGCCTGGCGCGCAGCGGATTATTTGCTTTGAGCACATAATATACCGTACGTTATCTTAAATCACATTAAGTAACTAATGTTTTTTACATCTTTTGGCGATTTGTCTTGTGTACCGCGAAACTATCTGTGATATGTATCTGATGATAGATAAGCAAGTAATACCAATATCTTTACGTTGTGTTGTGATAACTTTGAACAAGTGAGTAAATAAGTTGATTTTAATTAACTCTTCAAATGTCGATTGCACAATGTGTGCAGATAACAATAAAATTTATATTGTGTCTGCAAATTTTTCTACTGCTGCGGAATACCTCCTAGTTAAACAAGATTTTTTAATTTTGAAGGAGATAAGCACGCTAAAGTAGGAAGAAGAAATACTTGAATTTATCTTTAGTTACCTATACTTCACCCGGCGTTATCGAAGTGTTCGGGCGAACAGTGGCGTGCATTGCATTATGGGCATAAAAGCAGTGTCTACCTCGATAAATCACCATAAGCCTGTCAAATATATATTAGTGTAATCATAAATTAATTAATTGAGTATAATTGTATTTTTTCCCAACAGTAAATTATCATACTTAAGAAAAAACAAAATCTGCCATTATACACGTGCGGCAGTAGGCATTCGCGCGTTGTCATCATAGACTAATATATATAAAATGAGAATTGTCATTGATCTTTACTCGTTCAAGTTAATACGACGAAATTAAAAATACATACGTCTCACGCGTAATACCATGACGTTCGACCTTCGCAATTTATCACCCTAAAGTAGGCATGCCTACTTTAACCAACCGAGTATGAAACTATGAATGTTAAAATCGTAATTTGTAATTCGTTCGTAATTTGGCCGTGCGAAGAAAGAAAGGGATGGATATTGAGATCGCCGATAGTGAGGTAAAAATGAAAATCCAAGATGGCGGCTGCAAAAATTTTCAAATTTTGCATCATGGGTGTCGTTTTCATGGTTTAGAAGGGTGCTAAAGTCAATAGTGAGGTCAAAATGAAAATCCAAGATGGCGGCTGTATTTTTTTTTTAAGTTTTCATCATGGGTGTCGTTTTTATGGTTTTCAAGGGCGCCAAGGCCGAGAGTGAGGTCAAAATGAAAATCCAAGATGGCGGCTGTAATTTTTTTTTAAATTTTCATCATGGGTGTCGTTTTCATGGTTTTCGAGGTTGTTGGAGCCGTAAATAAAGTCAAAATGAAAATCCAAGATGGCGGCTGTAAAACTTTTTTTTTGTTAGGTACTTAATAGATATTTTTGTTTTATGTTTCTGATTAGTGACCGCGTCTGCCTAGACTAGATCCGGCCTAGTGCCTACCTATCCTGAAAACCAATGCACGCCACTGCGGGCGAAGGTATTTCATTGCGTTCGATAGTAGGTAGGTAAGTAACTCTAGGAAATTATTAATTAGCATTTTAACAAAATAAAAACTTATTTTAAGCAATTTTTTAATAAATTCTAAGCGATTGCTATTTAATTAGTAGGTACTCGTACTACTGTTTTCGACAGATTGGCTTGTTGTTGTTGGTAATCTAGCGACCGGGCGGCTTACGTGTTTTTACCTTTATTATTGTGATCTCTAATTTATTATACCCTTTTACACCTTACCTGGTTTGGATTTGGTGCTTAACAACTACATTAGGTTCATCTTATGAAATTTTTTTTTTTTACTTTTTTTTTTAAGTTTTTTTTTCCTGGGATCTTTTATCGATATTGAACCTACCCCTAAGCTATGGCACGCGACTACTTTAACACCCTGTTTAATGAGCCAGTTGCGCGGTAAATCTTACTTGCGCGATGTAGGATTTGCGTGACGTCAATATAATGTAATGTTCGCATGTGCTGTTGTAGATGCCGATTGCCGCCACAAAGTTACTAAGCAAAGAAATAGTATTGAATAACAATATCAAATTCACTTTGTTAACAGATTCTCATGATTGGATGACTCCCCGCGGTTCTATTTGCTCTGTTGTGTCAACTGGTCTACAAAACTTCGTGTATAACGCTGATTATGAATCCGACGACGAAAAGGATGAGGAGGATGTAAGTTCAATGATTTATTTTGAAATTCTATGTATAAGGGTTTTTCTATAAGTTTGTATGAATCATGTCTATATCTGAGTTCTACAAAATACGAAGTAAATATTTAACATCACGCTAGCACCCTTAGGAGCTGAGTGAAAAAAAAGGCAGATGGAACGCTAATTGAAAACGATCTAACGATGCAACGAGATGGGTCGGGGGAACAAAAATTTCACGCGGACGAAACCGCGGGCAGAAGTTAGTTTACGTATATTTTTCTGGTAACTGTAAATCACCAATGCTTGTTTTCAGCAAGTTAAGCCAGTAAGCGACTGGCAGATCTTGAAGTTAAACGGACCAGAATGGCCACTCATCACAGTAGGATCCATTGCAGCATTCATCCAGGGCGCCTGCTTCCCCGTCTTTGCCTTACTCTTTGGATTTTCCAGTGGTGTAAGTATTAATTGAATGTCATTTTTTTATTTTTTTTATTTTACCCTTTATGTACACACATATATAAACAGACAAGAAAAAAAACAGAACAGAAAAATAGGTTCAAAGGTGATGCTTATTTCATAAGAAATCTCTTCCAGCATACCTGCGATAGGATAATAAATAGAGAGATGTTATAGGATGTGTTTGTTTATAGGAGAACCAACAGCTATAACAGAAGCATGACAATAGTATATGAGACATAAAGCCAATTATAGGTTCTCACGGGTAAAAATTGAAAAGGTTGTAGAAATCTTAGGATCACTAATAAGCCCGATAGAATACGGTATATAAGCACTATGCACTTTTAAAAAAGTCGGCGTTCCCGAGTGCGTGTAGAATAGGTTTTGGTGTTAAATTTATCAAATGAGAACTCTTTGCAAAGAATGTTAAAGTCCTTAGTCGCTCGCACTTTTCTGCCGATATTTACCGAAATGTGCCATGTGTTTGTTGCTAAACCGAACTCGTAATTAGTGGAATTTAATTTGATTGGATTCACTTTGATTGCATCCCTTCCATTCAATTTCATGTATTACTTATATGGGGCATGCGGTGCTCACCTATTAGAAATTTGTGTTACTCTAACCTTAGATTATAGTAGAGCATTATTTTATAATTTTAATAGTGTCGGATGGCCATAAAAGAAAAAAAAAGGAAAAAAAAATGCTGCTAAAGAAAAAGTTGCAAAATGTAGTTATAAATAATTTTTCTTTCCCAGATTTTTGTTCTCGACGACAGAAAGGAAATCATTTACTTAGCGGATCTGTACTCTGGCATGTTCATTGTGGTAGCTGCTGTTGCTGGCGTGTCCATGTGTCTGCAGAGTACCACCTTCACTACAGCTGGTTTGAGGATGACCACCCGATTACGGCAACAATACTTTTCGTCTCTACTCAAACAAGTAACGACATTTTTTCAGTAATCACTGGCCTAGATATTTTTTATCGTGAGGTGGACCAATCTTTAGTGGCTTATGTGCCCGTATTGACTGAAGGCCACAGAAACCCGTCTGAAATAACATGGTGATAGTATTCCCTGAACGAGCTCGTTCATCAATAACAGCAGCCGAAAACTTCTAGTGACCGCAGTTGTTTTGAATGACCATAGGCATTCATCATCATCATATCAGTCGAAAGACATCCACTCCGTTCCGTGATTTCTGCGGCCTTAACAAGGTCGCCACTCCAGAACCTTTCGGCCCCATTAGCCGTCTGTTCTGCGAGCAATGTGCCCTGCCTACTGCCACTTAAAAATTAGGCTGTAGGCAGACACAGTCATATTGCTGAAGCTATTGTAAGTGTCATAGAAGCCAAGTCCGATAATAATGAACAATTGATATTGATTGATTTCAGGAATTAGGATACTTCGATAAGGAAAGCAACACGGTCGGTGCAATGTGTGCAAGGCTGAGTGGAGACACAGCAGAAGTGCAAGGTGCTACCGGCCTCAGGATAGGTCTTATACTGCAGGGAATAAGCTCGGTGCTAGTCGGCTTCCTGATGGCGATCTGTTATAACTGGAAACTCACTCTCGTTGGGACAGTTTTCTTACCTCTGGTTAGTATCATTTCTCTAAAACTTAGACCGTCTTATTAAAAAACAAGTTCTAACGTTACCCCTTGCCTAAAACTTCTAGCCAGTTACTGTATTTTGAACTTTATTCCGACAAACGTAAATTTCCTAATGCAAAATTGACAACTGTGACTCGGGTTTAACGTCAGTTTTTGGATAACAACTTTAACTTTGTCGGATTTAAAAATGGCTCGATGGTTTAATTAAACGGTCTAAAAATAAACCTTGTTTTGTAAAAAAGAGAAAGTTCAAACTGCACCTCTAGTGCTAAATAGTGTGGGGCCGTTAATATGGAACCTTGAGTTTAAAACATAATGTCTTTATAGGCTGTCGTCTCTGTCCTGACTTAATGATAGACTCTTTCTAGTTCTCTAACCATATTAATATTATAAATTCGAAAGTAACCCTCAAAGAGATGTCAGCATGTAAGGAGGGGCCCGACAGGGCCGAAGCCTGCCGGGGCAGCGGGATTGTCCGAAAGTGTTACCGCTGCCCCGGAACATAAAGGGCTAAGGAAGGAACACGGATGGGTTTTAGTCAGTAAGAGTCTGACACTCCCTTCCGCTCCACCCAGAGCGGGAGGGGTCATTTGATGATTTCCCATCCATAAAAAAAAAAAACCCTGTCTGTCTGTCTGTATGTTACCTTTTCACGCCTAAACCATTGAACGGATTTCGATAAAATTTGGCAGAGAGATAGATTGCATCCCGGGGAAGGACATAGGATAGTTTTTTATCGACATACCTCGCGGGCGAAGCCGCGGGCGGAAGCTAGTATGACATATTTACAGCCTGGCATCGTACTCAATCTTATAACTTGCTCAAAATAACGAAAAACTAGCACTATTTTTTATAAATAGGAACCAGGGGCTGGTTCCTAATATCATCTGCTATTATAAATAATTATAATATACTAGCTGACCCGGCCACGCGTTGCTGTGGCTAACGTTTTTGTCTTTTTTTTTTCTATCCTATCTTTCAAGTTGGATCAAACTGCACACGGTGAACAAATTTGTTTAAAATCGGTTAAGTAGTTTAGGAGTCCATCGCGGACAAACATCGTGACACGTAATTTATATATATTAAGAAGATTATTTTGAAGCAATGTCTCATATATATTTTTACTCTAGATGGTAGGCAGCATATGGTTGGAAGGTATGGTCTCGCAGAACTCTCAGATAGATGAACGTTCGGCCATGGAGCAAGCCACAGCTATAGCAACCGAAGCAGTCGTCAGCATCAAGACAGTTCAGAGCTTAGGTGAGGAACAGACCCTGAAACACTATGATATTATAGCAGATTATGTACTTCAGATAGCTGACCGATTGATCCTGATGTGAGTTAAATCATTGAGCCAGTACATACATAAAATTACGCCTTGGTTCCCTAAAAAGGTTCGAAAAATAGAGTTACAGATAAATTAGTCCGATTATAAATTTTACATAGAAACAGAGATTTTCAGTTATGTTTTTTTTAAATAACACATTTCGAAAATGTTCTGTACTAACTGTTTAGACCTTTGTATCCTGCCTATGCGTATGAAGTTTCATTAAAACTGGTTCATTCATTTCGAAAAACAAGGGCTAGAAAGTTAGTATGAAATGCCGTAAGTCGTATATTAGTCGTACATCAAATGACTGAGGCACATCCACTCTAAGAAATTTCAGGAAAAACCCAATATCACTCTGCCAGACCTGGGAATCGAACCCAGGACCTCATGCTCAGCAGTAGCACTTGCTACCAGTACACCAGCGAGGCAGTAATTTAATGGCTTATTAATTTCGTTTATCTAAACGTCTATCCATTACTTCGCCAGGAGCCTATTCGGAAACCTATCTGGGTTTTAGAGCGTTAGTGAATTTGTGATCTTAGAAATAATATTAACCACACGTTTTTTCAGGCGTTGAACAAGTATTCCTGAAAAAATTTGAAGAATCTTTAACTGAAGCTTGTGTGGCTGTTACCAAGAAGACACGCTGGAGGGGTCTAGTCCTCGGCTTGGGAGTGTATGTGCCGTTCATGGCTTACTGCAGTGCTACAGTATACGGTGCCGTCTTGGTGGCCTATGGCGAGATCGAATATAAGATTGTGTTGCTGTAAGTAAATATTTGCCATCAAACATCTTTACAGTTCTTACCTGCTGAAGTATTCAGTCATTTTATAAAACTTTGGTGATTGTAATAGTTATTCTGTGAAAATGAGGTCGAAACTAAAAATAATTTTTTGTGTCCGTTTTGTAGCGTTTCATTATGGTATTATTGATAATCGTCTGGCGACGCTTACCTACATTATCGCTTCTTGAGCGACGAGAATGTCTCTTCTTGTACACTTACTTAATCAGCAATACCTACAAATGGTTTAAGACTCCCTGTCTTAAACCATTGGTACCTATTGCTGAGTGCTGTTGTAATAAAGCTCTGTTTTTGCCCTAGGGTCAACGAAGCTATCATGTACGGAGCCTACATGTTGGGTCAGTCGTTGGTGTACGTGCCAAGCTTCAATTCAGCCAAGACCTGTGGAGCGAGAATTCTGTCCATTATCCAAAGGACCCCCAGGGTTAGAACAGAAGATGGAATAAGGGACAAAAAGGATTGGGTAAATATAGAACATTTATATTCACAAGAGCCAGGGCTACACTGATGTTTGTGTCTTGAAGAGATAAATAAAAAAAAATGAGATTATGCATATTTATACCTACGTACCTATGTACTTACCTACATCTTGGTTGCCCTGCTGGCATAGTGGTCGCAGGCACAGCAGAGCAAGGTGTCCTGAGTTCGATCCTCGGGTCTGGCAGACTAATGTCATTCGTTTTTCAATGATACTTTTTCGGGTAGTGAAGGAGTGTGGTGTGGCAAAAGGCGCATCCTGTATTTCTTAGTCTTCTAAAAGATAACTTGCAAAATCTAACCAGGACCCTAATTACGTAACACACTAACAATCTCATTCTAACGCAACGAATTTTGTTGAACTGTCAAAATAAAAGCCATTGCTACTGTTAGTGTTTACGAAGACTGATATGCTTCGATTAATTATTGTTACAATGGCACTTAAAAATTTGCACGACTAGAAAGTCGAATATAGTGAAACCATATGTCACTTTACCATAAACGATGTACCTATATTCTGGCAAATAAAGCATTCATTCATTCATACGCAGTTACCCGACAAATTTCGCCACCTATGTTTAGAGGCAGAGGTGTACAGTGGAACAGTACAATAGTACTGTACATCCCTGGCCTCTTCAGGAATACAGACGTGACGTTATGTTAAAAAGTATGTTTCGTTATGCTTTTAGGTTGCCACTGGAAACTTTAGTGTCCGAGATGTGGAGTTCAGTTATCCAACCCGCCCTCACCAGAGGATCCTGAAAGGCATTGATCTGAAGGTGGACGCTGGCAAGACAGTGGCTTTAGTTGGCTCCTCAGGTTGCGGCAAATCCACCATCTTGCAGCTCATGCAGAGGTTTTATGATCCTGATTCCGGTAACATTGCAAGTACCTAATAACATCCTAATACAAGTTATCAAAAAGCCAGGGCAGTTAAAAGGTTTTAAGTTGATTTCAACTCGTCCTTGGTCACAGGTGTATGCATAAATGTAGGTATGCTATTTTGATCTTCGTTATTAAGTCATTATAATTATATGTATAGTTTTCTACGCAATATTTTGATTAGTGCCATAGCTTCAAAAGGTTGCGGTTGGCTAGCTGTTCTAAGAAATTCCTAATGGAAAAACTCAATAATACTTGCCTACATAGGTAGACAGATAACGATTGAGATCAACAACACGTGGTTAAAGTTTCGTGAAGTATATCGGCTTTAGGTACATATGCAGCATTAGTATGTAAATCCGGTAAATTAAATTGCGGGGTATCTATTGCCTGCAGTCCAAAAGCCTACAACTGCATAAACATTATGTGTGCCGCCGCGCTCCACTCGTGTAGGATATGTGAACAAAAGTAATTAAAAAAAAACAATTTGTATTGCAAGTTATGTAATGATCCGTCTAACGTCTTCTTTAACCCTTTTTATAGCCGTTCTTCTATCGATGTATTCCATACCTATAAGAGGAACTTTTAGAAAATTATGCTAGGTCCAAACATTTTGTAAAAAAAACGTGAATTGTGTAGTAGAATTTTATTTATTTATCGATTTTTTTCAGGAACTAGACAGCCGCGACATCAGGTCATCTTTAACCCTGCCTCGTCTGCGTCGCCAACTTGGCGTGGTGCAGCAAGAACCTATTCTGTTCGACCGCACCCTCGCAGAGAACATCGCCTATGGAGACAATCATAGGAAGGTCAGCTTGCACGAGGTGGTTGCCGCTGCTAAAGCTGCCAATATACACAGCTTCATCGTCTCTCTGCCTAAAGTAAGTTTAAATTATGCTTAATTTCAAAAGCTACTGCCCAATATTGTAAGAAAAGGAAATAAAAATAATGTAGATACGAAAAAGGCGGAAGTAAGCAAGAGAGAAGCAGAGGGGATAGCGGGACCTATGCCCAGCAGCGGGTGAAGTCGGGTAGAAGAAGATGTAGTGATGAAGGAAGTCATGGAATCTGTCAAATTTCTTTAATAGATTTTCAACTTTATCGCTACAACATAAAGTTAAAGGTTGATTGGGAAAATTTTACAGTTTTGAATAGCTTGATGTGCTGGCGTCTGATGCAGGCACTGTCATGCTGGACTGCCCGTCCAAGTTTAATGTCATGAATGCTGGATTTGAAGCACAAATCTACTCCCGTATTACCTACTTGGTAGGAACTTACTGATTGACATGACAGCTTTTAAGACCTGCGCCCTCTGACGGCACGGCACGGCGGATCCATCAAATCAAATCAACATCATCATTGAAATTTCAGTTTTTCTGTCATACAATAAACATATGTTTCTATTCCTACCATAACATAAGATCGCGGTTTGTTTCTCCGAAAGGTTGGACAGAGGTGTAGGCTGTGGGTGTAGGTATCTATAATACACCCACATTTCGCCTGTTATGTTTAAGTCCCATACAATAAAGGGCGAGCCTATTGACACCAACCGGGCACAAATATACTACTGCGGATTTCCAGATAGAAAAACCCAACAACACTGCCAGACTCGGGAATCGAGCCCAGGACGTCACACTCAGCAATAGTGCTTGCGACCATTACACCAACGACTCAGTATTTTCGTCGCATAAAAATACAAAAGATTAAAACCCGAATTGTTTCCAGGGTTACGACACAAACCTAGGTGCTGGCGGCGCTCAGCTGTCAGGTGGTCAGAAGCAGCGCGTGTGTATTGCGCGTGCGCTGATCAGATCGCCGAGACTGTTGCTGCTTGACGAAGCGACGTCGGCGTTGGACGCCAATAGTGAACGGGTAAGGCATACCTATAACATAATTAAATTGTACCACTCTTCCATTAACTGCCAATAGGTAAACCTTTCAGAAAAGTAACTAAACAATAAACATTTGCGCTATGTACGAGAGTATACCTCTGACAGCAGCAACTCAATAGCAACCTTATTCAAATCGCGAAAAAAATCACTGTGATTTTGAGAGTAATGCAAAAGCAGAGGTAAAGTTACTGTGAAGAACTGTAGATGAATGACCAGATAGATGTCTTGTCATGTTTAACACTAGAAAATCAAGTTGTGTATATTGGCAATAGTGGTAGCCAGTGGTAACGGCCTCGACTTACCAGTTATAGGTCGCTGGATCAAACCCAGACAGGTGCTTTACTTTATCAACTGACTTCAAAAAAAGGAGGAGGTTCTCAATTCGTCGGAATCTTTTTTTTTTATGTTTGTTCCCCGATCTCTCGAAGACGCCTGGACTGATATGGATTTTTTTTTTCGAAATCTGACAAGCGGTTTTTGAAAAATCAACAAAAATCTAAAAATTCAAAAGCAATATTTTGTAAAAGGTGATGAGCAGTTGACATTAGGCTATTGTTACTTAGATAAATTACAAACTCTCCCACTAAAAAGTAAAAAATAAAAAGTTTTTGTAAATAATTTAATCACCACAAAACATCGTGAAGAAGCATGTCTTAGAGCCAAAAATTCGAAGATATGTGACATCTACCAACCCGCACTGGGCCCTCGTGGTAGAATTACAACCCACCCTTTCTCGAAGAGAGGAGTGTCTCAGCAGCAGTAGCATTATATTATAAACTGATTATGCTAATCAGGCTGGCTATTCAGATTGCCTTCAGACGGTCTGTTTTACTTTGCACCATCTTGTTCAAGAAAGAATACTTAACTAATCCGGGACTGTCAGTATATTCCCGGATTCAGGTCCCAGAGCCATTTAGTTTACTCTGCAGCACTGTGGTGTTTCTATTTTAAGAGTTGGGTACTGGTGACGTGCACCTGGAACCTGGTTGACTCATTACTTAACCAAAATATTTATTTCAGGCCGTATCGGAAGCTCTGGAGAAGGCAGCTAAGGGTCGCACGTGTATCACAATCGCTCATCGGCTGTCCACCATCAAAGATGCGGACCTCATCTGTGTACTGGAAAAAGGTACCTATAAATTAACTTCTATCATATCATATCAATCGTATTTATTATCTGTTTGATCATTTTCAGAGGGGCTCGTGGTTAAATCATAACAGCCGCACAGGTCGATCGATTAGGTTATGCTACGCTAGCCGTGGTGGAACCTTCCGCGCCTCTCGGAAAGGATGTTAAGCCGTTGGTCCCGGCTGCTATTCCTCGATCTATGAAAGTCGTTACGGGTCGCCGCTCCATGTAGAATACTGGTTTTCAGTTGCATCCGGTTAGACTGGAAGCCGACCCCAACCAGTTGGGAAATGCCTAGGTATGATGTTTTTGCCATCTTATAATACCAAAACCTTTTGTTTCAGGCAAAATTGTGGAACGTGGAACCCACTCCGAACTCTTCAGCCAACGGGGTGCCTACTGGAAAATGTGCAAAGGACAAAATATGGCTTGATTCCTCTCTGTTAGAGCAACTCTTTTGTAAAGTACAGGAAAAACATTCACATCAGGAAATCTCAACCAGTTGAAAATTAAACAGTATTCCTCATTCATCTCAGTAATAACGATCTCCTTTTGACACTTAGATATAGGAATAATTTTGTACTAATTGAAATAAACGGGATTTCGAAAGTGTTCCATTTTGTCAGTATTACGTACGACAAGAAAACCGTATTGCATTTGTATTGTCATAATAATTTTAGGTAAAACCAAATATTAGGGTCAATCACAATAAGATTATTAATCTAGATAATATACTTTTTTATTATGTGTTCTACATTTTAGTTCTACATGTACCTATTTTTATAACTTCATTTATGTTTTTTGTAATAAAATTTTATTTATTGTTTTTCTAAGGGCTGATTTTTCAATAGTCAGGTAAGTTTTATGTGAGGAATAAATATTGCGGTTTGACAATTTCTGTATAGAAAATATGTGAAACTGTCTTTATTCTTGAGCTAATAGAATTGACTATTGAAAAATTTGCTCCTAGGGCTGTCAGCTCGTACCTGAAGAGTAAATATTGCAGAAATTATGTCAAACTGTCATATATATTCTTTAGATAAAAGTTATCTGACTATTGAAATATCAGTTCTAAGACAGTGAGTGAGTTCATCATATCAACTTTGAGGAGAAATCAAGATACTTATGTCAATCGATAATAATAAGTAACTAGCGGCCCGCCCCAGCTTCGCACGGGTGCAATTTTTTTTCGCACTATTTTTTTCCTCTCCGTAAGAACCATCCTCGTACTTCAAGGAATATTATAAAAAAAGAATTACGGAAATCGGTCCAGCCGTTCTCGAGATTTGCGCTTACAACTGCAACTACTGCAATTTCAAAGATTCATTTTTATAATATAGATTAATTAATTATCTACTCACTTTACAAATAGTCACAGTGACAAATGACGCATGTGTGAGGTACCTACTTACAGGCAGTAAAGTATGGTATTTCCAGTGAATCTCACACATTTGATATTTTCAGATTTAGTGGCACTGTCACTAAAACGCCTACTTTTTTTTTTTTTAAACTCTGACTGGCTGGTGTGAGAACTAGGAAAGCGCCACATCCCCACTACGATGGCACAACTTGCGATACAAGTTTCAATTTGTGCTGACCACATACATCCGAAATATTTTTGTAATATTCCTGTTACCAAGACACATGTGCCCGAGTGTCGACGCGGCTTTATACACGGTCAAATTAAATTACCTAACCAAACTTCGCAGACGTGTGGGTATACCGATAGTTTAATTTAATTTATTTTTTGTTTTATCATATTTAGATACCGATCTAAATATGATTTAAAAAAAGAAATTAATTTAATGAATATATTTTTTGGGATCTACGACAGCTGGTAGTGTAGTTACTTAAAACATCAGCTTTTTTAGTGTGAACTTCACAGAGGTGAAGGGTACCACGACTAAACAAAACTACAGTTATTTTCTCAACTCATACCTCAATTACTTAACAATACTATGATGTCGACCTCAAACAAAAAATCATAATTTTTATTTTTATTTATTGTGTTTAGATATCGATACTCATAACATCTACTGAGTTTCGCTAGCTAATTTAGTTTGACCCTGTATAAGGTTTTATATACGCAATGTATCTTCCATTAGAGTAAGTAGGTACAAGTATTATTTTTACGTTAGATAATAAAATCTGTTGTAATATTTTCTTGTTTTTTTTTAATTCATTCATTTATATTTTTTTTTTCTGGAGAGGTAAGACAACAATCCAAGTCTACTGAAACATTCACCGGACCTTTTTTATTTTTTATGCTGACCTGATATGACATTACACAAATTATGTAGATTATTCACCAGTTACGTGATACGTATATTTGTCTATTAACTTTTAAGATATAGGTACTACATTAGACTTAGCAGGCCGCAATCTCAAAGGCAATTGATTTTTCTATTAACTTTTGAGATATAGATACTACAGTAGACTTGTCTTATCGCAGTCCGCAATCTCAAAAGCAATTGATTTTTTATGCTGACCTGTAATGACATTACACAAACTATGTAGATTATTCACCAGTTACGTAATACGTAATTATCAAACTCAAACTTAAAGCATTTACTTCAATTATACCATTTACAGGCACTTTTGAATTGTCAAGAAGTCAGTCAGTCAGAAAATATGAAGCTAGTTGCTCAGTACCTATAGTAGTTTTTTTTTATTAACTTTTAAGATATACTACAGTACCTAGACTTGTCTTATCGCAGTCCGCAATCTCACAGGAAATTTTATTCATTTTTTATGCTGACCTGATATGACATTGCACAAATTATCTAGATTATTCACCAGTTACATAATACGTATATTTATAAACTACAGTAGACTTGTCTTATCGCAGTCCGCAATCTCAAAGGCAATTGATTTTTTATGCTGACCTGTAATGACATTGCACAAAATTGTCTAGTTTATTCACCAATTCGTTTTCTATTTACTTTTATACTACAGTAGACTTGTCTTATTGCAGTCCGCAATCTCACAGGCAACTGTAAAAATAATGGGTTAGTCACCAATAAGTTCTAGACGTTGTTACCAAGCCAGATGGAGGATTATACCTACTGCATGACTGTGCAAAATTAATTTCATACAATCCTTTATTATTTACTCACAATAAATTAAAATTGTGTCGAAGAATATTGTGATGAATGTTTCACAATGTTGTATCGGGAGTCAGCGTAAGTTTCTCGTTATACTTCATCCGACATCTGACGTCACCACTGAAACTAATAATATCTTGGCATTTGGCAACGATCAAGGTTAGGTTAGTTTACAAACTCGCACATGTTTATACAGATTTTTTCCTCGTTTTTAGTGGTACAGTATGTAGCCCCATATCTATATAAATAAAACAAAGTCGGGTTAGTTACACCATTTATAACTCAAGAACGGCGGGACCGATTTTTATGATCTATCATTTGTTGGATTTGTCTCCACCCTGAATAGCAGAATAACTATTAAAACATGGGACAAACTAACGAAAATAAAAATAATGAAGATAATTAATTTTCTCATATATTCGTTCTTATTGATTCCAAGGCGGCACGGCAGTTCGCCGGGTCGGCTAGTTATTAAATGGCTGATGCAGTAAACTTAGTTTACTATTATCATCACTGCTTGTTCCATAAGTCATTTACAGCACCAAAATAAACCGAACGCGACCGTCAATATGTCGCGTCGAGATTTAGAAAAAATATACGTTTACGTAGAACATCGTCTCTGTCATTCATACCAGCAGTGCAGTGAGACAGTCTCTTCTCTATTCTATTCTAATAGAATAGAATAGAATAAAGACAGTCTCTTTCTAACGCTCGATGAGTCCGTTTCGTCGCGGATGGTCAAATTCGCAATCGGTCATGTGACTGAAAAACCGTCAAAATTGCGCTCGGTCAAAATAGCGATTGGTCCATATTCTCATCGCGAACGGTCAAATTAGCAAACAGTCAAGATCGCAATCGGTCGAATATTTTACATCATCATCATTATCAGTTATCTAGATGTCAATAATGTGTAGGGGAGATCCTTGTAAACATTTTTTTTTTTTGGCGAAGAAAATGCCTATAGCATACCACGCCGTCCGGGGAGACGACGTTGTTATGTGGGTCTTGCACACACTTTCGCCTTGTTGGGTGGGCCGCGAGAACTGCTACGTATGACTTTCGTGACCCATCCAGCGTGGCCCACTTCTGGGCTTCTTCTTTTTTGGCCCGCTTCCGGGCTCCATGCTACTTCGGCGATGTCCGGGTGCACTGGGACATCACCACAACTCGAGGGACCGTGCAGCGTCGACGATAGACTCCCCGATCTATCATCCACTGGCCCCTCTTATGGCGGCATCAAGTCCGCATTTCGCCGTCTGCGCCGTCCTGCCCTCCTGCGGCGAATCGGGTCAGCGAGAGAATCTGCCTCCCTGACCCGCTCCGCCGCTTCCTTCTGCGAGATTACGTCCTCACAGAAAGACGCAACCGCCTCCCATGAGATCCTTGTACCCTGGGACAAGCTCATTGAATTAAAAATGTTGCATTGAGAAGTGGTAAGTGGCGATTTCTAGTAGCTATTTCATTACAACATTCAGAATGCATGCAGTAAAGTCGGCCATTTTGCCTCGTTCCTTAGATTATGGTATGCCGTGTGGTTTTTTCGTCCGATTTTTTTTTTTGTAATCTACTTGAATCTTTGTTATAATCGAAATATTTTGAGGTAAGTAATTTAATTATAATACAATTAGTTGTTATCTACATTCGTAACTACTTATTTTAATATAATTAACTAATTTCCGTAATTCAGAAATTATAACCACACTTTGATTTATACTTACAATTGAAATTTGTACCTCGGGCCAGTGATTTTTTTTTACCTTGGGACTGTCCCAAGGTTGCTTTTATTATACACTAGCGGCCTTATTTTCTTTCTTATAAACTTTGTCCTGACAATACCGAACACAACAAAAAAAAAAAAGAATTAGCGAAATCAGTTCAGCTGCTCTCGAGATTTGCGCTTAGCAACACATTTAGCGATTAATTTTTAAATTATAGATTTGTTTTATGTTTTATTTTTAATTTCTGTTTTTATGTTTCTAGATGCCGCGAAGCAAAATTAAAGTCACACGGCCAAAACCAAATCAAGAAAATGTAAAAATGGTCAGGTGTGTCGATACCCTTGCGCCATCTCATGTTCCTAGCACGGCGGGCTGTGCTGGTGCCGCTGCTGCGGCTGCTGACACCCTCAAGCGGCGCAAATACTGTAACCTTATAGGCAACTACAGCTTTGAGCCGTTTGGGGTCGAAAGGCTCGGGTCATGGGGCCCGAGTGCGCGTCTCCTTTTTAAGGAAATTTCTCGCCGGCTGGTCGACACAGTGTCGACCTTGAGAGGGCTTTGTCGTTCTTTGGCCAAAGAATTAGCATTGCCATTCGACGTGGCAATTACTACTAACCGCTTTTCACACTGTGTCGTTGTAGTCAACGGTAGCGTCGCCAATATTGATTGTCGTACCGATATCGGCGGACGACACAGTGCGGGGTGAAGCAGATCGCGGTGGAAGTAGCATGAGCTGGCGCCGCCGCCGAACGGCCGCGTGTGGATGCCACTTGCCCATCGCCGCACCGCATCGCCCGCACTAGTCTGTGTACATTTTGTTGCAACAAGACGTTATTGTTTTAAATTATTGAACAGAAGAAGAGAAGGTAATAAGTTCCCTCTAAATATCGCACTTGTACAATAGGTTCTTTTACGATATCGTTTTTTCCGCCGTAAATATAAAAGATAAACAAATGTAACTAACTTATTTACTGCTGCCGTTATTACCTCGAATTCAAACACTGGAACACTTTTGGAATCGGAAGCGATGTAAGCTTCTGCTAGCGCAACTCGACTATTCAAGGCTGCTGTGGCATATCGCAATACAATACATACTGTTGTTTACACCGTATCACATACCGATATCGTGTCGATGTCGTTGTCGTCCGAGCTGACGATACGGTATAGACGTGTCGGTGTCGTTATCGTCGCAGTGTGAAAATGGCCATTCTCTACCAGACAACGAAGGGTGGTGAAGAGAAACATCATAATGCCAACCCTTGCTATGTAGTCGATGACACACACAAAGACATATGATGACAGATCTGAGGGGCAATTCTTGTAATTTTAAAAACATTCAGTCTCTGAAATCACAAAAAAAATAACAGTTCAGTTCCTACTTGACCAAAATGTATGAAACAGTTGATTTTTTTTCGTGATTGCTAAGTTGGTGCCATAGTGAATACAAATAGTTGGTGCCACGGGTAGAACACCCTGTAAAAAATTTGAACCGGGGGGTAAAATTAGCCTGTATACCTATAGATGAACCACACTGCGAGCTTCGTCTACCAAATGAAAACCGAATCACCTTAATCGGACCAGTAATACATAACCTCTTCGTTTTTTGAAGTCGGTGTAAACCAGCAGTTCATTGCAATGGAAAGTCAGTGGTCTTAAATAACTAGAAGAATACTAAATTCAAAAATTCCATACACGAAACGTTTCAAAACTAGCAGCTATTAATACTATTAATAGCTGCGAGTTTTGAAACGCCGTAGACTTCGCTATTAATTTAATAGCGAAGTCTACGGCGTAGACCCTCTACGGCGCTACGCAATAAAGTTGACCCGCGTAGCGCTGTGAGCTTTTCCCTGGGTCTACGAATTAAATAGTTAGTTATAATAATTGTCTCTATTTTATTGAATAGATTGACTGCCTCGTTGGTCTAGTGGGCGCAAGCGCTACTGCTAAGCTGCTGGGTTCGATTTCTAGGTCGGGCAAATGCCTGGCTCAATGCTGCACACAAATTTTATTTAGCTCCCTTCAAAATGCTGGAGCTGAATGGTGCTGATCTATGCCTCATGGTCGTAAACGGGCTGGTCATACCAACTTAATCAACTTAGATTTTATTTTTGGATTGTTGGGTTGTTACTATTTACTGTACTCTAGACGCTTTTAACGCGTGCGTCTTTTTTTTACATCGTTCTCACATATTTATAAATTCTACAATAATGATGTAACTAATATTTTAGTAAAAATATAATTTGGAGTGTCCATGGAGTTTCTTGCCCGTTCTTCTCCATAGGTACCTACGCTTTGGAATGGGTAACTAGCTTCATATTTTCTGACTGACCGACTTCTTGACAACTCAGTAGTGCCTGTAAATGGTTTAATTAAAATAAATGCTTTGAGTTTTAGTTTGTTATTGGGTTTCCCATCAGGTATTTCTCAGTAGGTCGAGTCTAAATCTGTGCTCGGTTGATGGCAAAACGCTCGCTCCCTATAACATGGGAGGTAAACATAACTGGCAAAATGTGGTTGTACCATAAGTAGGTACTCCTGTGTCTAATTCTTCAGCGATTACAGGCGTGACGTTAGGAACAGATCAAATCAATATAAAAGTCATTTATTGAAACTAGGCTGAGAATCAGCACTTTTGAACGTAAAATTACAGACGGTCCCCCAAAACGCTCACCCTTCACCATTTCCTAGTGCTTTAGCTTAAAAAGAAGTGGTGCAACAAACTCCCCAGCAGCACAGCTGTCTGTATAGTTAAAAGAACATTACGAAACACAAAACATTTAATTAAATTATTTGCCATGTCAGCTAGCACACGCCAATATACCAATAAAAACATTGAAAACTATCCTCAAGCAGAAATAAATAATAAAAACGTAAACAGAACTTAATACCCAAATAAAAGCTTCCAGGCAAAATAAATGGCGTGCCCGTTTACATGTGCATTGCTGCATTATGTTCATATAGCTGTAACTTTAAGTCACAAATGACAAACTAATAAACAGTTAATTACTAATAACAATAAAAAAACTATGGTCAGCAAAAGGACCTGTCACCACAAGCAGCACCTGTTCACGAGCATAACGCAAGGATGAATGGCGCGAGGCTACAAAATGACGACCGCCCATGTGCGATCGATGTCTGTTGTTCACAGCTGAAATCTACCAATCGACGCCAATGCGACGCCAATCAGTGTGATAACAATTTATCACCGATTATAAGCGAGTTTTATATAAATATTTTAATTCTGATTATTTTCCTGTAGTTATAATAAAAACGGCAACCGTGGCAACACGTTGCCTACCTATCTGTAGTTTAACTTATTTATTTTATTTATTTTATTTATTGTCAATATATATTGTCAATAATAATGATTCGAGACAAGTGCCACGAAAAAATACCGTTGAAAAGCGTGACCAAGGAATATGCAAGTCAGGAGAAAGTTTCTGTGTTAGAGTTTGAAAGGTAAGGACAATAAATAAATTTTACTCTTCCCTTTTTACTATTTCGTAAATGAAAGTTCATAGTGTTTACATACAAGTAAACTGTGTATATTCTTTAAAAAAAGAGTTACATTCTCACATGTTAGGTTTTTCCATATTTAATTAGGTTAATAATTAAATTTAATACTTGTCAAGTTAATTTAGCTCAGCAGGGAGCCATGCTAAACTTATTGTTCTGAATTATTGTGACCACTTTGGAGAATATTATGATAAACATGCATGCGTTTTGTTTATTTTAAGCTCTTATTTATTTATTTAAACTTTTCGCACAAAAAGGTACAAAGGCGAATTTAATGCCTTAGATAGGCATTCTCTACCAGTCAACAATGATTAAAAAAAAACTATTAAAACTAAGTACACAAATACATAAATAGGTTATATACACATACATACTATTTAATAATTATATACTTATAATAGTAAGGGGCCCGTGGCTAAATAATAACAGACGCACAGGTATATCGATCAGGTTAAGCTACACTTGCCGCGGTAGGTCTGTGGATGGGTGACCGGGCTGTCATTCGTGAATCTTTCAGTAGTATCTGTAGTATTCTAATAATCTTTGGGTAGTCAGAAGCCCGAAAGTCTGACAACCAGTCTTACCAAGGAGTATCGTATTACCCAGTACTGGGTTGTGGAGTTCAGATAGGCAGTCGCTTCATGTAAAATACTGGTATTCAGCTGCATCCGGTTAGAGTGAAAGACGACCCCAACATAGTTGGGAAAAGGCTAGGCAGATGATGATGATACTTTAAATATATAAGGTGTTAAAAAATTAACCTTACAAATCTTTAAGAGGTGCTTTAAACCATCGAATTGAACAACTTTCACTATGGGACCAACCCTGAAATCACGAAAAAGAAATCTGCTGTTTCATACAATAGTTCAATACCTACTTGACTCGTCCTGTGGTTTAAAATCCTCCACTGCAGCATGAGCTGGCGTATGCATAGGCCCCGCATTGCTCACTGGGGTTCTATGCTCGCGTAACATAGCTGGCACACGGTACACATCAGATTCAATATTCACTCTACTTACTCTATTTACTCATTTTCACTGGTTCAGTCGCCTTATGAACGCAATCCGACTCCGAACGCTAGGTTGTATTATTTGTAAGGCTACGCTCGGGCAATCGGTTATCCGGCTCGCTAGGACCAATGTTGAGCACAGCACACGCAGCTATCTTCGAACCTTTGGAGCACGCGTGTTGTGCTTGTATTATATTACTCTGATAGGCGGGGGAATCGTGTTCTCCCTACAGGATGTGAATCAAACCAGACGAGTATCGTTTTACACTTATAAATAATCAAAAGTACACGTACACATTAGATCAGTTACACAATTATAGGACTTACGCATAAGCTTAGCACTAATAAACACTTAAATGACTGACTAAACTATCGTACACACGACTATATAAGAGAGGGCTATGCGGACCGAGAGTAACTTCTAAGACTGTGAAGTGTTGCTTGCTCAGTGGATTTCTCAGAGTGACTTTTCAAGTGGTGGAAATCGTCTGTGATTGTGAGTAAGGCGTCTGTGTAGTGGTGAATGGCTGAGTTCGCTACGTAACGTGCCTTATATATTAACCTAGCACACGCTACGCAACGAGTGTATGTTTAGTGTGGATTTCAGTTGTATCGAGTGAGCCGCGTATAACCTGGGTGCGGCTCACCGGAGGCGTCAGTCCGGTGGGATGGGGTCGTCGTCCGCTACCAGGTCGCGGGGCAAGGGTCTAGCGTCGGGGGGGCGCGCGTGCCAGGGCGCAATGTCCTGAACATGGGGCCAGGCTGATGCGTCGGCACGTGCGAACAATCCCTTCGCGAGTCGCCGCATAAACTCGTCCAGGCTCTCAATCCCGAGATCCCGTTCGAGGACATCGTTCCTCACGAAACGAGGAGCGTCGGTAATGGTGCGCAGCGCTAGGCTTTGCTGCGCGCGCAGCAGCTTTCGGCTCGACTCGCTCGTGAGGGCGAACCATGCCGGGGCAGCGTACGTCAAGATTGGGCGCACCTACAATTTGTACACGCCCAACTTGACGCGTGCCGGGATGAGTGACGAGAGCACCGGTTTCAGGAGGTTGCGGGCAACCCTACCCTTTGCGGCGACCGAGCGGACGTGTGGCCCCATCGTGAGCCGACGATCGATGGTTACCCCTAGGTACTTGACCCGGGGCGACCACGCGATGTCGGCTCCATGCAGCTTCAAGGGTAGTGGGAGAGGCGCGAAGCCGGTGATCATCGCCTGCGTCTTACCCACGTTAACCGACAGCCGCCACCTGGACAGCCATTGGGGCAGCAGCTCGAGCGCGCGCTGCATCTTGACCGCCGCGTACTTCGGCATTAAGCGATGTAGTAATGTACGCGGCGTCATCTGCGTACAGCGCAAGCATGGCGTCCAAGGTAGTGGGGATGTCGTCGGTGTAACGTGCGGCACGCGTGGCTGGCGCAGAGGTGCGCGCAGTCGTCGCGGTCCGCGCTGCGGGCGCGGTTGAACGCACGGGCGCAGGTACGCGCGCGGGCGGCACAGTGGCGCGCGCTTGCGGCGCGCGGCCAGTGTTCGCGGCTGGCCTCGGAGCCTGTATGGGCACCGGGCGGAACGCTGCTGGGTGGATGGGTACCTCGTGCTGGCGGCTCGACGACGGCACAGGCGCAGCGCGCGCAGGCGCCGATGTCGTCGGTGGGCCGGCAGCTACGGCGGCTTCCCCTCCCCCCCCTCTTCTTCCTCCCTCCTGCACCTGTATTCACAAACATACGATTCACTATCGTATCGACAATGACACTTGTTCGATAACCTGATTTCTGAACCGAAGGACCGGCAAAACGCTATTCACAGATCCGTATGGAAGGGTTTTCTTTTTAGGTGTGTATACGGGGAACGCTACAAAATGGTAGTAAATAGATATTCGTGGTAGAAAATTTTAAGTGGTACAGAGGCCAGCACATCAACCTACCCCAATGTGTAAAAATTTATAATATGAACCTTATACCTTTGTGGTAAAGTTGAAAATCAATCAAAGAAATTTTACAGATTGGGGTAGCTTGATGTGCTGGCGTCTGTACATAAATGGTTTTTATTGAGTATTTCACTATGGGCAACTATAGATTATGCATTCTGTAACTATTAACAAATAAAAAACAGTAAGCAATGATTTTATTGATAAATAAAATTTACTGATTTCTATTAAACTTGCTTTGTAAACTTCAACTTTCTGTCAAACCTGGAAATCTAGAATAATTATTTTTCTGAATCTTGTTTTGAGCTATAGAGATAATTGAGAAGTACGCGGAAGACAAGGCGATATGGTCGAAAGACTATAGCCTGCCCTTTTGGGGCGAATTAAAAAAAAATAAAAAATATTAATTGAGGAGTGAAAAATTTGTTTTTTTTTGTTGAAAAATGGTTGTATGTATTTTATCGGTATTTAAACAAATTACTATTTCCTCATTTTAATTTTATAAAACGTGGTACCTAATATTGAAAATGCATATTTTCAGAAAAGAGTGTCATTGCAGCAGCGGCAGATGCTCTTTGCATTCATGCAAGGGCATGAGGACCTTGCCCGGAGCCGTGTTTTGACACTTATTGCTTAGATTATTCTTTTTTAAACAATATTTTGTTATTCGATAACACTTCCGACAGCAAATACCTGTCGGAAGAATTGATGTCTTCATACCGTATATGAACTGTCAAAATTGTACGGTTTCGGATTTGTGAATAGCGATTATAGGATTTCGTCGATAACATTGACATTCGATACGGTACCAAACCGTGTCGTAGCTTTGTGAATGCTGCAGCTATGCTGTTGTCGTCTGGGTCCGGGTCCGGCCGGCGGCGCACCGGACGACGCATCGCCGATATTCGGCAGAGACGTCGCCCGATCTAACGCCGGACGGAACTCCTGGGACCCGGCATCGCGGCCCAACGAGCCGCGCATGGCCGGGCTTCGGCATCTTGGTGGTGGTGTGGCCTCCGCGACCGCTGCGGCGGAGATCCGCCGGGCAGCGCGGTGGTGGCTCCCTCTGTGCTTGCACAAGTCAGCTAGTTACCTGCGCAAACACAAAGGGAAAAGGTTAAAATACACTTCGCGGTCCGCGCGGAACAACTGGGATGCGTGACAGGACCAGCTGTGTCGACCACAGGCCAATCCCTGACTTTTCAAATTTTTATTTTTTTTTGACGTGACCACTCGCAGTTGCAACTCGCTAAGGTTGCCTTTCTGCTTAACCGGACTATCCTGTGTTGGCCAAAAATTACTTTAAGGCCCCCAGCCAGGGCTTACAAACTAAGGATATTAATTTAAATGAGCTACACTAAGGGCACCCCCTGTGGGGTTCGGGCCTCGGCTTAGTGAGTCATTGAGGGGAGGACAGCAATGGTCAGGCTGGGTCTGGTTATTTTTAATTGGGGAGTTTAAAGCTACTTGCTCAGCCTCGCGGGCTGGCTTGTCGAGCAAGGGTCGGGCAGTGATATTACAGGGGCGTCGCGGAGGGCCTCGACGGCGGGGCCGGGTACGCGGTTTGTATTTGTTTTTACGTAATGTACTAGTTTCCCTACAGCTTTCTTGGAGAAGGGTGATGGGGTCGTCGGGTATGAGGAGGGTATGCCTAGGACGGCGAATCTTGGAGATGACTTTTCAAATGTACAGCGGGGTATATTTATACTAGTGCCCTAGTAGTGGGCACGTCTAACCCCACTCGGTTTTCAACATCCAATCGGCGTGGGCCAAAAGGTGGCCACGCCCCTATTTCTACGATACAACTACCGTGCTGGAAGTCATGGGGAGAGGCCTTTGCCCAGCAGTGGGATGATGCAGGGTGACAGTAATAGTAACTAGCGTGCAGGTTGCAACCGGTCGATATCCTGCGTACAAGCACAAACCTGTTCGTCTGTTTACGTATTTCTTCCATAAAACTAGCATACAGGTTGCAACCTGTCTAGATTACACGGAAAAGCATGAACTTGGATTACTTTACATGATGCAATATTTTTCGGTTACTCTTGGTATGCAAATAAATGAATTTTGATCAGGAAAAACCTTGAAGATGTGGTATTTCCTAGAGTCAGTCATCTTAAAACTAAGCAAACACGTGTAGTCATTATTTCATGTATCTATACAAATATAATTGAAGTGCTTTCAGCGGCGCTGTAATTGTCGTAGATAACACGAGGGTTAATGAATATATAAATACATGTAGATAATGCGCCTGCGTTAGTTATCACTTATATGTGCCACAAGACAATTTGCAGCGCAGAACTTAGCTTTCGCGACTTTTTAATTTATAGTGACGATTAAATAAAATAAAGAGAGTACGAAAAATTCAGACAAAATGGGATTGAAGAAAAAAAAGCAAGCAAAGTAAGTCTTCACAGTTACGCTGAGCGAATTAGTTAACATCAGTCTTGTTTCTGTAACCATGCGAACTTTTATTTATTTAGTATTAATACCATGCATCTTGTAAGCGAATTTAATAAACCATAATTATGGATATCTTACGATTTACGTGCCGGATCACCTATTGCGTGAAAAAGTTTTTAAGGTTTACGTTCATATCTTTGTTAGAACTAATTAATCAGATTGCGATAAATTCCTTCACATTAACTGTTTCGGTGGAATCGTATTCCATTCTAAGTTATAGCAGACTAGCTTCCGCCCGCGGCTTCAACCGCGAGGTATGTCGATATAAACTATCCTATGTCCTTACCCGGGATGCAATCTATCTCTCTGCCAAATTTTATCGAAATCCGTTCAGTGGTTTAGGTGTGAAAAGGTAACATTCAGACAGAGGGAGGGAAACTGTCACTGATGTGTGCTGATACTCGGACTTGAAATTGGTTCCCAGTTCCCACTACAAGGCAATAACTACCCATTTTTTTTAGGGCAGAACTTGTCAGGAGACTGTTGGTCTTATTAAATTTAGAACGAGATGAGACAGAGGACAGACTGTTCTGTGTTGTGTGTGTGTGTTTTATTCATAAAAAGTTGACCACTTTTATGACATAAAAACTCTTTGCTAAGATTTAAAAAAGTACCGTTCGTTTTAGACGGAGCATCTTGATAAACCGTGCATTTTACCTTATTAAAAACGTAATGAGATACAATACTGTTATGTTCGTGACAATGAAACACCGAGATTCAAAACCAGTCTGTTTATTATATATGTATTTCGACATACCCTCACAAGTGCGCATATTATGTGATACTTACAATAATACCATACATAACACTGTCCCCTCCTAATCTATAATTATATGTGACTGAGTTATTATTATAAAACATTTTAAGTCCTTCTTACATAAGATGTTATGAATAATGTAAAGTCTATACACGTTTGCTACTTAAAGGGTACACATACATACATAATTATATATTATAATCGGGCGAAGCCACTTCCAAATGCTATTTACTAATAAAAAGAATATCCGAAAGAAAACATACTTAAAACTTATGTATAGGTACTACTACAATTTAAAACTTACAAGTACCTACGACCACCCACAAATACTAATGAAGGTCTTCTTATATTTAAAAAGATAATAAAATTGCTATTGATTGTTATTTTGTAGTCTTTAACTTCTTGGCACAATCTATGGCAGCTCTCCGGCGTAAACGACTATGAATGATCGGTAATGACGTAGATGGTGGCGAACTTTTAGCTGCCGTGACTACTGGTTCGGTAGACTCGTCCCCCGGGCATTTCCCTTTACTCTCATAGGATGTACTAGGCGGGGATTGCAGGGAGTCTACCGGTAAAGTGCTTTGTGTTTGTTCAATGGATGCATTAGGTTCAAGTTCGACTGACTCCATATTGGCACTAGGACTCGGACCCGTGATAGACCGTCTAGACTTCGTAACGCCTTTTGTCAACAACTGATCAATATGACGTTTATGAAGATGTCACGGTGTGGCGCTCACTCGCTCCACTTCAATCCACTTAGAGTGAGCATCGCTATTATTAAATAATATCGATTATATAGAGGGCCTAAAAAATCAACGTTTAATCGTGACCACGGCTCCTCGAGCCAGGGCCATGAGTGTAAGTAATGGCGCTGGCGCAGGTTAAACGCGCTGCGACACGCACGCCGCGCACTCACTACACAAGCGCTCAATATCACTATCTAACGTTTCCCACCACACATAGTTGCGAGCTATCTGTTTCATTTTAACTATACCCGGATGACCCTCGTGAATTTCTTGCAATATTGATTGTTGTAATACTTTAGGTATAACAATCCTGTAACCCCACACTAAACATCCGTGATCTAAATGTAATGAATCTTTTCTATTAAAATAAGGTTTTTCTTGATCGATGCAGACCAGTTTCGGCCATCCAAACATTGTATAACCAACAATTTTGTTAAGAAGGGAATCCTTAACCGTCTCTGTTTTAATTTGCTTAAAACTGAGTGGAAAGTTTTCTTCAACAAAGTTTAGGTAGCTACATTCGTCGTCATCTCGTATTCGTTCTCTAGTCGAGCTAAGAGGGAGACGTGACAGGGCATCGGCAAAAACAATTCCTCTCCGATCTTACAAATTCAATTTTAAAATCATATGCTGCTAATTTTACGGCATATCGTTGAATTCTGATTGCAGCAGTTACGGGTATGCCTTTATTGTCACCTAGTATATAACTTAAAGCACGGTGATCACTCCTAAGTATAAAATGTCGACCGTATAAATACTGGTGATGTTTAGTCACGCCGAATACAATCGCTAAAGCCTCCTTATCCAACTGTGAATAGCTGGACTCAGCAGGATTTAAGGTACGCGAGGCACAACAAAGCGGCCGCTCGCTGCCGTCGTCGTAACTTTGTAACAACACTGCACCCAAACCGTATGGGCTGCTGTCTACTGCCAGTATAAGCTGTAAATTTGGATCATAATGTGCGAGCACCGGAGAGCTACTTAAGACGTTTTTAATTCTAGTGAAAGCGTTTTCACATTTACTGTCCCAATTCCATTTAACGGTTTTCTTTAACAAATCATATAAAGGTTTTAAGACATCACTCATATTTACGCAAAACTTTGAATAGAAGTTTACAAGTCCTAAAAAACTCCTTAACTGCGTAATGTTACAGGGTGATGGTGCTGCGACAATCGCTTTTATTTTTTTATCATCAGTGTGTAGGCCTTGTTTATCAATTCTATAACCTAAATATGTCACAGATTCTTTAAAAAATTGGCATTTACTATAATTAATCCGAAGGCCATTTTCCTTCAATCTCTGCAATACAGCCTTCAAATTTGACATATGTGATGACCTACATTTACCGCTAATACAAATATCGTCCGCAAACACAGCCGTAAACGGCAAGCCACTCAGTCTCTTCCATTATTTTTTGAAAATTTTCGGGAATGCACTTAATACCAAGCGGTACACGATTATAAACAAAAGTACCGACGTGAGTGGTGATTGCCGTCATCGGCCTTGAACTTTTATCGAGTAAACATTGTTGAAAAGCATTCGACAAATCCAACTTAGTGAACAATTCACCTCCACCCAATGTTGCGAACAGGTCCTCGATCCGTGGAAGTGGGTAATGAAAGTCTTTCAATCGCGGATTGATTGTCACTTTGTAGTCTCCGCAAATGCGGATATCCCCGTTTGATTTGACTACAGGCACTATCGGTGTACCATAATCTGATCTATCAACTTTGTATATAACTCCTTCCCCCTGTAACCGATCGAGTTCCCGTTCAACGCGCGCGCGCAGAGCCAGAGGCAACGGCCGCGCCTTCACAAACACTGGAGTCGTGTCATTTAGGTGTAGTCGAATTTGCGACTTGAATGTACCTAGTCCCTCAGCGAAAACTTCAGGATATTCATCCTTGAGAGTCTTCGCCAACGAATTCTCATCGGATACATAATGGTGGTTGTTAAGTGCATCAAAACTCGATAATTTTAACTGTTTTATCCATGTGCGCCCCATTAACGGAGGTCCCCCATTAGTAATAACGTATAGTTTTAATGAAAGTTGTTTATTGTTGTATGTGATTGTCACCAGTATATAACCGAGTATTTGAATAACGTCTCCAGTATAAGATTTAAAAGTTAATATTTTACTAATTATCGGTAGCTTATAAAACGTCTTATCGTAAAACTTTTTTGATATTGCTTCCCGTATCTACTTCAAACTTTAAAGACAAACCTTCAACATTCAACTTAATGTAATAGGGACCGTCATCCTCACACACATTTATACTAATACTATAATTAGTGTGACCCATGTTATAGAAATTACAATCGTTATCAGTATCGGAGTCGGTAAAAGAATTGTCAAGATAGAACTGACCTTTGTTTGTCTTCTTAGTGGAATTACCATCCTTCTCACTACGAGTGCACACCGATTTTAAATGTCCTTTTTCACCGCACTTATCACACGAATAATGCTTGTAACGACACCTGCCCTCCACGTGACCGGCCTTGCCGCATCGTGCACACGTGCGCCGCTCGGGCGCCGCTGCCGCCGGCGCCACGCGTTTGCAGTGTGGGCGCGCGCCCCCGACGCGGTGCAGACCGTCGCTCGCGCCAGCGCTGGAGCCTGCGCTCGCGGCCTCCGCAGCCGGGGCGCTCGCCACGCTTGCGTGCCGCTCCGCCGCTTCGAGAGCCATCGCCAACTCCACACCGCGCTTGTAGTCCACATTCTTCGTAGGAACGAACGCTTTCGCCTTGCTGCTGCTTCCTCTGCCTGAAAATATGCCTTTCGGCTATTTCTGATCTCTCGGGTTCCAAATGATCTTTAACCAGTTTAACGAGCACATCGAAAGTCTTGTCCTCTGGCTGATCCGGTGAAAATAAATCGCACATTAAGTCGTAACACTCCGAACCGACCAACGTCACTAGCGTAGCCACGTGTAAATTTTCTTCAATGTCGTTCAACATTATAAACTGTTTAATTCGACGAACATAAAGTGTCCCAATTTTGGGTTCCGACTTGAAAACCTTCAACTTTTCCGATCGGCATGTTTAAACTTTACACACACGCGTAAAACTGGATAATTAATAATTTCCTCGTCGCCAATGTTATGTTCGTGACAATGAAACACCGAGATTCAAAGCAGACTGGTTTATTATATATGTATTTCGACATACCCTCACAAGTGCGCATATTATGTGACACTTACAATAATACTGTACATAACAAATACGATATTGAAATGTGTTATAAAGAAAGTTTACCTAATCGATATATTTTGACTGTGACACAAATGCAGTTTGACAAAGCGATCCCTACACGCGATCATAAGTAATTCATGGTGTTAGGGCCGTATCCGAGTCGCGTCAAGTGGCCATCGTTCGCAGTTAGTGAAGTTCCAACGCCTACGCGGACCGGACACGAACGTGCGTAAGACTTCCTGTAGACAGTGCATACGCAGCGATTTTTTGACGTGACAACGTCTTATAATTCGTTGGAGCCGGCTGCACGCACGAAAAAACATGACTCATGCGGCGTTACCTCGCTCTGAGGCGTTCCATTTAAGGCTTGAAGTACAAGCGAGAGCGTGGAACGAGAGACAAAGAGGCACAATCGGCCTCCGCGTTCGGCAGCGTTCGACATCTGTTTCTCTCCTACTTGAGTGAGCGATGCGTCCGCGTGGACAGCTGCTATACAAATCAAACAAATAAAATTAAAATTTTCTTTTGAAAAATGAAACCATTCCATCAGTATTTTCTTATGACGTTGTCACGTTTAACTATCGTCAGTAAACCGACTTTACAGACAACCGATTTTTTTTCTGAGAATACGCTCCGGTTTGATGTATAGGTGTGCTTAGACATTATTACACGTGGCTGTAAAATAAAAGATTTCACATGTGAGATATGCATGTGAAATCATTTATATTTATGAAAATTAACCATATGTTAAATTACTAGCAGCGCCCCGCGGTTTCATCCGCATAAGTTTCGCCCCCAAAGGAAATTGAGTTAAAAAGTATTCTATGTGTTAATACTGTTTATAAGCCATCTGTGTGTCATATTTCATCCAAATCCGTTCAGTAGTTTTTGCGTGAAGAAGTAACAAACATACAAACACACTCACAAACTTTCGCCTTTATAATATTAGTGTGATGTTATTATTTTTGAGTTGAATGTACTTCCGAACTTGAAGTTTTCACTTATATCTGCAGACTAACAATGATAATAAATTGTGTTAAGATATTATTATTTTGCTATCTTTATTTTTATTGTACAGATAGCTTAATTTTTCCCATATTTACATAGTAGACATGCAGTCATGACTGATTACTATATTGCACCACATAAATGAAAAAAATTACTTTTCAGCCCACCGGAGGACAATGAACTCAAAATATCATTCTTTCAAATAGTAAGTATTCAATTAATATATTTTATTTTTCATCATCATTCTCCTGCCCTTATCCCAATTTATTTGTGGTCGGCACAACATGTCTTTTTCTTCCATACTTCTCTATTAGTCGTCTTCTCGGTAGTCACCCTCTTTCTAACCATATCATCTTTCACACAATCCATCCATCATTTCTTTGGTCTTCCCCTAATATATTATTTTCCTTTATTTCATTACCTTTAAACATATAAATTATATTTTTTTATATTAGAATATAAAAAATATTAAATATAGAAACCCACCGGCATCGGGAACAGGGTCCAAGCTACCGGTGCTCAGGGCTCCAGAGAGAGGGACCTCCTAACAATGCGGGCCGTGTAAAGAAGTACTGCTTTCTGAATCAAGCCCTTGATCCAGCTGCCCAACAATATTATTATTATTACTTAATTACGTAAACAAGGTAGTTTTAATCTTGGGATGTCGTTTATCCAGCTGTTGATGACCTCATTAAAATTATCGATTAGGCGTTTTATCGATTGAAGATATACCACAATCCATGAATATACTTTTACATAGTCACCTCTATTTATTTAATCATATGTTGATTATCTTTTTATGTAATTGGAACATTACTGTGTATTTTGGAAGTACCAATTATATCAACAGTAAGTATAGGTATAGCATACCTACACCTACTGTTTAGCAACTTTTGTTGCGCTTCCAGGGCATGGTCTCGTAGTTCTCAAACCATCAAAAGGTAGAAATTCTAAACTGTCTTGATAATCCGGAAACACAGGTAACATTTTATCAGACGTACTTAAGACTAGAGTTGTTCATGAATGCCTCTTTAAGTATACAGGTTAACTTTCAATTCATTGGAATTCTTTCGGGTGTTGAAAGTAGTTTCACGTTGTGGGTCGATCCCTGACTGGCGCTTTACTTTGTGCAAATAATTTCATTACTTGTCACTGCTCTCAAAATGGTGAAGCAAAACATCGTCAGGAAACTGATGAAATGAAAAAAAAAATCCTAGAACCGAAAATTCAACGACATGTGACATCTACCAACAAGCACTGGGCCCGCGCGGTGGATTACGGTCCACTCCCTCTCACAGAGAGGAGCTCTGTGTCCCAGCAGTGGGAACGTTATTGGCTCGTTATGCTACTATACTATTACATCTACTGCACTACCCACTGCCCTTTGTAGTATTTGTTTTAAAATCAGTTGTTTGTAAAAAGAGTTTTATTTTTCTTGCAGTTTCGATATGGGACGTGTCTGGAGGTCTATGCGACATTCCTGGGCATCTTCATATCAGCGATCAGCGGCGGGGGTATAGCCTACAACCTGATTCAGATTGGAGAACTCAGCACGGCGTTTGTGGAGCGCACCAGTTTTCAGGAGGAACTGAGCACTCACTTGCCACTCTTGTCTCTTTTTGGAGGCGGGGAAAGACTGTGAGTAATGTTTAAATAAAGGAAATAGTAATTTGATCCTCTAAAACATACATCCAAATTTGTCGCAGTTGATTGGCTAGTTAGTATTTTAGCTCAACAAAATGGGATTTTTAAGGCTCACAAAAAGATTCACATTTATTATAGAATATTTGAGTGTCCATTCATATTATTATGACATCAGAATGGGAACTCACAAAGACACAAGAATTACAATTTACAAGCTAACACTAAAATATATTAAATAGGATAAAAAAAAAAAAAAATAAAAAAAAAATAAAAAAAAAAAAGGCAAAAAAATAAATAAAAAAATAAATAAAAAAAAAGGCAGCTCATTGGGTATAAAAAAATTCGTCCGAATCGTTGTCATGGGATAAGTGCCCAAAAGTCTGGCAGCATTATCACGTTGGATGGTAATGCTGATTCTTTGGGCTGAAAATAGGCCAACAAATAGGATTTTTTTGAGGATCGATTAAATTTCTACAAGCTTTTAATTAATGACTTTGGTAATCGTAAGGCTTATGAAAGCATATTCAATCTTCTTTCTTATAACCAATTACAGCAGCTTACATGTATACACTGCCAAAGAGTTCGATTAACATTTCACACAGTACGGGTTGTTGTCACTGTGTGCGTAAATTAATGAGTCGGTCGGTCGGGTACGAATAGCAAACCGCTAAACTGTATGTGTGCGTATGATATACCCACATATACCAATATACCAATGTATAGTAATCATAATTGAATGAGTTCCAATATTTCAACATTATATATATGTGTCCCATTGCCGGTTGGTGTAAGCACCTGGCATAGTTAACGACTTAAACTTCGTGTCTTAAGTTCACGCCCCGGCAGAGGAATTTTGTTTTATAGGTTTTTATTTTTTGTCTTATAAATAAGACGTCAATTTTTCCAATAAAATTATTAAAACAAAAAAAAATTAAAAAGGTAATTAAATAAAACCAATAAAATAAATTTAAATATTTTATTAAATGAACTAGGCGTTTTGGAATGCGGGCATCTATTGTTCCATAGCGCTTGGGTCATTAGTGAATGAGCTAGCTCGTTTCGACTATTATGTTTCTTACAATAGTTGGCTTAAGGTTCAATTTGGCATGGGCTATATTTTAGCAAATAAAAAACTACGCGTGGCCAATACAGTAAGTAATGCAAACTATTTTAAACATATTCCCAAACTTTTGGATGAGTAGAACACTGCTGGTAACGTCTTTACCAGTTTATAAGACAAGGCTTTTTGTTCAATAAGAATATACGTAAATATTTTTTCAAAGTATACAAATAAAAAAAACTGAAATTGGAGGTGAAGTGAATCAACATGTTAGATAGTAAGAAATTATGACAATTTCTAACTAAAAAAAAATAAATAAAAATAAAAATGTTTATTGCAATAACATACAAATGAAAAACACATTTGTTGGAGATCACCTTTTAAGCAAGAAGATGCTTGTGTTAGGTGAACTCCGTCCTTCCACTTATCACGATAATAAGTATGCAATTGAAACACAACAAAACAAAAAATAAATAAAGTAGAAACAAAAATACAAAATAAAAAATAAAAGAACAGAAAAATAGAGATGAGCGCACTTGTGTGATGTATGCGAGTGAGTTTGTGTGCGTGTGTGTGTGTGTAATAGTGTGAGTGTGCATTGTGTTAATGAGTTCATAATCAGGCTATATTTTTCCCACTGCTGGGACACAGGCCTCCTCTCTTCGAGAGGGAGTGGGCTATAATAGAATTTTTCTTATTTGAGTTGTGTTGTGTAAATATTTGTTTTTAGGTATCAGTTTAGGTTTTGGTTAGCCCTGCGACAATCTCTTGGGATCGGAAGAAGCCAGGCACAGCTTCCTCCACTAACCATTTCGCTATCGCGGTCATTTTAATTATAGGACAGATTATGGAAGCGAAGATACCAAAGCCTCAATGTCGTCGTAGGTTTTGTTCGTAAGCCAATCAGTCACAGCTATTTTACAGTCACGGAGTTTCAAGGGATAGATGTGTAACTCTTTATTCAGAAGATTGTATAACCGAGAAGATTGTCTTTCATACTGCCTCTCAGCAAAAACAGATCTGACTGGGACAGTTGGAGCGACTAAGTAGCTTCTCCTGCTACTGATACTAGTCTTTGTGGGATCATACGGAAGGGATTTGTGTTTTCTCAGGATAAGATGGAGTAGGTAAAGTCTCCTTACAGAAAGAAGGTCTGAGGTAAGGTAAAGGCTATGGGTTGGGAATCTATAAGGTTTAAAGAGCATAACCTTAAGAAGAGAGCGCTGCGCCCTCTCAAGTTCCAGTTTTTGTTGTTCCACCCCAGCATGGTAAACAGTAAGTAAGAACCGATTGGGCCAATGATACGTAGACTTTCTGCAGAAGACTCTTAGAGGCAACATGTCGCAATGTTTTAAACGTCCATATTAATTTCCTAACCCTTTTCATGATCAGTTCAGTATGCATGTGCCAGGACAGGCGCTGGTCAATCATGATGCCCAGATATTTAGTGTGTTGAAACCTATCAATAACTGTACAAGAGCAGTCGGGAATTGGGGGGTTGGCACAGTAGTGAATCTTAATTTGGAATTCGAGTGGAGGCTGAGTGCGTGCGTACTTGGTGAAGCAAATGTAGTTGGACTTGGAGGCATTTAGGGTGAGGAGGTTACGATTGAGCCATTCTGCAATCTTTGAAAGGCCGGTTTCGGCTGACCTTTTAACTTTTGCCCAAGTCTTATCAGCAAAGACTATGGCGGTATCATCCGCGTATGAGAAAATGCGACCGCCATCAATACTCATATTACACAGGTGATTAATATAAATGAGGAACAACGTCGGACCGAGTACACTCCCCTGCCCAACGCCGTACGAGATTGTTTCGACTGAGCTAGTAAACTCCCCTATTTTTACTGTTTGTTTGCGGTTATTCAGGTAGGATTTGAATAGGTCGAGAGGGGGCCCCCTTATGCCGATGCTTTCGAGCCTGCGCAGAAGTATAGGGACGGACACAGTGTCAAAGGCCTTTTTGAGGTCAAGGAAGACTGCCAGACATTTGCTTCCCTTATCCACTTCATCAACTAAGGTAGATGTTAGTGATAGGACCGCATCCTCAGTAGATCTACCCTGCCGAAAGCCAAACTGAGACGCCGACAGAATGTTATGCTTAGAAAGATATTTAATTAAGCGTGAGTTTATGAGTCTTTCTAGGATTTTCGAGATAGATGGCAGTACTGAAATTGGAATATAGTTTGACGGGTCAGTCCTGTCTCCACACTTGTACACAGGCGTTATTACGGCTACTTTTAGGGCATCCGGGAAAAGTCCCTGCTCAAAGCATAGGTTTGTCAAGTAATATAGGATTGGGACAATTTGTTCATGTGCAGCTTTTAGAAATTTAACTGGAATGTTGTCCCAACCAGAGGCGCTGTCTGATTTTAAGCCCATTATTGTAGCACGAACTTCACAAGGGTTTGTGTCAAATAGCGCAAACGATGAGGCCGATGTATAGTCAGTTAAGGATGAGTTTGGGTAACTATAATCGACTGTGGGAGACGGAAGTGGAGTGATATTATCTGCGAGAAGCCTTCCTACGTTAGAGAAAAAGCTATTCACCTTGTTAATAGAGTTCTGAGGGCTATAGGTTAGTCTAGGAGATTGAGATTATTTGTTTTTTTGGGCCTTCATTGTGTAATGTTGTTAATAATCTCCCAAGTTTTTTTAGTATTTTTGTGTGATTTAGCAAGTTGGTCTCTGTCATGTTTTCGCTTTTGTTTTTTGATGATGCAGTTACAGTAATTTCGGTATCTTTTGTAGGTAATTTTTAGTACCTCGTTGAACGGATCAAGTCTCAGTCTCCGTTGCATGTTATTTCGGTTGTGAATACAGCGCAATAATCCAATTGTCATCCATGGCTTTAGGGTTCTATTTTTAATCGGTATCATCCTAGTGATAGTACTAAGCTTGATACAGTTGTGAAGAATTTTGATTAGATTATTAGTAAGAGTGTTTGGGTTAGCTATCTTTAACAAGTCTGCCAGGTTACTATCTTTTAAGAGGGCAAGTCCATTCTCAAAGTTGAAATCTGATTTTATTTTTGTAGGTTTTATTACTTGTGTATGGTTTGTAATTTTTAGGAAAGTCATGAAGTGATCTGTGATAGTTGTGTGAATAACTGCAATGACCGCGGTTTTACTAGCAGGTTTGAGCTTTATAATGAAATGGTCTACTAACTGCATAACAATAACATCACTTACACTTCATACTTAATTACTTAAAACATTTTTCATCACTAAAAATAACCACATTATCCTCTTAATTAAAATTTATATAAGACCTAGCGAACAGAAGTCGTTTTTGTCGGTGAGCGGTGGACGCCAAAATCTTCCTTGCTGGCTTACTACAGCGTAAACTAGCTTCATCTTCATGCAGGTGATTTCGTACTGTTTGTAAGCACACATTATGTGCTGTTGCAGTTATGCGGGTGGATAAAAACGGATTAGCCCTGTGCCTTGCCACGATGTCGTAGTGACGAGCCGAAGAATTCACCTTCGGTTTTGGCCCACGTCGATGATGGTCCACTTCTCCAGAATCCGCATACCGACCTATAGCTGCACGGTTCTTCTCTATGGATAAAAACAAAATAATATTTAAATTAATGAAGATAAACAATGGTGGATTGGTGGATAAAGCATAGCTAATGAATTACTTATATTACCTCATAATGTAATAAAAGTTAACATCGCTTTACATTGGTGGCATTAGATACCAATAATAAATGTGTCTCCTAACTATTTTATTTATCTAATTTGAATGTTTACCTTTATTTAAAATTTTAAAATTATGATTACAAAACGAAAAGAATGTTTGCACCCGATATTTGAACTTGAGACTTCTTGTTTACTAAAGACAACAAAGACGTTAGCCATTGTGCCAAACCTGTCACAATGAACAAGCGCGAAATATTATAACTCATTCAATTACATAAATTAATGATTACAATACATTGGTTATATAGTTCTTGCTTATTGGTGCGACATACGCACACTAATAAAAAACAGAGCTCGCTCGCGCTCGTTTTATTTAACGTTTCTGTGCGTAACTATTCATACCGACACAGCTATCCGTGTTGGGATGTAAATCGAACTACTTTGCTTTGTGTACCTACTTTACTGATTAGAAAATTGATTAGATTTTAAGAAACCAAGACCGGGAAAATTATGTAGGTACCTAAGGTTCGATTTTTGAATCATTTAATCTATAATCTGAAGAATAAATTATATGGTCGCTTGAAATATTTCAAAAGCTGTCTAACTGAAAAATAAATATTTTTGATATTTACTGACAATTGAAAAACATTGCAAAGTAAACTTAATAACCTTTACTTGGCGTCTCAACCATTTCTCATGATGAATAAGGGCTGTTTTCCAATTCCTTAAACACGATTAGGTTTATCACGTCATTTATTGTAATTTAGTTGTATTTCTGCAGGAATAATGCAACTCACGAGCAGAACATGGCGGCTCTGGTAAAGGATGCGACGGCCATGGTGATAGGCGCGTTCATCTCCATTGGAATCTCTCTCTTGTGCTGCACTGTCGCCGTGGCCTTAATCAGCTGGAGTGCGCTGAGACAAGTACGTGTATGCTCCGTCTCTTGATTTGTATACATCCTTCTGTAAGCAGCCGGGCCATAAAATCTGACCGTGAAAACTTAGGTAAAGTGTAGGATGCTGTCGCCTCTTTCTGAGAGGAAATGATGCATGCAAAGGAGGTGGCGGAGAGGGGGAGGAGGCATACCTCTTATTCCACCAGCACTAGAAGAGCTTCGAAGGGCGCATAACGATCTCCAGATACCAGAATGAGTTCGAGCAGGCTTAAAGAAGTGGCACGTAGTATGCGCGCCTTAATAACCCGAAATGTGTGGGGCCCGAAATGTCAATAGTGCAAAAGCTCACGCTGTTGCACTATTGTTTTTTCATCTTAGTGGATATATCGGCAAATTGCGAGGTCACAGCGCGAACTACGCCAAACTTAGTAAGCTTAGCTCGCCGTGTGGCCTGTGTTTTATAATAAAATTTTATTTAAAAACGTTTACAAAAGAGGATGTGCTATGTTAAGTGCTGGCATGCGTTTCGAAAGACAAGAGTCGCCACTTAAATGTAAGAAGGCAGTCGTTGTGATAACCAGGACACCCTGACAATGTGGCGCTATCTTTATACCACTTACTTGAAGAGGTTTCGAGTACTCTCTTATATTTAATCGGCCGACCATCGCTTTACTTGGTGTAAATAATTTTATCACCACTGCTCTCAAAACGGTGAAGGCAAACATCGTGAGGAAACCGGCGGCATGTCCTACAACCAAAAATTAGAAGACGTGACATCTAACAACCCGCACGGGGCCCGCATGGCCCACTCCCTCAAAGACAAAGACAAAGACAAAGACAAAAACAAGAGCTCTCAAAGAGAGGAGGCTTGTGTCCCAGCAGAGGGAACATTATAGACTGATTATGCTAACAAAGACATTGGGCTTCTTTTTACTTTTCTTTCTTTGTAGTTTTACCCACGATATTCTTACTTTTTACTAATTTTTTTTTACAATTTTATAAATAAAAACAGCCATTAAGTATTTATTTTTGTACACAGATCACAACGATACGAATGAAGTTTTTGAAGGCAGTTCTTCGACAGGACATGGCCTGGTTCGATACGGATAATGAGTTTAACCTGGCTTCAAAGATGTCTGAGTAAGTTTTCTTGCCCATACAATATCAACGTTTCAATATTGTGTTATCCATAATCATGATCAACGTCCTAACTTTACACCAGAACCCTTTTCTCGAATAGAAAGACATTAATTATAACAATATTTTGCAGTAGATACATTACATACCTTCACACTATCACTGAATTAACTTGAGTCCATGGCGACTCTATAATAACTGAGTATGAATGTTCCGTTGGAGGCAATGCTTACTGTACGATTTACAGTTTAGATACAAAATTAAGATTTACTTGAGGTCAACCCAGAAAGTCTTGTTCTCCCATAAATCTGTATGAGCCGTCACCTCAGCATTGACCAGTATGTTAGCCACAACAATTAAGTACCTAATATTAACTAGTGTTTTTCTATATTTTTATGGAAGCAGTCTCCTTGTGAGCGCTCTTTTCGAGTGTAATTTTCTTATGCTGTTGAGTTAAACCAAGTCTAAGCTTTAATTTTTTTGCAGAAACTTGATGAAATTGAAGGATGGAATGAGTGAAAAGTTAGCAGTGGTTGGCAACTTGGTTGGCACTTCGATAATCTCTATCGCAGTCGCTATCCCACTGGGATGGGAACTTGCACTCGCTTGCATCACTGTCATGCCTTTCTCTGTGGCGGCTTCAGTGTACCTGTCTAATGTAAGTATACTTTTGGAGATGGATTTAGTCAGTTTCTCTAGATTTTAGGCATTCTGAAAAAGTGTAGGTACCACGTAGATAGGTACTGTACACCATGGTGATATATCACTTTTCTCTAACTCTCGAATTGCATGGCTTTTATTGCTATCCCGTTAGGTACCTACCTTATACTTAAAAAAACCTTTCGATGTAACCAAATGTTCTATTAAACATTTTCAAAAATCATCTACGTACATGAACTAAATCAATTTTGTACAGCACTAAGCATACAAATTACGGGGAAGACATCTTCATTTAATCAGCTATCTAACGAGGTACAAAAGTTAAGTAAAGTAAGGTCGGATAAACCAATCGACAATGGTCGAATTTGCAAATAGTGTGTGATAGTCGAATTAATTAACTGGTTTATGCCATCCCACCCACTATTAACCTCCCAGCAATCCATCACACGTTAGACACCCAGGTCGTCATGACCAGAGGGGCAATTCTCGTAATTTTAAGAACTTTCACAGTCTGATCTCAGTCTCAATCTGTCAAAAATACCTTTAGTACAACAAGTTTTTGACATTTGTTTGTCGCCGAGATGAGATTGCGACTACATTTTGAACGTTTTAGGTTACGAGAATTGGCCTTCAGGCACAGAAGAACTAATAGTACTTATTACTTTACAATCGCAGAGCGGCGTTTAAATTTTGAACATGGTTCACGGTCTGCCTGCTGGTTACTGTTCACTTGTGGCAAGAACGCAAGACGCTAGTGATCGCAAGTGCGACTGTTGAGCATGAGGTTGTGGGTTCGATTCCCGGGTCGGGCTGTGTTATTGGGTTTTGTCATCTGGAATTTCTCAGTAGTAGTCCGGAGTTTCGATTTGTGCCCTGTTGATGAACTTAACCATAACTGGCAAATGGTCGGTGTACTAAACACAGTACATAAAGGTACATCTCTGCATAACCCTTTAGAGAATATAGGCGTGAGATTAGAACAAAATGTTGGTTTTTAATAAATCGAAACACTTGTGTGATAGCAGTGTTTGAAAATAACATTTCTTGAAACGGTTTATCTCACCAATGTAAATACTATGCTTGAGATCTTTCATAATAACAGGTACTAATAAACTCTTCCTTAGTACTCTCATTAGTTTCCTGAACAAGTCTTATCTAATCAGTGTACAGCCACGTGACCATTGTTGTTACAGCTGTATCATTTTTGTATCTACCGGGTACATGAACCTATAAACCGTAACCTAGAATTATGTAGGTACTAGAAGCGCCCTGCGGTTTCACCCGCGTAAGTGTCGATCCCGTGGGAATATCGGGATTAAAAGTATCCTATGTGTTATTCTAACCCCTTAACTAATAAACGTAATAAATCAGGTGAATAGTTACACACCGATTCCTCTCTTTCAGTCGTCAGTAATTTTACTTTTGAAAGAAGAAGACAAAGCGTTGTGTAACTATACAGACGCTATACAACGTTTATTAGTAAGGGGGTTAATGTAGGCATATTACTGTAAGGTTTCATCAAAATCTATTCCGTACTTTGAAAGAGTAACAAATATCCATCCATCCATCCTCACAAACATTCGCGTTTATAATATTAGTAGGATTGTTTAATAGATACAAATCATTGCTTCGTTCAAGTTCAGTGGTCGCAAGTGCGACTGTTGAGCGTGGGATCCTGGGTTCGATCAACCTAGATTTCCGGTTCAAGCAAAGGTGTTAGGTTCTTCCTTCCATTGTGAATTTGTTGAGATTTACTTATACCCGGTTGATGGTAAGGCTTGCACCCTATCTGACATTAATCGAATCATAACCGGCAAATGCTGGGGAGGTAACACTACAATGTGTAACTGAATTAATGCACATTCATCACCATCATCTGCTTAGCCTTTTCCCAACTATGTTGGGGTCGGCTTCCAAGCCCAGCCCAGCACACTGGTAAACATTGAATTATTGCACATTATGGAAGTAGTTTATTCAGTTTAGTTTTAATAATAATAATAATACCTAATAACCCCATTGGCTGGCTGGTGTGAACAATGACGAGGAACATAGCTCCCACCTCATTCTTGCCTTTATTGGCTGGCTTGAGTGGAGATTCGCAAGAGCAAACGTGCTCGGAGGAAGGAAGTATTGTAGTAAGATGCTGGTAGGGATCTTGACCTTACTTCCGGGATTGTCCTGATAGCCGTGGAATATTTCTCCACTTCTCATAAGCATCTCAAGACATGTTGCCCCCTTGTCGCTACGTCACTATGTGCTAGCGACCGTTTCCGGGGGCCCATTATTGAGTGTGCAAGTCACCCCCTGCTATTTTATCCGTGTATATATTAAACATTGATCAGGCAGGGGTCATAGTTCTTCCATAGTTCTTGGCAACCAGTCCACTTTAGCCACCCAAACCCATAGTCCAACTTTTTATTTTTCCATATGCTGCAATAGTCCTACACCAACTGGGGGTTGTCCTTGGGTGCACTTGCATAGTACATACAGGGATAATCGTCGGTTGGTGTCACATTTCATTAAAATTTAGTAAGGGGCCTCTGCGAGTTGGCTTCGGCCCCTCGTACGCCTTCCAAAGGACCGGGACTCAATGGTCCCGAGATATAAAAAAGAAAATAAAAATAATAATAATAATTTTTATTTCGGACCAAATAATCCATAGTGTGTTAGTAACATAATATTAAAACAACTTATTATCTAATGTTAGTACCGATTACCCTCCGCACAAACTGCTTTACAATTGGAGAGCCGAAACTCTCCGCTACAGTTTTCAGGATGCTGTTGCGACTGTCTCTCACTCTCCTCAGTAATGACGCTGTTTTTTTGCGAATAATCGCATGAAACCCGTCGGTACGAGCATGCGCAAACATTTCCGACGCGCTGCAGTAGCGAGGAAGTCCCAACAACATCCTGAAACCATTATTATACTGGACGCGCAGGACATCCAGCTACCTTTTAGTGTAATTGACCCATAGATTACTCTATACTTAAGTAATTTTTTATACCAAAAATAATTAAAACTATTAAAATTACAGTCACACTTCCGCTGTATAGTGAAAACAAACAAAATTAACAAAGTACCTACCTACTACCTACTCTAGACGCTCGTATACATGTGCGACTGTTTGCGTGCGTAGATTTGTAATGTAACCACAATTTTACCCCAAATAAACAATATGTATTGTACATAATAATAAAAATTCATCCCTGCTGACCTCTACGGAGAGTATGTACAACGTGATGTTAAATAAAGTACATTTAGCGCAAAACTCAGCAGATTCCTAACACTTATCAGCTTATCTACTTGAGTTTTAACTGCACGTGAACAATCGCCACGGGCTTAGAGACACTTCTCGGGCTTAAGTAGGACTAAGTTATTTTGTTCTAGTATCAAACGAAATCTTCGACACGTGAGTTGGAATCCTACAGCCAAGCAGGAAAACATGCTGAGGAGATACTAAAGTCGATAAAAACTGTTACGGCTTTCGGCGGAGAGGATAAGGAAGTTAAGAGGTAAGTGAAAGTTTAATATTATCATAATCATCTGTCAAAAAAGATGTCCACTGCTGAACAAAAGACTCCTCTAAAAAGCGTCACAATGACTGGTTGATTACCTTGATATTTCTTCTCTTAACATTTGTGGTTCGATCACTGGGAAACCACGAGCATACTGGTAGAGTGGGAGGTATTTCTAGTTTATTCATAAAAATGTGCAGAGATTATTTGTTAGAATTGCATTATTATTATTCTCAAAACGGTGAAGGAAAACATCATGAGGCAACCAGGATGTTCTAGAATCAAAAATTCGAAAACATGTATAAAATCTACCAACCCACATTGGGCCTGTGTGGTGGTTTACGGCCCATTCCCTCTCACCGAGAGGTGGCCCAAAGAGAATGTAAACATGAGGTGGCCTGTGTCCCAGTAGTGGGAACATTATAGGCTGATTATGTTTCTACGCATAATTATTCAGATCTCCCAAATTATCACGATATATCCAAAATGTATCCCAATGGAGGAAAACGGCAGTTTTTAAGAAAAAAACATCCTACTTAAAAAAAAAAAAATAAAGTAAAAATAACTTTCATTTCGGTCCTTTTTTTTTTTTTAAGGGTGGGAAATCATCAAATGACCCCTCCCGCTCTGGGTGGAGCGAAAGGGAGTGTCAGACTCTTACTGACTAAAACCCATCCGTGTTCCTTCCTTAGCCCTTTATATTCCGGGGCAGCGGTAACCCTTTCGGACAATCCCAACTTCCAACTTCCGAAATTAAAGTTATTTTTCACTTTTAGTTGTACCTACCCTACACAAATTCATATAACACTACTTGCTATGTAAATATCAGTGACAGGAAGCTATTAAAACATCATCAATATTATAAACTAAATCGTAATAATGAAGCTAACTCAGAAATTACCCAAGATTGCGAAAAAAGTTTTTATGTATGAGAGACTAGCCAGCTATAATCTATTTTATATTATTATTATTTGTAAGTAAAAATAGGTACCTACGTTCCAATTTCAAAATTTCCCTTCACATTGTTTGCGAATTATCGTGTCTCATAAAAAAAATTGATCTGCGCCGGGAACATTTTCGCGCTATGATTTTTTACGATTTCAAGTGTCGTCTAAAACCGAACGAATCTCGGAAGTATAGTTTCACGCTGGGTGCCACACAACCTCATCGATGCTCAGAAGCAGGCCCGGGTGGAATTTGGTGCCGTGATATGATAAACAAATTTGAAGCAGGCTCGTCTCGGCATGGCATGTTACGACATCATTACAGGTGATGAGTGCGACCAATACGATCCAGAAACGAAGCGCCAGTCGCCGGTTTGGGTGTTTCGTGAAGCGATCTAGAAGCGGGGGGAAGATATTGATCACGAGCTTTTTCAATTTGACTGGCTACTTGTTGTCAATTCCTTTACGGAACCAAAGAAGCATCAACTTTATGTACGTACATAGACTACCAAATGCTTAGAAGTTTTCTCTGTTGTGCGCAACAAGCGACCACACACAGGGCTCCGTTCCGCGGGCTACTGCTCCACCACGACAACGCGCCTTCGCACACCGCGCTCTAAACGAGGGACTTCCTGGACAGCACGCCGGCCAAACTCCTGGGTGGCCCTCCTTACAGCCCTGACCTAGCACCGAGTGACTTCTTTCTATTCCCGAAAATAAAAAAATCTGCTCAAAGGGATACAATTTTCGTCGTCGGAAGATGCGCTGTCAGCGTTCGAGCAGGCTGTAAACGAGGTGTCTGCGGCGGACTGGAAAAAGTGTTTTGAAAACTGGTTCAGACGCATGAAACTTTGTATAGAGGCTAGTGGAGAGTACTTTGAAAAGATTAACAAAAAAATATTTAAATAAGTAGGTTTGTATTTTTTTTTTCGCATAAGATTCTGAGTGTCCCAAGTATATGAGATCACCCCTGAGGCATACCTTATCCATTATAGTTAAATATAAATTTGCAAATCCGTCTATAAATTATGACGGGTACCGTGCCCGAACATACATAAAAAATATATATAAATTACGTGTCACGATGTTTGTCCGCGATGGACTCCTAAACTACTTAACCGATTTTAATCAAATTTGTACACCGTGTGCAGTTTGATCCAACTTGAAAGATAGGATAGAAAAAAAAATATGACAAAAACGTTAGCCACAGCAACGCGTGGCCGGGTCAGCTAGTAAATATATATAACTAGCTGACCCAGCCACGCGTTGCTGTGGCTAACGTTTTTGTCATTTTTTTGGATCAAACTGCACACGGTGTACAAATTTGATTAAAATCAGTTAAGTAGTTTAGGAGTCCATCGCGGACAAACATCCGACATCGTGACACGTAATTTATATATATTAAGATAAACATCCAAATTGAGAACCTCCTCCTTTTTATGAAGTCTGTTAAAAAATCCTCATGCTCCTGTATTATCATAAACAAAACTAACACTATTATTTTGAGTCACTCTTATTATTTATTTCCACTAGTTGATAAATGGTAAGTATGTTGATAACACGCTGATAAGCTACGATAATATTGTCTTTTATCTTAATTATCGCTTAAAAATTATTATTGTCTTAACGTCACAATTTCATAAACTTGGTCAATATTTAAATGACGTAATCCTATAATACAATTATGTAATAGGCATTCATTTCTGGTAGGTACTATTTTGTACCTACTTTCGTATCTGTTATTAGGTTTGTTTCTTTTCTTCGGTGTCTTTTGTTATTTTAATCTTTTAAGTATTTTTACCGTTGTTTTCACCACAGCTCACAGCTACCTCCACTATTGTCTGTCCTACTCCCTTAACCTATCCAAAGGTTGTCTTTAAAAGATAGCTTTTAGCGATAAAACCATCTGATAGTGTAACCCCTTGTAAAATGTCTACAGTTATACATACGAGTATATGTAATTTTTATGGTGTTCCTATAAAGAGATCATCTATTTGTCTCTTTCCTTAAAATAAGTTATGTAGGTATGTCTCTCGAAATTGAAATAGATTAGTTGAGATGTCAAGATACTTTCATTCTGTTCCGTTCTATTAGCTACATCTTTCTGATGGCTTGCCTATGCGTCGCTTGCAATGTTTTAGTGAATACTCATAATTATTTTCACATGATGCTGATTAATTTTTTTATTAACATTGTGTCAGTTACAATTATTTTTTTACCATTGAAAATCGTAAGATGTCCCATAACCAGCCAGCAACGAAGTGTTAGAAACGGAGAGCCGTGGCGTTCAAGTATTTATAATATAAATACCAATTTATTTATTTTTTTCATATTTTTTTTTTTTTTATTTATTTATTTAGGTTAGCCAACAATTGTTTACACAATACATTTTACAAATAATTTCCAAAAAAAGACATTTATAAGTGCAACAATTACTTAAAGGCTAACACAACATGCACCATTTACGGTTTAACATAATAATTAATACAAAGCCAAACTTTCAAAATATTACTTTCTAAATAATAAAAAAAAAAAATAACAGATCAATAGGTAACAATAAAAAATTAAAATAATTAAATTTAATTCACATTCATATTAAAGTAACATAAAATAAAATTACATTAATAGTGAGATCATTGGTTGTAAGAATAATGCTCAGTAATGATTTTATAAAATTTTCCGATGCTGTCATGGTGTATATCCGTAACATCGCTGCAAACATTTATATTTTTACACATGCGTGAAATCGGTGAATTAGCACCCAGAACCGTTCTGCGCAACGGTGGGTATAATGGTGTGATAGGATTTCGCGGATATCTGGCTGGGGCACGAAATTTTAGGAGACTCAGTAGGATCGGGCAGTCAATTTTATTTCTAAGCAACTTATAAAGAAACAAGGTATCAGTAACTTCTCTTCGAGTTGATAACGAGTGCATTTTAAAATATTTGAGACGCGTATTATAGGAGATAAGCTGCTTACTTTTTCCTCTAGAAAATGCGAGGTGCCACAAAAACCGTTTTTGAATTCTTTCCAGAAGTAACTTATGTGTGGCGTAGTGTGGTCTCCATACAACACTGCAGTACTCCAAAACGCTTCGTACAAGGCTATAGTACAGCATTATTTTAGTACCGACCTGTTTAAAGCCCCTGGTGTTTCTAAGCACAAACCCTAACATTTTTGATGCTTTCTTAATAATATGCTCGATGTGGGGGACGAAAGTAACTTTTTTGTCGAACATTACTCCCAGATCCTTAATTGCCTCCACTTCTTGTATCTTTTCATTGCCTATGAAGTACTCCGAGTTTATTGGATGTGACTTTCTAGAAAAAGATAAATGGTAACATTTTTTAAAATTAAGTTCCATTTTGTTAGTCTCACACCATTCAACAACTCTGTTCAGATCCTCTTGAAGCAGCGCGACATCGCTCGATGATTCGATTCTGCGAGCAAACTTTAGGTCATCAGCGTAAAGAAAGCACTCGGAAAAGTAAAAACAGTGGAGAAGGTCATTTATAAATAAGATAAATAATATAGGAGCCAAATGCGACCCCTGAGGCGCACCGGAAGTCATGCAATAATTGCTAGCAGATCGAAAACCGTTAACAACAACATAAAATTCGCGCTTCGATAGATAAGATTTAAGCCATTTCAGCAAAGGACCAGTGACACCATACGTTGCTAGTTTGTGTATTAGTATGGAATGAGGAATTTTATCGAAGGCCTTGCTGAAATCAGTGTACAACACATCAAATTGTTTATTTGAGTCGATAGATTCTATTAGAGACTCTGAGAAAGACAGCAAATTTGTGGCAGTAGACCTTGAGGCAACAAAGCCGTGTTGGTGATCACTAAGATAAAGTCTGAAATGGCGTTGAATGTGAGGACAGATCATCGATTCAAATATCTTGGCAAACGCGGAGAGAATCGCGATGGGCCGATAATTGGAAATGGTGTCTTTTTTCTCCGACTTATACACAGGAACGACTTTGGCCTTTTTCCACTCGGAAGGGAAGGTTCCAGTGGCCAGCGACACTTCATATATTTTTAAAAGTGGGGTTACCAAGGCCGGTGCACAGGCAGCAATAAATAAGGGTGGGATTCCGTCAGGACCTGCCCCTTTCCTGGTGTCTACACTACGTAGCTTTTTGAGAAGGGAATCACTGTCCAATTCAGGCATTGTTAGGCACTGGCTATTAATTTCTAATGTGTTAAGAAAATTTGAGTCGTTCTTAAATTCTGTACCATCTTCAGGGGTGAACACAGATGCGAAATAATTGCCAAAAAGATCACAGATATCTGGACCATTTGATGTGATAGTTTGCCCGTCAGTCATAGTTAGTGGATATACACCAGACCCACCGCGCTTAGCCTTTACGTGAGTCCAAAATAGTTTAGGATTTTCTTTAATTTCTGATTCTAATTTTTCCATATATGTACTGTACAAGGATTTAGCCAGGGTTTGACAACGTTTAGAGACTAATTTTAGTTCTAGTTCATCTAAAGGGTTTTTATATTTCCTAAAGCGCAATCTTAATTTATTTTTCTCTTTCAGTGTTCTTATAATTGTTTTATTAAACCATGGGGGATAATGGCAAGTCTTTGACATACAATCTGGTACAAATGTGTTTATTGCAGTATTTAAAACTTCATAAAATATCTTTAACATACTTTCCACATCATTACTATTCGCAAATTGTTGAAGCCAGTCATGTTCATTTATATAAGTTGTAATATGTTCATAATTTGCCCTATAAAAGTTTTTTCTCTTGTTGAGATTATTGTATGGGAGATTCGATTCTTTTAACAATGATATAGAAATATCAAGGGGAGGATGCAGCTTATCAACAGCGGTTAATGAACAACTAGATTCACACACTGTGCACGAAGATAATGTTGACAAAACTAGATCCAGAATTCGCGCAGAACAGTTTTTAACGAAATTGCACTGAGAAAGTCTACTAACGTTCATAAATTCCAACAATCTTAAACAAGTGATAGGTAGTGAACTGTTAACGGAACCGGGAGTCCAATCTATTTTGCCCAAATTAAAATCTCCAATTATGCAAATCGGGATATTTGTTGTCTCAAACACGCCATTACAGTGTTCCACAAAGTGCTCAATTGTTGAAAGACATACAGGTGGAGGAAGATAGACTGCACAGAGAGCTAGCTGTTGTGATTTATGTGCAGTCGATATATCGATGGTAACCCAAAGATCTTCGCATTTACTATGCCATTTATCAATGCACTTTGAACTGATTTTATTAGAGACAGCAATCAGAACTCCGCCACCATCTTTATGAGGATGGAAGCCTGTTGTCTCTCTATCTCTTCTGTAAACAACATACCTATTATCAAACAGTTCACTACTAAGAACACTACTATTCAGCCAAGTTTCGGTCAAAATGAATACGTCATAATCCATGCAACAAAGGTTACTGTAAAATATGTTAGTTTTAGTTCTCAAACCTCTACAATTTTGATAAAAGATAGTTAATTTTCTGAATTTTAAATATAGATAGGTACTAAGACTTACTTCTACAATAATATAAAATTAATTATTGGATTTTACTTAAGCTATTCGTGTTTTTGATGAGTATGTATTCTGCGCCATCGACTTTTCTCACAAATATTTTGCCATTTCTAACCCAAACGTACTTGTAGTTCATTTCCTTGGCCTTAATCCTAGCTGCAGCGTGAAGAGTTTTATTGGTGGGTGAAAGATGTTCAACCACATACACAGGTGCCTTTTGACCGGAAAATCCAAGATGGCCACAGTTAAGTTTTCCCTGCGGGTTATTTTGGTTGTGTTTTATAACGGACGCTAGGAGTTGATCGCGCAGCCTAGGCGAAGCCAACTGAACTACTATGGATTTAGGACGGGTACTGGATGGATTGTTTTTGGCAACTCGCGTACAATTCAATATATCTTTTTCTTGAACATCACAGTTGACAGCTTTCGCGAGTTGGGTGACAATTGAGTACAAATTCTCGTTTTTCGTTTCTGGCATGCATTGTACCTCAAGGTTACTTGATCGTGATTGCTGCTCTAGATTATTAATTCGCACATTAAGATTCGACGTAAATGTCTTCAGTTCCATATTTTCTATTTCTAGCCTCTTTATGGTCTCGTTTGATGCTTTCTGATTACACTCAAAGTCCTCAAATTGTTTGTTCATGAATTGCATCGATTTAATCATCTCCTTCATTTCTGCCTTTACCGTTTCAAGTTCATTGTTCATAGTGCTGACCAGACTTTCATTGAATTGTGTCAACATATCACTAAATTCTGCCTTAATTATCTCCTGAATAATGGACCGAATGTCTTCTTTGTTACATAAAGGTGATGGCGGAGATGGAGATCCACTAGCCTGCCTCTTATTCCCTCTATTCGTAGACACATTACGGGAAGGGGTCGAGTCATTTTTAAAGATCTTTGATCGCTCCGCATCACTAGCCATAACGGTATACTAAATAATGCCACGTGAAACAGCGGTAAAAAAAAAATGGAAACTGATTTGTAGAAAAAAAATAAGTGTAATATATTTATCCTCCCAGAGGCAGTGTAAAGTAGGTCGGAAACACTGCACCGTCTTCGATAAATAATCTTTGGTGCGAGCGCTCGCATGCGTCACTGAGCGCGGGCGCACGCCGATTTGCTACTTAAGTGCGCTGCGCAGCCGCCAGAGTAGCTTGCGCAGTGCGTAAAAAGTCTTGTCATGCACTCACCGGTTGACCAGCAGTGATTCAAATTTTTTTAACAGTTCACAGCACAAATCGTTCCATTTACACACTTTTTGATGGTTCTGAATATGATAACACTTGTTAATGGAATGTTATTTTCACTTGGGACGGTTTTAATTGCAAAATAAGTCCAGAATTCGTTTTTATTTGTATTTAACCAAAGAGCAAATTCACACGTAAACTAACCGTTCGACCGCTAGGGCAAAGATCTGATATTATGTCCTATTTATCACCAAGAAAATTGTAGGTTTAATAAAATCCATGAAATTCAATACGCACGTGAACGAAGTCGCGGACACAGCTAGTTTATCTACACTACTAATATTATAAAAAGGAAAGATTTGTTTGTTTGAATTGAATAGGCTCCGTATGAAAACTTCGATAATGTAACCCAAGGTGTAAACAAAATAACAAAAAAATCCTTAATTCGCGTACGCTGCGGAAACTACTGACGATAGAGCAAAGTGATGTACTACAGTTTTTTAGAGGACATCAGTATCTACAAAAAAGTCTGCGACAGCACTATAACCTTTTTTTCAACACACTTGTTCGTAAAATGGCTCTTAAAGCACCGCTTTTAGGTCCATAATGCAGTGTATTAAAAACGCGTGCTTTTACTTTACGTTATTGCACTAGTGCGATAACTCCACAGATAACTATTTACTAATCAGAGATGTTATACTAAAGAAAGAGTTTATTATGTTTCCTTAATAATAGAATTAATATTATCTTTTTGTATGCGCGTGTTTCTGTGACAAATAAATCTATTTTTCTTTCTTTCTTCTTCATGCTAAAAGGAATCCGCGGGTCATATTTCACTTTTTTTGTAAACTAAAATTTGTTTAAGGCGAAAGCGCCATGGTATCCCCCGAAATTCAATTTTTCAAAATATGATTCGCGTCTATAACAGGTATTATTATCATCTCTTAGATTTGTTCCTTATGAACAAATCTCTTATGGAAATTGTTATTAGGGAACAAATAAGATATACATATATTAAAATATAGGTAAAAAAATTAAAGAGGTTAAAATTAAAGATTTGCACACCATAAGTAATGGTAGAATGTAAAGGGGCCATTATAGTTTTAAGATCATACATTTGTAAACCTATTCTGGCAAATAAATGAAATTGAATTTAATGATTCTAATGACTATAATTCTGTAAATACATATCTATTATAGTCGCGAATCATATTTTGATTAAGATACAACCTGATACCTGCAAATAACAAAACAACGTAAGAGAATTTGAATTTCGCTGTCGGAACCAAACGGAAAAGACGAAGGAAGTATTTTTGCGGATTCTCACTGAACTAATGTATATTTCTCTATGCCAATAGTACTTTCTAATTCCATACTAACTAAACTACCCTCTATTAAAATAATACAGGTCAGTCACTGACCTCTATTAAACAAGTACACTACGATCAGTCTAAACCACGGAGTAAAAACAAAGAGGAGATGTTGTAATTAGATTTCCTTAGGAAATAACGCGTGACATTTTACGGGGTAAGGGGGTGCTAGATCCCGCCCACTTCTTTATTTTCCATCTACTGGTCAATAGTAAAACTTGTTGTTTCGTTCTGACAATTTTATTTTGTAGTTACGTAACTATCTCACACTAGATCTCACTAAGTGCAGGATGCAACAGGGTCGTACTCAGAATTTTGGTACCTAATTTTTTTATTGAAAGTGATATTACTATGAAAAAAATAATTTTTGAATAAAAAGGTTTTTGATGAATGACGAATGATGATTATTAGACTTTCTCTTATTTTTAAATTACTTTTCTTGTTAAAAAGAGTTATCAAGGTGTTCTACAAAGCTAGTCTTTTTAGAAAAGAAAAAACACCTCCCGTTTACGTGACAATTCATCGTTGAGCTCCTTAAGTTTTGAGTTGAGCTGCACGACAGAAATCGTGCAAATGCGTGCACTGACTGGACAGGTCCTCTCAATCTGTATGGTTCTTTCCTCAAAAGACCATCTCAGACATCGATCTACATGGTCTTCATATAACCTGACCAAGATTATGTCTGAACTTTAATAGAGACTGTGACCTCTGAGTTTGTTTCGGCCTTTCTTCTCAGAGTAGTCAGATAAGAAATTCTGACCTCATCTAGTTCTAAAAAATATGATTGACATGTAAAAGTGTTTATGCAAACCTACTTATAAAAATAAAATCACTTATCATTTATCATCTGAAACCATTAATGTCAAACATAGATATATGAAAGAAGGAGATATGCCCAGTAGTTGAAAATGTATCAGAACCCGATGTCGCTAGGTTGGCCCCACCACCGCGCCACTACTACATATTTAGTTCAGTAAAAGCTTAGACAAAGTCGCGCACACACTTGCAATTCATAAATCAGAACGTTCTACTCAATCAATTATAAATCTTAACTCATCAAACACAGCGTGCATTTACCATGCACCATACAACTTTTCACACAAAAACATCAATCTCCTATCGTTGTGCTGTGCAAATGCCATTTATTTTATATATACGCTAGTGATTGACTAAATCGGAAAGTTATCGATTCTTCCATACTAAAAAAAATATAGTGTCATGAAAATAAATTAAATAAAAACGATATGTCCAGAACATATTAGGTATATTATAAAAATGTAGCTAAAAAAAATTAAGAACATGACGCATGTATTAGCACCATTCAGCTCAACCATTTTTAAGGGAGCTAAATGATCCAACATATGTGCCACGGGCCACCACCAGCGAGACATTTGAGTGAGTATGAAATATATCTCAGCCGCCAGGGCACATTCAAGTCAATGAAAGACGTACCCAGTAAATGGTAGCTTTATAGTATGTACATAGTACTCACACATGTGCTATGCAATTATACAATACTAGGAGATTGAATTTATATAATGCAAAAATAGTATTTTAAAATCTTCAGCAGCTCCAACAGTAGTTTTGTTTCACTCAGTTGAAGTATGTGGGTAGGTATTTTATTGTAACATTTTAAACAGTAGCCCATTAAAGATAAGTCTACTTTAGCCAGCCTGAAACCTGTTTGAACTAATTGGACCCTATTTCTAGTGATATAATTGTGTCTTTCACCTCCTTTACTAAAAAGATGATGATATTGTTGGCTCTGTAAATTTTCTTTTAAGCTGTAACATAAATGATAAAACAATAAATATGAAATTTACTCATTTTCCCACAAAAGTTATGAAACTGGTAAATACAAACTGCATTGAAACGTACCGATATATCCTGTTTTAAACAAGGTAAAGTTCCCTCCTGTAATTTTCTAAGGCCATTTTTGTCACTATGAAGTCTTCATTATTAAAATGGCAAGAACAATTTTTTGTATATTTAGTCTGAGACCAGTCTTGTCTATTAATTTTTGTAATCCATTGCTGTCTTAGATTATCTTCGGATGGTAATCTAGAACATACATCCACTTTCGACTCCGCCCACTTTTCATAGAGCTCATACGCCATGCCGCCATACATATTGCAAATGGACCCTCCAGGAGGGTCACCGGCTTTACGTTTGCGCTAAAGTGAACCCTCGAGGAGGGTCGTCGGCATTAGGTTTGAAACCGTATTATAAAACACTATAAAAAGAAGTAAATTAGTGTTTTCAGAACGTCTTGTTGCTTTAATTAGTATCTCTGGGGGTATTTACATGTGCTAGTGGCGTGAAGACGTGAAATATAAAAATAAAAAAATGAAGAAAAAGTATAATCGCTCGCTTTGATCCCGTGACAGGGGTGTCCAACCTCTTCTGAAATTTTCATGCAATGTAATATTTTTTTAAACAGTTACATTATGCAATATTAATATTTTTTTAAGTAATAAAACGTTATTATTTTGTAACAGATTATTAACTTACGACTTACGTATGTGTGCCTCGGCTTCGCCTCGGCCCACATTTACACGTTCGTCCATCAATGCCTAGTTGTGGTGGCCAAGGCTTGTATAGTACTTTTCTCAAATAATGCGCGGAAATTAAATACAATTACTTTCAAAATCAATGACGAACAACGCACAACAATAATTTTTCCCGCGTTAAAGTGATAATTTGTTTTTTTTTTTTTACTTCCTCGGTTGCCATGTTTAGGAGTAAAAGATCGTTCCATTTTTAAATAACACGACATATATGAGTTTACCTACTATGTTTATTTGGCCGCTAAACCAGGACAGATATGGATTTTCATACAACTTTTGCCGGCCGCTGCTCGCATGTATGTGGCCAGGGGGCCTAAAACGGCCACTTTGGCAGAATCATAAAACAATTCTTATCACGCACTTCATCTCTTTGATAGTTTCACACCTATATATCCCTGAAGGGTTAGGCAGAGGTGTACCTATAGCATTTTACGAATCTCCATACAAAACTGTTTACAAAACTGTTAAAATTATTTCATGATTCTGCCAAAGTAGCCTTTTAGGCCCCCTGTACAGCAATTTCGATTTATCTCAAAAAAGGTTGTCAAAATAATGCTCAAATTTCCAAGCATTTTTGAGAAAAGACATTTTTTTTTAATTAAGTATGTAATTTGCCCACTGACCAGAAGGCCAATTCTCGTAATTTAAAATGTTCAAAATCTAGTCGCAGTCTCATCTCAGCGACAAACAAATGTCAAACACTTGTCAAAATGTATGGGAAATAAAGGTATTTTTGACAGATTGAGACTGAGATCAGACTGTGAACGTTCTTAAAATTACGAGAATTGCCCTCAGGTATTATACAAGCTTGTTTATTAGAGGTCAGTGATTTTGCCATACTGACCGGTGATTGAGCTCAAGAAAATTAAATGTTATTTCAAAGCAATAAGACTATATTTTAAATGCATAAAATAGTGTTACGGTCAACACGATTTTCTTAATAATAATAGAAGTTAGCTTTAAAAAAAATGTTTTTGGTCATTGTATTATGCTTTCAACTCAATACCTACTTTTATTGGGGTGTATGAGGTCTTGCGTTAATTATGTTACACATTGTATACATGACCACAGATAATATAATACTCTAATGACAAAACCAAACGACTTGTTTGTAGCGAAGTATGCTCCTGAAATGAGCAGCTGTACAAACGAACGGACTGACAGTCAAACGAAGTTGCACCATGGGTGTTCGTTTTTACCCTTTTGATACGGAACCCTGAAAAACTTCTATTTATAAACTCATCCTCTTAATTTATAATCTCAAAATAAATATGTTTATTTTTAGTGAATATTTGTACCTAAACGTAAAACGGTTTACCATCCGCCCAATTATTTTTGAAAATAAAAATGCTGGTATTTGAAAACCAACGATTATACTAACAAATCTTGTTAAAATATACGACTAATTTTATTTTCATAGTTTATAATGCTATATTCGCTAAGAAAAACGTACATTTAAAATGAGCCCTCCGCGAGGGCTCCCGGCATCCCATATGCGATTTGAGTGAACCCTCCAGGAGGGCTCCCGGCACTGAACGTGTTAATATTTAAGTAAATAAATCAGAGTTTAAGTACTTTAAATTAAGTAAACAACAACTATTATACTAGTTGTCTCACGGAGGGAAAGTACTTTCAATAAATTATTGTAGATAGGTATATATTTAATTTAAAGGAGATTTTATTTTTATGTCCAGCGTTTTAAGTACTTTCCATTTATGAGACAGTCGCGGGACATTCGGTAAAATAATTGGATTCTAATTACGGCCCTGTCTTTGTTATGTTTTTGTTTTTTGTTCAGAGTTGACTATAGATGGCGGTCCGTTTACAAAATGATATAAAAACTACAAAAATAGTATTTTGGCCATTAGAGGGTTTATAAGAATGAATGTCGAACAAATTTCAGTACATATGATTATTAAAATATATTAGTACTGAGCTCTATGTACCTAAATATTTTTAGTTCCCATGACACCAAGTGTCGCCATCTAGTGTCGGGTAGAATAATGTTTGGAAACGCCTACGCTAAGAAATTTTTCTAGAACAATTTTATTAAATTACGCATAAAATTACTTACAAATGAAATGTGATGCCATCCATAGCTTTAGAACGTCTCGCGTCTATCCGAGTAGTTTTTACAAGATAAAACACAACACTTCATTAAGTATTTTTTTCTTCTAGCGCGAATATGCTGTAAAATGGGTACTTTTACAAAGTTGTGCACAGGACGAACGCCAACAATCCACTGACAAGGAGGTCACGCCTACATGATGACGTCATGGCCTAGTTGTAATCACAGTGCACAGTTGCTTAGGCCATCTCCTCTTTTTATTTACTCCGTGGTCTAAACATTATTTTGTGTTTATTATATTTTTTCTATAGGCTGTTTAGCGGTTTTGTCAGTGGTCAGTGCCTTTATTTTTCCGTTTATAAAAAAGTACTCTGTGTTTACACCTGCGCGCGGAAAACAAAACCAGCGCGCCATTTTCCATACCTACAAATACATACACCTGCTGGTAGACCTAAACCAATTAAATGTAAAGGTAAACAGAAGTACAAAACTAGACTAAAGAATAACAATCCTTCTACTCATCACCTATGAGAGACCAAAGATATCCATTTTAGGTACCGAGATTTACTCGAGCCGGCAGAGCAGTACGGGCGGAAACGAGGCTTATACACAGGCCTCGGTAACGGCTTCAACTGGGTGCTGACGTACTGCCTCAACGCCATCGGGCTGGTGTACGGCATTCGACTAGTCCTCGACGACCGCGACAAACCAGAGGAGGAACGAAGATACGTAGTCGGAGTTGTGTTTAGTGTAAGTATCTGAAGTCTGATCCATACTTCATTTGACTCCATACAATCAGTTTCCTGAAAGATTTTCTTCGTCCTACCCACATATTTATTTGCTCTCTCCACTTTTTTGACCAATCTGTTGATATAAGTGAGAGAAAAAATTGACGTATCAATTATAAACTTGATTGGTGAAAAACTTTTATCCAAAAGTAGATCGTATCAATGATATCAAGAAGTTCAGTCACCAAAGTTCATTCATATCCAACAGGTATTGTTCAACGTGTACATGGCGACGCAGTCCATCACGCTCTGTGTACCTCACGTCGAGGTGTTCTCGGCAGCCCGAGGCGCCGCCGCCAGCATCTTCTACCTTCTGGAAAGAGAACCACTGATAGACAGCCTCAGCTCACTGGGAGTCTCACCTAGAAGAGTAGTGGGAAATATATCTCTAGAAGACGTACATTTTAGCTACCCGTCAAGACCTGATGTCAAGGTACGTTGTTGAAAGCAATTTTAATGTGGACAGAATAGTTGGAATTTTTTTTAGGGAATAAGTCCGAAGTCTGGGTTTGGCAGTAGGTCTCTCATGAAAATTGCTGATAGTTGATCTTGTTTAACTGAATTATCACAAAAGTATATTCTCTGGAAGATGGAGATGGAAGATCATTTAAATGATAAATCATAGTATTTTGCCAATGAACTATAACCTAATAAATCTATAAATGCTGTTAATGTTGTGCTGTTATGTTGTGTGTATGTGTTTTCTTTGTACTTTGTACATTTTTATTATTGTACCACCTGACTGGATGGACATTGTTCTGTTTCATAGAACTCAATCGAAGCGCCACATACCGGGTCCAATTTATTGTGAGTCTAAACCATAGGTACAGGGGCCCACTTAAACCCACACAAAAACTTTTATCAAAATCAGTCCAGCTGTTTAGGAGGAGTTCGGTGACATACACACGTGCAGAAGAATTATAAATATGTATAAAAATATACATTTAGCTAGTTCTACAAATTAAGGAATTATGGTTGGCTCTTGGCTCAGGTCGTAGAATAATATATATTAATTATTTGTGTTATGTGACAATAAGAAATAAAAGTTTATATTGGTTTCTAATTGGACACTGAAAATATCTCTCAAATAAATATTTGATTTATACGACGATAAATTTACATAAAAATGGGCAAAATTGTCACTTCCCTGTGGGGCGACATTCCAAAATCCAAAATATAAGTCCATGTAATACCACCAGGTTTAAAAAGCAGTTTAGTGGAATCTTTTTATTATAAGATAATAGTCAAATAGGTACATATGCTTTCCATAAAACGCTAAAACAGTTTCACGGTCTCTCATTTTCTCCGAGTTTTGTCGATTTAACAAAGGCGACGCGTATTTAGTATCACTTCCCTGTCACCTAAAAGTTTGTTAAAATCACCTCGAAATTGAATAGTAAGTAACGTTGCCGCTCGGGCAATGGAAAGAAAGGGGTGACGACAACATAGTGAAGGCTGTTTTGTTTCATTCGAGCAGCAATTAGTCGTGTCCATGCTTTTAGTGGAGACATTTGCGTTCGGGTCAGACAAATTCTCACTCACATGGTACGTATTTCCATTGCAATTATAAAACATTATTTAATTTTAATGCATTGCAAGTATTTCTTAAAGTTGCACGAAAGATTTATGGAAATTTAATTGTAATAAAATAAAGCTATTTTCTAGATAAGAAAAAAACATTCAAAATATCACTTCCCTGGAAATACATAGACAGGGAAGTGAGAACACTCCAGAGAAGTGATAAAAGGGTTGTTTTGTGGCTGTTGGCACTAAATAAACAGTGCACTGTGTCATTACAAGCTTTTATTTAACTTACCGTGTGCGCTAGTTTGTTAGTTAGTATGTATGGGTCAAACCATGGAAGTCAAATTTGACCAACTTCACAGGGTCCAATCGAGTTGAAATTTCATACACCTGTTTAGGTCAGGTGAAAATGCAATATTACGGTACGATTGAGCTTGTCTGATGATGGAGACGGATGGTGGCCATAAGAACTCCTAAATTGAGATGCCATTGTGATACCCCCTGGTTGGAATCGTCTTGCAAGTACTTAATGACTGCCAAAAAGGTTGAATTTTTTACAGACTCGTTTTATTAAAATAATGATTTTGATGTCCCCCTTAGATTTATTGTTTTTCATTAGTTTAATGTAGGCAGATTATTTTATTTTTACTTATATTTGGCAATAATTTAAGAGCCGAAATAATTTCGAAGTTCTTTACAGAACCGATATGGGTAAACCAAAAGGAAAATCGCAGACTAAAGAAGACAGGGATGTCTTCTGCAAATTGAAAAATGTCTATATCTTCTAAATTAATCAATATTTTCACTGACCCTTTCGGTTCTAGAATACTCCATCATGTTTTATTATAATAGTTAACTTTAAAATCATTTACATTAGAAAAAATGATGGGCCAAAAATAATTCAATTTTATTCCCTTGTTTGTAGAACTAGCTATTTATATATATATACATATATATACAAAGTGGTTATGATAACACGACAATAAATGAAAACATTGACAATACTAGTTCATAAGAACAATTCTAAACTATCAAAAAAACCCTAACATCAAAAATAAAAATATCAAACAAACTAAATGGCATAAAAGTGGAAACAAAATAGAACACCATTTATAAATGGTTCACTAACCTGTGATAGAGTAGCAATAGCGCGGTCCTGTAGCGACTTGATCTTTTGGCGCCATTATTATTAATGCTCAGTAACACTGTATCACAGATGTAACGAAATAATTAGGCACCTCTCACCCGCATGTTATTTATTAATCAAATTATTAATCACTATCACGATCACTGTTCAATCACGTAGCTAGGTAGGTACCTATTAAAGTTACTAAATTTTTCGTGTTTCAATATGGCCACCATTAACTCGAATACACAAACTGCACGGCCGCCGTAGGAGATTATTCCTAACGTTTGACAAGAGGTCCCCGTTTGCAGCCATATGTTTTAATTTATTAAAAGATAAGATTATTCTATCTTTTAAATCGTCAACCGTTTCAACAGCTGTTGAGTACACCTCATTTTTGATGTGACCCCACAAGAAAAAATCTAATGGTGTGAGGTCGGGTGACCTCGCTGGCCACCGCGTTGGTCCATAACGGCCAATCCACTGCTGACCGAACACTTGATACAAACGCTCTCTTGCTGACACCACTGAATGAGTTGGTGCTCCGTCTAACTGGTACCACATCTGCCTGTACACATCAAGCGAAAGGTCATCCATGTACTCGGAAACGGGTCCGTTGAGGAGTTCTAAAAAATTTTCACCATTTAAACTTCCATCAATAAAAACCGGACCTATTATGGTATTTCTATGAATGCCAGCCCAAACATTGACAGCAAATCTGTACTGGTGCGAAGTCTCCCTTCCTAGACGCGGAATCACGCGGCTCCAGTAACGTAAATTCTGTCTGTTCCATAAACCGTTTCTTGTAAATGTACTTTCATCAGTCCACATCACATTGTACAGAAAATCTGGATCCTCTAAATGTTTTGTTTCTATCCAGCGACAGAAGTTTTCCCTGACTGGTTTGTCTCGAGGTAACAACGCATGCAATTTCTTATACTTATACGGCTTCCGTTTGTCGCGTTTTAAAACTTTTAGTATAGTTGCATGGTTAACACGAAAGTATCGACCTGCCCTACGTTTTTTTTTTTTTTTCTTTTTTTTGTTACTTTTGATTTAGTATTTTTATTTTAGCTTGAGTACGTATAGATTTTTATGGTATTTGTTGGTATATTGGCGTGGCTAGCTAACATATGGCAAATAATTTTATTGAATGTTCTGTGTCCTGTAATGTTAATTAGATACTTTGCAGATCTAGTTTTGTATACAGTCGAGTATTTTATAACTGAACAGACAGCTGTGCTGCTGGGGAGTTTGTTGCGCCACTTCCAGCGAAAGTACTAGGAAGTGGTGAAGGGCGGGCGTTTTGGGGGACTGTCTTATGTAATTTTGACGTTCGAAAAGTGCTGATTCTCAGCCTAGTTTGAATAAATGACTTTTGATTTGATTTGATTTGATTCAAACTACACGTTGGGTTGCGTTCAAAATAATTTAAAATTCGTTCCTCAAGGGTCACTCTCGGGCAGCGGGATTGTCCGAAAGGGTTACCGCTGCCCCGGAACATAAAGGGCTAAGGAAGGAACACGGATGGGTTTTAGTCAGTAAGAGTCTGACACTCCCTTCCGCTCCACCCAGAGCGGGAGGAGTAATTGGATGATTTCCCATCCTAAAAAAAAAAAAAAAAGGGTCACTCTCGCACGTGGAGGAGCACTATCCATAAGCGGGATTAAGGATCTATTTTCTCGTATCCTATGGACAGCTTGGACAATAGTGCGCCCGTTGGTCGGACAAACTCGAGTGTCCCCAAACGTCTGTCGGTATGTCCGTATAGCCAAAGCGGCGTTTCTTTGACACTCTCCATAAATTAACACCATGTCGTGTACTCCGAAGCTGTGTAATTGTAACGAGGCATAATTCAAACAAAAGAAAACAATAAAAACTAAGCGTCCAACTTCGCATAATTCACTTACGAGTAACTTTTAAACTAGATAAGTACCTAAAACGTGTCCTGTCACTAAAATAAAGCGTCCAATATCGGGCAGCGGGATTGTCCGAGGGCAGCGGGATTGTCCGAGGGCAGCGGGATTGTCCGAGGGCAGCGGGATTGTCCGAAAGGGTTACCGCTGCCCCGGAACATAAAGGGCTAAGGAAGGAACACGGATGGGTTTTAGTCAGTAAGAGTCTGACACTCCCTTCCGCTCCACCCAGAGCGGGAGGGGTCATTGGATGATATCCCATCCTTAAAAAAAAAAAAAAAAATAAAAAAAAAATAAAAAAAAAAAAAGCGTCCAATATCGCACTTGTTTATCGTAGATAACGATAACGCATACAAACACACGAGCGGCGGGCGGCGGTACACAAAGGCGGTACTCGGAGGGGAATCACGCTATGTACTTGTACGTCCTGAGGCACTCGTGCGCTTAGAAAGCGGTGACGCATGAATCGTCACAGGATTTTAAGTAGCGGGTTGGAAATGTGTCTTTAATCTTTTGATGTGCATACCGATGCGAGGGTAGTTAACCTGTCAGTACCTCCCTATTAATAGAAACATCGTGTAGCAAATGTTAAAAATGAAAAATAATTTCCTGTGACTAAACTACTGGATATATTTAAATGATTTTTTACATGTAGTCTGAGAATGTCTTGAGGTATGCGAAGTTTAATTTATTGTCGTATTATCATAACCACTTTGTATATATATATATATAAATATGTATATTTAGATTAGGATATTATAGTTTATGTATGTATTTATTGTATTATGTAAATGGTACACCACAGACTACCTGCAGTATTTGTCTCTCCTTCCCCTTTTTAATGCATCCAAAGGTTGTCTTTAAAAGATCGCTCTTAGCGACAAGACGCCCGCCCATTGTGTCACGCTTTGAAAATTTCTATATTTTTATAAACTGTAGCTGAAGATGTGCGTGCGCCTGTGTTGAGGCATTTCGTTCGTCTGGTGATCTTTTAGGGAGGTATCTCCCTGTTGGTTATCTTGACGGGGCTGGGTGCCTCAGCACAGGGGCATTTGTGTTGTGATGTCAATGATGAGTGTTGTCTTTTGTTATTGTATTTAAGTACTAACAATAGTTTTTCTTTAGTTTTTGTATACTAACCGATGGATCTAGTTGTCCCAAAATAAATAATTTTGAATTTGAATTTATGTCTGTAATTTATATAGTGTACAGACGCCAGCACATCAACCTACCCCAATCTGTCAAATTTCTTTGAAAGAATTTCAACTTTACTGCAAAGGAATAAGGTTCATATTCAATTGGGAAAATTTAACAGATTGGGGTAGCTTGATGTGCTGGCCTCTGTACATAATAAAGAGTAATCTATTCTATTTTCTCTTACAGGTTCTAAAAGGTTTCTCCCTGAATATAAAAGCCGGGGAATGCGTAGCTCTGGTCGGGTCCTCTGGCTGCGGGAAATCTACAGTATTGCAACTGTTACAACGACTGTACGACCCCCATGTGGGCTCAGTCAAGTTAGATGGGAAAGAACTGAGGAATCTTAACATAGGATGGCTCCGATCATCATTAGGTTTGCATTTGTCCTGGTATACATTTTTAACCAGCTTTTCTGGTCCAAAACATTTGTTGTAAGCTCTGTGTTCCACAGAATTTTACTCAAGGAGTTAACAATCTAGTGATTTTCAGGTGTTGTGGGTCAAGAACCAGTATTGTTCCATGGAACGATTTTCGAAAACATTTGCATCGCTTGTCCTGAAGCAACTTTGCCAGAAGTACAGAGAGTTGCGGCTGTGGCTTACGCACATGATTTTATCTCGAATTTGCCTAAGGTTTGTACCATTATCTAAGTTTACTTTTAGATGTCTAATGTTTAATAGTCAATTATGGACAATACTTTATGCATCACCAAGGACCATGGTATCCTATTGGAATGTTGTTTTTCAGGGCTACGACACAGTGATAGGCGAACGCGGCGCGTCGCTGTCGGGCGGTCAGAAGCAGCGCATCGCCATCGCGCGCTCGCTGCTGCGCGAGCCGGCTGTGCTGCTGCTGGACGAGGCCACGTCCGCTCTCGACCCTCACTCCGAGCGCAGGGTCCAGGCCGCACTTGACAGGGCTAGCGCTGGAAGAACTACTATCATGGTTTCACACAGGTATTTATATGAAATACCCATATGAAAATATCCTTCAAGGTAATTTATTGTCTCCCTGTCCATCAAAAGGTTCTTTGGAAGATATCGTTAGCAATAAGACTGCCGTTGTACCCTGAATATAAATGGTGTTGTAAATTATCTTTGTTAAATTTAAAGCATAGTACTCCATCTATCTATCGCACATTACAATGTGACGCTTGTCTTGGAGATATAAATAAATCAATATCTCCTTGATTATAGGTTATCGACGATTTTGAACGCGAACCGTATCATTTGCATGGATCAGGGAGTCATTGTAGAGCAGGGAACACACGATGAGCTCATGAAAACTAAAGGTGAGACAAACTTAATTTTCTGCTTAGCTTTCAACCAATAACCTAATACAATACTAATGAGTATTTAAATGCAGGTTTCTACTATAAACTGGTTACTACAAACAAGCCTGAGGAGCCTGAACCTTTACCCGAGTTGTTGGAAGACGAACCAGAAGAAGGCGCCGTTAATATCACCGTAGTCCGAAAGGACAAAAAAAGAGATGACCGTAGACCACGATTTAACAAACAAAGTTCTGTAGTAGGTAGGTAACATACAGTATCCGGCACCCTAATAGCGTAACCCCTGAGCGTAACACTATCAATCTAATCTGAATTATTTGGAAGGTTATTGCTAATCTACTACTTCATAATTATGTTCGAAAAATTTGTCTGCTCAACAATTAAAGTACGCAATGAATGTTGTTGAATTGTCAAAATGAAAGCCATTCCTACTGATACTGTGTTACGCAATTACCCCACTGGTGTTAATAACCCTTTTTTGGCGCATACAATTTTAGAAAGAGAGTGTCACAAAGGAATGAATGACGGAGACAAACTTGATGTGCCATGATAACGGCCGCGTACGAACCTAAGTAGTTTACGCCGTAGTACGGCATTTCACACAAACTTTCAAGTCCTTGTTTTTCGAAATGAATGAACCGATTTTAATGAAACTTCATACGCATAAGCAGGATACAAAGTTACTTAAGAACATTTTCGAAAAATAATGTTACAGCCAAATTAGATCGATTTTAAAGTTTCCATAGAAACAGAGATTTCCAGTTATCTTTCTTTTAAATAAGACATTTCGAAAATGTTCTCAGCTAACTTTTTAGACCTTTGTATCCTGCTTATGCGTATGAAGTTTCATTAAAATCGGTTCATTCATTTCGAAAAACAAGGGCTTGAAAGTTTGTATGCAATGCCGTACGGCGTAAACGCTATTAAAGAAAGTGTGAAACAATGGTATCAATGATCCATTAGAATACAGTCAGAAACTTTACATAATTTTGTCAATAATAACCACTCTCTCAATTGACAGAATCTCACGAATGGATGCAAACTCCTCGAGGTTCCGTCACTTCGGCTCTGTCGATCGGCATCCAGAGCTTTTTGTATAACGCAGACAGGGATACAACGAATCAGGAAGTTGAAGTAGGTACTTTATATTTATAACCATGAGCCGGGATGTGGTTGAAAGCAAACCTTTCTTATCAGGGGAGGGATGCTAAAGTGCAGCCTTGAACCCCACCTAAAACCATTTTATAAAAGAATATCACAATGTGTATGGTAGGTACCTACTGATGAAAATGCACCCCACTCAATAATCCAGCCGATTGTCGGCGTCCACGATATACCTAGATACATTTGATTTACTAAATATAGGGTATATAAGTGCCTACCTAGATGGGACACTGTTCTCTAATATTTTCTTATAATTTTGCAGGAAATTATACCAGTAGACGGATGGGAAATATTGAAGCTAAATTCTCCAGAATGGCTTTATATTACTGTTGGTTCGATAGCAGCGTTTACTCAGGGCGCTTGCTTTCCTGTCTTCGCGTTGCTCTTCGGTTTTACTAGCGCTGTAAGTTCTTCTGCAATATAGTTATCATTAAGCACGAACAGCTAGTAGCTATACCTATTTATACTGTACTTTATGATAACTAACTGGTATTTTTCAGGTTTTTATTTTGACGGATCGTGAGGAGGTATTGTTCTTGGGTGATTTATATGCGGGTCTGTTCGTGGTCGTGGCTGCGATTGCCGGCGTGTCCATGTGTCTTCAGAGCACTACCTTCACAACGGCTGGTCTGAGGATGACTACTAGACTTCGAGAGGCATACTTTAATGCTTTACTTAGACAGGTACATAGAGGCTTACATAAAGTAACAGTAAAATAAAATTCCTTGGTAGAATAAAAAATAAACAAGAATTATGTGTCCCACAGGAAATAGGATACTATGATAAAGACTGCAACACCGTTGGAGCCATTTGTGCCAGATTGAGTGGAGACGCAGCAGAGGTACAAGGTGCTACCGGACTAAGAATTGGTCTCATCCTGCAGGGCGTCAGCTCTGTACTCATCGGAATTATAATGGGATTAATTTTTAACTGGAAACTAACTCTTGTTTCAACTGCATTTTTACCACTTGTAAGTAGACTTGACATTTCGTCGATTCTGAGTTCTACTTGAAGTGTATTTGCATATATCATTGTGTTCTTAATTTTACTATAGATGATTGGAAGCATCTGGTTAGAAGGTAAAATGTCACGAAAATCTCAAGCCGATGAGCGGGCAGCCATGGAAACTGCGACTGGCGTAGCAACGGAAGCCGTTGTGAGCATCAAAACTGTTCAAAGTTTAGGTGAGCAAGCAGTTTAACTAATTATACTATTACCTATATTATCCATACTTAATATTATAAATTCGAAAGTAACTCTGTCTGTCTGTCTGTATGTTACCTTTTCACGCCTAAACCACTGAACAGATTTCGATAAAATTTGGCAGAGAGATAGATTGCATCCCGGGGAAGAACATAGTCTACTTTTTGTCTCAAAAATATCCCTAAATGAAAGTTGATGAAAGTTTGTATGGGAAACCTGTTATTTCTTAAGAATATGCGTTTAGTAACAAATACGAACTAAGTACGTATTTTTCTAAAATGATCCCTCAAGAGGGTAAAATAGGGTATGATTTTAAAACTCACATGTAATATTGACATTTTTGTGTAACTATTTACAAGAGATTTAAGGCGCAGATATTACGACTTGTAATGATTTTAAATTCAACATCACGTCTAATCGACCGGACTGATTTCTTTGAAAAAAATAAATGTTATACTAGACCATTTGCTTCGTAATTTGATATGTGAATATTTGCAATTATATTTCTTTTTAACATAGTGTAATTAATTTGTAAAGTAATGTCTACTGCGGACATAAAAACGATAATCACGCAAACACTATCGGGTGTATTTTCATAAAACTTTCACCAAATAAAAGACAATTTAATTCCCCGAATTTTAGTATACGGTTTTTATTTGATTGGTGTTTGATAAATCAACAATTGATGATTGTTTCATATTTTGCAATAAATTACCAGTGTTCTGTCATCGCGCTTCTCTTTCTTTTCAATGCAGTCCGATAGTGACCGCGTTTTAGGTCATGTAGTGGACTATATTTCGAACGTACGTTCCCGTGGGATAATTTCCGACTTCCAATCGGGCGAAGCCGCGGTCAAAAGCTAGTTCCTATAATATACCCCCATGTCTATATGCAATGCTATGATACGAATCTGTGCGAATCACTCTATTTTATCGACGGATAGAAAAACGTCATGTCATCGCTATACAAATATAGGTAGCGAAGCTTAATATCTACAAAATGGTAGTTAGGAACTCGATCTAGTTTGGATCCCATGTATTTCTTATGGAGACTAGAGGAATATCTAAAAGTCTTTCCCTGATGCATCATACCTGTGCTAAATTCCTATTGGTTATTATTCTATTACAGGTATAGAGACAGTATTCCTAGAAAAGTTCCGAGCATCACTGACGGAAGCCTGTCAAGCTGTGGCGAACAAGTCCCGGTGGCGTGGAGTAGTGCTTGGCATGGGTCTCTACGTGCCCTTCATAGCGTACTGTTGCGCGACGGTGTACGGCGCTGTTCTCGTCTCGAAGGGAGAGTTGGAGTTCAAAGTTGTTCTCTTGTAAGTATCCATCGATATATGTGTACTACAACTCTATGTAAGTATCCTATAAGCCATCCACTGAGATAAAGGTTGCATCCTAAATCTTTGGATTAGGAAGCCACTTCTGTGAAATGGCTTGTTAAATACATATGGGAGGAAATTAGATGAAAATCATCCAAATGTTGTTGAATAGTGCTAAGGCGGCAGTTTCTTTGCGAATTAAACCAACTACCTATCGTTTTATAATCTTTCCACAGAGTGACAGAATGTGTCATGTTCGGAGCGTACATGCTTGGCCAGACACTGGTATACGCACCAAGCTTCAATTCTGCCAAAACCTCAGCAGCAAGGATAGTGGGACTGATACAAAGAGAACCCGTAGTCAAAACACTAGAAGGAGTCACTGATAGGAAGGATTGGGTAAATATTTTTATTTAGAACTAGCGGCCCGCCCCAGCTTCGCACGAGTGCATATTTTTTTTTTTTCATACAATTCTTGTCCTGACAATACCGAACACAACAAAAACGAATTAGCGAAATCGGTTCAGCTGCTCTCGAGATTTGCGCTTAGCAACACATTTAGCGAGTCATTTTTATATATAAGATATTGTTCTGAACCAACATAAATAAAGTGTTCAAATAAATTGGCTCTGAACTACATTCAACTTTTCAATAATCTTTGAAAATAATCTTATAATATCGTAGTATTTCTCTGTAGGTAGGTGAGTACCTACCTACCCCTCTCCTCTTTTCAATCTGTTAATAAGTAGGTAAGTACCCAAATAATTTTGTTTTACAGGCTGCCACCGGAAACTTCACTTTAAAAGATGTCGAATTTAGCTACCCAACACGGAAGCATCAGAAAGTCCTTAGGGGGATAGACCTGCACGTGGATGCTGGCAAGACAGTTGCACTAGTCGGCCCATCCGGCTGTGGCAAGTCCACCGTGCTGCAACTGTTGCAAAGATTCTACGACCCTGACTCCGGAAAAATTGTGAGTATTAAACCCACATACCCGTGTGTTTCTTTAATGTGTCACTACCTTGGCCATGAAATTGCCACTAATTCTGTAGAACGTTGCTTTGAAGCCCAAAGTCTGACAACCAGTCTTACCATGATACCCAGTAACAGTGAGGTGAATTGTGAGGGTCGGAAAAGCAGTCGCTCAATGTAAAAGACTGGTATTCAGCTGCATCCGGTTAGACTGGACTACCCCAACACAGTTGGGAAAGGGCTAGGAAAATTGATTCGGTACTTTCTAATTCCATATGTGTAACCCATGTGCTGCCTCATGGGCACACCTTAGCCATAAAAATTTAAAAAGCTGCCAGTCTTCGCTGTCATGGCTGCCATCAAATAGCATTTGAACTTAGATTTTGACAAAAATTGTCAAATATACCAAGTAGTGAGAGAAAATTTTTATTTGAATTTTGATTCTAATATAATATAATACTAAATATACGAATATACTGGACACAAATTGAAGAGCCTTCTTTATTCCATACCATACCGTATTTCTTACAAAAATGGGACAAATAATAGGCACAGCGGCAACCAGGCACCTGAATTTAAAAATGGACGACAACCCTACGTTCCCATATAACACAGGATTCTCAGGCAAAAGACAAAAACGGACAATAGCCGCTTCCGAAGTCCAACTTTCTTCTGCTAAAATTCCTCTCAAATACCGAGACTATTGTGCAGATCAGTTGCTGCAGTACCAAGTCTGCCGCTACAAACATATGCCTTTCTTGCTCAAATGTCACTGCGAGAGACATGCTTATCTTACGTGCGAAAAGGATGACTATGTGATCAGGATGAAAGAGTTTGAAAGAGAACGCAGGCTAAGAGAAAGAGAACTCAGAATAAATCCACCTCCGCCACCGCCACCTCCGCCACCCCCCAAACCGAAGAAAAAGCACGGATGGCATTAGATATTTATTATTTTGTTTCACGAATATCATCTCTTGTATGGATTAAAGTTATTATTATTTACATTTATATTTGAATGTACATAATAAATTAATGTAATCTTTAATTTATAAATGGGTAATGTAATTTCATATGAATATTATAAAAGTAGTACCTACCTACTTACTTATTAAAACTGCAAAAGTACCTAACTATTGTCTTGTCTGTCTGTTTATCTATCTGTTACCTTAATGTACATAATAAACTAATGTAATCTGTTACCTTTTCACGCCCTAACGGCTAAACGAATTTGGATTAAAAGCACGTTTCGATTTTTGCCAAAAGAACCTTGTTGCGTGATACGTTCAAATAAGTAGAGCTGCTGTCTCACGCGGAGACTCACCCACCACAAAGCTGGATACAATTTGTTGGCTACCGAGAGAAATTCGAACACAAGTTTCGACAGCAAGTTTTGCACTAAAATAGGGACAACCATGGTTGCACCACCTCCGGTGTCCCAGTGTACCTGTATTTTAAGGTCTATAGGACTTGTGGCAATATCTAAGTATGTTGCAGATGGATTGTCGGATCCGCTGTTTTAAAAACCGCTAGTGGTTTTACAAAACAGCTTCGTTACGTAAAACAACTGAACAACGTTCAGCTGGATTGTCATTGCGCAACGTTTTACAAAACTGCTACCGAATGTGTAATGCAGGTTGGCTTAATTATCTGCAGTCGCAATGAGCGTCTTTCATAACTTTTAATTAATATATTGTACTCCTATGCCCCATAGGTGACAGCAAAATTCCCGGGCATTATGCATAATTTCCAGATAATCACTTGGTCCCTAACAGCTTACTATTAGTACTTTTGTTTACTGCCCGCTTTTATTTACCCGACCAAGGAGTTGGATGGCCTTGACAACCGCGCATCGCTGACACTGCCGCGGCTGCGTCGCCAGTTAGGTGTGGTGCAACAGGAGCCGGTGCTGTTCGACCGCACGCTAGCGGAGAACATTGCATACGGAGACAACTCCAGAGCTTGCACCATGCACGAGATCATTGAAGCCGCGAAAGCAGCAAACATACATACCTTCATTTCTTCTCTCCCTATGGTATGTAATTTGAACAAAATTTTGCTTTTTTTTCTGGTGAAGGTCATTGGAATCTGCTGGAAGCGGTAATCGCGGGACGGATCGTTGTAGCTATGCTAATGCTTGTGAGAGGCCCATGTTCAGCAGAGGACAGCTTTTGGTTGAACGATGATGATAATTATTTACTAACATACGCTTTGACGATAGGGACCTACCTCCAAAAATAAAGCAGAACAGTACTCTAATTGCGTAGGTAACACACTATCAATCTCAGTCTGAATAATTTTGAAGGATATTACTAATCCATTGCTCAATATGTTCGAAAAATGTGTCTGCTCAACAACGTAAATAAGCATATCAAAGTCCACATACCTAAACTCTGAGAACGTTAAATATCATATATAAGGTTCATTGTTTTGTGTTTATGTAAACCAATGAATTTTCCAGGGTTACGACACAAACCTAGGTGCTGGCGGAGCTCAGTTGTCAGGTGGTCAGAAGCAGCGCGTGTGTATTGCGCGTGCGCTGGTCAGATCGCCGCGACTGTTGCTGCTTGACGAAGCAACGTCGGCACTGGACGCGACCAGTGAACGGGTAAAATAAAAAAAAACACCTGCAATAATAAATAATTATCTCTCTTTTCGTACCTATGGATATTATTTAAAATAGCTTCAAGATTTATGTCAGAACAATGTAATGGAGTAAGTATAATCCCACCTAAAACATTTCATGTAAAATGTTGCAAGACGACCACATAAGGTTTGCCCTGTGAAAAATATATCAGATCTCATGTAGAGCCAAGCTTCTGAATCTACACGGCCTAACTCTACCGACCCTAACTTCACAAATTCTACATATCAGTAAAAATGTATGGCTTCGCCGTTTCGCGACGTGGAGGTGATGCGAATATTTAGTTTCTGAAGTAAGTAACGAAACAGCCAAGCCATACATTTTTACTGATATGTAGAATTTGTGAAGTTAGGGTCGGTAGAGTTAGGCCGTGTAGATTCAGAAGCTTGGCTCTACATGAGATCTAATATCTTTTTCACAGGATAAACCTTATGTGGTCGTCTTGGCAACATTTTACATGAAATGTTTTTGGTGGGATTTCAGTTCTTTTTGTAAGTTTTTAGTGTTTATTTTTTTCTTCTTTTTTTGGGGTGTATTTCTTGCACATCAGCAGTGCCGGTTTTCATAGCCCATTCTGTCTCTGCCTTTTTTCTTTGATGGTTTACTGATTACCATAAGCTATAAATCAGGGCGATTAAGGGCGGAGGTTCTTGTAAGTACTTATTAATAGGTTTTTTAGTTACGTAGATAGTAGGTAACTAAAAAACCTATTAAAAGTCCCGTGTAAACTTTCATGTTCTAATTCACAAAATTGGTGTCTCATTTAAACTTCCACCCCCCCCCCCCTCTTTTAGGGGATGGGGGGCGAAAGTTGTAAGTTTATCTGGGGGCATGGTAGTGCTTTTTTGTATACTGAACTTTCTTTACATACCAAATTTCGGCTTTCTAGCACTTCAGGAAGTACCCTAACATTTTGAAGTCTCATACAAACTTCCGCCCCCCATTTTAGGGGATGGGGGGCGAAAGTTATAAGTTGATGATTTTTTTTGTTGGTTGTATATTTTAGATATCAATAAAATCTAAAGTATTAGAGCTATTCAATTGAGACTTACACCCGGTTTCTGATTTGAAGAAAGTAGCAAATCTCAACTAATTATTCTCAAATACAGTCATACTTCATACTTAAGTCATACTTAAGTACAGATTAAGATGTTCTCAACTTCAAATTCTCAATTCAGAAACTGGGTGTTTGTATCTTTAATTAGTCTATTATTGACATCATATCTTGAGAATATGAACTATCTGGTACATCGGAAACCAACTCTATGAGGGTTCAAAAAAACGACGAAACACTTCGAGAAAAGGTAGGTAGTGCCCTTGCGCTTCGCTTGGTTCGTCTTGGCGGGGGCACTACCGTGCCCCCAGATAGGTAGGGAATAACCCGTGTAGTTCGCTATCCGCGTAAACCCTATTAGACACTCTCTGTCTCATAAGATTTACGTCTTATGACAGTCACTTGTGCACTGGTAGCACAGAGTACTTTTTGATAGAGTGAAAGTAGGTAGGTGCACCTACATCGGGTAAGTATGCTTAAAATACAGGGTGAAATTTTAATCACCATAATCCTCTTAAGGGGTCATTGTACTCTTCATTATGAACACACAAATTTTAATATGGGACCAAACCTGAAGGCCAATTCTCGTAATTTAAAACGTTCAAAATCTAGTCGCAGTCTCATCTCAGCGACAAACAAATGTCGAAAACTTGTCAAAATGAAGGGAAATTAGAGGTATTTTTGACGAGAATTGCCCCTCTGAAATCGTGAAAAAAATCAGCTGTTCTCTACATGTATGTTCGAAGGACTCTTATACGTTAGGCCGAAACTCGAAATCCCGAATCACTCTATCCCGAATCATGACGTCAAAATGCAGGGAACAGCAGTTTTTTTTTTCGCCGTCATCAAAGGCAGAGGCAACTGCAGCTATCGACAAGTGTCGGCGACAGCCGCTGACGCGTCGACGGCTGTCGCCGACGGTGTCGCTCGTGTGTATGAGCACTAATACTTTCCAAAAAAAATCGTGACGTGACAGCAGTTTTGTAGGGCCCCAGTTGTAGGCTAACAACTGGGGCCAAACAGTTTGCTTACGCGAAGGAGAAAAGAGATATTTTATTTGTATCTTCCCTCATTAAGTATTAAGTTCTTAATATCAAAGTCAATTCTAAGTTGTCTTTATTATATGTAGTGATAAACTTTTCAGCCGCTTACCTACTTACAGATAGCATACGAGTTTTTTTTAATTATCTGTCTCATATAGTATGTTATGATAGTCTCTTCCTTAAGCTCGACGTTACGACTACGACTTACGTACCTACTTACCTATTTACGGCGATTCGGTTCATCTTTGCAGGTCGTGTCTGAGGCGCTCGAAAAAGCTGCTAAGGGTCGCACATGTATAACAATCGCTCATCGGCTCTCCACCATCAAAGATGCGGACCTCATCTGTGTACTGGATAAAGGTAGGACTTTTCTTCTCTTTGCCAAAGATAAAGAATCATAACTGCTCATACACACGAGCAGCACGCATCAACGGCAGAGGCAACTGCAGCTGTCGACGCGTCAGCGGCTGCCGTCGGTAACGTGCCGCTCGTGTATTTAAGCACCGTACTCAAATACACGACCAGCACGTTGTCGACGGCTGCAGTTACCTCTGACGTTGACGTGTGCCGCTTGTGTTTATGTCTAAGCTGACGTAATTAATGGTCACAATGTGGTAATAGATCAATGTGTTAAATTAGGTTTGACAATCTCATACACATATCAATGTTGTTATGGTCACAATGTGGTAATAGATCAATTTGTTAAATGAGGTTTGACAATCTCATTTACACATATCAATGTTGTTATTTCCAATATATTATTTTGTTATTCCCAGGCAAAATTGTGGAGCGCGGCAGTCATGCTGATCTGATACAGCTAAAGGGCTACTACTGGCGAATGACCAGAGGACAGGATAGCCCGTGAATGAGTACTTACCAACCAGCCATGAGTATTTGACTGGTGTTATATTCCGCAGTGCTTAGTGATCTTAACACCAAGAAAAGCTACCAAAAATCACGCCTAGATGATCGCTCACGTTATAAATATATCTATGAGTCTTTTCTGCCTTTTTTTTTTCTTCTTTTTCCATTTAAAATGTAATTACTGATTAATATTATTATGTTTTTGTGTATGTGTCGTAGCCAACTGGTTAAATTAGCCGTTCAGTTAACTGCCTAGCCTTTAGAAGTAGTGCTCGCCTCGCTTCACTCTCTCGGCTCACACGCGGTTGACCACAGTTCTAACCTAACCTAACCCATTTGGTCGGAGTGCCCTGGCTTAGTTACTGCAACCAATTTGGTTCGCGCGTGATTGGTTACAGACTTCCAACCTAAACTGTAATTGAATATCATTCAGGCCGTTCGTTGATGGCCGCAGTTTAGTTAAAAGGCTAGGCGGTTAACTGAACGGCTAATTTAACCAGTTGGCTGCGACATAGGCATCATGTTATTTGCTTTAGTTAGATTTAGTGTTAAATTATATAGGCACTGTAACTGCCTGCAGATAGTTGATGTTTAGTAGGTACTTACTCAAATAAAAGATGAATCTTTGTATTACATAATTTAATTTATTTTGAATATTTTCAAAAAATCTCTCCACATACACATGTGCTAATCATCTAACTCACAATATCACTTCACGATGCTTTACTTTTTGGCGATACCCTGTAACTTTCTAAATGTACTACAATTCTGCCGTTTTTTAAAGTTTAGGCAACAAAACGAGGTTGGCGACAGACCGAGCAGTGTTGTGACATCCTATTGGCGCTAGTTTTTACTAAAACAAACGAGTCTGCTATTCAAAATAAGGAGCGTTCTTGGACATAACAAAGCTTTATCTATTCCAGCTTATATACATTTGAACGATGAAGTATACAATTACAACCCGCAAGAGTTAACTTGACAGTTCGCTCGGATGACGTAAGAGCGCGATACTGAGGCTTCGATGGCGAGAGCGGTAGGCGCGGGGGTCGTGAGGGGCCGCTTGGGTCTCAAGTTAAGGGCCTACCTTGAAAATCTAAAATCCACGAAAACCTACTAAGCGAGCGAAAGTGATGCAATTACTTTTGAAACACAAAAGAAGAGTGATGGCTATAATGTTCGTGCGCTCGGAATAAAACAACGTATGTGCCAAAACGAATTTACTTCTTTTAAACAATATAAATAAATAAAATTTAAAACTACTTTGAGTAAACTATGATATGATAATTCTCTATGTTTTAAAATTTAAAGTAAATTCCATTGAATAACTCTTAAGCGTTACGCCGTGATGTCGAAAAAAGTACAAAAATAGATATAACTTTGCAATTTTTTTGTATTGAGAAAAATTCATTGAATCGTGTAATCCTTTTAAACGATACTAGATCAAAGAGTCAAAAAACATATCAAAATCAAATCCCTATAAACAAAAACACTTTTTTTAACTTAGCCCCTTAACTCTTGCGGCTTGCGGGTTGTATATTATTACAAAAACCTTTAAAAACTTATTACTCGTGGCTCAGTCTGTCTACCATTGTTTTCTGCACCACAACACCGCATTTATTTGAATCGTTCGCGTGTATAGTAGACTTGTCTACACGCGGACGATTACTTTTGCTGACATAAAAATATATGCACTAAAGTATTGTTTTATACATACTAATGTGAAATAATATCAAATATAAAGGTTAAAGAGAAACGTAGAAATTAAAATAAAGTGCATAAATGTAGTAATGTATAAGTAAAGATTTTGTTGATATTCTTAAACAAAACAATTTTTTAAATTTTCTGAAGTCCTTAATTACGTGGTAAAGATGATCGCGAAATTTTTTACGTGATACATTGAATCACAAACTGTGTCTATCACATCACTTTGGGCCGACGTTCCCGTCAGTTAGCGACGAATCGTATATACAAGGTGGAAAGGTTGTAATCAAAAGAGTAGTTTTTTTTTTATTTGTGTTCGAATAGAGTAATCGATGTTCTTATATTTTAATAACAAATCATTTCTTTGAGTAAAGCGTATATCAATATTATGGGTCAGAGTACTTTAAACACCATGTTTCTCGCCTTCCACTCTCCTACTAATTCATGGGCCAGAAATAAAGGCATAAAGTTAAAAGAAAATTTATGAATAGATAACATAATTCGCATTTCCTTTATGTCAGGTACCAAATAAATCATTATTTTTCTTCCCGATGTCAAAATAATCATTTATTTATTTAATCACAAAACTATTATAATAGGTAACACTTTATTAAATTATCTTTCAACTTGCTATTTAAACAATGAGGGTTTTTGAAAAATGACGTTTACTAGATGGCAGCACTGAGACGTCAGGTCCGGCCACCTGTCACAAGTGTCAAAGCGCCTATAATTTCTTTAGACGTGACTGAATGATGAACGAACGAATGAAATGAATGGTGATTGACATCATATATTTTATATTGGAAGACCTCTTGTCAAAGTGGCGCCAACTGGTGTCGTGAATTTTCATGAAAACCCTCATTGCGAAAACAGGTTTACAGTAAAAATAAATGGTAGCTTATAAACGTGAATGAACATTGACCAAAAATATGCAAATCACTTGAAACTTAGCAACTTTCCGTACTTACGTAACTAAATATTAACCGTTTTAAAATTTATAAATAATAAATGGAAACTTAAACAAGAACATAATTTCAGGTCGCACATATTTGCATTGGTACTACGCAGTGTACCATCACGTGAAAGAAAACTGCCATATCAGTAATTAATTAATTACGACAATCATCTCTACAAGCAAGAGCTCCCTTTTCTCTGTCTTAGTCCTAAATATAACATTGCATCTCGCTTTTATAGTTGATTGTTAAAATATTCATTCATTGAAGAAAACATTCATCTAAAGGTACTCTACTGACATATACTTATAGTAAATACCTAATCCTACGTATCTGTACAGATATTTTTACTCATTTAATGTATTACAAAGAAAAGAGTTCCACATACCGAACTATCGTGTGCTGTGTATCGTCGCACAAGCCACGTAGTAACTCAAAGGGGAACAAGTCTGAACGAGAACCGGAAGCTTTATTTTCGTCTATCTGCCATAGTACGAGTGAATCTGATAAGCATACCACGTCAACGCACGGTGTTCGGCATGAGGAGCTTGATAATTTCCACGAGTTTGTACGAATCCCACGACCGCCTAGCTGGCCACTCGATTTATTTAGAATCGACATCTTATGGTTATGATTTGTGGAAAATTTAATAGACTTGCTAAAGTATTCCGGTAAACTACAGCCGAGAGAATACAATATAATCTTCTTAATTGTGGTAGTGTAATAATGTTAAGAGAAAGAAAGTCAATTTTCAAATTAACCTTCATAAGTTCTATGGATTTTTAAATAGAATATGTTAAACATACCGAACAAATAAAAATAACAACATAACAAAGCTAAAACGCAAGTGCGTAAAATAAAATATGTTTCCTATAAAATGTAACAAAGCTATATAATATAATGTAGTTTATTAGAAAGAGCCAATTAACACAATCTAACACAGGTATTAATATTTACATTGAACACCTTAAAAAAAGATGTTAATGATTTGTAAATAAAAGAAATAAACCATTGAAACCCTTACCTGACATGTCACAGGTCGTGAACGCCACTATCTCATAAACAAGGTAAAGTAAATAATTACCAACTAGTCACTAAATTCAGTAACGAGATCAAAAAATGTAAAATTATATTTTACAAAACCATGTTCTTTCTATGTAACGCCTGAAAAAAACACGACAAATGGCACGTTGTAGGTACCGAATCAAATAACGTGTAGATATTAAAACATAATAACACTTTGGTTTCATGATTCAGATAAAAGTTACAATACAACAAAATTGTTTCAAACAATATGATTGTACTGAATAAAGTGCCTACTAATAACGTATTTCAAATAATTACTTAACATTAATGTAAATAATGTTGTACATTTTCTATAAAGTTAAATAGTTTGTTAGAAATTGCACAGCCTTTTAACACAAGAAACAATAAAACAAGAAACAGTAATATACATATAAATCAATGAACATGTCCTTGTTGAAACATACCATGCGCCTGAACACGTCTCACTAAACAAAACTTAATCATAACAAATATTATATGTATAACGCATACACTTGTTGGCATTTGTTTTGGTATAAGCCACAAAGTACTGCACCGCATCTGCTTAAATCAGAAGCACATCGAATACAATCAACAGAGCGTAAGCTGCGCTTTCCTTATAATTACTAACTATTAAACAAATTGGCAAGTGTGCTTATGGTACGTGTTTGAACTAAAATCTAGAAATAATAACAATATTCTGTTGAATTCGGTTGGTTCAGTGCAGCACCATGCCCCTGTTTATCGATGACGTAGCTTGGGGGGTAGCTGGCCCCTTACTGCGGCGTGTGCTGGTGTGCGCCGGAGTGCGGCGGTTGCTGTTGCGGGTAGCCGGTGATGGCCCGCGAAGTGCCCCCCTCATAAACTATTTGTGCCGGTAAACGCTGGTTGTTTTGAATATCCTCTGCATTCACGTAAGGAGGACCTTGAACCTGGGTTGTCAATTTAGGATAATAACAATGTAATAGAGTAATCGTGCGATGATCATTTGTTTTTGACTACGTGAACACAGGCTAAACAATCTGTAATTTGAGTATGCCGGGCGAAGGATGATCATACTATAGTTACTCGTTACCATATGAAGTATGAACCCAAATATGATATTAACACCGACACACGACGATATTGAAATGTATCTATGAGCTGATCTGATGAAATTCAAACATCCATATTGATGTATGCAACAGAATGATACATTTGTTAAAGCACAGAGCATGGAGACGCCTCGGCGGCCACTGCTAGAGGTGTTGTCAACACTTTCCATACAAACAAAGCATGTCAGTGGGCGTCACTGGCACTAGAGTGCGCGCAAAGTAAGGATGCGCGCGGCCGAAATCGGAAATAATCTGTTGCCACTATCTTGGCGTTTATGTCAGATGTCAAGAGAGTGTGCCGTGATCCGAGTTTTCCAAAGTAAATAATCGCCGTAATTATGCCGAAAGTGATTGAAAGTGCTGGCAGGGATATAATATTGGAGGTACAATGTCACGCGCAGACTTATTTTGCGCGCACTCTACGACACAATTGACGTATAGAAACTGATGGCTTTGACTGGCATCTCATGACGGAAATAATGCGGACATTTTATTAGTGCTACAGTCCTTCCACAAATATTTTACCTTTGATTTTGTATCACTTTCAAAATCAGGGTGATCTTTATAATCATTGCAATGGTTGCTGTTCGGCTGCTGCCATTAACAAGTCTGTTGTAATCACAGTGAACTTTATTTTCGTTACAATAAGGTTGCTATTGGGTTACTGCTATCAGAGGTAAAATAACTGTGAATGGACTGTACCGGCGCGGCGATTCCGTGCTGTGGTTAAAACGTAACCACAATATTTTTCTGTACCTACCGCAAAATAAGGATATTTGATAAAAATATCAACCATTGTACATTTTTTAATCGATTGAAGGTGTTATAAAAGTAAATAAACATTTATTATACTCAGTGCAGCCAGTTAATATCCTCCTAGCGTTTAAAGCTTACAACAATTACAAAACCACTAACAAAGAAGAGACAGCGATTTTTTTTTTATTGGCTGACTGTTGAACTTTAGGGTCAGATAAGTTATTGGACAAATCAGTATTTTTTAGGGTTCCGTACCCAAAGGGCAAAACGGGACCCTATTACTAAAACTCCACTGTCCGTCCGTCCGTCTGTCACCAGGCTGTATCTCATAAACCGCGATAGCTAGACAGGTGAAATTTTCACAGAATGTGTTTTTCTGTTGCCGCTATAACAACAAATACTAAAAACAGAATAAAATAAATATTTAAGGGGGGCTCCCATACAACAAACGTGATATTTTTGTCGTTATTTTATATAATTATAGTGTTAAATATTGTATGGTGGTACGGAACCCTTTGTGTGCAAGTCTAACTCGCACTTGGCCGGCTTTTTTAAGATCTTGTATCTATAAAGCACTGTACGCTGTATATACCCAATGGTATTATGACCTTATATCCCTATTTACAAGAGAAGTCTCAATTGTCCCTCTGTCAAAGCACAACACATTTATGACACTATTATAGAGCTAGATTACCGTAAAAAAACAATGAAGGATGTTGCTAGACCTATGGCTAATTTATAATTATTACATTAACTACAAATTATTATACATTGGTTAAATTATTTGCAACAATTGGTTTGGACACCGTTGGATAAATAGGTGCGGCAACAAAATAAATTATAAGTTATAAGTCATTTATAAGTTTACGCAAAATGTATTATAGACAAAAATGAAGCGCAGGATTACTGCACAAGAGTATATTATAAACATAGGGAATGAAAATTATAATTAACATGAAAAATAATAATACAAAATTGCATACTCACGTTTATAAGCGGCTGGAGTATGCCAAGTCTGGCTAGCAACAGCTGCTCCTTTACCTGCCGCAGCTCCTCCTGTTGCCTGACTATCATTTGCTGCAACTCCTCGTGCTTTCGTTGCAACTGCTCCTGCCACAGCCACTAACTTGTATCATGCAATAGGGTGCGTCGGGAATTCTAACTACTTGGACTGAGATTCGAAGCGAAATCAATAGACATTGATATTTAATCATGCTTACTTGAATCTATGGAATAGTTCTAGAAGATCGTTAGGTTAGGACGTAGGTATGTTGCGAGGGAGGTGGTCTTCGCGTAACTCACCTGCATCTGGGCTTGGTCGGGCGAGACGATGACTGGCATGGAGGGGACGGCGAGCGGCAGTACAGCGGGCACTCCCACGGCGCTCACGTACGGCGCGGGATCTAGGTACTGCGCGCCCATGCCGTGCTGCGGGGCCAGAGCCGTATCTGCATTCTTATGCGGCTGCTGCAAGGTAAGTTCAAATTAATATTAAGAGATATATCCACCCTAGGTTAACGGCGATGATTAATTACAAAAAATTTCGCCAAGCTTTTTTTTGAAGAACTGTCTATGACCAGTGACGACACGGTTGGCGCAGTGGTTGAGCGATTGACTGCTGCGCAGCATGTCGCGGGTTCGATTCCCGCACGGAACAAATATTTGTACGACCTACAAGTATTTGTTCCGGGTCTGGGTGTTTTATCTATAATATGTATGTATTTACAAAAAAAAAAAAAATGTATATAAGTAGTTTATCAGCCATCTCGTTACCATAACACAAGCATTAGGTTGCTTAGCTTGGGACTAAATGGCGTTGTGTGAAATGTCCAAGGATATTATTATTATTATTACCTACACACCCCACTCAACAAGTAAGAAATAAAAATCGTATTCGAATACTAGCTTTATAAGAATTTAATCCGTATAACCGACGTCAGCTATACTGAGTCTAAGCTCAAAGCTGTAAACAAGAATGTCTAGAACAATAAATTAGCTAGATATCCAGTGAGTGTCAAGAACCATCCCAGCCGGTGTGCTTCAGAGTTCGGTCTTGGATATACCTCTCATACTTTTCCTGAATGACGTAAGTATATTTTGTACATACATACATCCTTGATGCGGACGCTCTGTCGGTTGGAAAATCTCCCATCACACATAAAGGCATTGATTGTACAGTCCCTAATCTTTCCCATAATTGACTATAGTGATGTGTGTCACTATGACTTGAATGCAGATTTTTTCAATAAACTTTACCATCTTCTTAATAATTGCATTCGATTCGTTCGTTTTAAATTTTCGTAAGTAACCGCGCACAGATTCCTTTTAAAATAGATACCTATTTGTCAACGTAGAGATTTAAGAGAGAGAGAGAGAGAGAGAGAGATTTAACTAATTACTTTAAGAATATTACTTAAGATTATTACTTGATACATTACTATAAGAAGCTATTTTAGGTACATCACGCTATGATCAGTAAGAGTGGAACTATAGTAAACCTCGCAGAGCTACCGGCGGCGGTGCGGATTTATTTTAAAAGTATGTTAATAGATTTTCAACTTTATCGCTAAAGCATAAGGTTCAAAGCTGATTGGGAAAATTTTACAGTTTCGGGTAGCTTGATTTGCTGGCGTCTGTACATAGTAGCATTTTCACAGTACGGCCGTAAAATAGGGGATGAAATTTTAAAATTCACATGTAGTATTGACATTTTTGTGTAACAATTTTCAAGAGAATTAAGGGATTGAAAATATAGTCATAGTCCGTATCTGAAGGTGACATTTAGTCTATAATTAATTTATTTCGGTCCACTCGGTCAAAAGTTATCACTACTTGCAATGGCTTGGAACAGAGAGTTTAGGTTTACCAGTGTGCTCGATAGATGGCGTTGCGCAAATGACGCGATATCTGAATCGCGGTGTTAAGACTTTCCGCAGGATACCAGTTTTATTAAAATTACTTTGCATATTGTTATGGGACATAGGATACTTTTTATCCCGATAGTACGTTCCCGTGGGATAATTTCCGACCTCTACGCGGGCGAAGCCGCGGGCAAAAGCTAGTATTACATATATTTGGAGGCGGATCGAAAGATAAGATCGTTGTATATCTTTGTTCTCAAATTCATTACAGCGTTGTCGCCATACAAAATATAAATGTTTCTACTACGGCGACCATTGCACAGTGTGGGATTTGACCTTAGTTGCGGACACTATCATTTTATGTTGGATTTAAGTAGGCCTAGTCATCCCAGACTATTTAAAGTAATACTTTTTTGAAAATTTCAATTAGATTTGCAGATATATTTTTTTTTCATTTAAGTCGTGGATTTTTACGAAAAACGTTTTCAGTCATATTTCCCGAAAAAAGTGATATTTCTTTTTGTAAAAAAATCAAACCATCTGCTAGTTTACAATGCTACTAGTGTGAAAATTTCAATCCCATAAGTGCAGAAAAACGAGAGAAAAAAAATAATTTTTAAATTTTGAAAAATAAATAATTAGAAATTATCTATGTTATTGTCGCGTTTTTTGTAACAAAAATTCAATAGGGTTATGTTTCTACTAAATCGTGACAAAAATCCATATAACTAGCTTGCGCGATGTTGGAGATATTGCGTTTCTAAGGTTTTTTATAATTTCTATGGAAATAGGGTTGTCATAAACTTAGAACTTTTTTGTTGGGTAGAGAGGGTTTTTTTGGAATAGATATCATCTTAAATAGGTATTCGGTCGCTGTGTTAATAAAAAGAAAATTTAGATAGATATAGTATATTAGCATACAGTAAGTAGGTACCTACATTTACCAATCATCTTCATTATCTGATTGTATTAAAGTTGTATTAAAATAAACACATAAACGCAATTTTAAGGAAAAAAACTGAAATCAGAAAATATAAATAATGCTTCAGACATAAATAAGTACATACTATTACATTACGCGACCAACTTACCTAAAGGACATCATTCATTTTGGACCAAAAACTGAAAGTGTCGGCCAGGATAAAAATGTGTAATATTCGGATAGAACTCACAATTCCTATAATTTTTTACTACGACACCAATTCTGTGCGCCCTTTGGATACGGTGTTACACACTTTTAAAATACAATAAAAATGTTATTATGAAGTTGTTCATACATTTGATCATGTATATTTAATTATTCATACTGTGTATGTCCTTTTGATGTGCAATAAAATGAATTCTATTCTCTATTAAGAGAGTATTTTCATCATTGATACTCTACGCGCCGCACAGATAGAGCGTCACAATTCACAACAAGTCCAAACCTGTTTTTAAGCAGGTACCTGGAAAATCACCGGTTTGTCCCTCAATTATGTATTTCGTGTCGTACGCCTGTCGGTGATCGTCGAAGTTATACTTGGACTTCCCGAGAATCATCGTCATCATCCCGGCTAGCATCGATTTTTAAAACCAGCGAAGCCACTTACTCGCGAATCCCCCATACTGGCAGAGAAGCACTACTGCAGGACTTTGTTCCTATTCACTTAAGCTTTGACCATATGACCCGGGAAGATGTAGCACGGAGGAACTTTATGATTCCTGAAAGAATTTTTGGAAACCCGGAGAGTCCTACCGACGAAAGAAAAGCCATAACAGTTGTCGATGGCACTTACATATATATTCAAAAGAGTTCAAACTACTTTTTTCAAAGGAAATCCTATAGCAGCCACAAGTTCAGAAACTTATTAAGAGTCCTATTACAAATCGTAAATGTTCGCTTAGCGCGAACGCGCGCTTGTGTTCGTTTGCAATACACGAAGTTACGTTAGTGTGCGTTGGGAGTACAACTATAGTCTGCGAAACAATTTTGATACCAGTCTGAGTAGGATGATAGTTTTTTTTATTAATCCAGAGTCTGAACTGAACACTACTAGACAGGTAATCAGGGGTGAGTATAAATCAAAACACTCAAAAAGAGTCCACAAATTAAAAATGTACCTAATTATAAAATTTGAGAAAAAAAAATACAAAAAGATCTCTCGTAATGGCATTTAACGTGTTTTTTTTTCCTTTGAACAGAACAGAACTGGAAAGCATAAATTTTTCTGATGCTGTAGAAGCCTCTTGATTAAAAAAAAAAACTACGTAAGTAGTTACTGGTCATAAATCGAATGCATTAATCAACTAGTAATTATTAACATCTTCATGAATTACGTCACATAATCCCGACATAGAATACAGAAGACACACTCCTTTATAGTCATGTTTAGAAAAGACAAAAATATACCTACACAAAATGTTCACAATCAGAACGTAGAACAGGAGGCCTACCATGATCTATTTAAAAACGATTCAAATGCAAGACATTTCAGTTTAGGTTCTTAAACAGCATCGCTCACAGTCGTACCATGACAACCAATACGCTCAGCGGCATTTGGATCGTTGAAAGTGAATGAGCTCGCTAATGAGCTAGCTCGTGGTAGGTATCCAGATGGCATGGCCTAAATTGAATCGTTAAACTGACATCATGGTACGAATTAGAAGAACAGTTCAGTTTAGGTCCTAAAGTGGATCGCGTTAAGAGCTCGTGGTAGGTATCCAGTAGGCATTTCTTATAACTACTTCTTTTGTAATTTTTTATAGCGTTACTAAATAATTACAAATATCATTAAAACAAAACCTTTTTTTACGAAAATCTTTTCTATTACGAAAATAAATTACGATATTTTTGACCTTGAGCATAGAGTGGGCCCGGCTAGGTAATATACGGGTAGCTAGGTACCTACTTTAGCTGATTTAGAGTAGACGATTCTTTCACTGTTGGTTCTACTATCATATTTTTACTTTCTGTAGATGTTTCAGAATTATTATGGTTGTGTCCTGGAAAAGAAAATACTGATTTATGTTTGTTTTAGTATAAAATGTATATTTTAGGTAGGAACATAAGGTTTGTTTGTGGTTTGGTTTGTTCTGTAATACGGTTTAAATTAATAACATCGTGTTTGCATCTACCTTTTTAGTGACATTTTAACTTGTAATGCTGTCTGTAAGCGGGCATAATTGTGTCTCTTCCTTTTTTTATGCAGGCGTATAGTGGTGTTTTCCGACCCTTACCTACCATAAATAAAAGATAAAAATTAAAGTCTAATATGTACGTATGTACTAATATTGATTACCTTTAAGACGCACTCGTACTAAAACTTTTTTACAAAAATAAAAAAAAAACAGATTAAAAAAAAAAAATGTTTTACTTTTTAGTTGTACCTATCTACCCCACACAAATTCATATAACACTACTTGCTATATAAATATCAGTGACAGGAAGCTATTGAACACATCTGCCTACCCCTTTAAAGGGTACAGGCGTGATGTTATGTTGTGTGATTGCGTAAACAATGAATACATATGCGATAGCAGGAATCGCGGTTGATTTGCTGGAATTTATTGAAGAGTTACCTTGTCTGTCTACGAAACTCATGATCAGATCTGTACAAAATTTAAATGGGACTATTTCGGAATACACTTTTTCGAACAAAAAAAAATATCATGCAAATCCGTCTAAATATAACGGAGTTATGCCCGAACATACATTAAAAAAAATAATAATATATAAACATCCGAATTAAGAACCTCCTCCTTTTTAGAAGTCTGTTAAAAAATAATACATTTAATATTATGATGTAAAAAAAATCTTATTGGATCAAATTATTTCGATCGGCGTACACGAGTCGATAATAATAGCGATCTCCGGACGATTGCGCGCGAAAATTTCATGTACAGGTCCTACCTCGATAAGCGCTCGCGCGAGACTGAGGAGCGCGCTGAATCGACGTAGAATATATAGTACTTTAATTTTATTTATTGTAATTTTTTCTTATAATATTGACAAACGAAAACTAATAAAACGTATTCATTATAGATCGAAGTTTTATATCATATTAGTTTATTTGATAAAATTGTGTTTATTTGGAATATAATGGACGCTGAATCAAGACATTTATGGCTTAAATTAGGCTTTCTTTTCGATTTTTTTAGTGAAAACTCAAGGAATTTAAAGAAATTCTAGAACTCCAATAAACAAGTAAAACATTCAACTTATTTCTTAGTAATTTTAGCTTTTATAAGAATTGAATGTAACAATGTGAATTTGAGCGTCAAAGTTCCATCGCCGACGGTTTTTCTTGCAAACGGAGTTCGTAAAATATTTATAGTAAATTACACGAAAAGAAAAATTAAAATGTGTAATTCCAACTTACAAGAAAGAGAATGTTACTATCGTTATTCATAATCAAAAAATTTAAATATGTTACTGCTGCTGAAAATTACAGCGTCAAAAATTATGAATTTGCGTAAAAAATGTAATAGGACTCTTAAAGCCGTATCTGTTTGTCTGTTGTGACGGGCACATCATAGAAGTTTCTGGTCCATACGCTGCTACTTCTTCAGATGCGCAAATAATGCTTGATATTGTACAAAATGAAAATGATTATGGCGACGGATTATTTCAATGGTTTTACCGAAATGGGGACGACCGTGGCTTTAGAGATGAAATTTCCACCCTTGAAGGATATGGATACACCGCTAAGATGCCCGAGACAAAGCTCCCTGGGGACACGCAACTTACGACAGAACAAGCTAATAAGTCGCGACTTGTTACTATTTGCCGATGGGTCGTAGAAGTCGTAAATGGTCGATTTAAAAGAGATTTCCGGCTGCTGAGACACGTCAACATCAATGTAACACTGCACAATATGGTGGATTATTTTAGAATTGTTGCCGCATTAATAAATGCCTATCACATTTTGATAGTGGATAACGTTCATGCTACTGATATCCTTCAAATAATAGGTGAAAGAATAAACATGCCCAATACACTGGGAGATCTTGTGAATAGACACAATTTAAACCGAAGGCGAGCACAGTTCCAACCCATGGCTGCGGATATGACAGATTTCAATGATTTTCCAACATTGACAGAAGAAGATTTAATATTATTCAGCCTTGGTGTATATCAGCTCAAACAAGCAAAAAGTTATTACGGAGAGCACCTTCAATCCGACGGAGTTTTTATCATTGAGCTCGGTGGCGGGATTCCTCTGGAAATAGTCAGGGAACTTGAAGGGGATGACTTGTGGATTATAAGAGGACGAATATAATCCCGCCACATCCAAGCCAAAAAATACTATGTGTACATTGCACTAGATCGGGCAGCAAATGGTCGTCGAGCATTAGCTCATTATTATTGTACATGAAATATCGGCAAGAGGACTATTGGATACTGCTCTCATACCATGACCATAGTCTGGTACATGGGTTATGCTAGACATGACCCATACCTCAGCCCACCAGCAATAGGATTAGATGATGTATATGTTAGATTAGGACAAATATAAATGAATTTATACAATTTAATGTTGTTTCATTTGCTCTTTTTTACCTAAATGAAAGGTACTGAATCTAAATGAGGTGTTGTTGGTATTGGTGCTTGTTTTTTTTTTCATATTTAATATATTTGACCAAATGTATTAAAATAACACATCTTAATAACATTTTAGTTCACATTGTTTTTAAAAGCATGCAACAACATAACCACAGGGCGCACAGGTTTGGTGCCATAGTAAAAAATAATAGGAATTTTGTGATCTATCCGAATATTACGCTTTTTTTTTTCTGGCCGACACTTTCTGATTTGGCCCAAAAATGTATGAAACGTGAATGATGTCCTTTGTTTTCCACACGACTGAAACGCCTACTAAGTAATGCTAAGAAAGCTTGTTTGAAATATTGCGTGTTATAAAATAGTAGGCGCTTGTCAGTGGCAACCCTAACATAAAATTTTAAAATTCAATATTTCTGTTATCGTGTGTCTGTCGCATCTGGTTTTTTTTATGATAATAGTAATTAATGTAGTTAACATATTGACACTGAAAAAAAACGCGACCATGTAAATAGTGACTAGATAAAAAAATAAAATGAAATCATAGAAAAACTATTGTTTTGCCTAGAATAGCGCAATATTTTAGGTTTTGGTGGATTGGTTGGTTCATAAAGTACATTTGCTATCAAACCAATAAACATTTAGTAAAAAAAAACATAAAAGAAAGTAGAAAAATTGTTTCTATGCTTTCTATGGATTTTTCATTGTTTTCTGAATTTCTACAAAACTATGACAGATACATCAATGGGAGTTTTAATTGGAGTTTTGTTTCAATGTTATCTCTCAGAAAAACGAATAAAACAGGATGTCCGCAACTAAGGTCAAATCCCACACTGTGCATTGTAATAAAATGTAATTCATTCCTGGCCGAAAACTTTTTATTTTTTATCCCAAGTCGCTGATAAAATGGGTGATCTCCTTTCCCGGAATATTTTCAAATTCGAGAAAAACTGAACGTCATTTTTACGAAATTCGGACAGGACAACGTCTGTTGGGTCAGCTAGTTAGTCTTTGGTGCATATCAACCACAACCAATGAACCAAATAAATGAATAAAGCGTTCACCTCGCGCACTGAGTTCCGCTGCGACGACCTAGATTCGCCGGACACCGATCCTTCGGAGCCGGTGAAGCGCACGTGTGACGCCCGCGTCCACGACGCGGCACCGGCCGTAGCAGCCGTGCCCGCCGTCGCAACCGTGCCGGTCGTGCTGCACGCCGACGCTGACTTTACCGACGCTGGCTGGAAATATAAAGAATGTTTTTAAGAATCAGTCCTTCTTCCTTTTTGGATTCTTGACTAGTTTGGAAGCCAAACGTTTCACTGTAAACTGAGTCACTGTTGTACAACTAAATCTTAAGACCCATCGTTATACTATTTGGTATTTGCGTACTTACAATTTTTAGTTACACCATTTATAGCTAGCTCAAAAACGGCTGGACCGATTTTTATGATCTTCGATTTGTTGATTTGTCTCCGGCCCGAATAGCAGAATAACTATTGACATTGCAAGACATGGGAAAAATTACCAAAAAAAGAAATGATAATCTGGGGCAGTACGAAGATCAGTCAACTAGACTATTTATAAATTTATTCTTCTTAAGATTTGAACGTTTTGCCATAAATTTGTTTGGCCTGAAGTTCTGCTTGATGGAAGTGAAATGGCGGCTGAGAGTGTGTCATGCTCACTCTAATGTCTCGCTGATGGTAGCGCAGGTGTTGGATCAATAGCTTAATATTTGAATTGGTTTTGTTATAATCGTTTTATTACGGACGCTTTTAACGGTCTGCATCGTTCTCCCATGCATTTCAACATGATTGATGTAGCCAATATTTTGTTACTATATTATTTTGATCTAAAACAGGGTCCGTGGAGTTTCTTGCCCCGGCTTCTCCATAAGTACCTACTACGCTTCGGAATGGGCATCTAGCTTCATCTTTCTGAATGACCGACCCCTTAACAATTCAAAAGTGCCTGTAATTGGTTTATTTCAAATTAATGCTTTGAGTTTTAGTTCGACGCAACCAACTCTTCAGCAACCAGGTTCTTTAGAAAATGCCAAAATGTTTAAAAAACTTTACAACAATAATGCAAAATCATCAGCGAAACAGTAACATCGTTACTAGTTAAACTATCAAGATTTACTAAGAAAAGAGTCGGACTACAACTACTTTTCACCAAATCGGTAGGCAGTCGCGAACAAAAATATATTACATGATTCATCCATTAATATATGTCGTCAAGATGACGTCAAATATATGTGATCATTTGTGAAAGGTATGAACGAGTGACTGCACAAATATGTGACATCGAAAGAACAACACTATTGACGAGACAATAAGCGACGCCTAAATAATAACTTGTATGTGTGGTGCAAACTGTCAATATAAGTTGGTTATTAATAAATAAATAAATATAGGAAACTGCATCGGTTTCAAAAAGATGTGTCAACACAACACAGTACAATTGCCTAGTTCTTCTATTTTAGGGTCGGCTTCTAATCTAACCGAATGCAGCTAAGTACTAGTATTTTACATGGAGCGACTGCCTATCTGATCTCAAGACTGGTTGTCAGACTATCGTTCTTCTGACGACCCGTGACGATTGTCAAAGATCTACAAAATGACAGCCGCGAACAACTGCTTACATGGTCTCGGACCCATCCACGGACCAACCTAGGCAAGAGTTATTAATTAACATTGAGCCCCAAAGTACAAAATTATTTGTACAACAAAAATGAATGTACAGCACTTAAGGATAATTTTAATAAACAAACTTTCACTAACTTGAGACAGTGGTTGGTAAGAAGAAGTTCCGAAAGCGTCGCTAGCCTCGGACATGTAGGAAGGTGACATGGACACCATGGCGTCGTCAGACGGGGCGTCCTTCAGCACCCCTATATTCACCTCCGCCTCGCTCACGGTGTCATCCTCTGCACCCTCCTGTTTCATGCTCTTGGCTATGTCCGCGTAGCTGAAATAAAAACAAAATAAATTTATTTATTGGTCATCAATAATGTCGCTGTAGGTACCTATACAAATAAAACAAATTAAACTGTCTGTTTGTAATGTCAAAATAACAGCTTTTTACTAAATGCATATGAAAGTATTTACGCTACTTATATAAATATGTTTTAAATCATTTTTGTATGTCTGTTTGTTCCGGCTAATATCTGAAACGGCTGGACCGATTTTGACGGGAATTTCACTGGCAGATAGCTGATGTTACTAAAGAGTAACTAAGGTTTTATTTTACAAAAATAGAAAGAAAATTAATTAGTACAAATTATTGATTTCCAACATCCACGCGAACGACGTCGTGGGCAGAGATAGTAAATAAAATTAAAAATTAAAAATTATAAAAATTAAAAAACCCTACTACGGAAAAAAACTTAAGTTAAAAACAAACTAAAAAGCTAATAACAAGCACATTTTACATTAAATAAAAGTTAGAAGCAGGCGGGACCCATTTGAGTTTGAAAATATAATAAAAATGGTATGGGGTGAGCCTGCTTCCAACTTTTATTTAATTTAAAATGGGCTTGTTTTTAGCTTTTCAGTTTGTTTTTAACTTAAGTTTTTTACCGCAACGGGTTTTTTAGATTTTTTAATTCCTTTTTTTTCAGCTTTTTACAAATGTGAAAGATTTCGCAGACGATTTAATTCTTGGTACGTGTTTTTTTCGATGTGGTCACTTCGAATTTCTTTTAACCATATAAGTTGTATATATTTTTGTAATGGCCTTTTAAAATCCTTCATTTTTATATCCCACTCGATGGTATTAGAAGAAAAAATTTCGAACTCCACAATATGCCACCCCAAATCCGCCATTTTACTTTGTTTTTTTTTATTTTAATAATGTAGTGTGACAGTGTCAGTGACACTCGCGTTACCAAGACAAATCTAAAGACGTATAATTTATCCAAATCCGTTTATTCGTTTAGAAGTTACGAGGGAACAAAGAAACGGACATACATACAGGTCAAACACATAACCCTCCTTTTGGACTTCGCCGCAGCCGGGTTAAAACGTAACAACGATAAAATTCCTTTCCAATTGTAATCTGTGTTTACTATCGATTCGGTTCGACTCGGTGCGCCTCACAGTCCCAAAGTATTTTTACCCGACTGCGCCAGAAGGAGGGTTATTATAATTTTTTATTTAGGTATCGTTTAAAAACTCATAAAAATCTTTGTTTAAAAATGAATGAAGAACTATTGATAGGTCCAACAATATACAGCATGAAGATCCACATTATCACGATGACCAGCGTCGGATGAACAAATGGGAAGAAATTTGGAGAATTATGAATGAAACTATGTTATGTTTTATTATACTATTAGTGACGAAGAAATAGTTACTAATACGAGATAGTCTATAAACAGAACTCAATTGTTTAGGACTGTACTTTTGGTATTTTGCGTTTCTGTTATTTTGCATTTCTGGTATTTTGCATATCTGGTATATGGCGAGTCCGGTGTTTTGCGAGTCTGGTATTTTGCGAATTTGGTATTTAGCGATTTTGGTACTAGGCTTTAGAGCCATTTATTTATGTACACCCATGCTATAAATCCTCTATAAAAGTTTCTGAAACAGTTAGCTTATTGCCAACATTAAAACAACCAGTGTCATAGTAACCATAATATCATCCAAACGAGTGTTGTTCAAAATTTCATTATGCAACTCGTTTTCAAAAAAAGAACGCGCGTTTCACTACCACAGCGCCATAATTTAAGAAAATAACTTATAGGTTATTCGAATTCATGTCGTATCCCGCCGGCCGCCATTTTTTTTCGATATTAGTATTGCAAAAAACTGTTTCAGAACCTTTTATAGAGGATTCACACCATGGGTAAAGTCTTGTATGCAACTGTACATAATTAGGTAATAAAACAGTTGCATAAATAACTATTATTATATTATTGTAATACATATCTGCTGTAATCGACGCCAGGCTTAACGTAGCCTTTACGGCAGCGACATGAGAACCCGATAAATTTACGTTACATGTAAAATGTTACATGTTACACGTTACATGTTTTTAGGGTCCCGTACCTCAAAAGGAAAAAAACGAAACCCTAATAAGATCACTCGTGTGTCTGTCCGTCAGTCTGTCACAGCCAATTTGCTCCGAATGCAATGGATCGATTAGTTGGGTACACATATGAATCTCTGTGACCCAAACACAGACGTGTAACGTAAATAAATTAATTTTGAATATGTCATTTCTGGGGGGCAAATAGATATATAAAAAAAAGTTTCGCAATCTGTACCGTGTGACATATCAAATGAAAGGGCTTAAATACTGTGAGGATCTCAAATATTTTTTTTCATAATTTTAAAGTAAATTGTATTAAAGTTATTTAAGAATATTTACGAATATTGACCATCCCCCCCTCCCCTTATCTCCGAAACTAATGAGCCCATAATTTAAAAAAAATACAGAATATAGTTATATACCTATAAATTACAGAAAAACCTATAAGAAGTCTGTGGTCTTAAAACAACATGGTAAATCTCTCAATATTGTGCGTACAAACTTACATTTTCAGTTGGAATGTATGGGAGAAGATGTTTTTCAACTACAATGTTAAGTTTGTTCTTGGGATAAATTCATTCCAACTACGGAACCCTTTATTGTGCGTGGTACGGACACGCACTTGGCCGGTTTTTTCATGTTAACTCCGGAAGACCAACGGTTGTACAGCGTAAGATGAGCACATATTATTTTATTTTTCAAGCTTTTATATTTGCGCCAGCACAAAATAATTATTAAAATTCGTACAAAGAATCGAAGGTAATCAACAATATTTACTTAAAACTTATACAGAAACATGGTTTAATCACACCTCAAATAACTATAAGCTAAGCTTAAAACCCAAGAAACACAAAGTTCCCGTAAAAGTAAGTTTTATTGCTAGACTTACGATTTGGTAAAGGTCCGATCTGAAGCATATATTCTCGACGACTAGCGACTGCTGCACCAACGCAAGCATTAACCAATTAAAGGACAACGGCGCAGTAGAAATTTAAAAATGTAAGCCTCATAAGCAAACTAGATAATTATATAAATTCTGCAACAGGATAGTGGCGAAAGATAATTTTGAAATCACTTTTCTTTGTCCGACAATAGAATCGTCGTGTAGTGGAGGTGACATAAATGACAAATAAATCAAATGTACGGATACCAACGCCCGGGTTTGTTAACTGATATACCTACATTGCACAGATTGCACTATACTAGGTACTCTGCCAAAAAACTACCGGGAAAAGATCAATAATACACAAAACGTTAGTTATTCATCCAAATTTATTTTATCGTTTACAAAGTATATGCTCCTTCAGAAACGATACACTTACCCCAACGAATAATTGAATCATCAAAACATTTTTTTAAACGCTTTTTCCGAAATTGAGTTTTGTTCTCGCCGCGAATTCTTCTTTATTTCTTCTACCGAATGAAAACGGATGGTAATTTGAGTTTAGGAAAAAAACCGGTCAAGTGCGAGTTGAACTCGCGTGGAGAGGGTTGCGTACGATGAATATTTTATCTACCATGTTTTTTTAAAGAACGTGACACCGACATTCCAACTGAAAATGTAAGTTTGTACGCACAATATTGAGAGATTTACCATGTTGTTTCAAGATCATAGACTTCTTATTAATTTTAATGTAATCTGTAGGTATAGAACTATATTCTGTATTTTTTTCAAAATTTTAGGCTCATTATTTTCGGAGATAAGGGTGGGAGGAATGGTAAATTTCCGTCTATTGTCTTAAGGGGGGGCATAAAGCCAGAAAAAAATCAAATTTCACCCGCGCTTCCTTGCCTACCCCTCTCATCAAACACGACAAAAACAAAACACAATCCCTTCCCGCCAGCAGAAACTTTTCGCCCGGCCAAGTAAGCCAGAGATTAAAACAGAAGAATAACTAGCAGGGGATCGAGGGGGGAGGGGGGGGGGGTTCTCATGGGAACAGATCGGTATAAATCATATATATTTGTGTTTGAATTTCCATCTTCTGTAATAAGTATATGCAAAATAATCAGATGAAACGGCTCTATTCAATGTACCTAAGTATTATAGCAGGCTGTGCAAGTAGATATCTTGATAGGGCAATATTATTGTATGTCCCTGAATCTGTTCCGATGCTGGTAACAGATTCACGGACATACATGTAATACAGCCTATCTATGAATTTCCAATTCTGGATTGAAGGACTAACTTTACTATACAGTAAAAAAAAAAAACTTATATTAGAGAGCAAACCGAGTTGAATGCCTATACATTTTCGATTCCGAATGAAATTACAAATGAACGATTTTTGGATATTTTCCTGTACCTATTTATGCTGTGAGACCTTGCTTATTGCCAATTTTCATTATTCTAGGTCAACGGGAATAATTAAAACGTATAAGGTACACCCAAGGATTTAAATTTCAAAACACGCGACATGAATGGCAATTTATGCTAGCTTCTAAGTCAGCGTCTTTGAGGCTTGATATTTCTACAGCTCCAAGAAACCGTAAATCTAAGTATTTGATATCAATTTCAACTTGATACGTATTCCTGAGAAAAAGGGACAGACGGATGGACAACGAAGTTATCCTGTATCTAAGGTTTTCGATTTTTCCTTTTGAGGTACGGAACCCTAAAAAGCAAAAGCACTTCCATCAAAGTATTATATTACATACTCCTAATCATAAATCATGATGAAAACAAACTCAACTAATTTGTTTTTTTAACAATATAAAGGCCAATGTAATCACATCGCTTATCTTATGATTTTTTATTTTGAGTTATATAATCAAGCCTTTTTAGAATGACGACGTTGTAATGGTCATATTAAGGACAAAGATGATTGAAAATATCTATCAAAAATCTTAGAAAACTTGTCGCACCGCAGTGATGAGCAACCCTATTTAATTTTCTCGTATTGGTTTCTCAAATTACAATATCGAAATAATAATATGATCATTGTTCATTCCCTTTATTTTCAATGCAATTCTTTAGTAAGTAAAAACATCCGTTTATTTTGCATATACTTACTATACGCTAAGTTTGAATTCAGAATCTAAGAATCATGTCTTAGTATTTTTTTGGAACTAGAAACTCAATGTTGATGTGACAAAGTTCAAATACCAATGTAACCAAATTTTGTTTAGGACCTACAAGTTGGACGTCACCACATCTTGATGAAAAACAGTGTTGACCAAGAAAAAAATTATATTTGTATATCGTGGATTTTTCTTTGCAGGATCGTGCAAACTCAATAAATTAGCAACAGTGATACCCAAATAAAAAATGATATTCGTATGGTGGATTTTGCACTGTATTATGCAACGTCAAACGGCATGTGTCATAAAAGCCTTTCCCGCGCGAAGTGCGAGTAGGAAAAAATCCCCACCGAAAACATTTGTGGAAAACGAGGCTAAGTTCGGAACAAAAGAAGTACATGTTTGTCGGATTTACCAATATGGCATCTATGTAAATGGGTTCCAAAGTCTAAAGTTCATTAGGTTCCTCTTTTGTAACTGTTGAAACTTTCCAAGTTTCCAACTTGCCAAGTTATAATATGAACTGTAGACTTTCTCTCAACTCTATAGAACTTAGCACCCATTCAGAGCTTAACTCTTTTATCGGCGAAGCCGACAATCCCAAACATGTTGATCCGTCACAACCTTTACTCATCCTCACCATAAAAAGAAGGCTAGTCATGAGAACACTATCTGTATGAAATATTTCATGTGCCGTTTCGTACTTTTGTCCACAATAAACTCATTACGTATTTAATTTCCGATATTTCTTTTGTATGCTCCAATAATAATTTACCCTTTACGCTGAATTTCGAGTTTCAACTTGATTTAGGGAATAGTACTTACTAAAACCTTATACGGAGTTTGTCAAGAAAAGTGGAAGAAAACGAATTTGGATTTTGAGTTAATCACCGTAAGGTCTAAAATCTCCAGCACGAACTTTCAAATGAACGCTAGTTGGCTATGTTGCAAATTTTCTCCGCAAGAAAATGAACCGAAATGCAGAACAATGGCGCTAGTGGTACTATACCAGTCAAAAATCTGTCAAATAAAATGTATGTCATCTTGACTTTTCAAATATTAACATTGAATTATTTCAATATTTTTATTTTATAGTTTTGCCTCGGTATTTGTTTAGTTTATCAAGTCTTATTGTTTTTAATAATCGTTTCGGGAGTGGTTTTAGTTATTTTTCCATGTTTTCTGTTTCACAGTGTCTTTCCTACAAAGTGATAAATTACGAAAATATTGTTTACGTAAATTAAATAATAGCAGCGCAGCCGAAAATTTGAGCGCAGTCCTCTCGTCTCAACAGAGCGGGGGCGACTGATTTGTGAAACATATATATGTTTGAAGTTCCCGCAACGTGCGACGGAAGATGATTTCTTCCACGAACTAAGAACGTCGTAAGTGCTATAAGCTTATCGTCGTAATAAAACCACAAATAAAAGTAATAAAATAAAATCCTTCCACAATCTAAGTCGCTTTATATTAATAAATTAATCATCAAATTTTCATTCTAGTAGTCATTAGCATATTAAGTACAAATCGAAAAGTCGTGAAAATTGGAGGTAACTTCGTGATGTTTTTTATTACAGAAAATTTTACTATTTTGTGATTTGTTGCCACAATAAGTTTGGAAATATCATGTAGTTATTCGTGTTATTTTTATTTTATACCTAAGTCTCATCAATTTCATGAAAAATCATATTGAAGTTAGGCTATTTTGGTTGATACCTGCTCTTAAATAACTTTAATACAATTTACTATAAAATTATGAAAAAAATATATTTGAGCCCTTTCATTTGATATGTCACATGGTACAGATTGCGAAACTTTTTTTTAAATTGTCTATTTACCCCTCAAAAATGACTCCCCTTTTCAAAACTCATTTATTTACGTTACACGTCTGTGTTTGGGTCACAGAGATTCATATGTGTACCAAATTTCAACTTAATCGGTCCATAAGATTCGGAGCAAATTGGCTGTGACAGACGGACAGACAGACAGACAGGCACACGAGTGATCCTATAAGGGTACCGTTTTTTCCTTTTGAGGTACGGAACCCTAAAAAAGAAGTCGGCTGGAGCCATATCTAGTGAATAAGGTGGTTGATCGATGGTATTTGTTGAGTTTATGGTCAAAAATTCGTTCAGAATGATGGCCTTGTGCGAAGGCGCATTATCGTGGTGCAAAATCCAACAATTTTCTTTCCACAATTCTGGCCTTTTTCTTCAAATTTTCTGTCTTAAACGCCGCATAACGCTCAAATAATATACTTTATTTACCATTTGACCCTCCGGTAAGAATTCCGAGTGCACAACACCGCAATAGTCAAAGAAAACTGTCAACATGACTTTGACTTTGATCGACTTTGGCGTGGTTTTTTCGGTTTCAGTTCAGTTGGAAGGCGCCACTCCGAAGCTTGTTGACTAGTTTGCATGTAAAACTTGTAAACCCACGTCTCGTCACCAGTAGGCAACAATGAGTTCATGAATGTTGGGTCGGAATTGACTCGTTCTAGCATGTCTTCACCGACTCATACGCGATTAAGTTTTTGGAGAATTCAGGTTTTTTGGGACTAGCCGAGCGGCAAAAAATTATACGGGTCGAGTCGTGAAGTCGTGAGACACAGAAAGTTCAGCGGCTATCTCTGTCAAACTTAAATGAGGATTTTCAGTCACTATTTCCTTCACTTTTGCGATGTTAACTTCTGTTGAAGACGTTAATGGCCTACCAGGGTGAGGCAAATCTTCCAGCATATCTCGACTGCTATTGAACGCTTTGTACCACTCATAAGCACGTGTTTTTGATAAATTCAATTCACCGTAAGCCTTTTATAACATTTTCAGGGACTTCGAACAGAAATTCCATTGGCGATGCAAAATTTAGACAAACTCTTTGTTCAATGTTCTTGTCCATTATGAAATTCGCAATACACGCTAGATATGATCTAACTACAGCACTATATTTAATCTAAATGACAGATGCAACTCAAACCCCGCGCGAAAATGGAAAACATTTGTGACAACCAAACAAAAAAAAAATACTTTGGAACCATAACAAAATCATCCATTCCCGATACTTTTTGAACTGAATGTATATTCTTGGTTTCAGAGGGTAGTAGAGTACTTTTTAAATAAAACAGAATACAACTAGACCAGTGGTAACGGTGAAGGAAACCATCGTGAGGAAACCGGCAGCGGCATGTCCTAGAACCAAAAATTCGAAGACGTTATAACCTCTATCAACCCGCACTGGGCCCGCATGGTGGATTACGGGCCACTCCCTCTCACAGAGAGGAGGCCTGTGTCTCAGTGGGAATATTATGCGGTGATTGTGCTATACAAGTATTTATACACAAGTCACTAATCCGGACTGCGCACACAAGTATTATAGATATCTCTAAACAACTAGTGTGTCCCTATGTAAGGCTTCAATCATAAATATTAAAATAATTTACATTACACGTTTCATAAAAACATAGGAAGGGCAATTTCATTAACTGAGAAGTAGCTAAACATAATAAGGAAACAGTTACAAGGATTGCGAAACTTTTCAGAGCAACAATTTCCACCAGAGGCCGTATAAAGTATTGTATTGCCGGATTGTAAAAAAAAATTCTTGGTAAAAGACGTGTTCGAAAAGAAATTTTTGCAACTTGAAACTGTTTAACGTGGCCATAGTAACAGTAGGTACTATACACAACCCAAGCAGTCAAACATGCAACAGGCAGCTGTGCTGCTGGGGAGTTCGTTGCGCCACTTCTTCCCAGCGAAAGCACTACGAAGTGGAGGGCGGGCGTTTTGGGGAACTGTCTTATGTAATTTTGACGTTAGAAAATTGCTGATTCTCAGCTTAATTTCAATAAATGACTTTTGTTTTTGATGATTAAAGGCCGATTTTTCAACTGTCAGATAACCTTTTTACAAAACCTGTCAAGCTGTAATAATTATTCCTTAGATAATAGTTATCTGAAGATTGAAAAATCGGCCTTTAATATGTTTATAAAAAATCTTTAACTTTTATTTGGCCAAGATAAGCTTTGCTAAAGAGTGTATTTATAAATTCCAGTCGTCCTAGAATTCAAAATATTTTTTCAAATAAGTACGGTTTTCAGGGCTGCTTAAGTTTACTCAGAATTTCAAAATCGATTTAGTATAAACTTAGTCTTTCCATGATAAATTCTACTTAAGCATATACTTTCTGAACACGGAATTTTTGTTAATGTACAGTACGTCTATTATGGAGGACAAAAAAACTGGGTATGAAGTCGGAGGTTTTTTTTTTTTTCCTATTGGCATCTCGTAGTTGACCTTGAGAGGTCGTGAATACTTAACCGGACTATAGAAGTCGGAGGGAGTAATGTAAAAATACCAGTTACAAAGGAATTTAAAATCAGTTACATATTATATTCACAGAGTATACTTTTGCTAAATTTTAATATATCTGTATAACATTTACAAAACAAATCAATGACAGTAACGTTCGTTCATAGAATGGGAAGTAATGGTTATTAATGACTAACTTCTGCCCACGACTTCGTCAGCGTGAAATTTCGGCCCTCGACCCACCGCGTTGCATCGCATCGCCTACCCGCACTATAACTTCGTTTTCGCTTTGCGTTCTTTCTGACTATTTTTCATTTTGCTCGGCTCCTAAGGGCCGTAGTGTGATGTTAAATAGCCTATAACATTCCTCAAGAATGGTTCTATTCCGGATATTAGCGCGTTCAAACAAACAACAAAACAAACAAACTCTTCAGCTTTATTATTATTCGTATAGAAGGTACGAATAATAGACTTCATTCTTCCATTGCAGGACACTTTTCTGTAGCGTAGCTAATTACAACCGTTCGAGACCGGTCCGTTCCAAATCGACATCAATCAATATTATCAGTCCTCATAAGAGTCCACTAAAGGCTTTCACAAATCAAAATCCCGAAAATGTTGTCAATTTAAATCTAATAGACGAGCACCATTCTGCCGACAGCTATTTGATGTCGGGGACAAGGTAAATTAGTAAGTAAGAATTGAAAATGGGTCATTTTCGATTCGACAACCTGTCGAATAGTTGTGAAAAGCACAGATCACGAAGTTCGTTAAACACGACAAAACATAGCTCACAGAATAAGCAAGTTGAAGTGGCAATAGGCTGGCCATATTAGTCATTAGAACCGATGATCGTTGGGGTACACATGTTCTTGAGTGGAGACCCCGAATCGACAAACGTAAGGTAAGACGCGCTCAGGCTAAGTGGACCGAAGATCTTCGCAGGAAGGCTGGTAGCAGTTGGATGAGAATTGCCAATCGAGAATCGAGCTGAATAGCGTGCAATCGGACTCAATAATTCAGCTCTAATAGGCTTCTGCCTTCTGTCCAACAGTGGACTACTGTAGGCTGATGACGACGATGATATAGGGCTGTACTAATAGAGTAAAGCAAAGTTATTAAGATTTGTGACGTCAGCAGTAGAAGTTTAACTGACTAGTGAAATATCAAAACTCTCACACTATATTTTTGTTGATGGTATATTATATAAAAATGTCACCCGGTCTCACCTCTAGAGGAATCTAGCAAGATATTCGAAAGTCCGCAAACAGGCATCAAAATTCATTTTTATGACGTCGGTCCTACAACGCGTTGCATAATGAATGGGAAAATACGAACAAAAAGCCGCTTCATATTCAGAGACACGTGCTACGAATAAGTAATAAGTCGTAGGGCACGTGTTTTAAATATTGTAATACTATTGCCAACTGTAACTGCTTAGTATATTGTTAATTTTGGTAATTACGAGTTAAGCCGACATATTAAACCTTTCCGTAAATAATGCTGAAATTATAACTTATGCAGATAACACTGCTGTAATATTTCACGGAAAATCGTGGGAACATGTAGTTACTCTCTAGCAGAATAGGGATTATTATCACTAATAGCAAACAACCTGGACAGAAACCTGCTCACGCTAAATGGCAGTGAAATTAAATATATAGCTTTCTCGATTTTTTTAATAAAAGGCTATGGTGCATTACGTTGTAGTAATTATCAAACACATTAAATGAACACTTACCTAACGACTCGATGGGTGCAAACTACAAACTCCGGTTTTGAATTCCACTGATGATACGTGATGTAGAAGCGAGTTTGAAGCCAGATCCACTGTTGCCCTTTTGTTAGGAATCGGTAGTAGCAGGACGTTAGTTCACCTTTCTCCATCACTGTAAAAATTATTGTGACTAGTACTTTAAGTCATCATACAGATCAAAAGAACCAGTTTAAGATGTTGGTGAGTTTTTAAAGCATTTCTTTGTAAGTTTTCTTTACTTCACTTACAAACCGTAAGTACCGTACCTTCACAAAAATATCATGAGCATCATTGGGGTCGTGGGCCATCAGTGGGGTAGTTTTATTTATTTTGCCTCGTTCCACGCATGTTGTTTTAAGTGATACATTACTGGCGTAATTCAGTAACATGTACAGGAATACAAAAATTATGTAGGATAATATTTGTCTAAATATACTCACAAGCCTCGTGACACGTAACTACTTTTTCTAAATCGTCAAAGTGATAGTAGTCATAGCCCGAGGTGCCGAGTACTTCGAATGGTAAGTAGCCGATGATGGGCGGGGCGCGGTGGTCCAGAAAAAGGAACTTCCATTCGAGACTGTGTCGGGATGTGAACTCGCTGCGGCTGGAGTCGACGAGCGACACGTCGCGGATCAGCAGAGGGGTGTACAGCCGACCAGTGCATACGAACAATAACCTGCCAAACCCAAACATAACCAATCTCTATATTATATACCACAATCATAATATTAGTCTTTCCAAACATAATATATCCATGTTCTACAGAGGCATTACTGCCTCTAAACTCGTGTTTGAACGCCAGGACTACAACTTGCTACGCGGAAAAGGAAATACGGGTCCGGGCTCCGGCCTTGTCATCTCTGATCAGTGCTCCATGCTTAAAAAAAAATGACGTGGAAAGTCCTATGGTGATGGAGGATGTTTTCTACTTTGTATGATTAGATGCAATGCTGTTTTAGCCGCTATAAGCAATATTCTTACCTAGAGTCATGGTCCGGGTTATAACTAGGCATCTGATCATTATCAAGTGGCTCCATGTTTGTTCCTGAAAATACAATAGAACATTTCCAAAGTTGCAAAACAAAACAAATACAACAAGACTGTTTGTTAACTTGGGGATGTGCTCTAATTATTGTTTATGGGTTATACAGCAAAATAAATACATTAACCCCCTTACTAATAAACGTATTATATCAGATGAATAGTTACACACCAAATTCTCTCTTTCAGTCGTCAGTAATTTGACTTTCGAAAGAAGAAGATAAGCGTTGTGTAACTATACAGACGCTATACAACGTTTATTAGTTTGGGGTTAATGATTATTTTTTATATTTAATAAAAATTTATATACGTTACTACTCACGAAAATGACCATTTAATACAACAAGTTCATATATGGCTTCATCTCTGAAGTCCAATGCTCCTCTTTTAAGATGACACTGGAAGCGGATTTCGTTTTCTACAACAGATAAACCTTTGATTGGTACCTACGTACTTACAAAATTTACTAAGAATTACTGTAATCTATAGTAACACACAATACACACAAACTATGGCAGGTACTTGGAACATTGCCTTAGGTCAAAGAGATCTTGCTTATTATGTTTGTTAGGTGAAATATGATATTGATTAGTCAGTACTATCGTAGTGTTATTTGGCAATAAAACAAGTTTAGTCAAGTAAATGAAATCGAATGTGGCGATATTCATGTAAACCGACCCAATGCACAAGTTAAGTAATCTTAATACCACGAAAATTTCACTCGCAATGCGATTCCGGATCAATTGTTGGAACTAAAATACACAGGATAAAATAACAGGCACGAGTAGGTATTATTTTAATTATTCTTTTTGTATATTTCTATAATTAAAAGAAAACACTAAAAGAGCGATATGTTTCTTTCATTTCTTTCTGTATACAAGCTGCTTGTTGCAAACAACGACTGAGGGAGGAGGCCTGTGTCCCAGCAGTGGGAAATTTGTAGACTGATGATGCTTATGTTTATGCCAGTGATGGTCGCAAAACAACCATCACTGGCATAAACATAAGCATCATCAGCCTACAAATTTCCCACTGCTGGGACACAGGCCTCCTCTCTTCGAGAGGGAGTGGGCTTTAAAGTAGCACGTGGGCCCAGTGCGGGATGGTAGATGTCAAATGTCTTAAAATTTTTGGTTCTAGGACATGCCGGTTTCCTCACGATGTCTTCCTCAACATTTTTTTTCAACGTTTTGAGAGCAGGTGATGAAATGATTTACTTAAAAGTAAAGCGCATGTCTAGGTTCGAACCCATGACCTACATCTCGTATGTCTGGCCGTTACTACTGCGCTACCACCACTGCGTTCTTTGGATCCTTGGCGTTAGACAAAAATTGTCTTTAACATCAACCTATACTTTTATTTACTTTAATAACAACTTGAGGAACAGTGTTAAAACTTTAGATCTTTCATTATAATTTTTATCTCTTAAGATTAATGAAAAACACGCAAGCAAACTGAGCGCTTTACAATCCAATTCGTTAGTGCAATGTGACCAAAGTACAAGAATTATTCGCACAGCAAAACTGCAGTTTTTTTTTTAGTTCGCAGTAGGTGATTTTGCTTTCGTTATGACAAAATAAAACTTCATACAAAAGTCTTTTGCTTCATAACATCCTCTCAAACCAACTTATTAAACTTATTATTAAACCAACCAATATAAAGCAGATCCACTCTTGCGATAAAAGTTAGTTAGGAACATTTTCGGAATGTTATCATCGTACGGCATTTCATACAAATTTTCAAGCCCTTGTTTTTCGTAATGAATGTAAAGATTTTAATGAAACTTCGAACGCTTAAGCAGGATACAAAGGTCTAAACGGTCAGTTAAGAACATTTTCTAAAAATAGTGTTACTGCCAAATTAGACCGATTTTAAATTTTCCATAGAAACAGATTTTCAGTTATCTTTTTTTAAATAAGACATTTCGAAAATGTTCTTTACTAACGTAACTTTTTAGACCGTTGTATCCTGTTTATGAGTACGAAGTTTAATTAAAATCGGTTCATTCATTTCTAAAAACAAGGGCTTGAAAGTAGTATGAAATGCTGTACGTTGTAAACGCTCTTAAGATTAAATCAAACAATACCATGACATAGCATAACATCACGCCTGTATTTCCCGAAGGGTTAAGCAGAGATATACTAAGGTCCACCCTCATTTTACCAATTATGTTCAAGTCCCATGTAACAGAGAGTGAGCCTACTGCCATCAACCGGGCAAAAATCTAGACTCCGGGCTGCTACTTAGAAATTCCAGATGGAAAAAACCATGAACACTTTGTCCAACCCTGGAATCGAACCCAGGACCTCATGCTTAGCACCATAAGTATTTAAGATTAATGTCATGTATTATGATGATACTATCTAACTTTTTTATATACTAAGATGCGAAATCGCATAACTTTTGGACATAATGGCAATGCTTGGAATATCTATCGCCATGGCGCTAAGCCTTTCATTCGCTAGAGCTTTTTATATTCGTGCTTAATAACAATGTTTACAATAAAACATTGGCAGTTAGTAATATCTACTGATAAGAATATGTTTGACAAACATTCGAATATAGCCCTATCCACACAGGTTCAGGTTGGGGCTTCGAGACGGGTCAATCGAGCTCAAGTCTCACCCAGTGAAAAAATTCATAAAAAACTTATACAAGCAATCTTTCCCGTCCCATAAGACCCTGACCCTTTAATGTGTGGCTAGACCTTTTAATTCTATATTAGTAACGAAGGATAAACCGTCATTATGGCAAGCAATACAGAAACGCAGCACTAACGCAAGCTAGCATAGGCATTTCTAAATATGATTATGCAACCAGACGTATAAAGTAGTAGTTAAGTCCTTAGATTAATTTCGTAGGAATGTTATTAAAACAATACCAGTCCAGATCAAACACCTGGTTTCTTACTGATTGTGTAATCTGTGTGGAAGTATTGTTTAAAAAAAACCTTAGTAGGTATTTCTTTGTCCAAAAAAACTTGATCCAAAGTTTACTACAAACAAAACAACTTTGAATCAAGTTTTTTGAGAAGAAAACAAACTGAATTTGAGTGGCATTGCCAAGTACCCCGCTGCTTTCTAAAGCAATACGTGTTGTCTTGGCATGTTTTACTAAACACGTTTTTTTATGTATTGATACATACCTTTACCGGGAGTTGTGTTCATTGGGTCAGATGCACTCTCAGGATTCTGCAACAGATTGTATAAACTTGGCCGATCTTCTTCACATGCCAAGTCAAATATGCTTTTATTCACTATATCACCCTGCAAATAAATTACAAAGTTAGTTATTTTGTTTGAATTCAGTATAAAACACAACAAAGAATCAATTTAATAAACATTAGCTTACGAAAGAGAGAGCAAAATGTTCAATGCATCCAGCATTGAATATTTTGCTCTTTATTCTCTGGATAATAATGGATATGACATCATTATTTTTAGTTAAAAATATAAACTTACTGGATTGTGACCCAATAAAGATGTAATGCTTTCTGATACATAGAAGATTTGACCTGTGGCTGAGAAAACCATTACAAATCCTTCCAGAGCCTCCAACACTAAATATGTAAACTCTTCATTTGACAAAAATGCTGGTTTCCAATCCTCTTGGACATCATGAGCTCTTGATCTAACAGTAATTTCTAAAACAAAATTGTCATAGTACAATACATAGATGATAACTACAACCATTCAAAATTCAATCTGTTAACATTCTAACTTTCGGAAGGGGAAAAAGGGGGTTTTCAATTAATTCACATTATCTTTTTCTGCTTACTTTTGCTTGTAGGATATTTGAAGAAACATGTGACTAAATGAGTGTAGAATATAAATGAGAATGGATTGATTTTGTTAGGAATGATATAAAAGTAAAGGGAGTGGGACAAGGAACATGCCCTGGCTGGAGGCCTTAATTCAAGGCATCCACAGGAAAGTCCGGTTAAGCAGTAGCCATCCTCATACAGGATGAACTGCGAGATGACATAGTTAAAAAAAAAAACAAGGAACATGGGACAAGGGCAGAAAGATCATATTGTTTGTTTGTAGAGGTACGCGCAAATGTACAAGCAATCATATTTGCCCTTACCAACCGACAGTGCCATCTGCATAGCTATTCACAAAGCTACGACACGGTTTGATACCGTATCGAATGTCAATGTTATCGACGAATTACAATTTTGACAGTTCATATACGGTATGAAGACATCAATTCTTCCGACAGGTATTTGCTGTCGGAAGTGTTATCGAATAACAAAATATTGTTTAAAAAAGAATAATCTAAGCAATAAATGTCAAAACACGGCTCCGGGCAAGGTCCTCATGCCCTTGCATGAATGCAAAGAGCATCTGCCGCTGCTCCAATGACACTCTTTTGTGAAAATATGCATTTTTAATATTAGATACCACGTTTTATAAAATGAAAATGAGGAAATAGTAATTTGTTTAAATACCGATAAAATACATACAACAATTTTTCTGTAAAAAAAAAAGTAATTTTTCACTCCTCAATTATATTTTTTTTTTTTTATTCGCCCAAAAGGCAGGGTATGGTGTTTCGACCATACGCCTTGTCTTCCGTGTAGTTCTCAATTATCTCTATAGTTCAAAACAAGATTCAGAAAAATAATTATTCCAGATTTTTAGGTTTGACAGAAAGTTGAAGTTTACAAAGCAAGTTTAATAGAAATCAGGTAAACTTTATTTATTGATAAAATCATTGCTTACTGTTTTTTATTTGTTAATAGTTACTGAATGCATAATCTATAGTTGCCCATAGTGAAATACTCAATAAAAATCATTTATGTACCACTTAAAATTTTCTACCACGAATATCTATTTACTACCATTTTGTAGCGTTCCCCGTATACACACCTAAAAAAAACCCTTCCATACGGATCTGTGAATAGCGTTTTGCCGGTCCTTCGGTTCAGGAATCAGGTTATCGAACAAGTGTCATTGTCGATACGATAGTGAATCGTATGTTTGTGAATACAGGTGGTCTGTCTCTATGTAGTCATAATCTTTGGGAAGTTGGGATACGTGCCCAAGACACTTAAACTTGTGCACCCTAGCTTTACCTTTGTTTGGGGTACAATAATATGCAAGTTTTTTTTTTAAGGCGCAGATATACGACTTGTAATGATTTTAAATTCAACATCACGTCTAATCGACCGGACTGATTTCTTTGAAAAAAATAAATGTTATACTAGACCATTTGCTTCGTAATTTGATATGTGAATATTTGCAATTATATTTTTTTAACATAGTGTAATTAATTTGTAAAGTAATGTCTACCGCGGACATAAAAACGATAATCACGCAAACACTATCGGGTGTATTTTCATAAAACTTTCACATAAAAGACAATTTAATTCCCCAAATTTTAGTATACGGTTTTTATTTGTTTGGTGTTTGATAAATCAACAATAGATGATTGTTTCATATTTTGCAATAAATTACCAGCGTTGTCATCGCGCATCTCTTTCTTTTCTATGCAGTCCGATAGTGACCGCGCTTTAGGTCATGTAGTCGCCTTAAGTAATGTCCAGCTGGGAGCTATCCATAATTAAGAAATATCTAAAAGAGCACCCATACACATTTTAAAACAAAAACTATATTTAAACCGAGCACTTTGCCAGCGACTTGTTCTGCTTGGATTTCATAATTTCCCGTGAAAACTTTCCTCCCCTCCACCCCATTTGTCCAAATATGATTCGCGATTGTAACAATTAGTAGGTATGTATTCAGAGAATTATAATCTTTTAAAACATCAATACAGGTCATTCAAGACTATTTCATGAAATATCAATCAATAGGATTATATGAACTTCACACTGTAAATAATACATAAGTACTTGTTACAATCGCGAATCGCATTTTGTTCAACATACAACCTGACACTGACCTGCAAATTGCAAAAAACGTAAGAAAATATGAATTTCGCGGGCTTTTAATTGATGCTAGAAATTCGAAGCCAAATTGGCATGGCTAAAAAGCGATGACTCAACTGACCAAAATATGGAGAGACCAAAATATCACCAACCTTACCAACTTCTTTTTTTTTTTATCGCAAGTCTATGAGGAGATGAGTTGACTGAATATGGCGTTTAGGCGAAGAGACCAGCGTCTCGACTGCCTTCTTAGAACACATCCTTCCTTTTCAGCCTTTTTACCGTTACGGAAGGGTTTAAGTTGGAACAGTGGCGTGCATTGCATATAGGCATAAAAGCAGTGCCTACCTCGATAAATCACCATAAGCCTGTCAATTACATTTTAGTGTAATCATAAATTAATTAATTAAGTATAATTGTATTTTTTCCCCACAGTAAATTATCATACTTAAGAAAAAACAAAATCCTCCGTTATACACGCACGGGCCACGCAGTGTGTTATGGGAGCCGAGTTGCGATCATCACCATTTTCAATGCTTATTAGAAAGACATTCTTAGGAAATAACGTTTAAAAAAATCCCGGTGACTTTACCTACAGTAGTTTTTGAGAAATTAAAAACATCGAGAAAAGTCCATAGAAACCAAAAAAAGTGATTACTTCCATTCTATCTAGTATTATTTAAGTATAAACTGATTAGCGGTATAATAGAACATGACGAAAAGAACAAATTAACGTATAAATAACTGATTAATCAAACTCTCATGTAAGCAGTTTTTTTATTTTTTATATCATTTCATAATCATTTTTTTCTGGCGAAACTTTGCATGGTCGTATTTTATTTCAGTGTATTTATATTGTATAATGTTGATGTATATTCGTACAAAAAATCAGCCGCTACAAAGGCTGAGTACCAGAGATATCGATTTTTAAAGATTTTCTTAGGGTTGTCAACAAAGTGATTGTAACATTTTATGTTTTTTTTTTATTTTCTTTTATGATGGGCATCGTGTGGTATTGGGAGGGGGTCCGCCCTCGTTAAGCTATGCTAAAACCCAATACTCATACACGATGTCCGGAGAAGCGGGGGTGAGGCGTCATGGAGCCGGCAAAGACCCATGGCGCTGCTTCGCCTCAACAGGAGCTGACCCATCCTGTTGGGGGATGTCATCTCGGGCCTCGACCGAGTGACTTAGTGTAAGAGGGACATGAGGGCGCCAACCCTCATGTTGGTCAGCGAGTGGCAGATATAGGTACTCTTCACTCTCCGGGTACACCCGGAGAGTGAAGAGTTAACGACTGTTAACATGCTAGGAGACCAATTATGCAAAGACGATCGACCCGTAGCATTGACTCGGCTAGATTTATTTAATTTAACTTTAAATACTGAACAAATTAACATTTGTGTTTTAAATACAAAATTATTAAAATTTTATATTTTTCATATTAGGCTGTTAGTGGCCTTTGCTTCTCTCAACCTAGCGAAAGCAAAGCGCGAATAAAAAGAAAGTTTATGTCATATTTTGCTAATAATTATGGCAAAACTATTTTTCATTCTATTATTTATAATTTTTTCGGAAGTGTTCTCGGCTCTTTATCACCCTCGTCGCTGTACGATTCGGCGAGTATCTCGCCTCAAACGATACGATAAATGTATCTACTAGGTATTTAATATAATGTCACAATTTTTATTACGTACAACCCTATTTCCATAGAAATTCCTAAAATACATAGAAACGATTTATCTCCTTTGCCGCATGAGTTTAGTTTGTGAAATTTTAGAATATGATTACTAACAGTAGTGACTATTTTATGTAAAAAAAATAAAATACTACATCGCCATAGTTTTATAAAAAAATAAATATATGAAAATAAATATATGTGAAATTCAGAAAAAAAATCCTTACTCTTCAATAATTTAATCTACAACCCTCTAATTTAACATGTAGTTATATAAAATCCTGCAACATCATTATCAATAAAATAAAAACTATATGTGTTATATTTTTTGAGTAATCTTGAAATTAAGATTTTCTTAAGATCATTGTCCTTTCACTAAAAAAATCATATCTAAATAAGTAAGCAAAAAAATACTGTCGGTATTTTTAGCAACACTGTATCATGGCTAGATCTATCGAATGGACACATAAACGAGACATGACCGCAACTCGGCTCCCATAACACACCGTGCCACGGCAGTAGGCATTCGCCAGACGGCCTACTCGGCTCCCGTATACCTACTATTCGCGCGTTGTCATTGGTCTTTACTCGTTCAAGTTAATACGACGAAATTAAAAATACATACGTCTCACGCGTAATACCATGACGTTCGACCTTCGCAATTTATCACCCTAAAGTAGGCATGCCTACTTTAACCAACCGATTATGAAACTATGAATGTTAAAATCGTAATTTGTAATTCGTTCGTAATTTGGCCGTGCGAAGAAAGGGATGGATATTGAGATCGCCGATAGTGAGGTAAAAATGAAAATCCAAGATGGCAGCTGCAAAAATTTTCAAATTTTGCATCATGGGTGTCGTTTTTATGGTTTTCAAGGGCGCTAAAGCCGATAGTGAGGTCAAAATGAAAATCCAAGATGGCGGTCGGATTTTTTTTTATAGTTTTCATCATGGGTGTCGTTTTCATGGTTTTCGAGGTTGTTGGAGCCGTAAATAAAGTCTAAATGAAAATCCAAGATGGCGGCTTTAAAACTTTTTTTTTGTTAGGTAATAGATACTTTAGTTTTATGTTTCTGATTAGTGACCGCGTCTGCCTAGACTAGATCCGGCCTAGTGCCTAGCTATCCTGAAAACCAATGCACGCCACTGAGGTGGAACTAGTCGCGAGCTCGAACTCACTGGTGGTCATGGCCAAAAACCACGCTGTCTAATATAGCTTCGTGTACGACAGAGATAACAGTATCAGATATAAGTGATGAGCAGTTAGACGCTAGTCTACACTCACAAGGTCTAGTTCTCACGCACAGAAACACCGACCCGACCTGAAAGGCGCGTAAAAAAATCGGAAAGTGCTTTGTAAAATCGAGTTTTATGAAAAAACCACTGCATAAATCAATTACAAATAAAGTGTATTGAACTCTTCGATAACGATACCGACTTTGTTTTGAAGATTTTACAGTTCATTTAGTACCGTACTTATTTACACCCAAAGTTCGTTAAAAATAGCAAGAAACACGATACTACATTGGCTTAAAAAAAAATTAAGAGTGTTTACAACGTACGGCATTTCATACAAACGTGTCTCTTAAAGTAAATGTGATGTGGTTCGATTTTTGAGCACTTGCCCGGATGCGCGACTTTCTCATCCTTGCATGGGTTTCGTCTAGTAGGTGTTGGAGCTTATTACTAGCCTGTGCAAACGATCTAGAGGATGAAGCTCAAAAAAAGTAGTCCTATAATAGTGGTCAGATATAATATCTGAGCAATTGGAAATACCCATCAGCGCTGCACTCCACCAGTCCACTGATCATAACAGCAGGACTTTGACAATGTGAAAGGAGTCTCAACTGTCAGCAGTGAGAGATTGTTTGAGAAAACACTTTTGTGTTTTTTGTCTTTGTCACCATTACTACTGTTTTCTCATTACTATTCTTTCATATCAATGCTTCTTCTTCATCTACAATTTTACATTGACTATTTCAAAAACATTAGCTTCACAAGCTTCAGAAACAAAAAGAGAGTGAATTAAGGCAGGAAGCAATTTCTAGGGTATGTGTAATAAGCAGCGCCCTAACTCGTCGGCTGGGCACACAACAGACAGCAGGACCCGAGAAATCATGTAATGTCTATCTATATAATGAGGCTTTTTTCCTTTACAAAAAGACTAACAAATTCATAACATTGAGAACTGGATATAAAAAAGAATGGTACTTACCATTATGGTTCTTCAAAAAGGTTATAGTGGATTTGAGAACTGTTGATTTGTCCATCTTCCGGTTGTTAGTGGACACCATAGCACTGAGCTCATTAACCAGCAAGTTGAAATGGTCTCTACGCTTCTTCTCACTCAAGTTACGAGTCCTCCTGACCAAAACAATGAAAGAAGGTTTAACACTTTGACTGCCAGGCAACAGACACAATAGAAAATCTATTGTTCGCAGACACCAGAGGGGCAATTCTCCTAATTTTAAGAACGTTCATAGTCTGATCTCAGTCTCAATCTGTCAAAAATACCTCAAATTTACCTAAGTTTTTGACATTTGTTTGTCGCCGAGATGACAGTGCGACTAGATTTTGAACATTTTAAATTAAGAGAATTGGCCTTCTGGTGACTGCGTTGGCAGTCAATGCCTTAAACATACTTAATTATGCTTTTAAATCTTCAAGTCATTGTTGTGTAGTTGCTAAGGAAAGCATATTTTTACATTTATTCGTTGTTTAAAAGAATTATTTCATTTAGATATAAATCAGCTTGTATAAATTATGTATACCTACATCATGTGCAACTTTTAAAAATTAATTTAAAATATACCTTTTCGTATCATCCTTATCATCTCCGTCGTCGTCCATGGTGCTGGCACTATGTCTGGAGTCTGCACTAGATTCCAATCAATCTATATGTTTTAGACATTGCAATGGTGAAACGTTCCACCAGACACAGCAGGCAACAGGGTCGAGAGCCAACTGAAATCACACCAAACTTCCGCATTATTTAACTACGACTGTTCTATAGTACTAACACAGCGTTTCGATTGATACCATCAAGATACAATAAAAGTATATGCGTTTGAGAATAGGTAATTGGAAAATGAACACTGTGTATCAAGCAATGCGTCAGATTTGTTGTCGATAACTATGTATTCACAAATGCAACACAATATCAATCACATTACGCACCCAAGTTAAGAATAGTTTTAGAAACAAGCTCAAAACACGTACCTAACACCAATTAAATTCAAGGCGTTAACGAAAATTGTGGATAAAATAATACTACTTCACAAAAAAAAAAATTGAATACTATCAATCACAGAATATCATGCTCTGTGTGCTCTCTCTCTGTAAATCATAGAGGAAAAAGTAAATCTCTATCAAAAAGTACTCTGTGGTGTAAATTCACTGTGCTGCTCTCAGACTTTAGGCCGCCTTCCGAATTGGCCAATATCGCTCACAGCACTCAAATCGTCTCACATGCGTTCCATAATGGATATCACGATTATGACAGCTGAGAGCTGTCAACAATTCGGAACACTCGTTAGCGCGCTCACAGTGCTTACGCGGTGTCAAAAAGATATTACAGCAGTATTTCTTCATAAAAACACCACACGTCTCTTCCTTTTCTTTGTTTAGGTGGCGACTGTCAGCCAGAAGCACAATTTCGAAAATGCCACGTTATTAAAAAGATATGGTGCAACTCAAAACAAAACACACACTGACACATCCTCATCCTCACACACACACACACTGTCATTTTTGACAGCGCTCACGGTGATATTTGTACGAGGCATGGTCGGCGTTATCGCAAGATGGCGCATGCCATGACGTCATCTATGACGATTCACGGGACATCGTTATCGCGCTCACGCCAATTCGGTACGGGTTTTAGCACGCTCAAATCGATTACATCGATTATGTCCTCAATTCGGAACGCGCCCATATGTGTCTGTGGTGCTGCTGCTGCACCATAGAGGAAAAATTCTGCACGTCAGACGGTGTATAGTCTATGGGACAGACCACAGAATACTTTTACTTACGCCATTGAGATAGGAGAAGCATGGAGACGCCCTATTCTACAATAGAAATATTAGTTTTACAAATATCTATCATATCGACACACACATTTAAAAAAGCGTTCTGTTTATTTTTAACTAATCAAGAGCTGCATATGAAAAGAGAGACATCTAAATGTTTGTCAAGTACTTAAGCAACACTTTTGTGTGACGTCAAAATCATGTCTATGCGTGACGGGCCGCCTTAAAACGGATAAAACGGATAATAGTGGCCACTATTTCCCGTTTTTATGATTATAATATAACTAAACAATGTAAAACTACCGTTTATAATAATATTAACATATAATCATGAGGAGCACAACTTAACGTGCTTATTTTCTGCATTTTCATTCTAAAATAAAAGAAATAACTAAACAAACCACAAAAAAGTCGACGCCGTCTTAAAGTTAATCCATAAGTCAAATTGTTATGAATCTACTTATGAATCTTATAAGATTATCTGTAATTGTAAATAAACAAATGGTCGCGATGACGTAAGCGCAATGCGTCATCGCGTGGTGTTATTGTTATTGTATAAATAAGCTTTGGAAGAACAATGGTATGTATTATATGTCATTGGATTCAGTATTAATGGGGCTATTTTTTAGGTAAATAAAAAAATAGGGTCAACGCTTTAGATTTTGAATGAAAATTTGTTTTATTTTTTATTTACGTAATGTAAACAAACATAAAAAATAAACATTTATTAAAAAAAATCAAATTCATTTAAAGTTACGAAACAAGCTTTGTAATGTTCCCTTTTTTGTCCACTTGACGAAACAATAAACAGTAAAGCATCGCTCCATAGAAATTTTTTGTGTAGGAGTCGTGTATAAGTGGCGAGAACACACGCGGCGCGTAGAAAAAATGTGTTCGGGGACAGTCTTGAGCGCGTCATGGAAAAACCCGGGCGTGTGAGCGGACGATATGATATGAGGATTTATAAATGGTATTTATAGCATGGGTGCAGATCACTGACCTCTATTAAATTAAACATACAGGTCAGTGGTGTAGATAAATGAACTTTTAGGGTTATATTGATGATTTTAATCATTATAATGGTGATTGTCCAACATTTCTAACCATTAGATTTTATTTATTTTTTTGAAAATTTAGAGCATTTTGAGAAACTCATTTGAATATTTTGATGATTGGCTCAATAGTTTTTTTTTTTAATATTTAAATTTTTTAAGGTAGGTGACGTCATCAGTGGCACTAAAGATTAAGTGCTGTTGCCTCACTAGTACAGAAATAAAAGAAATAAATCTGTCAACACAATCCAAATCCAATCCACACCTGCTGTCAAAGTGTCAATGTATCAATCTATTAAATATTTTCATTTCATAGCATTTCATTCAATTTTTTTTGTATTCCATAGCTCTTCCGATATATTAAATATTGTCGATTGTTGAAACAATTTAATCAGATTTATAAACAAGATGAATAAGAGGCAAGTCGGAATGCTTAAATTTAATACATTTTTGACATTATATTATAATTTTACACTTGACTCTGACGGATTGTAGACAATACTTGCCACTTGCTTTTTATTTTATTTTTGAGGTAACGATACTAAACTGTACGGTCGCAGGTGACGTAATTTAAAGGGCACAGAAGGTCAATTATATTTTATCAAAAATATCAATAAATATTGAGACTGAGGCAAACGACGATGAGGATTGACTAATTTTGAGGGCTTGGCAGCCCTCTGTTTGGCTCAATGTGGCGACCGGTCACGCTTAAACATGATTTTGACATCATACAAAAGTGTTGCCAAATCTAGTACTTGACAAACATTTAGATGTCTCTTTTCTTAAGCAGCTCTTGATTAGTTATTAAAAAGAAACAGAACGCTTTTGACATGTGTGTGTCGATAATGATAGATATTTGTATTACTATTATTTCTATAGTAGAATATGCCGTCTCCATGCTTCTCCTATCTCAATGGCCAAAAGTGACGATGACAATACCAAAAGTATTCATATTCAATTATTCATTCATCGTTCAACTTCAGTTGTTTCTTCAGTTCACAGACTACAATATAATATACGGGCTTTGCTTCAGTTTAAAATATCGTGTTAATGATAGTGGTCGTTGTGGAAATTTTGTTGCTCTGTCCGTTAGGTTCTAGTTACTCGTAAAAATATCGTTTTAAACTTAATTTAAGCATGTGGCCAAATCGGCGGATGAGGCAATTCATTACTCCGCAGGAATTGCAAGAGGTAAGAAATTAAAAAAAATATTATACCTGTCTTCTCATAATTATACCGGCATTTTATGTGTAAATTAAACATGTGAGAAAAAATACTATTGCGGTTACGTAATTTTATATGGCGGAAGGTCCTAGCAGAACGAGGGGGCGGGTATTATCTTCGCCACGCGGTCGTTACGTAAGGGAATTATGTAAGGTTGAAAATCAAGGGATGACAGCAAGAAAACAAATGTATAAACAGAACTGTAAGGGAGCGCGCGCAATGTAAATCCGCTGGCGTGTAAACAAGATAAACATAAACACGACGTCGCGAGCGCGACGCCGCCGCCGCCGTGGCCGGCCGAGGGCAAGCACCGTACCGACGCCAACCTTTGTTCCACTAAATTGCATAATTATTATATAATTTGATTGGTTTTCTGGGCTGCTAATGCGCTTGGAGCAGGCAGAAGCGATAAGCTCGTTGTTGGTCGCTTTGTTACAGATAATGCGAATTTGGATTGACTTGACACATTGATGTCATTTAGTTTTACATAACTTGTTAATTTTACGTAACAAGTAGATATCTCACTTAGTAAAATGGTGGCCCACGATGATCTTGCTTATCATGGGAGGTAATTTTATTTACTTAGGGTAATTACAGGTGGGTAGGGTAGGCATGCAGCAGGTATCTTGCTTGGATATTTACTTGTATAAATCAGCGATTATCAGCGCCCCTACTAGCGTAATATAATAATAATAATACTTTTACAATCATTGACAAAGAAAAACAACAAAGTTTTGCGCTTTTTTACAGCAATCAGCTGTGGTGACCTTAAATAACAAAATAGAGTTCTCACGTCGATTTATGCTCAATACTTACATCCAAGGTAGGTAAAGTTAGGTGGGGAAATTAAGACAATTGACTACGAACGAACTAAAATTTTTCGTATAATCAGATCACAGCTGTCATTCTTTGACAGTTGTTTGTGAAATGGCTAATAATAATAACACGATAAATTTAATGCGATAAAGGTACCCCGTGAAATTCAAATTTGTTTTGGTTTTTGCAATTTTTAGGTCAGTGTCAGGTTGAATGTTGGTCATTTATTAAATAAATTATTAATATTGATATTGTATAATTATTAATATTGGAATAAATTAGGTTACGTCGAAGATTTAGGGGGAGGACTGATCACAATCTTTGTGTGAAGATCTACGAATCATCATAAACAATCTAAATAAAAAAAAATTGTGTGTTGTACCTTTTGTTTTGTTTCAGAGTTATAGTTAATAATAATAATAAATCTGCGATATTTTTCGCGTCGTGGGTACCTATGTGTCAGACTACAGATTGTTTGTCATTGCAATCATTGCAACGCACTGTTTGGTCCGTTAAAATGGACAACGAAAGTAGGTAAAAGAATGCAGTCCTTACAGACTTCGTGTTGCGTGCACCTCGGACACGATCGCGTCGTACACAAATTCTTTCACCTACGTAGGCCCTAAGACGAGCTCCATTACGAAACTACACGAGGCCTCGGCGCACTCATGGGTTGAGGAGTATAGGATGTTGACAACACTTCAATGACCGACAGTAGTTTCCTAATACGCCACTGACTGGTCCGGGGTTCCACTTCGGTGCCCCTCTCCATTTCGACCAGAAGTAGTAGGTAATTCTATTTAAGGTGACTTTGGTGGTCAGAGTGAGGAGTCGGCTCTCCATCTTATCGCTCAGGATCAACATTCGGACACGTAACGAAACTATATTTATAGACATGACACGACATCATCGTCATCGTAGGTAGTTAGATTTGCTCACAACTGTAGATGGACTTCGCAATTACCGCTACAATGAACTGTCGCAGGGGTTATTGCCATATTCTGCACGCGTTCGCAGACGGAAGTGTGATATTATGAGCATACAAGATAAACGCTGCTTCCATTCAATAAAATTGCCCCTTATGACACATACGATAAGATACGGTGGGCTATACACTGCTGGGAATCAAATGATGGAATGATATGAACTTGGGATATGGCTCAACTTTTTTGGCTTTTCATCGTTTCTAGATTAGGCACCATTACCTACGACAGTTAGCAACAAAACTAAGAAATATATGCGGGATCAACCCTAAAAAAACCGAGAAGGTTCTGATACTCAACCGCAAGAACAGACCGCCTCATTTACGTAACCCGCGATAATGAATCTACTCGTTATTAGTGTAATATAATAAATATAATTTCGAAGTTAATTATTGTCCGTGAGTTAAAGCGATTAACACTATCACGTTTAGATTTAAACGAGGGTGTGTTAATGTTAACTGCCTTATCTGTAATCTGAGAGGCTGATCAACTCGAAAATTAACATAGGTAGGGTAAATACGCCAAACATCGCCCCCCCCCACATTTATAACTTGCGTTCATTTAAAAGGTAAATTAGTGGCAATTTTGCTACTCGAATTTCATCTTTAGTTCGTACTCTATACGTACAAACCGTTACTATCCGATTACGACACTCTTTCTTCGCACACTGAGCATCAGCAGCGATGCCGACGACGTTGAAGCGTCAAGTTCGTAGTTAAAGTAGCTTACTTGCTGTGAAAACCCACGCTTCGGGGATTGATATTACAAAGGCAAGACTTTCTTTTTTTTTGTTTTAAGCTTTGTTATCAATAAAAAGTTAGTTTTATTATATTTTAAGATACTTTTTTTAACGTTTTGCGTATTGGTTTAAGGGAAAAATAGAGGGCCGCCATTAGAATACCAGTTTCGGCTTACAACCGGATTCTCGGCCGGGGCCGACTTAAAGTAAATGCTGCCTGTTTTATAAACTGTAATTCTACCAATTCCTTTGGCATAGTAGGAGAATTTGCAAAGCTTCTAAGTAAATAAATCTATTTTACGTTTAATCGCCAAATACCGGTCGGGGTGTTATTAGTTGAATCTCGAGAAATGAGGTACACGAAACAGGGGCGGACTTTAGAATAAACATAATAGATTGTAATGTCGGCCAGTCCCGAATTCGAGTGGCAATATACAGGCTGATTACTTTTGTATTGTGCGGGTAGTCATTTTTAATATATTTATCAAATTTATTTTTTCAAAATTGAATAAGCATTTATTATTAATTTATTAATATTATAAAAAAGTTAAGTTTTGATGTAGGAGTTGATATTAATTATAAAATGGAATTAAATTAATTATAAAATATTGAAAGCATATTAATATGATTATATTAATATATTATGCTAAATATGGTTTGAGTTTGGTTACAATGAAACAAATGCATATACAGTATACTTAGTGTAATATTATACTACTGCCAATATAAATCATATTAATATTTTTTTTCATTTGTCGTTTTTGATGTTTTCATTTGGGCCGGACATGTCTCACGAATGCACCCGGAGAGATGGGCAAAGATCGTCACTCACTGGACGCCTGAGGCAGGACATCGCCGTCGAGGTAGACCATGGCGAAGGTGGTGTGACGATCTAATATCATTTGCAGGGCCAACATGGCCAGAGATTGCACAAGACAGGGAGGTTTGGAAGAAAAAAGGGGAGGCCTTTGCCCAGCAGTGGGACACAAAATAGGCTAACAAAAAAAAAAAAATTGTCTTGTTTTAAAACACCCTATACCCGGCCGACATTTGAGAAAAACGCGACCGACCATGGGCCGTAAACGGCCGACTTTAGGGTTTTTTCCTTTTTGCTTTTATTAGAAAGGTCTAATGTTATGCCCATAAACATAAAATAGATTTGTAAACTGTGATTAAATTAGGTGCATACTTACCTCTGAAACTGTAGTTTTATATATTGAAAGTAGATTATGGTGATATTGAACCTATAACATCGCCCTATATTGTAATACTGTGCTTTAGGTGTATTGTGTCGCCTAATTTTTTTATCTAAGGATGTTCGTATCGTATAAGTATCACTTAGAATATGTCTATTGAGAATAATTATATTATGTACGAATTCTCATTTTTCTAAACCAAGCTGTTTCTGATAGGTCTCAGGACTCTCAGGCCTCGAAGATGTTGATTGGGCGTAGGATTAGTCGATTCGCACGAATTTACTCGCCCGGATCGGGTGGATCGTTACTTTAAAAAAAGTATCCTTTTTTATAGGCGAGGCGACTTGCACAATGTTAATTTATTCGACAACTCCAGAAATACATATTTCTGGAGTTGTCGACTCGCCCACAAATAAATACGCTGTAATGGGAATAATTGGGAATTGATTACAGGAGCTAAACGCAAAAACGCAAGTTTCAGAAACAATAAAAGTATATGATCGGCTACAGTAAATAAAATCAGAAAAATATATGATATTCTTCAGGATATATGCCAGGTAGATAGTGTGTTGAAAATATAATCAACTAATTTGATACGATGGATAAAAATCATAAAGATACCTCTAAAAACTTTCTTTTAAAATAAAAACCATACTAATATACATACTACTGCACTAGTGTTTTAATTTTTTTGTCCAAACAATAGATTTTTGTAAATAGAAAATTGCGTCATATTTTGCAATAAATTACCAGCGTTGTGTCATCGCGCTTCTCTTTCTTTTCTATGCAGTCCGACAAAGACCGCGCTTTAGGTCATGTGGACACCATAAGTCATAATTAGGTAGTGACGTCACTTGAAAATTTTAAGTACAAACATATAATTTCAAGGCATAAAGACCAAGATGATTGAGTCCGCGTATCACTGGTCAGTTTCCCTCAGTCGTCAATTTATTTAATTCGCCAGTTTAGTTTTTATTAGTCAGTTTCACTGATTCGTCAGTTTTACCGATTAGACAGTTGCGTTAACTCAACAATTTCCAGTGTTTGCCAGTTTTCCTCTGATCACGCAGACATGGCTGACATATACAGGCAACGAGAACATTGTCTCGTTGTCTATATATGTTTCTCTTGTTTATTGCCTTTTACCGGACAAAAACAATCCACGTATTATCACGTTTTCTGCGTGTTACAATAAAAAAACCCAACTTAAAACCCCAAAAAAACATGCCGATTATGAATTGGGACTTTGGGAGCAATAAATGCATTGAGGGCTGTATTGCCTTCAGCTCTTGTTGTGGGATTTTTCACTACTGACAATACCCAGTACCCACTGCAAAAAGCATAAGAGTTGGAAATAACAAATCCAATGCCGAAGCCCGAAGGACTGTACGAGTATTTCTGACGGTTGGATGACGATTATAGAGAAAATGTCACATGGTGTAACAATCAATATAACACATCCGTCACAGATACCTGGATGAAAACATATAGGTACCCAGGAATTACAAAAAACGCTTCGATCGCATTCATTTTTAATTGACGCTATTTTATTTGAATTTACGACATATCGTTAGGTATCATATTTTAGATTTCAGTTACGTAATCTTAGAAGTAAGTATTTTTTTGTAAATAAAGTTTGATATTAATAAGGTTAGATATTCCTTACAGCAGCATAAATTATCCACAATATGTGTTTTTCAACACGTACCAGAACTGACGAATCGACGAAAACTGGCAAACACGGGAAACTGTCGAGTTAACGCAACTGTCTATTAATCGGTAAAACTGACGAATCAGTGAAACGGACTATTTAACGAAACTGGCAAAATAAATAAACTGACGACTGAGGGAAACTGACGAGTGATACGATACGCGGACTCAGATGATTCGCTAACAATGTTATTATGAACTTGAAACTGTATAAATTCGTAAGAAACGGGTTTTAGGTTTATTTTAGGAATTTTCTCGATCAAGGATTATATTTTTAAGCTAAATATTATACAACTATATTACATAATCATAACGATCAGTACATTTGAGACATCGTGGAATCATAAAATCGATTGAGTCCTTAGTACATGACATGATTCGTAATCGCTATTAATTATCATTTTAATTAAGTACCAATCGTGAGTCTGGTACCTTGCAAGACGTCGTTACAGAAGCTTCTAAAAGGAGGCTAGAGTGACCTCTAAACTTGAACCGGGTTCGTGTCCGGGTAAATGGATACCTTTGTTCTTGTTCAAAGTTATGTAACACGTACGTATGATTCCTTTCTGACGGCAGAGCAAGTTGGTAGTAATAATAATTCTGCTACAAAATGTTACGACCAAATTTGATTGATTTAATATAACGTTGACAGAAAATGCCTATAAAAAACAGAATATTTTTTTATCTTTTTCGCTGGAACGGTATTTGAAACCAATTTAAATTACTGAGAAGACGCCGGGATTTTGATGATTATTTTTTAGTTTGAAAGTGGTTTATTCCGTAGTGGTCCCAGATTTTGGTGAAGAGACAACCCATTCTCCCTCTCTACCTTCGGAGATAGACAATCGAACCCATAGTAAATAACCCGACATTGTTGCAATCGTTTTATTTTATCTAGTAATTTATGTATATCGCCAAATTGTACCTCTTGCCAATTAAAGTATATTGATTATTTTCTAGTGACGTCTCTGAGTGCCAAGCTAAGTCCAACAAGTGGAAGTAACACGGCTTCTTTTCTGTCATATCCGTGTTTGGACAATTTTCAATTGGAGAGCTGTTTGCGTCTTACTAATCCGAAGTTGTAATTGGTGGTAATTTGGTAAACCAGCCTTCAAGCGTTTTGCGTCATTATTGTGGAAGACAAGTGCTCCCACAGAACAGATAAACATCTGTTCTGTGACATTTGACATAACTTTCCACTATCCTCTGGGCTGGCTACTGAAACGACGCCCCGTTTTGGGAAGGCGGCCGTTGCAGAGAAAAGGTGAGTGGTGGTTGCTGCTCAGTTAAAAAAAGCGTCAAAAAGCGAGTCGGACTCACACACGAAGGGTTCCGTACCATTGTCTATATAAACGGCAAAAAAATCATATCTATTTGATGGGGCCCCCCCTTAAATATTTGTTTTATTTTAATTTAATTATTTATTTTGAAAGTGAATATATAACTAAATATTCTGTGAATATTTCAAGCGTCTACCTGTTGCCGATAACAATATCGAGCAAAATGAGCAAAAAAAATCACGTTTGTTGTATGGAAGCCCCTTTAAATATTTATTTTATTATATTTTTTAGTATTTGCTGTTATAGCGGCAACAGAAATACATCATCTGTGAAAATTTCAACAGTCTTAACTGTCACGGTTCATGAGATACAGCCTGGTGACAGACGGACAGCTGAGTCTTAGTAATGGTCCCATTTTACCCTTTGGGTACGGAACTTTAAAAAGGAGTGTATGTTTTCAAGGTTCATGTATTTCTTGCTCGATTCATCCCCCAGCCCCCAGTCCGTCCATCGTCTAGGTGAACGCGAAAACATATAATTGTCATTCATACAGAACTGCTCCACAATACTTTTATCATTACCGTTTGCAATAGCTAGTTACGATAATGCAGCAAAAGTAGGTAGGAGGCGTTACCTAGGCAGTGCAAGCGAAGCATGCGCTGCGGCACAGAGTCAGTGTGCTAGTAGGTCACATTATGTAAGCCCACCGCTTACTTCGTTTTGCGTAAGAATCGTTGTAGGCAATACGCCGCAGATGATGATTAATTTATATTCTTAGGAGTCATTACGGTTTTTACTGATAAGCGACTAGCTCATATACCTACTCAGATCATACTAATCGAATCGAAATGAAATTATGAGTCACACAATATATTAGGGCAGAGATACCACACAACCTAAATAAATCATATTTATTTGACTTTGACGCTGTCAGACAGAGTCCATAGTATGGTAGTAGCATTTAGTTCAAAACTACGATGTTTACAGCCTAATAAATTGTAATGAAGTTTTGGCACGAAGCGCGACGTTATCTGTCAATGACCTTGTTACTCGTTGGAGTCATTAGTCTTAATTTGTGATTTCTTTAGATAATTGGTATGAGTAATAGAATGGTAATAATAATTTCGGTTTTAATTGATTTGTATGTATAATTACATAATAATATCATTTACATCTATATATACAATCTATTATACTACGTCTATACAAATCAATTGAGAGGGGCCCGTGGCTAAATAATAACAGCCGCACAGGTCGATCGATCAGGTTAAGCTACGCTTGCCGCGGTTGGTCTGTGGATGGGTGACCATCTTTACATATCGAGACCCCTCCGTGCCTCGGAAAGCACGTTAAGCCGTTGGTCCCGGCTGTCATTCGTGGATCTTTGACAGTCGTTACGGGTAGTCAGAAGCCCGAAAGTCTGACAACCAGTCTTACCAAAGGGTATCGTATTACCCAGTAACTGGGTTGTGGAGGTCAGATAGGCAGTCGCTTCATGTAAAATACTGGTATTCAGCTGCATCCGGTTAGACTGGAAGCCGACCCCAACATAGTTGGGAAAAGGCTAGGCAGATGATACTACGTCTATACAAATAAATATAATTGAAGTGTGTTTGTAATGTCAAAATAACAGCTTATTACCAAATGCTTATTAAGAAAGTATATACGGTAGCTACTTATAACAAAAAACAATTTTTAAAATTTTGTATGTCTATCAGTTTGTTCCGGCTAATCTCCGAAACGGCTAGACCGATTTTGACGGAACTTGCACTGGCAGATAGCTGATGTTATAAGAAGTAAGTTAAGCTACTTTTATACGCGTATAAAAAGAAAACGCATAAAATCCAATTTTTTTCCGACATGCACGGCAGTTTATTAAATATTTATTAAAAAAATGAATAGCCGGCCCGGTATCCAGGAACAGGGTCCCAGCTACTGGTGGTCAGGGCTCCACAGAGAGGAACCTCCTAACTATACGCGCCGTGTCCAGAAGTACCGCTTTCTGGATCAAGCTGTTCATCCAGCTGCCTAGAACGATAGACTACTCAGGTGTTGGTCGAGGCTCTTAGCTATTATGCCATTGGCGGTCACGAGTATATAAAGAGAGATAGAGATAAGATACTTCATCTGCTTATCTTTTTCAGCTTTCACGAGGCTCTCGTTATGCGGGACGGCTAAGATATCAACAATCATTGTGCAACGCTCTAATGAGTCTGGCACAACCTGTAGTACGGTACTTCCGATTCCACAAGCCTGTGTTTCAGATCAGCAAGTTGCTGGTTTATAATCCTAGCTACATGGTTGCTTAGTCTCCGTTAGCCAGATGAGAACAGCTAGAAATATTGTGTCGCATTGATTCCCCCGGACGGTGACATGCCCGACAGATTTTGTCAACCGTGCCGTCCTTCACAAAATATTTCCGGTAGTTGTTCATCATCATAACGTGTCGGCTTTTGTTATTATCATACTTAGGTACTTACCTATGTACTTGCATCAGATAATATTATGATTATGGGTTTATTTTTTAGGGTTCCGTAGTTCTGCAAAGGAACCCTCATAGTTTCGTCATGTCCGTCTGTCTGTCTGTCCGAGGTTTTGCTAAGAGACCGTTAGATGTCACTCAGGCTGGCTGGACAAATCTTCAAAATAACTCGCATTTAACTAGGTTAATAGGGCATTTTATGTGACGGCTAAACACCCTTATTTCAGAATTTGTGACGCAACAGAATCTTAGATAATCGATCGAAAACGTGTCCAGCCATCTTGAAAAACCACTTTTCGCTGGTCTCTCAATCTCGGTAACGGAAGTGATTTTGACGACATTTTGCTTATCAACGGGCGTCACATAAATTTGTGACAGGCATCGAGCTAAAAGTTTTGTGATACGTACAGCGGTTTAGTAGAAAAATGCAAAAATCTGTGTCCAGCCATCTTGATTTTACGTATAAAACTTTTGGCTGGCACTTCCCAATCTCAATAACGGGAGCGTTTTCGAATATGGTTCCTTTACTAACATTTAGTGACGCAATTTGTGACAGTAATAACGTTTGATTTATGGCGTCACATGTAAGGGTTTACGAGAAATCAATAAAAACTTAATGTCCAGCCAACCTGAGCTCAAGCTGGCTGGACACATGTATCTCCGCTGCGTGATGATCTACGGCCTTCGAAATATGTTCAAATTTTTGTGACGGGGACGATAATGATTTACTGAATTTGTGACGGAGAAACTTTGAGTAGTTTTAAAGATATTGATCATTTAAATCTTCCCATACAAACATCCATTAATATTGTGAGGTGACCATCATTTTTACATAAATAAAGGATTTTTTTAATCGACTAATCGGCCGGTAGCAGCCACGCCTGCTTTGTATTTGATTTTCATAGATGGCGCTGAGAAAACATCGTTCTTAAGAACAATGTTTCATCCATGTTACCAGTTTCAACATCGATGTTTATGAACGATACATCGATGCGGCCATTTATTTAATTTCAACTACAGATAACTTATTAGACTCGTGGATTCTTATTGGTTTTTTGGCATAAAAATACCACAGCCAATTACTCTACTAAAGAAAATAGAATGACAGCGATACTCCCATAGACAAAATGACTAAAAATAAAATTGTGCAGACCGATGTCACTCAGGCTGGCTGGACAAATCTTCAAAATAACTCGCCTTTAACTAGGTCAATAGGGCATTTTATGTGACGGCTAAACACCCTTATATCAGAATTTGTGACGCAACAGAATCTTAGATAATCGATCGAAAACGTGTCCAGCCATCTTGATAAACCACTTTTCGCTGGTCTCTCAATCTCGGTAACGGAAGTGATTTTGACGACATTTTGCTTTTCAACGGGCGTCACATAAATTTGTGACAGGCATCGAGCTAAAAGTTTTGTGATACGTACAGCGGTTTAGTGGAAAAATGCAAAAATCTGTGTCCAGCCATCTTGATTTTACGTATAAAACTTTTGGCTGGCACTTACGAATCTCAATAACGGGAGCGTTTTCGAATATGGTTCCTTTACTAACATTTAGTGACGCAATTTGTGACAGTAATAACGTTTGATTTATGGCGTCACATGTAAGGGTTTACGAGAAATCAATAAAAACTTAATGTCCAGCCAACCTGAGCTCAAGCTGGCTGGACACATGTATCTCCGCTGCGTGATGATCTACGGCCTTCGAAATATGTTCAAATTTTTGTGACGGGGACGATAATGATTTACTGAATTTGTGACGGAGAAACTTTGAGTAGTTTCAAAGATATTGATCATTTAAATCTTCCCATACAAACACTGCAGTAGGGTTACCAATAATGTAGGTTTTATGTAGGACTAAGTATGTTTTAAGGTGTTTTCTTTAATGGATGAAAATCCGTGTTTTGGTGATATTAATACGAACAACTGTAGGTATTTAAGGAGGAAGCGCTAAAGTAGCCCGCGAAATTCAAAATTTCTTACGTTTTTTGGAATTTGCTGGTCAGTATTAAGTGGTACGTTGATTCAAATATGATTCGCGGTCGTAACAAATATGTATTTACAGAATTATAATCATTACAATCAGTAATACGACTTGTTAACTTAGTATAATCCCCAAATGTGAAGATTTCATGAAATAGTCATTCTTGGGGGTTACTTGGTCTTAGAGAGTTGTGTTGATGAATTATAGATTATAATTCTGTAAATACATTTTGTTACGGCCGCGAATCATATTTTAATCATCGTACAACTTAATACTGACCAGCAAATTGCAAAAAACGTAAGAAAATTTGAATTTCGCGGGCTACTTTAGCGCTTCCTCCTTAAATCGATAGAAGACAAAAGTGTAGAAGTGAGGAAGGGGGGGAGGGGTAATTCTTTGATGTTATTGCTTATTTACATGCATATACCTACTCTTTTTAGTAGGTAGGTATTGGTGTTTTTCATGGTAAGTACATAGGTAGATATTGTGTCAGGATAACTAATGCTCGAAGGTATTTAAATGAAAAAATAATGTTTGCTGTAAATAAAATCACATTTATTGATTTGTACTTTTTATTGAGCGTTTCAAATGACGACATTCAACTCTATTTGCGCTTCAGTAATCCCCGCCTTGTACCACAACGTTGTTTTTACCGCCGCCCTAAGTGTTTGAAGCGCAAATGAAGTCGGTGGTCGTCATTTTAATCAAATATATAAACCAGGGGGGAGACAGTTAGAACAAGCACCACTTCAGTAAACGAAGAGTCGCCATCTACTTTACTTAACAAGAAACTATTAGTTTCATAATTATCGATAGATGTCTCTGCAATCCCGATTTTAACAAAAAATAACTTAGTTAACTAATTTAATATAAAGTATTTTTCTAGAGAATAATTGTTGTATATTCCATCAAAATGATCACATTATTATATTTCATACTGTCCAGTCAATGATATAATTGCTGTCCAGTATTGTCCAGCGTTATCAATTATGGCAACCTTGTCACGGAAATCCATATTGTGTGTGACATATTCTGGCAACATCATACATTATGGCCGCCGCGACTTGCGTCTGCGCTTGTTTGTGTTTGTTTGTTTCCAATAAATGTAGCTGTCGAAATTCAAGTCAAGTTTTCTTGTGTTTTTTGCAAATAGACGCTGTGTTCACATCGTATGTTGATCAAAATGCGATTCGCTAATATAACGACGACTCGTTTACTCACTGAATCACGATCATTAAAGTATAAATATTAACTCCTTCAGTTATTAAATTCTAATGATTGTAATTTAGTAGGTAAATGTATCATTATATTCGCAAATCGCATTTTGACGTAAACACAGCTGTTATTTGCAAAAAAACAAGAAATTGTTAATGATCACATATACATATTATACATCTATAAAAAGAGTACTAAAACCTATACGTAAGTAGGTATATATATATTTATACATATAGAGACATTCCTGCCTTAGTTCCCGTTAAGAAATGCAGGTGGCGACTCATCGAATTTGGATGCATCGAAATCGCACAAGAGGGCTCTCTTCTCCCGTATTATTATTATACTCTTTGATATAAACGGTGACAGCGAGCGCGATACGGTCTGCATGTCACTCAGGCTGGCTGGACAAATCTTCAAAATAACTCGCATTTAACTAGGTTAATAGGGCATTTTATGTGACGGCTAAACACCCTTATTTCAGAATTTGTGACGCAACAGAATCTTAGATAATCGATCGAAAACGTGTCCAGCCATCTTGAAAAACCACTTTTCGCTGGTCTCTCAATCTCGGTAACGGAAGTGATTTTGACGACATTTTGCTTATCAACGGGCGTCACATAAATTTGTGACAGGCATCGAGCTAAAAGTTTTGTGATACGTACAGCGGTTTAGTAGAAAAATGCAAAAATCTGTGTCCAGCCATCTTGATTTTACGTATAAAACTTTTGGCTGGCACTTCCCAATCTCAATAACGGGAGCGTTTTCGAATATGGTTCCTTTACTAACATTTAGTGACGCAATTTGTGACAGTAATAACGTTTGATTTATGGCGTCACATGTAAGGGTTTACGAGAAATCAATAAAAACTTAATGTCCAGCCAACCTGAGCTCAAGCTGGCTGGACACATGTATCTCCGCTGCGTGATGATCTACGGCCTTCGAAATATGTTCAAATTTTTGTGACGGGGACGATAATGATTTACTGAATTTGTGACGGAGAAACTTTGAGTAGTTTTAAAGATATTGATCATTTAAATCTTCCCATACAAACATCCATTAATATTGTGAGGTGACCATCATTTTTACATAAATAAAGGATTTTTTTAATCGACTAATCGGCCGGTAGCAGCCACGCCTGCTTTGTATTTGATTTTCATAGATGGCGCTGAGAAAACATCGTTCTTAAGAACAATGTTTCATCCATGTTACCAGTTTCAACATCGATGTTTATGAACGATACATCGATGCGGCCATTTATTTAATTTCAACTACAGATAACTTATTAGACTCGTGGATTCTTATTGGTTTTTTGGCATAAAAATACCACAGCCAATTACTCTACTAAAGAAAATAGAATGACAGCGATACTCCCATAGACAAAATGACTAAAAATAAAATTGTGCAGACCGTATCGCGCTCGCTGTCACCGTTTATATCAAAGAGTATAATAATAATACGGGAGAAGAGAGCCCTCTTGTGCGATTTCGATGCATCCAAATTCGATGAGTCGCCACCTGCATTTCTTAACGGGAACTAAGGCAGGAATGTCTCTATATGTATAAATATATATATACCTACTTACGTATAGGTTTTAGTACTCTTTTTATAGATGTATAATATGTATATGTGATCATTAACAATTTCTTGTTTTTTTGCAAATAACAGCTGTGTTTACGTCAAAATGCGATTTGCGAATATAATGATACATTTACCTACTAAATTACAATCATTAGAATTTAATAACTGAAGGAGTTAATATTTATACTTTAATGATCGTGATTCAGTGAGTAAACGAGTCGTCGTTATATTAGCGAATCGCATTTTGATCAACATACGATGTGAACACAGCGTCTATTTGCAAAAAACACAAGAAAACTTGACTTGAATTTCGACAGCTACATTTATTGGAAACAAACAAACACAAACAAGCGCAGACGCAAGTCGCGGCGGCCATAATGTATGATGTTGCCAGAATATGTCACACACAATATGGATTTCCGTGACAAGGTTGCCATAATTGATAACGCTGGACAATACTGGACAGCAATTATATCATTGACTGGACAGTATGAAATATAATAATGTGATCATTTTGATGGAATATACAACAATTATTCTCTAGAAAAATACTTTATATTAAATTAGTTAACTAAGTTATTTTTTGTTAAAATCGGGATTGCAGAGACATCTATCGATAATTATGAAACTAATAGTTTCTTGTTAAGTAAAGTAGATGGCGACTCTTCGTTTACTGAAGTGGTGCTTGTTCTAACTGTCTCCCCCCTGGTTTATATATTTGATTAAAATGACGACCACCGACTTCATTTGCGCTTCAAACACTTAGGGCGGCGGTAAAAACAACGTTGTGGTACAAGGCGGGGATTACTGAAGCGCAAATAGAGTTGAATGTCGTCATTTGAAACGCTCAATAAAAAGTACAAATCAATAAATGTGATTTTATTTACAGCAAACATTATTTTTTCATTTAAATACCTTCGAGCATTAGTTATCCTGACACAATATCTACCTATGTACTTACCATGAAAAACACCAATACCTACCTACTAAAAAGAGTAGGTATATGCATGTAAATAAGCAATAACATCAAAGAATTACCCCTCCCCCCCTTCCTCACTTCTACACTTTTGTCTTCTATCGATTTAAGGAGGAAGCGCTAAAGTAGCCCGCGAAATTCAAATTTTCTTACGTTTTTTGCAATTTGCTGGTCAGTATTAAGTTGTACGATGATTAAAATATGATTCGCGGCCGTAACAAAATGTATTTACAGAATTATAATCTATAATTCATCAACACAACTCTCTAAGACCAAGTAACCCCCAAGAATGACTATTTCATGAAATCTTCACATTTGGGGATTATACTAAGTTAACAAGTCGTATTACTGATTGTAATGATTATAATTCTGTAAATACATATTTGTTACGACCGCGAATCATATTTGAATCAACGTACCACTTAATACTGACCAGCAAATTCCAAAAAACGTAAGAAATTTTGAATTTCGCGGGCTACTTTAGCGCTTCCTCCTTAAATACCTACAGTTGTTCGTATTAATATCACCAAAACACGGATTTTCATCCATTAAAGAAAACACCTTAAAACATACTTAGTCCTACATAAAACCTACATTATTGGTAACCCTACTGCAGTGTTTGTATGGGAAGATTTAAATGATCAATATCTTTGAAACTACTCAAAGTTTCTCCGTCACAAATTCAGTAAATCATTATCGTCCCCGTCACAAAAATTTGAACATATTTCGAAGGCCGTAGATCATCACGCAGCGGAGATACATGTGTCCAGCCAGCTTGAGCTCAGGTTGGCTGGACATTAAGTTTTTATTGATTTCTCGTAAACCCTTACATGTGACGCCATAAATCAAACGTTATTACTGTCACAAATTGCGTCACTAAATGTTAGTAAAGGAACCATATTCGAAAACGCTCCCGTTATTGAGATTCGTAAGTGCCAGCCAAAAGTTTTATACGTAAAATCAAGATGGCTGGACACAGATTTTTGCATTTTTCCACTAAACCGCTGTACGTATCACAAAACTTTTAGCTCGATGCCTGTCACAAATTTATGTGACGCCCGTTGAAAAGCAAAATGTCGTCAAAATCACTTCCGTTACCGAGATTGAGAGACCAGCGAAAAGTGGTTTATCAAGATGGCTGGACACGTTTTCGATCGATTATCTAAGATTCTGTTGCGTCACAAATTCTGATATAAGGGTGTTTAGCCGTCACATAAAATGCCCTATTGACCTAGTTAAAGGCGAGTTATTTTGAAGATTTGTCCAGCCAGCCTGAGTGACATACCGTTAGTACTAGAAAGCTGTAATTTTGTAGGGGTTTGTATATCAATTACGCCGAAAAAGTGGTAAAATAAAATAATTTTTTTTTAGGGTAGCTCCCCTACATTGAAGTGGGGATGAATTTTTTTTTCGTCGTCTTCTCCATCGTGTGGGGTATCGTTGAATTTGAATAGGTCTTTTAAAATGACTTGAGGGTTGCTAAATTATGTTTCGATTTATGCTCCATTTACGAAATATGAAACTGTTCGTGCAAATTTTTGTTCCAGTAGGGCGTCCCCCCCTCTAAAAGCTAAACTGCTGGCTTGAAAAATCTAGAAAAATTCACGATGATAGGTAGTGCATTTAATGAACATTAAAGGAAAATTATGGTGATTAAGATAACTTTTTTAGTTTAGCAGTAATAGTCGTTGAACTTGGGTGTTAAATAATTTTGTACCAAATACAAAATCCTTAGCATTAATTCTATGTTATTATAACCATTAACTGAGGGGCCATAGGCTAAAAAAATAACAGGCCCACAGGTCGATCGATCAGGTTAAGCTACGCTTGCCGCGGTTGGTCTGTGGATGGGTGACCATCTTTACATACCGAGACCCCTCCGTGCCTCGGAAAGCACGTTAAGCCGATGGTCCCGGCTGTCATTCGTGGATCTTTGACAGTCGTTACGGGTAGTCAGAAGCCCGAAAGTCTGACAACCAGTCTTACCAAGGGGTATCGTATTACCCAGTAACTGGGTTGTGGAGGTCAGATAGGCAGTCGCTTCATGTAAAATACTGGTATTCAGCTGCATCCGGTTAGACTGGAAGCCGACCCCAACATAGTTGGGAAAAGACTAGGAAGATGAAATTATAATCATTAAGTCCTAATATTTTTACCATTACTTATATTCAGAATAAAGAACAACAGAATCGTACTATATTGTGATAATGGGCTACTACGGAACCCTACACTGTGCGTGGCCCGACATGCACTTGGCCGGTTTTTTTTTTCATTTACTTGAGGCATAAGTAGGCCTAGGCAGGTGCAATTCTAATTTAAAATATCGTTTAATTTTATTCTAAGTATAAAATATAAGGTTCAGTTCCTGAATGGAATCTGCATTTAATGAAGTCGAGGTACCTGTGAATATTATCATAATACCAATTTCAATATTTTAGGTCTGTTATTATGAAAATAGTCCTCTTCACAATAAGGCGGTGCCCGTGACAGAAGCCGAGAACGACTTTCATCCCTGTAACGCAAGCGTTGTTGTTTCCATTTATGTCACCGTATGCTGAGACCAAATAAAAAAAGAATTATCAAAATCGGACTACGCTGTAAAAAGTTATGCGTGGTCAAACATAAAAAAAAACAATGTACAGTTTACATGTCGACTTGAGAACCGGAGGAGGTTCTCAAGTCGACATGATATTGTTTGTTTTTTCGTCGATTAAAAAACCAAGACAGAGCGCTTTTTTTTTAAGGATGGGAAATCATCAAATTACCCCTCCCGCTCTGGGTGGAGCGGGAGTGTCAGACTCTTACTGACTAAAACCCATCCGTGTTCCTTCCTTAGCCCTTTATATTCCGGGGTAACGGTAGGTAACCCTTTCGGACAATCCCGCTGCCCCGGCAGGCTTCGGCCCTGACGGGCCCCTCCTTCACACACACACACACAGACAGACAGACAGAGCGCTGAGAACGATACAGTGAAGCATGCCAAAACTACACCTCCGCTCTGTGCATTACACATACTCACACGCACACATTTACAATCAAACTACACCTCACTACGTGCATTAGTGCACACAATGTTTACGAAACCGGCTTTACTTTACCATAGAAAAAATAAATAAGAAAGCCAATTGAGCCCCGAGCTAGCGATACTAGCTTAAACACGTAGGGCTGTCACTTATAGTTTATTCAATCGTCAAAAATGCATAGTCAATCTCTATATAAAACAATTTTTTTTTTAATAATCATCAGGTATATTACAATTTATTTTTAAATTATTCTTTTCTACTTAAACCAGGATCTGAATACATTTTTTTCATTACCTACGTCATGTTATCTCTTTAGTTATTTGAAAAATTACGATCGAAATATGATTAACTAGCAGTGCCCCGCGGTTTCACCCGCGTTAATGTAAGGAAAGAACCTACTAAAATACTGTATATTCCATTACTTAAGATTATTACTTAGTACATTACTATAAGAAGCTAGGTACAGACGCCAGCACATCAACCTACTACAATCTGTCAAATTTCTTTAATAGATTTTCAACTTTAACGCTAAAGCATAAGGTTCAAAGTTGATTGGGAAAATTTGACAGATTGTGCTGGCGTCTGTACATCACGCTATGATCAGTAAGAGTGAAACTATAGTAAACCTCGCAGAGCTACCGGCTCGGCGCGGCGGCGGTGCAGCGTGCGCGGGCGCGGGCGGTAAATATTACGTACGCGGCGTAGCCACGACTGGCGCACGCAGCGATAAATTTTGTCAGTGCCTGCGTGCGACGAGTCGTCGCACGCAGGCACTGACAAACGTACGTATGCGTCGTCGCCGACGACGCATACGTACGAGCGCGCTCACTTGCAAACCTACTATGTATGAAGATATCCTACTCATTTGTATTTACTCTGTCTTTGCTGTTGACAGCCCTCTGTCTTGGTTTTTTATTTGGTCTGAGACCGTATGATTATGAACATCGTTAGTTTATAAACTACTAGCAGCGTCCCGCGTTTTCACCCGTGTTAGTTTCGATCCCGTGGGAATATCGGGTTAAAAAGTATCGTGTTAATCCAAACTATCCACCCAAATCCGTTCAGTAGTTTTTGCGTGATTGTGTTATAAACATCCGAACATCTTCACAAACTGACAAATCAAAACCGACAAATTGTGAACCGGTATCAAACTTGCATGCGGCGGAACGCGCCTTGCGCTAAAACTAAATAGCCAAGGAACCGCAACCAACTTGGAATTAGCACTCGCCAGTCACAGCTCCGCACCCTAATTGTGTAACACACTATCAATATCAATTTTAACCATTTTGAACGATATTGCTAATCCATTTTATCAAATGTTAGAAAAATTTGTCTGCTCAACAACGTAAATAACGCAATGAATGTTTTTGAACTGTCAAAATGAAAGCCATTTCTACTGATAGTGTGTTACGCAATTACCCCGTTCTCTCGGTTTATAGCTTGATGTGTAGCCGTGTGTACATACAGTTCACAATTTATCGATAATTTACAATCTCGCGAGATACGTAAACTAAGGGCGATGCCACACGGGCGTTGCCAATGCGTTGCGTCGCCGCTGCAACACCTGAGCGGTGATGTCAACGCAGCGCTCGTGTAGCACTCACTGCGTCGAAATCACTGCGCTGCAACGACGCAAGAACGCAACGCATTGGCAACGCCCGAGCAAGTGTGGTATCGCTCTTACGGTGTTCACAATCATACGGTGAATGATGCATAAAATAAAACGACTACGCGCGTTTGTTTGTGTTATAGTGCAAATATTTATGAACGAATTGTATCAGTGTGCGTTTATAGACTAGCTCGCTGCGGAGGGCCCATTTCTATTGGTACCCACAAGGATAGCGATAACCGCTTTGGTGTGAACAGTAATATTACCGCATACCCACTCGGTTTTCTCTACCGCAGACGGTAGCGAATACCGCTTAGGTTTGAATAGGCCTTTGTATTCATAGAAAATGGCCAAAATGACGCGCTTCGAAATCTCAGAGGATATCAATTCAGTACTGCATACCTACCACGAGCTCTTAACGCGATCCACTTTAGGACCTAAACTGAACTGTTCTTCTAATTCGTACCATGACGTCAGTTTAACGATTCAATTTAGGCCGTGCCATCTGAAAGCGATTATCCCAAACTGCGTCGCAAGTTTTGGTTTCATTCATTTCATTTTGTACTGTATTTGGTACCATGACGTAGTTATAGCAGCTCAGCTGAAACGCTAACTGTCAAAATAAGCGATTCAATAAAAGTTACAATTTCTCTAACATAAACTGAAACGTTTGGTGAATTATTGACGAAAATAAAGTTTTTTAGTGGAAATTTACAAAAACCAATGTAAGTGTACTTTAATCTTTCTTTTAAAGTGTAAAATACCTATTTTACATGCCTTTTAAACCGCATTTGTTTTTCTTTAACAGATGTCCCTTTTCGACTAAAATGCAACAAAAAAAGCACTTGCAAATTATTGTCATAATCTCGAGGCAAGTTGTACATTTATTCACTTTCATAATAGATTTATCTATAGACTTCTCGAAAGAATTATTTAGTTTCAGTACTTATACTAACAATGTTTAATACTTTCGACATTCCTTGAAATCAAAACTACACTCTGGTACGTTTGAAACAGAAACATTGTTTTATTAGGTCGTAATAAAAATATTGTTTTCGTATAATAAATAGCAAAAGTAAATAAAGGTAAATAAATATCTACTTTAACTAAGAATTATTTTAACAATAGTTACCGCAGTAACGTGGAATCATAACAGCAGCGGTTGAGTGTCTGTTTCACTATAAAATTCTACTGAGCGGCCGTAGGTAATTATTGCGAGGTCACTGAGACATGATACTGTTACTTTATTATACTGTGGTACAGTTTTCGTAATTGAACTGTTACTTCTAACTTACGATTAATAGTAAAAAACTTTTACCCTATAAAATAAAAACAACCGGCTTACAAAAAAAAACACTAGGTACTAAGTAAAAAATTACTTTATTTCGGAAGTCGCTGTTTTGTTTTGAATTTTCTTTTTTGCCACCCGACTTCCGAAATAAATATATTTTTCAGTTTGTAGTGTTTTTTACGTAAGTCGGTTGTTTTTTTTTTTTTAAATCAAAATTAAAATTTCCGCAGCAGCTATTTTGGATTTTCTTTTTTACTTCACCATCGGCTTTAGCACTATCGAAAACTATGAAAACCACACCCATGCCCATGACGAAAACTTAGAATAAGTATTTTCGCAGCCGCCATCTTGGATTTTTATTTGACTTCACCATCAATCAGCTTTAGCACCATCGACAACTATAAAAACGACACCCATGACGAAAAATTGAGCAATTTTTTTTTCCACATAAATGCTAAAAAATAATGTCCAGTAAAAACTCAAAATATTCTTAACATCTAAATATCTATCTATACAAAATATATCAGCCTTGCATCCGCCATTCCCTTCTGGAAAAGGCAAAAACTTGCGACCTACGTGCAGCATGTCTGCGCCTCTGCATATTCTTTGATCGTAGTTTTAGTGTAGCGCGCCACCGCGCGCGTTTTGCGTTTTCGGGAATAGGGCGTTTAGCTCCGCCCACATGCAAAAGGTCAGTGAGCCCTCTATACACCTTAAATAGCTAGCGGACGTTGAACCCGTAATAATGATAACTAATATCACATTTTCTATGAAGTTTCAGCAGTTATATTACTTTGACCTTGTATAATTAACAATATTAACAAACTGAGACGTCTCATAAAAATATCAACTACGCCCCGGGGACGAAGACTATAGGTACCACCTCAAGAGTATTATATTATTCAAACAAAAATTTCTTATTTTTTCGAAATCGAAAATGTTCTTAAGTAACTTTTTAGACCTTTGTATCCTGCTTAGGCGTATGAAGTTTCATTCAAATCGGTTCATAGATTTCGAAAAAAAACCGGTCAAGAGCGAGTCGGACTCGCGCACCGAGGGTTCCGTACCATCTTGTTTTTAATTTTTCATCGGCGAGGCCTTTAACGTCAGATAATCTTAACACTGCACTGCGGTGTACAATATTGCAGTTTTATGTCAGCGCCATCTCTTGACCGATAGTGGAACGAATGTAATTTTTTGATGATTTCTGGAAAAGTGTGCTATTTAGAGACTTCGTTCTATTTTTCCTGTAATCTTTACATAAACTTCTATCACATAAAATAATTTCAGATTTTTCTCTTTGCATACCTAGGAGATAGGGGGGGGGGGGGTATATTTTTTTACATTTTCCATCAAAATTCAAAAACAATGCGGCCAGAAAAAAAAAATGTTTGAGAATGTGCAAACTGAGCTCTTTCATGTGATATCATCCCACATGCTAGTAGCCCCACTTCGAATTTTTCAGACCCCCTTTCAGTCCCTGTTGGAAAAAATATTCATATATTTTTATTTATTTCTTATTTGCAAAATAGTTGGGCAAACGTCATCTAAAACTATTCCAAATTTCAAGTCGATAGCATTATTCAAGTCGATAGTTTTTGAGATATCCAGCTGTGACAGACAGACAGAATAAGGATTCCTTTTTACCATTTTGGTACGGACCCCTAACAAGGGTTTGAAAGTTTGTATGAAATGCTGTACGGCGTAAACGCTCTTAATCCTGGTAATAAGCTATCTGTGAAATCCGTTCAGTTGTTTTTGCGTGAAGAAGTAACAAACATACAAACACAGTAACAAACTCGGAAAGCACGTTAAGTCTTTGGTCCCGGCTGTCATTCGTGCATCTTTGACAGTCGTTACGGGTCGTCAGAAGCCTGAAGTCTGACAACCAGTCTTACCAAGGGGTACCGTATTACCCAGTAACTGGGTTGTGAACTGTTTTTTACATTTCTATGGTTGTGGAGGTCAGATAGGCAGTCGCTCCATGTAAAATTCTGGTATTCAGCTGCATCCGGTTAGACTGGAAGCCGATTCCAACATAGTTGAGAAAAGGCTAGGCAGATGATGATGACCTACTTAAGACGACGCCGACCAAACGCCGTCCGCGCAGTGGCGCCCTCATCGTTTGTTTGGTTATTTCATTTATCTTAGAATGAAAATGCAGAAAATAAGCACGTTAAGTTGTGCTCCACAAGATTATTACATTAATATTAATTTATAAACGGTAGTTTTACATTGTTTAGTTTTATTATAATCATCAAAACGGAAAATAGTGGCCACTATTATCCGTTTTAATGATTATAATAAAAAATAATTTGTGGGCGAGTCGGCAATGTCTCCAGACATATTTATTTTTCTAAACTTTATTGCATAAAATTCATAAATTCAATTAGACTGGAAGCCGACCCCAATATAGTTGGGAAAAGGCAGATGATGATTGCATAAAATTCAAAATGTGCCAATTGCCTAATACAAAATATTTGTGGTGTTGTCGACTTGTCCGCAAATCGTAAAACTTCGTTCGAGTCGCATAACGAAAAACAATATTATTTAAAAGTGTCGATTTGTCCGTTTCGGGCGAGTGAATTCGTGCGAATCGACAAATAAGCCGCGAAATGTGGGTGTATACCTACCATATTATGCGTCTGCCTACCGACTCTCTTTCTGCCTACTGATAATATCTTAGCTATTTAATACGGGGGCTTTATTTACATGGAAAATTAAGTAAATGTTATGTCACCCTCTTTTAATAGACCCGTATTCTTGAATACGATTATGTGACGTTTTAGCGGAAAATTTTGTTTTGTTACAGGAGTCGCATGATGAAGCCTTCCATGAAGCGAACGCGCCCGTCGACTTATTATTATTCACATCCCTCAATACCTATGTAAGTTTTATTCAGTCTTTACTTAGCAGTCGACTACATCAAATGTGCTTATTGCCGTAGCTGGCGATTTGAATAAATAATACAGTTTCAAGTTTTATAAACAATTGATATCATGATCAGTGTGCTATCAGTTACGATGATATGTTCTATGTGTCGCAGTTTGAATCCGCTGTTTTACAAAACAACTATGAGTTACGTAAAACAACTGAACGACGTTTAGCGGTTTCTCGTAATTACTGAACTTTTAACACGCAGAATTGCATAAACGTTTTGCATTTATCGATGCAGCGGGTCAACGATTAGAGGTTATGTTAAACAGCGTGAAATGAAACGTCTGATTATAGATTTTAGTTCTCTTTTTGTCGCTCGATGCTCTTGTTTCATATCAAGAATAACAGGGTCCGAAAGAAATAAATAAAACGAGTAATACATAAGTTAAAATGAAGAGAATACAGTGATTATAAGGACAATTTTAATTAAACGTAAGTGAAGTCAGTCCTAAAAATACAAAATAATCAAGTAACTCTGCTAACATGGAAGTAGCGCTCGCCGGCCGCTAAGCCGCTAAGGAACTGTTTTTTAAAACAACCAGCGGTTTTGTAAAACATCGGATTCGACAATCCATTTACGACATATGCAATGCATGCATGCGCATCGGCCTACCCTGTTGGCGTTCAAAGGTATTATTCGAGCGACAGCGATTTCCAGTTCACTTACTTAGAAATATTACATTCGCATAATATTGTAAGAGCTCAGTGTTCTTCTACAGACTGAGAGGCGTGGTAGTGAAACGCATCACGCGGGAGTATGCGTGTAGTGATCCGAACTGATTCTAAGTGTATCCAAGTGTCTCACAGTCTATGAAATCAAAACTTCTAGGCCGCGGTCCAGAGATCCTCGACGATGCGTCCGTTGCCATGTGATTGTACAGAGGTGAGCGGTGGGAAGAAGCATGGCTTCAAACTTTTATTATTCATTTATAGCACCGCTTCTTTCAAGCCTACTTAGTTTACACTTTTGCAGTAGGACACCTGCTAGGCCTTATTCTTTATTGCCACCCTGTCTGTAGATGTTCTGCTTTTTTCTTTATTTCGCTTAGCGCATTTCCACGCTTTTCATTTCCCAGCTATTTATTGACGAAGACCCTGAAGATTTATTGTCGTCTTCAAGTAAGTTTTAAATTTTTATCTAGCAAACTGTGGTATATGATCTTTGTACAGTCAGCAACACTTATAAATTATAAACCAAAGTTTCAGAGAAATTAATATAATGGTGAAAACTTGGTTGTTTTCTTATTTGTAACAAATTATTTGTACTATTATAAATGAATAAAAAAGCAAGTAATTACAATCAAAATTCTGAAATGAACAGCTAGTTTGTAGCTGTTTGTATTTGGTTTCACTCACAGTTTCGGTTTGGGGTTTCATTTTGTTTTTATGTATCATTTTAGTGTCATTTACGCGGTCGAGTTCATTACTTTACCGAATGAAATTACCGAACAAGTAGCCGTAAAGTCCAAAGAATACCGAATACCTATCTAGTTACCTAAGTAATAACTATTCTGCAAAAGTAAGTATGTACAATGTATCTACGATAATGTATATATGTGCAATCATCATTCATTCGCTTTTTGGGTTATCCCTAGATTGTCTTTTTTTTTAATACATCGCGATTTAATTTTCTTTAAGAAATGTAAATTTCTTTATCTAAATCAATAAACAAGATAATAATATAATTCAGAGAATATGATAAAAAAAACAATAATAATTTGATTATTAAATACAATGAAATGCAATTAAAATTTAATTATTTATAAAATAAATATTAAACTTGATTTATAACTTTAAAAGACTCAGAAATTGTTATTAAAAAACATTGTCCTTACTGCAAGTTATTTGTAAGGTATTCTGGCGAGGTGTACTTCGCCATTAAAGTTACTATCGCCAGGATTCCGTTATGCCAGTAGAAGTCTAAATATTGCTTTGTACGAGTGACCTAAATATCGAAGTAACGGACAGAACGGATGGGCGCAGTGCAGTAATCAACGCTGCGAGTAGCGGTCGCGTCGTCGCGTCGGTTGCATAAATCTATTAGGTGGGGTGCAATCGGCTCGCGTTGCGTCGGAGCACTCGAAGCCAAGCTCGCTGCCTCCGCGCAACCGGTTTCTCTGTTCTGGGCCAAGTTCACCATTTTACATCGCTCTACTCGTACATTTTTTTTTTCGCAAATTTCTTAAGTGTCTGAAATAGTTTTTTAATTGCTACATTTATTCTCAAGGACTTTTTAACCAATTTTAGATTTAGTTCACATGCTTTTTACTCATGCATAAACTGAAGCATCCATAGCTAATTACTAACTGTTAAAATTAAGCCAGAAAATAATAAAGATTTTTTTGTTTCTGAACACTTCAGAAAATTATTAGAATGCTCAGACATAACATTGATGCGACAATATTTTTAACCGACTTTAAAGTTTTCACTTTGTGGTTTTTTATTTTTGGGCGTCGTCGGTTGTTTTTTCTTTAAAAAGTTTTGTTTTTAATGTTTCACCATAAGTTCCGATACAAACGTTTTTTTTGTCAGCAGGTGTTGTCGGTGCGATCAACAGAAATGGCGTCCACAAGTTGCTTGCGACCTGCGAGTCCTCCCTACCCTCACATGATGTATTACCCCGACCCCCTCCCCCGTGAACACACCAGTACTCCTGAGAGACATCCTTCTGACATCACACTAAATCGGCAGAACGATAATGATCAAACAGATGAAGAATCGGACCACGCAATAACAAGACCGGACGTGTCCCGGACCACTTTTTCACGAGAATCGCTTTCCGAAGCTGAGTTGTCCCCAATAATGGTTAAACGCTCCTCAAGGTTCACGATGACCGCCACCAGTAGAAAAGATTTACCAACTCCTGAGCCCACATTGGCCAGGCGCCGTCTCCGTGCGGTTCACAGACTGGCCGCCGCAACTCGCCTCACCAGCCAAGTGGCTGATAGGGTTGTGAAATATGCTCGCTGCATCAGAAACATATATGAAAGCGATATGGGCTGCCTCAACTGCGGGTTACTTCCTATTTGTCCTGTGACAGGAAAATGTGGCCATACGCGATGTTCTCGGTACGTATCTATTTTAATTTTCTTGACATGGTTGTGCTAATAAGTTCTTGCAATCATCAGTAGAGGTTAATTTGTTTTAGATGTGTGACAGATACGATCACATGTCCGTGTGGAAACGATTCTTTCAGCCAACTACCCGTAAACATTTTGATACGGGACCTTATTGGGAAGACAACATCTGACGGACCATCTTCCAGGTATGATCCGTAAAATCTACCTCATCTAGTTTCTTTTGCGGTGCTATATTAAAATTTACAATATTACTTTTGTTTTCTCTTTAGAACCATGCCGGTGCCTGCTAGTGTTACTTCTGCGTTCACCACCGAAGATATTGATGTAGCGGCGATGGAGTCTGATGAAACAGTCCTAATTCCACCGTGTAAGTATTTAAAAAAAAATGAAACAGCATTGTTTCTTTTTAGCGAATGTCTATATAAAGTGCAACAATTACGCTACTAGTGTTGGTCTAGCATTTTGTTTAATTATAGATTGTGGTATCCAATTTTTATGTGTTTTGTTATCATTGTGCGCAGTTATTTATTTATCAAGTATGTCTATTTTTAACCTTTTAACCGCCCGACTTCATATCATTTGTCGTGCCGCCAGCGCACGAAGTTAAAAAAAAAAACGAAAAAAAATACCTGATAGAAAACAGCGTAATTACCTAAATAAAAAAGCAGATTAAACGAGCTGTGGTTTTTTGTCGTAAATATACGACCCTGGCGAAATGGACCCGAAAATATTTGTCGGATTAATCCGACGTAAGCGGTTAAAAGGTTAAACTTGCTTGTTTTGTTATTATTAATTCCATGCTTAAGCGAAGGACCTTTTTTGTGAATTATAATATCTGCCTAGACGTTTTTTTATGTGTGTCATGGTTGCGATTTTCACAAGAATAATCGCAAAAAGTATTAATTTATATTTTTTTTTTTTATGAAATATTTATTATTTGTGCTTAACGGTTGTTTTGTATTTAATAACATCGTTTGCTGGGCTTTTCATTTATCGCTGTTTTATCAGTACCTACCTACAGACCTATTGTCGGTTACATATGGAGCCACCAGGGATTACTCAAACAAATCTGCGGTACACGTCATAATTATTTAGAAACGACGGCTTCTAATTGCGTTGTTTACACTCAGTGCGTGTAAACTAGATCATAACAGTTTTACACAAAAATATTATGATGTCAATAGCAGAATTTGTTATGCTTATGATGCTTGCATTTTATTCCAAAAATAACTTTATTTCTGTTTATATTAGGCTCGTGTAGCTAGTTACATTAAACCTCCTTAAACGTTTCAAAACAAACCCAATTTAACACAAGAAGCATAAATAAAATAATCCAATTCAACTAGACATTGAATTTCTCTCTAGCAACATAGTTAATTTCTCCCTAACAACGTAGTTAATTTCTCAACAACTTGGTAACTATTTGCAAATCTTTGAACAAAAGAAGAAAACGTGTATTGATCACCCGCTTATCGCGTGGCACAGCTCATGAAAGTCACTCGAGGGAGGCACGTTATGCAATGCCAGATGCGGGTAGGTATTGAAGCCCCGCGAAAAATGTAAATAAGTTTACCATTGGATTTCTATAAATTGAACTCCCTCCTCCAACACCGCGATAAAATAAACAAACCTTTTCAAGTTAAAAATTCTTATGCAATCACTCGCAAAGGGAGTTTATGGCATTCATGTGAATTTCAGAGGTTTTACCCACGTTTTACCTTACATTTCAACTCTTTTTCCAACAATAACTTATTGTTTGTATAACGTGAAAGGTTATTTAATATTAGGTTTTAGGGTTATTATTATTTTCAGCACCCTAATTGCGTAACACACTATTAATCTCAATCTGAATAATTTTAAAGGAAATTGCAAATCCATTGCTTCATAATTATGTTCGAAAAATGTGTCTGCTCAACAACGTAAATAACGCAAAGAATATTGTTGAACTGTCAAAACGAAACCTTACATATAGTCTGTTGTGTTAATGATGGTGATTTTTATACCATGTAAAGATTGTGAGTAGGCAACTGTAGGGTGTTAAGTATTTATTTAATTTGTTTATTATTGCATGTGATTCCCCACTGGTTAAAAAGTAAAGGGTTAATCACATCACTCAATTTCTAAGTACCACTAAAATTTTCAATCCGTTGGTACGTTTTCTGGGCCATTTACGTACTGATGAACGTTCCATTATATTGCAGTAATTAATGGCATCTTTTCAAAGCACCTGCACCTGCCCTGCAGCCTTCAGATTAGATGTAATTTTGGACAGGACTTGTAAACGTCTGTCATCTATAAATCCTAGCTACTTGCTACAACCTTCGAATTATTCTGAACTTATTCTCATCGAAATATGTTCCAACGCTGGTTACATAATAAATAACTTAACGTATTTATTTTTATTTCCCGCACATCATTTCATGTTCCATAACAATATTTATAACTTTCATGTTTTTTTTATTAATACTTGAATTTATTTAGAAAAATATTTACGTAAAATTGGTGAACACTTTGAAACTGTTATGTAAGTAATCCAATCATTCTGCGTTTCTACGCAATGAAACATTCGTTCTTTGTTTATATATTTGTAAAAACTTCATGTAAAAACTTCAAACTTAACAGGCACTGGTCAGGCTTCCTTCAGAAGACATTTCCGTAGTGTGTCAGGGCTTACAATACAATTTACTGGTATCCTGCCCACTGCTGGGCAAAGGCTGCTGTTATCCCGCTGGGTAAAGGCCTCTCCCCTGACTTCCAGTGCTAATATGGACCACTGGTCGTTTGATTTGTCCATCTTCTACGGGGTCTGCCGTGCGCTTTTAGCTGCCAATATAATTTTACGACCATAACACGGTAATATTATAACCATAATATTTTAATTTGATCCTTGGAATTATTTAACTAATTAATATTTGTTTACATGCTGTAGGAACTTAATAAGGAGTTGCTTTATACAGCCCTTTCTTAAAATTATCTGTAACAAAGTGGTCTTGTTTCGTAATGAGGTACCTACATAGTAGTACTTATCGCATTCCATTAGTTAGATGAAACCACAATGTAGCGAAGTTTAATCTAACGGGATACTTCATACAACTATTGATGTTATTTAAACAATATAATAATAAAGGCGCGTTACAGCAGCGCCACGTTTCGCGTGGGCGTATATACGACGATAATCGCGCACCGGCAAGGCTATTATGTAAATCGGCCATTTGTTTGTTACATTGTTGTTGCGTAACAACATTGTCGACGATGCAATGGAGAACGCTGGGTCGCAGGTTACGTTGCGCCCGCTATATAGCTCTCAAGTACTCACTCGACGCCTGCGATTATTCGCGGCTTAGTACAATGCTTACGTCAAACAATTCACTATTCCCTTGCAACCGGTTATCTTCTATTGATAAGGCCGCTCGGATGACTCACGAGGTAAAAAATAAATAAAAAAGCGGTTTATTTACTTATCGTCTAATTTATTAGAGCGTTTGCTATAATTATGTCTTTTGTTTTATGGACATTGTATTTTTTCGGCCTGGTCTAAGCATGCGGCGTTTTTCTGTATTTTTTCTACTTAATTATAATAAATGTATGTGCGTGTGCCTACACGCACATACATATATCACCACTAAATGCGTTTATGAAAAATCTTTTTAACAAAAAAAATGGCTTATAAAAAACACTACAAAGTGAAAAATAACTTTAATTTCGGAAGTCGGTGTCGTTGGTTCCGCATTTTCGATTTTTGACACCTACTTCCGAAATTAAAGTTATTTTTCACTTTGTAGTGTTTTTTAACCGACTTACAAAAAGGAAGAGGTTATTTTGGAAGGCGGTTTTTTTTTTGTCTGTTTATAATTTATCTAAGTCACAATAGCCTTATGTCAACTTGGAAAAATATTGCTTTTCCCGGTGCAAGGACGTTAATTGTTGAGGAGTTCTCCTGGTATTTCATCATCAGCTCCATTTCACCATTCGCATTGTGACGAGCATAAATTACTTAGCAACCAATAAAGTACCTAATCGAATCGCAACCCGTGAAATACTTATTATTGAGTAGTTCTGGTGGCCATCTGTGGTCTTCATAATCAGTTCCACTTCACCAAATGGTGGTTGCCGAGAGAAAATTCAAGAATTACTGTAAAAATACCCAAATCATTATAGGTTTGCCTATAAAATTTTAGGGTTTCCATCCTCTCATCAGATTCCAACTTGATGACAATGGGTGGACCCATTGTCATCAAGTTGGAATCTGATGTTCCTCGAATGTAATACATAAAAAAAAAATTGTCCACAATAATTGATGGAGAGGAACATACATAAAAAAAAAAAAAAAACTTACATGAAGTCGAACATATTATTATAACCTCCTCCTTTTAGAAGTCGGTTAATTAGACGTATAAATAACTACGTAACGTAATATGATCGCCTGGTATGTGAATGTCCTAGAAGTATGACACAGACCCAAGCTACTTAGCAGTTCCCATGAAATAATTAGTCCCTAAATGGAAAGTTCTATATTTCATTCCTAGAACCAACAAACTTGAAAAAGTTATCCTAAACACAGTTGTCCCGTGGACTAGTCTCCACCCACTTACTGATGATTAAACTTGGAATGCCTGTGATGTAATCTGGTCCAAGTTAAGCAATAAATCAAACGTCAATTATGATAAAATAATACTAAGTTAAAATTATTTAAAACATCAATATAGGCTCTTGCAATTATATTTGCTGCAAATCGTCATACTTTCACGAAGTAATCTTATTTGCAGCAAATATAATTTCGACAGCTTTTTCACCGCAAGCGCAATTAGTTTGAATTTCGCGGGCTTCATTGCCAAAAAACAAAGATCCCTAGCTTCATGATAAGTTATTTTTTTTATAATCAAGTCTAACTATCGATTGAAAATCGAGATTATGAAAAGAGAATTTAATAGTTATACGTCATAATATTATGATTCCGATAGCATGATGCAATCAACGTTCTAATTGAAAAATATTGCCAAAGTTGGTTTTTGGCAATACCCCAATTGCGACCGTTCGTGTAGTCATTGACTACACGAATGGTCGCAATTAGACTTTTACCCGATTACGAGACAACGAAGATAGGGTTGTGTTTCTCATGCGTATCTTATCTTTGTGTGTGGGATTCTTTATACTCTCGAAGCCGAGCTTCTTAGATGCTTTAAGAGATGTCTATCGACTCGTCTAGGTCGTGCAATGATTATAATTATAGACTAGGTTTTCAAAAACATTTATTAGTACCATGACCACGTTGGTAATCAAAATAAAGGGCTTGAGGAGACGATTCTAAAAATATAACACTCAAAAGTCATCAAATCTGAGATTGAACTAAAATAACTGCCACCTGACCACATCAGACTGCTTGAAAAATGAGCTTGTTTCCAACTTTTTAGTTGCAGTCGGGTTTTGTTTTATTTTTTTCAGTCAATATGCCAATTATCCATTCGTTATCCTGGCTTTATCTACTCACCTACCTACGTAGGTAACTACATGCTCACCGACATGCTATTAAAAATCTGCTCGCAAAATTAAAAACAATAATGTTAAAAGCCTTCCATGTCACTGGGCCTGGCACATATTTTGGTGTAATAACGCGAAGTGGCCCTATTAAGTGACCTCATTAAACTACAGGGCAGTGAGGTAGTAGTGTAATGACGCAAGGACTCGGCTGACCTACTTGAACAAGAAGTCTTTAGTTTACTTCTCAGTTGAAAACGTGACGCAACTGCAGCTTATGACACGGATATTTATGAAGTGATTTTTTCAGCCAGTCTATTTATATGTAGTTTTGTCCTTTACTCTACACGCAACTTGCATGTCGAGCGTACAACATGTGTACCGATAAGAATAAAATTTGTATTGTGTCTGCTAATTAGACGCGCGACGGGTTAATTCTCCGACATGAAAATGTACTAAGAAATTGTGAGCAGATAAATCTAGGTAACGAATTGCGTCGGTGGTCTAGTGGTCGCAAGCGCCCAGGGGAGTGGACTCCTGGGTACGAAAAACCATTATATGTAGGTACCTATTAGGTATGGCTGAATGTTCTCAGTAGAAGCGCAGTCCCAGAAGTTACTGGCCGGATTTGTAGTAATAATTATGGAAAATTAAAAGGTACGTAAGTAAGCTTTATCAAAAACTGGTGTGATCACTGAGGACAGCCTAAGACCCTATGTGGGATCATTATTATTTAGGAAAACGTGCACTAACGAAGACGAGCTGGATCAAACTTGGCTACGGTCGAAGTCAGTCGCATCGCTTCTTAACTTTTTTAAACCTCTGTAAATCTAGCAAAATATTAATTTTGCTCAAAAAGAAAATATTTTAGGAAAATTGAACATATTGTCAAGCGCTGGGTGAAGATAGAAACGTGAATTAAAATAATTGGCTCCATGAAAAAAAACATGAACATGACACTAAATCGCTATTTAAAACGCGTACCTTGAAGAGATTACATCGTAAAACCATGTTAAAGTTATACCAAAGATAAGCCTTATTGTTTTTTAGGGCTTGGTGAGAACACATTTTATAATGTCCTTATTATGTTTTCTATGAAACAAACATTATATATGCAAAATCTAGTAGTTCAAGAGCTCGCAACGGCCGGCCAGTGCCCTACAGCTACAAGACTATCACCGCAGTACAAGACGACCTTAACTGCAGCAGATTTATAGTAATGAGCTGCTATTGCAGGATATCGGTTACGACTTTAATAATCATCTATTTCAACTTTGACTTTCCATTTTGCGCAAGTTGACAAGATATCAATAATTTGTGTTTTTAGGGTTCCGTACCGGAAAAACGGAACCCTTATTGTAGAAATATCAATGCATCCAAGGTTTGACTTCCAAGCCTGCTCCGTAGTTTATTGCCAACATAAGCAGCAGCTGAAAACGCTCGTTCAGGTTCTACACTGGTTGGAGGAATAGGCAATACACACTTATATGCTGTTTCTAAATCATATCCACGAACTCCTCACGTCAAACATATTATTAGGGCTGTACTTATGTAGTACGTATCGTACGCGTATCAAAGTGTTGTTTTTTTGGCGATATGTTATAATTATTGCTATTAATATAATCTAGGTAAGGTCATTGTCAAGGCGCAACGGATTACGGAACGCAAACTAGACCTGGAGGCCTACCATGATCTATTTAAAAACGATTCAAAAGCAAGACATTTCAGTTTAGGTTCTTAAATTGCATCGCCCACAGTCGTACCATGACGTCCAATACGCTCAGCGGCATTTGGATCGTTGAAAATGAACTCCTGGTAGGTATCCAGATGGCACGGCCTAAATTGAATCGTTAAACTGACGTCATGGTACGAATTAGAAGAACGGTTCAGTTTAGGTCCTAAACTGGATCGCGTTAAGAGCTCGTGGTAGGTATCCTGTTTGTGGCAATCCCGAGATTAGGCAAGTACAGTCCGGGATTTTCGGGGTCAGAAAACGGCTGGGATCCCTGGACCCAGGGATTGTATTCTATAGTCAAGACCTTTTTTCTCAGGAACGCGTGAAGTTATTAAGTTGAAATGAAGGGGTTGAAAATATTTGTTTTTTCTATTTCGTGTAACTTGTTAAGTAGGTATGTGGAATAGGGATTTAACATCTTGGTATATGTTTTTTGACGCTTTGGTCTAGTATCGTGTAAAAGGAATACACGATTCAATGAATTTTTCTCGATACAAAAAAAATGCAACGTTATATCTATTTTTTACTTTTTTCGACATCACGGCGTAACGCTAAAAAGTTATTCAATGGAATTTACTTTAAAACATAGAGAATTATCATATAAAAGTTTACTCAAAGTAGTTTTAAATTTAATTAAATTATTTTGTTAAAAAGTAGTAAATTCGTTTTGGCACACGTTGTTTAATTTCGAGCGCACATTATAAGCCAACTCTCTTCTTTTGCGTTTCAAAAGAAATTGCATCACTTTCGCTCGCTTAGTAGGTTTTCGAGGATTTTAGATTATCGAGGTAGCCCCTTTTTTTTTTTTTTTTTTTTTTAAGGATGGGAAATCATCCAATGACCCCTCCCGCTCTGGGTGGAGCGGAAGGGAGTGTCAGACTCTTACTGACTAAAACCCATCCGTGTTCCTTCCTTAGCCCTTTATGTTCCGGGGCAGCGGTAACCCTTTCGGACAATCCCGCTGCCCCGGCAGGCTTCGGCCCTAACGGGCCCCTCCATGTCTGCTGACATCTCTTTGAGGCGCGCGTGGAACACATACGCGCCGTCCGGCACGGGCCTGGTCCTGATCGGACGGCGAGCTACCCATTACTCGCCGTCCGCAGGCCCGCGCCTACGGTGGCCGGGAGTCGTCACGCGGCTCCCGACGCCCGGAGCGTCTACCGCGGCGGCTGGGACGGGCGGCCCTCTCGGCTCTCTCCCTCTCCCATCCCGCCACCTCCTTCGCTAGCATGACTGCTTCGCAGAAGGAGGTGACTGCCTCCCACTCCCTCTCGCCCCGGACCATGGCTTGGACCAGGGCCGGGCGCGAGAGGTCGCCGCCGCTGCCGATCGCCTCTACGAGGACACGGCGGTGCTCTGCCCAAGCGGGACAGACCTCCACCGTGTGCACCACCGTGTCCTCTGGGCGATCCTCGCAGTGGTGACACCCGGGCGTTTCCTCCCGCCTGATTATGTGCAGGAACCTCCCGAAACATCCGTGTCCGGTGAGGACCTGCGTCAGGCGGTAGGTGAGGGCGCCGTGACGCCTCTCTAGCCACTCCTCAAAGAGGGGCCTTACCGCCGCTATCGCGGCGTGCCCTGCGCTGGGTTGCGACAGTCGCGCTTTCCATGCCGCCATGAGATCGCGCCGGAGGTCCGTCCGCTCCGCAGCAATTTGCCGCGGAAGCGGGTTTTCCCCCCGGCGTAGTGCCTCCGCGCGCCACTCATAGAGGCGCGCGAGGACTATCGCCTCCAGATCCCATGGCGGCAGTCCGGCAAGGAGGCTTGCCGCCTCGCGCGAGATCGTGCGGTACCCCCGTATCAGCCGTATGGCGACCACCTTTTGGGGCGCGTTCAGGTAGTGGGCGGCTCGAAGCCGCAGTGAACGCGCCCACACCGGGGCGCCATACACGGCCATGGACCGCACGACCCCCGCGTAAAGCCTCCGGCAGGAGGCGTTTGGCCCCCTCAGGTTGGGCAGGAGCCGCTTGAAAGCGGCCCCAGCCCGTTCCAGTTTGGGGGCCAAACGTCGGAAGTGCTCCACGAAGTTCCACCGGCTGTCGAGGACGAGACCCAGGTATTTCATCGTCGTCGAGGTAGCCCCTTAAGGCGCAGATATACGAATTCTAATGATTTTAAATTCAACATCACATCTAATCGACCGAACTGATTTCTTTGAAAAAAGTATATGTTATACTAGACCATTTGCTTCGTAATTTGATATGTGAATATTTGCAATAATATTTTTTTTTTACATAGTGTATTAATTTGTAAAGTAAAAAAAAAAAAACATAAAAACGATAATCACGCAAACACTATCGGGTGTATTTTCATAAAACTTTCACCATATAAAAGACAATTTAATTCCCCGAATTTTAGTATACGGTTTTTTTTTGTTTGGTGTTTGATAAATGAACAATAGATGATTATTTCATATTTTGCAATAAATTACCAGCGTTGTGTCATCGCGCTTCTCTTTCTTTTCTATGCAGTCCGATAGTGACCGCGTTTTAAGTCATGTAGTCGCCTTAATATCAAATAGTCAGGGCTGCAATGCCCTGAAGCAATGAAAAAATCAAACTTCTAAGTCAAACGCAATCGAAAGATACGGGCGTTTATGTTCCGCATAAGCCGCATATTTTGACACTCGCTAGGGAATCAAAACCTATAAGGTACCCTTTGACTAGAATCATGAAATTTGACAAACACAATGATGACATTGTTTAGTAATGGAAAAAATCCGAAAACCGTAGTAACATTACAAAAAAAAAAGACGATTATTTTGTAATGTAACTACAAATTTACGGTTTTCTAATTTTTTCTTTTAATATTTCGAGACACAATTCCCGTGATAAACTATTTACATACTTACCTACAAATTCGTACGGAACCTTCGCCTCGGTGTGCGAGTCCAACTCGTACTTGACCAGTTTTTTTAAATCCCATTCAGTCATTCGACACATAGTAATACCTACTTAATTCGCAAGCAATTATAGTAATTTTAATTATTACTGCGTGGATAAATGAACGGAAAGTTTATCAACATAGTACCTTCTTACACGTATTTTGTTACTCCACCACTCATCCTGTAGCCATTTCTGATAATTCTCATTATATAATTTGTAAAATTAAATACGTAACAACTGGCCGCGTAATATAGGATTGATCATGAAAGGCTTAGGTCGTTGTCAACTGTGCTGTGGCAGCAGCGAACTTGAATGATTTCATTGTGAACTCGAAGATTTCTGCAATGCATGCGACAACAGCGATTTATTATCTTTGTTTGAATTGATTTTGTGTTTTGGAGAAAATATGAATTAATCATTCATGTTTGCTTGCGTTAAGTAAAATAATAAATATGTCTCAACTGGTTTTGCATGACGATATAAACTCTTAAATCGCCATTGGACTGTATTTTGTATCAAGTTTTAATCATTATTGTGTCCTCGTTTAGCGAATGCTCCATTATATACCTGCTTCAGATTTGTGGACAAAACTTAAATATCGTTGATTATAATTTATAATAAAATGAATACGAAAAAAAAACATAACTAAGTATATTTAGTTATCCTACACTTTTAACTAGCTATTTTATGCCCAAAATCATAGACATGTGTAGAAACCACTAACCCCTCAATACCGTGTGAAGCATAGCAATAAACTGTATGTAGTTGGTGTTTCACATAACTGTCACCGATTGCAGTGATCGCGACCTTGGCTTGCTTCAGATCCGACTCGTAGTCGTAGCAACACGCTGCGCGCTCGCAACTCGCGCCGCCTTACGTAACGTAACACAAACTCTGACTCTTGCTGCTTATATAACAGCGTATTATGTAGCAGTGTGGACGAAATGTCACAAGACGTATGGGGCTTCTTTGTTAAGTTCGGTTCTGTCGTATAACTACAACATAAACGCTCTGCAGATTTTGAAACATTTTTCTTAGGCGTCGTGAGTTGAAAAAGTACCTACAGTTTTGTGTAGTTGTTTCATCGAATGACTAACACTATAAACTTGAAATAAGTACGTTGTTCTTCGTAGAATAATCGTCATCGCACATACATTTCGCTTTATTTCGAATTTGGATGTTTTTCGCAGTGATCGGTGCTAGCGGGTCATGTCGCAGCCATATTCGTCTGAGGCGCCGGGCGCGGGCGGGCACTCCTGACTTCGGGGGCCCTAAGCGTATTCCAATGACACCTCGGGTAAACAATGTGTATTATTAAGAATCATCATTATATAACTTGTTTATTGACACATGCATGCACTTACTTTACACCAACTGATAAGTCACTCACGTTTCGCCATCTATATCAAAGCAAATCAAATATCACAATGCTTATTTCAACAATGTCTTTTTTAGCGAACATTCGAATGACTTCAGGGCGTTGAACTGAACTGCCAGTTTATAAATAAAGATACGGGCTTAGTAAAAATGACATCATTAGTCGAGTGGTCTCAACTAAGCAAAGCGATTGTTGATTGTCCTGCCGTACCTACTCGTAGTTGAATATTATGATTGTTATCTTATGTTATCTAGGCGCGGTTCAACCATGCTCTGGATCTGCTTCGGCTGGGACAGCACCGTCAGGCCGTGCCATATCTCGCGCTGGCGGCGGCCGCCGGACTGCCAGAATTGCGGCAAGCGCGGGTACTTCTAGCTCAGGTCTGTTTCTTGCTACAGTTAACCATAGTAGTAAGTACCAACTTATGGTTGTGCCACTGCACGACAAAGGCCTTATCATCTCACACAATGGAGGCATTCTAGATCTCCAAAGAATGTGTAGACGCAAACAGACTTATGTGAGGATGCCGTCCCAGCTCATAGGTTATTAGTATTATTTTCGTTATTCAAGCAAGTATGTATTATAAGTTCTTTGTTTATGGTCAACAAAACTGAACCACAGTTTCAATTTGTTATTCATTTTCCTGGTCTTAAGTTGCACAAGACTTAAATGCATAAGAATTCTCATTAAAGTTTGGAATAAGCTACAGCTGCGCTCTCTGCCCTTATCATTGTTTACTTAAGCCGTATTGCGAGAGCCGAAACTATTGCAATCTGCAGCCTTGCAATGAACCGTTCAATGACTCAACATATAACGGTTCAGCATAAACTGTGATGAAACTGTTGGCCCCAATCATGCAGTCCACGTCAATGTTTAGAAAGAACGCAATCAAGTACTGATGTAAACTATTCCCGAAGCCTTAAACATGCTGTAACAGAATAATTGCATGACCTGAAAGTAGTTTGTTCAGAATCGGCTTCTGAATCGATATGCTACTATAAGTACGGTCTAGACACAAAGGACGTTCTGTTTACAGTAACAAATAAAAATGTGGGAAGGTAAAGTATCTCGTCACAATATTATCGACTCAAAAAAAATGGCACCAGATAAAGATATTTTTGTTGAATTTGAATACTAATGTAAGACTCTATATTTGTTTGCTCGTGACGTTGATTTAAGAAGGTGGTGGACCGCTGATAAGGTGCAACAACCTTTCGTCAATATGACTTTATTGCATGACACGTTGTTGTTCTATTGATTATATTGTTTAATTGCAGACGATAACCGTGTTGAGCAACAATCGTGACCCGCGGGGTTTAACGACGCAACTGACCCGTTCTGTGCGTCGCTTGTCGGCAACGTCGCGCGCGTGGATCAGGCCCACTGACATGGAGTGTATTCTGTGCTGCGACACTTTTACAGACCCCGTCACCACGCCCTGCGGACACATGTTCTGCCGCACATGTCTTGAACGCACGCTGGACTATGGCAAAAGATGCCCTTTGTGTCTGCGCGATTTAATAACCTTCGCCCTGCCAGAAGTAAGTACAAAAACTGTTTATTTCGAACATGTACACGGCTACACATCAGGCTATACATTTCCAGTTTTAGCTGACCTCGCATTGTATAGGTTTTTCGTACAATCAGAAGTCAGCTTATACTGGTTATGCATAACTTGATGTGTAGCAGTGTGTACTTTGAATGTAGTCATATTTAACGAATTAAATGTATAATTATAACACAGTTTTAAGTAAGAGTTAAGTTTCGTGTTGTTAATTCAATTGTGTCGGTTAAAGCTGTACCGTACGTCAGTTTCAACATGTAATTAGCAGTCGATGGCTAAGGAATGATTGTCTGGAACGTGAGTTTCATAGTTTCTAAATATGGGCTCTGTTAAAATTCACACTTTGTGTAGCAACCCGCGAGCGTTAATAATGCTTTTGTTTATGTAGGACGTAATAGGTAGGCTAGCCACAAATTGCGGACGTAATCTAATCATGTGTGCACATGTGTAGATGCCCTTAAGTTATTCGATGCCTTAACACTGAGGAGTTTCTTTTTAGTGCATTGTGTGATAGGAGAGGAAGTCCTAAGACTAATCAAGTAGGTAGTAATAATTGTAAATGGTTTAATAATGGTAAAATAATCCTAAAGTCAATAAGATTTTTCTAAAATCTACTTCTATAAACGGAAGTCGTTTCCGATAGTTTTGAAAACAATAACATCCTGTATTATTGCACCGATAGTGGCGCTAAAATACGGTAAAAAATTGATAGGAAACGAGACCTATTGAACATGGTCAGGAAAATTACAGTATTTCCCAAAAAGGATTTATAAATTTACTTGCGAATTGTGGCTTTGAAACAAGGCATATTATCTTGGGTAATTAATTTCATAACCACAGCTCTTAAAACGGTAAAGGAAAATGTAAGGAAACTGGCAGCACCTAACATGTCAAACCGTTGGGCCCGCCTGTTGGATTACGGCCCACTCCCTTTCACAGAAAGGAGGCCTGCAGTTGGAACATGCACAAGCTAGCAAGTATTCGGTTTGCCAGTTCACGATAAAATCCCGCCGCGATATTTTTACGTCTATACGAATGTGGGTTTAAAGGCTAACTGTGTAAACAAGTTCTAACTAGATAACACTTGTCACGCACGTTTCGGCTGCCGGATGCGGCGGTGCTCGTTAGACATTCGGTGGCAATATCCGACATTATTTTCCCGGATTGGCACAGGAGCGGCTTGCCCACACGTTCCTTATATCCGGCACCGACTATCTGGCAAACGGAACGCCTGAAAAGCCCACATTTCAAACCTAACTCACGTCCATGTTTGTGTTTCGGCCGTCAGAAACTAAAGAATGTTTTTTCCCAATTAGTGTCCAATAGGATATTGTTGTTACAATGTACATATTATTTGTTTCGCAGACGCGAAACACATCGTTCGTGCAGGCAGCGCTGAAAAGCATTAACGCTAACGTCACGCCGCTGCCTTTGGAACCCGATCTCATTCCTATATTTGTATGCACAGTCGCCTACCCGTCGTAAGTACCCATATTATTTTAACTTTCGCTTACACTCAACTAACATTCAGAATTTTAGATAAGTATAAAGTCATATAAATTCATATTTGTTACGGTCGCGAATCGTATTTTAATCAACATACAACCTGACACTGACCTTCAAATTGCGAAAAACCTAAGAAAATTTGAATTTCGCGGGTTACCTTAGCACATCCTCTCAAGGTTGATTGGGAAAATTTTACAGTTTCCGGTAGCTTGCTGTGCTGGCGTCTGTACAAAGTGTACAACGCTCGAGTCATAAGTGTGCGAGAGCATGATACCTCCACACTGAGCCTGAGTTGTTATGTCCCGCAGAAGACAACACTTGTCTTGGAATGGGGAACAATTTTATTTCATTAATAACAGCCCACTGCACAGCAGTATCAGTGTTTCTAATCAGTGCTCGTCCTGAGTTAAACACACTCAATTAAAGAAGTTGATGTTACGAGGGGAAGTCAAAAAGTTAATCCACTGCATTGACTCCTGTCTTGACTGCCTGCCTGACTTCTCAGGTGCATAGTGATGAACCCAAGTTTCATTTGCAGTCATAATTCGGTTCATAAACTTGTAGCAGTATCTACAACACCACATGCGAACAACGCGTCTTACTGACGTCACGAAAAATCCTGCATCTCGCAAGCAGAGTTTACCGTGCAACTATATAATATAAGATAAAATGGCCCCAAATGAATCATCGGACAGTTGCCCGCAAGACACAACACCCGTCTGGTCGAAGGATCCTCCCTTTTCTATAAAGGATGAGTGAACTTTACACCCTGTTCCTCATACCTCTATAAACTCATTCCTGTTTTCACAACACAATTCGAAAAACTCCCGCGAATTCGCGTTTTTGAAGTGGTGCGTGCATTCTCGGCACCCATCTTGCACTGACCTTAGACATACCAAGGTGGTCATGGAGAATATTCAAAATGGTCCTAGATGATACTCCAGTCAACTCTGCGAGTTGTTTCTTCTTTAGGCGTGCAACTTTGAGAACAAGTTTTTCAACAATGTCTGAGGATGTTGCCTCAATTGGCCGACTTGAGCGCTGATTCAATTGTTCCTAGCTCGAAAAGACTGCCACTTGTAAAACGTTGTTTTGCCAGGGCAAGAGTCCCCGTAAACAGATGACATTTCTTCCAAAATGTTCTGAGGCGTTTTTCCTTGCTTAATGGGGAACTTAATCTCGGCACGATACTCAATTTTCTCCATCCATACTAATATTGTAAATGTGAAAATGTGTCTGTCTGTCTGTTGACTCTTCACGCTTAAACCGATGAACCGATTTAGATGTAATTTGGTATAGAGATAGTTTGAGTCCCGGGAAAAGACAGGATAGTTTTTATCCCGATGTTTCCACGGGATCGAAAATTGGGCACTGCTTTGTTATCCAGCGATATCTCAAAGGTTAATGAACCGATTGGGGTGAAACTTAGTATTTATAATTGTATTGAGCCACCACGTAAAAATAACCTGGTGACTCAATACAATAACAAATACCCCTTCCCTCTTTAATCCCTCCATTCTGCGAACTTTGACCCACCCTCGTAAATATTCTTTGAGCGAAAAATTAGTTAAAATTACTCACATTTAGGGTGAAATGAGTGGCACGAGATTTCGCCCTTGTATTCAACCAGGATATTTAACCGATGTTCTTATGTTTATGCAGAATACCTTGTCCGCTGTTCATATTCGACCCTCGGTACTGGCTCATGATCAGGCGGGTCCTGGAGTCAGGCTCGCGAAGGTTCGGCATGGTTGCGTGCGACAAAGGGCAGGACTATGTGGACTATGGCACGGTTAGTATTCACTTTTTATTTATGCTAGTATCAAATTAACAACGTTGTTGGATTGGTTGATACAATAAATTCACAAGACAACATTTCTGAACTAAATGATTATATTTTTTGGCAATTACAATGTTGTAAAGTTTCCAAGTCTGCAAACCTCATTTATCTAAAGAAATAGGAGGCTTGTATTGTGATAATTCAAAATAACAAAACCAAGCCATCTATTTAGTTATGTCCAATGCCTCGCTTCTGAGGTATTTTAACCAATGTTTATCTATTTGATAGTGCTATTGGTTCGATACCGCGTTTCTGACGAGAGTTAAAAATGAAATCGCTTAAATAGATAACTTTGTCGAATCAACAGCTATTGAGTTTATCTGTACACCTCATAAACTGGGCATAAGAGAGATAAATTAAGTCAAGTGTACTTTAAACACCAAAACTTGAAAATAACGTGATTTATGTGATGTTTCGCAGATACTGGAGGTACGCGACTGCGTTCATTTGGAGGATGGCAGGTCCATCCTATCCACCGTAGGCTTGTCGCGGTTTAAAGTCATCGAAAGAGGAGTCAGGGATGGGTAAGCATACATTTTTATCACCGGCTATCTACATATATTATGTAAAATGGGTTATAGGCAATACTGTATTATTTAAAAGACATGTCCCATATAAATATCGACTCGTTATCGCCGAGCCCAAACCGCTTAGGGTAGGGAATTTAAGGGGGTGAATGGGGGATTTTGTTCTCGGGTTAATAAACTTGGAACTTGGCAAGAAAACTTACATAACTAATTTGAGTATTAGCAGGCTAGGCGCACTCTGCATTATAGGTATGAAGCTACTAGTACGCGGCGGGCTCGACTTGCCCGGCCAATTCAGTGGGGATGATACGCGCCGGCCGGGTCGCACGTTAGTTCGATAAACACGCGCCGCGTCGCGTCGTCCGTTCGTCGCTTATAAAATTATTATTATTATTTGGTTAGACACACCAGCAGCTAATTATCTGATGCGTGTGTATCGTATAGCATGGAGATATTTAGTCTGTCCAGACGATTCTTGAAGCAGTTCAGTGTGAGAAAAAATGAAGGCATAAGCTTATTGTATCGCATTCGGCTGCTTAAATAATAACAAGGATCCGAACCTCAGTTTTTTTCACTTCCAAAGGACATTGAAAGGTAAAGAAATGCACGTCTACATGCACCTACAAAATGTTTACATTTTTGTTATTTTTATTTATGTAACCCGTATTTACGTAGTTAGAATATTATTATTATAGGATAGTTAGGTACTTTCTTACGTAGTTCTCAGGTTTAGCTTTGATAATAATATACATACTTATCAGATAGGAAAGTAGGTTCCTACCTATTTAAATTTTGATCTTAGTAAGTATTTTTGTTTTGGTGGGTAGGTACCTACCATGGACTAACTATAACTAAATATTTTGATTATGTAGACAACACGGGGGTCACTTTTTTATTTGCCCAATTACGTAAGGAGTAAATAGACCAAGAGCTGAGGCAATATTTTATTGGACAGCCCTAGTATGTACTCGGTCAAACGGCGTAGGTATGTTGCGGATGAGAAAGGACACAAAGTAATAACAACTCTCATGCGCAATTTAGCGTACTCGTTGGCGGGGAAGTGATTTTGTAGGCTATTATAAAAGCGGCTTTCTTCAAGATCAAAGGAGTCGAACTTCTTTACTAAGTACTATTAGATAATCTGTGGTATTAGTTAATATTTTTTTAAGTATGATGACATCAAATAATGAATGTTCACAGGTGTGATGTCGCCCGTATCGTACCGATTACCGACGTAATAGGAGAATACTACGAACCATGGGACATCAAAGTGCTGGCACAACGCATCCTGTTCAAAGCTCTGCTGTGGCTAAGTCGGCTGAATGCCAAGGTGCTCGCCGATATCGAAACCGCGTTCGGAGTCCTGCAGCATCACGGCTTCTTCGACGACTGCTGGTGGGAGAGCAGTGATGGCCCGTCGTGGCTGTGGTGGCTTGTAGCAGTCTTGCCGCTACGATCGCAGATTAAGGTATGCTGTCTTTGTGTCTCCATCATACATTTAGGTACCAAACTGGCGTGGAAACTGGTTTCTTAGTCTCCAACGATTTTTCAAACTTCATTGTTACTGCGCTTTATAGTGTTTTCCACTGTAGATTTTGGCTTTGAGAATTTAGTGATTGGCGATATTGTGGCGCAGTCATACCATGTAAAAAATACACTGACAAGCATCCACATGCTTTACTAATGTAAAATTGTTCCTACAGGTACTCATCCTATCCACGAACTGCCTCGTTAAGAGAATGATGGCGGTGGCGCGGACTCTTGACGCAGTCGATCATGATCACCCCAGCACGTCTCATCTACGAAGTCTGCGAAGAACTGTCTCTGCCGATGAAACCCAATCAATAGAGCGCAGAGGAACATAACTTCAAGCTTCCTCCACCGATATTGCCGTAGAGTGTATTATAATGTATTATTCACGTATTATTCAACATTTCGAACCTTCTTTCAATAGCAGAATAACAATATTTTTTTAAATAGATCTATCCAACAGCAAAATACTAGTAAGTGCTAGATTTATATAAAATACCGCCATATTTCATAGCTATATAACAGTTTTTGATAACAATTTACTGGTTCACATCCTTTAATTAGCAACAACAGGGTATATTATAGTTCCCTATCGTCCGGTTTCTGCGTTTACCGACCGTTGTATTTGGTATTGGTTAACCGGTCAAGCTCCGCGCGTACCCTATGTAGCATGATACAATAGAAAATCAATTGTGTCTCATTATCTGAGCTTGAGAGGTTAATGGTCCTTCGGAAGCGCTGAGTCTTTTAACGGGGATCCGTTAAAAGACTCAGCGCTTCCGAAGGCATCCCGAATCGAAGACATCCCGTGAAAATCAGCAGAAAGCCTCGGGCTACCTTCGCGCATTAAACGAACGAATTAAATTCGTCGTACTGCAAGATTTTCCAACAACAGTCTGTAAGATAAGGGAATCGGACCAGTGTCAAACCATAGTAGGTGACTGAACCTCAAGTCTAATACATTGCAGGGTCCTTAATGTGATTTAAACAGTCTAGTGTAACCTTCCTCTGATATCTAGTTAGATTTTACTCTTACTCTTTAATTACTGAACTTAAATCGACCTTCGTATTATAATTTTTCTATGATATTTGTCAAAATTAGAACCTAACTTTTTTAAATTTAGAAGTGTGTCATCATGAGTTTATGACGATAGATTATAATACATTCCATGTAACATTCTTTTTGCTCTTAAATTACGTCAAATTAAATTTATGCCATTTACAAGGATTCGTTTGTCAGTGAAGTTCTTCAGTGATAAATTATACATTTATGTGAGGTTTATGAGGCGCTTCTAAACGACTTACAAATTTTTTTGCAATAAATTGTATGGCTAATACGTAGCTGCAACGTTTGGAGTGTGGCTCGGGGGTAACCGCCCGAGCCACACTCCAAACGTTGCAGCGGGCAACAATGGATAATGAATTATTTCAAAAAGTGTTACAGCAATACTTGTCGGAGTGGCCGGACCACACTGACGAGCTGTTATTGGCGAGTTTTGCTGCAATATTAAGTATTTCCGGAGTACAATTGAAATATTGCCGACAATGTATTGCAGCCATACATTGCTTGGAAATATGGTTTGTTTAGGAGCACCTTTTTTCAGTCAGTTTTTTGTAATAAATTTTATGAATTTCGATAAATACAATATAATGTACAAAAAATATATATAAATTAATACCATCCCCCTTTATTGCACTGCACAATTTCATTTAAAAATCAATTATTGTAATCCTTCATCACTTGGCAAACTACTTGAATGGGGTAGATTTTAAAGGCAATATCAATCTTTTGGATTCTTTGGCCACTACAGTTGTAATTTTTATTTATTTGCATTTTAATATGTTTTTTCTTCAACTTAACTTTCACATTTATAATATTAGTAGGACAGTAGGATGACTTCACATGTATTCCAAAAGTATTCACGTATTTTTTTTTTTGTTTTTGTATTGCGCATTCCAAATAACTCGGGAAAATACGTAATAATTTCAAAAAGGACTACTTTCAAATTGAAAATAAAAATTTGTTAATTTGCCATCATCTTTTTCGAACATGGGTGAAAAACATCGTCAAGTGTATTTGTTCGTACGACTTTCGCTCACTTATTTTGCTATTCCCGCTGAGAAATCATCACTAGCTTTATTTCGCAGAACTGTCTTTTGTCTTATTTTCCTGGGTTAGACAGTTCCATTCCACAAATGTGCACATAAGTATTTCGCTGATTTTGTTTTTATTCTATGAAATCACAAGCACGCTTTTGCTTCGGTGGCCAGTATCAATTACGATTCAATCTTAGGTAATTAAAGATTCAGTTTATTTATAGCGTTAGATATCTTTAATCTTACAAACTAAGTAAAATTAATGGGTCAATTTCACTAAACTCTATTGCTTAGTTATTTAATTTCATGTTAAACATTTTGACGGGCTGTTTTGCATAGCACGTACGTACAAAACAGTAAAATGCTAATAGTGTTTTTAATAACTAACACAGTTTAGAGAACTTGACCTTATGTGTGTTACTGTAAAAGTTTTGTGGACTTCTTCAGATTTACTGGTGACTTTAATTATTTTCAAATAGCTTAAGAGCGTTTTACGACGTACGGCATTTCATACAAACTTTCAAGCCCTTGTTTTTCGAAATGAATAAACCGATTTTAATTAAACTTCATACGCATAAGCAGGATAAAAAGTTTTAAATAAAACATATCCGAAATGTCTTATTAAAAAAAAAATCGGTCTAATTTGGCTGTAACACTATTTTCCGAAAATGTTCTTAACTAAGACATTTGTATCCTGCTTATGCGTACGATGTTTCATTAAAATCGGTTCATTCATGTCGTAACAGGTAGTAGAAAACCAAAAGTCTAGCATCCTGATGTTTCGGCAAATCAATAAAAAAGGACCTGTGTGTGTAGGGTGAGTGTTTGAGTTGGACATTCAGGACGAAATCAGAAACCGGAGCGGCTTCCGCACGTAAAAGTTGGGAAACGCTATGAGCTGAACTTTGAAAAGCGACTTCGATTTAGGTGCTAAAACTGAAGTATTTGATGAAAAAGCAAGCCTTAATTTCCCACCTCAAAAACTCGCCCTAAAGACTGTCTGATATTACATTTCACATTTAAAGTAGGATCTTTTTAGGAGAATGTGTCTCAACTATTGTTACCTTGACTTTATGTTCCGGATAGTAAATATATGAGCAATATAATAATAAGTAAGCAATTCTTAGGGTATAAGCAGATGTTTTTACAGCAACGTTTTATGTTATAAAAATAATTTTATAGTTGACATAAGTATTTAAAAGAGTGTTAGGTAATGTTGAATCAGGCAGAATTTGTACTATTTTAGGACCAAGTCTTCGTAATATTTTAACGTTACCTGAAACCTAATTATGTATTAACATGAATCTGAGCACATGCAAACTCAGTTAAGTCTAAGATAATATCATATTTTCGTCTATAAAAATTATAATAGTAAACGCAAAGTTAAGATCTCATCGAAATATTTAGAATAAGCGTTATGTTAACATTCAGATTTAAAAATGACTATGTAAATATATGTTTTAATCTACTATTAAATGTTCAGCCATTAATGTTGTGGAGGCAGCGAAGAACCTGTAGAGGTATTACTTAGATTGTGATACCCATAAGCCTGTGAAATTTTGCCAATTAATTTAAACATGTACGCAGTTCCTATCACCAGTCCTTTCAGTTATTTTACCACTGACTGCTGTCTGTGGTAAAATTCTATAATAGTGCAATGAGAAATGGAGAATACTGATTTCGTAAGTGATGCAAAATCCGAGGGAAAATAACTGGAAAGGGCTGTAACACGAATACACTGACCGTAGTACCTCAATTGGTTCATAGACTCGCTATTATTGTCTCCTTCGGTACTTATCCACGTCATTCCTTTGTTTATTATAAAAATGATCTCATTATCGATAGATCATTGCATGGGTAATTTCTTGAGTTTGTAGTTCATAATATAGTTACATAGAGTAGTGAACAAAATTTTTCATTACGTTCAACAAAGCTGAAAAGGTTGCTGTGATGTGAATTTAAATTTAAAATATTGTACAGAAAAATAGTCATAAACGGTTTTGTAAAGCGATCATGTCTTATACGTAGATATGACACTGTTTCCTAATAAATTCTTTTTTGATTTATTTGCCTTTACCTTTTATTTCAGACTACAAATTCCTTCTACAAATTGAAATTTATTGTCTGCATATCGACATAAGTAAAAAAGTTGTCGAGGCAACACCACGGCAACACTGATCTCGGTAATTTCTGGTAATTTACATGGACTTATAAGTCTATGGTAAATTAGGACGACATCTAGCAACAAAATCTCTCGATTCTTGACAGTCCGATGGCAAAGAGAATGGTCCGATGATTCATTGACCTTGGAAAGATTTCCCCTTCGAGAAATCAAAAATATAATATAGGTATATATTACTAAAATCATTGGTTACCCTCAAAGTAATTTATATGTCAATGGTTACCCTGCATTATAATGCAGTCTGTGATAATTAGCTTCGTGAGGCAAACTCATCACGGGTGTTCGAATTCCATGAACCATAGCATGCATCCTCTGCTACGAAACGAATTTCATAAATTGCTAATTGTGAGAAATGTAGGTAGGAATTCGGTATCCCTGCCATCGATTTATGGGGGGGGGGGGTACAGACGACAGCGCATGAACCTACCCGAAACTGTCAATTTTCCCAATCAACTTTGAACCTTATGCTTTACCGATAAAGTTGAAAATCTATCAAAGAAAGAAATTTACTATATAATATAATATACTGTACAACCCCCCTGTGAAGGAAAACCTGCGGACCCCCCCCCCCTCCTTTTTGAGATATGATCGTTTTAATATTCTAACCTCACTTTCGAATATTCATGTAAGAGGAGCTCGCGAATTTCTTGTTACATATCTTGCCAAAGAGAATGTAAAGGTAAACACTAGCGCTCTATGCACTAACGTTATATCACAGAGTACTTTTTGGTTATATCTTGCTAGCCACAGAGTACTTTTTAATAGAGTGAGATGCTAGCAACACCAACACTGAATGTCATACATTAAATAAAAAATATACTATGAAATATAACCTCTATTAATTTCGGGAAAATTGTCGGTTAGAAACACTATCAAAAAGTACTCTGTGGTTAGAAAGCAAATAAAACTACTCGAAGGTTTTGGTTACCGTTGAATAAAAATAAATGTAATCTTTAAAAATGGTGATCATAACATGGCGATTTCAAGGGTTGTTTCGAAGAATTAAGTAAGTACATAGAATTAATTAATAATATTAATAATTTATTATGATAATACAATGGTATGCTTGAATTTCAGAGACTACATAATTTGGAAAACATCTCAAGCATTGCTGGGTGTTCGCTCTCTTACTTACAATGACCACATGAGCCAAAGCTACGCAATAGATTTCTTATTGGAACCAGTGTTTTGGTTTGTTGATAACTTCGCCCAGTATCTTGGAAAAGTAAGTAATATAGGCATTATAACTCACTAGATTTTCCCCGCGGTTTCGCCCTCGTTCATGTCGGTAATTGCCTCCAAGAACGTACTTCCAGGATAAAAAGTTTCCTTTGTCCTAACCCCCGTTAAGGTCTACATGTGTGCCAAATTTCATAGAAATCTGTTCAGACTACATCCTCATTTATACAAAGTCGGGTTAGTTACACCTTTTATAACTCAAGAACGGCAGGATCGAGTTTGTTGATCTTTGATTTGTTGGATTTGTCTCCGTCCCAAATGGCAGAATAACTATTAAAACAAGGGAAAAAAGTCACGAAAACAAAAAAAAATATTTTCGCATATATTAATTTTTATTGAATCTGAGGTGGTACAAAGTTCGCCGGGTCAGCTATATATCTTCTTCTATCTATATACATAAAACGAAGTTGGGTTAGTTACACCATTTATAACTCAAGAACGGCTGGATCGATTTTGATGATCTTTTATTTGTTAATAGCAGAATAATTATTAATACATGGGAAAAAATAACAATAGAAAATCTGAGGCGGTATATGTTCAACAGGTCAGCAAGTTAAGTCATCACCACTGCTGTCAAAATGATGAACGAAAAGATCCTGAGTAAACTGGCATGTACTAGAATTAAAAATTTGAAGAAATGTTACATCTGCAGCAGGTTGGTAGATGTCACATTTCTTCGAATTTTTGGTGGGCTAGGTGCGTGTGGTGGATTACGGCCCACTCGTTCTCATCGAGAGGAGGCCCGTGTCCCAACAATGGGAACATTAAAAGCTGATTATGCAATTATTATTATTCTAGTACTAAACAAGCAATTAAATGTGTTTTTAATAAAATGAAATATAAGTTTACGACAGTGGAGTGGAGAGCAATGATGGCCCAGTGGAAACGGCCGTGACTTACAAGTTGTAGGTCCATAGGTTCGAACCCTGATAGGTGCTTTACTTTGTGTAAATATCACCACAGCTCTCAAAATGGTGAAGGAAAACATTGTGAGGAAATTGGCATGTCCTAGAACCAAAACTTCGAAGACATGTGATATCTACTAATCCACACTCGGCCCGCATGGTAGAATATAGCCCACTCCCTCTTGAAGAGATGAGGCCTGTCTCCCAGCAGTGGGAACATAGGCTGATTGATGTTGTTGATGTTTACGACAAAGCAATGCATCACGCAGAGGGATTAGGGTCTTAGGATGTAGTCTACAAAGTTGTTCATATATGCTATTACATCTTTGCTTTGCCTCATCGCTTTTTTATTTATTTATTTAGGTTAGCCTACAATTGTTTACACATTACATTTCATTTAAAAGTACACGATATACATTTATAAGTGCAACAATTACTTACAGGCTAACACAGCATGCACTATTTTATTTATATTATACATTTTTGTTTTTGCTATTTATTATATTTTTTTCATGAAAATAAAACAAAGTATAAATCTTGCAATTTAACAAACAAATCAAAATCAAAATGATCAAATTAAATGAAATATATTAAATTGATTGGTACTCAATAATATAACAGGTAAATAAATTAAATTTGGCTAAGCTTAAATAATTGATTTACATTAGATAATTATTAGAAATTTGCCCATATTGACTGCACAAGATGATGTTGAGTCTAGCAATTTTCCTTTCCACAACCTGAAATCATCCAATTTCCTAAAAATATACAGATATTATGCATTGAGCTTCCTTAAGTCAAGGATTGCACTAATATCTCAGATTTACCATCTAATGGTCACCATAAGCTATAGTCAATGATTACAATAGCAATTGTTCCATAAACCTTTATTTTCTTTTTTCAGGTATTTGTTTTCTGTGTCACAGTATTGACAAGCGCTGTGGTAGCCATTGCTTACTGGGTGGGCCTCCCATATTGGTGGCAAAGATGTCCTTACACTACAGTATTCCTAGTCATATTTGGCAACTGGCTGCTTATCAACATTGTATTTCATTACTACAAGGGTGTTGTGACTGAACCTGGCTATCCACCACCGGTAAGTTTTAATACGAACATGAGTATTACGTACCTATACATCACATGCTATGAAAAATCGAGCATTAGAAAAAGACTCTTGCAAATATGTATTGAATTATTGCTGCATGTGGTCAGACTGAAGTCATTGATTGTCTACTCTCTTTCAAATTATCATCTTATTGCTATGTTGGGGTCGGCTTCCAGTCTAACTGGGTGCAGCCGAATACTGGTATTTTACTAAGAAAAACTTTCTATCTGAACTGCATAATCCTGTTTCCATAAGTCCTTGATTTCGGGCTTCAGGCTACCCATAACAATGGTCCAAGATCTACAAATACCTAGTGCTTATCGTGTTTTCTGAGGCACGGAGGCAATCTTTATAAAATGGGTGGTGGCCCAACCTTGATCTTTATATCTTTCTGGGCCTTTTAGTTACAAGTTCCTCATTATTTTTCAAATGATAACGTAATAATTAGGAAACGTTGTTTCCACAGAGCACTCTGATATCAGACGCAGCGAGTATATGCCGGCGGTGCATCTCCCCGCGGCCGCCGCGCACGCACCACTGCTCGGTGTGCGACCGCTGCGTGCTGGCCATGGACCACCACTGTCCCTGGCTCAACAACTGTGTGGGCTACTACAACGCAAGGTTCTTCTTCCTCTACATGGTCTACATGGTTGTAGGAGTGGGGTTCGTCATTACCGCCGGCATTGATATTGGATATAAAGTCATTTGGCTTAATGATACAGGTAATTTGTTATTTATGTTTTGATTAAATAATAATACTACTGATTTCTTTATTTTTGTTTGAGGCCCACTTTGAACTGACCTTATTAGAAAACGAGTTTTATTTTTAGTACAAGTTTAAACCTTCGTATATCGGCGTAAATCGAGCTTAATATTTATTTGAATGATAACGACGTTTTTGTTTCCAGGTGGTATCATCCCAAATAATGATCCAGATCTGATTGGACATCCAGTCCGGCTGAACCAGACCGGTGCCTTGGTGCCGGTGAAGGTGATAGTCGAGTACGACGACTCCTTCAACTTTCCTCGAGAGCACAAGCTGCCCGTCCCGCCCATCACCGAAGCTCAACGAATCTGCGCACATCCCTATAAAAGAAAAGCCGTCGTATTCATGGCCGTTACATGCATCTCCGTATTTGTCGCACTTGGCACATTAACCATCATCCATGGCAAGAACATCGGCCGTGGAGAAACTAGCGTGGAAGCACACATTAACGAGAAACTACGAAAATTCTCAAGAGGTACTTACAGGAATCCATACGATTTCGGAAAAAGAAAGAATTGGCGGCTCTTCCTGGGGCTTACTCAAGGCAGAACTTTCGTGAGGAATGTTTTGCTGCCGTCTGGCCATGCTCCGACGGGCACGGGGTTAGCTTGGCATACCGTCCGACGCGGTCTTGAAGACTGGCCTTAAACAAGGTTTATTTACAAATTGTTTATGGTCTGGTATCTGCCAAAGTTGTCAAATTAGTGCTGTGCACTAGTGACACAAAAGAGGCGCCTACTATCTAGGTGTGAAATTATAGGTATTATGAATTAAAATGCATGTTGTGAAGTCATTCTAGGCATTTAAAGAGTTACCTTGCTGTCAATAAGCAAGCCAGTCAGTGTTTGATAAGCGCTCGGGCCAAAACTTAGCACCTAGTGTTTGATATAAATGTACATTATTTTAGATTAGTTAGTATTATGATTATTGTTTTGTCTGCACAGTACAGACGGTAGTTGACATACAGTTTTGTCTGCACAGTACAGACGGTAGTTGACATACTTATTTATTGGTATTTAATTTATCTTTGGGGCGTGAATAACTGAACGATAATTATAAAAAAAAAAAAAATTGTTTTGTTGGCGAAAAGAATAATTGCAATCAGCAGATTTATTTACAGAACGTGTTTGATTGTTATTTATTTCCTGTACTACTCTTGAACATTTAGAACACACAAGTCAAATTTAATGATTATACCATCATAAACTTATATTTATTGTATTATACCACCAGTACAGCGCAGTCCGAATATAAAATAACAGAATTACTGTCGTCTATCAATTTAGTATGTGTTCCTGTAACATTAAAATTCAACCGTAGTCAGTGTTTAATTTTTGTGAAAAATAATGTGTAGTTTATAAAAAGTGTGGATTCTTTGTCCATATACTGATACAATATTTTATTAACTCAAATTCAATTAATGTTAGATGTATAAATGTATATATTATAATAATTATGTAGGTGCAAATGTTTTCACTATTGTCAATTTTGTTAGTAGCACTTGGAGAGGCCTATGACGAAATGATGGATGATGTTTGTAAAAATTATTAAGGATAACATTAAGACTGAACTCTTGCTGATGTTAGCAAGGGATAAGGTAGACCTAAGTATGTAGGTATACAGATGGATATGCTTGAACCGTGCAGTTTATCACACCAGTTTGTGGTAGAAAAGATATTTTAAATATATTTGTAAGCTAACTTATTTTAGAATATGGTTGTTATATTTACATTTTCGATTTAAGCAGCTCATGTACAGTATTTTCTTCATAAAGCTAAATGTAATCCCAATTTTTGAAACATCTATTAAATTCCCGGATCTTTAATGTGTACTATGTGTCTTTACCATGATATTTTGACAACACATTTTTTTCTCGTTTAGACATTCAGTGTTAAATTGTGTATTTATAGAAGCTTTATAGCATACTACGGCCGTTGTGACGCAACTTGGACAACTGGACGTAGGCCTCTTCCAGGCTGCGCCACAACGCCTTCCGCATACAGCATGTCTCAGCCACCATTTTAAGGTTGTCGGTCCATCTAGCGGGGGGAGCGTCTCACACCACGCTTGCCAATACGCGGTCTCTACTCCAGGACTCGTCTAATCCTCCGCCCATCGGTAATTTTGAGGCACTATAGCATGCTATATAGGACCAGATTGTCTAGAATTAAATTGAAAAGAGCATTATGTATAAACTTCTTTTCCTCTCAGTCTTGCTTAGAGACACATTATGCGTCAGTTTACGGCATTAAAAAAAAAAACAAATGCGAGTCTGACTCGCGCACTGAGGGTTCTGTACAAATTTGTAGGTATGTAAATAGTTTATCACGGAAAAAAAAATTTGCAATGTAACTACAAATTTACGGTTTTCGGACTTTTTCCTTTACTTGTGCAGTGTGATAAATGACATTGCCAAATTTAATGATTCTAGGTCAACGGGAAGTACCCTAGGATTTGATTTCGGAACATAAACGCCCGTATCTTTTGATTGCGTTGTCTTAGAAGTTTGATTTTTTCACTGCTTCAAGGGATTGCAGCCCTGAGTATTTGATATTAATTTCAACTTGATAACTCCATGCGTTCTTGAGAAAAAGGGTCTTGACTGTCGGACAGATAGACGGACAACGAAGTGATCCTATAAGGATTCCGTTTTTCCTTTTGAGGTACGGAACCCTAAAAATACTAACCGGTCTAATATAGACCTCAAAATAATTATATCGTTGATGTTGACATGCATCATTTCCCCCATTGATTTAATGGTTATTCCGTTAACAATCTAAAACTGTTTCACATTAATAATTAAACATACTCTTTACAAATTCTTTTTCTAAAACAAGAATAGCCTAAGTTCCTCATTATAACATCAGCTATCTGCCAGTGAAAGTCCCGTCAAAGTCGGTTCAGCCGTTTCAGAGATTAGCCGGAACGATCAAACAGACAAAGTTTTTTTTTTTTTGTTATGTGTATGTAGGTACCGTAAATACATATGAATTTAGTAAAAGCTGTTAACTTGACATTACAAACAGACACTCAATTTTATTTATTTGTATAGATTGCATTTTGTTTGATGAGTTCATTACAAAGCCCAGCCTTTGTCCATGGTAACCATTTGTCAAATACATAACATGTTCGCTTCGTAGTTGGTTTCAAAATAAACCGACGTTATGTAAAGCTTTGTTTTAAATTGTGAGGTTTGCTCTGGTCCTTAGATTCGTAGGCCTTATAAACCCAGAGTAAAAAAAAATACAGTACTGCCGATGACTTATGGCCGGTACGAACTTTGAGCTGAAGGCGGCGCAATAACATTTTTAGGAACCAAATGGTGACATGAGGCGAGTGTGACTGAGGACATGCGCGAAAGTTCAGAAAGCCTATGTTCAGACCGGTCAGTATTTAAAGATATTGCCATCCACGAAGACGCGCCCCACTGTTCTTACTAATCGCTAGTGGTTATCGCTAGTTAATTCCGCTAGTGTTTTAGTTTTTTGATACACACTAATTCACTAATAAGTAATTACTGTGTATCGACAAAACTAAAACACTAGCGGAATATTGCACACTTGTACTGTAAGCGATTATTAAGAAGAATGGGGCGCGTCTTCGTGGATGGTGCTGTCTGTATCGCCGTACAGGTTGTACCAATGTTGTTTAGCTCCATCGCTCTCTTACACTGGTGTAAGAGAGCGATGGAGCGATTAATGTTTTTAATATGATTTGAGGAATATTATAATAAGGTTCAAGAAGAAAATCTGGCACAGAATTTTCGTGTTGGAAATATGTGAAAATGCATTTATTTTGATAACAACTTAGTCGTTAGATTACTTATGTCATCATCTGCCTAGCCTTTTCCCAACTATGTTGCGGTCGGCTTCCAGTCTAACCGGATGCAGCTGAATACCAGTATTTTACACGGAGCGACTGCCTATCTGACCTCCACAACCCAGTTACTGGGTAATACGATACCCCTTGGTAAGACTGGTTGTCAGACTTTCGATCTTCTGACTACACGTAGGTAACGACTGTCAAAGATCCACGAATGACAGCCGGGACCAACGGCTTAACGTGCTTTCCGAGGCACGGAGGGGTATCGTTATGTAAAGATGGTTACCCATCCACAGACCAACCGCGGCAAGCGTAGCTTAACCTGACCGATCTACCTGTCCGGCTGTTAATAATTAGCCACGGGCCCCTCGTTAGATTACTTATGTAAGCAAAGATTAACTTTTTATCTTTCGACTTAAAGAAACATTCCTAATGATATTTATTTATTTATTGGAGAACCAACACTGCCGTGCCAATCCAAAAGACTGTAACTCAACTTAGTGTTTTTCAAAAGTTACAGTGTGTATTGGATTGGCAGGGCAGAACAGCTATAACAGAAGGATAACAATAGTATATGAGACATAAAGCCAATTACAGGTTCTCACGTGTAAAAACAGAAAATGTAGTAGAAATCTTAGGATCGCTAATAAGCACGATAGAATACAAATACAAGGTATATAAGGTATTTAAGCACTATGCACTTTTAAAAAAGTCAGCGTTCAACCGAGTGCGTGCAGAATAGGTTTTGGTGGTAAATGGGTCAAATGAGAACTCTGCAAAGAATGTTAAAGTCCTTACTCGCTCGCACCATATATGAGTTTTGCCTATATTTAGAAGAGGAAAAAGGAATAGAAATCGGCGGATTAAATCTAACCGATCTCTGGGGGACATTGAAACGCAGTCTATGCAGATCAGGACAATCAATCTCGTTAGATATAATTTTTTAAAGAAAAGTGCAATCTGCTAGTCGGCGACGATTTATAAGCGGCTGCAGGTGAAATTTCTTGCAAAGATTCATGTAATTATCAGAATGATGTGGTTTACGTAGCCGAAAACATAGAAACATAGTAGGTATTTGCCATAGCACGGGTTCCAAATTTGTGACGCATATTCAAGATGACTTCTCACAAAAGAGCAATAAAGGGTTTTGGCTTTCTTGAAACACCCTGCGAGTCTCATATCAAAACCCAATGACTTCGAAGCTTTTGCCACTATTTGCTCAATGTGCACGTCAAATAAGAGTTTGTAGTCATGAAAAACGCCTAGGTCGCGTACACCATCGCATCTCTGCAATAGCTGCCCTTTAAGTTTATAAGTTGTAGGGAGAGGGACGCGTTTCCTGCTAAAGGAGATTACTGAACATTTAGCAGGGTTCAAATCGAGTATTATTTACCTGTTTTCTGTACATAAATGAAATAAGACATTGTTATTTTGTTTAAAAAACAAGTTTGTTTCTTTCAACAAGCTTTTAATAAAGTCAAATTTATTTTGTATTTTTTTACATTGTTGTATTTTTTATATCATGTTATAACTATCTATTTAATGTTTAAGTGTAACTGTGTCCTTAATGTGAAAGAAATAAAACCATGATCTCCAATAAATTATTTTATTTCAATTAATAAATTAAATGACGAGCTAATCAAATAACTTAACGCTACATATTGCACAGAATTTTAACATTAATAATATATATCAATATTATTAATATTATATATTAGCTAAGTAGGTATGTAATCCGACAATAGAAAATAAGTACTTCAAATCATTATAATAAATTACGTCTCAAATAATACCTACCTTTAGATTAATACGAATATTAAAGACTAAAAAGTGCATAAAGTGCATTATTATAGACCGACAATTTCGTAGGTGATAGTCCCATGGTGCTAGCCGTGCTAGCGGGTGAAGGAGAACGCGGGTTAAAATACACTAAATGACGCGCACGGCGCACCATCGCACAAGATATTGCGTTGTCAAAGCTAAGTCTGCAGATTTCTCTATGAAATATTTCGTGATTTACGGCATAACGATTCGTGGTATAATGGTGCAAACTGTTTTGTGTACGATGTACCTCGACATCCAAATTGGTACAACAAGGATTTAAGGTTCCATAGATCTACTATTTAAACCAACTTTAGGCAGAATTTCCTTTCGTTTGTTGGAAACAATATTTTTGAGATTTTTTTTAACGTACCTACTTACTCTATAAGTAAAGTAGAATTTAAATCACGGCCATGCTGATGTTTCCTTCAAACTTGTATGATTGTTCATCCAAATGCGAATACATTAGGTTCATAGTTAAATTTAATAATAGAAGACTGAAAATGTCTAAAAATAAAGTGTCACGAAAATATCTCGCATAATGCAACACATATTTATAAATGTACCTATAGGTAAGTACCTACAAAGTTTTTTTTTTTCATTTTCATACATCTGCGTATGACACACTGACAGCCGTGTCGCCCGACGTTAAAGCCGTTTCGCTACTGTATGGATATAATGGATAATAATATCATGTGTGTTTTCACATGTGCAGCCGTATTTGAGAGCTCAGGATACCTACCACGAGCTCTTAACGCGATCCACTTTAGGACCTAAACTGAACTGTTCTTCTAATTCGTACCATGAGGTCAGTTTAACGATTCAATTTAGGCCGTGCCATCTGGATACCTACCAAGAGCTCTTAATTAACGTTCATTCACTTTCAAAGATCCAAATGCCGCTGATGGACGTCATGGTACGACTGTGTGAAATGTCTTGCTTTTGAATCATTTTGAAATAGATCATGGTAGGCCTCCAGGTATCTACATGGCGACGAACGGCGTGCCACTGACGCTCGCGGCAGGTGGTCCTGCGGCCCTCGTGAACCATGGGACTGACACCAAGGCAAAAGTCGGCCTTATCCTTAAAAAAAAAGTGCACCTACTAAAATGGATGCATAGTGATAGTTCTAAAAAGATATTTCAAAAGACTAGATATTAAAGAGGTAAGACCTTACCTTTCACCTTTATTATAAACAGTGTATATAAAGAGCTAAAATCTATGTTTTACTAGTGCGTCGGGTAGCTAGACCATACGTTCCAACTCAGCCTATTGTATCCCTGCCGCATCTCGCCTATATTCTGTAAAACTCTCCCGTGAAAACCTTGGTGAAGTGAGCTGTGATTCCAGCTGATGCTAGAGCACTATTGACAGCTCACTTCGCTTAAGTTTTCATGGGGAGATTTATACAGATTAGAGCGGCTGGATATACGACAGGCCTATGCTAGGTTTTAGTTGTGTCCATATTGAATATTGTCGGAACTGAGTGCGAGAGATGTTAGGACGCTGCGCCGTTGCGGATTCACTCCAAGGTTCTCCCAGTTGATCCAGGACAGCCTGGCAGTTAAGTCTAAACAAAAGAAAGCGAATTATTTTTAAATGATGCTTTAGGCAGTTGTCCCACCGCAGGCGAGGAAGCGACCATCAGCTATTTTCTCGCTCAAGAAACGTACAATAGATATAGGTACATTCCGTGTAAAACAAAAGAGATGCATAATTATATTAATAGTTGATCGCTGACTGTTCACACTGCCGGCGAGGACTCGTTCCACTGATTTGTCGCTGAGCGACAAGAGCTAAATAAAGATAATACTCGGTCAGCGATACTCGCTTAGCGATGCATGCTTGGCGGTCAGAGCTCACGCCGAGAGACCAACCGACCGACTGAAACTACTGTGGGACTAACTGCCCCGAGCGAGTGGTGCGAGTAATCACCAGTCGCACTCGGACTCTCGGTGATAGCCCAGCGACAAAACTATCGGAACTACACTCGCTGCTCGCTGCTCGCCAACTCGTTTTCAGTTGCTAGTTCTAACTCGCTCCTCGTTCATCGCCGGCGGTGGGACAACTGCCTGATAGTTGCCTAAGGCAGAATCATTTGGAGTAGGATAAACTTTTGCGATACGCACAGAGAGTCAGGGTTTCGGGTGATGCGGGCTCGGCATTAGCCCACTTCGGACACTGGGACGTTAATGTTCCGGAGCATATGAGCCTGGTGTACAAACTCTAAGCTCAAATCTCCAGGACCCCCCAAAACCCTGACCCGAAACTGTTAATACCTACCTAGGTAACGAGCTGTGTCATAGGGCTGTGTCTGGGTATCCACCCCACCACATCTACCTAGTTTAGACAAGCAGCATATTGCTGTGTCAATGTTAGTCTCTAGACCAACTATATTATATTGGAGCAGATGTAAATACTATAATGGATTTTGACGTGAATACGTCTTTAAAATTGCTTCCATAGTGGGAGGCAAGTCAAAAAAACCAATGATAACAAAATCGGGGGATACAGTTTGGTGTTGCAGCTTCATATCTATCATCTCCATCCTACATTCAAATACACCATTGAACCAAAGAATTCATTACGCCAAGTGAGGACTGTGACTCATCGCGCGCGGTGGATTAGGAAGCGGCGTTTTTACAAATCAAAATTGCTGCTAAATGATGTCAAATGTAAGCCGGCTGCAATGCTGAAATTTATAGCGTAGGAATGATGAATCAATTAATGATAGGTATAGATTATATTAACCACTGGTATTCCAATGAGCGCGATCTGCTTTTATCTCGCCGCGGAGACATTTCTCCACGTAGGTTAGCGGGTCGTAGTCGGCTTCCAATACCTGGAAATAGGTTCCATTGTTAGTTACTGTAACGGTTTAATCCGATTGCCATTGATAACCATTGCAACTTCGACGAATCTTTTTTATGTTGGTGGCGTAATATTAGGAGATAAATACTAGGATGATTAAGAGATAAAATAGGAAAGGATGGAGAGCTGATAGAGGGCGGCGGCGTCATGTACAAATGTAGATCCAACTCTTGGAATATCTACTTGGCATATGATCAGGCTATAATGGCATCTTCCACTTTTGGGACACTAGCCTCCTCTCTGTAGAGATTGTGTTTTCAAGACTCGACAAAAGATCATCATTTCTTAATTACCTTTATAAGTCAATTTAATGTTACCTACACATAAACCTTCTTGACAATTAAAAAGTGCCTGTAAATGGTATAATTGAAATAAATACTTTGACTTTGAGTTTGAACCTTCCGGAATAAATTCTCGAAATAATGGTGAAAATCGCATCAGGCATGATGTCGAGTTTAGAAGAACGACGCGGTCACACAGAAAGACACAAAAACGATTTTTTTATTTATAATAGTTAAGACGTGTTAGCTACGTCTTTAATTGCATTGATAATCTCGGTAGGTAATATTATAAGGGCGCGGGAGCCCTTAAAGTACTATATTTGAAGGGCACCGTCAGTATAGCCGCTGGAAACGGCAGGCCCGGAGCCCCTTTAATGAGCTGAGCGCTGACCCTGAAGTCCATTATGACCTTGGTCTAGTGATCTACCGGTCGCAAGCACCACTGTTGAGTATGAGATCTCTGTTCGATTCCCAGTTTGCGAAAAGTGCTGTTGATTTTCCAACAGGAATTTTTAGGTAGCAACCATTCGCAAGCCTGCGATTTGTGCCCGCCGCGGTTAACGATGGTGAAGGAAAACATTGTGAGGAAACCGGCATGTCCTAGAACAAAAAATTCGAAGACATGTGACATCTATCAAATCGCACTGGGCCCGCGTGGTAGATTAGGTAGGTATAGCCCACTCACTCTCGAAGAGAGGAGGCCTGTGTCCCAACAGAGAGAAAATTACAGGCTAATTATGCTAATGGCAAAAGGCTTTAGCCCTATTAAATGGAACTTCAAGATAGGTGGAATGTGAAGAGGCAAAACATAAATTACGTCACACGAATTTCATGATTGGTATACCTATATCAAGATAGACTAGCTTACCTCTCTCAGCAGAGCTATGTAAGCGATGGCCAGCCTCAGCGTGTCGATCTTGCTGAGCCTCTTCTCGTACGGGAAGGTGGGCACGTGCACCCGCAGTTCATCGAACGCCGAGTTTATACTGCTAAAATCACAACACCACAACAACATTATAGCTTGTGAAGCGAACTTGATAAGTGGTTAGTTAAACAGAAGAATAGTGTTTATATTTATTGCTTATCGAAATACACTACGTCAATTTGCAAATAAGGACGGGTCAACGCATTGCAAAAATGCTCCTTCATCACTTGCGTACATTTTCTTTGAACGAACGCACTGAACTTTTTTATATGAAAATGCGTCGCGCTTCGGGCTGTAATGTTTCATACGATTTAAACCTTTGAATGTACGGACAATTTCATTTCCCTGAGTTTACCTACCTACGGAAGAAAAAAACCTACCTACACAAGCATTTTATGCCTTTGTTCAGCTAAGGACTACAGTTAACACTTTTAACTACAGCGGGTAAGGCAGTTATAGGTAACTTACAGACTTGAATTTTAGTAGGTAATGTAAAAAGGTAAACCCGTTTATTTTTTCGTAGATCTAATGATTTCTAGCATCTACGCAGAGTGCTGCCAGCTAGTAGTATTGTAGTAGGTACTACTAGCTGGCAGCATAATTCAGAAGTTAATTCTTGTATTGCAATATTTTTCAACATGATCATTCTCCTGCCCTTATTCCAATTTTTTTGTGGTTGGCGCAACATGTTTTTTCTTCCATACTTCTCTATTAGTCGACATCTCGGTAGTCACCCCCTTTCTAACCATAATTATCATCATTCACACAGTCCATCCATCGTTTCTTTGGTCTTCCCCTTCTTTTATATAGCCATCGACATTCATACTCAAAACTCTCCTCACGACATTTTCCTCATTTCTTCTTATCACATGCCCATACCATGACAACCGATTTCCACACAACTTTTCAGTTACCAGTGCCACTTTCAGACTTCCTCTTTGTACTCATTTCTTATTATATCCATTCGTGTAACACCACACAGCGCAACATGCCATGATAACATTAAGTAACTTTCTTTAAATTTTGCGACTTTCGCTATAACTTTTTGTTATCCTATAATTTGTTGCACACTAACACGATTTGTAGGTAAACGTTGCTCCACAAAAAGTAGGGGATGCTCCTCTAGACTCTAGACTAGTGGAAATTAGCTCAAGTTCACGCAAAATATTATAAAAATTCAATACGATGTCCACCATCAAAAATTATGAACTTTCATATTAACTTTCATCCCATGTCTCTAAGGAATGAATTGTCAAAAACCCTTCCTTAGTGTTCACATTGTAGGTCATCACCACAACCACCTAAGGAACTGTTGTGCAGAATTGCGGTTAAGAGGCTAGTGAGTGAAATTATCACTTTTTAGTGTCAACCTCAATAGTTAACCTAATATAACTGAAGTTGTAATTTGTATAGTTATAAATGAGAAGACGTAGGAACGTGCAACAAATAAGAAGGATACCCATTGGGTCCGGACCTCAGCATACGACGGCGCTCCCGCACGTTCGCGGCTGCTCGCTGCACGCGGTACGGGGAGCCTCCGCACTGATACTCGGGCTCCGCTGACGGCTCCAGCAGGACATCTGGTTGGGGTAGTTATTCTCATACAGTCTGCTTCTAAAAGCTGTATTCGGATTGTCTTCAATCTGTGCCTTAGTAGGTATTGTATCATTAAGTAGCCACAAAACATAATTAGGTAGGTACACATTGTGCGCTTATAAAATAATTTTTAACGAAACGCTATTATCGTGGATGTCCACGTCCTTATAATAGATGTATATTATGTTATTTTATAACGTTAAAGTGGAAGGAAATTTAAAGGCTTCTTCATATATTATTTCCATACAATTTAGTTTCATGTGTTATCGTGATGCCATGCCATGCCGTGACGTGGATGTCGGTACACATTGATACAATTTATGGAACATAGGTTGTAGAAAGTCAAACGACATCTTGTCGATGTATAAGTACATTTTTTTATAGCTGACTGTGCAACACAGAAGCCAAGACGGGAACAAAAAAGGAAGAAAACCATATAGTACTGGAACCTACGAAAATTGTGGAACAAAATAGTAACGTGTGGAGGATGAGCTAAAATGTAGATAGGTACTTAAGTATGTTACAGCCTACAAAAATTATTTTTCTGCTGAACTGTATTCCGGCTTGCGAGGTACCGCCTCTACGAACAAACTTGCTTGAATAATATGCATACCTACATGCAGTCTATTCGTATTTAAAATATTTGTTTAATTCTTGACTTTAAATTTTATCCTAACCTATCCAAGTTTATAAAAGGATTAAATTAATACACGCAGAGCAGTAGGTAGATAATCAAACTGACAGAGACCTAAATCTTAGAGCGACAGCATTTTTGAAAGTGGTCCAGAGAAGTAGTTTCGAAGATTATCTTCCATTGTGTAATTAACGAGAAAAATGAACGAACACAGTTCTTTAAATTGTAATGTAAAAATAAGTAGCAACCCTTTAGCGCTTAACCGGTATTTAGGTAACTAATTAAATAATGTAGGGCATGGATTTCGGTTTACGGAAACCATTAAGCTTTTAAAAGTAAGTTACACTTTTACGGTTAAATGGCTGAAAGAACATGGGTGCTTTTTTCCGCACTTAACTTTTGACAAATACCTATTCTTAAGCTGCAAAATACGCTGACGTCACCAACAAAGCAAAAATTATTGCAAAACCTAAAATAATGAATGCAGAACCTAATAAGTAATGAATTTGAAAGGACTAATAATGATTAACTATTTATTTTCTCTGAACATCCATGGAAGGCTTGTCCTACGATTGAATATTTTCAGCCTAAATTTCAAAAAACCTTTTGTTTCCTCGTAATAATATAATGTAGGATACATTATAGTGATACTTACTTTAAATACGAATAAATGTTTCCTTCATTATATAATATAATTGCACAGTTTTTATAAAATTAACAATTTAACATTCACGCCAGCATTTAAAACAAAAGAAAAGATAACAGGGACAGTGATGCGACAAGCACATTTAAAAAAATTTGATAAGTCAAAAATACTAACGATGCTGACCTGTATGAAGCTGCCTGGTATGCTGATGCACATAGGCTGCTAGAGGCAGCTGCAGTCGGCTCCTGGCTGCAGCATACACACAAGACGGCAGTTCCGAAGTCAGTGAGGCCCCCTCGTCGTCAGATCCGTCAGCGTACGCGAACTTCAGGCCGGAGTAATCCAACCGACGGGAATCACTAAACAAAAATAAAAATTATTGAAAGGAGTGCTTATAAAAAAAATATCTTCAGTTTGTTGAATGTTACACACAAGTTTTTTGATGTTGGCGTATTTTCTTCAGAAGTAAACATTGCTCTTTACGATGGCTTAAAGGAATGCTATTCCTGTTTCACAGTTTATTTAATTAGGTAGTTTCAATAAGGGCTACGACAAAAAAGAAACTGCTTCCGAAATGAAAACCCTTTTTTAATATCAACTTAATAATGTTTACAATTTTTTTTTTCAGTTACTTAGTAGAGTAGCAGTTACTGATTACGTTTGTTTTTCGTAGTTTTAAAAACTAGATCGGTTATTAAAAGTGTGTTTTTACGCAGCTGATAGTGTCCACCTCCAAAGAGCGACTGACGCTTCACTTCCGCTACCCTTAATCAAGTACCGACGCTCTGCCGAAGGTACTCAAGTGTATGGATATCGCGTTTTTAGAACAAGAGGCAGCAGTATTATGATAATTAACAAGTCATCATCATCATCTACCTAGCCTTTTCCCAACTATGTTGGGGTTGGCTTCCAGTCTAACGGGATGCAACTTGAGCTGAATACCAGTATTTTACATGGAGCGACTGCCTATCTGACCTCCACAACCCAGTTACTATGTAATACTATACCCCTTGGTAAGACTGGTTGTCAGAATTTCGGGCTTCGGACTACCTACCTACCTTTGGAGGAGGGGGGTCATAGTTAACAAGTCTAAGTACCAAATAAAAAAAAATAAACACGAAAAAATATAAAAAAAATGCTAATATATTTTTTTTATGAAATACCTCAATGGTGGTGACGTAGACGAGTCCGCAAGCTGGGTCCTGGTTGCTGACATTTTTCTAATCGCTATCAAAGCTCCGCGATTATACCTCGTCCGAAAATCGAGTCCAACTGAATCTGCGTGGACCGCTTACAATCTAATATTATACCGTAAGGGGTGTTCACCTACCTTACGTCCACATTAGTGTGAGTTTGGTGACGAAATGTAGGGGCTACATAAAAACTCACCCTACCGCGATGAATTTAACGTTGATAATGAGTTGACAAAAACGGTGGCTTAAACGAGTGTGTCTTTCATCCCCGATTGTTGGGGTGGAGTTTTCGACAGTTAAGGCAGGCGGGGGCGGGGCTTACGTCTAAACCCTTATCAAAGGATCAAAACTATCGGATAATTAATTAGATGATTAACTCAAACGAAGACGCTCGAACTTGGACTATTCTAAAGGTCGCGAAATTATTAAAAGACCGAACCCGGTAGGCCTGTACCTGTATGGCTGTCTCAAGTATGAATTTTCTTGTTTTTATAAAAAGTAGCTGTGCGTGCCCGGTGTCGTCCGGCGGAAATCAGTCTCTATCTCCAGAGGTTTAGGCTGTGCGTTATCTGTCAATAGTTTGTTAGGTTTACGGTGGCGTAAAAAACTAAGTTTACAAACAAACCTTGTCCTGCATGGCAATTACGAACTCAACAACAATAAAAAACTTTTTTACAAAAAAACAACCGACTTCCAACAAAACACTACATAAACGAAAATACAGAACCAACGACACCGACTTTCGAAATAAAAGTTATTTTTCACTTTGTAGTGTTTTGTTGGAAGTCGGTTGTTTTTTTGTAAAAAAGTTTTTTATTTTTCACTTTTTAGGGTTCCTTACCTCAAAAGGAAAAATCGGAACTGATATAGGATCACTCGAGTGTCTGTCTGTCTGTCCGTCTGTCACATCCAATTTTCCCCGAATTTAATGGACCGACAGGTGTTGTCTGAGAGTCATCACTTCATGCTGCTGAGCTGATGATAAGTGAAAGTCAAATACTTTTATTCAATTAGGCCTATTACAAGCTCTTTTGACAATTAAAAGCCCTTACCTTCATCAGATGCGGGACCTGTTCGTCCAGTTACATCATTACGAGAAATGGAATGATGAAGACGATTGTTTTCAAGTCCACGTCTATCCAAGAACTGCTAAGTAGTTTCTGTCGACATATTGCAGTATCTCCTAACTCCTAACAGTTAAGGACTGCTGTGGCTACCATCGACGGCTCGGTAGCATTATAGTCGGATTTTCAATTAGCTGCAGTAAAACGACAGCTTATGTGTAACTTAAATGACTAAAATTGGCGTCTTTTTGTTTTTTCGCGGCCATTAACCAAACCATGTTTTTCTAGTACAGAATAGTGTAACAAACGAAACTTATTTGACATGCATATCTCTAAATGCAGTCCGAAATGAGTTATTAAGAAGTGTCATTTTACTGCAGCTAACAGTTAGTATAGGTAAGTGATGACTCTCAGACTCAAACACTTGAATCATCAATAGGTTTCATTTGATTTGAGAGAGTTCAACTAACACACTGTACATGCCTACTAAAGAGGATTTTCCTCGACTTTCAAGGGATCCCTTCATCAGACTCTGACTTGGTGACAATGGGACCACCTCGAGAGCATACCGTTTCAAACCCTAATGTCAACTGCTCATCACCTGTTACAAAATATTGCTTTTCCCGATGCTGGGACGTTAATTGTTGAGGAGTTCTCCTGGTAAGAACCAGGAGAACATCAGCTCCACTTCACCATACGCATTGTGACGAACATAAATTGCTTAGCAACCATATTAAAGCAATCGAATCGCTACCCGTGAAATATTTGTCATTGAGTAGTTCCGATAGCCATCTGCGGTCTTCATCATCAGTTCCACTTCACCAAATTATACTTTCTGAATGCAAATGCTTGAGTTGTTAATGAAAATACCAAAATTGCTATATGTATGCCTATAATATTTGAGGAGTTCCCTCAATTCCTCATGGATCCCATCATCAGAACTGGATTTTTATAAAAATGGGACCAATCTGGAAGTATGTCCTTTCAAATAAAAAAAGAATTTTCCAAATCGGTTCATAAATGACGGCGTACTGCGTTAACAAACATAAAAAAAAAACATACAACCGAATTGAGAACCTCCTCCTTTTTTTGAAGTCGGTTAAAAACCAGACAAATCGGTCGAGTCATTCTCATGTGATGAGCTTTCATAATGATTATCGTGTCTGTCTGAATCACGTTGTTCTTCTAAACTGCACAACGGATTTAGATGCGATTTTTACTATATGTAATTGAAAAAAATTCTGCCGTAGGTTTGGCTTATTTCACTATTCCTCCCTGACAGAATCCCCTCAGAGGGGAAATTTTATGTGTAAATACATTCATATTTAACTTAAATATTGTAAAGCAATGTAGACGTTTTGTCAAGTCGTACAAACCGTGCGAAGCAGGGGCGGGTTGCTAGTATACAGGGTGTCCAGTAAATAGCACGACATACTGCAGGGGGTGATAGCTTGGGTCACTACCTATCAATACAACACAATATATGTTCAGCAAAATCTTACGGATTTACAGTTTTACAAAATTTTCCGAAATATCGAAAAATCTCTACCTTGAAACAGATTTTTAAGCATCTCGTAATGAAAAAATCCTTATCTAGAACTTTTTTTACATCAAGTTATTCGTGAATAGGTTACTCTACTCATTATAATAATTTTTTTGATCAAAAACAAGAAAGTTTTGAAGAAATAGTTTTTTTTTGTTAAAATTTTCACAGAACGATTTTCTTTTCGCATAACTTTAACCTACAGTGGTGAAAAAAAATCATCCGTAAGATTTTGCTGAACATATATTGTGTTGTATTGATAGGTAGTGACCCAAGCTATCACCTCCTGCAGTATGTCGTGCTATTTACTGGACACCCTGTATAATATATTCTTTTAGGTAGGTATCTACTGTTTAATACCTATGATACTTAAGATTTATGAAAAGTGGCAGAGTCCAGCATAGGTAATAATGCATCTGGAAAACGTGAAAAATTCTTCAAGTTCAAGTTTTCTTCCAGCGGGCCAACATCTTAACTTGCTTTTATCAAAACTAAAGTATTCTCGCATTCCAGTCGATTGGGCAACAAAAAAAAAAAAAATAAGTACTTTCTACATCACACACAGTGACTAACAGTGCGTCGGTAGGTAGGTATATCAAACCTTCAGCATCAAACAATTTTATTGATTTTTAATTATGGTCAGAACTGACTGACAGACCGTGCTAACACAAGTCGAAATCCACCGAAACGATCATTGTAAATGTACATGTACAATGTAAAATGTACATTTTCAACACACTTGCTCGTAAACTGAACCGCTTTTAGGTTCATAATGCAGTGTATTAAAAACTTTATGTTATTGCACTAGTGTGATAACGCCACAGATAACTATTTAGTGGTCGGAGATGTGCGTTTTTTTAACACTCTCACCGCCATACACATTTAAGGTTTTTCTAGAACAACAGGCCATGTGGGCGGCGCGCGGGCCATGCAATGTCTTTTACAGCACGCCACGCTAGATTTTGTGTAACTTTTGCAGCACGCCATGTGGGCGGCCGGCGGGACACGTCGTTAAGTTTACCAGCAGGCCGTGTGGCCTGCTGTGATCCCACAAATTCATTTATTTTTATAGAGCTTGGCTTGCTAGATAAGGATTCGGTGTCGTCTGCTTTAAATTGGTGAGTGAAAGAGCTACAAATGAAAAAAAAAACGATGAAAATCGGACTATATTTATAGATTTGTAAGGTTCAAAGTCGAGAAAGTAAAACTAGTTTATTAACATTTTTATTGAGTATGTTGTCACAAAGAAAAATGAAATAAAAGAAAAGAAATTATTTTGACACAAACTTTCAAACAAGATAAATTATATGAAAATATAATCATAGAAAATTAAACTTTTATCGATTTCTATTTACGAAAATGTGAATTTCTCCGTAACATTGACCACAAACACTAGGTTGAGTCGGGCATTTTAGACACACGGGCTGGCTCTCTGGCGTCCATTGCAGATAGTCCAGCAGCTCGGTTCCTCTCATAACAATGTATGCACCTTCGCCGAATAAGTCGTACCCTGTGATGTGCGCGAAGTTTGTGCGAAATTGGCGCGACAAACTTTTGCAGCAGGCCATGTGGGCGGCGCGCGAGCAACTGACCTAATTACACGTATGGCCTGCCCTTACAAATATTTACCAGTTACAACAAGGACTATTGTCATAGAATTTAGCGCGCTAGTTGTGGTACGCAGGCAGCCCACATGGCCTGCCTGTAAAAATTAAAGAATCTATAGTGGCTTGCTGCACCGAAATTTATGTGGGCGGCAGGCGGACCACATGGCGGTGAGAGTGTTAATCTCATCAAAGAGCTGTTGGAGCCCGCGAAATTCAATTTTTCTTACATTTTTTGCAATTTTCAGGTCGGTGTCAGGTTGTATCTTGATCAAAGTATGATTCGAAAAATAGAATAGAATAGTAATCTGTGTTTAAACCTGCGCGCGCATCGCTAGCGAGCCGCGCGGAAAACAAAACCAGCGCGCCATTTTCCATATAAGTTAATATTTAACAATACAAGTCTGTTTTTTTCCTCGCAAGTCTGTTGAAAATCATCGTATGTAACGCGTGTGCATTGATCATTACACATTCGGCTACCTTATTGCGCTCGCCTGCGGCTCGCGCGAATAATACCGCCTCGAGTAGGTACAATGATCAACATAGTAGCACACTTAAGTATCATAATGTACTAGTACTATTAAATCACAGCCTGCCTGTCTAGACCAATATTCAAAATGTTAAATTATTATCTCACTTATATAGGCTATTGAACTACAAAGGTAAAATCAAAAGGTCCAAGGGCCTAAACAGACGGACTGCATTTCAGCTGCAACATCGCAGTTCAAATGCAGTCCGTCTCTTTAGACCGTAACAAATGCATTCTCAGCTATAAAGGTTTACGTATTCCCAGTAACAGAGGTATTTTAATGCAAACGTTTCGGGAACTCATTGCTATTATCAGTAGTAGAGTTTTCTCACTTATCGAGAGCCCATTTAACCAGGCAAAACCGTACCTAAACTATAAGAAATACCGAATGATGAACAAGTTTTAATACAAAATTCAATTTAAAAACAGGCTGATGTTTACTGAGCCTGAAATCTGTAGGTACCTACATCGTTTTCTCAAAGGAATGGAGGAAAGTAATGATTCGGTGGGTCGGGGCTGCGAGTCGGATCGATGCTGGTCCGGCTCTCCCATTGGCGGATGTGCGAGTGTTCCTGACAGCTCCACAATTATAAAATACACTCGGCAGTCGTATCTACTTCACTGGAGCGAACGATGGAAAGGAAAAAGGAAAACTTTATGGTTTATGAAGAGTAGATTGTTGTCTAACTCGTTTGTTCCATTCCATGTCTAGTTATACGACTTCTAATGATTTTAAACGTCTAATCGACCGGACTGATTTTTTTGAAAAAAATAAATGTTATACAAATTACGAAGCAAATGGTCTAGCCATTTGCTTCGTAATTTGATATGTGAATATTTGCAATTATATTTTTTTAACATAGTGTAATTAACTTGTAAAGTAATGTCTACCACGGACATAAAAATGATAATCACGCAAACACCATCGGGTGTATTTTCATAAAACTTTCACCATATAAAAGACAATTTAACTCCCCGATTTTTAGTATACGGTTTTTATTTGTTTGGTGTTTGATAAATCAACAATAGATGGTTGTTTCATATTTTGCAATAAATTACCTGCGTTGTGTCATCGCGCATCTCTTTCTTTTCTATGCAGTCCGATAGTGACCGCGCTTTAGGTCATGTAGTCGTCTTAACGAGTTTTTATAGCAGCTCAATATTATTCTTGTAACTAATCACCGAGACAAGGAAACCGAAATCTATGTATATGAAATTCAAAGTCCTGACTGACTGGTATATCAACGCACTGCCTAAGCCGCTGGTCCCAGAGACATGAAATTTGGAAGTTGTGTTCTTTGTGAAGAGTAGGTATCTATTAAGAAAGGGTTTTTCGAGATTCCACCCTTAAGAGGGTGTATGGGGGGAGGGTGAAATTTCACGCGGAAAAAGTCGCGGGCAGAAAGCTAATCTATAGATACAGGGTGGAAAAAATCATTGGGCCCTGAAGGGAAACCACTTTAAATCTTTAAGATAGATTCGATTATTTTATAAATATTCCTTAATTTTTAAAAAGAAACAAAACTGCATTCACAGATTTTTCGAAAAATGAGGTACCTAAACTTTGAATCGAACCAGCTAAAAATTAAAAAAATAAATACTCCCTATTTTATTTTACTAGTCGATATAGTCAAGGTTAAAGATAAAATTTCTCCAAGAAACATTAGGTCTTATATCATTATCATTACAAAAACTTCGTAAGCAATGGGAAATTGTTACTGAAGGGTGGGGTTGTCGACGTCAGGACGAGTTGCTTCTCACACGGACAATTGTACGTCACTTGCTCCCACGTCACCAGTTCTGATCCCTCTTTTCATATTTTGGCTGCTGAGACCAAAACTAGGTACAAACTAAATAAAAAGTAACGTTATTTAAGTGGGTCGCGAGCACAAGCTAGTTTCAAAAATAAATAAATAAAAACCGACTGCATGCGCCTCCCAGGCGGTTGTTTAGTACTCTAGTATAAAACTTGGTCCTATTTTGTTTAAACTGTAATAAACTTTTACATACCTACTACTTATTTAATATCTACACTTAAAAAAATCTGGAGCGTGAGAATGACTCCTATTTATGGATGCTACAAAACACTCGCAACAAACTAGCTGCAATTTGTCATGACTATAAATTAGCCAGTCACCCTTTCATAAACAAGAAATATCCACAACTACTATAATTTGTTGCTAATTCTGCTCGGAAGTTAGGCCCTCGTCGACCCTGTAATTGATTTGTCGTGGAGACGCGCGGCCCCGCGACCTACGAGCGTCGCTCCGCGCGACCGGCACGTGCCGCGACCACGCCCCGAACGACCATGTTTGATAGTTTCTCGCGTGAGATCTCATGTCGGTTTTAGTTTGTGTTGTGGGTTCTTGTGTGCAGTGATCTGGGTCAGCTAAATAAATTGTGGATTTGTACATCAACTTTAACCCAGTACCGATTCAACCAGCAAAAGCAAATGCGGAAAAGATACTTTACGAATACTTTTGGATGTGAAAAATGTTCGCTTGATTGAATAGTTCATGGTACATTGACAGTTTTTTAATTAGGTTCACCTATGACATTAATGATGGTATGGTACTCACAAAATCAAAAGTATTCATATAAGGCTGAAAATCATCACTTTTGGGGTACTAAAACGGTTTAGTCGATTGGTCCGTGAACCGTTGCTCAACCTTAACTTTGCACCATAAATTTTTCATCCAACGGACTTTTCACCCTCGAACGTTTCGCCATCATAACTACGTCAGTGAATGCTTAACGAACAGAATGTTTTGACCAATAACTTTTCACCCAAAGAAAATTGTTCTTGCCATGACCCATGTCAAATAGAACTTAGGATGCAAGAGCGAGCGAAGCGAGCTCGGGACTTGGGGCAGTTGGGGCACCCCGACTCGGACAGGTTAGGTTCGAAGAGAGGCACCCCGAGGTTAGGTTTGGTTAGGTTACTTCTTATTATTCTTGCTTGTAAACCAACTTAGACCCGCCACGTGATACCTATATATTATTGATAGTATTTAAAAACTATCATATTTTGTTATTATTTTTGCAAGCTTTTATTTACTTTCACCTTTCCTGTCTGTTGGCCTTGTTCTCTATTAATATTATTAATAACAAAGCTATGGACAGCAAGACGAGCAGTCACCACAAGCAGCACCCATTGACTTTAGCTTTAAACGCATTATAAGACAAGTCCAGCAAAGAGAGGGTAGTTTGTTATAAAAGGTTATACAAATGAGTTATAAACCTTATGAAACCGGTGAAAGGGAGCACGTAGTTTGTCCGTATTTCTGTTAATATCACTGCTTTTATAATAATAATAATAATTCATTTAAGTCAGACTCAGTGATCCATATTTATGTTAGTAAGTAAACTTAAAAATTATGTTAGTAACCAAGGAATAAAATACATGCCACAATAATATTATTATAAATTGAAATGTTGAAGTACCTACATGAAAACAAATTGTAAAATAGTAAAATATTGTAAAATTGTAAAATAAATTCATAAGTTAAATCGCAAAACATAATTAAATCACATACCTACATTAAACATATAAAGTACGCATACACATAGTAGCACTTTTAGTGTATATTTATATTTTGTAAATATGAATAAGATGGGAATACCAATATTTTATTTAAAAATCAGCTCTTATAGAAACTGGCGCCTAGCTTGTAAAGTGCTTGTTAATTGTTAAGAGCGTTTACGCCGTACGGCATTTCATAAAAACTTTCAAACCGTTGTTTTTCGAAATGAATGAACTCATACGCATAAGCAGGATACAAAGGTCTAAAAAGTTAGCTAAGAACATTTTCGAAATGTCTTATTTAAAAAAAGATAACTGGAAATCTCTGTTTCTATGGAAACATTTAAAATCGGTCTAATTTGGCTGTAACACAATTTTTCGAAAACGTTCTTAGCTAACTTTAGACCTTTGTATCCTGCTTATGCGTATAAAGTTTCATTAAAATCCGTTCATACATTAAAAAAAAAACGGGGGCATGAAAGTTTGTATGAAATGCCGTACGGCGTAAACGCTCTTAATACTTTTCTGTTGTAGATACTTAACTAGAATGAGAGCGAAATACTGATGCTACCAGGTGCCACAACCCGTGAGTACCTAATGTCTGTGCAACTACTTAACTTTTTTAATTTTAATTGGGTTCGATTTCCTTATTCCTAGAGAAATTGCCTAAGCTACATTGAACTTATTTAAAAAAGTTTAACTAGCCATTGGGTTTATTTTTTACTTCACAAAGTTGTCAACCAGCGATTTGCATATAGAATTACAAACATTTTTCACAGGAGTCTTAATAATAATTAATTTAATCCAAAACCGAGCTTTTAAAAAACTGCAAACCACCAGCTTGAGTTAATTTATTTATTTGGGTGCATATGTTGGGTGGGGATTATCCAGCGAGTCCACAAGACCATAAGGACCACGTGGTCCTGAGTCCTGTACGCAGAGCGCACGTCGCGTGTCGAGCGGCTGCCGGCGCGCGACCGCCACGCGCCTCTCAAAGTGCCCGGAACCGAGTACCGACGCCTTTACCAAAACTGTTTTTCTGACGGCACTTAATTAATCCGTGTCGCCAACTAGTTTTGATCACTGTTATCGACATCATACAGTTCGGGTACAATGCAAACAACTTTTCGAATATGAGTCAAATTCAAATTGGTTTTTGTTCAACAGCGCACATCCAGTGCAGACATCCCAGTTATACATTTTGGTACACATATGTATATTATGTAGTTGTAAGTAAACCCATCAAATTTGTTACATGTTTTTGTGTTTGTTCTTTACCGCAAATAAACTTTTTTTCTTCTTCTTTTTCTTGTGCGCGTTTTGACACTCTTATGTGGGTTGTTTTAGATAATTTCCTTGTGAAAAGATATGAATAATCTAATTACCCTAATTTAATAAACCATATAGGATCTACCTTAATCATGAAATCTAATCTCTGAAATTCTAGATCCCTACAAGATAAATGTATAAGTGCCAGTACAGTTTTTTCAATTGCCTGGAAACTAAATCGCTCCCTTTGTGATGAGACCCCAACCCGTATTTGTCTGTATGTTTGTTGTATTTAAGCATTTATTATACGCAATTATTAACAAGTCGGGAACAGAATCGAACATGTCAACGGTAGAGTTTGGTTCTCAAAGTTTTCGATTGAAGCAGTATTTATTTTCAGGTAGTTCTTTCTAAGAATTTATTTACTTACTTTTTTGGAGAAAAAACCACCAGCATTGGTACTTGCGGGTGGTTTTTTCTCCAAAGAAACGCTCTCTCCTGTTTTTTACCTGTCTGTAACGCTCTCTAACATTTTCATTCACTGATTTCCGGGAAGGAGATAACATCGTTCCCCGATTAACCAAATTATCCAAGGACGGTTATTAAACTGTTGCGTCTGCTTCGCAAAAACTTATGTTGTTAAGACCAGTTACTATAAAACGGATTGAGTAAAAGTTTGAGCATCGGCCCGGTTGCAACCCCATTTAATAGAAACTGCATCGGAGCAAGAGGGGCCAAGAACACGCGACCCGCCACCCCGTCCCCACACTATAACGCACTGTACAAGTACCGCAGTCCTATGGGAACAACACACAAATTACCCAAAACTAATTGTCTAATATGTTAACGCCATTTAACTAAACAGATTGAACATTTCAAGTGGGTTTTTTGTGGTCGTTTTGTGTTTGTAGCGCGCAAATGTTAGAGCGATTTGTAAATAGGTCGGTCGTGGCTCATAGACTCCATTGATTTATTTTGACAAAGAAAATGAGGTTTATTCCGGTATGATGCCCTGACCCCCCTTGATTCCCTGCTAGTTCTTCTGGTGGTGATGATATTTTGTTTTGGTTTGAGTAAAATAAGGAAAAAGATTGCAGACCAAGCAGTTTTTAACTGAAAAAAAGGAGAAGGTTCTCAGTTCGCCGGAATCTTTTTTTTTTGCTATTTCAAATAAAAACAAAACACAATAAACACGAAAAACTAGGGCCTTGGGGTCCGGGTGCTCATCGAATATTTCGGGAAATCGCCAAGCGGTTGGTTGACTCTACGCGTGACCAGAGGGCTGGCCTATTTTTAGCACAAAGAATAAGCATTGCCAGCCTTTTGGGCACTTATCTCATTGACAGCATGCGGATGAATTTTTTGATGCCCAATGAGCTCCTGCCTTTTTCTTTTCCTTTTTTTTTATTAAACACTTGTATATACTCGTAGTATAAATATATTTTAATTTCAAATATATTTTAATACGTACCTACATGTTACTGTCAGTACTGTCACTTTTACTGTCAGCCTGCATTATCCCACTGCTGGGCAAATGCCTCTCTTCATGATTTCCAGCTCTTTCTATCCAGGGCTAAAATGGATCACTGGTCGTTTGTTTTGTCCAGCGCCTCCCACCATCTTCTACTTCTTCGTCTTTGCATCTGTCTTTTAGTTTTTTTGCCACCGATTTACGAAATTAAAGTTATTTTTCACATTGCATTGTAGTGCTTTTTTGTTGTGAAAAACTTCGCACCCCATGAAATAGCTTATTATTGAGTAGTTCCGGTGGCCATCTGTGGTCTTCATCATCAGTTCCGCTTCACCAAATAGTGCTTCAAGAGAGTTACTATAAAAAATACTCAAATCGCTACAGGTGTGCCTATAATTTTTGAAGAGTTCCCTCGATTTTCAAGGATCCCATCATCAGATCCTGACCTGATAACAATGAGACCACCTGGAAAGTATACCTTTTCAAACAAAGAATGATTTTTCCTAATTGGTCCAACCGTCTTACAACTAATCGGGGAACATACTCGTACTTTCAGCATTTTTACTTCATCCAATATACATTTAGCTTTCCCATAAACTGCGACCATTCGTAAATTTTCTAAACTACCTATAATGACAAAGACAAAAGGTAAACGATTAGTCTTTGTGTGATGTAATGATAGGCCCATTACCTGTGAAATGGTTTGAGCTTTGATCACAGGCAACATTGTCCCTAATTATATGTTACGGAAATCGATGCACTGTCCGCGAAGGACGCATTTACTAATTTTTTTATATATTTTTATATATATATTTTTTTTGTTTGGTTCCATGGGAAAGCCGGAAAGTATAGGTACTTACATACATACAAGGAAAACCATTCCTGGACCAGACAGGTCTGACCGAATAAGTGCACACACTCACGTAACGATCGCATCAGTTTAAAATATTCGTTTCAGGAAGTGAAGTTTGAGTTTGATTTAAGTATACTCCAGTCAGGCCGTCGCGTCGTAGCTGTGTTGTAACCCCGTCGTAGACGTGTGGTAGCCCCGTCGTAGCCACGTTGTAGCCCTATCGTAGCTGCATCGTAGCCGCGTAGAGAGCCACTACGCGCCTACGACGGCAGGAGCGGCCACTATTGAGGCCATAATAGCCATTTTTTTTATATCTTCGATGTATCTGCACATCCATAAGATTGCTTTCCTTATTGATTGGCTAGACCAGCCTTGAATTGCGATGTTTCAATGAATCTTTAAGTTAACTCGAGAATTTTTAAATCTATTTAGGTAGGTCATCATCATCTGCCTAGCCTTTTCCCAACTATGTTGGGGTCGGCTTCCAGTCTAACCGCATGCAGCTGAATACCAGTATTTTACATGAAGCGACTGCCTATCTGACCTCCACAACCCAGTTACTGGGTAATACGATACCCCTTGGTAAGACTGGTTGTCAGACTTTCGGGCTTCTGACTACCCGTAACGACTGTCAAAGATCCACTAATGACATATTTAGGTAGGTACAGCGAGGTTTTTTTTTTAAGATTGGGAAATCATCAAATGACCCCTCCCGCTCTGGGTGGAGCGGAAGGGAGTGTCAGACTCTTACTAACTAAAACCCATCCGTGTTCCTTCCTTAGCCCTTTATGTTCCGGAGTAGCGGTAACCCTTTCGGACAATCCCGCTGCCCAGCGGGGTATATAATTGCGTAACTCACTAACAGTAGCAACGGCTTTAATTTTGACAGTTTAACAACATTCATTGCGTTATTGTTGAGCAGACAAATTTATCGAACATAAGCAGCAATCGATTATCAGTATTCTTCAAAATTATTCAAATTGTGATTGAAAGTTATTATTTATTATTATTTAGAGAGCAGGTTGACCTGACAGCATTTTATCATCACGCGCCAATTCTAGTTTTAACTAGAACGTAAAAGAATTTAAGTGCTAGTAAATCAAATAAACTATTGATTCAAGACTATAATTGCGTCGACGTCCAACCAACACCTATGAATAATTAATGGTATCTGTCGGCAATTTTGTATCGATCTTTTTAGCTTACATAAACCGACATTGCTAGTTTAGACAACAAGCTAATTTTCAAGGCAAAACCCAGAATTTTGCCATATTAATCGTAGGTAATAATTAACTTAAAATGAAACAGACTTTCTTAACAATATAAAAATAATGGTAACAGATAAAGGAGATTATGGAAATATTGTCTTCAAACAGAAAGCAGGACCAATTCGAGATGGGGTAGAATACACAAATATTTATCTATCTAAAGACTAGCAGAAAACTGAAAAGCATTGAAATACTTTGGTGTAGGTACCGACGCCAAAGTTGCAGCGAAGACTTGAAACTTCCAAAACTTTTCGGCACTTACTTAACACCTAACGAAATTGTGAAACAGAACAGAACCATAGTTAAGAGAAAAGTAGGAATAAGTTAGCAAAATGCAGTAGAAAAAAAAAGTTGAGAGAAATTGATAGTTGTCCAAAATCTTTGCAATTAAAGTTCCAAAACAACTTACTTTTCTATCGCGTCATCTTTTTCTTGCTTAATTGCAGGAGGCGCATCGCTCGGTAGACCCATCTTGCAACTGTTTACAGAGAAAGCTTCGCACTCCACCCTTCTACTTCTTGCGAGAATGTTTATGATTCCTGGACTGTCTTCACATCCACTCGCGTATTGATTGCTACATAGTGCATATTAAACCTATGCTATCGCTTGCTCTTTCTTGCGTGGTCAGCAGAATTAAGGCAATGTAAAACGTTTGTTTAAAAGTTCAGGACATGCGTAACAGAGTCAAGTCAATTTTCTTCAAAGTTGTAGCTGCTAGGGTTCATTCTGTATTGTAGTTGCATTTGAATATTTTAGTTGATTTGTTTAGTTGTGTTCTAATGTTTTATTGACTTAGAATATTTTAAACAAATTTAGGTTCTAAGAGATAAAACTTCTTTGTAACAAATTGATGTATGTAGATTTCATCCTGCAACTCAACTATATTCTTATTTCTCGCCAAAAATAGGACCTCTTAGAACTTGAGTAGCCGTTTGGTTATCTAAAGTTGCTTGATAATTGAATTCAGCAATTTAGGTTTTTCTTAATAATTTCTCTGGCGTATATACCTAATTCTAAAGGCCTTCTTCATTTGGGTATTTCAAAAACAATCAAACAAGAACGTAGTCAATAATAAAAAGTTTAATTAATACTTTAACAGTTAGTTCTTTTCGTGTTTGTCTTGCGTGGTCGTCTTCTCCGGTAGTTTGATCTCCTCAATGGCCAGGTTCTCTTCGCTGGACCTCAGCTCATGGTATTTGTACTTGAAAGCCATAGTTGTGAAGATGAGCATGTCTATCAACATCAGACCCGCGAACAAGAAGAACTCTTTCCACTGTGAACAAAGATAATTAGGTATAAAGATTCCGTACAAGTGGTCCTACCAAGGAGTATTGTGTTATCCAGTAAATGAGTTGGGGAGAGCAGTTAGGCAGTCGCGGCATCTAAAATACTGGTATACCTACAGCTGCATTCGGTTAGATTGTGATGATAATGGAATTGATTCGGAAGGATGATTAACCGGTTGAATGCCGTAATTACAGAAACAATTAAAAAGCTTTGTGTCTCGCGTGGATCCACGTTCGTAAAAAGGGTTAAACGGGGTCATGGCAAGACATTTAAATAAAAACCTTCGTGACAGACGGGCCAAAACGTGATCTTTTAAGGGTTCCGATTTTCTCTTTTAGGTCGGAACCTTAAAAATGGGGATAAGTACGAGTAATAAGAGCTCTTACCATTTTTTTGCATTTATAAATTGATTAAGTCAGTTCAAAAACACATAATTTCGTTTTGTGTCATAAAATTAAATGATTACTATATGATTTATATGTATGTACCGATACATGCGTCACCAGCTTTTTGGCCTGTTTTCATTTCAGAAATAGGTATTATCAGGGCCCTCCCTAATTCACTATAACAACTTAAAGATTATTCCTTACTTCGAAACCACGTCAATTCTCGTAATTTTATGGACGATCACAGTCTGATCTGTCTTAATTTGTCAAAAATACATAAAATTTCCCTACATTTTGACAAGTTTTTGACATTTTTTTTGTCGCCGAGATGACACTGGAACTAGATTTTGGACGTGTGGTTTGAACTGTCAAAATATATGTTGTCCGTACGGTTGAAATTTCGATTCCTTGCCGTAAACAAGACACGATATTGACTTGGCCGTGGTTTAGTCGTGGTAAGATTTCGGGGGGAATAATACAGAATTGGGGTCCTGGACGGATCAGTGTCACAGAAAATAATAATAAAACTAGGAAATGATAAACAAAAGAGTTTAGAACCTAGTAAAATAACTCATGTAGTTACATATGCAGGGTTTAGGGTAGAAACATTGTTGTGCATATTATCATGACTCTTTATGAATACCTACTATCCAGTAGATCTTACAGTATAATGAAAAACAATTTCTTAATTTTTTTTTTGTTTTATGACAATGTAAACTTTGAACTAAGTAAAGTAAAATAAAGTTTTTATTTTGGAAATAAATAACAAATTGACATAGATTAAAATGGAAACGATGAAAGCTACAAAAGTTAAAAAAATGTGTCGCAGAAAGTGATGGGTGTTTTAGCTTTACTTTATAGTTTTGCTTTATTTCAATGAGAAACCCTTTGTTATTAAAAGAAGCTTGGATTTAAATTACCGTTTGGCAGGCAACAGGCAATTTTTATTTCGCTAGTTAAGATAGGTAGGTAAACTATACCGTAGGGTGACATAAACCTAAGGTGTCATCTGCTATCATAATAGGACCCGTGTCTAAGTTTCCGCAGGTAGGTTTAAGCCGTAGGGCTATGATACCTAAAATTCTTGTACCTACATAAACTAATAAGATACAAAAAAATATATTTATAGAACAGTAGGTAGTAGGAGCCGCGGTAATAGTTGAATATAAATCATCATTATCATTTCAGCCGAAAGAAGTCCACTGCTGGACATAAACGTCCCCCAAACGTAACCAGATCGAAATGTCCTGTGCTTCTCTCATCTAGCGGATTCCTGCGGCTTTCACAAGGTCAACGGTCCACCTTGAAGGAGACCTTCCAACGCTTCCAGCGCTGAATTAACCTATCATTGTTTGAAAATCATACCTGCGCGTCCAAGAAGTTTCCTTCAACAATGAGCACGACGATTAAATTTCCGAAGGCAACGGTGAGCAGCCAAACTGACTGTAATACTGATTTCATGCTAGTCGGGGCCTGTGTGAACGAGAACTGCAGACCCGTGACGGAGAACATCACCTCGCCCATAGTCATCACCACGTACTGGGGTATCAGCCATAGAATGTGGATGCTGTTCGATGGCGTTATCATTACGACGTTTGCATTCTGGAATAAGGAATATGTTGCATTATTTTGTATTTTCACTGATGCCAAGTTTCGGGTTGAATTGAATGATTATTTCGTTTCATTAACATTTTTGTCAAAGTCAGCTTTAATTTGTGTACTGCCACTAAAAATTAATAGCACAAATAAATATCAAACTGGATGAGAGTGGCCGATTCTTGAGTTAGATGAAAGGAAAAGAGGCCTATATTAGTTAGTAGAGCCCAGTAGTGGACTGCTACGGGCAGTGAACTGAAAAGGTAGGACACAACTTTTAACGCGTGAAAACCTGTTTTTGAGGTAAGATATTAGATACGATGGCACTTACGTAAGACCCAGAAGCGTCTTCATTGACGTTTATCGTGTACACAGCCCCAGATTTAAAATCGAATTCTTTTAATACTACATGCTCTGCGATCATCACATTGCTTACTCCTTTAGCAATCTTATTCTGAGCAATATCATTACTTTCAATATTCAATAACGTTTTATTCTGCTTTATACTGGCTACCCTTATATTTACTGAGCTGTTTAGGTTGGTTAAAAATCTAAAACAAATAAAATGCATTAATACGTTGTTGTAAAGATAAAATAGGAGGAAGGTTGGATTATACGCTGTTTATAAAAATATACCTAACCCTGCCTTTGCTTTCGCGCCGTCGAGTAAAAAATATATAGTTAAGCTACAGAGACTATACAGTGTTTATGGCATGGAAACTTGTTTTGTAAACTGTGGCATTTTCGAATTTTTGAAAAAGACGTCGTGGTTGTACTGTTGTACTTCTAATCTTCCACTATGTAAAGAAACTAAGAGGTATCAAGATCACAGATTGTATAAGTGATTATTCTAAAGAGTAAACCAAGATAATCGTGTGTTCCAAGTAGCTACATGCTACATATTACATTTCTTCTAACGTAAACATTTGACAGTTGAGTGAAATTAATTTGCAACTCGATAACCAACACCTTAATAAAAAACTACAGTTTAAATTAAAAAATGAATGATGCATCGGGAAGTATACGTGTTATTCGTGTTATTTTCGTCGATTAAATCCTACGATATTGAAGTGAAGGTCAAACAAGGAAAACTAATTGGTCATAGAGAGGCCACCGTTTTTAATAAAAGACTCTACTTCGTATTTTATAGAGTGCCTTACGCGAAACCTCCCATCGGAAGACTAAGATTTAAGAACCCCCAGCCAGTGCGAAAATGGGATGAAGTTTATGACGCAAGGAAAGAATTCCACGGAGCGTGCGCGCAAGCGCACATCGTTCACAAACACGGGCTGTTTGGGGCTGAAGACTGTTTGTACATCAACATTTACACGCCTGAAATTCCCAAAACTAAAGAAGCTAAGCTCAAACCTGTCATAGTTTGGCTTCATGGATACGCATTCGCTTCATCCTTCAGTCATATTCATGGAGCAGATTTTTTGATCGACAATGACATTGTGTTAGTGACTGTAACACATCGAATTGGAGTATTTGGATTTCTAAAACTTAATGATGATGACGCTAACGCGAACATGGGGCTGAAAGATATAGTCATGGCTTTGAAATGGATCAGAACGAATATAAAACAATTTGGTGGTAACAAAGAGAAAATTACACTAATGGGCAGTAATTCCGCTGCGACGTTCATATCACTGCTGTTGATTACAGAAGCAAGCCAGCTATTTGCCAAGATTATTTTACAGAGTGGTGCGATTTACTCCGCTTCAATACTACAAGGTGACCATACATTAGAGAGAGACAGACTAAAACAGGAACTCAGTAAAAAGCGCTTAATAATAAGTAAAGCAGGAACCAAAGACCTAGTTGATGCCTCCCAAAGTATCTACACTCATCTAGAAATGGAAAACTATCAAAGACCTGTAGTACCATTTACACCTATTCTTGAGCCGAAATCTAGAGCTGCTTTACTCATACGGTCGCCAAAAGAGTTTTATGAGACTGTGAAACATAAAAAATTGAAACCTTTACTAATAGGTTTCAATACACAAGAAAGCATATCCGAAGTTATACCGTTTATACAAAATCCATATTACCTGAGATTATTTAGAAAGTTTTTTAAATTTATGGTGCCATTTTCTGATGGCTGCAGTTATAACAGTACATCACAAGTTTACAAGCGTGTTTCTGAACAAATAAAAGACAGGTACTTTAGAGGTGGTATTACTGAAAAATCGCTTGACAGTTTCATGAGATACACATCAGATCTTATTAAATATCCAATAATAAAGTTTATTAAAACATACTTGCAACTCGGTAATGGGGACGCAAATTTGTATATGTACAAATTCGATTACAGGGGATCTCTAAACGCAGTTAAAGCAACTTCACTTGGAGAATCACAAACAAAAGTAAAAGGTGTGGCAACAGGCGATGAGATTTGTTACGTGCTCAAATGTGAGCCCCTTTGGGAATACTATGTGAAAATTAATCGCGATGAGGTCAATAATGACAAAGAGATCATTAAAGAAATGTCAGAATTATGGGCTAACTTTGCAAAATATGACGATCCTACCCCTCAAAGTTATGTTGGCAACATAACATGGCCACCGATGAGCTTAGACGGCAATAATGTACTACTCATAAGAAAATTATTTACAACGATCGATTTCAAACAAGAACTTTCAATATATACATTCTGGAATAACATTTATGAAACATTTTATAAGGAACAGCATTGTAGACCGAAGCATGACGAGCTATAGTATTGAGAATATCTAGATTAAAATAAAGCTTACCTAACATTAACTCCGTCGATTGCTTTGTCGTTATTGTCAGTAAAATTGTAAAGTCCTTCTTTATTTATAAAGAAAGAGTTTGCAGTTTTCTCTTTCAGATGGAAGTATCCGCTGAATGGTATATCAGCGCATTCTGTGGCAGGCTGTCCTTGTAGATAATAAGGTAGATCCACAAAATCATCAGCGAAGATATTGAGGTTCTCGTAGACCGAGAGAGGGCCGATTTCAAAGTTGCGGGTTGCGTTCTCTTCAAGTGTGTTCAGGTTTGCCGTGTTGAGCGTGAAATTGCAATTGAATCCGTTGTACACCCTCAATTGAGCTAAACCTTCCGAAACAGGTGTTCCGTAAGTCGGCTGTAACAACAAAACAAAAATACATTACACGAACCCTATCTAGCTATTAGTGAAATCTTTAATAAAATCCGTACAATTCTTTTTGAGATTTTCGCTTCCAGCAGACAGACACGGCGCGATAGTGATTGGCGATATTATTGTTTTGCACGAGAAGCATAAATCTGTATTCGCCGTAATTCTCCCCTTATTAAGTGCCTGATATCCAATAATCAGCAAGCCGTGTTATCGACAGGTCGCCCGAAGCTGCGGATAATATGTTTAATCGAGAAATCATTGTCAGTTTTCATTTCAACCAATACATTTTTTTTTTTTATTTTCGTTTATTGACATCTTCTCATTACAATGTTTCTTTGTTTTGTAATGATACTATAATATTGTATAGAATCAAGTTCTTCTAACTTAGCTGTGTGTGTGCTGCTGGGGAGTTTGTTGCGCCACTTCTTCTCAGCTAAAGCACTAGGATGTGGTGAAGGGCGGGCGTTTTTTTGGGGGACTCTCTTATGTAATTTTGCTGATACTCAGCTTTTTAGATTTTGATTGAGCTGGAATGGGAACTATGCAATTTTAGGTAGGTATATTGATCGACTTTCAATTGTTTTGTAGCTTTTAAAGCAAATTAAGTTTAATTATTGTCACATGTATTTTTTATGTTATTATGTCAGTTTTAATCTTGGGGAAATCATATCCTGTGGCTGGGTTCAATGCAAAGCCCATCATATATACCAATAGTTATTAATTTAAAGTCTTACCAATAAATGAAGTTCTACTATTCCGGAGATGATGAAGGCACAAGCAGCCAGGATGCCGCCCCATATCATTTTATGTAAAGGTTTCCTGATAAGTTTCAACCAAGTCAGGAACGGGTAGATTGCCTGAAAAATATCTTATACCTTAGATTTGTTGTAAATCTGGTATTTCCTTTTCTAAATATGGAGAAAAGATTGATACGTACCACTTCGAAAATAGGAATAAATAGTAGAATGAGCAGAGGATTGAGCACTTGCATTTGATCAGCCTTTAATGTCCAGGACCCTATATCCTGTTCCATTCGATCAGCTTGGAAGGTCCACCTGGAACCCTGTGTTGTAATAAAATGTAAAAGTTTATAGTGGTATTAAGACATAGCGAGATATATTTCTATAGCATACATCCAGAGTCGGATTAGGAAACGCGGGCCCTACAGCAAATTCTACCTAGAGTCCTTTTATGGGACTTGTTTTAGGTTTACTGTTTAAAAGTTAATAAAACATGTTTTTTCGATATAACACTGCAAATCAAAGTCAAAGTATTTTATTTGTTGAACATAGGTAATATGGTACATGGTATAAAATTTGCGTTGTATCACTATGTTTTGCCTTGCAAGGCGTACAAATTAGGCATAAAAAGCTACAAACTAAATAAAACTGTTTCAAACTAGTAACATCGTAAACAAGATGGAATAACAAGTGCATCGGACATTTTTTATTTTTTTTTATTTTATGCTTCTATCATCCAAAAACTCGTTGATAGAGTAGTAAGCCTTTTCAATCAAGAACTTTTTAAGCTACGATCTAAAATGGTTTATGTTGGTCACACTTTTTACAGTTTTTGGTAGTTTATTGTAAATCTTTGGACCCATGCCGAGACAACTCTTTGAGAAAAGTGCAGTATTGTGTTTTTTTGATTTTATTGTGCTTTGGTGACGTCTAGTATTAAGTTTTTCAAATTTAGACAGATTCTCCTTAACAAATATTGAAATTTCATAAATATAGAGGGATGGAAGCGTAAGTATTTTTAAACTAATGAAAAATGGTTTGCAACTTTCGGTGGTTTTTAACAAACATATGGCTCTAAGACATTGTTTTTGGGCCTTAAACGCCATGTCTCTATAGGTAGAGTTGCCCCAAAATAAGTAGCAGTAAGCACAGTATTACGATTTGCAACCTTATTCAAATTGTGTAAAGCATAGCAAAATTGATGAATTTTTTTTATCATAGTCTCCATGTGTGTAATCCATGTCATGTTTTCGTCTAGCAAAATACCTAGAAATTTGGTTCGTTCCGTTTTAATAATCTTATTTTGGTCATAATTAATGTCAAGAATTTTAGGATTAGTTCTTTGTTTAAATGTCATTATTTGAGTTTTATTAAAATTAATCTGTAAGTTGTTATTATTTAGCCATTGAATTATTAGACTTAAGCTACTGTTTATGTCATTTTCATATGAGTCTCTATTTTTACCAGAAAATACTATAGTACAGTCATCAGCAAAAAGAGTCATAGGATGTGGTATGGTTTTCGGAAGGTCATTTATATAGCATAAAAATAATAAAGGGCCAGTTACACTTCCCTGAGGCACACCATAGTAAATTTGTCTCTCTCTCGATTGGTAATTAATTTCAGTTTTAGTTCGAATATCAATTGCTGAAATACTAGTTATCTGTTTTCTGCCAGTAAGGTATGACTTTATTAAGTTTAAAGCTTTGCCCCTAATGCCATATTTATATAGCTTATTTAGAAGGATTCCATGGTCAACAAAATCGAAAGCCTTGGTCATATCCATAAATAAGGCTGTTACAGGTATTTTTTGGTCCATATTTGTAACTATTTCATTGATCAATTCATAAATGGCCATGTTTATGTTTTTACACTTTCTAAAACCATACTGCTCTTTGGTTAAAATGCCATTTTTTTCAAGAAACATGTAAATACTGTTATACATAACCTTTTCAATTATTTTGGAAAATATTGAAAGAAGAGCAATGGGCCTGTAGTTTTGTATATTTTGTGGATCATCCTTTTTGTGTAGTGGTTTTATTACGGACAGTTTTAAGTCTTCGGGAAAAACACCATGTTCTATACATAGGTTAGTAATAAAACTAAAAACTGATGAAATTTCAACAGCTACGTTTTTTATTATTTTAGTCTCAATGTCGTCAAAGCCAGAGCTATTCGTATTTTTCAGAGTCAAAATTATTTTATAAATGTCAATTGGTGCTGTGGGTGCTAAGAATAATGAATTCATGTTTGAATTTGTTACTGTTATTTTATGGTCAGAATTGTTTGTTGGCTGTATTTGGTCAATAAAATGATTATTAAATAGTTCTACAATGTCAGTTGGATCTGTTACGTATTTATTGTTAACAAGGAGTTTATAAGGACTGTTCCTTGGAATGTTATTTTTTGATGAGTTTATAACCCTCCAGGTAGCTTTAGTTTTATTTACAGCGTTATTGATAAAATGGCTATTTTGCGATTTTTGGGTCAATTTGATGATTGTTTTTAAACGTTTGGAATAGGAATTATATCTTTGTTTATTGACTACATTTGGATGCCGCCTGTTGGTCCATAGCATCTCACGTTTACGTTTAGAGCACAATTTAATGCCTTTTGTGATCCATTTCTGTGGTTTAGTACTTACATTTTTTATTTTCTTAAAAGGGAAACACAGATCGTAAAATAATTTGAATAAATTATGGAATTCTTTAAATGCATTGTTTGGATCCTTACAGCTATAAACACTATCAAAACCAAGACTTTGGAGAGCCTCTTTAAATTTTTTCACATTTTCTTGGCTAAAATCACGTTTATACGAGAACCAGTGTGTGATCGTGCAGGTCCTTTTGACAGGATTCCTTTTGTCAATGTACTACGTAATCTAAACAAATACGTTCATTTCCTGTTCCTATTTAAACAGCGAAGTAAGTATTTGAACCGATACAGTTTCTTCAAACAATGCTAACTATCGTAGGTACTTTTGAAAACCTACATGTTTCATATTTGCATACTGATGTGGTATCTTATGTAGTAGTACCTGGTGGTGCATCAAAGAGCCCCTCCAAGCGGTGTTAATCTAATCGAACTACGATTCCAAACGCCCGGCACACGTTGTACAGCTAGCATTCGTTAACGTTGAGTCTAGCCGAACGGAATAATCCTTTCACCACGATGAGGCAAACTCAAGTCAGGTATATTACTATTACAGTAAACATCTTCACTTGGCGGACGGCGAGTATGTATTTAGGAGACCTTAGATTCGCTCCTCCATTTTCGCCTAGCTATGTCCTTGTTCCTTACCTGCTGGTCGAATAGCGCCCAGAAGACCGGCAGCGGTATGAAGAGCACTAGTACCCTGAGGAGAGACTTTACGTCTTCGATGAGGTTGGCGTCGTATTTGTCATCCGCGTGGTCCAGCCAGTGCTCGCGCTTCTCTTTGCTTTTGAATGACTTGACTACTGCGTGCTACGGAGTAGAAAGATAATGTGTGACTATGCTGTACTATATAATCGAAGTAAAACATATCTATAAGAAAAGGAACACTCGTAGGTAAGTACACGATGCCTAGAAATTGGTACAGCAGATCTAGAATTACATTCAATTGCATGTCGTACTAATTTTGGGACGGAAAACAAGATTGAATTGCTTGCATGTTTTTGGAGTTTAGGTTCTATAATATTAGTAATTAGGTATTTTATATTATACGTGAAACACCTGGTTGTTCGAAGTGGATTGGGCAAGAAACCTCTGTGGGACAAGTTAGTTGTAAAGTTTTGTTATGTTACATTATACCAATTAAAACAGGTTAACATGAGATTTAATGAGAGTTTTTCAGACTTTCAGAAGACGAGGGTGATATAACTTTAAGTAATAAACAACAAGATACAGTAACACTTCTGGATATTCTAAGGTATTTCAAGTAAGATATAAATAATTGCAAAAGTGATCCTAAGACCTTCATTAAAATTGAAAACCTTGATACACATACAACTGCATGCGGATAAGTGTTTGCAAATGACACTTTATTTGTAAACATACTTTGTTCTTGCCGTAATTAAGCTTTTACTAAGTAGATAAGAGAGCTATTGAATACTTTGAAGAGCGAAATGACTGCTCCTGCTATGATTACCTGCAAGAAAAACAAGTAAGTATGCCCTTGACTTGTTTAAATGTTTATTTACTGAAGTAAAATGTAAAAGTTATAAACATACAAAGTGACACAGTCTTAAATGCCTAATGATAGTGAATTAATATCTTTTGATTGACTTGTGTAGATCACTTGGATGCAAGTTCAATAAGGTAGGTATAAACTACCTAGGTACCTATTTTTCCAACTCTCTCCTATTCCTGGACAAAGGCCTCCCTCCACTCCTTCCAGTTTTGACGGAACCTATCCAGTTCGTCCCGCCATCTACGTGGTCTGCCGCGACCCCATCTCACTGTCCCAGGGCAAAAGTCCTGTGCCATTTGGGCCCAGTCTGTCATGCGGCAGACACGTCCTGCTCAGTCCCATTTAAGTTGGGCAGCCTTTTGAGTCACGTTAACTATCTTTGTTTTGGAGCGCATTATTGTGTTTCCTACCTATATAATTATATATTTATAACATTCTGATGTATACCCAAAGACACAGTTCTTCAGTACATCCCAATTACTTGAAACATCGATATTTCCAATAAGAGTGAGAGTTATTAATAATTAAATCAATTTATAGCAGTGCATCAACACCATATAAGTACTGTCCCGGGGCATTGTCTACTGAAATTAATTCGTGAGTATTCGTGGCATTTTGGATGTAATTATTTACGGAGGTGGTGACTACCCATCAACAATATACTTATACTAATAATAAAGTTGAACAGTTTGTTTGTTTGAACGCGCTAATATTATGCAGGAACTACCAGTCGGATTTGAAATATTATTTTTGCATTTGATAACCCAATTCTTGAGGAAAGCTATATGTTCATAAAATCACACTAGGACCCTTAAGTCGTCGTTTGACTGATAACATTTTTTCGACTGTCATTATGCTGAAAATAATTTTAAAATTTATTTTACACCTTTATGGGCTGATTTTTCCATCGCCAGATAAATTTTATTCGAGGAATAAAATTGTCAGTTTTCGTATGAAATAAATAGCTGTTAAAATTTCAAAATTATTTCTCGAATAATGTTATCAGATGATTTAAAAAATCAACCTTTAATAAACTTTCTGTAAAACAGAGCCCAATTTTTTCATTTCCAATCAAATGGCAGCCAATTCACGTTATGACATTACTTTTGCCCCACCTTGTATGTAAGTACAAGGAGTCAGGTAGTATATAGGTACTACATTGAGTTCTAGTTTATTGGATCCGGCGCAGCATGTCTTCTTCCATACATTTATATCAGCCATCATCTCAGTATTTACCTACTCTCTTTCAAGCCTGCCGTCTTTCAACCATTTGCAAACTCAAACTCAAAGCATTTATTTCAATTAAACCATTTACAGGCACTTTTGAATTGTCAATAGGTCAGTCAGAAAATATGAAGCTAGTTGCCCATTCCAAAGCGTAGGTACCTATGGAGAAGAACGGGCAAGAAACTCCATGGACACTCTTTTAAATTATATTTTACAAAAATATTAGTTACATCATTAATGTTGAATTTATAATTATATGTGAGAACGATGTAAAAAAAAAATATACGTACGCGTTAAAGTGTCCAGAGTACAGCAAATAGTACTTAACAAAACAATAATCCAAAAGTAAAATAATTAAAAATAAGCCGAGGCAGCCAAGTGATGACCAGTCCCAACTGACGGCGCCCGTTCACGAACATGACGCATAGATCAGCACCATTCAGCTCAACCATTTTAAAGGGAGCTAAATGATCCAACACACACGCCACCGTCAGCGAGACATTTTAGTGAGCATGACATACTATCAGCCGCCAGGGCACATTCAAGTCAATGAAAGACATTATTATCATTACCCGGTAAATGGTAGCACTACAGTACATAGAACTCACATTTGTGCTATGCAATTATACAATATAAAGGAAATTGAGTTTATACAATGCAAAGATAGTCTTACAATCTTCAACAGCTCCAACAGTATTTTCAAGAGTTAATCAATTAGTTGTGGTTGTGGAGCAGGACCAGCATTGAGCCAGGCATCTTTATCAACGATGTAATCCCCTAACTTATAATATGCCTGCCTGCATAGTGTGCGTTTTATACAAGACTTGAATTTTGTCTCATTCAGTTGAAGAATGTGGGGAGGTATTTTATTATAACATTTTAAACAGTACCCCATAAAAGATGAGTCTACTTTAGCCAGTCTGAAACCTGATTGAACTAATAGGTCCCTATTTCTAGTACTATAGTTATGTCTTTCACCTCTTTTGCTAAAAAGATGTAAATTTTTCCTTACATACATGATGTTTTCGTAGATATATTGACAAGGCACCGTCATGATGTTAATTTCCTTAAACAGTTCCCTTAGAGAATCGCGCCTGCGAAGATTATATATGGCTCTAATGGCTCTTTTCTGCAGAATAAAAATAGAATCGATGTCTGCAGCCCGTCCCCAAAGTAAAATACCGTATGACATGATACTATGAAAGTAACTAAAATAAACTAGTCTCGCGGTATCTACATCAGTAAATTGACGGATTTTTCTGACAGCATAAGCTGCTGAACTTAACCGTCCTGAAAGAGATGTTAAATGAGGACCCCATTGTAGCCTTGAGTCGAGCGTGATCCCCAGGAAAACAGTTTTATCGACGAATTCTAGTTTCTCTTGATTCAATATTATCTCACAATCACTACCTTTGACATTTGGTAAAGAAAATCTTATGCACTTAGTTTTTTTTCCATTTAATACTAAATTATTAGCAGTGAACCAATTTTGAACCTGCATTAGGGCGTTATTTACGTCGTCAAAATTTGTAGCCCGTCTATTTACCTTAAAAATTAAGGAAGTGTCATCAGCAAATAACACCATTTGAGGTTGATTTCTTAATAAATGGAGTAGATCATTAATATACACTAAAAAGAGGAAAGGACCCAATATCGAGCCTTGTGGCACACCCATTATTACTGTTAAACCATGTGAATTGACACCATTTATTTGAACTTGCTGCTGTCTATCATTTAAATAAGAACTAACTAAATTGAGCGCAAGTTTTCCAAGTCCGTAATGCTCAAGTTTCAAAAGCAAGGTTTCGTGATCGACGCAAACAAATGCCTTGGAGAGGTCACAAAAGATTCCTATGGCGTCTTGAGCCTCTTCCCACGCGTTAAAAATGTGTTTTAATAAGGTTACACCGGCGTCGGTCGTACAACGTCCTTTGGTGAAACCAAACTGTTGATCGTGAAGGATTTTATTAGTGTTAAAATGATTGAGCATCTGATTGAGTATTATTTTTTCAAACACCTTGCTGAAAACCGGCAACATGGATACGGGTCTATAATTATTGGTGTCTTTACTGTCCCCGGATTTGTAAAGTGGTATTACCTTACTGTATTTCATTAAATCGGGAAAGACTCCTTGATCAACACACGAATTAAATACTAAAGCTAAATAAGGCGCAATAGTCTCAATTATGGAGGTACAGACTTTAATGGACATTCCCCAAACATCTTCGGTCAATTTGATCTTAATTTGCTTAAAAGCTTTTATTACTGTTACAGGGTTAATATGTTTAAATTGAAATTCAACCGGGCAGGCTTGAACGTTCGTTCTTAATAAATCAATTGATACGTCGGGTGAAGAATTTAAGGCTTCCGTCGTTTTTAATGGTATATTAGTAAAGAAATTTACAAATTCTTGAGCTACTTCTAAGTTAGAGCTTATGGCACCACGTGAAGTCTCCAACGTGTAATCAGTGTTTCGTTTTCTATTCCTACTAGTTTCGTTATTTATAATTTTCCAAACTGTTTTTATTTTATTTTCTGCCGATTTGATTTTATTGCTAATGTACAGGGCTTTGGCAGATTTGCAAGTATTTCTAAAAATTTTGGAATATGTAGTAACATACTTGCTGAAAGTTTCAGTATTGATGTAAGGCTTAAGGCCATACAGCTCGAACAGTCTTTCCCTACTTATCCTTATACCTCTAGTTGCCCAGTCACTAAATATAAAATTAGGGCAAATGTTTTTTGATTTCTTTTCAAAAGTTTTATTGAATTGAGTGTGCACTAGTGAAAAGAAATCCTCGTACAATTTATTTGCATCACCAATATCATGGCACAGATCATTTAACTTATTATTTAGGGTACTATTGAATCTAATTAGTTTACCAGTCGTTATTGGTCTAAATTGAATTTGCACTTTTTGCAAAGGTGTTTCAAACTTAAAAGTGACCGTTTGTCCACTATGATCAGACGGCAGATAATTTACGATGGCTTTATCTAAATAATCACAGTCGCAAAAGACATTATCGATACAAGTAGCAGAAGTAGGAGTTACTCTAGTCGGTTCTGTAAAAACATTAGATAAATTGAACGATTTGAATAGGCTTAATAATCTACTGCTATTTGAATTATTTTCTAAAATATTAATATTAAAATCACCACAAATAATTGCGGCTTTGTTATTTGATGCAAGTTTCGCCAGGACATCCTCCATCACTGACTCAAACACAGAAAAGTTCTGATAATTAGGGGGTCTGTAAACGCACACTACAACATGCTTATCTAGCTCAACACAAGACAGTTCGATGCAATGTTCAATTGATAAACTCACTATGTCATTTCGTTGCTTTGATTTTAAACAATTTTTTATCAATATTAGAGAACCTCCACGCAGCATAGATTTACGGTTAAAACAACTGCCTACACTATAGTTCTCATAATTGATTAACATTTGGTAATCCTTTAACCAATGTTCAGTACAACAAACAATGTCAAACTTTGTTTTTTCTAAAAACATTTCAATTTCTAATAATTTGGAAGAAATGCCTTGAATATTTTGATGAAATAATTTCAAGGCATTCTGCTGATCTCCTTTTTGATATTTACTTATTTTAGAGCAAGAAGATACCTTGTTGTTGTTGTTAGGCATAAGAATATTATTACTGGTACCTTCTGTTGTCTTACAAACTAGTTTAAATGATTATCCGGAGTTAACCCCAAGACTTCAATGTTATCACCAGGCAGTGAGCTCATAGTGCGTGAGGGAGAGGGAACCTCCGTCGTACAATTTGTATAAACATTTATAGCATTTGAGCTACATTCATTCAGGCATACCACCTTATTATTAGTATTATTACTAACTGTTGAGGTGTTAATAATACAAGACTTCGACATAATACTTATGTCTGAGTTTATATAAAAAGCTAATAGGCTTGCTATTATGTGTCTAAAACTAATAGGCAGATACACAGTATCCCTAGTCGATTTCAAAGTTTCTACAAAACTGTTGGTGTCTAAAAATACAAGCTTGTCACTGTAATGACTAACTAAAAAGTACATATGCTTATTTAACATATGAATATAATTGTTTTGTCTATTTGTCAATTTTTTTAAATATGGGAAAGCACACAATATTATTTTATTACAATTTAACTTTAACAACTCAGTTACACAGTCAGTTATTTCATATTTTTTGACCTTAGAACTGTTACCTACAAATACAGTAATGTTGGTTTTAGGATTAAATACATTTCTTGTTACTGATGCCATTATTTGTTTGTAGGTTGACCCTGGCATACAATTATTTTGAGTAGAATAACTCAGGTTGTTACTAATTAATTTACCTAAACCTCTTCCTATACTATCTGAGAACATAACTGAATCATAACAGTCATGACTACTGAAAGATGGACAACAACTAAACTCAGGCTGAACAACTTGAGATAGATCCTGTTTTATATCAGATACATCATGGTTAAGAATACACTCTTGAGACAAACACTCAGTCTGGGACGGGTTCTCCGTTGCCTCAGGCTGGACAGCGACAGGGTTTGAATCTTTCTGACAAGTACACTGACACATAACTAACTCATTAGCAGCAAGAATGTGTTCTTTTATTTGGTTCTGAGAACCTACATATTTAATGTAAAGGGAACTAAGTCTGCCCTCAAGTACCTGTATATCAGACTGTAGGCGCTGTGTATCAAATTCATATATTTTCTTGCTGTCTTCTAATTTGATTTGATAATTGCTTAACTTATTAATTAGATCAACACATTCTTTCCTCAGTGGAATATTTTTGGAAAAGTGTTTTTGTTGTTTTCTAAATTGATTACATTTTTTAATTATTCTATTCATTCTTGCATATTTTTTCATTTTATTATGACTATGTTTATAACTATAATTCTGTTTCAGCAAGGAATCTTCAGTAAGGTCAATAGTTATTATGGAATGAGGGTTACAATTAATATTTAATAATTCATAAATAAAATCATTCATTCATTAATAAATCATTTGAGAAAGCTAAGCCAATAATTAGGTACCTCCATAATCCATATGTACAGTGTGTCAGGTTAAACGAGGGATATAAAGGGTGTAGTACTTGTAAAAACGAACAACTTTTAATATGGGGCGGACTCAAAAATATGAAAAAATAAAAACAGCTGCTGTTCCCTACATTTTGTCCAGTTATGCGAAAATAAATGTATCGAGCGGCTATTTTTATTTTCTCGATTTTAGTGTAGGATTCTTAGTAAAACTTGTTTATTTTCATGGGTACTACACTCCCTTAAAGTATGTCCCTCGTCACTGTATATGTTCTATACTTACACCTATGCATGTAGCCACTTTCCCAAGTACATTTCCGGCCGGCTTCTTAATTATGTACAGTCTGTGGCCAGCCACGAAGAACACTGCAAATAAAAAAAACAATGTAATTTGTATTAAAACAAAGTCGGGTTAGTTACACCATTTATAAGTTTTATTACTCAAGAACGGCTGGACCGATTTTTATAATCTTTTATTTGTTGAATTTGTTTTCGCCCCGAATAGCAGAATAATTATTAAAACATGGGAAATAAAAAATAAAAGAATTTGGGCCGTACGAAGTTCGCCGGGTCAGCTAAGTTAATAAAAGTGAAGGCATTACAACCACGGCAATAAATGTATTACAGTTGGGTGTTATTGAATACCTATTTACATTAAAGAAATGGTTAATAGTTTTATATTGGCATTTATTGACAATCACTATCAATCTAGATGTATAAGACCGAAATTATGAGTGTTTAAGTAAATTGTAACATGAAAAGTTAAAAATAAAATGTAGTTTAGTTTTTTTTAAACTAAGTACCTACATATTAACTTTTTCGTCTAGTATATTCTTAATTAAGTTAATAAATATAAAGTCAACGAAGTTATGACGATTAGGGGGTTTACAAGTAGCCCCTAAAGAGTTCCACTATCCACCTCCTGGGTTCATTATCAGACCCTCAACACCAAGTTCAATATGTTGGAGTCATCAAAATAAATCATATTACCCCAAACTCGAGGGGTTCACTAGTAGCCACTGAAGAGTTCAACTATCCACCTCCTTCTCCATCATCAGATCAGCTCCAAGATACAAAATTATAGTTTTGACTTCTGAACTACATATTACATACAAAGTTTCATTATACGACAAATTAGAAGTACTCGTATGTAGGTTAAAATTTACTTCGAAGATTTTATTTCATTGTTAGTTAGTTTGTTTGTTAGTTACAAGTGAAGCTAATATAATCGTTGTTGCGTACAGCACGCAGGTACGCGATTAGTCGGTTAGGTTAAATGAAAACAGTTAATTAGGATGTTGAAAATGTGAGGCCTCGCTGCGGCGACATTAACTCAGATCGCGTTCGCGGTAGTGTGCGATCGGCGAGTACTGAAGACGAACTGAGCTCGCGGTCTCGGAGCGCGCGCGCAAAGCGCGAGTGAAACGTTTTTTGCCAAGCAAGTGTGAGCTTTAGGATTTCCGGTGGTAAGCGCGATGACGTTATCTAACATTTTATTATTTATGTACTTATTTATTTTGTTAGAAAAATGCAAACATGCGTAAGATCGCAGTGGCGAGGTCTCAATTACTGTTTATTGTTATTTAATGTTTTCCATGCGTAACATTCTCCCCCTCAGTGTCGACACGACACTCAAAACAATAACCTAAATCTAGAGTATTATTATTATCTGTGCCTAAATTAACATATTATTATAAAAATAGAATTTAAAATATTGCCAACCTGGCCGCAGGACGTTTAAATATGCCATTTTTGGTTCTAACGTCGACAACCCTTACGCGTCCGTCAGCACCGGGGTACACGGATTGAACAATACCTTTAGGCCAGCAGTTACGTGGGGAGTTAGGATCAACTATTACTACCATGTCCCCGATCTTCAATTGTGTACCCTCATCTCTCCATTTTCGGCGTGGCACTAGATCGGGGAGCACCTCCTTCACCCATCTGGCCCAAAAATGGTCAGCTAGGCGTTGGGAAATACGCCACTGTTTTCGTAGACGTAACTTTAGATTTACTAGCGATAAATGAAACAATAATATGTCCACTGCTCATTTCCTTACGCCAGTAAGCAACAGTCGCGTAGGCGCTCGGCGACGCATCGCAAAATACGTGTAATTCTAAGTTTTCGTTACCCGCGCTCTTATCACTATCACAAAAATACCAACGCGGGATCCTAATATTATTTATCTTTTTAGCTTGGATGATCCAGCACTGAAACAAATTATTTAACTCATCATTCAATTTCTCATCCCATTTTATATTTGTTTTCCAAGTTTCGCGCATTATTATTTTTCCTTTAATCGTAAATGGCATCAGATAACCATGAATGTCAAAAATAGACATAACAATGCATAAAAGTTCGCGCTTCGTTGGTCTTCTTTTTAAGTTTACAACATCAGCTGGTATACGCTTCAAGGTCAAATCGAATCCTAATTCGTCGCTAGCAGGGTACCATAATAAACCGAGTGTCCTTTCCGATTGATCTTTATCGAAGGCGCAACAGACACTGTCACTCAAAGCTTCTTTCGGTACGTTTTCCAGAACATCCGGTACGTTGCTAGCCCAGTTTCTTATTTCGAATCCACCCCGCTGGTGAATAAAAGAGACTTCTTTAATCATTTGTTTTGTAAGATCGACTTCGGGTAAACTATCGATATAGTCGTCCATATAATGTTGCTTGCATATAGCGTCGACAGCAGTCGGATAAGTATCCATAAAACGTAACGCTATTTTATTTTTAATATGTTGCGCGATGAAAGGCGAACAGTTCGCGCCAAATATTAATGACGTCATAGCGTATTTATTAACGGTCTTAGTGGCTTCATCTGTAAATAAAAACCGAAGTGTATGTTGATCCTTTTCTTTAACTTTGATTCGAAGAAACATATCTTTAATATCTGCAATAATTCCAATTTGATTTTCTCTAAACCTAAACATAATTCCGAATAAAGACTGCAACAAGTCCGGACCTGTCAATAAAAAATCGTTAAGGGAACATCCCTGTGTTTTCGCAGCCGCATCGAAAACTAAACGCAACTTTTTCTTATTGGGGTTATCGACCCCGAAATGCGGTAGGTACCAAATGTGGTCGCTAGACTCCCCCTCGTTTAGCTTCCTAGCATAATTATTAGAAAATAAATGCTGAATACGTTCTCGGTAACGCGACGCGTAAGAGTTGTCGGCTGACATTTTTCTCTCGACTGATTTTAAGCGATTACAGGCATTTTGATAAGAATCAGGCATAACAAAGTTATCATGTTTCCAAGGCAATTCTACAAACCATTGGTTATCAACTAATTCACATGTGTTATTTAGTATGGTGATAGCGCGCAACTCGTCCGCATTCTGTCGCGGTTGTTTTGATATACCTATTGTTTACGCCTGGCTTAATTGTGAAGACGTTCAGTGCGTGTCGCGTTGCTAAACTAAAGGGTCAGGCGCCCCGTACATATTTTTTAGTTTTGCATAATATCTAAAGGGTCAGGCGCCCCGTACATATTTTTTAGTTTTGCATAATAAACCTACCTTCATTTTTTTTATATATTCATTAAAATTTTCACCATCATCGAACTTGTACTGCAATCTGTAATAACTGTTTTAATCTATAATTAAACAAATACCTCGATACGGGAGTTTCATTGAAGAAACTTGAAGCCCCAACATCTGGCGACCGTGACAGGACCTGTAATTTTGGCGAAGAACAAGTTCGATCTTTGCGACCACGCGCTGCCGGTGTAGCCATTGCACCGCAGCTTCTTTTCATCCAAATCAAGCCTCATACCTGGATTCCTTGGAGGTGTACCAGCCATTGCAGCCACCGCCGGTCAGCGAGCAGCATTCAGCCTCGTACCGCAGCCTCGGCCAATGCAGCTAAGTGCCCATTTTTCCTTGTGAATTTCCTGTTACCTATTTACCCTTACCTTTTATAACCTTGATAAATCTATCCAATACCTACCTATTTAAAATAGCTTCTAAGAGTGCATTGGTGTCTGTAACCATTATAGTGACGTAAAACAATCACATCCATTCACCATACGCAGGTCATTTATTACCTAAATTCACATTTACATATTGGTAAACGTTTTTACTGTCCATACCAATATACCTAACAGTAGGCTATATCTTTTTATGATATTATCTATCATAGTTTTATCCATGTTTCACAACAGGCTTATAACTGTACTATAAGCATATATTTCACCCACCTCGCCGAACATTCCAGGCCGATCTCTTCGTGTAACGCAACGTCGGGCCGCTTGCCGTGTCACCGTGTGATCGGAGCGGAGCCCTACCCACAGCTGCGCCGCCGCGCCGGGCCGGCCTCAGGTGACGTTAGGCGAGGAGCGTGAGCTAAGTTTTTAGTTTTTTTACATTATCATCACCCAGTTTGTGTCTGTTTAATTTCCATAGTCAAACCTATTTGAAATCAAATTGTTTATTCAATACGATTTAACATTAACAATATTAACAAGGTTTGAGTTCACAATGGGTAAAGATTGTGGAGGTGAATCTAGCACAAATCCTCAAGAATTACAGGATCTTTTCGTGAAACGTAGTTCCATAAAAGGTCAAATCACTAAATTTAGAAACTTTTTATCAAATGTTACCTCTAAAGAAGTGCTTACTCAGATTGAGTTAGCCGAGTTAACATTAAAACTAAGCAAATTTGAGTCTATCTACAGCCGTTTTGATGATTTGCAAAATCAGATAGAAGTATTAAACTCTGATCATTTATCTAATGAGATTGATGAACGTGATACTATCGAACAACTATTTATATCCAACATTGCAATTGCTCAAAGTATTACACAAAAACATAACTCGAACCGTCATGATGAAAGTAATTATAAGGATTTAAATTCAAGTCAGTTAACTGCAGGTCCGTGTAATCATGATCATCACGATATAGGTTTTAAATTACCTCAAATTCAAGTCGCTAAGTTCGACGGGTCTTGTTTTCGTTGGCTTGAGTTTCGTGACACATTCTTATCTATAGTACACAATAACGACCGCATCGCGCCCATTCACAAATTCCATTATCTTATTTCGTATTTGACTGGCGATGCAGCGCGCATTATTGCTAATTTAGAGGTATCTAGCGCAAATTATGCGTGTGCTTGGAAATTATTATGTGACAGATATGACAATGCACGGCAATTAATAACTCATCATATAAATTCATTATTATACATAAAACCAATCACAAGCGAATCTGATAAATCATTACGATTTCTTGTGGATCATATTAATAAAAACTTATGTGCGTTAAATAGTCTCGGTCAAGGTTCAAGTGACTGGGATATTTTACTCATTCACATAATGAGCCCCAAGCTTGATAGCAACACCAAAGCCAAGTGGGAAGAATACCGGGGCACGTTGGATACTAATATACCTAATTTGCAACATTTTTTCAAGTTTCTTATTGATCGCGCTGATGTACTTGAGTCAATAAATAGCAGCCATCCATACTCTAAGCCTAAGACTCCGGCAACGCCAAGGACTATAGATTCTAACAATAAAATAAAATCTCATCAGTCATACATTTCTAATAGTGAAGACAATAATATTTCTGATATATCGTGCGGCGTTTGTAATGGTAATCATCGCCTTTATGATTGTCCCACCTTTTTGGCTAAGAGTGTGGATGACCGTATCAATGAAGTCAGCAGATTGAAGCTTTGTCATAACTGCCTAAGATATGGCCATTCTGCACGCAATTGTCGCATGCATCCGTGTCGCTTGTGCAGTACAAGGCACAATAGACTCTTGCATAAACAATCTAGTAATAAAAATATTTCCAGTGTTGTCACAATTTCACCCGACATCACTGACGACACTATCGTTAATTTTTCAAATCAAAATAACCATCAAGTTTTACTGTCTACTGCCTATATTGAGGTAGTTAATCCTGTGACCAATCAAACACAGAAGGTTCGTGCTCTTTTAGATTGCGGTAGTCAGTCATCATTTATTACTCAATCTCTTAAAACGAAACTGCTTCTAGAACCGACCACCACTTTGCAAGTGAATATAATTGGCATAGGCAATAAAACCACCACTCAGGCTACAGAAACTTGTGTGGTTCAGTTAAAATCTTTGATGAAGCATTTTACCGTCACTTCTTCTTTTCTGGTGTTACCAGTATTGACCGGTAATATACCTAGAATACCCGTTGACTTCAAAAAACTTAATATTGCGAGTGATTACTTTTTAGCGGACCCTTACTTCCACCAACCAGCACCTGTTGATGTTGTCATCGGTGCCGATATTTTCTGGGACATTATTGGCCGCGATCAACTCTCTCTCGGTCTTAATTCACCTGTATTAAGAAGTTCTCATTTCGGTTGGTTGGTTTCAGGTCCAATGTATTTTAATTTACCCACAAAAAATATGTTAAAGGAAAGTGATAATACTATAGATTCTAATCATTCAGTCATTTCTTATGTGTCGTCTATTGACAAAATACATCAAGAACTAACAAAATTCTGGGACTTAGAAAATGTTCCCCAAACTAAACCCCTTATGAGTCATAGCGAGAAGGCATGCGAAACACATTTTTTATCGCACACCCTCCGTTTAGAAACTGGTAGATTCTCAGTTAGTCTACCTTTAAAGGATACACCTGATTGTCTTGGTGAATCTTATTCACTAGCTAAAAAACGCTTATTAAACTTAGAAAAGCGATTTCGCATACAACCACATGTGAAATCACAATATGTAGAATTTATGCGTGAGTACGCAGACTTAGGTCACCTTTCAGAATCCGCTGTGCCTATACCTTCTACATCTTACTTCCTCTGTCATCACGCTGTCTTCAAGGACAGTAGTGAATCCACAAAAATAAGAGTCGTATTTGACGGCTCGGCTCCTACTTCATCGGGTCAGTCTGTCAATGATATCCTCATGGTTGGACCTAATATGCAGGACTCACTGTTCTCCATCTTAATAAGAGCTCGACAACATAAGTTCCTCCTCACGGGTGACGTGGAGAAAATGTACCGTCAAGTCCGGGTCCATGAGGAGGATCGCAATCTTCAACTTATTTTATGGAGAGAGGATGAGTCTTTGCCCATCAAAACGCTTCAGCTGAGTACTGTGACTTACGGAATGGCAAGTTCTAGCTACTTAAGCACTCGGTGTCTATGGCAGATTGGTGAAGAATCTTCTGATCCTATGGTTAAGGACATAATTCAACATGATTTCTTTGTGGACGATCTCATCACTGGTTCTGAAAGTGAGGCTACCCTACGTTATATTCACCAATCTGTAACTGAAGAGTTAAAGAAAGGATGCTTTAATCTTCGTAAGTTTAAAACTAATTTACCATCATTGTTCGATTCAAATACTCAAACTGATGATAATCTTTTATTAAGTGAGTCAACTAGTACTCTAGGCATGGGATGGAACCCATCAACTGATCAGTTACATTTCCCTATCGAATACCCCCTTTCCTCTGCCAGTAATTTAACTAAAAGATCTTTTTTATCGTCTCTTTTTAAAATCTTTGACCCATTAGGACTGATTAGTCCGTGTGTAATAAAAATGAAAATGTTATTACAACAACTGTGGCTACATAATTTGACTTGGGACTCTCCAGTCCCACCTGAAATTCAAAAGGACTGGAACAATTTTATGCAATATTTACCTTCTCTTTTAGATCTAGAAGTGCCGCGGCGTGTACTCTGTGATGAACCCGCATCTGTAGAACTACACTCATTCAGTGAGTCATCACAACATGCATACGGTGCTTGCATTTATTTACGTTCAGTTAATGTTGCGAACGAAGTCACAGTTAATTTGCTTTGTTCCAAGTCCAAGGTGGCTCCGATTAAAAGTACGACCATCCCTCGTCTAGAATTGTGCGCTGCCCTACTGGCAGCAAGGTTATGCAAAGCTGTCAGAAAGTCCCTCCGATATGAAGTTCAGCATCAAGTACACTGGTGTGATTCGTCAGTAGTGCTAGCCTGGCTCCACACCAGATTTGTAAATTTAAAAACCTTTGTAGCTAATAGGATTGCGGAGATCTGTGAGCTAACAGATGCCTCCTCTTGGCGCTATGTGCCCACATCTGTCAATCCTGCAGACCTCATATCTAGAGGAGTCAGTCCAAATAAGCTCGGCAGTACCCAGATGTGGTGGTCAGGCCCTTCATTTCTCAAGGAGTCTGAAAGTATTTGGCCTATCTTAAAACCTAATAAAATTAATTCTAATGACTTACCGGAAACTAAACCTAATTGTACTGCCACTCATGTTACTACTCAAAATGAACCTATAATTAATTTTAAGGATTTTTCTAGCTTAACTAAAATAAAACGATCTTTCGCTTACGTGCTAAGATTTATTAATAATCTAAAACCTAATAAAGAAAAATTTTTTGGCCCCTTGACTGTTGGTGAATTAAATAATTCTTTTCGTTATTTGTGTCGTCTTGCACAGCAAGAATCATTCTTCTGTGAATATAATTTACTATGCAACAATAAGGTTTTAAGTTCTAAATCAAATATTTTATCATTAACTCCATTTTTAAGTGACGACAAGGTCATCCTAGTTGGTGGCCGACTAGGCTCATCTGATTATAATTATAATAAAAAACACCCTATTCTCCTGCATGCTTCGCATCATTTTACTAAATTGATTTTCGAATACGAACATAAACGCGGATTACATGCTGGCCCACAATTATTGTTGGCCGTTGTTAGGGAATACATTTGGCCGATTAACGGCAGAAATTTAGCTAGACGCATTTTTCGTAACTGCTCCAGGTGCAGACGCTTGCAGGGCAAGACTATTGCGCCAATAATGGGACATTTGCCCACACAACGTGTCACGCCAAACTTTCCATTTCATACCGTGGGAATTGATTTCGCTGGCCCATTCTTTATAGTAAATAGAAAGGGACGTGGAGCATCTTTAGTCAAGTGCTATCTTTGTTTTTTCATATGCCTTCGATATAAAATTTCTCACCTCGAAGCCGTGAGTGATCTATCAAAGGACGCTTTCATTATGACATTCCGAAGGTTTGTGTCACGAAGAGGCAGGCCAGCGGAGGTATTCTGCGACAATGGACGCAACTTTGTCGCAGGAGCCAAAGAAATTAATGATTTTTTTAAGATTTACCAAAACGATCTATCTGATTTTGCATGTTCGGAAGGCATTCAGTTTTACTTTTCACCAGCTTACGCTCCTCATTTTGGCGGTATTTTCGAGGCCGGTATCCGTTCAGCAAAATTTCATGTTAGGCGAGTAATGGGTAATTCTCATTTAAGTTTTGAAGAACTTCAAACTCTTTTCGCTCAGGTAGAAGCTGTGTTAAATAGTAGACCTCTCTGTCCTTTATCTTCCTCTCCTGACGATTTCCACTGCCTTACTCCTGGGCATTTTCTCATTGGTCGGGCTCTCACCGCGCTGCCTGAACCACCTTTGGAAGATTGCCACTCAACCAATTTGCAGCGCTATACAAGGCTTCAGCAAATATACCAACATTTTTGGCGGCGCTGGCAATCCGAGTACATCGCCGAGTTACAACTTCGCCGTAAATGGAAGACCAACGCCGACGCAGTCAAAATTGGGGACATGGTCCTACTGAAGGAAGATGGCGTCCCACCCCTATGTTGGAGGCTTGGACGCATTACACGGCTCTTCCCGGGACAAGATGGAGTTGCACGAGTAGCTGACATAAAAACGAAACGAGGAATTATACGGCGCCAAGGAACGAGGAATTACCAACCGAAGAGGAGCTCCTTAAGGGTTGAAATCACTGAGTTTCAACGGGGGGAGGATGTTTACGCCTGGCTTAATTGTGAAGACGTTCAGTGCGTGTCGCGTTGCTAAACTAAAGGGTCAGGCGCCCCGTACATATTTTTTAGTTTTGCATAATAAACCTACCTTCATTTTTTTTATATATTCATTAAAATTTTCACCATCATCGAACTTGTACTGCAATCTGTAATAACTGTTTTAATCTATAATTAAACAAATACCTCGATACGGGAGTTTCATTGAAGAAACTTGAAGCCCCAACACCTATTGACTCTAACGAAAATGATTTTTTAACCAACTCATTCAACTCAGAATCACAACAATGTCGCGCGCTGTCATCACTAGTAATACGATCAGCTGACGTTTTCGTCATATTTATATGATTTACAACACCGTGTACACACCACCCTAGCGGTGTTTTTGTAACATAAGGTTCATTTTTCCTATTACCCTTTAAACACAAGATAGGAGTAATAAGATCGTAATTATCCTGTCCGATTAATAATTTAGGTTGTGCGTCACATTTGCACAAGTCGTAGTCAATATAGTCTGAATAATTACTAAAGTCCATACACGATAATCGTTGAATAGGTAAATTAAGTTCTTTCATTTTTCGAGCACACAAATTAAAACGATCACCGGTATTACTAGAAATGTCAAAACTTACGTTTTCCGTTTGGCACACGAGCTCACCGGAGTCCCATGCACTGCGGGCGCGCATGGTGACTGTCTTACCGTGGAGTCCCGCCTGATCAGCAAGATCAGCAGATATTAGCGTAACGGTGGCACCATCGTCAAGCAACGCGTGTGTGTGGATATTGTCTTTAGGTCCATGAACGGTAACCGGCACTATTTTTAACAACACTTTAGGCACTGACGATACACTAGCACTAGTGGACGCACTGGTGTGGGCGTGGGCAACGGTATCCTCGCAGCGCGACTCGTCGGGCGTCGATGGGTGCACGCGGGATGCGTCCGCCGCGGGGCGCGCCGTCTCTGGCTGCGCGGGCGCTGCAGGCGCTGCCGGACGCGCGGTTGCGGGCACTGCAGCCGCTGTAGTCTTCGTCCAGTGAAGCAGATGATGATGCGGATGTCCACATTCACTGCAGTTAGAAGCGCTGCACTCGGCGGGTTCATTGTGCATTGCGCTCAAGCATTTATAGCAAAGATGTTTAGCCCGTACAAATTGCCATCTGTCGCGTCTCATGGCGCGTCTGAATTTGCCGCACTTTTCTAATGCGTGCGACGGAGAGGTACGACAAAACATGCATTTATTGTCGTATGTAGTAGTACACGCTAGTACCGGATGGGTTTTTGTATTAATGTTTTCGTGTTTCTTTCTTACATCGCTCTGACTGCTGAATATGTAGCTCACGCCTGAAGTTGCGACGATAGTAGCTTCTCTGTATAGAAACTCCGATAGTATTTCCAGTTTGGGTACAGAGCTGTCTTGTCTTTCATACATATACTCGGCCCATTTATTGATGAGGGCGGGCGGTAACTTTGAAAGTATTATAGACGTCGTTTCCGGACTTTGTAGGTATTCCTGCAACTTAATAGCTTTAACAGCTGTGACGTAGTTTTTAACTTTTATTGAGAAATTCACGATCTCCGTGTGGTAAGCAGTCGGGAGTGGGTGAATTTTCTTGAGTTGAGTGAATATTTTATTAATTATGCACTCGGGTCTGCCGAATCGTAATTCTAAGGTGTCAATTATAGCTTGCGGTGTTGTGTTGCCAATGAGGAGAGATGACACGGCTTCTTTTGCGTCACCACGTAGACACTTTCGTAACCGCCAAATGTTTTCTGCATCGCTATAACTGCATAAGTATGACGACTCTTTATATGACTCCTTGAACTGCAGCCACTGCATAGGGTCGCCGTCGAACACCGGTAAATCTTTTGATGTTGCTAGGCGGGCAAGGAGTTCTCTGTTGTTATCACGAACGTTACTTCTAGTAAGTACTTGGTGCAACGCCTCCGTCAACTGGCTGATGCTGTCGCCACGCGGCGGGCGCTCGCTGACGAAGTCCTGTTTCTGCTCTGTATGGTTCCAGGTATTATTACACCTCGGCATTGAATTTAGTGCACAGACATTTTCTGCGCGATCGCTTTTAGCGATGGAGGAGGCGACGCCATCTTGCTTGTCGAACCACGATTCGACTATTCTCGAACTTTTCGAGACTGAACCGTGCTCCTCTTCTTGTAAGTCTGCTAGATCAACTTCTAGTTTTTTCGAAAGTAAATCCTTCTGGATTTGAGCGCGTTTTTGTGCAAAATCGAGGTCAATTTGTGCTTGAAGTTGAGCCGCTTCATACTCTAACCTTTTACGGGCCGCCGCCGAAGAACACGTGGTTTTATCACTTTTCACTGATTTTACTAGTAACTGTTCACTTTTAGTAGTCAGCTGCTCCGTAGCACGTTTACTACGTGTTTTAACACCCTTCGGGGGTGTGTGAAGCAGCGACATCCCTGCACACAGGTTTTTAGTCCGACTAAAACACGTGGCCGAGATTCGAGATCCGGCTCGAAGGACCACTTAATGTTGCGTACAGCACGCAGGTACGCGATTAGTCGGTTAGGTTAAATGAAAACAGTTAATTAGGATGTTGAAAATGTGAGGCCTCGCTGCGGCGACATTAACTCAGATCGCGTTCGCGGTAGTGTGCGATCGGCGAGTACTGAAGACGAACTGAGCTCGCGGTCTCGGAGCGCGCGCGCAAAGCGCGAGTGAAACGTTTTTTGCCAAGCAAGTGTGAGCTTTAGGATTTCCGGTGGTAAGCGCGATGACGTTATCTAACATTTTATTATTTATGTACTTATTTATTTTGTTAGATAAATGCAAACATGCGTAAGATCGCAGTGGCGAGGTCTCAATTACTGTTTATTGTTATTTAATGTTTTCCATGCGTAACAATCGTGTTAATAAATTAACTAAATAGGTCATTGTTCTTAGAACTTATTTTAAATATTTTTAAGACCTAATGCCGCCTGTGATAGGTACAGGTTTATCCTAGTACGTATCATATTTTATAGTACCTATTTATATTATCTATTTGTGAGATTTAAATGGTGTTTTACCAATTTTAATAAATATTTATTATTTATTTCATTGTCTCTGCCTATATATCCCGCTATCTTCGACATGGGAGAGATTTTGTGATAATTAACGGGAAGGTGGAACTGGAGCTAAGTACCCTAGATCTGGAACCAAAACGACGCCAGGACTTGATATAGTTACTAACGTAGATTGTAAGGGCCACACAGTAATTTCAATTGAGTGTACTGCCCTGTCAAAAATATCACAAAACCGCAAAGGTTTTATTTATCAAGCTATTGATCTTCGAATAACAGGTTCTGCCTTTAATAGTATACAGCTCTTGGGAATGAAACCACCAGCCGGGGAGGCGCTGACGGTACAACGCTATCTATCGCGCTGGCTTGAACTATTGTAGCGAGTTCTAGTTCAATTTCAGGACTATACAGAATGTGTTAAAGAATGAGTGTTAAAGAGAATCGATAAAAAAACGCGTTGACTGAATGAAGCGTTGTTTTTAGTATTTAGTAGATATCTCTAAATAAACATTTTCAGAATAAAATTACACGGTGCGCATTGTTTACATGACGGCAACGCCATCTACGATGTTACTTACATATAGATATGATCATCAGTATTCCTGGCACTCCAAAAGCCAGTGAATAGCAGTCATGATCACCGAAGCAGTGGACATCTGCTCTCAAGATTGGGGTCAAAAACGTAGAGATGAGACTGCCGGCATTGATAGCGAAGTAGAAGAGAGAAAAGAAGTAGCCCAGGTATTTCTCTTGTTCAGGCAATTTGAACTGGTCCCCTCCGAAGGCGGAGACGCAAGGTTTAATGCCTCCTGTCCCGAAGGCTATAAGCAGAAGAGCCACGATCGTAAATTCCCTGAAAGAAGTGAAGACAGTATTAGATCTGGATAAAAAAGGTTTAGGTTTTATTTCTCATCAGAATTAGACCAGCGGGGTAATTGAGTAATCCACTATCAGTAGCAGTGGCTTTAATTTTGACGGTTCAGCAACATTCATTGCGTTATTTACGTTGGGGAGCACCCAAATTCCCCAACCCAACATTTGAAGCAATGTATTAGCAATATCCTTCAAAAGGATTCAGATTGAGATTGATAGTGTCACGCAATTAGGGTGCAGTTTGGTCCAGAAAAGTGTGTATTGTATGTCAGCTAACGCCACTGGTATTCAATTTAAATGAATGCATCTTCTTAAAGAGCTCATTCGGAAAGTTGACAAAACCGTAAATAGCTGACAAATATTTCGCTGTTTTTATTAATTTTGTCAATATTACTAAATGTAATGCCCTGTAGTGCAGAAACATATATACATATATATACGTTGCCAACTTTGCTGATTGCACCCTCATAATTAATGAGATGATAATATCATCTCATTAATTATGAGGGTGCAATCATTTAAGATGGTGCACTATATTATAGTGCACCATCTTAAAAAGTGAGATGATATACTCGTAGTAGCATAATTAGCCCATAATGTTCTCACTGCTGGGACGCAGGCCTCCACTCTGTTAGACGGAGTGGGCCGTAATCCACCACGCGGGCCCAGTGCGGGTTGGTAGATAGCACATGTCTTCGAATTTTTGGTACCTACTAGGACATGTTTTGAGAGCACTTTTGATGACGTAATTTACATAAAGTAAACTCTTAACTTAGGGAGCAGCGGTGGCCCAGTGGTAACGACCGCGATTTTACAGATTATAGGTCGTAGGTTCGAACCCTGACAGTCGCTTAACTTTCAAGTACCTACGTACTTACGGCTAAGATCGAGATGTAATTAAGTCAGTACCGTGATTACGACATCGATATTAGTTTAGTATCTAACATCTGCCTAGCCTTTTCCCTACTATGTTGGGGTCAGCTTCCAATCTAACTGGATGCAGTTAAGTACCAGTATTTTACATGGACCGATTGTCTATTTGACCGCCAGAACGCAGTCACTGGGTAATGCGAAGATTTTGGTAAGACTGGTTGTCAGACTTTCGGGCTTTCGGAAAAGACTGTCAAATATCCATGAATGACAGAAGGGACCAACGGCTTAACATGCTTTCCGAGGCATTGAGGGGTATTGGTATGTAAAGATAGTCACCCATCCACGAACCAACCGCGGCAATCGTAGCTTAACCTGATTGATCGTTATAACTTGAATGTCCTAGTTCTATTAATAATATTAGTACAATCAATATATAACTCACATGGTTGGCAGGCTGAGCTGTGGCATTGCACTGACTGATATTAATGTACTCCCGGCTGCATAAACTAACGATAAATACACTATAGTCCTGAAAAAAATATTCTTTATTACATTAGGTCCACAACAAACATACAGAACAGCTCGTCGCTAAACAAAATGGCTTACTCGCCCGAGCGAGTATTCATTGCATAAAATTCAAAATGCTCCAATTGCCTAACACATATCTTTGGAGTTGTCGACTCGCCCACAGATAACTTAACTTCGTGGGTCGCCTATCGTAAAAATAATATTATTTAAAATGACGATTCACATGTTTTGGGCGAGTAAATTCGTGCGAATCGACTAATAAGTCAACAAATTGTCGTAAGGTGCAGTCCGTGCAGTTGAATGATCGACTTTTGTCTCCAGCCTAATCGTCAGTGACTTGCAATTAAATCACTTATATAAAAAGAAAAATGACGGCATTTGACTCACTTTCTTTGGTTGCTTACACAAGTACAAGTATTTGCTAACCTTTTGTACATAAAACAAAGTTAAATATGTGTTGAACGTGGTCAGACAAACTTTTCATACACGTTTGTTGATTAGGTTAGTTAGTTCGATTTCGAAAGTGCGCTTTACGGTTAGACCATTTCGCACACTACAAAGCCAAGGTATAATATAAGATAATTATGCATGTGATAATTGGTTGTCATTTTTGGCTGGAATTACCATCACTACTTCTAGCCAAGTGCCCTACCGATCGCCACTTGAATTGAGTTACAACAATTACAAAACCAGGACCAGTGAAGATACAAGGATCCTTCACTTTACTTTTTTGGGATACCCGAATATCGAACTCGATCGAATTGCAAGAGTGGCAATTTTAGACACAGCACTAAAAAAACTGGTTGGTCGAAAGCGGCCCAAAAATCTGAATTTAGTAATAAAAAAACCAGCTCTACGGCTGTGCGACCCGAAACATGAAAGTTAACTTTAGAAAAGCTAAACATAAAAATACTTGCCTAAAGCGCCCCAACCAGCCATCTGCGATCATGGCACCGATAAGTGGAAAGAAGTAGGCGAACATAGTGAACACGTGGTAGATGACTGTGGCGCCATTGTCGCTGTACCCCAGCTTGTCCCGCAGGTACAGTGATAGGATTGCTGAAACAGAAGGGTACAATTAAGGATGATTCAGATTTGGATGGGATAAATCTACGCCTTGCATAAATCCTTTATTACTTTCGTACATTTTTTAAATAATAATCACATTATTTATTGGCATAAAACAAGATGGAATTCTCAGATTCCTGCACTAGTTATAACAGTGCTGCAGGAGCCAGTGTCCTCCCTTGATTCAAAATACACAATTTTGTTGATATCGTGTCAACAAAAAAAAAATAAGACTACAAAACACATGATACTTAAAAAAAAGAATGAAACATCGCACACCATATGCGTTCCCCACCCTGCTTTATTGTATTGAAATGCGATACGGAGCGCTTAGCTTTCGAAAACACTACATCTCATGAGTATTTGGGAAAATCTTTGATCAGCATTGGGATAGTAGGATACTGATTAGAGTAGGTATCTGAAGAAGAACAGGTATTAGAACATCGCCAAAGACTTTGTATTCAGCGCCTGCCGGCTCGAATTTGATTACGTCTATCTATTTACTGCTAAGTACGCAAGCAACTAGCCTGAAGTAGCCTCGTAAAGAGAATTAGTCGAATTACTGGTTTTTAGAGACATCTATCAAGGGTATTCTCTTATGAAACGCAAAGCTACGAAATTATTCAGCCTCGCGTAGAAACTTGAGGCTATAGTAGTTGATTCTCTAGGCTGGTTACAAAAAAAATGGCTGAGGCTCTGTTTTTATTTAACTTTATTTTGAGCTTGCAGGCTCTGAGCTGGAATCATCTACTATCTAGGTACTAGAAGTTTCGCTAAACATGAAGAAACGATTACCTTTGTAGAGAAACGCTGACCGGACGCACACATTTTGTAGTTGTCCCTCACAAAAACTCCTTATAAAAACTACATGTCATCGTTCAACTTTGCTGATTTGTTAAGCTCACATCTAGCCACTTAGTCCACGTCCTCAGACTATTTTACAGAAAACAATCATGTGGAGGCTTATACCCAGCGCGGGCTGTTTTTCGGCTGAAATGATGATCATGTTCTATAATCAAACGCTAACGCAAAGCTACGAAATCATTCAGTTGCGCTACAGATAATAATAATTATAATATTCTTACGGTCTATGGTACATTTCCTCTCTACACTGATTATAAAAATGACTGAGGCTCTGTATGGTTCTCACTTTCTTTAGAGCTTGTGGGTTTTGAGCCAGTCTCATCTACTATCAGTAAAAAAGTACAAAATCGGCCTATAATGAACTGCTGGGACACAGGCCTCCACTACGTGAGAGGGAGTAGGCCGTAACCTGTCAGGGTTCGAACCGCGGTCGCGAAAGTCGCGGTCGTTACCACTGGGCCACTGCTGCTCTCAAAAAAAGTAATTCTTATAATAAATTAAATGTCGTCGTCCATCATGTAACATTTTCATTATTAATGGCTATTAATTTGATAGCCTCTCACTACAGTATGAACAGATAACTGCCATGGGCAAATTATCTTCGAAATACTACGGTGCTACCTATATTTAGAATTATGATTTTATGAATACCGATACAGATTTGAAGGCCTTGAATGAATGAAACGACTACTATATGATCGTAAAAGTTACACAAGGTCGTTTATTTTACTGGCATAGGTTGGCAATGCTGAAATATTATTTACTTAATAAAAATATAAAATTCATCCATGCAGTGACAGATGCCTAAAGCGCTGGGTCTAGAAGCTTTAACATGGAATTCTTTAAACAGACTCCGGACCCAGGTTGGCCGAAGCAAGAAAACCTGTTCACATGGAGGTTCATAAACGACTCCGCCTTGGAGTGCAAATGCGTGCTGTTCCACAAACGATGGGATACTCAATATCGTGTCCTGCGTGTCCTGCCGTCTGCATACTATAGGAACTAATGGACACTAGAAACCCGGATGGCGCCAAACACGTAGCCGAATTGTCAGAGCTGTAAAACTGGGCAGAGTCCATTTAGATTGCCGTCGACACGCTAAGAAGAGGAGTTAAGAACATTATGACCACATGACTTGGTTAAATTGTGACATTTATATTGTGACAGTGGATAGCGAGTGATTGAATCAATTAGTTTATTGAACCAAAATTAGGTTAATTCAATAAAAGCTTGATGTTTAAGCATTACTGTATTCTTAGACCTTATTCACTTACTAGATGTCACATTAAACGAATGTCCCGGCAGCCTAATTGCGATATACCTACACTCACGATCACATTCCCTGTCATTGTGACAATTCCACAATATCCATTGCGTTATTTACTCGTACGTTGTTGAGCAAACGAAATTTTCAATCGTATGAAGTAATGGTGTAGGTTGTATTGTCACATGAAGGAGATTGTTATTGTGACTTTGTGAATGAGTGCGGTCTGCGGAGTGTGGTCACTGATTTCGATACAATAATCATATCTACGCTAGGGCAGCGTATATGCGATTATTGTACTTACTTATTTATTGCATCAACTTAATGTCAATGTGAAGTCTACTAATTCATAATATCCTTCACACAAATTGCAATTTGAACAGTTCATTATTAGTGTTAGCGAATAAAGCCCTTGTCGATCTTCCAGATTATTTCAGGCTATCTGATTATGCCAGCCTCAGCTGTCGATAATAATTGTTGGTGGTTTTGGGTATTCCAATACAATAGACGCCAGTTTGAGAAGATAATAAATTAATTTCAGTTGAGGTACGAGGAACAGGGTGTAAAGTTCACTTATCCTCCATAGAAAAGGGAGGATCCTTCGACCAGATGGGTGTTGTGTCTGGCGGAAAATGTTCTTAACTAACTTTATAGACCTTATCTTTGTATACTGCTTAAGCGTATGAAGTGACCTAAAGCGCGGTCACTATCGGACTGCATAGAAAAGAAAGAGAAGCGCAATGACACAACGCTGGTAATTTATTGCACAATATGAAACAATCATCTATTTACAAACTACTTAATAATAAATAATCCATCACTGAATGCAGTTTAGCATTAGCAATTTAATGGTATATTTTTAATTATAATTATATTGTTAATGAAGGGATAAACTGCTTCTAAAGAAATGTCAGAGGTGTATTTGAAGTTTTATTTGGTGCATTAATGTACGTTTAATTGTGATTTGAGTTCCATCACTGTTTTAAAATAAGACTTGAAATATGACTATTTTTTTGGTCAAACTTATTTACGGTTTAAGAGATACACTGCTTTAAAAACCAACTTTTTGACCATTTTCAAGAAACCTCCGCCTTAAAACCGATTCATTCATTTCAAAAAACAAGGGCTTGAAAGTTTGTATAAAATGCCGTACGTCTTAGGTTACTTATGAGTCAATTAAAAAGTAATAAGTAATACTAGTTTACGATAAATTATATCCAGTTTACGGGAAAGACACATCCATTCCGCAAACATTGAGGTGCAAGTGCAACCTTAGAAGCCAAGATGGGATTCCCATTTCTTTTAAACACAACTTTATTATATCACTTGCTTGCAGTAACAAAAAAATACTCAATGTTAAGTACTTAACTTTTTATTACATAATATTTTTGAGGTCAATAATTAGTAACGGCTCGTTGTGTAGTCAATGCCATGAATGGCATGTTTTGCGTACCGAGTGTACCTGCCAAGCGGAAAATAGCCGCATTTGGTTCTGCAGATGACATATTTAATAGAGCTGCTCTACGAGTATGTTTATAGAGTAACGAACTGGAACTGAAAAGTAAAGTGCAGTAAAATGTAGAGTCAGAGAAACAAATTTTTAAGCGATTTTCCGTATTTTCACTTAGCCATTTCATTGGAGTGCGACCGGAAACGGTTTTTTTCGGCCGAAAATAAAAACGAAAATTCGGACTAAACACCAAAAACGTTTTTTTTTGTTTTTCTCTAGGTTTTTGTTGGTAAAAACTAAAAGAAATGCAGTGACAATCTTTTGTAAAAAATTAACCGTTTAAACCTTTTTTCAAATATATTTAAATTAGTAATTTATGTATTTTCTCAGTTATTGTGCTTTTAGTTGTTGTAACTATCGATTTTCCCTGAACATATAATTAAAAGCATCGATTTGCGGTGCTTATTTTTTCTAAAACCCTACTCGTTTGTCGTAGCGATGAGAGCTATCAAAGAGAGTACTCGCTCAGCGACACTCGCCGAGACACTCGCCGAGACACTCGCCTTCTCATTTCTAGTTTCTAGCTCTACTCGCTAGTTACCCACCGGGCGGCGGGTAAGGAGTAAGGAGGCACCTCATCCTTAGCCTAGAGAGCTCCTTTTGAAATGTATTAGGAGTCTTGAAAAGGTTAAGAAACTTCAAAATTCGCAAAGCAAATTAGCTCTGCGTAGATTATAGATGACGCTATCTATGGCGTAGATGCTAATCATCAAAATGGTCTTGAATGTAATGGACTTGGTAATTGAGCACACTTAAACGAGCTTGATTACACAAACTGTAATTTTATCCTCAATTTACAAACACAACAACAAACAGCTTACCTACATTCCTTAAAATTTAAAAAATGGCTGGTGTCGTTACACCACACCATTTTTTACGTTTAGTTAGGACATTATGTAAAGCTTGAGCTAAAATTAAAGTTACTCCTGAACTTGTTTTCATTTTAGCATCATAATATTTTGATAGTTGTATGATACAGAATGTCGAGTGAGAGGAAATTGGGTCTCTTCTGGGTCATAAGTCTCAAAAATTCCTTTGCAATTTGGAGGCCGCAGATCAGATTTGTAGGAACCTTAAACCTTAAGTAGGTAATTTTAGGAGAAAATTTCTAATACTAAATAATTAACTAACGAACTATTAAAATATAATGTCCTAATATAACTAAAACAATTAACAAACTAAATCATTCATCCTTATTTAGAAGGTTTCAACAAATCTTTACATACCGATACACGTCCGTGGCATTACGTGTCGTTACGGGTGGTCAGAAGCCCGAAAATCTGATAACTAGTCTTACCAAGGGATATCGTATTACCCTGTAACTGGGTTGTGAAGGTCAGATAGGCAGTCACTCCATGTAAAATATAGATATTCAGCTGCATCCGGTTAGACTGGAAGCCGACCCCAACATGGTTGGGAAAAGGCTAGGCAGATGATGATGAGTTTAGTGACTACAGCTAGTCAAAGATTGGCAAAACCTATAGTCGGTCCATCACTACTATTTAGTTTGTTTGAAAAAATCACTTCTTCAATTTCTATGCTAGAATTAATTTGATAGTTCCAAAATACTCATAGCATTAGTATTCCCAGTGTTTTCAATTATTTTCCTATTAAGATCGGTAAAGCAAGCTAGGCGTTATATTATCAGCAAGCGACAAAAATGAATGTTGAATAATCACTCAAACGCATTTCCTCAATCATTTTGGATAAAATTGTGCGATCGTGCATATTTTTATACTAACTTCAGTTGGCCTTTATTATTGTAAACATTAATGAGATATAATCAAGGAGACGGAAACACCGGAGTGCACACACAGACCATAGATAATAACTCTAAAATTACACCACTCTAATGCATGTGTCTATGATAAGGAACATGAAAATTTACGAGTCATTATACGATGTTGGTACGATAGACTAATCTGTCTCCTTATTTAGTCTGAACTGATTTCACAAGGAAAGGAAACCATAAAAGAATATGATAATTTTGCTCAAAGTTATTTATGAGATAATCGTCATGGTTATGCAATTATCTTTTTCTATTTTCAGCACTTGTTCATTTTCCATTTTAAATATACCTAACAATTAAGTATGTTCAAGTCCTAAAGAAATACCAACCAATGAAAATTAAACTAGCATTATTAATATCGAAAACGAGAGATCATTTTTATCACTGTCAAGGCAACTAGCCTTGACAGTGATAAAAATGATCTCTTCACAACTTAGCATAGGCGGGCCTCAGACCAAATTATTTGGTCTGAGAAGCGGGCTGTAGGTACCATTTTACTTCCAACTTTACTTCCAGTAACATGGCTTTCACATATACCTCAAAAGACCTGCTAGTGAAATAAAACAATTACGACTATCAATCTTTTTCGATCCCCCTCCGCACCAAGACGCCTTCGTGCCTATGGTCCCGGCTGTCATTTGCAGATCTTTGACAGTCGTTACGTATGGGTAGTCAGAAGCCCGAAAGTCTGACAACAATCTTAGGTATCATATTACCCAGTAACTGGTTTGAAGAGGACAGATAGGCAGTCGCTCCATGTAAAATACTAGTAATTCAGTTGCATTAGGTTAAACTGACCCCAACATAGTAGGGAAAAGGCTAGGCAGATGATGATCATTATCAATATTTCTCTAGAACTCAGTAACCGAGCTGTAATTTGTCATGCATATTTCATTGTTTAGGTAAATAAAAGTATCTCATATAATAAATCGACGAATAGGTGATCCATAACAAACTGCAGGTGGCGTTACATCATTATTATTACAAATGACGTCAAAATATAAAACAATCGTGAGAATACAATAAATGTAATAGTGAAATAGTAAGGGTCTATTCCGACGGACTATACCACAATCACTACGTAACAACATTTTGCCGCTATGAAACTGTTCATTTTATAGCCGATTCGTATAATTTACGGACCGTTAATGGTTAAATTTTTAGACACTTGTAGGTATAATTACCAATAATGAAGCAAAAACCCACCCATACAATGATTTCCTAGTAATATATAATTTAAGTCAATGCTCCCATATGGAAGTAGCATACGAATGTATAGGTATACATGCCCAGCTTGGCATTAAGAAATTTTACCTTTGGTAAGCATGACGATTCGTTTTTGATTTAAAGGAACCGAGCATTATAATAGGCTGCTTTTCTACCAGAGATGTGATATGCTGCGTTGCTATGGATGCGTTTGATATCCACCAATGTCCAAGTAGCATAGCACTGCCTGGTAAAAACGGGTTCAACTAAGCTATGTTTTTATATGGAAGGATGCGTGCTATGGATGCGCGAGTGGTGTAGCTATGTGCAGAGCAGAGTACTCCCCGTGCCTTCCCTACTATAGATTTATCGCATACCTCGAGCTGCGCATCTTCCTCGCACAGCTACCGCGCGGAGGCGCATCTTCATAGCATGATATCTTAGGTACTCGCTCCGCTACACAGCTTAGCATTAGTGGAAATGGTCGCATAACTAGTTTCGTAGCTCAGCTTTCAAATCCTCGCAGCATAGCTCCATAGCACATCTCTTGTGGAAAAGTAGCCTTAGGCGCTAGAGAGCGAGATTTTGCGTTTGTGGCTGTGTCTTCATTTACCTATCGTAACCGTGCACGGTTGTGACAACACTGAACGTGACTGCAAATCGGTTGTAAGTGTAAACGGAAATACGCGTTTTCATATTTATGTCCGGCGACATTTTTGCCGCTGTGTTATGGTGGTGCCTCGTATGAAAGAACCCTTAAGCTATTTAATTTACCATACGTAGCTCGTAATGTTTTACGTCACGTCACTGACGTCCGTATCAGACTTGCACCTTCGTTATTTAATTAAGTTTTTTATTTGCCATTCTTTTAATCTTATCGTTGGTATACAATAGTCTATTTAGATTAAATAATGTGTTAATAAGTGTCTGAGTTTAATAACTTTAAGGTTGAATAACTTGAAGGATTGTGGATTGGTACCTAAGTAGATTTATAATAGTAGGTACCTAGACCGTCATTAAAGCGTAGTTTCTTATTTTCATGTAAAATTATTCATCACTCATTTTTATTTCAAAGAGAAATTGTGAGAGAGCAAACATGTATCCGAACTAAATTCAATAGGTAAATACAGTAAAATAGTTTCTGATAAAAGTGCTGGCAACATGAAAGTAAGGTGAAAAAAAAACTATCATTTTCATAAAATAAATCAGTAAAGTATGTTAGGGTAAGCTCGGCGCTGGGGTAAGACCGTACGAATCAAATTTCCAGATAATTTGGCAATATTTGGCCAAGTTTACCGCAACTACCTTAAAGTCTTAATCAATACTTATAAAGTAGGTAGTTGCGGTAAACCAATTATTGCCAAATTAGTCTGACAGAAAAACACAACAATCTCTGGAAATCGAACCCAGGACCTCACGCTCAGTGGAACAAACAAAACGAAAATACACAAAGTTATAGTGAACCTCTCATATCTTCTAAAAGTACCCGTAACAAATCGCATAGCATTGATACACCTGTACTTCATAGATTCATACGTCGTATCGTATTACCTAAGGTTTTCGATAACAAACAGTCAATGGCGAAATGCGACATACATTTCACATGATAATACTGTTAATTTATTTAAACTAGGTCGAAAAATGCATAGATATGGCCGCTCATGCGTGTCTGCCCAATACGATGTGTGTTGTAGACGCGCCTAACACAAGATTAGATACGGATATGGTGGTGAAATGAGCTCGGAATCCGGACTACGAGTACTTAGGCCCTTTCCCATTTTTCTACTTTGTTATGAAATTCGATTTATAACTGGCAGTCTATGCGTATAGTGGACAAACCCACCTGTTGCACAAATCATTCGGTGAAGGATCGAAGCATATTGCTTTCGAATGATGCATGAGATGAAAGTAGGGCTGCCGGTTTTCCCCGGATTTGTCCTAGTTTGGTGGGTGTCCGGGGAGCTTCCGGGCGGGGTTCTTAAAAAGTGTCCGGGTTTAAACCCAGACACTTTCTGTTTTAGGGGAAATATAACTTTGAATGATTTGCAATAATCATAGTTAAAAATTAACGGCGCGGCAAAATACCCGTGCGCTCGTGACAATTCATAATTTGCTTTTGGTTAACTTTTTTTTTTCATTGATTCGGAAAAGAAGAGCGTTTCTAATTATTTTTGTTAGCAGAATACCTCTCACATAGAGAAGAGTGTATAATTGATTAGTAAATTAAACGTTTTTTTGTATTGTTGAGGTTTAAATTGATGTTCCATAAATAAGAAAACAAATATGATAGTTAACGATGTATTTATTTTCTTCTAATTTTTTTTTTCGAGGGAGTTCGACGATTTTTTTTATTTCACCCGAATGTCCGGGGTTTTGAACTTTTTATCCAGGGTCCGTAATTTAGGTTATGGCAGCCCTACATGAAAGCCATCAATTCTCGCCTCACCAAACAGCCCCGAAGCGCTACACAAACGCGGCAGCCCAGCCAGGGTGCTTACTCTCGAATATAATTCCGATAGATCGACATTGGTCAAACGTCAGTTGGTTGAGTTAATCGTCAGGGATTGGCTAGACTCAGTGATTCCAGCCAATCCCTGACGTTTGACTGACAATTTCAATGTCGATCTATCGGAATTCTATTCGAGAGTAAGCATCCAGCATTTCGAAAATTCGAACGCGTTGTTTAGAAATCGTGATGGAAATATTTGGCTCCATAATTATGCTGTGTTCGCATTTTAGTTTCCAAAAATGTAAACAGATATGTGTATTTGGAAAAGAAAAATTACATTAATATATACACATAAGGTTCACTTTGCGCTGCAACTTCCCACAAATTTTATTACTTTTTCAATAGTACCTACTACCTACTAATCATTCTAAAATCAAAATTGGAAACTAGGATTTGAATAGTCTTTACCTAGTTTTTGTTTCTATTATTTTGTGTCATCATCATCATTCTCCTGCAGTTATCCCAATTTATTTGGGGTCGACGCAATATGTATTTTTCTTCCATACTTCTCTATTAGGCCTCATCTCGTTAGTCACCTCCTTTCTAAACATATCATCATTCAGACAGTCCAGTCCATTCATCTAATCTTTGGTTTTCCCCTACTATTATTTTGTGTAAGGTCTGGAAAAGTTCGTACGACATCGTAGAAAAAATCGAGCTAACGCATAGCATCGAAAACAATGAATAAGTAGTAAACATTATAATAAATAAGCGTAATCTCTCTTATGTATAATGTTATTTAAGTTAACAAGTCGCTGGAGCAGAAAAAATAAAATAACATTCGCTATATAACGCTACAATTATTAATAAAGCTGAAGAGTTTGTTTGTTTGTTTGAAAGCGCTAACCTCTGAAACTACCAGTCGGATTTAAAAAAAAATAATTTGATAGCCCAATTCTTGAGAAAGGCTACACGCTAGGATCCTTAAGAGCCGAGCAAAAACAAAAAAAAAGTCAAAACGAACGCTAAACGAAAACGAAGTAACAGTGCTGACGGGCGACGCGATGCGACGTAACAGTGCTGACGGGCGACGCGATGCGACGTAACAGTGCTGACGGGCGACGCGATGCGACGTAACAGTGCTGACGGGCGACGCGATGCGACGTAACAGTGCTGACGGGCGACGCGATGCGACGTAACAGTGCTGACGGGCGACGCGATGCGACGTAACAGTGCTGACGGGCGACGCGATGCGACGTAACAGTGCTGACGGGCGACGCGATGCGACGTAACAGTGCTGACGGGCGACGCGATGCGACGTAACAGTGCTGACGGGCGACGCGATGCGACGTAACAGTGCTGACGGGCGACGCGATGCGACGGGGTGGGAACTAGAAATTTGACGCGGACGAAGTCGCGGGCAGAAGCTAGTATTCTAATAACTAACTAAGGAAACTAAATTCTCATGGAAGGCAAAGGCGATTTCAATCCATTATATCCATCTGTTAGCTGTGTGTCCGATAGGATTTCTCATCGACCAATTCTCAGGTTCCATAGCGACTTCCTTAAAAAAAAAAAAAACGATACAACAACTAATTTTACTTTGTAATAGAAGTCTAAGTAGGTACCAACTTCCCCGTTTTTAACTTTATAATATGACGAATTTACATACAAACTTTCATCCACTAGTAGGCTTAAAATTAATTCGGTAGCGAAACTCCACAGACTTGAATAGATATCTAAGCATGATAGATCGAAAACAAAAACGATTTGATGATAAATTGTTTTGGGCTCAATGACCCAGCATTGTATTGTAGTTAGGTACTAGAAGTATCAGTTCAGTGACATCAGTTGTGGTATAAACTTGCTTAAGTGATGGGTATCAACATCTGAACAGGATAAAACTTAATTAAAAAGTTTTTTTTTTATGATCAACGACTTTAGCTAGTTTAGTTAAGTAAGTACTTGAAATATCAGTTTGAAAAAAAAAACATTTCTTTGTGTAAACTTCAGAAGTGTAATGTGCATCGATACCTACTTATACACATAAAATAAAAAATAAGTGGTCTTTTGTACTCATACTTCACTAAAATGGGACGCGACAGTCGCTCAGCCCCAAAAAAAATCATCAAACCTTTTTGTTTTGTTATGTATTTAGACAGATAGATAGAGAGATTTAGATAGATAGAGATACTTAGATATCGAATCCCATCATGTCTGTCGAGTTCCACTAGCTAATTTAATTTGACCCTTGTGCATTTCATGCTTTTAGACCTAGCGGTTTAGGCTATGCGTCGTTGTATGTCAGTGAATAGTAGCTAATTAGTTTCTGTTAAAAATTACCCCTTTTTTATAATTTTTTACCGTTTGATCTTTTCCCTGCTTGACTTCTTATTATAGCCATCGACTAAATATCATTATTTTACATTTTCGTTCCTTTTCAGGAGGATACAATTACGGAGCTATAAGGTGTAACTACAATATTTATAAACATTTTTTTTCATTTCTGTCTTTTTACATCTACCTTAAAGCCTATATATAGCTTTCAACAAGAATTGGGCTATATACATACAAAGAAATTTTACCTTTTTATATAATATTAGTATGTATACAGGGGGCACCATGTACCAATTACATTCCCTTTATTTGTCCAAGACTTAGTTTGAAAAGTACAGCCAGGGAAGTTAATTGTTCATCAAATTGTCATACTACGTCAATTTCATACAATCACTCTCAAAGAATGACAGTTGTGATTCGAATATTCGTACAATTTAAATTGGCAGTCCATTTAATAAACAATGAATTCCCCTGACTTTACACCTACAAAATTGAAAAAATATTATAGTGGCAGGCAGTTACTTGTCCTGACAAGTTTTATTGCACTTTATAGATACCGGTTCAAAAGCCTGCTTTTAAACCGGTACCTATAAAGTGCAATAAAACTGTAAATATTTCTATTAAAACTTTAATAAATGAATGACAGCATTCCATTGGATTGAAACCAATACTCATTGTTATAACTTGCAAGCGGTGGATACGCTTGCAAGTTATAACAATGAGTATTGGTTTAGTAGGTGGCACGTCACGCGTGTATGAAAACCGGACGGTGTCATTAACACTGATTTATAAGCCAGCACGTGTCGCTAAATACATAAAAATAAATAAAGCTATGCATTGAGAAATACCTATGATAATTTAATGCAAATCGAGCTTCGGTATAAGTTGTTCAGGTTTTCGAGACTGAATAGGTAGTAACTACTTTATTTTTGCTTGAGTACATAAACAGGGTCAAATTTTATTAGCTAGCGAAACTTCGCAGACGTTTCGAATATCGATGTACAAACAAAAGAAAAAAACGATTTGATGATAAATTGTTTTGAGTCCAGTAACATCAGTTGTGATGTAAAATTTACATAAGTGATTTGTATCAATATCTAGACACGATAAAACAAAAAAGGACTGGGTTTCTAAACTCATACTTCAAGACCAGAGGTCGTTGACACCAATTTCAATCATAAATCTTAATGTCTCGTACTTAGATAATATATCGACACCCACCTCGTCTGCGGAGTTTAATTTGTCCCTGTATATTCTGGTTGCAGTTAGTTCATATTTAAAACACCACTGCATACGGGTACTTAACAGTGACGGAAAAGATGCTGGGGAACCCTGTACATAATAATTTGAACAACGAGCCATAATTAGCTTCATGGTGTTACCAACTGGAGTCGCAAGCATGGTTGAGTCCACTGTACAAGACTTTTGCTTTAAACTAATGATAGTGCACAACATAAAATGTTTGCGTGGTCATACATAAAAAAAAATATACGCGTCGAAAGAACTAGCAGGGGATCGGAGGCGGGGTGGAGGGGGGGCTCAGGGGATCAGACCGGAATAAATCAAAGGGAAAAATTACTTTAATTTTGGAAGTCGATGTCTTTTGTTTTTTATTTTCGTTTTCTGCTACCGACATCGAAATTAAACTTTTTATTTTTCACTTTTAGTTGTGGTAGGTACCAACCCAACACAAACTCGTGAAAAAAAAAACAGTAATAACAGTGACAGGAAATTATTAATGATTTAATAATTTCCTGAAACACACACAAAGTGGATTAAATAAGTACGTATTGAAAGGTAAGTGCACATACACACAAGCGACACACGTCGACACTCATCGACGGCTCAGTTGCCTCCGCCTTGCTCGTGTGTAGGTATGCACACTAACTCAAAAAAATACTCAAACAAATTAAACTCGCCTTTTTTGAAGTCGATGCAAGTCAAACACACACACGTGACACATACATAATAATAAAAGAAAATGTCTTACTTCGCATTCCATAGTATGAAAATCTTTCGCAGAACTCATTTGTGACTATAAACCCCACCGCCTTTGGATAAGGGAGTTTCTGAAACAAAAAAAAAATAACAGAACATTGAGACAACTTTATAGAGACGCGTAATAATAGACCCTAGCTTGGCCCCGCCTATCTGAAGAACACTATAATTCACAAGTGCATATCACGAAAAAAAAAAAAAACAATTCACACACCTCTATTGTTATGCAATGTATATTGGTTTCAATTGGTTTCAATCTTAAGTAAGCGAAGGTAACTAATAACTATAGGTATAAGGATATATTATATATCATAAACGTATAAAGTCCAGTGCAGTCCTCCGCGACATAGAGGGTGTCCAGTAAATCAATAAGTTCGCGCAACCCCATATTATTGCGCTTTGCAATTTAAACAGAGTCAATCGAAGGGAACCAGGAACTTTATATTTGATTTAAGTAATTAAATATTTCCTTTAGATACCTTATTTTTTGAAAGTTTCAAGTTATTGAGTAGCTGACCTTCGTAAAAGAAACTTAACTTAATGATTACGCTGATAAGAATAAAATTAAGTTTTTGCAGTATGAAAACTACTTTAATCATAGATAGTGCTGGCGACACCATCAGCACCCTAATTGCATAACACACTTTCAATTACAATCTGAATCATTTTGAGAAATATTGTTAATCCATTGATTCATATTATGTTCGAATTTGTCTGCTCAACAACGTAACGTAACGTTGTTTAGCTGTCAAAATGAATGCCATTCCTGCTGTTAGTGAGTTACGCAATTATACCCCAGATCGATATTTTTTTAAGTTATTACTTGGCAAGCAGTGTGTTTACAAAGTATTATATTGACGCTTTGTATAATATCCCCAGCCAGTTATTAATATCTTTATCAATCTTATGTTAAATTATGCTAATTTAATTCTACACTCAAATATTTTTTGTTACAAGCAACTTGTTACAACTCTATTTATAAACGATAATATTACGGGGTATATTTATTTTAACTTTTTAATAATTTATGTAACATAAAGAAATCATGTTATTTTATTAAAACTCTATTAGAACATAGGTATGTATATTATGTATCTTTTATTAAAATAAATAGGTACTTTTTAGGTCATCATCATTCTCCTGCCCTTATCCCAATTTGTTTGTGGTCGGCGCAACATGTCTTTTTTTCTTCCATACTTCTCTATTAGTCGACATCTCGGTAGTCACCCTCTTTCTAACCATAACAACCTTCACACATTCTATCCATCCTTTCTTTGGTCTTCCCCTACTCTTATAGCCATTTTCCTCACTACTCCGGAACACATGCCCATACCATGACAACCAATTTCCACACAACTTTTCAGTTACCAGTACCACTTTCAAACTTCCTCAAATTCGTCCTAGGTGTTAATGTTAAATTAATTTGCATGTAAAATATGAACTGTAACGTAAACCACAAACTTTTACAAATGGAAACACATAAGTATTATGTTTTCAGTATTCTAAATCTTATTCTTAGTAAAACAAAAAATCACTGTGCCCGTGCGTTGTTTGCTAAGCCAAAACAATACAATTATTAAATACGTGTACTCATCTTCTTCGAAGCGTGCGCATGATCGGTATAACCCAAATATGAGTGAAACTTGAGAGTCATTGTGTCCAATCTTTCATTAAAGATCGTAGGCTTAATTAAAACTAAGTGGGAGAGCAATTATCGTGCTAAATTTGGGACAACCCGTGTCTCGAATTCTTACAGCCGATGCATGCGATGTGCGAAACTGGAAACAACTGGATTGTATACTTGTGGTCAAGCCGCGGAGCAATTACAGTCACTCGCGCCGGCCTCAAGGACCACCAACAGTAAACTTAATCACAGAATTTATTTCGGGCCAGATTTTATAGCCTCATTCCTGAATTCCAAATCAGAGTTGCTGTAATACTGGGATGATTTTTGAGACGGGGCAGTAAGTAAAGTAAATAAAATAAAATATCAAATCAAAGTAACTCAAAAAGTTAAAAGACAAACTGTCTTCGTCCTAAAAACGTTTTCCTGTAGTCACAACTCACTACGGATAAGGCCCTTATTACCCCGCCTCAAAAATACATGTTGTAATTATAATTTTCAAAAACAAAACAAATAAGCAGGTAACTACTTACTTGCAGTTTTTTATCGCAATATCTTTGTTCCAATGATTGTTTTAACAACAAAGTTCGTTGGCATTTGAAAATAAACTCAAGGAAAAAAGCCGGGAAGCGTTTAGCATATGAATGAATGACAAGGAATCCAATGAGGCAATGACTAATTCAATATGAATGTGACAATAATGATTACAATTGAATTATTGGATTGAAGAGTCTGCGGTGAGTGTGGGCCGCTTGAGAGCTTATTGTTAGATCGAGAGGACAAGTTTCATTAAATGTGAGTAATAAAATTGACCTCAAATGTTTTGTTATAAATAGCATTGTACGATACAGACAGCACCATCCACGAAGACGCGCCCCACTCTTCTTCCTAATCGCTTACAGTACAAGTGTGCAACATTCAGCTAGTGTTTTAGAGTTATCGATATACAATAATTACTTATTAGTGGGTAATTAGTGTGTATCAAAAAAAATTAAAAACTTTATTACAAAAAAAAACAACCGACTTGCAAAAAAAAGTTTTTTATTTTTCACATTTTATTGGGAGAGTTTGTAATTTATCTAAGTTACAATAGCCTAATGTCAACTGCTCATCACCTTTTACATAATATTCTTTTCCCGATGCTGGGACGTTAGTTGTTGAGGAGTTCTGATGGTAAGAACCAGGAGAACTCCTCAACAACCACTCACCATACGCATTGTGACGAGCATAAATTGCTTAGCAACCATATTAAAGTAATCGAATCGCATCCCGTGAAATATTTATCATTGAGTAGTTCCGAACTTTCAATGGCCATCTGTGGTTTATTCATCAGCTTCACTTTACCAAATGATGATTTCCGAGAGCAAATGGACAAGTTACTTTAAAAAATACCTAAATCGCTATAGGTTTGCCTATAAAATTTGAGTTCCCTCGATTTCCATGGGATCCTCTCATCAGATTCCAACTTGATGACAATGGGACCACCGCAGTTGACGGAGAAATCGGTGAAAATACATTAAAAAATATACGTAAAGTCGAACATATTATAACCTCCTCCTTTTTGGAAGTAGGTTAAAATCTAAAACACTAGCGGAATTTACTAGCGATAAATACTAGCGATTAGTAAGACCTAATATCAATTAGTTATTTTTTTTATTAACATAACATTGTTCGCATTAATTCTGCAGAATAAAACCAAATAAGTATACCAGAACCAATCTAGTCCCTACGAAGGCACTGAACAATGCCAAAGACATCATAAAAGGAAGAGGAAGGAAGACAATCTTTACCTTGACAGACAACGTTATGCGTTGTGCTTCATAAACATGGTTTCGTAATAGAAGAATGAAAGTAGACGCTAATACCGGTGCACAATATTTATCACTGTTATGGCAATGGATAATAAGAAAGCGCTTTTTAGGTAAGTATTACATTTTTGTTTTTCTTTTATTGTTTTTGGTAATCCCATTGTCGAAGAATTTTCAATAAAAATTTTAATTATTCGAAAATAATTGTTGGGAAAAGGTTGATGACACATAAAGTTGAAACCATTAGTAAGTGATAATGCGTTAGAATTTAACCGGAACAGGTTTTGTTTCACATTCATTAGATACTTCTAGAACAATCTGTTATGTCTTTTGCTATTTACAGCTCAGTGGTATCAGCGGGGTAATTGCGTAACACACTATTCAGTAGCAATGGGTTTAGTTTTGACATTTCAACAACATTCATTGCGTTATTTACGTTGTTCAGCAGACACATTTTTCGAACATATGAAGTAATGGATTAGCAACATCCTTCAAAATGATTCAGATTGAGATTGACAGTGTGGTACGCATTTAGGGTGCTGGTTGTATATTGATCAAAATGTCCATGACGAGCTTGTCCCACTAAGCTTTATCCCTAACACTTAGTAGTGTTTAGCACTTAGTTTATTCACATAGTTGTGAGTAGCTTCATTAATTAATGAAGCTATTTTAATAGAACTTATCATCATAATCGTATAAATCAAAATGACACAAAGAATTTATTAATATATTGTTGACAGGAGTAGAGAATAGTTGATGCTGGTGGTATACCCAACTGACTTCTCATGATATTATAGGTAGGCTAGATGATTCATGTAACACAAACGTTATAGTTAACACTTTCACAATTCCGAATTGGTATCTATTTTTATGGATTTTTTTATCGAGACGCTTTTTTATTGCAAAATAATATTAATCTTTCTTAGATTGTGTTTTTTACGCAAGTTTAAATACCAAACGTTTGTCAATATTACTTATATGGCTTGTGGGTGTGGGGAATTAAAAGGACATCATTGCCCAAATAGTTATTTTTATTTCAGATTGGATTTGGCAAGAAAAGCTCTAATGAATGTAGGTAAGAATTTACGTAATTATCTTTGTAAATGTAGGTATTTACAAAGATAATTATGTAAATTAAACAAAAATAACCCTGTCTTTTGTGCAACAAAAATATGCTTGAAGTTCTCGCAATTTGTGACGGAAGATGACACTTTTTCCACGAACTAAGAACGTCGTATTTAGCGTAGCGCGTTTAAAACCAAAAATAAATATAATTAAAAAAAATGCCTGCACAAATTTTTTCGCCTATCATCATAAAATTTTTATGCTATTAGTCATGAGCATATCGCCGTAGGTATACGTGAAATTTTGAGATAACTTGGTGTTGTTTTTTTTAATATTTAAGTTAGTGTTTCTGTTCCACTAAAAGTTTGAAAATATCATGTTTTTATTCATTTTAGTTTTATTGTATGCCTAAGTCTTATCAATTTCATTAAATAAGTATCTAATTGAAGATAATTAATTTTGCTTCATTCCTCCTCTTAATTTTCGTTAGTTTTTCCCTAGAAATCTCTTGTATCTCACAACTTTGATGAGTGGGTATTAGAACTCTGTTGACGGATCAGCCATTTATATTTCCACTAGCCACCCGTCTCTGCTCCGTACGGTTCTCACAACAAAAAAAAAATACATTGAGATTCCTATATTATATAAATTAATATATTATGCACGTGTAAAACTTCCTGAATAAATTCTCTAACGTACCGTAACGTATACGTTATTTTTATGACTTTAAATTGTAATATTTTTTGACCAATTAACACGATTTTAATGAAATAAAGACATACCCCCTTACTAATAAACGTATTATACCTATCAGATGAATAGTTACACACAGATTTCTCTCTTACAGTCGTCAGTAAATCCGTTCAGTGGTTTATGCGTGAAAAGGTAACTACAGACACAGTTGTTTTCCAATTTATAATGAAATACAGACTAAATACATTAAGAAAGTAATAAATACTAGTATGGTTTATAGTATTAGTATGGTTTATAGTATTAGTATGGTTGGTATGTGTATGGTTGTATTGATAGATATAATAAGTCTAAGCATACTGCAAGCCTCTTATAAATCTCTTCACAAATAATGCGCAGTTCACAGGTATGTTTATTGGTAAATATGTTATTATTTTTATTGTTGGCTGCATACAATTAATGTAACGTGTGTTCTTTTGGTTCTGAATACATTCAGTTCAATCCAAAGCTATGACAATAAGAATATAATTGCGCTTGCGTTGTTCTTATTGTAACTCACGTAACTTGCTCCCGGATTCAGAGTTATCAAGTTTCACCAACGAATTTAATTTGACTTTTTCTCTCGCAGTCCGAATACATAGCTCCCGTAGATGCTATAGACGCGAATGGATCTCCGGGTTCACTGGCTCGGCTAGCGATTCGATCCAGACACATTATTTTTGAACACTCTGGAATAAATGACTATGTATTAACTCAGGTCAATAAGAACTCCGCTTACCTATACAGGGGGCTAGAACATCGACGCGCAAAGTGTAACCCTGAATTTAGCACATAATGCTAAACACCCTAGAGTGGTCAAAATGTATGGAACAACATTTGCTTTTTGTTAAATAACCGACGAAAAACTTCAATGCAGGAAGGTCTTTAATCATGTACCCTGTTACAGTAGGTACCTACTGTATCCATGGTAACAGGTTGCGCGTTGATGTGCAGACGCCAGCACATCAAGCTACTACAATCTGTCAAATTAATTTAATAGATTTTCAACTTTATCGCATGCATAAGGTTCAAAGTTGATTGGGAAAATTTTACAGTTTCCGGGTAGCTTGATGTGCTGGCGTCTGTACATACCTGCCACCCTGTATGGATCAAACATAAATCAAGTATAATTTATTTCAATTAGAACATTTGAAGTGTCAAAGAGTCAGAAAGTTGAAGCTTGTTGATCACAAAGTAGAATCAACCTATTTGAGAGTCTGCTGAATACCTCAGAATATTATTAGGTATCTAAGGTAGATGGATTGTGTTACCTACTCGTACCAGTGATCCGATCGCAAGGAAGGTCGTTAATATTATTGTTTGGATCGCTTACTAGTACCTACCTACTTATTAACATTACGTTTATTTTTGTAAAACCATTTTAATCGCAAATGAATGCAGACCCGAGTTACTTAATATGCGATACTGCACAGTTTATCCTTAAAACATGTATGCGTAACTATTAAAACGCATAAAGAATAATTTATTTGGATAAGATGGCAGTTTTCCACTATGTCGGTCCAGTGGGTCAAGGTAGACGGATTGCAGCAAAACATACCGAAGGCAAATGGCAGATCCTCGCTTTTATTCGAATTTAACATTAAACACAATGACGTAGAATCCAATTTTGTAAGACAAACCATTTAATAAGGTATTTTAATTAGCAAAAAATAACTAGCTGGCTTGTAAACCTATTTTTGCAGTATTTTTTCAGGTGTTAGCAAAAAGTGTCCATGAAATCTGACATCGATGCCACGTTCAATAAGAAATCAAGCATTGTTACGAAATAAATATTCATAAAATTAGTTAATATTCGATATCCCATAGTGATTACATGATATTATATTAATTTTTCAAGAGAACTAATCTTCGTGATTTTACCAAGACTACCAAATGGTTACTGATACAGAATAATAAAAAAAAAAATCGTGGTTCCTAACGAGATCATCATCATCCAAAGTCCGATTTCCCCACTAGAGCTGAACACAGGCATCTTTCAAGTTCCATTCCCCACACCCCTATTTTTGGGTTGAAAATCCTCATGGATGTCCGCAGCCCTGGGTCCGGCGGCGGGGTCTGTCAGACTCTTACTGGCTAAAAACCACCCCGGTGTTCCATCTCACACCTACGCCGGGGAACGCGGGAACGTACGATCCTTCCGCAACTCCCGACTGGATTCCCCACACCCCTGTGCTAGCCTCATCCATGTTCTACCTGACATATAGTGTACAATAATTGGATCCTTTGTTTGAAATGCGAACTGCTATAGGGTACATAAATGAGCAATTACTATAGAAATAAGAGTAAGTAGTATTAAATGGGTGCCATGGTGGATAAGGTACATTGTATTATTTATTACCAAACTGTCTTTTATTTATCTTCCCCCCCCCTAGCTGCCACAAACAATATCATTAGTATTATGTCATAAGAACAGAAAGTAGCAATAAGTATTATGCCTAAAAATTTTTCACGATATCATATTTATTGTGATAACGTCTACTTAGAATGAATAATCTCTATAAGATATCTCTCTTATAAGATGTTGCATGTCAAAGATAAGTATTGAATAGGCTCAAATGTCCGCTCTGATGGGATTACCCTAGCTTCAGCTCGCGAATTGTTTTGTTCCTCCGACCCAATTAACCCATCGCATCGCATCGCTTCGCGCTATTACTTCGCTTTCGCTTAGCGTTCTTTCTGACTTTTTGTTCTTTTGATTCGGCTCCTAAGTGTCTTAGCATACCCTATAGCCTTCCTCAAGTATTGGGTAAACAAATTCAAAAAATTTTTTTCGTATCCGACTTGTAGTTTCTAAGATTAGCGCGTTCAAACAAACATTACTATTATAGATAGATTAATTTTGGACGCAATATATTGTGCTGAATGCTGATGCTATTGCAAGTAGGTACCTACTAACTCCGTACTTACCGACTTACCCGGTTTACTTAATTTTAGTCATATTAAAAAATTTTGGGTTAATTTTATTTACAGTTTTTTAACGGTAGGTAGGATTTCTTGAAACAAAGGCATTTCCTGAAAGGCATTTTCTTGAAACAAATTGTGCACTTGTGCATACCAAAAATTCAAGTAGATAGGTACATAAGTCAGGTAAGCAGTCGAAATTGACGTTATTATCAAACATTTGCAAGATTCAGAAACACAAGCATAACAAGGTCTAGACCAATTTTAGCAAATTATCACCTATGCGACCTACAATTGAAAGTGCTATACATAATTTGATTGACCATTTCAGACATTTTTATGTTTTGTAATAATTTATCTTCAACGCAAATAAAATACTGACAGCATTTCTTGTATCGGGTCTAACCAAAAGCAGGTTGAAATGGCGTAACAGCAGTCGACGGACACAATCTTGCAAAAGGGAATGGAAACCTGCCAAAGGCACAATCTACAAGGATTTGTGTGAAGTGGACAGTTTGGCTAAATTAACAACTCATTTATCAATTGGTAACAAATTAAGTACCTATTATAAGTATACTATAATTTCAAGATGCACTTATGCCTTACCCATAAAAGGTTCTTTTAATGTTAGAAAGTTTAATCTTATCGTATCGTATCGCTTGCAGATAAGGCATTATATGTGAGGAATCTACTACGAAGTTATACAGCTTTTCTTTGAAGTATGAAATTAAAGACAAGATTAGCAGACAATAATATATGTATCATAGAATTGCCGCCAGAGACGGTGCTCTGCCTGCACCTCGTGTGGCTTATCACTTCAAGTGCTGTCAATACACTTATGTGGATTGTGATGTATTACAAAATGTTAAAGCAACACGAGCTGGTTTTTATCTCCACACAAAGTATGTGAAAGATAACGCCATAAACTCGTTTTAAGAGTACGGACGCGCCGATTTTTTATTAAGAGCCGTTTTTTGTGTAAAATATGCGATGATCAAGAAAAGAATTACGGAGAAACCCTGTCGTAATTGTACTGTACCTGCCACAATTTAAGGATAATATGGACGTTGTTTCCGAACTGACTGCCGTCCCATAAGGAGCGGTAAAACCAGGTTTTTTGAGGTCAAAAGCTGATTGGATGTTGTGCCTAACATTGCGTAACTTCGGCCAAATTTACAAATCGGCCTCCTTTTTGCATGATATACTCGTATTTCGTATGGCAATAGATTAGCTAGAATCATGTATATCGCCTGTAGATATTTCAATATTTTATCAAGCCGATTGAGATTAAATTCCTCCACTTAAATCAGCTTCCAAATTGGAGACGTTAACGTTATTTTATGCTCTGTTAAAATTGAGTAATGCGTGTTATATTGGCCGGCGGCGGTACACATCAAATATACCTACATACTTTCTGAATTCATAAATACTGAGTACTAAAACGCCTAAGGTAGGTAACTTGAACAATATTAACGGTTTTATGAGAAAAGCGTATAGTATATTATGAGCGTTTTGGATGTCAAATCTGTTAGCTTATAAGACCAATTGAATAAATAAATAAATGAATAGGTACCAATTTTTACTTTCGAGACCAAGTTATTGATCATCAAAAGTGGTTTTAATGGTAGGAGAAAATGCATGCAGTCATTATTGTTGGTATTATTGTAACAAGAAGGTAACAGGTATTGTAGTCTGCATTCTCGTAACTCAAAGATGGCGTGGAGACGTTTGATTGCTATCTAGATTCTAGAATAACGATTGTTCTCGTGAACAGTAGCGTAATATATTAATAAGTATTTTTATTATTCTCGTGTTGAAGAACGGAACATGATGCTTATTACGTGAGCACGATAAATATGATTATTTAACAGTAGGTATCATGTTCATGCCTGTAATAAAATGTATATTGTCCGAGGTGTTGTCGAGAGTTCGAGACTGGAGAGAGCGGGGTATTGTCGCGTTTACTTTCGAACTGTAATTGCACATTGTGGCAATCGCCGCTCAAGCCAAGTCATGTTATTGTATACAATGACGTGAATTTAGAACCAAGCATTTTGAAATTATCTAACGTGAAGTGAAATAGCCACTAAACGAGTCGTTCAAAAGATTTTTTTTCTTTTCTTTTATACAGTGCCCTCCAAAAGTTCAGCAGCTGTGATGCCACATTAAGATTAAAAAAAAAAAAAAAATGGAGAGGGTTTTGCTTGGAGTTTCCCTACGTGATCGAATCAAAAATAAAGAGATACGTAGGAGGCCAACGCAGGTTCTCGGCCAACTCAGGTTCGAACGCGTATCAGAAGACGTAGTGTTGGAAGGTCACCCACAACGTGGACCGATGACCTGGTGAAGGCCCCACCCTAACTCTCATCCCTAACTGCTAACAGCCTGCTGAGATCGTCGCTCAACCTAGGTAGTCTACCTTTAAGCATAACTACCTAGATTTTTACCAGCTGCTGAGTAGTGTTGTAATCTTATTCAGATTTTGTTATTCTGCTCACTTTCAAGTGTTCTGTCACGCTTGGCAATGGCCTCATTAGATTTTAACTGAGTGACTTTTGAGAGAAATCTATAGATATTGGTTCGTATCGGACTGTTATCTATTTTGTAGTATTGGTTTTGATGAACGCTTTTGTTGGGGGGGGGGGGGGGGGGGGCTTCAAAAGGTACCCCATCTCCGTGGAGGGAGGTGCACCTATAGTACACCCACATATCACTAGTTATGTTTAAGTCGTGTAACAGGGTCGAGCCTATTGCCATCAACTAGGAACGAACATTACATGACATAAAATAGGTACTGTTCATGGATTCTTAAAAATATAAGATATTACAACCACTGTCAGGGAACGTTTCAGTAATCGAAAGGTGGACTGAGGACCTAATGGAAGTCAAGGTAACCCTTTGAATGCAAGAAGCACAAGACCAGTCAATATGCCGATGCTTGGGAGAGGCCTATGTCCAGCAGTGGACGTGTTTCGCCATAATTATGAAAATCTTTAATCTTTAAAACATAATCTCTGAAATTTTTAAAATAATATTTTTTTTTATTTTTTTTTTATTTGTTAAAATAATATTTTTTTTAAATTGCATTTCTGAGTTATCTCCTTTTCTTCGACTACTGGTGTCTTATTGTTTACTTGCGATGGAGATATTCGTCCTCTTCTACTTCAATTTTAGTTACCTAAGTAGGTAGTGGGTCCCAGAGTCCTGTACCTATTACAACAACAAAAAACCTTCTTCGGAAAAACATGTAAGCAGAAACATAGATTTTTAAATTTCTCTGATTGAAAAATAACACCATCGTGAGAGCAACTGGCATGTCCTAGTACCAAAAATTCGGCGACATGTGACATTTACCAATCCGCACTGGGCCCGCGTGATTACGGCCCAGTCCCTCCTATGCATAGATCACCTGTACCTTAACACATATTGAAAAAAGCCAAGCTGATTCCAAATTGATTGGCCTAAGAACAGCTACATTAAATTAACATATATAGCTGGTAATCACCTACGTAATATTAAGTTTGTTATCCTCTTAATGATTCCAAGGCACGACTAAAGTAACCTACGTTCCACTGTATTCTTTATTATGAATAATTAACTAATCTTAATTAAGTCATAATGGCTATTGCGTTGTTCTTGTTATGAATGTAATTACTAGAAATTAGTTAATTTTAATTATTTTATTATCAGTCACGTTTGGCTCAAAAATTCGATTAGTCGTGCATTGTCACGTAGGCAGTTCACGGTACATAACAGTGAAAAACTGTTTTAGAAACCATTTTTTTACAATAATACCAGCCTATTATTGTCCCACTGCAGGCCAAAGGCCTCTTCTCATAGAGAGAAGGCACGAGCATTGATTACCATGCTTGCTCAAGACGAGTTGGCGATGTTTCTATGAAGACGAACTTTAAAATATCACACTTAAAAAAATCAGAGCTACTTCTTCGGGGCTTTTTTACTGAACGCAAAAAATACTAAGTGCATTGGATTTTCCAACACATTGTTGAAGTTTTTTTGGTATTCCAAAGCTTTATGGGGCTATTCATCATGACAGCTTCTGATAACTACAACTGGGGGAAAATCGTCCTATTGCATATTTTAACGCAGTCTACTTAGTTTGACCCAACTAAGTAGACCGGCCTGAGATGGGTTTTGCCAGCATTGGTAGTAGGAAAAAGGCGTGGATAAGGATGACTGTCGTTTAGAGACAAACTATTCAGTAAAATGGCAGATTTTTTTAAGAAGTTCGTCTTTCATTGACAACTGTATACGTAGTATAATAGTCTAATCTTCAAGTGCCTGAAACTATTTATTTGTTTAGATAAAGGAAAAAGTACTAGTAGAAGATTGTTTAAAAATAAATAAAACGTTTTTAGTTTCTTACTGCGCCATAACGGTTATCACCTTGAGCATTGAGACTTGAGTATGATGTGATGAACCATTATCACATCTTAAGTGGTGTTAACAACTAATTGATTAATGAAAACCGTAGACTGATAACAAAACAATACATTGTATTTACAAGAGGACTTCAAACAATTGCAGTTAAACCGGCATTGAAAGTTATAGCAGGATAACAGCAGTAGGTACCTACGGTATAAGTGCCTATTCTTCTATTGGTACTGAAGTCTACCCCAGTTTCGGTGTATTGATAAGCCATATAATATAGCCATAATATATAGTGTCTCCCAGCAGTGAGGAAATTATACGCGGATTATGTTTTTGTCGGACGACCTATGGGCAAGAACAACCACTGAGTAGGTCTCAGTACAAACAACTTTGCAGCACTGCCAAGAGATGGTGGGATGAAATTGACTCAGATGGCAGTAGAGACAGAGGTGAGTAGAGAGATGGAAGGGTGGCCTTTGCCTTGCAGTGGGATGCAGGACGGTCTAGGCAAAAAATAAATGATTAAACTCAAAACCATAGCATTTCCGTAAGATATTGAACAACCAGGACCAACTAATTGCTTTGTATTATGATAATTCTGTTTTAAATTTAAGATTATTATGAACTATTTTGATTTGTTTTGTAAGTGTAAGGCGATTGGCACACTGCTGCGTTTCACGCAGCGGTGTGCGGGATACGGAGCCAAATTCCACGCGCGTGAGTGCGTTTTTATTCAATTTGTATGTAAATAATCAGGCGCGTTATCTGCGCCCCGCTGCGTGATGCGGTGCAGTGTGCGAATCGCCTTGGAGTTCAGCAGAGTCGAGAGTAGGTAGTTTTTCAACAGCTAAGATAGACGGACTTTAGTATCATCTTTACAAGGTATTTTTGCGGCGAATCACAAATAGGTATTTCAAAAGTTGATTGTGTGAGGATCAGCTTTTAAAAGACCATTAAAAATGTCGGCAGATTTGCGGGGAATCACATAGTCATATAAGTAATTGTATGTGTAGATTACAGAGAGAAGTGGAAAGAGAGTAGGGAGACCTTTGCCCTGCAGTCAGGCGCGGTCGCAGCCCAAGATTTTGGGGAGGGTCACCATGGGTGCCGAGGAATATTTTAAGGGAGATACATCTCCTCGTTGGTCTAGTGGTCGCAAGCGTTACTGCTGAGCATGAGGACCTAAATGGGTTCGATTCCTGGTCGGGTAAAGTGTTATTGGGTTTTTCCATCAGAAATTTCTCAGAAGCTGCCTGGAGTCTGGATTTATGCCCGGTTGGCGGCAGTAGGCTCACCCCCTATTTAACTGGCGAAATGTGGGTGTACTTACACCCACATTTAGCAAAGTACTTCCTTTAGGAAGGTACACTGCTGCCTAAATAATGCTGCCAAATTGGTCATAATGTATTAGAATGAGAGACCATGCGGGTTGGGGTGAGCGAGCGAAGCGAGCTCGAAAATTTTAACAACCCGCATTTGTTTGGATAGGTTTTGTTTTATATTTTAAAATAAAAGCAACTATCTGAATGTGAAATGCAAGAGCGAGCGAAGCGAGCTCGATATTTTTGCACACTTTCGGATAGGTTCGATTTTCTTTCGATCTTTCCAAAAGGACTACCACCCCAAGTTGAATAGTTTCTGTTTTCTTATAACCATCATACAAAAAGAGAACTTACGTTATCGAATTATGACGAAAAGTTTCAACTCGATTTACAGCAGTTTAGGTTTTTTGAATCTGGCTTTAACCTAAGCCTTTCGAACCTTCCGTAAGAGCTGGATGCCCCCGGAGTTTGCTTCGCTCGCTCTTGCATCCTAGATTATAGGTTTTATTTTATCATAGGTTTTTAAAGGAAAAACTTTTTAGGTTAAACGTTAAATAACTGACTGTTATTTCATACTTTAAGTTATTACTTCAGTCGGCAGTCCCCATGTCTGCCTATGTTCTTAATGTTTTTGAATATGCATCCATCCCATCGGGGTTTTCGTGGCTCAAGTCCAGTTTTAAGTTAGTAAGACAAGTAAATCATTCAGATTCCCGACAGCTTGAATGATTGGGGGGGGGGGGTCATGACCCCCACGACCCCCCCCCCCTCGGACCGCGCATGCCTGCAGTGGGACATCACAGGCTAATAATAAATAGATGAAATGTATCATTCTATAAAATCCCGGCTACATAAACACAAAGGCTATACAATCATTGATTTAACAGTGCAATCGCAAAGTAATAGTCCTCGTTATTTATTGAAAAATTAGTCCTGATATTTTATCAATTAAGTAAACTTAAACTCGTCAGTCTGTTGTATACTGTGTTCTCTTACAAAACGAGAGTCAGTCATAAGATCAATAAATGTATGGTACCTAAGGTAATTCAGAATAAAAATCTTGAATTCGAACATTTTATGAAGAGGTTTTTTACTTGACTTTTGGCTCTATGCAAATAATAAGGCCATAGATAGAATAAGATATTCTCTGGAGAAAATATACACTTTTTAATTAACTATGGTTTGTGGTTTCACCTGATAAGGTAAATACGGAGCTAATGAGCGATTTGTTTTTGGCACCTGTTTTATCGGTCTACCAAAATTCTATTAATAACGAGTTTAGTATACCCAATCAAATGAGACTTAGGATAAGTTCCCAGATAAAAAAAAATCCTAGATTCCAACTATTCATGATATTTAGCCACAAGGAACATTGTATGTAACGCGGATTAACTTTGAATAACGACAGTAAAATATAAGGCAGCGCAGATAAGAGGTGTCTCAAGCATACAATTATGTCTTAGCAGTAAAAACTAATAACCAGTCAGTTCCGTCATTTAGAACTCCCAGCGAACAACGCTAAATGCAGCTGAACAATTTTATTGTGGATTTAACAATCTCAGAGTTAAATTTAAATCAACGCAAGGATCTTGTACACGACCTACATTCACAGCCAATGAGAATGCCTCCATTGTATTACACATTTTTATTATCGCTTTAGCAAATTTTCAATACGAAGTCAACATAGTCAAGAACTCATTATGTATCAGTTTGATGCGTGGAGGAGGCCACGCATCATTAACGTTAACAAAAAATACACAGTAAACATAACAGAACATTCATAAAAACATCATCGCAGCTGTTCAAAATTTTGGTCAACAAACGTGTAGGTACCATAATAAAATTATTGTAACGTTACAAACCAAATATTTCAATAGAAGGCAGCTGCAAAGAAAATTAACGCAATAGTTATTGCAAATCGCTATTTCAGAATCGCCAATATTAAGAGATACAAAAAAATATATACCAACCGCTGGCTTAGCCTCCATTTTTCCGGTCTTCAAAGATAACATATAATGTTGATAAATCACTTTTGCTTTAGTTCTTGAGTCGTAAAGAAAGTAAGCACACTATGACATAATCTGTCGGTGTGCGATGCGCGTGCGCCGAGGCGAACGCGCCAACTGTCAGTGCGCGCGTTACTGACACACTCGCGTTTGTCAATCGTCAGCGACGGCGACGCCGACTCCCGACAGTTTTCCAACTAGGGCTACAGCGTTACTAACCAACAGTTTACATCAAAGGTTTATATCGTTTATGTTATGTGTCAATGCTGGGTCTCGTCACAGAGGCACTGTGCGTCACTGAGATAGCTGCACACTTACCGATTAACCCATCAAGATGAATTCGAATTTCGTGTGGACGAACAGTCAATAAGGAAAATACTGTGGTTTACAAACTTAGTAATTCATTTTATTTTTACCGCAGCTTACGTCATTTGATGTGTTAACTCTTAAATGTAAACTAAACTACCTACATACCTATACAGGAAGATTTGGACCAACTCTGAAATCACGAAAAAAAAATCTGCCGTTTCATACATTTTGGTCAAGTAGGTATTGAACTTTTGTATAAAACATCTGATTTTTTTTTCGAGATTTCAGAGGTGGTCCCATAGTGAAAGTTTTTCATAATCATGGGAAGAACACACTGTAAAAATTTGGATGGTGATTAAAAAATCTTCCTGTATATATGGACAACAATACTATCTAAAAAAATATGAATTGATTAAGTGTGTCTAGGTACCTACGATCAGTGACAGTTCTCGGGGCTCTTATTTAAAATATTATATCATGTTAGTAAGCATTTGCTTTGCAATTAATTTAATTTCCAATATTTCCAACCAAAAAGGTCACAACAGCCAGTGATCATAACAGACAGTGTTTCTCACATGTATAATTTCAACATGAATGATGTAACCAATATTTTTTTACCATATTTTCATTTAAAAGAGTGTCCGTGGAGTTTTTGCCCGTTCTTCTCCATAGGTAGGTAGGTACTTATTACGCCTTGGAAATTCCAAGTTGGAATGGGCAACTAGCTATAGTAGCTTTTTGACTAACCGACCCCTTGACCTTGACAGTTCAAAAGGGCCTGTAATTGGTTCATTTGAAACTAGCGGCCCGCCCCAGCTACTAGAATTTTCTTTCATACGAACCGTCTCCTGGCAATACCGACACAACAAAAAAAGAATTATCTAATTTGGTGCAGTCATTCGGAAGTTATGCGGTGTTGTTCGATTGTTATGTTACAAGGATAACTAAATGCTTTGAGTTAAAGATTTATTTTTCGAAATGCCTTCTAGGTCGTTCACCAATCAAAAGACTGTGCACGAATTTGTAACCCAGAGATCCGACGTAGAACACTAAAGTCCAAGATTTCCAATTATGTCCTAGGCTAGACGTGGTGATGACAGGTGCAGCAGACCTAACCAAATGCTTGTCGAGTGACAGAGGACATCCGAATATTTTGGTGATGGCAGACTAACTGCCAGAGAGTCTAGGAGTTAAGCTACGTTTGCCGTTGTTTGTCCGTGGATGGGTCCATCTTTACATATCAAGACCCCTCCGTGTCTCAGAAATTGCGGAAATTATTATTGGAAATTACGTTAAGCCGTTGGTCTCAGGTGTCATTCGTGGATGTTTGACAATCGTTACCGGTTGTCAGAAGCCCGAAAGTCTGTCAACCAGTCTTACGAAGGGGTATCGTATTACCCAGTAACTGGATTGTGGAGGTCAGATAGGCATTCGCTCCATGTAAAATACTGGTATTAAAAAGTAAAAGGCTAGGCAGATTGATTGATTGAACTCAAACTCAAAGCATTTATTTCAATTAAACCAATTACAGGCACTTTTGAATTGTCAAAATTAAATAGTCGGTCAGTTATTCAGAGAGTTGAAGCTAGTTGCTCATTCCAAAACGTAGATCTCGATGGAGAAGAACGGGGTAGAAACTCCAAGGACACTCTTTTAAATCAAGATATTACAAAATCCTGGGTACATCATCCTTGTTGATTTGGCAAACTAACAGCCAGATATGTGCATGACCTACACTGGAATATTGGAGACTTTCATAGACCAAGTAAACATCACACAAAAGAAAAAAGGCTGCAGTGGCTGAAAAAAGCTGCCAATGATGATGGATTTGGAAGGCAAATATAAAAGCAGATAGCGAAAAAACAAAGCCATTTTTAAAAATTTTCGTTCTTTTAATAAAAATGAGAAAGCAATTTCTGGAAACTATAAGTTGCTTACGAATCTATTCAGTTTGTTAATCAATATTCACTCAAATGAATGTTGGAAAACTCCATTAGAAAGTAAAGTAAGTGATTGTGTTTTCAACTTCTCGTGTACAAATGCCAATTTGAATAGGTAGGTAGTTTACTCAGAAAAATAAATAGTTGTTGACATCAACATGATTGCGGATCTGAAAGATGACATTAAAACACCGATAAGATGCGATAGTGAAGAAGTATAACAGACACAAGTTACTCTCTTAAAACTTTCTCTATTATAATGTAATGGTGAAACATGAAGAACACGTTTTTGATAAAATTCCAAGGTTTCTACATATTGCCAAGCTGTTCAAGAAAAAAATACAAGATGGGTCATGATCACTGATGAACATGGAATTACAAGATGGGTCATGATCACTGATGAACATGGAATTAGTATGTACAGACGCTAGCACATCAAGCTACTACAATCTGTCAAATTTCTACCGACTTGGTATATTACATGGATCTCACAACTTTTTACGGTAGAAGAACTGAGTTGTGAGACTTGTTTTTTTTACAAGTTATGTTTTTGATGGCATCTCACTTCTTTTTGTAGATAGTCCTACTTTTTTCCTTTCCGGTACCTTCTACTTCTTAAATAGCAATAACGGCCTCTCTTATAAGCTTTTCTTATTTTTGTAATTAGTCTTCCTCTTTTTAACGTGGTTTGTGTGTATAGGTACCTGCGATATCGCAGTGAGACCCAAAGGTTGCCTGGAAGAAAATGGCCGCCTTTCTGAGACCATTCCTTCGTATGTTCGAAAAATGTGTTTGCTCCACAACGTAAATGACGCAATGAATGTTGTTGAACTGTCAAAATGAGTGTACGCAATTACCTTACTATTTTGGTTTACCTTGATTACATAGATAAGTAGGTAGGAATAGACAGCATAAGCCTCATTATAGATAAGTACACTATTAATAAACAATCGTTTACCTACTTATATTTTATGACCGATTTATCCTTCTGCATTCCTTGCACATTGTAACTAGATGGAATGTTATAACTGCTGTTTGTTACGGACTAGCTTTTGCCCACCGGCTTTGCCCGTATGTATTTCAGAAATTATCCCACGGGTCTGTACTTACGGTTCCCAACTTTTTGTACGAGAAATAAAGTATAATAAGGTCGGAGAACTAAAATGAATAGTATTTTAGAAAAGTAAACGGTATTTTTTTTTTTGTTTTAAAAACATATTTTTTGGAGCTTCTTGCACAATTTAACAATTTATTGTCATTAAAAAAATTTTCGTATGCCTCTCGACAATTTAAATTAATTTTAAAATAAATGCTGAGCAAATTTTTTATATATCAATAAAAGCTCTATTTCTGTCATCCCGCCATTTTGCATTAATTACGGAAAACCATGGACGTATTGTTAGTATAATACGTCCATGTGGAAAACACTCATAAATATGAAACAATTTTTCAGATATTTTCAAATTCTTGTGAAGTGTTGATTGACAAATGACTCCATTTTTGGCCAGTATCAGTTCATATCAAGAAAATCGTTGTTCTCAGATTTTTTCTTAAATAACTTTGAATTGTATCAATTTTGAATATAAATTATCCATATCAATATTGAGTCTAACATCCAACCAACATAGTTCCAACATAGTCAGGAAAAGGCTAGGCAGATGATGATGATAAATATTGAGTCTATACAAATTAAGATTTTTAATATTTTTTTCATAATGATAAAAAGTGACCAAAGACTAAATATTCCATTTTTGTGCATAACACTAAAGTTTTTAATAAAAGTTATGGTTCCCAAGAACCCTATCTGTACTACCTGGATAGAAAAGTATCGTATACCCTAACCCAAGTCATGGCCTATCTGTATGCCTTTAATTAAATTCCGATTAGCCGTTAAGGCATAAAAGGTGACAGGATATTTACAATCCCTTAAAACATTTAAAAAGTGAGAGTACATTTTAAAATCATCTCATATTTTATCCTCCCCGGGCCGAGGGTGATAAACAATACGTAATTTTGTATTTCTTTACAAAAGCATCATATCTCTAATGTTAGGGGAAGCCCAGAGGGTTTTTGAGCAAGCATATTCAGGGCGAAAAGTTGATAGCTGAGTAGGTACACGGCATGAAGAGAGAACACCGAAAATATAAAAATTATAATAATTTAAATTTAATATTATTATTTATAAAGTTTCAGATAGGAGCCCTTTGGTCAAGAGACTAACTAACATACTCGTAACTTATAAAGTTTTAACTTAAGAAATTCTGGGTTTCCCATAATCACCCCCTTTAGGATTATTTTTGAGTCGTAGCCTATGTCCTTCTACTTTCCTCAGGATGTCATCTCTCTTTGCTAAATTTTATCAAAATCCGTTTAGTGGTTTAGGTGTGAAAACAGACATACAAACAGCCAGACAGACTGAGTCGAATTTATAAAATTAGAGTATGCATATTATTTTGTTCCACATAATTTTTTTGGTAATATTTTTTAAGAAATCCAAAAATACTGGAAATTAAAAAAAAAATTTTTACCCACTTTTTCTACACCGAATAGATTTCTCAATGTTTTGATTGCAGTGGCCTTATATGTACCACTCCGTTTTATCAAATAGCTAGGTATTAAACGGTCTCATCACATGCATGTATGTGACACGGCGTAACATTGCTGTAGGCAGTTTAGCAACTATATACTTGCACCCAGGGCCAGACAACACTGCTTTGTAACAAAAGGCTCTCAGTTTTAAAAACCTAACCTCCTTTCTCCCGCCAAAACATTGAAGAATATCAACTTTGTGTAGCAAATTCCATCGAAATGCTTATATTCCGTACATTGTTCTTCTTTTGAAGTCGATTTTAACATATAAATTCCAATTTAAGTTCAAACTTAATTAAAGTTAACTTACTATAACCTCTTCATTCTCTAGAACGCTATTTGTGTATGAAAACGCATTAGCTGAGTACATACCTTTGATGTTCTGCGGTTATCCAATAAGTTTCTATCTTCCACTATGTCTTCTAACTCCATTGTGTTACATTTATATTTTAGAACCATGTAAATCACGACATAATTGTCAACAGCCAGCACTGCAGTTTGATAACGCGATAACACGCACGATAACTTATACGTACCGATACCTTCAACAGGTATGTTTATACTAGGATGATGTTTGCAAACCGGACAGAATCTGTAACATCACGCCATTGTAAACTCTAACGTGAAGATACAAGACTCACGGTAAATGCATATTAATTTATTTGATAGGTATAAGGTAGAATCTTGCTGAACAGTCTTTCAACAAGTTTGCTTACGCGGCCATTGAATTTACACAATAATTAAGTCAAAACACACAAACTACTGTCGTGATAACTTTAAACTACTGACTTAAGGAAAAATAGTAGCGAGTATTTAAATAGGTATACCTAAAACATTTGAAGATTCTTTTGTAATAATAATAACTACTGAATCTAGCAAAAAAGCAATGGATGAGTCCATGCTATTTGCTATGTGTCGGTAGTTATTTCCATCCATTTTAAATCATGATGTCATATGTCGCGGTCGGTACTTACTAGAACATAGTCTTTTTTTCGTTTGTTTTTGTCGTGTTCTAGAAGATCTACTAGACGTTCACACACTTTTTTATTGTTCTCCTTTGTCTCCAATATTTTTTTGTTAGATACCTGTTATTTGCCTGGTTACTGAAATGCTAATTTTAGATGATATTAAATTTGAATTGTAAGCGACTGTGCTGTTGGTGTGCTTATTATAAATAAATAAATACTCAGTCATTTTGTTGTCATATCTATAACTCGGATATAAAACTATAATTATGATGACGTAGCTATGGTTGTAGGTGAAACAAACCAACAACATGTTTTTGGTGTAAATCAAATGACTAACTATGATAACAGATTTCAAGATACCATTCTACTCTTATGACACCAATAGGTATAGATTGATCAGTAAGTTGATATTCTTACATAGTTGGTGGCGAAATATGTAAAAAAATAGCTGTGTTTGAGGATACTTAAACGGTCGCTTTTGACATTTTCCACCATAGAACCTATGTTGGTTGGTGTTCAGTGTCTCAAGATGTACTCTTCTACTATTCGGTATTCAATGTTACATGACACACACACATTAGCCCTGTAATTCGTTATTTGTTGGTGCTTCAAAAATCTCTTAGGTACGCCTGGCTGGACATAAGCCTTTCCCAAGCGCATAAGCCGTCACAAAAACCATACCTACGTTGACCGTATCCAGCGCATTCCCATTATTCACAAATTCAAGCAGCGGTAACACCATGGTAACCCCTACGCAGGTCACAGTTGTAAGGACGAGACCTGGTGATGGAAGTACTATCTAAATCTATACCGTCTATAAAGGGTATGAAATTGTGATGGCAACTCACCGCTCAAAAGAAACTAGTACCAAAAGGTACATTTCCGTACGGTCTACTGCCGTACCTAACCTACCTGACTTTGTTTGGCACCGTGGCCTGGCGACCAACGAAGCACACAAAATCTAGAACTACGAGGGGTATCAATACCTTTGGGAAGGCTGAAGGTGACGTCAGCTATTAGCTGTCTTCCAAGGTGCAACTACAATTCTAGTAAAATTGTCATCAATTTAGTTCGTCTATGCTCCCAGGGCAGCAAGCTACCAACATGACTGACTAGCAATTTGCTATGATATATGAGCTACATATACTTACTTCTCCAGCTGATACGATAGAAGAAGATTGTTTTCTACACCTGTCTCAGATTTTGATGGCACAATTGGCACAGCAACTGTCTCCGGCAACGAATGGCTACTGCACATTCACAACACTATAATAATCCCATATCCCTTTTAACAGATTAATAATTTTGCCAGCGACCTAGTCATGTAAGCTCGGGAAACGGCAAGTATTTAATCGAACCCCAAATAATTCGCATTTTCATATCCTAACAATATTTTTTGATACTCTAATAAAATGAATGTGCCTCTTTTTTTGAACCACAAATAATTCCCATGTTGTTGTCCTAAAAATACTAAAATTCACTGCGACCAACTTACGAGCTGTAGGTTGTAGGTTCGAACCGAGACAGGCGATTTTTTTTTCGTCCTATACTGTTTCACTTCTAGGCCTTTGGGGGAGGCCTTCCAGGAACTCTTTTCCCGCCACCAAGCTCTCGCGGTACGTGTCCACAGCACCCTAATTGTTTAACACACTATCAATTACAATCTGAATAATTTTGAAGGATATTGCTAATCCTTTGCTTCATATGTTCGAGAAATTTGTCTGCTCAACAACATAAATAATAACGTTGCTACATAAATAACGTTGCTACTGTTAAAGCCATTGCTACTGTTAGTGTGTTACGCAATTACCCCACAGGTTAACTCACCACCGCGGGCCGACCGCGGTGACGCCGTCCATCCTCAGGCACCTATTGTGTGAGGACATTTGCCCAGCGGTTATCCTGCTTGCAGCTAATGTGACCCGCCCAATACCATTTGAGCATGGAAGCCTTCTTGCCTACTTCTATTATCCCCATTGAACGCAGCGTAGTGTTCCGAATTTTGTCTGCTGTCCCAGAATGCTGCGTTCCATCGTTCTTTGGCAAACTCCTAGGCTGAACTTCGACTTAGTGAGCGACCGGCTTTGAGCACCGTAGCTCGGACTGGCAGGATACACTACAAATGTCGATGAGTTTGCGTTTTAAGGAGGTCAGCAGATCACCCTTTATTAGGCGTTTTACTTTGTGTAAATTATTTCATCACCACTGTTCTCAAAATGGTGAAGGAAAACATCATGAGGAAACCTGCTAGCCTAGAAACAAAAAAATCAGTTAATAGATTAGTTCACGGCTTAGACGTATAGTTATAGATGGATTTTTCGATCTTACAATAATTATATGTTAACTCAGGATACATAAATTCACTACGTAGGAAGTCTACTAGATGGCGTTTCATAATAGACCAGCGCTCTAAATGCGTGCATTATCAATCACTATTTGAATAATTTTGAAGGATATTGCTAATCCTTTGCTTCATATGTTCGAAAAAGTCTTCTCAACAACGTTAATAACACAATGAATGTTGTTGAGCTTGTCATAATCAAAGCCATTCCTGCTGTTGGTGTGTTACGCAATTGACGTGGGTTAGAAGCAACTTGATGTTATTTGTGGAGTATTAACACAATTTTTCTATTGAATGTCTACGTTATGAACAACGTCAGAGAAAACTTTAGGCTCTACTACATAATTATATACTATTGCAACAAGCATTTTATCTCAATATCGCAACCTTTCGTATTCATATTTTTATATGTAAAAATTTTCAACAGAAAGAAAAGATTTTGCAGTGGGCGTAAGGATTTATAATAGGTATATCAGATAACAGAGCAAATGGCTATGGATACAGTTACGTTGACCAGTCAAAAGTAATAAAAAATATATAAGTTGTTATTGAATTGTAGGTACCAAGACTCATACAATTTTTATATCACCAAAGGGTTGGGGGTCCGATATAGAAAACATTTTCACAGTAGTGGGCTGGAATTGTTCGAAATCAATCAATTCCAGTCCTAAATAAGCGGACAAATGCAGGCAAATTTGCAGAAAAAACAGATAAACGTTTGAGGATATTTTATGGCAGCATATGAGCCTCATCGACACTCCAAGAACGTTTCCAAAGCACTTCGCCCAGAAGATGCAAAGTAAATTGACGAGAGGCCTGGTTTTCTTTGAAGTTGATTCTGTGGACTCGTTTTGCGTAACTCTGGCTGCTAGTTGGGTCATCATCTTCCTTCAGGAGCAGTAGAAGCAGCAGGCTTTCCTAGGTGCAGCAGGGATCAACTTGGTCGGGTAGGTTTGAGTGGTCGCAGTCTTCCTAGTGAATGGATTCATGGGTTCAGTAATCGGACGGTGTTTCACTTCCATGTTGATCCTCGCAAACCTTTCCCCTTTCTCCTCCTCTTTTCTTATCAAGATAAAATACGGACGCGTCTCATTTAAACTCATTTTTGAATAGTAAAGTTTTTCTATTTTTATATTACATGAATTTGTAATTTTATAAAAAAAGTAGTTTAATTATTGCTCCTCCGTCAAAATGACATATCGACACCATGTAGTAAGCCACGACATATAGACACGGAGGAAACAAATAATTACAAAAGAGAATAAAGTGCTCACTTTCCAAAAGAAATAAGGTTAACTTAACAGAAACTCTTCAATGCCTGTAAGTTTTGCAATTTGGTCGTTCTGTATAACGCAAGCAGTCACATGGTATGACATAGTCCCTGATGCAGGTATATATGACATACACACATAAACTTACGCAATACTTCCAAAATTGTATGCTACCCACTTCAGGTCCAGCATGCGTGGGGTGCACATGATCTGAAGCTTAACCCATAAAGAACGCGGTTTGTGACAGGAGTTGTGCACTCAACCTCAACGCTCTTTCGACGCCATGAATTTGATTAGTACTATTAGTAGGCCTAGGCACCTAAGTCGTACTATAACAATATCTGCTTTCCTCCATATAAAAACTGACATAAAAATGTGCTGGTTAGACCAGATTAGATTTAGAAAGATTTCGAAGACAAATAATCAAAAATTATCTACTGTCTTAATTCAAATTTTATGCACGTTTAATTGTAAGCTATTTCTGAAAAATTTATGACGAGGAAGATATTATGTTCGTTCATGGCTATTTTGGTGGTATTTCCACATACATTTAAGCTGGCGCCGACCACCTAGTGGCGCCCTCATCGTTTGTTTGTATGACTAAGGAATACAGGAGAAACAGACGATAACTTATATTACAACAACACTTATTCATTTGGAATCTAGTTTTTTCATAACTTTTATAGAACTAAGGAATTTTGTTTAGTAGTACCTGATGTGCTGATGATGACTCCAAAAAAAGAAGAATGCTACTGACTGAATGACGTGGTTTTTTATTATTTTTTAGATTTATGTACCGTATCTGCCTTATTCTAAGTACGACTGTACCCATAGACCATACCTACCCTTTACTCGTACCGAAAGAACTTTTTTTGAAAACGCGTTTGTAATGTTGAAAGTAGCCTCAAGACTGTATAGGTAGGCTTTATATTATGTATGTGTACAAAGGATGGTAAAAAAATCCACGAAATAAAACTCCAAAATAGTTAAGGTTAATTTTTAGAAAAGAAAAGTATAAGCACGCGTTTTTACTGGAAGCTTGGTGGTAGTGAAGTGTTTTTTTAAACGGCTCAGTAACAAGTCATAATTTTCACGGTAAAACTCGCTGCCGTTAAACTGGTTTAAAACCTCTTCTACTTGCTTTGCTAGGGGCTCGTTGGTGGTAGTGCTGGTGGTGGTGGTGCTACTTAGTCTTGGTAACGGTGGTAGCACCACGGGCGGGGGCCGCTTGAACTCCACAAGTTCTTTATGATGAGCCATGCGCAGCGCCTGGCAGATTTAACACATTTTATTACCACGAACAACACAAATTTTTAATAGAATACTCGCCATTCACTCCATGACATTCTTTCCACACAGGTAAATAAACTAGTTATATATAATATACAGATCCAAATAAAAATTCAAAGTCGCGAGAAAATTTTATGAATGTTTACATTTAGCACAATAAGATCTTCTCCTGGCAGGGGTTGAGCGGAATGTTTCATTTAGTTTCTGCACTAGAAGTTCGTATTCTTCTTGGTTTTTCATAAGGTAGCTGTTCTTAAGCTGATTCATGACCGATATAATTTTCTGTTTGACTGCCTTCTCCACAGGGTGGGGATTAGACAGTGTATATTTTGTTTGGTAAGGTATTCGGCGCGCCTGCCAGATGTAAAATATTGATTACTACAGATTGCATGACTTTATTATCAAGTTTGAGGAATTTCTCGTGCACAGCAACTTTTACTTGGCGTGTTTCACTAATACGGTGAATTAGGGCTTTTCAATCGAAACAAATATCTCCTTTTAGGCAACACGAGCTTCATAATATTCGCTCTCTGGTCCTCCGCGTGTGAGCCATGCGCAGCGCATACGGTACACTGGAAAAAATATTCTGTTGGGATTTCAAACTGTTTCACGTATTACATAAAGTGTTAAATGCATACATTATGGATTGAGTGACCTACTGCTCCAACACTCAAATGGCCGATAACCATCAGCTATGTTCAAAAGGGATATGTAAAAAAAAAATATCATTATAAATAAGCAACACGTGCTTTTATGTAGATATTTGTTAATCCATTTCAGCAACCACTTGTTAGTCAAAGCCATCGAACAAACTCCATACTTTATTTTTAATTCTTATAGCTTTTCGTTCAATTTTTTTGCTTTTTGTAGAATTTCGCGCTTTTTTATAAGCCTGTTTAGCCACAGATATACTTTTGTTTTTAATTACTACAGCTATATCAATTATTTTTTGTAACAAAGGGCACGTTCCTGTTACTGCGTCATTTGGAACAAGCTGGACTGCTGTCTGGTTTATGGCCTAAGTAATAAAAATATACATTATGTAAATAATATGAATATCCTTGGAGTATGTAAACTGGACAAGTCATGGTGAAAGGACTTACTACTAGGTACGTCTACTCAAAAGAAAATAGGGCTCACCCTAAATTAATTTAGAATTTTGTCAATGAATAAATAATTAGTCAAGCATTTGTCTTGACAAATGCTTGACTAATAAGCAAGACATCCCTTACTGGGCCCGCGTGGTGGATTAAAACAAGGTTTAGACGAAGCGAGTGTTGGCTGCCAGTCAGCGCTGGCTTGTTAAATGGCCTCGTATCAACAGTTTTTCAAGACAAGCCATCGCTGGCTTCCAGCACTCCACAGCATTTGTCTTCACAAATGCTTGACTAATAAGCAAGACATCCCTTACTGGGCCCGCGTGGTGGATTAAAACAAGGTTTAGACGAAGCGAGTGTTGGCTGCCAGTCAGCGCTGGCTTGTTAAATGGCCTCGTATCAACAGTTTTTCAAGACAAGCCAGCGCTGGCTTCCAGCACTGCCCGGAATAGAGCGCCTGCCTATTTTTCAAGCCAGTGACCTCCGCCCGCGTGCCTCGCAACCCCCGCGCCAGTCGCTGCCTCGCTGGCGCTTATTCGTAGATTGTTCACGCGTTTTGTTTTTGTAAGATTTCCAATGCAATGAAATATCTTGATCAACTCTTCTCTTAAAGAGATCTTCTTTATACCTACATTTATTTTTCAACTGCCGCCACATTTGTACCGATTTTTTTTTTAAACATATAACGTGTGCACACCACAAGAATAATCCAGTAATGAAATGAATCCATTGGCCTCATCTGAACAACACGGGCCAGGCCAGCGCAGGCTTGTCTGAGGACTCCTTCTCACAGAGAGGAGGTCCCATTATTGGGAATATTATGATTATTATTGGTGAAGTAAAGCACTAAACTTTGTTCTTGCTAGTATACTTTGTTCTTGAGATTTTTATAGGTCCTTATCATAATTATTTATGTCTCTCGAGCGTCAATTTTAGCGTTGAATTTGGCTTCTTTGGCTAACATTTGTTGCACACATTCTGCCACTTGTGTTCTCAGTCCAATTCAAAGAGTTGACGTTACCTATCAGTCAGTCAACAGAAAACTCTGTTGAAAACGAATTCCAGAGTAAAATGTTACCCATCTTATTGGAAGTGTACCAGATAGACACAGAGTGCATACAGAGCAGAGGAGGCCCCACTCACTATTAATTATATCATTTTCATCTAACAGTTACAGGAAATGGGCGATAAACTAAGTTTATTTTTCAAGTTAAATTTAATTTATCTCCCTGTACCTAACAACAAAAAAGCACTCCTTTTTTGTGTAAATCGATCAAAAAATAAAAAAAACTGCCGTTGACTATGTTTAAACAATTTTTAAATCTCTACCCCAAACACAACTAACGTTTTTTTTTTAAAAATAACAACTTAAATCTTGGTGGGCCCTATTTCCTTTTGAGTAGTTCAAATATAATTTTATTATCATGTCTGTATTCTCTTGAATAGAAAAAATCTTCACTACCGTCATCAGTTTAAATGCCCCAGGCCCATTTAAAACAAAACTACCGTTTTTAATGTTACACGAACAGGATAGACTGCTTTCCGACAAGGTTCCTGAATGATGAGAAATATTTATTTGGTGTCAGTAACTATCGCTGGGAACATGTTAATGATAATATACAGGGTAACAGAGGTACTCTGTAGGAACAAGGAGTGGCTCTCACCATCGAGCGGGCACGGCTGTAGTGCTGTACGTACACCCTTTTCTCAAAGCGACTTGGACCACTTTTAAGCCGTACAATGTCAAAACTAGGCCGAAGTCACACAGCTGGTATATGGGCTTTTCTTGATGCTTAGAGCTACGCTGCTATCTTGCACCTAATTTAGCAAGCCACTCTACAACCAGTGCGTGGAATCAAGCGAATGTACTAGCTGTGTGGCTTCGGCATAACTTTCAAAGTGATATACTATATATAAAATTTATTGCTTAGTAAAATAATAATTTACCGGCGAAATCGCACGCCCGCACCACTGGTGTTTACATTCTCTTTGAACCGCATTGCTAATCATTCAAGTACAGACATACATATTTCATTAAAACACCTTGTGCAGGCAAAACTTAAACTACTACGAACAGGACATCTAATTTTACACTTTTTTTGGTGGATTTGAAGGCGCACAAGCAACACTACTTTTGCAATAATACTGGGTGGTATTTTTTTTTTCATTTAAAATTGGGGTTTACTCCTGGCAATAAATTGATAAATATAACTATCGATGATAATTTATCAGTGTCAAAACAATAAGTTTTTAAAGAAAATTCAAATGTTATTTTAGTCAAATACTTTTTTGACAACTACTTTTTTGTTTTGCTCCAGTTCTTACATGTAGTACCAGTTTCTGCACCAAATTCTGGATTCGCATTTTCCCGTGACACTATTCTAAACCTTTGTCGACGAAGACGACTTTCAGCGTCGGAAGGGGTTGGAGTCACGCGAAAAGCGAACCCGGAACTCGGTGGACCTGTAGGAAAGGTCTGGCCTAGCTCTATACATGATCTATACATTCCACTACAAACTGTCCTATTACTTTTCAACCGGTGGCGGTCCTCCAATTTATTATGAGATAAGATACTGGCAATAATAATATTTCAACCATAATCTAGAATTTGGAGGACATCATTGCCGCAAATATTTTCAAACAACACACGCAAATTGAAAACAAAACGAAGAATCCGAAGTAGATGAAGAATAACAAAAAAACTTTTTTACATAAAAAACCAACTGACTTCCAAAAAAAAAACGCTACAAAGTGAAAAATAACTTTAATTTCGGAAGTCGGTGTCGTTGGTTCTGCATTTTCGTTTTCCGAAATTAAAGTTATTTTTCACTTTGTAGCGGTTTTTTTTAAGACGGTTGTTTTTTTTTTCTAAAAAAGTTTTTTTTTTAGTGGGAGAGTTTGTAACTTATCTAAGTTACAAAAGCCTAATGTCAACTACTTATCAGCTTAAATTTACAAAATATTGCTTTTCCCTATGCTGGGACGTAAATTGCTGAGGAGTTCTCCTGGTAAGAACTAGGAGAACTCCTCAACAACCACTCATGCACCATACTCATTGTGACGAGCATAAATTGCTTAGCAACCATATTAAAATATTTATCATTGAGTAGTTCCAATGGCCATCTGTGGTCTTCATCATCAGCTCCACTTTACAAAATGATGATTTCCGAGAGCAAATGCTCAAGTTACTTTAAAAAATACCCAAATCACTACAGTTTTGCCTATAAAATTTAAGGGTTTCCCTCGATTTCCATGGGATCTTCTCATCAGATTCGAACTTGATGACAGTGGGACTACCTCGAAAGAATAAGCGTTCAAACAAAAAAAAATTCAAATCTGTCCACAATTAGATAAATCGGTGAACATACATAAAAAAAAACGTACATAATGTCGAAAATATTACCTCCTCCTTTTTGGATGTCCGTTAAAAACCAGTGCAGTTGGTTTTTAAAAAGGTTATTTGTAAAATATTTAATTAAGTACAAAAGTTTTTACTTACAGCATGAGCAAAGTAGAGACATAAGAAAATGAAAACGAAATAATACAATGGTTGCTTGAACATATCCATTTTGTATTACGGCTTGTTTCAATATAACTAATAAATGTACAAGGAGCTAGCCAATATTTTATGGACATTAAAAAATATAATATATTGTGAAATAGATTGAGTTGGAAATAGCTATAAAATCTACATGTAACATGTAAAATCTATATATTATACACGCATACGGTAGGCTGTAGGTAGGCTCCACGTCAGAGGCAACACAACCAGTGTAAGCTGGCCTGCTGGCCTCAAATTCTTCAGAAACTTCGTACCACGCTAGGCCAGCTCGAGGTCAAAGAGTTATCACAGACGCAGTCATCTCTACTTACTCGTACTAAGGAACGTGTACAAAATCGGCTCATTCATCGCATAGCATAATCGGCCTATAATATTCCCAATGCTGGCTGCTCGCTGCGAGAGGGAGTACGTAGGCATACATAATACATAATACTGCGGATTGAACGACACTGTCATGTCTTCGATTTTTTTGATTCTAGGACATTAGGCCGGTTTCCTTTCGCACATGAGTTACGTATTTTTCTTAGAAGAAGGTTAAGACGCTACCTCGAAAATCTAAAATCCTCGAAATCCTACTAAGCGAGCGAAAGTGATGCAATTACTTTTGAAACGCAAAAGAAGAGAGTTGGCTATAATGTGCGTGCGTTCAGAATAAAACGACATATGTGCCAAAACGAATTTACTCCATTTTTAACAAAATAAATGAATTCAATTTAAAACTACTTAGAGTAAACTTTGATATGATAATTCTCTGTTTTAAAGTAAATTCCATTGAATAACTCATAAGCGTTACGCCGTGATGTCGAAAAAAGTTAATAAATAGATATAGGTAATTTTGCAATTTTTTGTATCGAGAAAAATTCATTGAGTCGTGTATTCCTTTTACACGATACTAGACCAAAGAGTCAATAAACATATACCAAGATGTTAAATCCCTATTCTACATACTTAACAAGTTACACGAAATAGAAAAACCACATTTTTTTCAACATGTCCCCTATATTTATAATACTGTTATAGGACACAATTAGGATTAGGTCGGTGAAGGAAAACATCGTGAGGAAACCTGGACAGTCTGAAATCGGAAGCGTGATGACGCTTGCTCAAAACCTTGCTTGAACTTTTGCTTTGTATCTATTGGAAGAGATCTTAGCCCTGCAGTGACACAATAATATTCATTTTATTGGTATGACTATGAACCTAATTAAATCAAATCGATTTCGCAAACCAATTAGCTAAATATCTAATAACAAATTGATAATTTTTCTCTAATTAGTGTAGAGGGCTGCGGGCCGCTGCGGCTGACCATTTCGATGGTCCAGATTCTTCAGTAAAGCTATATGTAATAAAAAAGTTGATAGTTTAACACGCTATTACACAAAACGGTGCAGTGATTGTGTGTTTATTTTATTTACTTAACCATTATGTAAAGTATTTAACTGTATTATCATGTGTAGAAAATAAATACTTCTTCGTTACTATCTATTAGAAATTCAGAAGGATATACAAAAACATGATGAAATACCGTCACCTACTACTTTTGTGCATAATGTATTGACAGACAGTAATGGACTTTAGGGCGCATGTCTAGACATGTGCCCTAAAGTCAAATAAATAAACGTATTTTCTTTTTTTCTATAGTCCATTACTGGCTACACCACATCAACCTAGTGTCAACTAAAAATTTAGAAGGAGATAGAAAATTGGTTTTCTGATGATTGCAAATAGTGGAGCATGATCTTTGGCCGATTTTTTTTTCCACCATCATTTTTACCATCACCACCTTTTTTCGACCAACGATTTGAAAGGGAGACAGCACACGAGCCTTTGGATGGAGAGTGAAAATTTGCATTTTAACAATTAATTATTTGATTGCGCAAGTACCTAATATCGAATTAGCAATAAAATAAATAACATGAAAGTAATGTTTATGAAAATTTATTTATTATTTATTTCTTTTATTTAATAGCTTTGGTTACGACCGATGATAAAATAATTCTTGTTGCACTCTACGGTAGTCGATATTTCTATAGCAAAACGGCTTGGTCGTATAAATGAATTTACAACACAAAAGATTATTATCTTTACCTGTGTTACTTTCGGTTTTACTAGTATGTATTATGAATAATTATAATGTTGCCGTAGCACAGAACACAAAATCTGTTTGCGTTGCAACGGATGAAACTATTAGAGGTATGGATATTCATGAAATCTACCTGAAAAATAAGAATAGCTAGGTAGGTACATTCGAGCGATTCCGTAAAAATCTCACCGTGAAAACTTAAGTGAAGTGAGCTGCCAATAGTGTCAATCCCTCTATCATCAGCCGGTCGATTCTGTTAGATTCTCACCGTGAGAAGTTAGGTGAAGTGAGCTGTCATTCTATCTAATCCTAAGGATTGACACTAATGATAGCTCACTTCACCCGAGTTATCACGGTGAGATTTTTACAGAATAGCACTACAGGTTGTACATTTAGTTTTTTATATCTGTGTGTGGAAAGACAGCTCACTTCACCTACGTTTTCACGGTGAGATTTTTACAGAATTGATCGGCAGTAGGTATAGATAATACTATGGTGAAATGTGCAGGTGCAGTAGGAACATTTCTGTTTAATTTTTAAGATGACCTGCTAAAATTTTGTTTTGGCCAAAGAATCAACATTTCCATACCATGTGGCATTGCTGCCAGCCTTTTGGCACTTTTCCTATTGAAGGCGATGCAGATGAAGTTTTTGATGCCATTTGATTATTTTTCACTAGATTATTTTACTAAACTTAAGAGTCCTTTTTGATAGTCTTGTTCACTCCATGTTACAGTAATTGCATATTTTCTACCTAACTAGAAAGTAAGAAAATTTACAGCAAGCTCTGTGTTGAGTATCTAGTGTGAGGATTTATTATTGAGATTTGCTTTATTTTCACGTCAATTTGTATTATTACAAGTTCTTTTGTTACCTAATTGTACAGAAAAATGTAGGATTAGTAACATCTGGAGATATATTATGGCTGATAAAAGCACACTAAGACCATTTCAGAATAGTAATGTAAAAAAATTTCTTTACATGATGTCATAAGCCTAGAGCCAAGACTCTCCCCGACATGCTCAATTTGAAGGACTACTCCTTTTATTGCCTACGTTACGACGATTATTATTCACACATAAATTCTTTTTTTTTTAAAACACAATGTAACAGAGTGTACAAATATTCGTTTCAGCAAAACGTAAGAAATGCTTACTGCGGCCAGATACCGGCCCCTGCAGAGCAGATATATTGTCATTCTACTATGATGCCAAACAACAGAGGTGTTATCGTTTCTTCTATGGCGGCTGCCAGGGGAATGGAAATAACTTCAAGACTCAGAAGCAGTGTCTCGCTGAGTGTTATGTTGCTGCGGGCACGGATACAGGTAAGGGATTTTTATGCGACCGCGATCAACAGAAATATGATAAAAACAATGAAATTACAATGATAATTATCGTGGTACAAAATCCAACAATTTTATTTCCACAAATCTGGCCTTTCTCTTCGAATTGCGCCGCACAGACACAACGCTCAAATAATATACTTTATTTACGGTTTGATGTTCCGGTAAGAATTTCGAGTGCACAACACCGCGATAGTCAAAGAAAACAGTCAACATGACTTTGACTTTTGATCGACTTTCGGTTCAGTTAGAAGGCGCCACTCCGAAGCTTTTTTTATTTTACGAAGCTACGCGCGATTGATTCGTGATGTCTTGGTGCGGCCCTGTGATCGGATGATCGGAAATCGATCCGGGTGCAGGCGACTCTAGTCTGCCCCTGTGGTGTGGTCATCCGCAGTAAGGAAGGCATTACCTAGCCGAATGCAGGTGAAGAGGGAAGATCGCCACTCGAGGTAACGACAGCGTCACCTTCTATGCCCGTAGGCCACGTTATTCGTGTGTTCACAGGTTTAACCTGTGAACGACTCAATCGTCAACTGACGGTATTTCGATCGTTAACTGAGAGGTAATTTGTTATACCGAGAGAACACTGAGTTAATCTATAGTGTCATAATTTATCATATGAGAAAGTTAGGCCTTTGTAGGAACTAGGTGTTAAGCCAGTTGTTATAGAGTATTGTGTCTCGGGTATTGCTTTGCATAATCGTTATTTTCCCTTTATGAGCACAATCCTAAAAGGTCAATACTTGAACGGTTGAGCTAGAAGTTATTAAGTGGTTCATCTCACGTACTCGATATAGCGACTCTGAGAAATTGTAATATGTCTCATTGCAGGCTTTCACCAATACAAGTAGGAACGGAGACTATTTGTATGGGTGGATGCCCAAGTGTTTGGGAAAGGTATATAGTGTAGTGGCACACCACATTATTTGTTTGTGTACCTACCTATTTCTATGTATTAACAATAAACTTTATTTTGTATCAGAAGGTACTTTTTCCCTAACAGATTATACCTTATAAATTTACTTTAGCACGGTGCGGTGGTGAGTAGTGTAAAACTAATAGAAACCATCAACATCTTGTTTCATATTAATTCCTGTAAACTGCTCAAGGGCCGGGTTACAGATGGCTCCGAAGCAAAAACAAAAAAAAAATGGAACCATAGCTAAACAAGTCATCCAATTCCGATACTTTTTTACCGAATGTATATTTTTTTGTAATTAATGATGTTTTATAGTTAGAAAAATAATAGATTGTTTGTGTTTATTCCAGATCATAGACCGTATTTTTGCTCCCTGGCGTTTGACTACGGTAACTGCTTTGGACAATATAACCGGTGGGCATGGGACCCGGTACCTGAGTATGTAACACTTTCTTAGATGTCAAAATCTATAGATACTTTTTAATTTATTTGTTTAATACTTTAAGCCATTGACCTGTATCTTGTGCTTTAAGCATATACATATATTTAGTGGTAATAACCAGTAAAATTGTTATTACATTTGTAAGTAAACCTAGGTTTATTTGTGTTAGTATTTATTATGTCAGTGTATAATGTTCGAAGTAGCCACCATTTTACATTCTGAGCACAGCTAAACTCTTTTTAAACATGTCGTGTCACATTTAAACTGTACGGTATTGTTCTTTGTTATTTCTCTAACTTGTTGTTTTTAATTTATTGTATAACTAGCAGGGCGTCGCGGTTTCACCTGCATAAGTCTCGATCCCGTGGAAATATCAGGATAAAAAGTATCCTTTGTCCTTTCCCGGGACTCAAACGTTTTCTATACCAAATTTCATCTAAATCAGGTCAACGGTTTAAGCGTGAAGAGGTAACAGACAGATAGACACACTTTCGCATTAATAATATTAATATGGAATTATCTCACGGGTCATTTTAGCGTTTTTTCTAGGACCTATCTACACACAAATTGTTTGAAAACTCTGTGTGCGTGCTATCTATATTATATATCTATGTTATAATATTTATTGATATTTTTGTTATTCAGAGTTTGCAAACTACGCATATATTCCGGTTGCGGAGGCAACCAGAACAACTTCGAGACTAAAACTGAGTGCATGGCAACCTGCCTCACGAAACCTAACAACACAATGAGCCAACCACACAACTTGCAGCTGACTACCTGCATACCGTTCACAATACCTGAATTTAATTAAACCTGCTTCCGATAATATCCGTCGAAACTTTTCTTAACCGTCCCCTTGATCATTACCGCTTCCACATAAGCATTGCATAACACACTATCTATCACAATCTGAATTATTGAAAAGGAAAAGAAAAGGCGCTAAATACTTTTTTATTTAGCGCCTTATAAACGTCTAAAAATAAATATCAAATTGACTCAAAAATTATTCCACATACAATTATTATTGCTCTAAAAATACAAATAGTTCCGGCTATGACGACATTGTTACACACGAAATCAAAATCGCAGTTACTGAAATTTCAGCCGTTTTTAAGTTAACCTTTGTATAGATAGAACGGTAAATTCCCTGATGACTTGAAACCTTTCCTTAAAAAGGATGATCGAAACATATGAAAAATTATAAGCAGACGTCCCAATATTTTAAAAAAATCATCGAAAAAGTAATTTATAACAGCCTTTACTCATTCTTAGAAAAAGCAATATCCTAACTAAGGAACAGTACGACTTTAGAAAGCATAAAAATAAAAATATGGCTATCTATGAATTAGTTTAAATGAAATTATTTCGAATATGGACAAAAAGTCCCAGTTACCGCATTATTTATGGACATAACGAAAGCGTTCGATTTTGTAGATCACAGAATCATACAATTTAGTAACCTAGGAATTAGGGGTAATGTTCTGGAATTAATAAGTCGTACCTAGTTAGTAGAAAAGAAATAACTAAAATAGTAAAATTATGTCATTGAACCAAAACAGAACAAACCTAACTTTAAAAACAAAAATGTATAAATTACGGCGTACCGCAAGGGAGTGTACCTACTAGGTCCATTGTTATTCTTATGTTATATAAACGACTAGCTTCCGCCCGCGGCTTCGCCCGCGAGGTTTGTCGATAAAAACTATGTCCTTGCCCGGGATGCAATCTATCTCTCTTCCAAATTTTATCGAAATCCGTTCAGTGGTTTAGGCGTGAAAAGGTAACATACAGACAGACAGACAGAGTTATTTTCTAATTTATAATATTATAGTATAAGTATGGATATTCCCAGAACCATCTATTTGCCGATAATTGTACTACAATATTTTTAGGAAAAATCTTAGAAAGACATGAAAATAAAATAAATAATAGTTTAGGCTTAATTATTCAATGATAACAGAATAAAAAATAATTTTGAAAAACCCTCATCATGAATTTTAACCAAAGAACAAACTCTACTATTACAAATATTACATTGAAAATAATAAGATTGCTAAAGTAGACAACACAAAGTTTCTAGGGCTTTGGTTAGATATGACATGGAAAACATACGTTGATCATAAAATTACACAATTTAAGCAAGTTCGCCAATCGCAGCACCGTTCTTACAGCAAACCAAGCATACGTTAGGTACATGCATAGGTACGGCGCGGCGTAATATTGTGGGGTAATTCTACGGATAGGGAATTTGAGCAACTGTCAGTGCGTTTACGAATCTTTTTTTATCCATTTAAAATTACTTCTGACCTTATATATTTATGAATTTGTCATGTTTATTAAAATCTAGCAGCGCCCCGCGGTTTCACCCGCATAAGTCTCGATCCCGTAGGAATATATTACCTAATTTCTTACTTCAGTTAATAAGTTTAGTTAATAATATTTGTTACCTTAATTTGTACTATTTCTTTGTTTATGTTATTAGGCCTACCTGTACGACCATTACCTACTGTGTAAGCAGTTTTTGTACGCCTTGCAAAGCAGCACATAGTGACACAACATATTGTCTTTCTCTCACCATCGGAAATAACGCAATTAATGTTGTTGAACTACCAAAATGAAAGCAATTGCTACTGATAGTAGTGTAACTAGTGTGTTACGCTATTACCCCGCAGTCATCATATCCAATGAAAAAAAACGGAAATAAATTAGATGGAAATTAAATTAAAACTCATTCTTATTGAAGCAAAATTAAAACTCATTCTTATTGAAAGTACACTTGTTAAGCAAACATATTACAAATTATGAGGATTTTAATATTCAGGATATTAAAACGAAGCGTGTGCAATATTAATAAAATCACTTGATTTATTCTTCTTCCTCGGCAACAGTCCTTAGCATCACGAAATATGAGAAAGATGTTTTCAAAATCTGTAAACAAGGTGAAGATTTTTATATATTTCAAATATTATGTAGGTAAAAATAAACGTGGTGGTTAGATGGTTAGGTTAGTATTGTCCGCTACATCGGCGGCAGAAACGTTCTCAAGGGCTAACCGAAACTAGTCAGACCAATCTGGTACATGGTCGTCTGTTCAGATTGTTGTCTATATTCTTTAAGGGTAGCCTTATTATGTGCTGCTGCCTGTACAACCATTAAACATCTTAACAAATTGTATTGTTGTACTTTGAGAGCGAAATATTTATTATTATTTTCTTTATTTCATTTAAATACTTAGGTATACTATATTATACTTAAATATTTCTATAAACAAAAAGATAAAAAAAATATAATAAATAGTAGCCCACCGGTATCAGGAACAGGGCTTCAGAGAGAGAAACCTCCTAACAATTCAAGCCGTGTCCAGAAGTACCGCTTTCTGAAACAAGCCCTTGATCCAGCCGCCCAACGAGAGCCTCCTCAGGTGTTGGTCGAGGTTCTTGGCTATTAACAAATTGGCTGTCACGACTATCGGCACAATGATCCCTGATTCCACATCCCACATGTCGACAACCTCGCGAGCCAAGTCAAGATACTTGATTTGTTTATCTTTCTCGGCTTTTACGAGGTTTTCATCATGCGATACGATTATGTCAAAAATCATTGCACGCTGCTCTGATCGATTCATCACCACTATATCAGGTTTATTGGCAACAAGTCCTTTCAGTGATGATGGATCGATCCCAGTACAATATGATATTTCCATTTTCGAGTACCGGGTCGGGTACATACTTGAGAACGGCACCTCCGATTCCACAAGGCTGTATTTCAGAGCAAGTTGCTGATGGATTATCCTGGCGACAAAGTAGTATCTATGCAAGTAGGTACTCTCCCTTAGTTAGACGAGAACACGCGGAGATAATGTGCCTGATTGATTCCCCCGTCTGTGGAATGTCCGACAGATGTCTACCGTGCCGTCTTTCACAATAAATCTCCGGTTCGTTCGTCATCATAACTTCACCCATGATTGCACAGACAATACCTTCGGTTTCTCCAAAGAGGTGACCGGAACACAGCCAGGCTACCGACGCTAGTACATCTACATCGGGTCCACGTAGTTCTCAAAATAAAGCGTCCGAGAAGCTTCTTACTCTGCCATACCTCCATGCGATCATTAGTGTCAAGCACTACTGGCTTGCACCAGTTCTCTTTAGCCAAGGAGGTGAGGCCCTTGTCAACCGCGACCACATCTCGATGCAACCCCATGTCGGTTCGACGGATTTCGCGATTGTGGAGGGTCTTAGCGTTTAAAAAGCCTCGACTTCCACACTTTCGCTGGGTATACAGCCTCATTACCGATGACCGTGGGTGATGCATTCGATTTGCAGTCAGCAGCGTACGGACCCTCCTATCCAGGGCGTCGAGTTCGGTGTGAGTTCATTTAACTATGCCGAAAGAATACATCAATACCGTTGAAGGCACGCACCTTGTTTCCGCCTGATAGATGACTATTAAATACTTTTTTCAGTCGGCCAAAGAAGCGCTCTGACTATTGAAAAATCAGCCCTGTTATCATACAAATAAGGTAGCAATAAAGCCGGCGTACCGTGATCATGGTCTGCACACCAATCGAGAGCACGCCCATCGCCTTCACGTTCATGGACCGCTGCGACTGTCTGACCATGACAAGCACGAGCTTTCTGTTCTTTGTGTCCATGTATTCCCACGGAATACAATATGCTGCGTCTATTAACTTGTCATTCTGAAAAAAAGCTCTCTTACATTGTCATTTCTTCCTCACTTATGTGCTCATACACACGAGCGACACGCATCAACGACAGAGGCAACTGCAGCCGTCGACAACATGTCGTTCGTGTATTTATGCACCGTACTCAAATACACGAGTGGCACGTTGTCGACGGCAGCCGTCGACGGATGCAGTTGCCTCTGCCGTTAACGCATGTCACTCGTGTGTATGCACAGTCTAAGTACTGCTATATTGTAAACTATAAAATAATAGAAAACATTTGGTCAGGTAAAAAAATACATAAATACTAACCGATGATCCCAACAACTCGAATATAATGCTTAACTGAATCAGCTGCTGGAAGATCACTACTGTTAGGGGTCCGTAACGCAACAACGCTTTTTGGTTCTATAAAATAAGTCAAATATTAATAAAACATAACAGAAGGTGTGCATTTTGTGAAAAATATTACACTATTGATAAAACAACATGTCAAAAAAGCGCATGGCCTAAGACAACCCAATTAGAATATAATACACGAGTCAGCACTAGATGCAAGAAACGACTCGATTTACGATAACATAACGTAAAAAAATACTGAAATCGATTTAATGATAGTAAGCGAACTACTTTCAGCAAGTGCGTTTATTCTGTAATGTATTGTAAAAGGAAATATCGTAGGCGCGTCGAGCTAGGCTTCGGTTAGGCTTCGGTTTCCTAGGCAAGCCGTTCTGTCACTCCATCATGAAAATCTGTTCCCCAGTAATTGAAATAAGGTCTCAAAAAACGCTCTGTATTTGGACAGCCGATATTGTGACCACTTTCATAAGAAACCAAAGCTTAAGTGCATCGCAGGTGTAGCGGAGCGCTTCGTAATCGTAGCGTAGCGTTTTGTAGACACAGTGTAGCGGCGCGGCAATAACAATTATACACTGCGATAGCGTCACGTAGACACTACCGTTTCGATACAATCATTAACCACAAGTCCCATGTAATAGGGAGCGACCCTATTGTCATCAATCGGGCACAAATCCAGACTCCGGGCTGCTACTAAGAAAATTCGTTATGGAAAACCCGATAAAAATTTGCCTGACCCGGGAATCGATCTCAGCGCTCAGCAGTAGCGCTTGCAAAGTTGCGAACACTAGATCAACGATGCAGATACTCATTACCAGCATGGATTGATAAGATCGTAGAGTATTTGGTCGCATAAAAAAGAGACATAATATGATCTTCTGCTGCCAAGCAGGGTTGCTAGTTGTGCTCCTGTTAGAAAAATCCATGCTTGATGGTGTTGGATGGCGACGCATCAATCATCATGATCTCTTACCATCAGGTGGGTGTCGAACCACGCACAGTGAAGGGTTCTGTAGTTGGGATGATTATTTACGCATGTACAGTATCGATTTTATCGACTGCAAATATAAGTTCGTATTTTTCGGAAACTATGAAAAACAAAGTTATAACTGCAGTAACTGAAAAAGGAAAATCGCTCGAAACATCATAATGTTTTTAATTACACGCATGTGCAATTGTGCATTAAATATTTTTTTAACCTTCCTTTTATGGAGAGCTTCCTTAATTTTTTCGTAATATCACTAAGTACACCATTATTTAGCTCACAGAAAACACCTTCTTTCCAGTTTTCATTGATATTGTGTAAATATTCTCCGAGTAAAATGGCTGTGTAACATTCGGACTGACAGATGATGTAAGTATCACTGACTAAATATTAGACAGACTGACTAAATAAGACAGACCTGAAGAAATTATAGTTCCGTTTTTACCATTTGACTACTCAACTATAAAAATGGTTGAATGTGTAATTTCAGGGATACGTACCATTTGCGAGCACTCCAACATCAGAAGACACTCGCTCACTTGGTGAAAGAGGAAGTACAGCAGAAGCACTTCACCATAAGTATCAGACATCCTTGCTTGGAATCTGTTGAATTGTCTTTAGTAAAGTGCAGGCTACGTAAGACACGGGTTTAGTCAGTGATATCATAAGTGAAAAGAGGTAGATAGGTCATACGCGCTCTGCAAGTGGCACGGCTAGGTAGCACACTTGAACTCAGTGTCACGGCGATGTCAATGGAAGCAACAAATGCTTGTTTATTTTTTGTTTTCGATTATTACGAAATGCCGACCTACTCGTACTTGTCATCTTTGGATGTGCCATCCTACTTACACTTGGTTACTGTTAGCCTGCATTATCCAGCTCTTTCGATCCAGGCTAAAGTAGCCCACTGGTCGTTTGTTTTCTCCAGCTCGTCATGCCGTGTTTTACGGGGTCTGTCGCGACGCCTTCTAGCGGTCGGCTCCACGTAGTGTTTATTCTGGCCCGCAGCTCATTGGGTATATATCAGACGTGTGACATTAAAATATTATGTTATTTACGTGTGTCGTTTTTGAAGATCGAATGTTGGGTTGGTAACGTATCTACCTTTTTTGATAAACTAGAAATAAGCAGCAAGTAATAGCTTCTTATTTCTCAAAATGACAGTCCAAGTTACTAAGGCCCGTATTACAGAACCTAGGCCTCACTCAAAACTCAAGCAGTACCTACTTTGATTGGTTGAAAATAGTTTTTAGTAATGCTTAAGTCTTGAGTAAGATAGGTCCTGTAATACGACCCTAAGTGCACGATGATAAGCAATACTCACTCAATAATGACACTGTGGTAGTGAATGTTCTCCCGTAACATATTGTGAATTTCCTTCGACTCTTGCTCGGTATATTTGTGTTCGAATCCATCACCTTTATCTTCCTCCGATGCAACCAGTAATGATGCAGGCTTTGGAAAACTCTCGAGATTGTGTTTTAAAACACGCATGTGACCCCAAAGATGAAATACCATTAAAGATATAATTAAGTCTACAATGCAGAAGTAGGATGAGCAGGTACATGACATGTACCAGTTAAAGAAGAATACAGCAATGTATCCTTTATAATTGGTTGTGTAGTCGAAAGGGAAAGAATAAAAAACAGAATGATCGAATGTAGCATTTTCAGGTCTTACACTCTTATACATCCCATCAGAGTAACAGTTGTACATTGGTGTCAGGTTGAATAAAACGATACCAAAACACATCAAACTGATAAGATAGATCGTAAAGAAATGAGACATTTTATGGACCAGTATGTGTGTCTGGAACAGAAAATAACAGAAATACATTACAACCGAACACGGAATCACATAGTAACAAGTACGTATTTTTAATTTATTTTTATTAAAATTGAATTCCTTTTATTTCCCTTTGAATTGAAATACTTAGGACACATTCTCGACAGTGCAAGCTACCTCAATTACACGCCTGTAAGGATCAAAGGGTGCTGTCCTAGCTTGGCCGGAGCCACGGTCAGTGCAACAACTGCAACTCTTGTTAATCACAATATCGTCAAAGCATTGGTGCGTTGAAAAAAAGGAGCCCATATAATATAACCCTTTACCCTCTTGGGCGCTTTTATAATTTCTAACGTGACGAAATTATCGTGGACGATAACACTGTGCAATAAAATGTATGGAAATATAATAATAATATGAAGACGCTTTTGAATGTCCGTCCACGATAATCTTAAGTACCTATAACGTGCACGTATTTGCATAAGTATATCAAATTAAACGTACTTACCTTATATGAGTAATCAGATTTATTTCTGTAATTAAAAAGATGCATTTCATTCAAGAAATAGAAAACAGTTTTGTTGTATTTTTGACTGAAGACCATCATTGCTCTCGACTGAAAGATATTAAGAATTACTTTTATATAACTTTGCGAGGAAACAAATACAAGTAATTGAAAATGATGATGATGCAATCCCCGGGATGCAATCTATCTCTTTGCCAAATTTTATCAAAATTCGCTCAGTGATTTAGGCGTGAAAAGGTAACATACAGAAGACAGACAGACAGAGTTACATTCGAATTTATAATATTAGTATGGATTATTTTTCGCCTTAATTGTCCCACTGTAGGGCAAAGGCTCCTTTCTTTTTTCCACTCCTCTGCGGAGAAATCCTGCCTGTAGGCAAGTTCGTCCCGCCATCTTCTCCTGAGTCTGCCTCGATGTCGCCGGACGTTTTCTGGGACTTACATGGTGGTAGTTTTGGCCCATAGTAAACGTGTCCGGTCCAGTCCCGCTTAAGCTTTGCTTTTTAGGGTTCCGTACCCAAAGGGTAAAACGGGACCCTATTACTAAAACTCCGCTGTCCGTCTGTCACCAGGCTGTATCTCATGAACAATTTTCACAGATGATGTATTTCTGTTGCCGCTATAAAAACAAATACTAAAAAACAGAATAAAATAAATATTTAAGGGGGCTCCCATACAACAAACGTGATTATTTTTGCTCGATTTTGTACGATATTGATAACGGCAACAAGTACACGCTTAAAAAAAAAATATATATATAAATATATATATATATAATATTCACTGTTAAAATAACAATTAAATTAAAATCAAAAGAAATATTTAGGCTCCCATACAACAGACATGATTTTTTGCCGTTTTTATAGACAATGGTACGGAAACCTTCGTGCGCGAGTCAGACTCGCACTTGGCCGGTTTTTTGGTAATGTCGGCGATTTGTGTTTTGGAGCGCAGCACTGTGTTCCTAACACGGTTCGTTAATCTGTCTCCAAAAATGCTGCTCTCCATTGCTCAATATTTATCAATACTGTTAAAGGTGTATTTAAATACACAGGCTCAGCTATACTTACAAAAGCAATAGTATTCATAAAAACAGTAATGTAAGTATGTCCCATCTCGAAAGAAGACAGTTTCCCAGTGTTGTTCCTTAGGTAGATGATACCTACTACGAGCAAAAATGCCTTGAGATAGATCATGTAATATCTATAGATATTAGACTCATTTGGACCCTTCGGCCAGGCATCTAGGAGCCACATACTCCTACGAAGAATTTTCATATAAGGAATATCTTGTGTTCTCTCGACCCCTCTATAACAATAACAACAAACTTAGTGGCAAATTTGTTTAAGGGGTAATGCGTTATTTAGCCCGCAAAATTCAAATTTTCTTACGTTTTTTGTGATTTGCAAGTCAGCGTCAGGTTGTATGTTGATTTAAATACGTTTCGTGACCATAACAAATATGACTTTACAGAATTAAAATCATCAATACAACCCTCTTAGTTCATATTATAATCAAATGGAATTATTACTAAATGAAATATTAATCTAATAAAACCTGACACTGACCTGCATATCGCAAAAAAACGTAAGAAAACTTTATTTCGCAGGTTACCCTTGCGCTTCCCCCTTAAGCAGAACTTCTTGATTTTCCGTGATTACTGGACGTTATTTCTGATCATAAAATGAATTAATATTTTTTTAATCGGAGTGAGATTTGTGTGGGTAACTTACTCTAGCTCAGTGCCGTCAGATAGTATTTTCATGATGAACGATCTTAAGACAAGTCCTGATTATTTCTTTTCTTCAATAAGAATAATAAGAATATCGATAGAACTATTTGTATTTATATACCCAACAAACCATGTCATTTTGCACTTGATGGGCGGCCTATAACAGACGGGTCATGTCAGCAATAATTCATGGTCGCATTAAATTATGTATCCTTAGGCAGTCATCAGTCTTATTTAGGATTCCGTATCTATAAGATTAAAGACTAATTTATAAGATTAAAGACTACGTTGAAGAGAGTCTGCAATAATTCCTTCTGCACACGGCTTCCCTGGCACCTCATTAACGGCATAACTACTTAAATATCTATTAATTGCTCTCAAATTAAGATGTTTATTTTTAGGGTTCCGTACCTCAAAAGGAAAAAACGGAACCCTTATAGGATCACTCGTGTGTCTGTCTGTCTGTCTGTCTGTCCGTCTGTCACAGCCAATTTGCTCCGAATCTTATGGACCGATTAAGTTGAAATTTGGTACACATATGAATCTCTGTGACCCAAACACAGACGTGTAACGTAAATAAATGAGTTTTAAAAATGGGAGTCATTTTTGAGAGGTAAATAGACAATTTAAAAAAAAATCGCAATCTGTACCGTGTGACATATTTTGAAAGGGCTTACCGTGAGGATCTCAAATATATTTTTTTCATAATTTTACAATAAATTGTATTAAAGTTATTTAAGACAATAGACGGAAATTTACCATTCCCCCCCCCTTATCTCCAAAACTACTGAGCCTAAAATTTTGAAAAAAAATACAGAAAATAGTTCTATACCTATAGATTACAGGAAAATTAATTAGAAGTCTATGATCTTGAAACAACATGGTAAATCTCTCAATATTGTGCGTACAAACTTACATTTTCAGTTGGAATGTATGGGAGAACATGTTTTTCAACTACAATTTTAAGTTTGTTCTTGGGATAAATTCATTCCAATTACGGAACCCTTCATTGTGCGTGGTCCGACACGTACTTGGCCGGTTTTTTTTTATATACTTCTTTGACATAAACTTTTATTATTTGACATTGTACAGACATATTTTCTAATTTTTCGCCTCTTTATTAGTGGTTGTAATGGCAATCATATCACTTGGTTTTAGTAGGTTTTTATAAATTTTATTATTGACTTTATTCTTTTGATGGATTCTAATTTTGTAAATGTGAGGACTTTGTAGGCCTTTTATACTTTAGATCTGTAGATGATTTTTTATATTAATCAAGTACCTGGTACTTGTTGACAGGTCTACGCTGTCCTCCCATACCTATTGTAACTTGAAAACATTGTAAAAACCAACCATTTTTAAAAGAGTAACCGTGGAGTTTCTTCCCTGTTCTTCTCCATAGGAAACGACCAATTGGAACCGTGCACCTAGCTTCTGACGTTTCATAAGTGCCCATGTAGGTTTATGTGAAACAAAATATTTTGATTTTGTATTAAACCTACAACTAAAACTACATATAATTGTCTTTTTCAGTGCCTTTTGAAATAGCTGGAAGTCTCTTATCCCTATTACGATGTTTCATAAGATCTTCTCAATTATATTGTTATTAGAACGTTTTGTTTCATGTTTTTTACTTTTAAAGGAACACAGTTTAAAAAACCGGCCAAGAGCGAGTTGGGCTCGCACAATTACCTATGGTTCCGTAGGTACCAAACTACACTGAGCAATCTATAGAACGGTCGCAGGCATGCCCTAATTACTGTAGTGCACGTAATTAATCAGAGTGACTATCGCTATTGAAAAAGTTATAAAAATTTGAAGTTGTAGCGTAAACTGAACTTTATTGTGGAGGAATCAAATTCATCCATAAACTCATATTTGTTTACATTTTTGGCAAATAAATCGCGAATGCAGTATTTTGTTCAACATACAACCTGACACTGACCAGCAAATTACAAAATAAGTAAGACAATGTGAATTTCGCGGGCTACCCTGGCGCTTCCCCCTTATGTCAAGTTGAGCGTTTTCCACACATTTCTAGGATTTTTTATTAGCTTTTCCTACTGAAAGTCTACTCAACAATCCAAGTGTTAACTTATACTTATGTAGGTAGCTGTACGTGGGGTTCGACGAATGTACTATAGGTACAATATCTCCCGTGCCCTTACCGACTTATGGTAGGTAGTAAAATAGTAGAAAATAGTGGAAAATAGTAGGGGTTTAGTCGGTAGAAGTACGACATTGACGTTAGGGAGTGGACACATGTCTACGGTACGGCACCGGCCACCGTGTAACGGCACGAGCGACGCTGCTACTGGGAGAAGGCACGGTGCCGTATTCATCCAATATTTTCTTTGACTCTGTTTTTTCTTCATTCGTCGCCTTAGTAACAGGAGCAGAATAATACGTCTTTCGCGGTTCATATCAAGACAAAAACTAAACGATGGTTGCTGCCTTGTGCCCGCTGTGCACCGTGCTCGCCTACACGGCACCACCGTGCCGGCTTCCTGCCGTGGCCGGTGCCGTCGCTTCGGCCGTCAAGGAAACCGGGGTTTCGTAACTGGTGTACTTTAGACGCGTGTGTGTGTCCACGCCCTTACCCTCCGTTCTTCCCAGACGGAGGGCGTCCGTGAGGATTTCCCCAAGGTCAATTGAAGCCCTAAAAAAAATATTCAAAGAGAAATGGCAAACATCACAGAACCGACAGCCGCACAGTCATCGATAGTTTTAGACGTCGCTTATTTAAAAGCGGAGTTTTTTTTTTCGTTACGATCACGAAAAAAAAATCTATTTTATAAAGATTAATACAAAATAAAAAGATATTTCTTGTTGTTATTAGTTTTTTATTTATTAATTATTTACATGTCTAAGGACTTATGGGCCACCCTGTATATGATAGATGTTTACTATACCTACTTACCTATTTAGTATTTTTTAGGTACCCAAATGATAATAATGTTTTGTGGGATCCAACGCCAAAAATATGTATTAAACTGGAATTCAAAATTGGGATCCAACGAAAATAAATCCCAAAACATATAAGTGCTTAGGTATTTTATTATATTGCAAGCGCAGTCAAGGATACTGCTTGTTTAATAAGACTTGTTTTCTATTCGTTGGATAAGCATACATTAAAATGATGACACATTTTTATTCATTCAATCAAAAATAAATTAGCAGTTTCAGTTGTCAATTTGTCATCCCTGGAAACGTACCTAGTGGGAAATCCCATGTGTTGAAACATGTATCATGCTTTCGTTATGCATTGGTAATAAACTAATTATAATAAATTTAGTCATATCAAGTTAAATACCAATTATAATAAACAGTACCTAGTAGATGTACCTTGGTCAAAAATCAATTTTAATAAAAATATTAAGGATGTCAAAGTGCAATGAAGCGGAGTAGGTATTCACAGACCATATTCGCAACTCCACAGTGCTCTCTAAAACTTAGATTAGGTACTGACGTTGCTCAAAAAGCCGCTAAGCTGAAGTGGGACTGGGCTGGCTACGTCTGCCATAAGCCCATGAAGCTGTGGGAAAAAATAACTACTGCGTGAAGCCTAAACACAAACAGAAGGCGTCGCGGCAGACTCCGTAGAAGATGGCGGGACGAGCTGCAGAAAACAAACGACCAGTGCTCCACTTTAGCCCGGATTCAAAGAGCTGGAAGTCATGGGGGAGGCCTTTGTCCAGCAGTATGATGATGCAGGTTAAAACTAACGGTCCAGGAATGAGGTTAGGGATGCTTAGTGCATACGCAAAATACGCGACATGGAATGGCCTAAAAAGGCTACTTTCGCAGAATCATAAAAGAATTAATTTCACGCAATGCATCAGTTTGACAATTTCTCACCTATATATATTATATCCCTGAAGGGTTAGGCAAACGTGTACCTATAGCACATTTTACGAATCTCCTTAAAAAGCTGTCATACAGATGAAATTGCGTGATATGAATTGTTTTATGATTTTTCCAAAGTGGCCTTTTTAGGCCCCCAGTCCGTATTACCTATTAGGGATGCCTAGTTTAACAGCAAAATCCATACCCTGTAAAACCAGACAGTGATATGCTAACAGGCTAACTGATGTTTCAGATTGGGCTTAAATTAAAAACATTTAGCGCAATAGATAACCATCACGCGCTGAGGCGTAAATAAACATTATTTTTATTTAGTCTAGGGAGGGTCTAGTTGCGTTAGTTTTGGTCGAGCGGATATATTATACAGATATACAAATCGGCTAGCTCCACCAAGCGGTACTAAGAGGCAACTTTATTCAAGTCACAGCCTCACAGGCAGCCATGGACCTAAACTATATTATAACTCCATGCAGGCAGGAGGAAAATATAGGAACTATACACTATCAAAAAGTACTCTGTGGAACTATATTTGACAGTTCTAAGAGTAGCCCTAGTAAATATAACAGAAAATACGAGTGCTGTGATGACGGCAAATCTGTTCCGTTATCCCAAAGAGATGTAAGATATTTAATGTCTTTGCGTTAACCAAAATGTAACTTTCAGTGAGCATTCTAATTCAAGCAAGTCAATATTAAGGATCCTTATTTAACGATATTTTGCAACTAAATACGCAACCATCTATTAAAACTTGTCAAGAACAAAGTCCACAAAAAATGGGTAAGTTAGTATCTAATGCCAACACTGAAACGCCATCTACCTTCCACGGGTGTAACTGGTTGGGTAGTTTGATAACAGAGATGACTATTGTTATGTAGAGCCTCTATCCCTCACAGCATCTCTGTTCAATGTGGCGCCAAACAGGGAAATAAGTATTTGTAGATGGCGCTGTTTAAAGTTAAAAAGAGCTTTATAAAAAAAAAATGCAAATTAATAAATATCCCGTGTTCTGTATACCTATCCTATCATTTTGAAGGAGTAATGCTTAAACCATTGCTTCATAATTATGTTAGAAAAATTTGTGTGCTCAACAACGTAAATATCGCAATGAATGTTGTTGAACTGTCAAAATGAACGCCATTGCTACTGATAGTGTGTTACGCAATTACGGAATTACCCCGCTGAATCATTTTGATGGATATTTCTAATCCAATGCGCTGTATGTTCGAAAAATTTGTCTGCTCAACAACGTAATTATGTAACGCAATGTAATTAAGTTGTTGGGCTGTCAAAATGAAACCCTTAAGGCTACTGATTGTGTGTTACGCAATTACCCCGCCGTTTAAGAACAAGCGAACGACTATCCTACAGCATCGACCACAACAATTGCATCCTGGACAGTCAGTGCTACCACTTTGCAGACTAGGTAGCCTGCGTCTGGGTTTGCTATGGAATAGGTAAGCTAGATAAGTTATTCCGTGGCAAACCCAGACGTGGCTTTTCGTGGTTCTAGGAGAAAAATTTTCAAGGTAATCCCTGTATCTTGGTAACCTAGCCAGGAATCAGCTGAGTGAATGAAATGTCGCAGGAAATCAGCTGGTTGCGAGCAGCACAGGACTAGACGATGTAGCAAGACGAGGTATTTTAGTTGAATGGTGATGATGACAAATTACAAAAGCGTATACCTATGGTATAATCTGCAGATAAGTAAATTACCAAATGTTTACTAGACAAACTGGCAGAGCGTTGGCAGCGGCGTTGGATGAAAGAAACTTTGAGTACTTACCTACGGATTCATGACCATAAAATATAATTATTTAGACACATTAGGCTTTCTGTTCCTACAAGCTCGAACGCTTTCAGGGTAAAATCATAGTGTCTAAAGAGACGGTTGCTTGACGGCTGCCCTTTGCTAGTTACCTATTTCGCCTCTTCTTTTAAGCTTACCAACCCATTCTACTCTAGTATTGATAAGCTAATGTAGGTATTCTATTATCATCTTGTGTTAAATTACGAGATTTGCTACGTGAGTATACCAAACCAAGACAAAAAACAAAAGCTGCCTATCAAGTTCCCAGTGTTTAATAACTTACTTAACTCAATCATTACCAATTAATTGCTAACGGCCAATTAGTTTGTCCGTGATTTAAAAATGATCAAAGATTCAGGTTGAGCGCATCGTTATTCCCGTAGTGGCGAACAGAACGAACGAATAAGCTAAGCGGTGGGCGGGGAGGGCGCCCGCGGCTGCGGCGGTGCGCGCCGGTCGGCTGTACGTGCGCGCGCGGCGCACTGCGCTTTTTGCTTGTGGCAGGGCGACCGCGGTGCGGCGGCGGCAGCGGAGGCGCACCGGGATCTTATCCTTATTGTATTTTATTCTGTTCTTAGCTCTCTGTCCCGACGAACGTCCCTACCACACATCCCTATTGTAAAACTCAACGTTTTATTGTAACAAAGCCAGTTTATTATAAACTAACGTATTATGCCAATATGTTAGTAAAAACTCAGTCGTTCTTTGCCCGGACTTCAGACGGTCTGTTTTGTTGTGTGAACGAGTGTTATAAATAAAATAATAATAGCGTTGAATAACCGATTTTTAAGAAAATTGCTTTATCAACTGACATTATGAATATAGATGATTTAGTGACTCGTTTATTTTTTCTCACCATTATTTACGTTGTGGGAGCTACACCTGATGATAAGGTAAATATTATTTATGTTTTGTTGATACTTAATAGTTACTACTTATTGCTAGTGTTCATAAGCTCGCGTTATTCTAAACTTAGTTTAAAGCGGTAATTGACTTATTATCTATGATTCGATATCTATAGCCCGTCCTAAGTAATATATTTTTAAATACATAAATAAACATTAAGTGAACTTTAATTTAACTTCAGTTAAAGGGTTTAAGGTTACGATTGATTGCAGGCAAGATGTTTAATGTTAGTAAATAAGTTGAATGCGTGTAACTGAGTAGGTATGGGTACCTAGCCGGGTAGGTACCGTGTAGATAATTCCTGCAGCTATCTGATGGACTTGACAAGCGACAAGCGACACATAATAAAGCAGTAGGTATCAAGCACATCATTTATCTGAGAGCTTGCATATCTTGTAGACGTACCTATAAAGTTGGCTTTTACAAAGCTCCGTGGAGGATCTAACTTTTAGACATGTCATGTAACTGGGCCCAGTTACATGACATGTCTAAAAGTTAGATCCATATCCAAAGGATGAATTCAGAATATTCCTACTTCTTTATAATGGCATTAAAAGTTATACGATGCACCTAAATAACTTCAAGTGATATAATAAGATTTTAATATCTATAATCTTCTATTACTTATAAAACAAAGTCGGATTAGTTACACCATTTATAACTCAAGAACGGCTGGACTGATTTTATTGATCTTTTATTTGTTGGATTTATCTTCGCCCCTAATAGCAGAATATTTATTAAAACATGGGAAAAAAAATAACAAAAAAAAATCTGAGGCGGTACGAAATTCGATAGATGCATCTGAAATTCTCAAGGCAATTCATGGTTAAATATCAATCATATACCTAGGAGAGATTAACAGTTTCTCCCTTAGTAGTCCTATAAATCTACTTATTTTATGAAGATACCAGCTTTCTGATCACATTAAGGACCTAGCCATCGTATTGTGTCCAAGAATAAACAACAAAAAGGTCCTAATGTTCAAAACCAGTCTACGACTTAGGTAAGAACGACGTTCCCAATAACGTCTTAAGTACCTACCTACCTAGCCAAAAATCAATTGCATCTTCCAGGAGGAAGATCCTGCACATAAGTATCCCAATTTATTTGGAGTCAGTACCGCGTTTCTTCTTCAATTCATAATCTCAGTAGTCATCCACTTTCTACCTATAGCCCCTATAGGTAGGTATATCTATTGTCTTTCAAACAACTTTATTATCGTTAGCAAACTGTTGCCATTTAGCATCTGGTGATGCAGTTACAATTGACATACTATTTAACACGAGCAACTGGAATCTGACCTCCATCACCTAATTAGTTAGTGGAGAAAGATGTATTTTTGGACGATCAGTCTGATTTTCAGGCCTTGCACCAGCTCTATATTGAAGAAACATTCGTTTCTCATACAAGACCGGTGATTTGCACATGGCTTTGCAGTTTTGGACCTATAAAATATAACAAAGTTGTATTTATTCATCGAAAATTCTAAACAAATAAGAAGAAATTCACTGACAGGCAACACACAACTTAAACGCATGAAATTTTGTATAAGAGTTCCTTTATAACGAAGGTGAGTACTAAGAAAGGAGTTTTAAAATTCATCCCCATCCTTCATTCCCTAAAACCAAAATTTTGAAGTCATGTGACATCTACCAAGCCGCACATGGGCCCGCCTGGTTGATTACTTATAATACTTATAGCCTACTATCTCACAGAGAGGAGGCCTGTGTCCCAGCAGTGGGAACATTATAGGCTGAGAATGCATTCCCTAGATAAATAGGGGACGAAAATTTGTATGACAGTTCGTCTGTTTTGCCGATGCAAAATAATATAATATGACATGTAGGGTTCTTGGGCACTCTATCCAAAATATAGCCACGCTATTTTTACGTGAGACAGTACAGAATTCATTCATTCACCTACATATATACATTTCGTTAACATCACGGTCAACGCGTCTCCAACTTACCTACATAACTGTCAGTCAGGCCATGAACTGAAAACAAAAGAAAAGGTATACATACCTACTTTACTTATTCCAGCAACCTTTCATCCCATTAATAGTTTTTATCTTAGCAAGTTAAGCATAGTCTAGTTTAGGTTGTACGCTGTTCGTTCATCATTCAAAGTAGGTATATAAAAGATCACCTCTCCAAAAAAGGGTGTGTGTGCAGGATTTAACTCACTAGCCGAAATCGGCAAGGAGTCAAGTTTATGTAGCCTGAGATAGACAAGCAACTTTGTTAGTCGATAAAAGCGGTAGCTCCTGAATGTAGCATTAGACACAATAAAACCACGTAAGTATAGTTAATCCAGACTGCTCCATGGTGCGCCTTATATAAATGGACAAATTTTTAAGAAATCATTCAGACCACCAAAATAAGGTCGATGGTAAACAAATATATAAGAAAAACGCATTAGATACTTATAAGAAAAATAATCAGCTACCGAAAATACTTAATGTGCCGGCAATTTATTATTTTAGGTGAAAATAAAATAATTTTTATCACTGTTTTTTTTTTGCTTGGAGACTTTTGGTTAGACATATTGAGCGCCGCGCTGTGTTAAAATTTGTCCATCTTAATGGGACCCTGTATATCGCAGAAATAATAGGGATTTTAAAACTGGTCTGGAGCACAATTTACTAAAGACAGTCTCAACGTTTCTCGAGCTGATACCATATTTCTCATCTAGTTTCTTGTTAGGCTTTCTTGATCTTGACTGCAGGTGTGTTTATTTTCGTTAAACATTGATTCAGCCGCATAAACTGATTAGACAGGTAGTCTGACTCCGATAAATAGATTAGACTTACATCAATAAACTAAATTGCATGTTCTGGTTATGTTCCTAAAATAGGCTGCAAATGTAGGCTAGCAAATAGTGTGATTCGCCATTTGCGAATATTGACATTGGCATTGAGAATGTAGTGCCTATAGCTACAGTTACTTGCTTTCCATATAATAGGTAAGTGGAAACTGAATTTAAATTAGTCTCTATGTTATGAGCTCGTAATAGCATAAGTAAAATATTTAAAGTGTTTCCAAGTACAGCGCAACTCTATTGTTCAAACGGTTCAAGGAATAAACTGGTATGAGAAACCGAAGCGTATTTTATTTGCATTTAGGCGTAACACCCATGCGGTGTTAATCAATTCTGAAACCTGATATATCTGGGATCGATCTCATCAACCATTTGGCTTTAGAATTACTAACCTTTCTAAAAAGAAAATAAAAGCAAATGGAGCAGTAACAAAATCTTTGATAACATGAGACACTAAAATCGTTTCCGATTTGTGAATTGTGCATTACACTGCCAATGGCATTTAACATTTCGACATACCGCAACGAGACTGAGTTACATTAAACCTAAGTGTTTTAATTCTTCAATCAATCAATTAGGTCAAGTGTCAATTTAATTGTGTTTGTCACTTCTCTCTTGCAAGAGTTCGGCGTCCTCACTAAGCACAGAGAGCTGCAGCGCGCGCGCGGCGGCGTGCGAGGGGACCGCGGCGCATGCACGCCGGCCGGTCTGCGGGACCGATGGCAGGACATACCCTTCCCGGTGTCACCTCATGATAGCGCAGTGCTCCGGACCACCAGTCAACATCGCGAGGAAGGGACCTTGTGTCGGTAAGTGGCTTGTGAATTTGGAGTACCACTACTTTTGAGTTTGTTGCCGGCTCTTCTCCCTGTCGACAATAAATAAAACTCCTATGGTTCTCTATAGTAGCTGTAATTTTCCTTTTCTAAGAGCCTGTCCAGCAAGGGACTGCTATAGGTAGGCTGAATTTAATTGAAAGAGGCTGAGAAGGCCTACCTATATTAATAAAACACATACCTAATTTGAAAACGAGACGCTCCAACACTTTCAGTTCAGACCATTTAAAATGATTCAAAAAAGTAAGGCTTGTCTCCACAAAGAGTCTCGTTGTTGTAGACTAGTTCTACCTATCTATATCAAGTATATGGATATACATATCTAGGTCCCCCATGAACATGGCTCTTATAAAAAGCGTCTTTGTTGAACTCGACCTTGCATTTGCGGTACAACCGCTCTTTATGAAGTCATGGAATGTAGTCAGTTTACACTTTTACAGCACTACGAGAACATTAGTCGGTACAGATTATGCTAGACAGCTAGAGTTGGTGCAAGACGTCCATTTGTGTACTTAGATAAAGTTTCATTACTTGCTCAAGCGAATATATGGCCGAATCAGCGAGTGTTCTATGCCACAACGTTGGGCCACATTAGCGCTGAACCAAAATAACTGGAAGTCATGGGGAGTCTATGCCAAGCAGTGGGATGGTGCAAGCCGAGAGTAACAGTACCTACCTAACTCAGTTATTGTTAGGATGACAATAATTATGTATGAGCAAAACAGTTTTCTCTACATGGCGGTGCGTCGAAAATGGTTTAAAGACTATATTCTTAGTTAAATTGTTTTATTGGTCACAGAAGGGCAGTCATCCTGCCTAATAGCGTTGCGGTACGCGTTGAATGCGCAGAGCGGTGTCTGGTCAGCGTATGTTCCTCGATGCCGCGCCGATGGCAGCTACGCGGCAGTGCAGTGTGCAAGCGCAGGCGCGGCTGCTGCAGGCTGCTGGTGCGTTACTCCTGACGGGAAACCGCTACCTGACACCTCCGTCAGGAACGGCAGACCTGACTGTACTAGAACCGGTAAGTAACTTAATCATAAACGTTGACTTATTAAATGGTATCAGCGCCGTTGTTTGGGACCAAACGCTTGGTGAAACAAGTGAGCATCAACCGATTACAAAGAATTTTGACTGCGGGTTCCAAGTACATCAATGGCTACTGAAGCATGTAAGTACTTTCCGTCTGTGCTGTTATCGGGCTAGCGTAATACATTATTAATGTTGATATTGCAAGGCGAATTTTGTTCAATCTTTGTTGCCTAGCTAGCTCATATTTTATTGGCACTATTGTAGTAGAAAGTTGAAATAAAATATATTTATGAACCTATATTTTGCATGTTAAAGTCATTTCCTCGTCTTCTATCTCTGTGTGCTTATTGTAAGAACATGCTTGTTTCCTTGTATGCTAAGCGAATTTACATTATTGCCCATTCACTCAATAAGTGAATAAACTAAACTTGTCTATTTTATAGGTGACATAATACGACATTAGATCATTATTGTCTCTATAAAAGCTATTCAATTTAAACGCTAAAAATAACATCAAATTTAAATTAAACAAAATGTTACCACATTATATACCTAATATGATGTGGTAACAATTTGTTTATAGAGACATTCTGATCTAATGTCGTATTGTGATTGAAACAATGGTAGGAAGGACGTAAGCTACTTATAAATCTTACTGAACATTGTAGTAGGCGAAACGAAACCGGCAGTACTGATGATGATTTATAAGTTACGAAGTATTTGCTCGTAATAAGTTCAGAACATTTTATAGGCGATCTCAGTAAGAGATCTCTTGTACCCGGATTCGAGACATCTGTTTTATCTAACACGCTATTGTAAATACCGTTGGATACACTTCAGACATCATTTGTAAACAATGATCCAGATGAAAGCCAATGTTTACATTACACTAGAACGCCTTTTCGAAGTACCCATAGATAAGTTTCACGTAGATATTATCTTAAGCAATTTTCACAGAAACATTCCCAATTTGTTGGAAAATGCTGATAAACACATCACTCCTGTGCGCTATAAACATTGTGCTGAACTGCTGATTCACATAAAAATATACAGGCCGTTAAAATAATTAACCATAGGTTACTGTACTTTTAACGTAAACAGACAACAACGTATGTACCTAGTCGTGGAGCTATCGGCGGAAGATTAAAATATGTTCAAAACCACAGAACAGATTCAAAACACTCTTGTAAGAAGATAGATTATACAAAATGTTAAATAAAAAACTTGGGTAACTAACAGAAATTACAAAAATAAACACAAATAATAAAAAGTGATCTATAATGCCTTTCAAACTTCAGACACAGAATGCAATTCCAGAATAAAATGAACCTATTCGTTTTGACATACAAATTGCATTGCGTGCAAGCAGACGACTCGGCTGCCACACGTCTGCTGTTGCGTTTATGCAGAGCCCCATCAAAGTAGTTTGCAATTTATCAATGTACGAAAATGCATGTGTCGCCCCTGACTAGTCTCGGAGCAAGACAAGAGCCGTGAGTGAGATGTAAATAACTGCTGATGCTGATAACGCATGTGCGGTGACACGACGTCACGTGCAGCGTGCATCTATTTGGATGACGGGTATACAAATAATGCTGATAATTACCTTTGTAATTTATACCTCTTTAAAGAAACATCTTTATCGTTTTGCTGCCAGTCTTTTGGTATTTTCTTCTTAAAAGATACAAGAAGCCAGTCGACACATTGAGTGATAAATAATGTGAGTATATTTTACGTATGACTTGCACGTCCTTATACATATTTATGTATACATTTGTAAGTATTTTGTGATTAGAATGCAATTACCTTTGGCGCCATATCATCAGCATTACACATATCTATGTTTCGAGCTTTCGTTTTGAATATATTCGCCGTATTTCAGCATTAACTTACGTTTACTGCCAACTATTGTAATTACCTACTGTTTTATCTTACTTATGTTCTAGTCTAAATATTTTTGCGTACAGGCGCCAGGAACACTGAAATATTTAATGTCTTACGTAGGAATTCTTTTAAAATGACTCAAATTGTGTTTGTCTGTCTATTTTTTTATGGGACGTCAGAGTTCAAGGTGTATATTTATGTACTCAAAATTACAGGAGCCAGAGGCCCGTGGGCTAAACGCAGCAATCTGGACTTGTTTACTAGACAGTGGCCTATTATAGTATTAGACGACATTGATACGGACTAGGCTGCATTCAGTTCTTTATTCGACTCTATTCCTGTCAACAACAGGCTCACGTTTTAACTGAAACTACATATTTTGATGTTTCTGTTTTGCAATCTAAATCAATCTGCCTTGCCTTTTCCTATAGTATGTTCGGGTCGGCTCCTTGACCTCTACAACCCAGTTACTGGGTAACGCGATACCCCTTGGTACTGGTTGTCAGACTTTGGGGTTTTGCAATATTTCAGCATTATTATCTTCATAGCAATGTTACCTCTTTTAGATGTGGTCCATTGATTTGCAGTTATTATGAATTTTGGCAAAACCAAAAGTAAGTGCATAGCTGAATCATAGTGCTTATATATATCCTCATTAGTATTGTAATTTCCCCAGTAATTAAGCTTTGGAGAATTGACTTAGCTCTCAAGAATATTGCCGACAGACAAACTCACCTAATATCCTTGAATACGGGCTTTCCCCGTAGTCAGCTGCAAGGCTGCAACGGACTATGATAGGTGGATTTTATTACTAGTGCAAAGGAATCATAATTGCTTAATTATTTAACCTTAATAGTTCTAGACGAAAGAAGTGTTTTAAATTACGCAAAACTTGAATCGTTATGTGTCACTTGTCGCCCTTTTGAGTTGTTTAATTTGTTGTTGTCTTTTAAGATGATCTTAAAGCTACACAAAGCACGTATTGCTTCTTCCTAAAACTATCTGCAACTATAATCTCAGATAAAGACGATAACGTTGGCTCTTCCGCACAATCGTACCGTTTCGCTAGATTTGTTTCCAGCTCTATTTCGTCAGCGTTTAAATTGTTAACGTTTAGATGTACTCGTACCATTGTTGAAGCATAGATAACAAGCTAACTATTTTAGGTCACAGATCATACAAAAAACCTGCCTTTGCCAATTAAATATACAGTCAGATTGATTACGTTCCTAATTGCGGCCTGAGATCTGACTAGGAACGAAATAGCTTTCTTGAACGATAAAACATCACTAAATAACACACTTTGTATAGTATACAAAATGTGAAATTATGTTGATGATTTACATGTAAGTAAGTAAGTAATGGTTGAAGAGGTGAGCTACGAACATGCCTTATGCACTTTTTATGAGTCCACTTAACGGGTAAGCCGCGTCGGGGACACCATCTTTTCTCACTCCGGCGAATTCATTTTAAACGTTCTGCTATAGAGCACAGAACTATTTAATACCCTTCAGACAAAGGGTCATCCTACGCAGGGCATCGCCCGCAATTCGGCTAACAGCCTGTTTCCTTGTACAAGTACTTGCACCTTCTTGTAACCTCTAACAACGATTTGATCCGCAACTGATCCCTGCTCGTGTAGTGAAACTCTAGGAGAGAGAGTGGATATCTCGCCAAGTAGGTACGAGGCAAACGTGGTAACTGGTATAAATCTATTGTGCTAAAACGTTTGTTTGGATACGTATTTTGTTCCCAAGTTTCCCAACAAAAATTTTCGATTTACAAATATATTTTTTTGCCGGTTTTAAATCAGTCTTATAAATGAAATCGAACAGACAAGTTGATATTGTGACGTACGAAGCCAGTGCAAATAAGTCAGCAAGCGAATGATTGTTAGTAGTCTTCCATTGCATCAGAATCTGCCACTAACACTTTTATTTGGATGGACTGCTGGAACATCCCGATTGATTTGTACCAATCGCATTTAAACTATGGCATCCTGGAAATATAAACTCGAAGAACTGCTTATATGCTTATAATAAAAATCATTTATCATTTATGAAATGACAATTAAAAAACATTCTATCTCTTTTCTCACGCGTTAGAACAACGCATATAAGTCAAAATAATGTATGAGAAGATTAGCGTTGGTTTCAGCATCTTTGTTTTTGTTATATATGAGCTGTTTCATATTATATTCAACTTCTTCTTGGAAGGGTATATTTTCACAATATCTTTGTAAATATTGACATATACATATAGCAGACGATACTTTACTTTACGCATCGGGATGAACATTATTCATCATTACGCCGGAAATGCTAGGATTCCAGATCTGTACTTATAATATCTCAGCCTAAGTAGATACATGTGTTTCTTATAAAATGAGTCAGGCCCTGAATTTATTTAAAAGAGCTGACGGGGAACAATTTTTGTTTCGAAAATAAACTCAGGTAAAAAAGTTAGCGTGAGTCAATAAGTTTAGACTGCGTTGACTTGATTTTGCACTTAATTCTATTGAGGAATGCGGATTGCTGATAAAAAACAACTATGTATAAAAATAATTTTAAACTACATCATGTAGCGGATGAGTTATGTTCGGACCTTTTTCAGAATATTGTTTTTTCTGTGGTTTGTCTGGATTTAAATTAATGTCTACTTTATTGGCCGTTTTGATAACATTCGACTGCCGCCGATACTGTCGATTTAAAGGGTGTGGTGGCTCGTTTGCTAACACGTACCTACTATCATTTAAATAAATATGTGTATCTACATAATACGTTGTACTTTTGTGAAATATGTCGTGTCTTCACATATTGCACCTTCCGAATTGGTGTTAAATGTGAGCATTTGAACTCTTTTCCAAGTTTATTTTGATTTAAAACTGCATCTCAGCAGACACAGCGTTTGTTAGACATTCCATGAATAATCCATGTGAGCGCATTCTGATACAACTGTATCGCACAGTATAATAAACAATGTCGATTCAATGTCGTAAAGAACGAATCGAATAAATATAAGTAATATTAAAAGATACCGATCGAAAATTTCCCTAACTAAAAGCACTTAGCATTCTCGTTAGGTGCGACGGTATCGCGTTGCGCATCCGCAATAAGTTACTCGTATGTATGAAACCTGACTGTAAGTGGTAACATGACATGGCGCCATAACAGCTAATCCTTCTTGGAATACCTACACGACTTGGTGGTATTTGTAATCTCTAGAGTATTAGCTGCAAAGCGACAGCTCCACAGCTCACTGCCTACGAATATGTCATTTATTAGTCGTCATACTTTTATAACCCTTCCATTTAATAGATGACGCAACTGAAGGCACCTACTAACATTCACTTTAACTCTTAACAAGTAAATCCTTACTTAAGTACGTAATTTACTCTGACTTTACGAGATTTAATGTCACAAGCACCTTATTCTTCGTCAAACAGGCTAAGTAGCTCGCCTTGCGTTTAGAAAGACTATTGATCAATGTCCGTGCATTAATGCTCTTGTCTCTATGAAATACTTCTATGTTGGTCTTCCGATCCAGTATGAAAGATTTAATTTAAACCACTCATCTCTCTCGCCCATAAATTACTGCCAACACGTAACTCGATGACTAAGTGAGAAATTATCAGTAACGAAGTGGTATTGACTAATTGAAGTTTGTCCCTCGGTTCTGTTAATAGTCAATATAGCTCCATTGCTCTGCCCGCATCCATTTACGTCGTTTTACATGCCGCCTACTAATTCTAGTCCCTTCCATTTAGCGGTGGCGCCTGCGCTGCCAATTAACCATTTACTGCCACTCATGTTGACCCGGTTGCGCGGATTCTATCTAATTAACTACACTTTATAATCACGACTAGGAATTGATGATTGCGCATCTCTGCGCAGACATCACAGCCCAGTGTTCCATTGTAACGGTTTCTCTTGAGAACTACTTAGTGGCCGGATTGTAATGTGGTTTTCACCGTAACCTAGATATTCTTAAAGTTTCATGTGTAAATTAGTTTGCTAAGCGAGCAGGTGATAAATAGAGCTATCAGTGTGGTATATTATTACCTCCTCTTTTGAATAAGCTTAATGTTCCATAGTGTGCGACAATAAAGTCGGTTTTGTTTCGTTAACACCACTACATTCGAAGTGGAGACAGATCTTCGAGTATTTTTCTAAGAAACGGCGGACCGCGTCAGACTGCTCGACGCCGATCACAATGGGGTCCACTTTTTTTGTCATTCAAAGGTAAGGAGAACTCGTCTCGGGCATCAGACGATAGAAAAAAAAAGCGTTCCAGTGATCATTTGAGACCTTTGTTGAAGATCACCCGCACCTTTGATGTTTTATATTTAGCTATAGAGATAGAGCTTACCTGGGCCGCGATGATGAAGTCGTTATGAAAGAGTTAAAGTAATAGACCGGTTTGCTTGCTAATACAGTAACTAAGTAATAACACTTAAAGTGTAATCGCTTTTATTAACAAGAATAATAGCAGAACAACAATAGTTAATAGAACAATTTCAAGAATTACTTCGGAGTGTGAACTAATAAGCAGAGCAATTTTTTGTAAAAATTGCAACTAAAGACAAAGTTTGACCTTGTAAACACTACTTAGGTACAGACGCCAGCACATCAACCTACTGCAATCTGTCAGATTTCTTTGATATTATTTTCAACTTTATTGCTAAAGCATAAGGTTCAAAGTTGATTGGGAAAATTTGACAGTTTATTTATTTATTTAATACTTCAAGCACAAAAATGTACAGAGGCGGACTTAATGCCATAGGCAGTTTCGGGTAGGTTGTTGTGCTGGCGTCTGTACCAGTGTTTGATATTGCACTTAGGTAGGTACCTATGCTCAACTGAACACTGTTAATGAAAAACAATGTGAACATTTAAAATGGTACCATCTTATTTGGGCCAGGCGCCGAGGTGTCTAACGAAATTCGATATAAGATAAGTTCACCTTTTTTGTAGGTACGATACCCTATACAGCCGGCCGGTTTTAAACTATGTGTATACTTATAACTTTAAAACTTCGCTTTGAATGGTGTGAAAGAGTAGATGGTATCGTTTAAAAGGTTACTTAATTATTTATTGTTTCGTGCTTCTAGGGAACTTTTTAATATGTAGAGTGTGGTAACCATTTGACTGATTAATGCATATCACGATTAAAAAGGGGTGGTCAACTTCAATATGGAAGCTTACCCCACTTTTATTACATCATGTGAACAAAAACGAATAACCTCGTGTTAAAGAGATTGACTTCTAGACCTACAATATCTAGAACCAATAGCTCGGAAGTCATGTGGTTATTTTTACGGAAAATATTAATACCAGTAGGTGTTACACCACAATTTCAGACACCGTCTGAACAAAATGTTTGCTAAATAAAATAAACTGTGTGATAGCTCTGTCCATAGTTCTTCAATTAATTCAAGAACTATCACGTCAATCCTTATTGTTGAAGCCGGAAGACTTAAATCTATTTGTAAGCCATTCAGTATTGTTGGACGGATATCGTTCGTGTTGACCAGTTAGTCGTTCGCCAGGGTCAAAACCACGCAGTTTACTACCTACACAAGAGGCAATGTTTATATCTATAGAAGCTAACCCCAAAATGGAGCTGCGACTGTCTTGTTACGAGAAGAAGAAGTGGTAAAAGGGCACAGTTACAATACTTACCGAAGATTTGTAAGTACTTTGTTAGATTTCATGAAATAAAGTTGAGTTTTGTAAGACCGATCCAGGGTTAGGATTACGCAATCGAATTAAAATAATTGAAAAGCTGTTTATGATAAATTCAAGCAGCTTTACGATTTAGCAGAAAGACTGTTGCCACATTCCAAGGAGTCTTAAAATGAAACCCACTTTGGATAGGGCATATAGCATTAGTAAGGTTCGCAGGCTCTACCTGTTGTCGTAACAAAAAACCAGGCAAGAGCGAGTCGGATTCGCGCACCGAGGGTTCCGTACCATCATATATTTTTAAATTTTCATTGGCGAGGCCTATATTCGTCAGAGAATTTTAAGACTGCACGCAGCGGTGTAAAAATTTGCAGTTTTAGGTCAGCGCCATCTCTTGACCGATAGTGGAACTTTTATAACTTTTGTTGACGATTTCTTAACTAGTGGGCTATTTAGAGACATCGTTTTATTTTTCCTGTAATCTTTACATAAACTTCTATCACATAGAATTCTTCTTCAAATCGGTCCCTCATTACTGAGGATCGTGGTCACTGGACCCTTTTAAGCGGACAATCTGCCTCCATCTACTCCGGTCCAAAGTTGCCATCACCACCTGCTGAAAATTGCTTGAGGACGTAGCTTCTTTTACTTGGTCGGACCATCGTGTTGGCGACCGGCCTCGTGCTCTCTTTCCTTCGGTATTGCCAACAATAACCAGCTTTTCAAGACTGCTATCTCCCCTTCGCATTATGTGGCCGAAATAGGTCAGAATACGCTGTAGGCATAATGTAGACAATCGGGTCTTAACATCGAGTTGGGAAAGGATAGACACATTTGTGCGTTTGGCTGTCCATGATATTCGGAGCATCCGCCTCCAGCACCACATTTCGAATGCATCTATCCTCTGTCTTTCTCTTGCTCGGATTGTCCACGTCTCAACTCCATAGAGGAAAATCGGGAAAACCAACGCTCTGACCAACCGGGCTTTAGTTTTATAACTTATTGAACGATTTCTCCAGATGTTCTGGAGGCGTGTCATAACATCTTTAGCCATGGCTATCCGTCGTTTTATTTCTGGGACGCAGCTGCCTTCATTATTAATATTAGAGCCCAGATAAATTAAACTGTCCACAGTATCAATGCCTTGGATGTTATAGGCGCCCGATAGCTTTCCCGCACGATCTATCACCATAAGCTTGGTTTTCTGCCTATTTATAGCAAGCCCCAAATTACCACTTTCCACCTCCAATCTAGAATCACATAGAATAATTTCAGATTTTTCTCTATACAAACTTCGGAGATAAGGGGCCCGGGGGAGAGAATGGTATTTATTTTTTTTATTTTTCATCAATATTCGAAAACTAAATGGCTTAAAAAAAAGTGTTTGTGAATTAGTAAACTGAGCTCTTTCATATGATACTCTACATGCCTTAGTAGCCCAACTACGAAATTTTCAGAAGCTGCTGCAAAAAAAAAAACTTTCTTACTTGCGAAATAGTTGGGCAAACGTCATCTAAAACTATTCTAAATTGCAAGTTGATAGCATTAGTAGTACTTGAGATATCCAGCTGTGACAGACAGACAGACTGAGTCACACCATAAGGGTTCCTTTTACCATTTTTGTACGGAACCCTAAAAACGCCACAAATAAGGTCTAATTGGTTTGTTAGTCTCTTATTCTTCTTGGAAATAAGTCAAGTACTTATTAACGCTAAAAACACAATAACCAGCTCATTATTATCAGATATTTACATAATCATGTAAATCTGAAACGTTCACGCATCTCAACGGTTTTAGCCCTGCTATGGACGACCTACTTCATAGATAATGCAATCTACAAGCTGATACGTATTGCGAACATGACCCAGTTAGTTGCAATACAGTGTCCCGGAATTACCTGGGACTGTAAACTTTAAGTACCTCGGAAGATGGCGACGATGGCGTAAACGGAGACAATCAGCGGCGCAGTTACGAGAATAGGGTTTCTGAATTGAATCTGCGTTAACGTTGTTGGAGTGATTTTATTACGAACTAAAGTTTATGGTAGCCACTGTAAAAAGTATGTTCCTAAACTCCTAAAGTATGAAAGTGTATTTTACCAATTTTGTGACAGCTAAACATTTGTCTCGCTAGCCCAGATATTTATTTCTTTTTTCAACATCTGAACAGCTCGTGTTCACATGTCCATTTATTGTGGTATTAAAAACGCTTGATTGTTAAATAGTGTAAGATTTTATAGCACATCCGATTGTAAGTTTACCGGTTATATGGATGTTTTAGTGATGCACTACAGTCGGCGACTACCAGGACCGACCGGTTCGTCTCCGCCGCGCCACCGCACAATGCATAAAAATAAATAACCGACTGCTTGCGATCGATATAATTTTCCTATTTGTAGAAAAAAGGTTTCACACCTCTTTCAAAATAGATCATGGCATCAAGTCTTTTCAAATAAGTATAGGCGTTAATCATTTAACTTGTAATTGCCCACGCAGAGATAATTATAGAATAATAACCGCAATTAAATTTAAAGTTGTAGTGAGGAAAATTTTATTGAACAAAATTGGTTACTTATCGTGTTAAGGCGACAGTGTAGCTAACTTGACAGCAAATTTATAACTTCAGCTACATAGTTAATAAAACGGTAAAGCGACATTAATAACAGAAGCGAATGTATGAAATCCTAAAGCGAATTTAAACGAAGCCGCGTGTAAATCTAGTTATCAGCAAATGAAAGTAATGTCGTTTGTGATTACGCAGAAATTGCTTCCCGTTTGCAATGATATCTTCTTGAGAGGCCTTTGACCCTTTGCGACAATAGACAATAACAATTGCACAATACCTATGTATTCTTATGAATTATTGCCGAGTGTTTCCGGGAATCGAAAGGCCAGCTTGTTTCTAACGGTGGGTATCATAAAAGGTGATCTTACAGACCGACGACTTGTGTTATGTTGACTGTTGACCTCAGAACTTTACTAAACATAAGTAATCTTCTGAAGCAGCTCTATAAGTCACAGAGCGTTAGGTTATTTATTAAGGGGATTTTAAGATTAAGGGGATTTTAAGATGAAGGACAGAAACATCCTCCTCATCTTCCATCATCCTCTTAAGCAATGACACAAAATATAGGGCGAATATCAATCTGTCTAAACTCTATCTAGGCATGCCAACATGTTCCCTTCATTAGGGCGGTCTGTAGTAGTATGATCACTCGATTATAATATCTTAACGATACACATAAATATTGGGTGTCTGACCCACTGTCCGTCCTTCTATAATACCTACAGTTAAGGGTTCGTGAAGACCGATATCAATCTGTTTTCGTTTTCAGGTAAATCGCACACAAGGAGGCGGTCCTCGGTTCGCGGCCAACGCAATAAAAGAAGTAAGGCTAAGGATTAATGTTAATAATTAAAGTCCGTTTAACATAGGATCCGTAAACCTGATAATGTCACAAATAAATGAGATCATACGTAGAATTGGTTATTTTTAACTTTGTAAATATTGTTCTCAAACTGGATCTTGGAAGAGAAAATGTCAAGACTAGGTTCTACGTATTAAGTTTGTATTAATCAAAATCTCAAGATCATTTCCGCAAATTCGTGATATTTCTGCACAAGCCAATCCAAAACCCAGACTTTTGTGATGAAAACAATTTCCTGCGAAATACAAACATACGAGTACATAGATAGGTATTAATTTCTCTTTTCGGTTTATTTCATTGATCGATTTTATGCCCAACAGCATGCACGCGGTCCGATCGGGGCCAGTTCAACGGGAACCTCATCAAGATCTTCAGCGGGGAGTACGAGCGAGCTCGAACTGGTGCAGCCCCGTCACCTGAACCCAGGGCTGTGGCGGACTGGAAGTTTAGGGAGCTGGACCGAGACCGGAGCGATGCCTTGCAGAAGTCGGAGTACAGAGGACTCAGGAGGCTTATTAAAAAGGTACCTAAGTCACATTTTTGGACTTCACCAATTGATGTACCTAGCTGTCTTCATCACTAATGTAATACCTACGTGGAGCAAGCGTTACTTTTGACTTCCACATTTACTAGCAAATGACGTTTCTAAGAACTTAGATAAGGCCAAAATTTCATTGGTAACTGGGTCTAAAGTCCAAAGTCTGCTCATAAGACTCATATGGCTGAAATTGTACGGACAGATGGTCAGATTTCTGGGAAAGATGTTTAGTCATTGTGTTTTTGAGCTCACGGCAAATTTTTTTGAGATTTTGATTTCTAGATCAATGTTTCATAGTCTTATCTTCAACCACCAACCACAGTCTACTACCTACAATCATCACCATAGATGCAGCTTAAAGACTGTCCTTATTATTATTTGTTCTACTCCTCGGAACCCACTCCTCTATACCTATTCCTATCTATAGCTTAATCAGCCTAAAATGTGCCCCCTGCTGGGAAACAGGCCTCCTCTCGTCGAGAGGGAGTAAGCAGTGAGCAGTAATCTACCGCAGGCCCAGTGCGAATGCGAATTTTTGGTTCTAGGACATGCCGGTTTCCTCACGATGTTTTGCCTTATATGTTTTGATCTCCTGATAATAAATACTACAAAGTAGTTACAAGAGAATTACAAGGGCCAGCACTTAAGTCATCAAAGTGCATATGCATATTATTAAAACGTACATTTCATAACCTGTCATTGGATGCAGCAGGTGTCGTGATCTTTGACCAGATGCACGTGGCTTTGAATACAGCTTCTATAAATATTGGTAGTTCGGAGTTATACCAAGTAGGTATTATTAGAAATCTATGGTGTTACATAAGGCCTTAGTAGTTAATGAAACAGTATGGCATCATGCAATGTGACCTAAGTTATTGAATCAAACAAAGGCATAGTATGTGATGACAGTTTTGAGTTTCAATATCGGTATTTCCCGGTATTCATAAAAACACATTTGAAGTTTCACATTTTATCACTTATACGATTTCCACTGACACTTGTCGAACCTGCAGATTACCTATGGCATTCCAGCGATAGTTTTACAGGGATAAGACGGCAGTCCCTCGAATAGATATTCATTTATTTACTTGATTAGATTGGCAGTATCTAGACCCAAACTTGTTTCGGAAATGGTATGACTATGATTAAAAAAGAAAGGACTTCTCGCGAAGTACCTATGCCAGAACATAGCGATAGTATGTAGTAGGTACCTACAGTAAACTAGAACATAACGCTTGTATTCCCCTAACTAAAAGAGTAAGCAGAATTAGAGTCCAATGTATTGAGGGCTTGGGAGCAAACTTTTTGCCAGGAACTAGCACATAACCAGCGGGGTAATTGCCTAACACACTAACAGTAGGTAGCTTTCACGTTGACAGTTCAACAACATTCATTGCGTTATTTACGTTGTTGAGCAGCCAATTTTTCGAACATATGAGGCAATGGATTAGCAATATCTTTTAAAATAATTCCAATTGTGATTGAAAGTGTGTTACGCAATGACGGGGCAGATTCCAGGCTGCGATGGACCGATTCCTGTGCGCTGCGACATTAATGCGCTTGCCACTAGACAGATACGTAAGAAGGTAACATAATTATGGTACAATTTGAGCACTATCCTACATGATCCTACACGTCACATATCGAGTTTTTTTAAACAGGATAAGTACCTATGTTATTGTACTTACACGATGTTCCACATCCGCTACTTGAGCCATGAACAGTTGAGGGTCACGAGCCGTCCGTTTAGCTTGGAGTGTAAAGTCTGCTACGCTTCAATCGTACTTACGGACTACCGTGTTGAAATATATCTGGAGTAAAGGGCCTGTGTCCCAGCAGTGGGAACATTATAGGCTGATTATTTATTTATTTAATAAAACTTTATGCACAAGTAAAATAAATACTGTACAAAGGCGGACTTAATGCCTGAGGCATTTTATACCAGTCAACCTTAGGGTGATGCAGAGACAAAACATGGCAGGTGCAACATACGAGACAAATAGCTAGGAAATGACTATAGGTATAGGGGTCTATGTAACCGATGTATTGTATATGTATATGTTGAATTTTATTTGTGCTACCTCAAAATTTGCACTGTATTTCCCATTAATGGTAAATTTACTGAAAGTAACATCGGGGGTGCTTGTTTAGACTTCGTATTATTTCCAAGTAGGCTTGTTAGATGCAAGTAGTGAAATTTTGCAGATTCAAAGTTTACCTACTCTAGCAACACTAGACAAAAACGTGCAAGTAGGTATCGTTAGCTTTTTATTGAAATTCAAACGTTATATCCATAAGATACCTAGTTTACAAGTCAATAACGTCCCGGTAACTAAACTACAGGTACCTACTGCCACTATTAATTGTATAGATGCTTGATGTAGCGTTTTGGATAAGTAGTTCTATTTCGTAAGAACCAATAACACCTAATAAATGGTTTGAAACAGAATATTGTCATAGAACCATTCATTAAATGATATAGGTACCATCTTTTCATGTTTTTTTTTAATGTTTGTCAGGATTGGTTTCAACTTCTCCCTATAGTTACTTCGGTACTTGAACTTTATTTGACCAGTTTGTATTTTTATTTGTAATTGCTCTTGTAGGTGGTGAAACCGAAACGATGCGCTCGCGCATGGGCGCGCGGCTGTGACGGCGACGGTGACGGAGAGATCGCACACGCCGAATGGATTGCTTGTCTTCTCGTCAACCCCGAGCCGCCTGCACCGGACTGTGAGTACCTTAATGGTTACGTTATGTAAAGGTACGGTTATACCTACAAAACAATAGACTAGTACAACATAAGCTTGAAAATATAGACTGCGTGCTCCAAAACAAAAGAAGATCAACGAATGTAAGTGTTAACGTAGGGATAATGTTATTTCCAAAATACTAATGTTCAGAAAGATTCTTAACATTGCTCTGTGATATTTCGGCCAATTAATAAAAGCTATGTCTATGTACCTAAAAATGTATGTCTCTGCAACTTGTTTGATACGTCTACCTACAAAAAATTGTCAAGTCATCCCTCGATAAAAACGGCAACAATAAATTATGATCTATTAAGTTCAAAAATACCCATAAATACGTAATATGGATAGGTATACCTACCTATTATTAATAAGTGTCTATGATGGAATTAGTATTAGAAAAACAGTATCATTAGAACAGCCATAGAACTCAGATATCTGTAGCATTTAATGATGTAGATAGAGCGATCATTTAATTCAAGTAGAACATGCTGTACCTATTTAATAATCACTTATAGGTAAATGCCCACTTAGGTATAGAGTATTTTGATGACTCAGACTGGTTTCACAGTGATTCTGAACTAATTAATTAAAAATTAATGCAATCTAATTAAAAGAACACGAAGCCTTTATTGACTGAGCAGGGATATTAATAATGCTGTGGTGAAGAATGTTATGTTTTTTTTTTTCGCCCATGGTGTGACTTCGGAGGTTCTAAATTAAGAGTTCAAATAGGTTGTTAATATTATGCACAACAATCAGCAGACAATTTATAGACATTAACGGTTTTAATTTTAAAAACTCGTTTTTTACGGTGCTGTGGCATGTCTGGCGCCAGCTTAAGAAATGTCTCTTAAGTTTTAATAGCAATACAATTTTAATTAAAAGTAGGTAGGTAAGATATAGACAGATAGACATGATAGTCTAGAGTGGTCTCGTGAAGAAACTCAATTAGACTTTTAAAAACACTGCTTGGCATGCTTACTGCACAAATTTTCAAATAATAAAGACTGTTTCCCAGTTCGGTGACACCTTAACACCTTACTATCTCTAAGCATGGCTATGTAACCGATCAGGTCCACTGCAAGATAACAATGCAAATGTGTGTGCAAACATAATAATAATATATAGTCTCTCTCCGTTTCTTCATGTCGTTGAATGCAGACGATGACAGCGGACCGGAAGCAGAGCCTGAAGAGCCTGATGACAACGAGGAGGAGCCACCACCAGACCCAAGTTCAGGTAACTGTCCAATATTGATATTTTCTCTGTGATCGTCTTTCATCCCACCCTGTATATTGTTTCGACCACGATTGGTCCCGTTCGGTAAGCGCCGTGATCTTTTCTAATTGCCATCATAGTGCTGGATGCAGTGCCGGACTGAGCCTGTCGGGGGCCTGGGGCGACAGAATTAAATGGGCCTCCCCCGCCCAAGAAATAACGTCGAAATATTTAGCACGTTATCTCGAAAAGGTTAGATTTTCGACAACAGAAAAGCCAGAGCATCAGACGAATAGCGGATGGTACATATGATAGTAAATTATAGCACCCCACCACTGATAGGTAAGGTTTTCTTCTGACTATTCGTATATAAATAGGAGTTACTTTGTCGACGTACGCAGAGAAGTCTGAGAAAACAGAGAATTTAGGTTGCAAGAGCGAAAATGAGCTCGAAAATGTTAGCACCCTATGTTTATATTTATGCATGGGTAGGGCCTATGCAAGCAACTATAAACTGCCTTTTACTTACTGAACATATTTTGGTCTTGTTCCCCAGGACCGGGGTGGATCGCACCAGCCGCCCCCCCCTTAGTCCGCCAGTGGTTGGCTGAAGATCATAAAAGAAGTAGGTACTACCTACTGCTGTGACGGTCCTCCCGATACTGTTGCTTTATCGTACCTTAATCTAAGATACCAAGGTGTCGCTCGCCCTTGCATGAAAAAAAGGCCATTTAAAAAAATAGGTACGATCTTCTATCACTCAAGAGTTGACGAAAGCCGGCGCCTCCACGAGCCCCACTTGATTTATATTACGTACCTATGTGCCTACCCGTAGGTACCTGTCTGTTAGACAGGTATGATATAGCCTTAACGATTTATTTATAGCCAAGTTGGCATCTTTTCATCTGTAAATTCAGACCTACTTTTGTTCCACAGTTCTACCCGGAATAGTGAGGAATTCCTTCGCACCAGATGGTTCCGAGTCTGAGTCGAGGCGGGAAGATGAAGCCAACGACTGCCTCACGGATAGACAAGCAGTTCTAGATGAGCAGGTCAGAAAAAATACACATGATTCATACACGGTTTACCTACTTTCAAAATCCCTATTCCCTATATACATAGGTATGCATATGCGATGCAATCGTTTATGTATGCATATACATAAACGATTCAAATTATTAACTATAGGTGAATAACTTATTTTATTATCTTAACTTAAGTACTATAAACCGTATGTTATGGAAGTAAGGTTTGAATTTCAGTAAAAAGCTAACCGCAATTGCACGTTATTTGGTGAACCCCGTAACTTATGACTGATTGTCACTTCGTTTATCTAAGGTAGGTAATCCAAATTGTAGTTTTTTGGCAAAGTGTTTCAAGGGTAGGTACCTAAACTTTGAAGTGCAAAATTTCTAGACTTCACAATAAATATCAATTGATATAATTTAACCACATGGCTTGTAATAACAACTGCACGAGTCGACCGATCAGGTTAAGCTACGCTTACCGAGGTTGGCTCATGGATGGGTGACCATCTTGACATACCAATACCCCTCCGTGGCTCGGAAAACCGTTAAGCCGTTGATCCCTGCTTTCGTGGATCTTTGACAGTCGTTACGGGTCGTCAGAAACCCGAAAGTCTGACAACCAGTCTTACCAAAGGGGAATCGTAATCGTATTACCCAGTAACTGGGTTATGGAGGTCAGATAGGCAGTCGCACCATATAAAATACTGGTATTTAACTGCATCCGGTTAGACTGGCCTCAACATAGGTGGGAAAAGGCTAGGCAGATGATGATATATCCACATAAATATGAATATATATATATATCCACTGATGTAATATATAGATATATATCAGCGAACCCAATACCTAAGGTAGCTTGGGACATAACTTAGCACCAATGGAGGTGTTTCTGGTGGTTATCAGTGAACGAAAATTACTTTACAGGAAAGTTTTTAATCACGTCTAAACTTTACGGAGTAGTGTCAGGTGTAGGTATTCTTAATAAACGTGTATATCTACCTACGTATATTCTCATATTATTCCTTAACCTTTTAACCGCCCGACTTCATATCATTTTTCGCACGAATTTAAAAAAAAAACGAAAAAAAAATACCTGATAGAAAACAGCGTAATTACCTACCTAAATAAAAAGCAGATTAAACGAGCTGTGGTTTTTCGTCGTAAATATACGACCCTGGCGAAATGGACCCGAAAATATTTGTCGGATTAATCCGACGTAAGCGGTTAAAAGGTTAAAGCAATCAAGGTCGTAATTAAGTAGCCCTATCTGTTGTATTGTATTAATTTAATGAAGTAGGTACCTACTTATTCTATTTTTCGTTATAAAATCGTGTGATAAATATCGAACACGAATTGCTTTGACTAATGTGCTGTTTTGTACCTACATAACGTCTGAGGAACTTATAAGCAACAACAAATTGCTATACTTAAACAGCAATAAAACTGAGATTTAAGTAGCTGCACTACAGCGGGTATGCTGTCATCTACGAATTTAGTAATTACTCGTAAGCTGAAATTATACCTACCTACTAAGTAAAATTATTAATCTAAACCCTGCTTATCCCATTATTATACAATATGAGTGATGGGTATCTAGCCCGAAGTCATTAATTCAAGCTGTAATTAGCACACAATTCAACAGGCGTTGAATTTGCGAAGTTAAATTCCATACTGACTCGCAATTATTATGGCCAATAAGCTATTATTGAGCGCCGGCGCCGTTGCACCAAATTACAACAGTCAACTCACTCTTTCTTTAGCTAAGGTGCCTACGCCACGGTCTGCATTTCCCTTATAGGTATATGCCTGTCTTCTTCATATTGGTACCTACTGTCACAGGTGTCAATTTACCTTATACTTATCAGAAGTCTTCACCTTCAATATAATATGTATATATACGTTTATAGATAACAACTTTAAGGGGTCTTTTTAAAAAATATTTCACGCCTCTCAAACGTCCGGGTGTCCCTCTACTGGGCTTTACCCATAATCTTATTATTTGCCCAAAACTACCTTTTACTGGAAAGAAAGCATGGCCATTGAACCGTATGAACCACAAACGGCACCACTAGTTAACAATGAACCTTTTTTGTGTAAGGAAATATGCTTTGTGATTAGAAAGCGGGTGGTGCTGCCCTCTACGTTCCGGAGTGTACGGGCGACGGCAGGTACGCTCGCGCACAGTGCTACAGATCGACTGGTTACTGCTGGTGTGTCCACCAAGATACTGGCAAGCCGATCCCAGGGTCTTCGGTGAAAGATCGAAGGCCTGACTGCGACGCCGCCCCGCAACACGCCAGTCCGATGAGAGGTACGGTTATATCAGGCGAGTTTGATTCCATTGTGTATTTGATTGTGCTTAGTTAACTGCAGATAGAAAAACAAGTAAGCTTTTATTAATCTACTGCAGGGTATACGACTTTCGACGGGATTTTCGACAAAGTATTAGTCGAAGCATCTAGGAATGAAATTTTTTTTCTTATTTTGCGAGTTTTTAAGTGTTAAGCAAAATTAACTATACAAATTGTTAAATTATAGGTTGTCCCGAACCAATGAAGAGCAACTTCTTGCGTGATCTGATGAGCTTCTTCGTATCCAAGATGACCACTTCTATCAACGGGACTGGTCCAGGGTACGTACAATTATTAATTGATGTGGAATCCGTCTTGGTTGATTAAAAAGTCATTAACAACTTACAGCAGTAAAAACAAAACCTAAATTGATATCTAATAAATTCTGTACAAGGTCGAACATAAAATGACGTAACTTTTAGATCTGGCGCTTTTAACTCAATCCGCGACGGTATTCGCACGGCCGGCGGTCAAAAGGTTAATGAACTCATCTGAATGTTGTATTAATTATTTATATCCTTGTTTTTAATCAGAGATATGGTAAAATGGGGAGCATCGAAAGAGGAGCAAGCAGCTACTTGGACGTACGTGATGTTAGACAAGGACAAGAATAAAGCACTGGAGCGGCGAGAGTGGAAGGCGTTCCACCAGCTGATATCGAACGTTGAACCGCTGCGGCGGTGCGGTAGGAAGCTGCCGAGGTACTGCGACGTCAACCATGACACCAAGATCAGTATTACAGAATGGATGGCGTGCTTGGAAGTCACACAAGGGTCACAGACTCAAACGAGTAAGAAATATTTTCTAAATCATTTATATTCCAGCGCCAGGGCCTATTGTAGGGGTTCAGTTACTTTGGTATAATTTTCTATATGGACATAGATTTCTTTAAATTTTTCAGGGCTACCTTCTGCCCTGAAAAATTAAAAGAAATCTATGTTGGTATCAATTATCTAGTAGGTTCATGTTTACCCTGCATACTTTTTACACCACGTTTACTAAGTAGGTACACTACAAATCATATGGCCTAAGAAAGTCACTTGTTAGGGTTCCGTACCCAAAGGGTGACAACGGGACCCCATTACTAAGCCTTCGCTATATGTCCGTCCATCTGTCAGAAGGCTGCATCTCATGAACCGTAATAGGTAAACATTTGGAATTTCACATTGAGTATTTCTATTTCTATTGCCGCTATAAGAACAAATAATTAACATAAAATAAAGTTAAACATTTAGGGGGGGGGTCTCTATACAAGAAACGTGTTTTTTTGGCGTTTTTTGCCTTGTGGTACGTTACCCTTAGTGTGCGAGCCCGACTCGCATCACAAACTTATTTAGATACCCACAAGAAAATAGATGAAACATTTTAATTATGTATGACATTTTATTTCCAGCTGAAGCGACCAAAGCGCCGTCTAATCCTAGACGAAAAGGCCCAAACCCATTGGAATCATTTCTGAAAGCCGATGATTGATTCATCGCTGTTTATTATGTTGACTGTGTCAATAAAATAAGGGACGTTTACAAGTATTCGTGTCAGTGTTAGTGGTAAGAGACCTTTGCAATGAAGTGTTAAACCTAGAAACAAACTTTATGGCAATAAAAAGCAAACGAGTAAAGTCCTTTCACAGTTATTTTAGATCTGATTTTGCATCACTGTCAAAAATAAAGTGATCTTTATTTACGTTGAAATAAGGTTGCGGTTGGGTTGCTGCCACTCACAAGCCTGTCAAAATCAGTGATCTTTATCCTCGTTATTGTTATAAGCTTGCCGTTGGGTGCTGCTGTCAGAGGTAAACTAAATATGAAAGGACTGCATTAGGAGACGCTGTTGATAAGTCTTATTATGAATTTAACTTACATGTATTTCATTCAAAATTCAACCACGAGTTTCAAAATCAGTGTTTTTATTTTCGAATTTACCTTTTGATGGTAAATCGCTACTGACTATAAGTATAACGAAGTTAAATCCATTCTCTGACTACGCATTTCAGACCACAGAACACAATCACTACTAGCGGGAACATTTTTGTGGGTTGTTTCAGACTACGTTATGCGGTCATCCATACTTGTATGCTTTTAAAATAATGCCGTAAATATCCTACGCCCTAATATTTAATTCTTATATAAGAGTTTCTCAAAGATTCTCAAATTTTATAAGTAGTCCCATAAGTAGTTATTGTCGTAATTTATTGAAGTTGATACAAAAATTCTGACTTTCACTAGTCGTGTATTATGTATTTCCGTGTAAAAGTATTTCGTGTAGTATCAAATTCGATTGTTAAAATGTATTCTGGTTTTTTAATACATAATTATGTTATTTATATAGCTAATGTTCTTGTATTGTGTACATAAACCAGTTTTCCGTGTTGCTAGATTAAAAACTGCTATCGAAGTATATTTTTATATGAAAAAAAAAAAACAATGTGCCTAATCTTTTCCCAACTAATTTGGGGTCGGCTTCCAGTTTAACCAAAATATTTTATTATGAAAACAATTAAAATCTAATCGATATTTTAAATTTTGTACCTATCACAGGAATCACAAAATGGTCGTTTAAAATGTAACATAAATTCATAATTTTATAGTTGAATGTTGTAAAAGTTTTAAATACCTACTATCACCTGTCTATAGTGTACCTATTCCTATTCATCTTGAGCATCTATCCGAAGACCAGAAATGTTTATTTTTGTACTGTCAGTGAAAGTATTTATGGTGTTACGTATTAACCTATATGTTTGCACCTAATGTACTAATAAGCTTTGTATTTAAATGTGTATGTATAGTTAGTCATTGTCAATCGTAAGGACTATGTGATATTTCGTCATTACTATTGCTAAATAAAATAATTTAATATTTTGTAATTGTTTCATTACATCTGTATACATCAACTCACACCATCTTCCCATTGCAGGCAGGCAGGCAGGCAGAAACCATAGAACGCATTCTTTCATAATTTTTTTCTAAGTACTTACTAATAGTAGGGTTTGTGAACTACTAAGTGTTTCGGAATTATTCCGATATGTAAACAAATCGGAAAAAAAAAACGATCTGTCCCCCTGGTTTCAAAGAGGGGACAAGACAGTTTGAACTTTATTCACTCCTATCTTTAACTTTTTATTCCTCTTTGTCCCCCATAACATTTTATACTTATATTAATTCTTAAAAGGAATGCCACACGTTGTAAGTAACATTATATTAAATAAAAGACTAGTGGTTTGGGTTTATAGGAGTAAATAAAGTTCTAACTGTCATGACCCCTCGTTGCAAACAGGGGGGCCGATCAAACTGTTTTTTCCGATCTGTCCCCCTAAGGGGTCAAAGCAGGGTGACAGATCGGATATATTGATTTTTCGGTGTGTATTACGTGTTTTAAAACAACCATGGCTACTTTGTAAAAGTTATATTGTAATAATATTCTATACAGATAAAATAACAACAACAGCGGTACACTCTTTAATCTTCACAAAAAATGCGTTCAGAATACTGTTCTTAAAAGATTTCACGTAGGTATTTTCTTTGTTTACTTTAATCTACAGTACTTGGAATATTAGAGAATTCTGCTATAGCATGCTCCATGCCTGGAATTTATACAAATGAACTTCTGTAGCTTGACAAGAACTTAAAATTACCAAAATCTTTCGTCTGCAATAAATAATGAATTACAGAAACAAAGACACTATTTAAGTTTTAATATCTTCTGTCTAGTAAAGTTTTTATACCATTTCAATAAATAGACGATTACTATACATATAATGTACCTACCCATTTCTAGACAACACGAGTAATTGCGCTAAGCGTAAATATTTACATAAAAATATGTTGTTAAAACTTAGTGAGTGGAATTTATTATGGGTACAGTTGGTGATAGTTGTTACCTGACCTGACCCACACTATAAACGAACGAATTTGAACCCTCTGCCTGTAACATCAAGGGTTATTCCATTTGTATGAGTATATCAGACTAGCGCTACTCGATGAACAAATCCAATAATAACACAGATACGCAAATTTGATCTTTAAAACGGTAGCGTTAGGATATTTATAACTACTTGTTAAGCAATTTTGATTTTTATGCTGTAAGACTAAAAGTTTATCAGAGTATTGTAATATAATTAGATTGCTACTAATAGCTTATTTTAATTATTATATTCAAGTAGATCTGGTCTCGTGGTCCGTGTAGGCTGAGACGAACAAGATGCGAGTGCAAATCCTTCGAGGAATAATGTTTTGCTTTCAATTTATAATTTATTCAATAAGTATTTCTTGCATTATTGTAAAGAACTATAACAGACGGAAATATTCTTCAAATATAAAATTACTAAATTGGTAATATTTTCGCGAACTTGTAATAAGTGGGTAGTTGAAAGACAATTAAGCGTATTCATTATAAAACTGGTGTTCAATTGTAACTAAGGATACGGGTAGTAAAATAAAAATGAACCGTGACAATAAAGCTAAAGCAAGTCTACGCACAATTACAGTGACTACGCGCAAACATTTTTTTACCTTGCCTTACTTTATAGCGAAAAATATCGTATTTTTCCAATTTTTTTATTAATTTTTTATAGTTTTATTATCATGTCTCAATTGAGTGATTATTTAAAATACAAAATTATTTGTACGATGAGAATGTTGGCATCGGAGAGATTGCTAGGAGACTTAATATAGCAGTAAGCTAGCAAGTAAGTGTATTTTTCAAATTTTATACTTTGTTTTTATACCTAGCTATTCCTTATAGCGTGACGTAAACAAACATATTTATATACACTTAAACGTAAAGTGACTCTTGTTTCATTTCTTTGTTTCAGAGAAATACAGTAAATTGTGTTTAAGACGTAAACCCAATAGAAAACTTGTGGTGTCAAATGGTTTTAAATTGGGATTCATCAGAAGTCAGGAGAAAAGAAAATTTGGCGCAACTTGTGACTTCAACGTGGGAACTCATGAGAGGAAGTGATGCTTGCTCAAACCTGGTGTGCGGTATGCGAAGCCGTTTGCAACAAATTATAGAAAGAGATGGTGCTCCACTTCGCTATTAGGACTGCTGTCTTGAGGTGCTCCTCCGACCGCAGTCAACAATACCTACGTGTCAGTGTGTGTGTTAAATAAACTGTTGTTATCATAATTTCTGAGGAAGTTTTTCATACAATGAAAAAGCAGGTCCTTTTTACGATCATAACCATATTTAAAACTAAAAATACTTATAAAAATCTATAACGTAGGTGAAACATCAAAGTATTTAGTGCTATTTTCACTTATATTTTATACGATACTCGTAAGTGGGTATGCCAGTTAATGTGGTGATGTTGTTGTTATAAAATAGAAATATTATATATTTCTAAATGTATAACATGTTAATTCACTACATTAAACACTTTGTAAAGTATGTAACAGATTCCTTACCTACTTAAACCATATATGTATTTTATAGGCATTATTGAAACAAAGAAACTGTTTTTTGTCGCATTAACAACTTAAATAAAAAAAATTAAAGCTTATCATACCTAAGTTGTTTAGTATTCTAACTTCTTGTATGTTTTAGATTTTTATATGACAAGTAATTATTTTTGTAAGTAATTATTTTATATTTATATCGAATAAAGTCGTTATCATAATCATTATTGTTTTTCATTTCTGTTCTTAGGTATTTGTATGTAAATAGTAAATTTAAATTAACTATTTTAATTTAATATAAAAAAATGTTTTGAATTAAAAAAAAAAAAAGAATATTGTAAACATAAAGCTACAAGAAATGGAAGGTTAGTTTTGAACTCGCAACCATGGTGACATAGGTTCACTGTTGCAACCACTAGACCAAATCCACTTTACAATATATATTTACCTAGCCTTTTCCCAACTATGTTGGGGTCGGCTCACAGTCTAACCGGATACAGCTGAATACCAATATTTTACATAGACCGACTGCCTATCTGACCTCCACAACCCAGTTACTGTGTAATACGATACTCCTTCCTTGGTAAACGTAATGACTGTCAAAGATCCACGAATGACAAACGGGACCAACGGCATAGCGTGCTTTCCGAGGCACGAAGTGGTCACGGTATGTAAAGGTTGTCACCCATCCACAGACCAGCAGCGGCAAGCGTAGCTTAACCTGATCGATCAACCTGTGCGGCTGTAATTATTCAGCCACGGACCGTTGAAATTACCAAGTGCATCATGATTGTGACAAAACAGTATTCAAAAGCTTACCTACCCTAACGTTACGTGTTAAAGATCGAATTGGCATAACTGTATACTGTATATTGGCTTACCTACCCTAACGTTACGTGTTAAAGATCGAATTGGCATAACTGTATACTGTATATTGGCTTACCTTGAACAAGTCGTTCTAGATCGTGAAGCTCGAAATCGAATAACACATAATTATTTACTGCTAATTGCAGAAGGTTCAAATTCGTCAAACTTTTGTTTGGGTTAGCTAAGGGCAGGGTGGGTCAGGTAACAGCTGTCACCGAGTATACCTAGAGCACGGTTTGTTTCATGATTTGCCAAAGCCAGACTTACACCAGGTTCGTGATAGGCTACAAAGGTTAGCTAGCGGACTGTCAAACTTATGTTAACTGTTGCGATTGGCTGACTGAAATAACAATCACAATCGTCACTTGACATGAAATCGACAGTCAGCTATTTTTTATGTTGGTAACCGGGCGTTAAAAACACGGTACTCGGGTAGTATAAGCTTTTACTCTGTAGCGACTACTTCGCAATGTACAGTTTTCTTGTATTCATCTATTGTGTCGGTGAGAATTTTCTGGAAGATGCTCTCGAAGATTTGGGTCTTGACTATTGCCTCGTCGGTGTGCAGCGCGGTCCACTCGGGCTCACAGCGACGCCACTCAGCGAACAGAATGTCGTCGATGTGGTCCGAGCGCCGGCTTGACACTCCTGGACAGAGAAAATGATAAATTAAATTTATTTCTGAACATCGGTTAAATAAAAAACACTTTTACACGTCAAAAACAAATTATGTTTAAAACTAAATGAGTTCGGTGTTTCAGACATAATCTTGGTCAGGCCATATGGGGAACATACAGATTAGTGTCCAAGATGTTCTTTTGAGGAATGAACCACACAGATTTGAGTGGACCCGTCCATTCAGTGCACGCATTTGTCAGTAGTTGTGTAGCTCAACTCAGAACTTAAAGAGCTCAACGACTCTACGGATACCAATGAAAGGATATTTGGGTAGGCCACATAATAAAGTACGCAAACTATCGTTAAAAACTAACTGAGACAACCAAGAAAAAACAAAGACCCCCAGTCCTCTCCTCACATTCGCAGTCATTAAAATAGCAATTATAACTCTTTGAAGTAAATATTTATGTAATTGTGTTTCTATAATTTATTATACAGGGTTATTGGAAAAACACCAACAACCTCTTAAGAGGTCATTGTTCTCATCATTATGAACAACTTTTACTATGGGACCAAACCTGAAATCGCGAACAAAAAATTTGTTGTTCCCTAGATTTTGACGAGTTATACGAACATAAATGTAGGGAACAACTGATTTTTATTTTGCGATTTCATGGTTGGTACCATAGTAAAAGTTGTTCATAATGATAAGTACAATGACCTCTTAAGAGGTTGTTGGTGTTTTTCCAATAACCCTGGATAAAATGGTATACAAAACAATGTAAAAGTTACCTAAACTTTATAACATAAATAATCTGGATTTTCAACGCAATGTGAGAAATAAGTTGTTTTTGGTCACCTTAAGGCATTGGCTGCCAACGCGGTCACCGGTGACCGCGAACAATAGATTTTCTATTGTGTCTGTCGCCTGGCAGACAACGTGTTAAACAGGCTGGCGCCAAAGTAATGTCATATTTTAAATTGGCTGCCTTTTATGAAAAGTTTATTTGAAAGTGTAAAATTGATGACATTAATTGGTAAAAATTATATCGCTCAAATGGCCAACTCTCGGGTTGATGCACAATTGTGCTCGTTTTACGGCATTTTGAATTGTTGCTAGCAAGAAGTGGACCCAGTTTGCACGAGGCGCTCGGGGAAACGTTTAATTGTTCGAGCACATGGAACACGACGACGAGAAAAACGACGACGAAATTCACGCTGCGTTAAAACACTGCTTAATTGACAGATTTAAAAGGAGATGTTTCAAAATGTATGGAGCCTGGGCCAGGTCCTTGTACACTATACAAAAAAATAGGAAAATTCATTTAAAACAGTTCTCAACTGTCCAATTACTTTAAAATGGCTTGTTTTGCTGGTAAACACAAGAAATTACACTTGAAATTGCAACACACAACAAAAACCCGTCATGGCGGTAAACTGTCATTTTGATTGATTAATGACGTTTGACATGTTTATTTCTGTGGAGGAAACCACACAAGAAAGTCGAAGTCCTTACAACACAAGCCGGGTAACAGTCCAAAAACGAAAGCTAGGTAAACAGATGGGAAAGAAACGGTATTAAATCCAAAAAACGAAAGCGAGGTTGTTAAAAAGAACTCCAGAAACTCAAAACAAAACGAACACAATCACGACCGACGACAAGACGAAAGTGACTGAAGTGACACTTTTGTGACAGCTAACAGTTCTATTTCTATGATCAATGGTTAATTGTCCTTGTTTTTAAGCACAGAGTAACTAAATCGGTGAGACGCCATGTTGAAAGTCGATAAAAATAATTGATAAGTATCAATTCACTACCAGAACAGTATACATTTAATTGAATTATCTATATTTTTCCTGAATTCTATGGATTTTTCTCTTTTTTTTGAGTTACTGTACATAGACCTGGCCCATTTTGAAACATCTCCTTTGTCAAATAAGCAGTAACAATAATTCCACGTTCTTGAGGTGTATCTCCATGGCTTGTTGACAATTAATTCTCTATATGTCTACAACATAAATGTAAAAGCACAGTGACATTTGGCGCCATCTGCAAAAATTAAGGCACATTCACATTATGACATTACTTTTGCACCACCCCTTACAACCCATATTTTTCAAACTCTCTGTGCGACACGTTCATTAATAAAAAGTAAGTTCGAAACTCACCCGACACGGCTGCAGGCATAACCGTAGTGAGCACATCCTTAAGTTCAGAAGAAGTTGTCTCCACCAGATCGTGAATTTCCACCTGGGGTTTCTGAGGCAGCAAGTTACAAGCGTCCCAAGGCTTATCGCTTTGCTCTTGCTTATGCCTTTCTAACGATTCCAGACAATAATCTTGAACAAACACACTGAAGGCTTCTGTTGATTCACAGAACGAGCCTTCGGGGTCGGTTATGTATTTTTCTACTTTTTCTTCTACATTTTCATCTGGAGTGAACATACGAGGTGGTTTAGGAGTGCGAGTTTCTGTAGGCGGAGTGTAAGGCGGCGGCGGCTTGTCGGGAATCTCTCTCACAACTAGCAATCGACATTGCTGCTGTTCTAAAGCCTTTATCTGAAATTTGAGGACACAATGGTTACAATACTTCAGATTATTTCAAATTGCGCTTCAAATCACGTTCTCTGCGTGTACGCTACGCTACAAGGTCACCTGCATGTTGCTTTATTGCTATATTTATAAAAGGATCCCATGACATTCGGGAAGAATGTAGTTTAATATTGGTCCAAATATTAGTTAAATAAATAGATTAGTTTACCTCTCTTTCTATTGCTAGTTGTTGTCTTCGTAGCTCCTCCGCCTCCACGTGGACCGGCGCCGTAAGCGACGCTATCGAAGACACAGAGCCGCACAGCGACTGACTACTGACGCTGTCCGTTTCTGAAACAGTTGCATAAGTCAGATGAGCTCATGTTGCTAAGAGGTTAACGACACAACATAACATTACGTCTTGTTTTCCAGGATGTTTGGGAAGAGGTGTACCTGTAGTACACCCTCATTTCGCCTGTTATGTGATTCAAAAACCAGACTCCAGGTTGCTACTGAGAAATTCCAGATAGAAAAACCCAGTAACACTTTGCCCGACTTAGGAATCGAACTAGGAAATGACCTTATGCTCAGCTAGCGCTTAGTGCCACTAAACCAACGAGGCGCACATCAATATCAACAATGCCAGAGCAGGATATCGAGTTTGCAACTGGCAAGTGACAGGCCCCAGCGGCAGGCTTTCCCGCATTCATTCACATTGTTATTTTCGACAGAATCACAAAAAATTATTAGTGAAAGAACTAACCTGAATGAGAGGATGGAGTTGACTTTGGCGGTGACCTGGTAGGAACATCAGGAGGTTGGCAGTCCACGACAGCGGCGGCGCCGACGGGCACCGGCAGCGGCCCGGTCGGCGCTTGACTAGCAGTTACTGGCTCTTTATCTACGGGTCCCTCACTCTCCACTTCCTCGCAAACACAGGGCTCGCCTATATTTGACAAGCTTTCAGCCATGCGGCAAGCATTCTCGCTAGTATTCGTTACCGATGAAGTCTGGCCAATCAGCACCTCCGGCTGCTCGTGCCCTACTTCCGTCTGTACATTCGAGTCCTTGATTTCATAAACCTTACTAGACTCATCGCTTTTTAACTCTGGTGTGGTGGCACGCGATTTATCTTCCCCATTCAGATCGTTGTAGTATTGGTCAAACTCTTCGATAAGACTTCGAGCAGTCGATGGAGAGCTAGAATTATTGTCTTTATTCTTTATTTCACTGTCTTTATTCTTTATTTGATCCATAAGTTTCTCAACGACTTCACTACCACTTAGGTTCTTGTTATGACTATTAGCTGAATGGACTATGTTTCTCAATGCTTCCTCGTTGACCTCATACTGTTTGCCGCTGCTGAAGATCTGCGGTAGGGTGAGGTTGTGGAACAGTATGTTAAGGTATCCTCCGTCGACGACGACAAAATGCTCTGCGGCGGTGTCAGTGGCGCAGTCCACGGCGCAGTGCGTGTCGCTAGTCTGCACGCACTTCTCCGCGCTGGTAACGCTGGTGACGCCCGCCGCGCACTCGTCCTGCATCAGTGGAGCGTCCAACGTCGCCTTACTCGTAGAACTCTCTTCACACCCGCTGCTCGATAAATCAAAACATTTCAGAGGAGCAGCGTTCCTGTCGATAAAAGTACTTCTCTTCAACTTTTTCTTGCCAAGAATGATCTGGTCTACATCAACGTTGTTTCTCAATTTTAGTTCTATGTTCTTCTTGGTTTTCATGAGTGCCACTTTACGCTTCTCAGAGAGCGCGAGCAGAGCCTTGCGCATGCGCTGCATCTCCCCACACTCGTGCTGCAGCTTGAGCAGGGCGCCACGTTGTTTCTTCTTCAACGTGGATATGTCCGTGTTTTCATGCTTTTTCTTCTTCTCTAACCAAAGTATTTGAGATTTGGTAAAATCTTTAAGCGCATCTTCTCGCATCTTCAGTACGAATAAGAGATTTTTTGCTCGTCTTTGCTCATCGCGAATGAGTAAATTAAGCTGAAAATATTAATAAAATTCATTAATTGCTATCTGATTGCACTAGGTTACCTAAAACCACCATCATTGGTACTGATACTAATCGAGGTTGTTCTTCAGTAATGATTTACAATACTCATAACTGTCAATGAAAGGCTATCTACATAAGAACTTCCACTGTTGCCCAGTGGTAGCTAAATATTTACAAATTAAAGAATAACACTTACCAGACAAAGACTCTTGGATGCCATTGTTTCAGTGTCGTCAATATTCGCGCCATTTTCAAGCTTCGACAAAAAATTTTCGTATTCCGAACTCTTGACATCAAACGTAGAGTCAAATAACACCGAATTATTGGTAAAATTTTCAACTTTGTTTTCAGGGTGGCATTTATCTGTTAGCGAGCAAGTTTCCAAATATTGTAGTGATTCAAAGAATGAATCTATGAAGTTGAGTTCCCTCTGGAACTGTTCACAAATATAGTCACTCTGCAATAGCCCGTTATTAACTCTTATTGTGCTAATTATATCTGACGGTTTCATTAATTTATTAAAGACGTAGGAACAATTAAGAGTTTTCAGATCATTCAAATGGTTTAGGTATTCCTCTCTTGGTGTATTCTTTTTTTTATACGAGTCGTCTGACGAAACGCTTTCATTTGTTTTCTTACTTTTTAATTCATTCTTGAACACAGACACGACATTCATAGGGTAATGCAACGGACTAGGGGGCATGGAAGGCCCAACGTCATCATCAGTACCAACTAATTGGAAATTAAACTTTTGTCTAGTAGTGTATGTTACAGTAGCTCTGCTAATTATGTAAGAGGCACTTTGACAAAAACTTTTATCACTAGAATTCACTTCTTCATCTTGAGGGACTATTTTTACAGGCGGCACTTCGAGATTAGGCAATGATGCAATATTAAAAATTGTAGGGGCCTCTTTGGGTTCGCTCTTATCCTTTGTTAATGTTACATTTGGTATTTCGAGACTATCGAACAGTGTTTTCTTAGAATCCGTTTGAACAGTGCTTTCGCATGTAGTAATTGTATTGATTTCAAAGTCCTGCATTTCTGTTATTCGGCTTATTGATGTTGGCAATAGGTTGGTGGCAGCTACTGCATCTTTGTAATGCACAATATCATCTGTTTCACTGGCACAGTCTACCGTGTGTTTGATAGACTCTACAAGTGGCGCGGTACACATGTTTTTATCTTTCTTCTTAAATTTATCAAGCGGAACACGTAGCATTGTTAATGGTTTCGGTTTCATATGTGAAATTTCTTTGAATGTTAGTTTATGAGGCTTGTTCTGTAGGTGTGGTAATTTGTTTGGTTTAGGTTTTTCTACGGGTCTCTTGTATGTAGCTGATTTACTTTTTAAATTATCGTACAGTATATTCTTGATGTTAGTTATCTCCTTTTCACTTTCACTTGATATCACAAAATTTTTGCTTACGCTAGTTTTCGCTGTGGGATTTAAACTTCTTGACCTCCGCTGTGTTTCTAGAAACATAATGGACACTATTACATATTTAAATCATCAAGAGCCTATCGCATTACAAAAATAAAAATTTAGATCATTTCATTATTGTGTGATATTTAATAAATTGAGGCAGCCCCAGTAAGTTACAATAGTACTTGCGTCGGAGCTCTTTCACTCTACCCATAAGCGTGACAGCTTAACAATAATGAGATCTAATAAGTAAATACAGGATTCTTTTAAACTTTGATATAGCAGCTCTTGGTGTGCGAGGTAGGCATGAGTGTGAATTTGTATATAATATATGTGTGTGTTTATGGGTGGGATTCATAATTATATTTTGTATGAAGGCGAGCATACTATACCAACTGATTGTGCACCACTTCAGAATCTACTGATGCCTCAGTAGGTTAGACTAGACTCGTATAGTGTCGTGACACGACGTGTAAATCTAGAGTCTAGGTGAATCTACTTATAACAGCACCATCACTGGTTTGATACAACAAACTCACCTTTTTCTTTTGCATTTTTAATTTTAATTTCTGGTGAAGGGCTGTTAGTCCTTTGGCCTCTGAAATTTTGTTGAGCCACAGTCACTTCTTTCTTACTATGTGCACTGATTGTTTGGGCACTTGTTTTGATTTCCTTTGAAGCTAAAAGAAATACATAATTGTGTGTTAGCAGAACATAGGTCATTATTGCGAGATGGTGACTTATTATTTGCTAAGATTAAATGCCTAATGCTATGGAGATTAATAGGTGTCAATAAACGAAAATGCAGAACCAACGACACCGACTTCCGAAATAAAAGTTATTTATCACTTTGTAGTTTTTTTTTTTGGAAGTCGGTTGTTTTTTTTTGTAAAAAAGTTTTTATTTTTCACTTTTTAATGAGTGAGTTTGTGATTTATCTAGCCTAACGTCAACTGCTCATCACCTTTTACAAAATATAGCTTTTCCCAATGCTGGGACGTTAATTGTTGAGGAGTTCTCCTGGTAAGAACCAGGAGAACTCCTCAACAGCCATTCACTATAAGCATTGTGACGAGCATAAATTGCTTAGCAACCATATTAAAGTAATCGAATCGCAATCCGTATAATATTTATCATTGAGTAGTTCCGATGGCCGTCTGTGGTCTTCATCATCAGCTCCACTTTACCAAATGATGATTTCCGAGAGCAAATGCTCAAGTTACTCTAAAAAATATCCAAATCGCTATAGGTTTGCCAATAAAATTTGAGGGTTTCCCTCGATTTCCCTGGGATCCTATCATCAGATCCTGACCTGATGATCATGGGACCACTTGGGAAGTATACCCTTTCAAACAAAAGAAAAAAATACCAAATCGGTCCAGGCGTCTTCGAGAAATCGGGGAAAATACAAAAAAAAAAACCGACGTATTGAGAACCTCCTCCTTTTTTTGAAGTCGGTTAAAAATCAACAGAAAAATAACAAATGTGAACAGAGCATATTATGTGGAGCAATAGATTTACGTACGCATCAAATCTGGATGAGAAGAGCAACATTTTACACTGGTTGTAACTTTTAAATTTGTTCAATAAATACTAAATTTCAGTGCTACTTATTAGGTTTAGAGATTTTTTTTATAAGAGAGACAAAAAGATGGAAAACTTTGCTACAAAAATATGTTTTTAGTGTAAAGTAGGTTACCAACTAAGTAATTTTTGTATTTCTCATTAATTTTCTGAGTAAGCAAAGCGAATATTATTGTCTACTTACTAGCACTATGAATTAATGCTTACATTGTATGTATTTGTACAAAGTTGGGTAGTAAGTACCATTTGTTTGTCTACAATAATCGGGAATTAATGTAGGTAACAAACTGATAGCTGGAGCTATAAATCACAACATAACACAAATCAATATTTATATGCGCATAAATTAGTAAAGTGAGCCCGCGGTTAAATAATAACAGCCGCACAGGTTGATCGATCAGGTTAAGGTACGCTTGCCGCGATTTTTCTGTGGATGGGTGACCATCTTTACATACCGAGACCCCTCCGAGCCTCGGAAAGCAAGTTAAGCCGTTGGTTGGCCCGGCTGTAATTCGTGGATCTTTGACAATCGTTACGGGTACCTAGTCAGAAGCCCGAAAGTCTGACAACTAGTTTTGGAAAACTACCATTTGTAATAGTATCAACGTATAATCTTGTGGAACACAACTTAACATGCTTATTTTCTCCATTTTCATTCTAAAATAAAAGAAATAACCAAACAAACGATGAGGGCGCCACTGCGCGGTCGGCGTCGCCTTAAGCAGAGGTGCACCTATAAGTACACCCACATTTCTCCGGCTGTGTTTGGGATTAGGTACGATGAGTGAGTGAAATGCCATCAACCCCGGGCACACATCTAGGCTTCGCATGGGATAATTTGTACGTTTTTTCCGTTTACTCAACGGCAATTGTTATTGAGTTATTGAGAGACGGACTCGACATTCGCAATTACCTCGCACTTTAAGTTAGTAATTAATATCACTGGATGGATGATGATATCTACTTACATCTGCTAGAATTTGATAACCTTGGTGAAAGTCTATTGGGTGACTGTTTATTCTTGAATTCAGCTTCTGTGTATCTATTAGCTTTTTTCACAGAGACCGGCTTTTTGTCTTTAGCTACAATGAACAAGAAAATAGAAAAACAATGAGTAAATAAAGCTTCAGTTGAAAAAAAAAACATTATAAAGTGGCTGTCTTCAGGTTGTTTTATGAAAATTTATCAAAATTACATGTTATTACACAATAATATACTATTAATCACAATCTGAATAATTTTTAAGGATATTGCTAATGAATTGCTTCTCAACAATGTAAATACAATGAATGTTGTTAAAATGTCAAATAAAAGCCATTTCAACAGTTAATGTGTTATGCAATTACCCCGCTGCATGTATGTTGGTAGTTGTACATTTGTAGGTAGTTGTATAGCTACAACAAACATTAATAAAATATATATATTCAACCAAATTGATAACCTCCTCCTTTTTTTGAAGCCAGTTAAAAAGTAATTTGGCTGTAGCTACTATTAATACTGAGTGTACATCAACATCTTCATTTCATTCATGTGTGTCGAATTTGATATGATATAATAGTAGTTTATGTATGTGGGTATTTTAGAAAGTAATTAATACTAACAAAATTTTGGATGTAGATCATGTTCATCATCTTCCAATATGGTAACGATTTTTCTTTTAACATAACTATTAGTAGTAGCCATCATCTTAGATGGACTGGCTGTATTAGGCTTCAGAGACCGGCTCGTTCTTAGTAAATCATCTTCATCAAGTGAAATTATACGTCTGAGTCTTGGTTTCAAAGTGTAGCTGTTTGCAGGCCATGATGCTGTTGGAATTAAACATTATCATTAATTACTGAGAATATATAAATAAAATAACAAGTGGGCTCCAGTTTAGTTCAATAAACAGGAAATATCGAAATATCTGATTATGCAGGAATCCACTGGATGCGGGAAGCACATGACTGGTTGAAATAACAGTGCTTGGGGAGGCCTATGTCCAGCAGAGGACCTCTTGCAGCTGAAATAATGATGATGATCCAGACATCTCCCTCGGTACAGGGTCTTACTTGAAAGGCTGATCACTAAAGCCTCCTCTTGCTGTTATCCCGTTTAACAAAATCTAGCCAGGCTTAAGAAAGCAAAGTTGCTTTTCGAAACATTCAAAACTTGTAATTATTTTTAAATGCTGACAAGTAGATGATTAGTCACTAAAATATAGTGCTACAAACTGCTGATTAGTACTGTTTATGTTGGTTATTACAAACAAATAATAACCAACAATACATAGTAGAACTTAGAAGAATAAATAACTTAGTAGAATTTATTAAATAAAGGAATAAAACCAGCATCAACATGCCATATGTAACATTATTTACATTCAATAAAATTTTTATATGTAAATTGATTTGCCCTTTGTGTGATGAGGATCAAGATCAAGAGTTTGAGATAGTATTTTCAGACAAAAGAGATGACCTCCCCCTCCCCTCCAAAAACAAATCTACATTGTCCCAAAGCACACTTGTTATATTAAATTAAGTTTAACAATAAGATTAATAGTTAAGTTATACAATGGCTAAGACATCAAGAAACATCATCTGAAATACATAAGACTAACGAAACAGTGCGTCACTAACCTGACGATGGTCTTAAATCATGAAACCATGGAAAAGGAAAAAAAAAACAACAGTAAATGCCTCACCTTTAGAGTCAAAATCGAAATCTGGAAATTTCGTATATTTTATAACTGTGCACTTTTGCTTTGGTGGTGAAGGATAATCGATATCATCTAGTTTAAAAAAGAAATTAATTACTTTATTAATATCGGCATCTGGTTTTGTTGATGCCGATGCATCCATTATGCCGAACACTAGAAAATTTGTGCATAAATTACGGCGCCAATCATTTTATTTATTATTTATAAATAATAGATATGGGCAAACACCACAGTATTGTTTAGGGTTAATTTTAGTAGTTTCTATCACATTTTTCAATTTTAGTTGTTGCACGAAGATTTTTTCTGAAGTAATCAAGCAAGAGTTGCTTGTCAATAAATTTTAAACAACTTTTGCTTTTTTAGTCTATGACGTTAATAGACAAAGAGCTGACCACAGTGTATAACTAATCACCGATTCAACTTAACAATACATTATAGTAACATTTATTTATTTAATTGGAGTTGGTTCAGAATCATAAAGATAATCTCAAGATTTTGGATGCTTAAACTAGCTTCCTGATGTTATGTAATTATCCTTTTGGAGTCGGAATCAATTAAAACCATAAACTAATATAATAATATTTAAAATCTATCTCTATAATCTTTACTGTCTATAACTCTATCCACAGATACTCTATCTACTCTACATTCTCTACACTTCACTCACAGCTAAAATTTTTCCTCTATGTTCACAGCTCTCAACATCGGTTCGTGCGTTGTGCGATTCATGGAAGTAGTGGAATAAAATCAATCTTTTGTTTGTTTTACAAAATCCAATTTCTATCCGGTTTAATGAAATTGGTACGGTGTTCGTGAATCTTAAATTCTATTACTTTTCTTGGGTTAACAGAACGTTTTGTTCATTTGATGAGCAATCTGCATTAAAGATCGTGCGTAGCAGTAATCTCTGTGGTTTTACAGGCAGGGAACTCAGTGGTCACTGTTGACGAAAAAATGTGTCCCTATTCACTCGCGATTGGAAAATATTTGTCATAATTGTATTCCTGCTTGAGGCGCGACGATGCAATCGCTGGCTTTTCATCATAGATTCAAAAGATAGTGGTGTACAGGACAATGAATATTGCTAAAATTGATGAAATTTGGTGTGTTGCGTAGAGAAGAATAGTGTCGTAAAGGATTCATATATTATAAACTGTGAGTAATCGGTTTAATAGTATCGGTTGGCCATTTCACCATCCATATTTATTGACGGAGTTAACAACTATTTTAAGATTTCATACTGTATAGTCTGTAGAGCTATTGATCCAAGAAGAAACAGATACGAGATATTTCATAGGTAGTACCTACCTTCTTGCAGTACTTACCTTTGGAATATTGTCGGGTGGTAATTTGCTTAAAACATAGCAGAACAAGTAGGGTATATTCATTATTTACATAAAATAAAATTGATTGATTTTATGGCCATAAAAGCCACTCGCGTTTGATGAGGACCTGAAAATTACTGTCCTTTTTTAGACGGTGCCTAAAAAATGAAAAATGAAAGGGCATAAAAAAAGATTTATAATATATGAAGACTTATTATATTTATGTAGTGTTATGATACAGGTAGGTTTGATGAAAAATTGGCTCAACTTCATTACTGTCAATTACAGCAAATTTTAAACATTTACACAGAATATACCTCACAGCAGTAACTTTCATGTAGATTTGCCTTCTTCTGGTGAAATTTGTTAAATATACAATAGCTTCAACTAAAATGAATAAATTGTTCTTGTTTTGATACTAGTTCACACTAACTTGTATGACTATCAATAGCAGTGATTGCTGGTTGTGTTAGCTTGGAAAGTCTCAACACTCGACAGACACGGTAAATAATGTGAATACTGTTGATTGTAATTGATTTTTTATGCTTCAAATGGAGCTTTGATTGATATCAGACAGTATTCAAGAATTCAGGAATTAAGAAAAAACAAAAATATTCAATAAAATGGGACATATCTTCAATATTTTTGCAACATCAATACCTTCTGTAGAAATATTTTTGGAAGCTGCCACAAATAAGGTTGCATAGCAGTGCTATTGACTAATTGAAAAGAAAATAAATCCACTCTTGCTTATTACCCTTTCGACCGCCACACAGACATGTATAGATGACAAACCAAAATGTAGCCAGCATGCCACCAGTCACAACTATGTGACACTTTTGTAGGTAATTCGTAGCATGGCGCCGAGGGCCTGCTTTTTTCAAAATTCTCTTTCAATATTCACAACCATCCTACTGCCACTATTCCTATTTATTTGGGGTTGGCGCAGCATATCTCTACAACCATACATCTCTGTTATCTGCCATCTCAATATCCCTTTTTCTAATTATAATTATTACCTCACACACAATCCAGCCATAAATTTGTTGGTCTTCACTATTACAAACTAGTTTTGTTTAATGTACATTTATACCTTTTGTACACATACAGACTGTTCTGGGATCTTTATATATTGTTATCATCATTTCAGCCGAAACACATTCACTGTTGGAGATCGGCCTCCCCCAAATGTGTTTTCGTTCATCATCATTTCAGCCATAATTCGACCACTGCTGGACATCTGCCTCCCCAAATGTTGTCTTCATTAAAACATAATACTGTGCAGCAGATGAATGGCGTGATATGAATTGTTTTATGATTCTGCCAAAGTGACCTTTTTAGGCCCCCAGAACAACGCTAGAAGCTATTGAATTCAAGTAGTTGCTTTAGTCAATTTCAAAGTCTATAATTCAACATTTCACAGGTAAAAACAATTTACAATTTATTCATCAGAAGTAGGCATCTACATAATTCTGTTTTGTTTTCTGTGCTAATACACAAGAATAATGTTTTACAATACCTTAGATCAAGTATTTTTCAAAATAAAATATCTCTATCTTTACCATCTAAATTATATTTTGTTGTAATGCTATTTAACTTCCTAGGAAGAAATATTTTTTATTACATATTATTATTTTGCTACTTATAATTTTATAATTCATGCCTCATGGTGTTCTTGTCCTAAACCAAAATGGAAAAAATATTGACAGGAAACACAGTTTTTAGTAAACATCTTCTTACTACTAACAATAACTTTTTTTTATTCAAGGTAGAACTTTATTCAATGTGTAACAATGAATTCAAAAATAACCCTTATATTTTGTTCATAATTGAGATAGTTTAATTTGGTTTTTTTTTTTAATCTTCTCTTTCAGTTTCCAATTTATTAGTTATACACCTAATTTAATTATATGACATTACTGAACTAATACATAACACAACATCATCTTTTTCCAACCTAACCGCCAAGGAAAATGGTTATGTGTCTTTTCTGCTTTATTTTGTACATTACATCAAAAACAAAATTTTATCATACATCTATACATACTATAAAATCGTTTTTCGTGTCTGCCTGTGCGTTATTCTGCTTAACTAAACTATTAATATCAAACTTAAAGTAATCTCGATGTTATGTCAAGGCATACAAACCGTTGGTCACTAGTTAACAATAAATGGTTAAAAACTATTTTGTTGCAAGATACTAAAAAAGCAAGAGATACATAGTACATTTTTCAGGTGTTACCACTAATGTGGTTTTCATATAAGCCTGTACCATGTCATTGCGTAAATTATGTGTTAATACTGATACCGACATGCATGAGTTTGTGTATGTCTGACAGTTTAATGTGAACTATGTAGTTCAGCCAAATAAGTAAACTGTGATTGCATGATTTTAGATATAATAATTTAAAAAATATCTTGGATGCTTTGATTTACTGTTAATATTTCGTAAATATTCAAATTTATCCCATAAAAAATATATTTGATGCCTTTTCTATTTGCATTACAGTGAGCTTTTTTAATATTACGAGGGATCAGGTTACTAAAATCCAGTTGTTTCATGCTAATAATCTAAATAATAACAATGAAATGGCGTTTGATGGAAAGTGCGTCACTTGAGCATGGCTGGACCTATTAAGCTATTTTTTGTTTCAAAATTATTGTAATAGTCCAAATTAGGTTTTTATGCAAATAAAAATTGAAAAAGGTTCAAATTCCGGAAAAACTGTACATCCTTTTTTATGAGTTTTTTGTATGTATAATTGAAATCTGGACAGGATGACGTCTGTCAGGTCAACTAGTATTATTATATTTTCATATAAATAATTTTGTATTATTATGATGATTCTTAAAGAATCTTTACCTATAAAAGTAAAAGTTGATTGATGATAGGACACAAATCAGAGTGCCCATTCTTTGTTTACTAACAAATTCCTTTCAACTTCAAAAAAGTAAACAAAGTTTTTTTTAAATTTTTAGATAACTTCGGTACATGGAATCTTCATACTTCAAACTATTTGTTTAGGCTATTTGGATTTATGGGGAATTATAATATTTCAAAAAATTTATAAAAACAACCCCAAAATCACTGTTCCTTTGTTTTATTTTTAAAGAGAATTGTCTTGGCTGAACTACTTTATGTTGCTTTAATATATCTCATTGCATCAGCTTATATAGATTTGAATTTTATATATCCCCATGCTTGACCTAGATACGAAGTTTTTATTTCGCATATTATTTATTAATTATGCTCATTTCCTCATTTCTTTTACAGTTATGTATTTGTGCAATGTTCCAATTTATACACTTGTGTGCTAAAAAATTCGCTCACTTCATTATTTAATTAAAAGTACCTATGTCAAAAGTTTTTAACTTATAAAATGTTACTAGTTCTCCATAAGTAAATCCTTTTTATCTATGATGTCCGGTGTGGTCTTGCACCACCTCTCATTCACCCTGATTACATTGCTAAGTAAATGAACCTATGGTAGGTACCTTAGTTTCACTTCTGTCTGACTTTGGGACGCAAGCGTCCATCGTCCTTTTGTGCAACATCTAATCACTAGACATCGGGGAATAAAGGAAATAAAGTTCTAGCCTCAACAAAAACATCGTACCTATTTGTTATAACAGAATCATGAGACGAGCCATATTTTTTGCATGCAAGCCTTTACACATACTCACTACTTTATATTTTTTATGTAGCGCAAAAATGGCGGTGAAAAAGCATGAGCTGGTTCATGATAACCGCAATCAGTTGGATCTACAAGCTCTAGAACAATATATCCAGCTGATGAATGATCAGTCTAACTATATGCCACCACCACAAGAGCTTGTAAAAAACTGTCAGGATATTGTCAAATGTCTTGGTAAGCATTACCATACTTAATTTTTGTGCATCACAGGAAATTATAGCTTTAATAATAGGCTTAATAATTTAATAATTTAAACTATTACAGCCCGTGCATCCGGAAATGAAGAGCAGATGTGGACTCTACTGCAAACTGTGGAAGAATATTTGCTTCGAATTGTGAACACGGTTCACACTAGCATCCGCCATGAGATTGTCACTGCGATCCTTGATAAGTTTTATACATTTATCTCTGATCCCCGTGAGTTTTTTTTTCTTCTTGACATTTAAATTTTAAATGATCTCCATTAATAATATATTAATATACCTATTATTATTTTAAGCACAACTTTCATCGTTATTTTTTATATTAATAATAATTTTCACCAGTAATGTCTAGGAGGGTGATTGATTGGGACATTACCAGTGCATCACAGCGTCAGTAAATGCTACATTTGAGAGTTTTAGGAGTTGATAATGCTGTAAAGTGGTTGTCTTTTCGTTATAGAATCGGATGCCTGCCCCGCCACATCTGTGGTGCTCATCGTGCTGGATTGCTCTGACACCGAGGGTAACTTGTCTGCTGCGCGCTGGTTAGTGCAGCAAGGAGACAACGGTCCCGCCGGCGCTGGCCTTCGGGCTTCTCTGTCTTGCCTCTATTGCTGGCTGTATGACTGGCATGGCACTCCAGCATTAGGTGATTGGGTACTGGCTTTTATAAAAGCCTTAGAGGTAAGTAATGAAGTCAAAAACGTCATTTTATTTTGGCTTCGTTTTGTCGGTTAAACTTTTCGCACTGGGTTTACTTTAATTTTTATTTTTCTTTACACAGGAAAATGAACGATTTGATATACTAATAGAAGTATCAGTCGACAACTTAGGTCGCCTCTTCTTAGCTTTAAATGACCCGGTGGCACTCCGCACGTCTGTGGCTGATGTCATCTTCCACGTTTTAGCATCGCTTCGTGAGTCTACCGAAGCATTTGACAGGGTAATGTTTTACATATTTGATTTTCGTTCTTTTCTTCGTTTTACACATAACTTACTGAATTTTTATGTTGCATCCAGATCGCCCCTCATGTTGGTCGTGTATTGGCCAACCTAGCCAATGACAGCGGCCAATGGAGTCGCCAGCTTCTGCAAAACGTGGTTGATATCCTATCAGCCACCGTGGACGGTCATGTCGACGCTTTGAAAGGCGAAGCCCAAGACATGTTCAAGGATAAATATGATGACGTGGTAAGTACTTCAGATTTACTTACCCTTTTCACCCAACTTCAATACATATAAACTCCCCTACTGACCTTTGTATTCAACGCCAATAAAGTCGCACAGTTGAACTATCATAACTTATTAACAGCATCGCTCGGCGTTGCTTAGAACGATCGATATTATATAGAAGACTTCGACGAAACCTTGCAACCTTTATTTAGTCATATCCTTCTAATGATCAACAGAAAATCAACAATGAATAATTTAAAATGTTAAAGTGAGTAGGGACAGTACTGTATGGGACTTGTCCCAACCGACCCATTACAACCAGACATGTCAAGTCCTGTAAAGATTTTACATCGCAAAACGCATAAAAATACTTTTTTAGAGCCTTTATAATAGTTAGGTTCTAGCTGTTAATAACCCTTTGTTGCAAAAAAATAACAGCCGCTCAATATGACTCACGTTCACATACAACTGAGAATTAATGTACAAATCATAATATCTACAAGGTATATCTATACCGGATGCTTTTTTTACTAGTTCCAAAATTTTTACAGGGTGTTCTACCCATGAATACGAACAACTTTCACTATGGGACCAACTCTGAAATCACGAAAAAGAAAACATCTTCTGGTTATACAAAAGTTTAATATCTACTTGACCAAAACGTATGAAACAGCAGATTTTTTTTTTCGTGATTTCGGATTTGTTCCCATAGTGAAAGTTGTTCATATTCATGGGTAGAACGTGTTAAAAGAAGATGTTTCAGAAATATATGGAGTCTGGGCTAGCACTATGTTAACTAAATGTAAATATCGCTACACGATACCGTTTTTAAAATGTTAATTCATACTATTCATATTCATACTAATATTATAAATTCGAAAGAAACTGTCTGTCTGTCTGTCTGTATGTTACCTTTTCACGCCTAAACCACTGAACGGATAAAATTTGGCAGAGAGATAGATTGCATCCCGGGGAAGGACATAGGATAGTTTTTATCAACATACCTCGCGGGCGAAGCCGCGGGCGGAAGCTAGTTTTCTATAATTTGACTTCGTTTTACCCTCTCAAGCTCCGCTAATGAGACACAATTGATTTTCTATTGTTTGTTGACCAATAGGTCACACGCGGAGCTTGACGGGTTAATGTACATTAAAAATAACTCGACAATATAAATATGGTAGTACAACAAAATGCGAATTGTCATTTTGACAATGACATTAATTGATTGATGAGTCTATGTAAAAAAACAAAACACAAATTCTGAAAATACTTGGGTTTCGTTAAAGTTATTATAATAAAATAGGACTACAGGATATTCTAATCGATTGCTGCAGTACATCTTATATTACTTATTTAAACGATTAGTTATATCGGTGTCAAGAGGAGCAAGAAACGAAGGATTGCGTTATTTTGTTTATCAAACTGTCCTGGTGTTTCATACTTTAATGCCTACTATCAATATACCCTGGACTTCGATAATTCATAGGAGAGTAGTGAGCTGATGCAGTACCTGACAACTGCAAGTTATTGTTAGAGTAGTTAACTATTCCTATTACACAGTAACAGCTGGGAAGAAACCAACTATACAGCGACAATCAACCAAGCAACTACAAACTACAACCAACCAACCAACTAGATAGTAACAGTTTTTCAAACAAGTTCTATGATATTTAGTTCCCAGTATTAGGATGAGAAATCAGTCATGAGAGGACATTTAAATAAAACAACTTTTTAGAACTTATGATTTTATTAATTTTCCACAATATCAGCTCTTATTAATATTCCAACCAGGAATGACGCCGGCGCTTCTATGCTCTCTCGATACCGAGCCCAACCAAAACACCACACAATGGTCATGAAGTGAGCGCAGCAATCCACTGTCCGTTTTCCTGAGATAAAACTATAATAATAGTTGATTGTTTTATCATCCCAACTTGATCCTTCCTTTGCCAGCAATACCTATGTATAAAATGTCCGTCCTGAGCTATGTCGAGGGGGCCTAAAAAGGCCACTTTGGCAGAATCATAAAACAATTCATATCACGCAATTCATCTGTTTGACAGTTTCACATCTACATATCCCTGAAGGGTTAGGCAGAGGTGTACCTAAAGCATTTTACGAATCTCCATACAAAACTGTCATACATATGAAATTGCGTGATATGAATTGTTTTATGATTCTGCCAAAGAGGCCTTTTAAGCCCCCAGGATGAATTTTTTTACCGGTTCCAAAGGAGATGTTTGGCTACCACCTCTGGCTAACCCTTCAGAGATATATAGGTGTGAAATTGTGAAACAGAAAAAATTGCGTGATATAATTTGCTTTATGATTCTGCCAAAGTGGCCCTGTTGAAATTGTCTTACGGAATAAATAAACAGGGGGCCTCTGTTTATTTATTACGTAAGACAATTTCAACCAATTTTTTACCCCCATACCCCCTACGTAAGAAAAAATAAGACTTGGATGAACACCTCCCCCCTACCAAAATTGCAAAGAAAAATTTGCAAAATTTAATAAACATATAATTTTTGTTTGCTTTTGTGATCTTACGTAAGAATAATCTAGACCCCTTCCACCCCCATGTAAGAAAAAATAAGACCTGTTTGCACCCCCTGCCCTCTCAAATCGTCTTACGTAATAAATGAACAGCCCCTAACAGGTGCCCTACGAAACGAATTCCAAAGAAAATTTTTAGAAGCCCCTTTCCAAGTGCTTTCCGACCCCAAAATGTACATTTATGTTCAGCAATTATTTTATGAGAAGTTTTCACTTGTCTTTAGACTTTTTTATTTTTCTATTTCTGTATCACATTTTTTTCTATAAAGCATCAAATTATGACCTACGATCTATAAAAAATACTGTCTGTCTATACATCACCCAAAGTGCTTTTTTGCTCGACAAGAATCGATCTAGATTTTCAGTCTTTAAAAAGAAAAAAAAAGGTGGTAATGGAATGACCCCAAAGTAGTTTTAAAAAGCTGAAGTTGCGCTGCTGTGCTGTGCAAGCACAGACCTTCAAGCAATGCAAATAAAAAGTACTTTTCGGGACGCTATTTGGTAAAATTGGAGTTTGGACATGGTAGGAACAGCGAAAAACATAATTTTGTCATACTTAGTAGTACTAAAAGTGTTTACGGTGCTCTTGCATTAAAAATGGATTACTCCAAACGGAAACACATGTCCAATACCTAAAAATTATTATACCAAGGATGAAAAAAATAGTGTTCGCCTTGCGTACCTTGTTCGAACTCCAATTTCACCAGTTAATGTCATGAAAAGTACTTATTATCTGTATTACTGTGAAATGCTGAAGGTACGTGGAAGTTTTTATTAAAACTACTTTGGAGTCATTGCCATCTTTTTTTTTTTTTGAAACTGAAAATCTAGAACGAATCTTGTCTAATAGAATTTTCCATGTGAGCTGTTTTAGTCACGTTGGGATGTTGGGATGTTTAAACAGATAGTAATTAATAATAATCGTATCAATCATAGACGATAATTTAAGGATTCATAAAAATAAAATATTTAAAAAAAAGTGACACAGAAAGAGAAATTCAAAAGCTATGTAAAGTATGTAAAGCCTAACTCCTAAAGTAGAATTAGACGCTGAACATACATAGGGATGTTTCGGGAAAGTCTTTGGAGAGAAGTTTCTAAAACTTTTCTTTGGACCTCGTTTCGGAAGGCCAAAGAAAATATGGATGAATTGTGTAAGGAATGATAGAAAAGAAAAGGGAATACATGATAGCGTGACGGTTGACTGGGGAGAATGAAAGAAGATAACATGTTGCGCCGACCCAAGTAACATTAGGTTGTTTAGCTTGGGACTATATGGCGTTGTGTGAAATGTCCAAGGATATTATATTATAACATGGGACAAGGGTAGGAAGATGATGATAAAATAACAGGGTATGTTCGTAAGACTCGCACAGCCCAAACCGATAAAGATTAAGACTTGTATTTTGGACAAAAGTTGTTTAAAAAGTCGGTACTAAGAAATGATTTTGCAAATACCAACCCTTAAGGCGCCACTAGTCAATATTTTTTCCATACAAATTTCGGGAGAGTATTACTCCACTGTTTGACATTGTGCATTCAAAGTTAAACATGATATCGTTTTGACTTATTATTAAGTAATTGTGTCTGTACGGAAACAGAATATAAAAAAAAAGCCATTAAAAAGTTATGAGCCAACAAAGATTCGTTTTTCTTGCTATTTTTAACCGTAACTTTGGGTGTAAATAAGTAGTAAAAGACCTGTAAAATCTTTAAAACTAAAACCGTACCGACAAAGCTCAGTTATCGAAGAGTTTAATAAACTTCATTTATAATTAATGTATGCAGTGGTTTTTTCATAAAACTCGATTTTCCAAAGCACTTCTCGATTTTTTTTACGCGCCTATCATTTCAGAACGGTGTTTCTGTGCGTGAGAACTAGACGTTGCGCATGTAGACTAGCGTCTAACTATCACTGATACTAGCTCTGTCAGACACGAAGCTAGGTGAGACAGCGTGCTTTTTAGCCATGACCACCAGTGAGTTCGAGCGCGCGACTGGTTTACTCTTAAGAGCGTTTACGCCGTACGGCATTTCATACAAACTTTCAAGCCGTTGTTTTTCGAAATGAATGAACCGATTTTAATGAAACTTCATACACATAAGCAGGATACAAAGGTCTAAAAACACTTTCGAAATGTCTTATTTAAAAAAAGATAACTGGAAATCTCTGTTTCTTTGGAAACTTTAAAATCGGTCTAATTATGCTGTAACACAATTTTTCGAAAATGTTCACAGCTAACTTTTTACTGGTACACAGATAGTTTATAACCAGGATTGATACATAGGATATTTTTTATCCTGATATTCCTACGGGATCGAAACTTATGCGGGTGAAACCGCGGGGCGCAGCTAGTAATATTATATTATTATTATATTAGTATTAGATACTTTGCAGATCTAGTTTTGTATACAGTCGAGTATTTTATAACTGAACAGACAGCTGTGCTGCTGGGAGAGTTTGTTGCGCCACTTCTTCTCCCCAGCGAAAGCACTAGGAAGTGGTGAAGGACGGGCGTTTTGGGGGACTGTCTTTTGTAATTTTGACGTTCGAAAAGTGCTGATTCTCAGCCTAGTTTGAATAAATGACTTTTGATTTTGATAAACGCGAAAGTTTGTGAGGATGGATGTTTGTTACTCTTTCACGCAAAAACCACTGAATGGATTTCGATGAAACTTTACAGCAATATAGCTTATACATCAGAATAACACTTAGGATACTTTTTATCCCAATATTCCCACGGGTTCGATACTTATGCGGGTGAAACCGCGGACACTGCTAGTACAAAATAATATAAATTTTCCATTATTTTTTATTATATTTTTAGTGTATTGATTTAAATAAGTACATAGATAAACAATGTCTTAATTATTACGGGATATCTTCTAATGTGTATGAGCACAAGCCAACCCCCAGACCTTATCGGGCACGCTCGGCTATCCACGGGTCTGTAGGAGCAGTTTCAGCGCTTTAGTTCGTGGTGGAACACAGCCGCGGCTGGACGGACGCTACTCGTCAAAATGTTTACTCGTGCAGCAGCGTTGCGAAAACGCCGCAGCGTAACCACGCAAACTTGTGTAGATAAAAAAGTACGCGAATTCCAATATTTAAAAAATCTTATCTATCAATATAACGTCATTATGATTTATTAGCGATATTCGACTCAAGATCAGCCATTGGAATATGAAATTAAGATCTTGTTTCTGCCTCTGATATTTTTTCTTCCCACGTGAAGACCAATTCTCGTAATTTATAACGTTCAAAATCTAATCGCAGTCTCATTTCGGCGACAAACAAATGTCAAAAACTTGTCAAAATGTAAGGAAATTAAGAGGTATTTTTGACAGATTGAGACAGATCAGACTGTGAACGTTCTTAAATTTACGGGAATTGCCCCTCTGATTGTTTTATTTTAAGGAAGGTTAGTGATTATTTTGTTGTTGTTTAGATTTTGTGCCTGGAGCGGCACATGGCATCTCGCGGGTGTCATAATCTGCAGCTGCCCCCGTGGCGTGCGCGTAACGTGTGCTTGACCAGCGTGAGCACACACACTCCCATGAGGAAGGTGGGCCTCCTCAACTTAGGGAATACGTGCTACATGAACAGCGTGATGCAGGCTCTGCTCGTCACTCGGCAGTAAGTACTTTACTCCTTCATGCGTCATCAAATTGTTTTGTATTGTAATATTTATCAGAAATGTAGGTACCAGTAAAAAAAAATTTTTTGTTTATATAATGCGAATTGGGGTGAATTTGGTTACAACGAATTAGAGAGTTTACTCAATCTTTATACTGGGAAAACTTACAAAATGAAAGTATGAAGATGAGTTTTTAATACTTTAAAAAAGTGTGTTTCATGAGAACAAATCTTTCATGAATTCGTTCTACAAAATCGATTGCTGTAAAATTATCTGTACTCTTTTTGGAAAATTTTGCTGTTTTGTTTACAATATCTGGGTTTGTTTTTTTGTTACAAATATCATAGTACAGTTACGAGAATAATTATAATATTACTATGGACTCTGCTAATTATAAGGATTGGCGATTTGTAAAAAAAAAACTGATGTTATTTTTTGGTTATTGTTGTTTTGTTTGTGTAAATAAGGCTCGCGCTGATATTAAGTAAAAAAACACAAAGTATGAATCTAAAACTTTCCTAAACTAATAACATTGCAAGTATATGAATACGCGACATTATGCATAAAAGTAAATGTATAGATTATTATCTATACATTTACTTTTATGCATAATGTCTAATTGTAATTGTCTAATTGTCGTAAAATAGATTGGGCTTTCAAGTGAGCCGCTGAAAATACAGGGTTTATTTTTAAAGAAAATAATAATTGCATTCAACATTAAAAAATATAATTTTCTTATATTTATAAATTTCTTGTATTTTTCTTCTTTCTTGGAAAAACTTTAATATTTTCTTTTTATGCACTCGATTTTCAGTTGCTGTTTTTGCTTTTTGTGCATATATATTACCGTTCTATTATGGCGTAGCGAATATTTCAGAGTGAATTTGCAATTTTAGCGCCCACTCGCGATTGATAATTCTAGAGATGAGATGCTTTTTTAGAGAGATACTTAGCCAACATAATATGTAATACATAGTCGGTTGGCAGTGCTCATTGTTGCAAACTTTTTACCTTGTTCAAAATAATTCTTAAAGGCTACCTGTAAGCCTGTATCGGATAAATATATATCTACTCATATTTTAATATGAAGGAAGTATTCAAGTACATATAACGTGGATTATACTGCTCCTGCTGCAAGTTTCCAGAAATTCCTTTGCTGCTATTTTAGCAGAATTTCAGTCGTAAAGCTTTGGGATGGCGCGTACTTTTTCACTCGAAAGGGATTTATTTTAAAATATTGCAAACTTGGTTCTAGGACATGCCGGTTTCCTCACTATTCACCATTTTAAGAGCAGTGGTGATGAAATAATTTACACAGTTGTCCAAAATAATTCTAAAAGTGTGTAATGAAATAAATTTCACAGAGTAAAGTATTCAAAATATTTCTATAAGGGCTACCTGTGAGCCTGTATCGGAATATATATCGGAATAATATACTAGCTACGACCCGCGGTTTCACCCGCTAAAGTTTCGATCCCGTGTTCCATATCGGGATAAAAAGTAGCCTATGTGTTGATCCAGGGTGTCAGCTACCTCCATATCAAATGTTATCAAAATTGCTTCAGCCGTTTGTGCGTGAAGAAGTAACAAACATACAAACACACACAAACTTTCACCTTTATAATATTAGTCTGATATCTACTCATAATTAAATATGAAGACAGTCTGTGAATATTGTATTATTTAGTACCACAGTAGATATAAAATCTGGATCAATAACGCTGCAAATTTCCAGAAATTCCTTTGCTAGAATTTCAGCAGAATTTCAGTCGTACGGCTTTGAAATGGCGCGTAAGTACCTATGGCGCTCAAAAGGGATTTATTTAAAATATTGCGAACATTGGTTCTAGGAAGTCCGGATTACGACGTACATCTATATAATGTAGGTCGTGGGGTAGTACCCATATAGGCGCTTTACTTTGAGTAAATTATTTCATCATCACTGCTCTCAAAACGGTGAAGCATCATGGAGAAACCGGCTGCCCACACTAGGCCCGAGTGGTAGATTACGGCCCACACCCAACTATCACCGAAAGGCCTGTGTCCCAGCAGTGGGAGCATTATAGGCGGATATATGCTTCGCTATTGCAAACATATTTCTTGAATCCACTTTGCGTAGAACCTTGTAGTAGTCAGTCAGCACAGTGGATGTCAACAGTGTTGAGTTTGATAGAGCTGAGGGTTAAAAAAATATTGTGTAAGAAGATAAAACTTTTTTCTGTTACCTACCCAACTAAGTCTCTGAAGTTGGCAACGTATCACAACTATTTCCATTTTCCATCGTCCTCCCTTTTTCTAACTAAAAGTCATAAAGTGCAACATCTCATAATTATGATAAAACATTTTCATACAGTCTACACTCTTTTTAACTCAATATAAAAATCTTCAGCTATTTAGGCCCTTGTGTTCATAAAATGTTCGTACTACTAGATTTTGCGCGCGCAATTCTTTTGTTCCGAAAATACCTGTTGCAATAATTAAAATACCCGGCCGTTCGTTTATTATGTCACAGTAGTCATTTATGAACTCGGTCATCCACTCAGATGCATCAAACCCATAGCACAGCGTAGATCAATGCTGATGATGGTTCCTAGAAATAGCTCAGCGAGTATTTCCTCTGGGTAACAAGCCCCGGGAACACCGGTAACTATTGAGTTGGAAATTGCTTTCGTATAATAAAATAGTGCGAGATTGAATTTTTATTTTTGTGCCGACAAAATCTGAACGACTGTCGTGCAAGCGACACGATGAAGATAGTGCGACAAAATACATTCAAACAGCGAGGCTGTTTCAGTACCTTTCGCCTTGTCGTAAGACTTGAGATGGCGAGCTTTGCCCAATTATTAGTTGATGGTTGAATCAAACAATCTTTAGGGAGCAGAGGAAGCCCAGTGGTAACGGCCGCGACTTATATCTGACCAAGATTATCTTTAGACTTTAAAGAGACTTGTGACCCTTGAGTTTGTTTCGCCATTTCTTCTCAGGGGTAGTCAGATAGGGAATGTTGACTCCATCTAACTTATTTTTTAATAATATGACGTGTAAAAGTGATTCCGATATCCTATTTACAGATAAACAATTTTATTTCATTACGAGTACGTGTAGGTCGTTCGTAGGTTCGAGTTCGAACCCAGACAGGCGCTTTACTTTCTGTAAATTATTTAATCACCAGTGCTTTCAAAACGGTGAACGAAAACATCTTGAATAAAACCGTAATTTCCTTGAACCAACAATTCGAAGACAAGTGACATCTACCAACCCGCACTGGGACCGCGTGGTGGATTACAGCCCACTCCCTCTCACCGAGAGGAGGCCGGTATCCAGCAGTAGAACATTATAGGCTGATTATGCTAATAAATCTTGGGTTGTAATAACTTGAAACTGTTGCATTGCGATGCGCTGATTTAATTGCTTGATTGATATTGGATGCACTCCGTCAATAATCCAATTACGTGTAAAATAGAGTGAATTTGGATTATGAACGAATCGGTGAGCTGAATTTCTGAAATAAATTGATGCATCCATTAGGCTCGCGTTTTTAAAAGCTTTTTATAAGGGATGTTATGATACGTGTAGTGTAGACCTATAATGGGCTGAAAGACCGACTTAGTGTTTTTAACTTTTTACTGTTACTTTTAGTTGTCTTCTATAGATATTAAAGCATTATGGCGAATTTATTTATGTTTCCGTGTACTTCCTTTTATTTGCAACGCAGAATACTTCTACTTCTTTCTAGCGATTATAATTTGGACTTGTACTGCCGGGGCTAATTCATTTCAGTTTACATAATATGTCACTTCAAGATTTTTTTATTGAAGTTGCTCTTGATTTTATGTTTTCTTATGTATGTGCGTAATACAGTTATGACAACAAAAATTAGAAGTAAAACAAACCTTTTGATTTTGGTACAAGTTTTTTTCGTTTGTTAATTACTTTTTATTAATACACAATTTAGTATCATTAGTAGACTGTTGACATGACATATATCTAAGGCCGCCCTCGCCACTAAAGCCACAATACCGGGGCCCCCCGTACTTGTTGTTAGTGTGTGTTTGGGACACTGTAATTTAACTATCTTATTATTTCTGACAGGTTCAGCACACATGTTGTGCTCAAGATGACCGCCGTGCCATATTGGGCGCGAATGGCCATACTGTTTGGCAAGATGATGCACTCCGTGTCAACCAAAGTGAACCCCGATGAATTCTTCGCCGTGGTCAAGCCACCATTCTTCACCAGGGACAATCAACACGACAGCTCTGAGTTTCTGGGGTGAGTTCTGATTTTATAACAATTTGGTTATTTTACACTTTTCAGGATTTCACTTGATAACAAAAAAAAATCTGAAGCAGGTAAGTACGTCTCGTCGTGGGTACCGTGATTTTATTTGTCAATTTCCTTTTGTTTAGGAAAAGTAAAAATATGGCATTTCCGTTTGATGATGATGTCGGCGCAACTGGTTTTCATGAATAGACAGCAGCCGCGTCGTGTACTTTGCCTCCGGCGTTTAAGCAAATACGAACAAACCTTATTTGTAAATAGTTAAGGATTTATATACCCCTAATAATAAACGTTGTATAGCGTCTGTGTAGTTACAGAATGCTTTGTCTTCTTCTTTCGAAAGTCAAATTACGGACGAATGAAAGAGAGAAATCGGTGTTTAACTATGCATCTGATAAAATACGTTTATTAGTCAGGGGTTAACGTTTTATTTTGTCGTGGATTTTTTATAAAGAGTTTTTATTGCTTGCTCTCACCACTGAGCCTAACTTCGCGCACTCGCATCAGACGAATATTAATTTTGTTTATTAAACAAGATGAGCTGTGAGTGGTGGCCTAGCGGTAACGGGCGCGACTTACGAGTTGTCGGTCGTAGTTTCGCACCCAGACAGGCGCTTTATTTTGTATTTTTTCATCACTGCTGCTCTCAAAACCGTGATGGAATACATCTTAAGGAACCCTGTCCTAGAACCGAAAACTCGAAGACATGTGACATTTACCAACCCGCACTAGGCCCGCGTGGTAGATTACGGCCCACTCCCTCTCACCGAGAGGAGATCTGTCTCCCAGCAGTGGGAACATAGGCTGATTATGCTAAACAAGATTAGAGCAGATCTTGTTTGTTTGATTGACGAAAGGCATGCAATAGCAGCAAATGTAATAATGATTAACCTAATCTTGCCATTATCCCCCATGGTTTAATAAAACAATTATAAGAACACTGAAAGAGAAAAATAAATTAAGATTCCGCTTTAGGAAATATAAAAACCCTTTAGATGAACTAGAACTAAAATCAGTCTCTAAACGTTGTCAAATCCTGGCTAAAACCTTGTACAGTACATATATGGAAAAATTAGAATCAGAAATTAAAGAAAATCCTAAACTATTTTGGACTCACGTAAAGGCTAAGCGCGGTGGGTCTGGTGTATATCCACTAACTATGACAGACCGGCAAACTATCACATCAAATGGTCCAGATATCTGTGATCTTTTTGGCATTTATTTCGCATCTGTGGTTACCCCTGAAGATGGTACAGAATTTAAGAACGACTCAATTTTTTTTAACACATTAGAAATTAATAGCCAGTGCCTAAGAATGCCTGAATTGGACAGTGATTCCCTTCTCAAAAAGCTACGTAGTGTAGACACCAGGAAAGGGACAGGTCCTGACGGAATCCCACCCTTATTTATTGCTGCCTGTGCACCGGCCTTGGTAACCCCACTTTTAAAAATATATGAAGTGTCGCTGGCCACTGGAACCTTCCCTTCCGAGTGGAAAAAGGCCAAAGTTGTTCCTGTGTATAAGTCGGACAAAAAAGACACCATTTCCAATTATCGGCCCATCGCGATTCTCTCCGCGTTTGCCAAGATATTTGAGTCGATGATCTGTCCTTACATTCAACGCCATTTCAGACTTTATCTTAGTGATCACCAACACGGCTTTGTTGCCTCAAGGTCTACTGCCACAAATTTGCTGTCTTTCTTAGAGTCCCTAATAGAATCTATCGACTTAAATAAACAATTTGATATGTTATTGTACACTGATTTCAGCAAGGCCTTCGATAGAATTCCTAATTCCATACTAATACACAAACTAGCAACGTATGGTATCACTGGTCCTTTGCTGAAATGGCTTAAATCTTATCTATTGAAGCGCGAATTTCATGTTGTTGTTAACGGTTTTCGATCTGCGAGCAATTATTGCATGACTTCCGGTGCGCCTCAGGGGTCGCATTTGGCTCCTATATTATTTACCTTATTTATAAATGACCTTCCCCACTGTTTTTACTTTTCCGAGTGCTTTCTTTACGCTGATGACCTAAAGTTTGCTCGAAGAATCGAATCATCGAGCGATATCGCGCTTCTTCAAGAGGATCTGAACAGATTTGTTGAATGGTGTGAGACTAACAAAATGGAACTTAATTTAAAAAAAAGTTACCATTTATCTTTTTCTAGAAAGTCACATCCAATAAACTCGGAGTACTTCATAGGCAATGAAAAGATACAAGAAGTGAAGGCAATTAAGGATCTGGGAGTAATGTTCGACAAAAAAATTACTTTCGTCCCCCACGTCGAGCATATTATTAAGAAAGCATCAAAAATGTTAGGGTTTGTGCTTAGGAACACCAGGGGCTTTAAACAGGTCGGTACTAAAATAATGCTGTACTATAGCCTTGTACGAAGCGTTTTGGAGTACTGCAGTGTTGTATGGAGACCACACTACGCCACACATAAGTTACTTCTGGAAAGAATTCAAAAACGGTTTTTGTGGCACCTCGCATTTTCTAGAGGAAAAAGTAAGCAGCTTATCTCCTATAATACGCGTCTCAAATATTTTAAAATGCATTCGTTATCAACTCGAAGAGAAGTTACTGATACCTTGTTTCTCTATAAGTTGCTTAGAAATAAAATTGACTGCCCAATCCTACTGAGTCTCCTAAAATTTCGTGCCCCAGCCCGATATCCGCGAAATCCTATTATACCATTATACCCACCGTTGCGCAGAACGATTCTGGGTGCTAAGGCTAACTCACCGATTTCACGCATGTGTAAAAATATAAATGTTTGCAGTGATGTTACGGATATACACCATGACAGCATCGGAAAATTTTATAAAATCATTACTGAGCATTATTCTTACAACCAATGAACTCGCTATTAATGTAATTTTATTTTATGTTATTTTAATATGAATGAAATTAAATTATTAAAATTTTTCTTTCTTACCTTTTTGTTATTTTTTTTTAATTATTACATTCTAAATAATTTAAAAAAATAACAGATCAATTCTGTTATTTTTTTAAATTATTTAGAATGTAATATTTTGAAAGTTTGGCTTTGTATTAATTATTATGTTAAACCGTAAATGGTGCATGTTGTGTTAGCCTATAAGTCATTGTTGCACTTATAAATGTATTTTTTTGGAAAATATTTGTAAAATGTATTGTGTAAACAATTGTTGGCTAATCTAAATAAATAAATAAATAATCAATGTTGTTGTAAATAATCATAATTCATAAGTAAGTGATACGAATGCCTTAATAGTTATTTATGCAACTGTTGAATAAGAAGGGGTATTAAAACACGAATGTGGGAATAGTATCATATGAGTGTTTTAATACCTAATTATGTACAGTTGCAGAGAAATCGAATAGTCGAATAGTCGCTCGCACGTCAGGAATGATCAGTTTGATCTGGATTAAATGGAAATCCTATCAGATTCCGGGAAGCCAACGTAGGCAGATTCAGGAATGTGCCTACGTTAGCTACTATTGTTTGGAGCTCTTCTGTGTATCTTGCTACCATAACATTTTATTGTACAACAGCGATCTCATTAGGGACTGATTTTACCAACACCAGAAGGCCAATTCTCGTAATTTAAAACGTTCAAAATCTAGTCGCAGTCTCATCTCGGCGACAAACAAATGTCAAAAACTTGTCAAAATGTAGGGAAATTAGAGGTAAGTATTCTTGACAGATTCAGACTGACATAAGACAGTGAACGTTCTTAAAATTACGAGAATTGCCCCTCAGATATATTTCATTAGAAATAATTTTGAATTTTTGACATTTTTGAATAAAAAATATCAGGAGTCGTAAAATGAGTAAAGAAAAGACACTATTACTAATTAAAATTCGTACAAATTATACACAACAACAACGTTCAATGACCCCTTTGTACATAACCGAGTCGCAAGTATACAATTTGGCCAACGAAAGCTATCCACGAATTATTTTCTAAACTTTTAGCGTGGAAACATTTTAGGACTGTCAAAATTGTCAGTTTACAATATGGATAATTTTGATATTTCGCCTATAAGAAATAAAATAAACGATTTTTATGGTGTGAAAAGAAGTCACAAGAAAAAAAAGCATTTCAACGTATGGTGGGCATTAGCTAGTTATTATACAGGGTCAAATTAAATTAGCTAGCGAAACTCTGCAGACGTGATGGGTATCGATATCTAAACACGATAAAATAATTATATAAAATATTGTATGCTCTTTTTTGGGGTTAACGACCGCTCTGAGTGTTGTTACTCGAAGTGTGAGTTGAGAAAATCTGTTTTGCCGCCTTTTTAGGGTTCCGTACACAAAGGGTAAAACGGGACCCTATTATTAAGACTCCGCTGTCCGTCTGTCACCAGGCTGTATCTCATGAACCGAGATAGTTAACCAATTGAAATTTTCACAGATGATGTATTTCTGTTGCCGCTATAACAACAAATACTAAAAAACAGAATAAAATAAAAATTTAAGGGGGCTCCCATACAACAAAAGTGATTTTTTTTTGCTCGTTTTTTTTGGATATTGATAACGGCAACAGGTAGACGCTTAAAATATTAACAGAATATTGAGTTATATTATTCACTTTAAAAATAAATAATTAAATTTAAATAAAATTGATATTTAAGGGGGCTCCCATACAACAAACGTGATTTTTTTGCCGTTTTGATAGACAGTGGTACGGAACCCTTCGTGCGCGAGTCCAACTCGCACTTGGCCGGTTTTTTCTTGGACAGCTTTCGTTGGCTAGTCTACCTACACACTAAACGGGATATATTTAGGATTCTTTAAAAAGAAACCTTGTAGATTTTCTTCTCACTTCTTATCGGGAAAAGTCGTTGAACTGGGTTCTGTGCGTTGGCGGTATACTCTTCGGCTACTTTACAGACAGTTTCGCACTTTATCCCTATTTATAAGATACCGCAGTTCAGTTTAAATACAAAGGGCATTCTCACAAATACAAGTCTGGAAACTAAGACGACGCCGACCGCTCAGTGGCGCCCTCATCGTTTGTTTGGTTATTTCTTTTATTTTTTAATTAAAATGCAGAAAAAAAGCACGTTAAGCTGTGCTCCACCAGATTATACGTTAATATTATTACAAACAGTAGTTTTATATTGTTTAGTTTTATTAATAATCTAAATAATATAAAACTACCGTTTGTAATCATATTAATGTACTAGCTTCTGCCCGCGACTTCGTCCGCGTGAAATTTTTTGTTACCCCGATCCACCCCGTCGCATCGCATCGCCTGCCTGCGCGATTGCTTCGTTCTTGCTTAGCGAAAACTTTTGACTTTTTTCTTTTTGCTCAACTCCTAAGGGCAAACTCTTCAGCTCCTCCTCCAAATGCAAACTCTTCAGCTTTATTAGTATTATTTTAAAACTATGATATCTCCTAAGATATTCATTAAAATCGAATGATGTCACGGGCAATTTTGTTCAAAATTAAATACTTATAATTAATAACGTATTTTTTTTTATAATGATTAATATCATGTTTATAAAAGCACCTTCAGTTCGCAAATAATGCATTATTTTAGAAAAAAAATTATTACTATAAAAAAGGTTATAGTGAGTCGACCATAAAATAATAACATATATGCTATCGCGGACTTACTTCTTTATAATATTAGTATTGATAATCTTGTGGAGCACAACTTAACGTGCTTATTTTCTGCATTTTCATTCTAAAATAAAAGAAATAACCAAACAAACAATGAGGGCGCCACTGCGCGGCCGGCGTCGCCTTAAATTGTCGATGCGTGTTTTTGTCACCGTATGATTATGAACAAGGTTAGTATAAGCTATCTATCAAGATTGTAAACTGTATATAAATTGGTAACTGTACCAATAACCAGAGTAGCAGATCCGAGTTTCAAGGCTTCAGTTGTAACGCCATCCTCGCCAGGACTCTTATCATAGTGCATAATGTCTTTAGCACTCTGTCTACTGCATATCCCGCGGTATAGGAGGGATGTCTTCGGGGTAATTGTACGTAACGGTATTTTCTGTTACTAGATGAGAACTGTACTAATAAAGAATACTGTAGAAATCAGTGCAAATTTCAAAAATTTATAAAATATATCGGAATTCCTTAACGCTATTAGTCAGGGTCGACTGACGGTTAATCGATTAGTAGACAATTGGTTAGTCTTACCAAAGGGTATCGTATTACCCAGTAACTGGGTTGTGGAGGTCAGATAGGCAGTCGCTCCATGTAAAATACTGGTATTCAGCTGCATCCGGTTAGACTGGAAGCCAACCCCAACATAGTTATGAAAAGGCTAGGCAGATGATGATGACTGACGGTTAATCGATCTCTCCCGGGATTCTCCTCGTCCTGGAGCCTGCGCCCGTCCATGCCAGCAGAGCAGCTGGAGTCTCCGGTCACTTTTGAACATATATTATTTTCGTTATACTTTCCACATGATGTATCTCCATACCTACATGAAACCCTCCGGTTTGGACCATATCCCACCGCGCTGGTCCAGTGCCTGTTGGTGGATCGCCAGAGCCTCGTTTGTCGAAAGCAGAGTGTACCACGTGCAGGTGATATTGGCTTGAGTTCCTAAGCTGGAATTGGGAACGTTTTATTCAATTATTTTTCGTTTATTTATTAGGTCCTTACATATGAAATTGGCGTTTTGTACGGGAAGAATATAAAGTAATTTTTTTTTTGTATAATTTATTTAATTAATCAAAGTATGCACCGTATTTATCTATGCACTTTTGCCATCTCATAGGTAGTTCATTGATCCCTTTACTAAAAAAACCATGGGGGGCGAGAATCAATGAATTCTTTGAAGGCGGTTTGGACTGCCGCATCGGAGTTGAATTTTTTTCCTTGTAAGAAGTTGTCCAAATTCCGGAAAAAATGGTAATCTGTTGGAGCAAGGTCCGGGGAGTACGGTGGATGTCGCAGACATTCCAATTGTAGCTCATTTAACTTAGTGGTTGTTTGTTGTGCAGTGTGTGGTCTTGCGTTGTCGTGAAGCAGCAGTGGCCTAGAGCGATTGACAAATCTCGGTTGTTTAGCAGCTAATTCTTCCTTCAAGGTTTGCAGTTGCTGACAATAGATATCTGCCGTAATCGTTTGGCCTGATTTTAGAAAGCTGTCGTGAACGACATCGGCGCTAGTCCACCAAACACTCACAAGTAACTTTTTGAGTAAATTTTCGTTTAGGGCAGGATTTGGCTGATTCTCCACGGTTCAGCCATTGCGACGAGCGCTTCCGATTATCGTACAGTATCCACTTTTCATCACAAGTAATGATTCGATTTAAAATCCCTTCATTATTGTGTCGGTTGAGCAAAGTAACACAGCAGTCGACGCGTGTTTGCATGTTCGATTAACTCAATTCATGAGGTACCCATCGTTCAAGTTTTTTTACTTTCCCGATTTGCTTCAAGTGGATTAATACAGTTATATCACTTACCCCGAAGCCTGCAGCTATCTTTGAAGTGCTTTGTGATGGATCTGCTTCCACAACAGCCTTTAATTCTTCATTTTCCACTTTGGTCTCCGGCCGTCCACGGGGTTGGCTCTGAAGGTCGAAATTTCCAGAACGAAAACGTTGAAACCAAAAACGTACCGTGCTTTCTTTTGCACCACCAGCGCCGTACACATCATCAATCCTTCGAGCTGTTTCTGCAGCATTGGTGCCACGGTAGAACTCGTAATCGTAAATATACCGATATTTCATGTTTTCCATTGTGCGGTAATAAGCGACGCCAATGAAACAAAAAATGAGGAAAAAACAAATGAATGACTGTTTTCAAAACTCAAATGTACCAGCTACATGAATTTATAAAGGAGATGGATAAAGTGTGGCCCTGCACGGACAAAGACTTAATAATATTAAAAAAATAACTTATAATATTTGAATTTCTATCATGACTTTCATTTCTCCGCAGAGGTGTGTGGGAAAATATCAATTTAAAAAAGTATTATTTTGTTTGTTTTATTTTGATTACCATCCGTGACTTTCAAATGTTGCAATTATTTGAAATAAGATGGTAATTAGTACATGTTCATCGTTCGAAATGACACGTATTTACCTATATTGTAGATAATAGAGCAAGAAAATTTTTTTTATGCGCGTTTGTGATCGCGGAAGTAAAAGTAAAAAAGACATATTTTATTTTTCTCTTTAATTAAAAATCAATAGATTATTTGGTTCTTCAAAGTAATGGAAACACTATCTTCTTCTGTTAAGGCAGTTACAGACGAAGCAATAAATATGTTTTCAAAATAAATCTTAATTCGATGTAGTGTTTGACCCAATATTCACATGACATCACGCCTGTAATCCTCAAAGGGTATACCTATAGTACACAACCATTTCACCAGTTATATTCAAGTCCCATGAAACAGAGGGCGAGCCTATTGCCATCAACTGGGCAAAAACCAGACTCCGAGCTGCTACTGAGAAATTCAATACAACATAACATAATTACATAGTAACTAACAGATAGTTCTAACAGATATATTTATTGCAGGACACAGTAATAATATTATTATATTAAGGTTATTTAAAATATATTTTGACACACTTATGTGACATTTACGATATTATACTTTCTGTTATAATAAACACATGCACAGCTATACCTAATAATTAAATATTTATATATTCGACTGCAAGGTCGTAATAGTAGAGGGCGTTTAATAGTTTCTGCCTTCCCGCATGGCAAAAGCAGGGAGTTTATTATAGCTAGGTCCGCGTGTTAAGGGTTTTATGTCGATTGTCACGACAAAGTCAAGACATTTGTCTTATGATTTGAAAACTTAAGTCATTCCCTAACAAAAATTACTCTGTGGTCATTCCTGTGTAGGTTCTTGTGGCTCGCATATTAAATGTTTTCTTGTGGTGTTTTACGACAACCTTTGGCTTTGTTTCTGGATATCTGTTGTTACTGCCCTCTCGACCGACCCCGGCTTTCACGGACTTTGCATCTTCTCATTTCGATTTACCTTGGCTACTCGCACTTTGGACAACTGATTTTCCCCTATTTCTGATGGAGAACCAGCGCTGCACTAACTGTGGTATAGCTACGTTTCGCGTCCTTATACGAAACGTTATTGCATTTTAGGTCACTGCGTCTCATAATGTGTGTCATTCTAGCTGGTTACTAACTAGGCAGACATTATCACCGTCTGGTACAAGTGGAATGCCAAACGCTCGTGTTGACCATCGAAATGTGTGTGTAAACTGTGGAAGATCCCTGATGCGTGTTCGTTTTCACACACTGACACCTAACTCTGAAAGCCTTACATGCTGAACATATGACCGTAAGCCTTACATGGTGAACAATGAAGATATGACCTGGTAGAAGTCGCAGGAATTCATTGTATGCGAGAAGCACAGGACCGGTCTATGTGATACCTATAGATAGATTATTGTACACACGTAGTTAAATATGATTAAAAGTAAATAATAATAATACCAGTCTATTATTGTCTCATCTCGTACAGAAGACACACGAGCATTGCACGTTTGCTCAAGACAGGGTTGGCCATAGCAGATTTATTTTAACTAAAAGTCCAGGTTTCCTCACGACGTTTTTTCTTCACCGATGTCAGTAATGTCCAAGATAATCTCACAAACTACATAATGAATTGAAAAAAGTCTCACTGTTACTTGCCCGGAATTGAACCCACAACCTCGTGCATGAGAAGCAAGACATTAACCACTGGACCATCACGACAATGTACATGCCTACTGTATTTAAACGTCAAAATATCATACCAGAATTTTCACCTAAAATGTCTTATAACTCGTCACCACCGACTTCTGGAGTAATAAAATTTAGACAGGACTACTAAATACAAATATTCCTTCATGATATATATTGTTTTATTTATGTCCGTGCTGGACCATACTTGTATGGGAGCGTTATCCATCTCCTTTGAATTTGGAATTCTTAACCAAAGAGGATATATTTCAGATCAAAGTGGTCAGTACGACAAAACGCTAATTTCATATGTAAGGACCTAATATTAATTTAAAAGATCATAGATTTCTTGATATCAATACTAATAAAGTCTGAAGTTTTCCCAACTAATAAAGTTGTACGCTCGCTGTAGAAATACCAGTCTGCGCTCGTCCGTTTCGCGTTTCGTTTTAGTCAGAAGATAATAAATAAAGATATTAAATACTTTAAAGTTTTAAACAGATAAATAAGTTGTTCCTTTTCAATTCCAACCATAGCGTTTTGCATTGCACTTCTATAAAAAATTATAGTCTTCAAGCCGTGTGCCCGATTCTTATTATTACTATTTATTGTAAACGTGTATTAAAGAGACATTGTTACAATATTACTAGGACAGCTTATGTACAAAAGCGAGCTTCCCATTCGGCAATTTCTCAGACACCTTAGGGGATGACTTTAAAACAAAAAACTATAATACAACTAACTTTTACTTATAAATAGAACTTCCATACAAATGGTCATCAATTGGCTGCCTCGGCTTATTTAAATTTTTTGGATTGTTGTTTAGTTAAGTACTATTAGCTGTACTCTGGACGCTCTTAACACACTGTACGTCTTTTTTATTTTATTACATCGTTCTCATAAATTCAACATTAATGATGTAACTAATATTTTTGTAAAAATATAATTTAAAAGAGTGTCCATGGAGTTTCTTGCCCGTTCTTCTCCATAGGTACCTACGCTTTGGAATGGGCAACTAGCTTCATATTTTCTGACTGAACGACTTCTTGACAATTCAAAAGTGCCTGTAAATGGTTTAATTGAAATAAATGCTTTGAGTTTGAATATGCATCAACTATTTAACCCTAGGAAATTAACTTCCAAAAATCTTCCGTTAGTACTCACCTTCGTTATAGGAAACTCCTGTGCAAACATTCATACTTCTAGAACCAGTGGTGTGTAGTCTGTCAATGAACAAACTAATGAATTTAAGATTTTAATAAGTTGATGTTTTTTTTTAGGTTTAGGAATTACGGAACCCGCAACAAGTTCACACACACATATCTCATTCACTTGTCGTCTTTCGCTATTGGAAGAGGATTTTATGCTGCTTTCAGGAGTTTTAAATTGAAACAAGTAATAAGTGACGGGCATAATTTTAACACTAGAAATAGGAACATGTCTAAAGTAAAAACTTATTTTATGGGTTACTGTGCAAAATGATACCACTCGATATTCAACTAAATGAGAAGAAATTTAAAACATGCATTAAACGCACACTATGTAGACAAGCATATTATAAGTTGGCTGATTATATCGTAGATAAAAATGCTTGGCCTAATGCTGGTTCTGCTCCACAGGCACTTGGGCTTACTAGTTAAAATTAAAATATTTGGAAAAGATGCTTCTCTTTTTTTTGTTTCTGACATTACGTTTACGAACTTAATGTTTATTTTTATTTTATTCAATCAAGTTTTAATTGTTGAATACTTCTATATTAAATATCTCTTTCTCTTTGGTAGTAAAATTTTATTAATCTCTTAGATAAATTGCAAACTATACTTATAGTTTTGTATAATTTAGAAGCATTTTTTTTTGTAAATGTTTGAACCATGGATCCGTTTATTATGATATTTTGATGTTGACTTGAAAGAACATGGCAGTTGAGAAAATGGTGGCGCGTCTGTTGGATCGTTCGGTTCTCTTCAAAATGGTTGAGCTGGATGGTGCTGATCCACGCGTCATGTTCGTGAACGGGCGCCATTGGTTGAGACTGGTCATCTCTTAACTGCCTGGGCTTATTTTTAATCTTATATTTTGAATGTTTTCATTTGTTTTTTTTTTTTACATTGTTCTCACATATAGAAGCAACAAGAATAATGTACACAGGATTTTGAAATGTCTTGATTTAAAAGAGTGTCCTTGTAGTTTCTTGCCCGTTCTTCTCCATAGAGATCTACATTTTGGAATGGGGTTTTGTAATGGCTTCAACTTTCTGACAACTGACCGACTATTTAATTTTGACAATTCAAATGTGCCTGTAAATGGTTTAATTGAAATAATGGCTTTGAGTTTGAAAATAACAAGTACTTAATAAGTTCCAGTACTCGTTACTCGGGTTGAAACAAAAAAAAGCAGTTTAAAATTTTCTTCCAAGAATATAAGCTTTTTAAAAGCTCTTAATTACGCAAAATGTAATATTAAACTCGTGCGTTATTGATATCCAATTTAATCATTTCATTGGAAACAATTTAAATGCAATGAAACTTACACAGAAATGAAAATTTAAAATTGCAAGTTATTGTTTCATTTAATTATTGAATTCAGCAGTAGTTGATTTCATCTTTAATTTTATTTGCATACTAGCTTCTGTCCGCTACTTTGCGTAAAATTTGTTGTTCAAGTCCGACAGGCAGTTCCAGAGATTAGCGCGTTCAAAGAAACAAACTCTTCAGCTTTATTATTAGTACCTATATAGGTGTTGTAGGGTAAGTAATTGGAGAAATCGATTATCAATAGCCGATAGGAACTTAGAAGGCAGTTAATTTGCATAACGGACAATTTCAACCTATTACGTGTAACACGTTGACTGCCAACGCGGTCACCGGTGACCGCGAACAATAGATTTTCTATTGTGTCTGTTGCTTGGCAGTCAACGTGTTAAAAGGTACCCTTGTAAACTCCAACAACGCGCCAAACTTTTCTCAAGAGACTGCATATGTGCTTGACGTGAAGTGGTAAATGTTAGACATATACGTACAGACTAGAACGGAAAATATGCATGAGATTTTAGGCATAATGACGCGCAGGTGTTGTTATTACATAATTAAGAACATCATACTTGACCTATGTACCTTTATATAATAGACACATGCATTCGAGGTACCGGACGAACATGCGCAGTATTGTTTGACCTATTTCCCATAGTAAATCCGTAGCTGAAATTTATAGATTTTACTTGGACGAGCTGCATCCTTAGTACTTATAGGACTTGTAGGGTTGTAGTTGTGCGTCTTATTTACTGCGCAGTTATTTGATTTACCTGTTATTACTGCTGCGGAGATGAGATGCCTGAAGTTGTATCGAAGTTACGTCAGCAGGCGATCTAGTATTATGTAGGCATGTTTGTTATATTAGGTGAGGAGGTGGGACTCGAGTGGGAGACATACTGTTTACTTGCATTTTTCACTATCGTACTACAGAAAATGTCTCGCTTTTCAAATAAATTATAGGATCCTTATAAGGTTAACACTTCGCATGATTTCAAAATAAAACTAGACTAAATCTTTTAAAAAATCTGTTGTAAATTTTTTTGAATCTTACACAAGTGTTCAAGATTTCAGAGACAATTTTTTTTTAATATAAGTAGCCTTATTGAGTTTCCGTCGGTACAATTTTTGTATTAGGTTCAAATTAAATCATAATTTGTTCCAGTGCGAGGAACAGCCCGCAACGTTAAAGAAGTATGGTTTGACACTACGATCCATTAGGTTTTAAAAACAAGCCACAAGTGGCCTTAGCGACGTGCCAACGTGCCGAAATTTGAGCTTGCTCAATTCATAATATATATAGCGCTGAAATAAAATAACTTTTCAGACAACTCCGACTTTGCCAGACTTTGAGATTTTGTAGGACTTCCCTTTGTGTCCAAACTTCGATCGTTGAGTGCTGTTTATAGAAATGTAAAAAACAGGAGAAGTAGCAAGAGGGCATGTCTGTGTCGACGCGTCATGACCAAAATGAGCATGTAAAACATGCTCATTTTGTGTAATCTTCAAAAAATATAAAAATGCCTTGTTGTTCAGTGGTTTCTTGTAAAAACAGAAGCCAAAATTAAAAATTTGTAAATCGTGGAATCACTTATCATAATATATAAATGTAAGTATTTAACTATATTGTCTTTAAAATAATGATATACAAGAAATTGTAAAATATTTCTTGCTTTTACTACGTTAATTTTAGTTTCAAATATCGCAGCACTTGTACTATTTTCGCAGTAAATACATTGCTCCTTAACCACTAGGTATGTCGCTAAGTGACTAGACAAGCAATGTAAAAATCACAAAACGATACTTTATTTATGCGGTGCATCGCGTGGTACGGCCGCTGCCTGTTGCGGCGAGTTAGTGATGTGGCTGTGCTGATCCACTAATGTAGGCTATCGACAACATGTCGATTACCGAATATATTGCTATTATAGTTAATTTTTAAATTTGTCAACCGTTTCAACCCAGTTGGAAGACCTGCAAAGATGACGTTCAAATCCGGTTGGAAGACCCTTTGAGAAGTAGAATAATGTTTTTTTTTTATATTTAGCTACATTTTTTATTTATAATTTATAAGCAGTGCCCCGCGGTTTCACCCGCGATAATGTAAGGAAAAAACCTACTTAAATACATAATATATTCTATTACTTTAAGAGTAGTACTTAAGATTATTAAGAGGTATGAGGAACAGGGTGTAAACTTCACTCATACTCTATGATAAGGGAGGATCCTCCGACCAGACTGGTGTTTTGTTTGGCGGGCAACTGCCCGATGATTCATTTCGGGCCGTTGTCTCAATGCTAGTTGCGCGGTAAACCCTGCTTGCGAGATGCAGGATTTTGCGTGGCGTCAGTATGACGCGTTGTTCGCATGTGGCGTTGTAGATACCGCTACACTTAGTACATTACTATAAGAAGCTATTTTAGGTACATTACCCTATAATCAGTAAGAGTGAAACTATAGTAAACCTCGCAGAGCTACCCGCGGCCATGCGGATTTATTTTAAAACTATGATATCTCCTAAGATATTCATTAAAATCAAGTGATGTAAAGGGTAATTTTGTTCAAAATTAAATAGTTGTAATGAATAACGTATTTATTTGGATAAGGATTAATAACATGTTTATAAAAACACCTTCGTAAATAATGTATTATTTTAGAACAAATACGATTTCCATAAAAAAACGTTGTAGTGAGTCAATCTTAAAAGATAGATATATGCTGTCGCGGACTTTTTTGTTGAAATTGATGTCCTCTATAAAATTGTAGTACATCACTGCCCTATTGTCAATAGTTTCCACGTCCGCAATATAAGGATTTTTTTTTTGGTATTTTTTTCACACCTTCAAAAAAGTTAGGGATCCGTATGAAAACTTCGATAATGTAACCCATTATCGAAGTTTTCATGCGGATCCCTAACTTTTTTGTAAATATTATATAGCCTATGTTCATCAGGGATAATGTAGGATTCTAATGGTAAATTTTTCAAATCGGTCCAGTAGTTTCGGAGCCTATTCAATTCAAACAAACAAACGAATCTTTCCTCTTTATAATATTAGTGTAAGTAGATATTTTGTGGACATATCGTTTTTATTTATTTTATTTTCAGGACCCCTAATTTTTTTTAGTATGATAATAAATGGAAGAATCGATAACTTTTCGATTTAGTCAATCACTAGCGTATATGTGAAATAAATGGCTTTTACACAGCAAAACGATAACGACAGATGTTTATGTGTAAGTTGTACAATGCATGATAAATGCATGCTGTGATTGATGAGTTAAGGTTTATAATTGATTGTGTAGAACTTTCTGAACAATAAATCCGATAGTAGTGGCGCGTGGAGGGGACACTAGTGACAATTGGTTCCGATACATTTTCAACTACTGGGCATACCTCCTTCTTTCTTATATGTATGGTGCTGTGGCATCATTAACGACTGCCTGCGTATAAGATGATTGGTATATGTTTTAAGATCATCGCAAGAAAACAGGATTTTGATGAATTGATTGAATCTTTGAGTTACTTCTCTTTCATACACTGAGGTTGGAAGCTTGAATTTTTTTACATAAGTTCTAAAGGAGTGGCAAATGAAAAAAAAAAAAAAACTTCGACGTGCAAACTTAAACCATAAATTCAGCACATGATTCTAGACCACCCACAGCGTAAAAAATTTTTTGTCTGCTATCAAAAAGTATCAGTTTCATAGAAAAGTTGGAACAGCAATTTTTCATTTATTACCGACCAAAAATTGAACGCATGTCAGAATACCTACTCAGAATCATGTACTGATTCATGGTATTCGATTGCGCGTCGTATATCCCTGCAACAGAGTAAACAACGAAGGTGAACACCTAAGAATGATTTTTGAATATTCGTTCTCTAAAAAGTTTACATAAGGGTTGAAAGTTTATATGGAAAACGTAATTTTGACGATGGAAATACCATCGAGCACGGTGCCACGGGCTTATAATAATTTTAGAATAGATAGATTAGAATAGTCTAGCAGACATCGGTCCTCACCTGGAGATACCTACTAAGAGGTGTGTAATGCGGTGAAATATGAAACGCATTTTACCCGACTGCGCGACAACAAAGACAGGGTTATGTTTTTGACGCGTAGGTATATCGCGTCAAAAACAGTACCATGACCATGTGACGTTTCTAAAAAGAGGTCTTGAGGAAACAATTCCAAAAATATAACACATTAAAAGGCACTATGAATGGCTATAGCACAGTCTACCTATATTAACTGAATATGTGGATAAAAAGTATCGTAATACTGTCTAGTATTAGGTACGATACTTTTTATCACCTTGATCTTCATTAGGAAATACGGGTCCTAATCAAGGTCATGGTCTACTCATGTGTCAAATTTCGACCAAATCCATTCAGCCGTTTTAGCATGAAAGCGTAATAAACAAACATAAAAAAAATGAAATCTTTCCTCTTTATAATATTAGTTTAGATACTCCCTTAAAAATATAATGTAATTAACCAATAATTTATTTCTCAACAGATATTTATTCGAACTACTGCAGTCATACGAACACTGCTCAGATCTCAACTTCGATTATACCCGCCCGGCTGTGCTTTCGAGCCACAGCCGACTGCGTATAGTGGCACAGACCGCTCAGCAAGCTACACAGTCGACCAGGTAATTTATTTACTTTTTTATATATAACTAGCTGCGCCCCGCGGTTTCACCCGCTTAAGTTTTCCCTTATCACTTAGGGGGATGAAAAATAGATGTTGGCCGATTCTCATAGATACCGGATAAGCACAAAAAATTTCATCAAAATCGGTCAAGCCGTTTCGGAGGAGTATGGCAACGAAAACTGTGACACGAGAATTTTATATATTAGATAAATAAAGATAGCCGTAGGCATTTATATACTGACACCTGCTGACCGACACGCGTCCATCCTCGAAGATTTTAAACTTGGCGTGTGCTCAACGCGCAACAAGTTTAAGAGCGTTTACGCCATACGTCTTACGGCATTTCATACAAACTTTCAAGCCCTTGTTTTTCGAAACGGATGAACCGATTTTAATGAAACTTCGTCCGCATAAGCAGGATACAAAGGTCTAAAAAGTTAATTAAGAACATTTTCGAAATGTCTTATTTAAAAAAGGATAACTGGAAATCTCTGTTTTTATGGAAACTTTAAAATCGGTCTAATTTGGCTGTAACACAATTTTTCGAATATGTTCTAAGTAACTTTTTAGGCCTTTTTATCCTGCTTGCGTATAAAGTTTCAATAAAATGGGTTCATTCATTTCGAAAAACAAGGGCTTGAAAGTTTGTATGAAATGCCGTACGTCGTAAACGCTCTTAACGCATTTCATTTTTTCGTAGTCTTCTTCTTTTCGAGTAGTTGGTACTTTTTTGGTTGTTTTTTGCATGAGCCCAATAGGTGGCCAGGTTAATAGCACCTTCAGAGGCATTCTTTAGGTCATCCGAGGTGCACGGGAATGGGCACTTATGGTAATCCTGCACGTGGGGCATGGTCTGATCAGAAGCACCACACTCGTGGGCTTATCGCAGTTTGAGAGTTGTGATCTCGTAGGCTAATAGTGTTTGGGAGATTCTCAACGAATTTCTTATTCTTCTTTTAATGGAAACAAAATACAGCAGAAAAATTGAAAAGTGTAGTATAGTATGCAGATGAAAATTCAACCTTAAACTGACAAAATGGTGGCAGTTTCCGAAAGATCCCAAAGACCATTGACAGATCATTGCTGTCTTAGGCTAGGCTATGGTCATCAAGCCGTTTGATAAGCTTAATTTCCCTCTATTAGAACCATCACTGCGAAACGGTAACGTAACTGTCTACAGTTACAGGTCAGTTTAACGTATACCTGAAGTATTCATGTCCTGAATAACTAACCCGTTTATATCAACGATGCATCTTTGAATTGCAAAGAAGAATGGCAGGACTCCATGTAATCTGGGCAACGCATTAATACATCGTTTGCATTCGTCAAAATACTCGCAATAGATAGATCTCGGACAAATTAAGATACAAAGGCAATCATAGCATATTTTTTCATCATTGGGTTTCGCCAGAAAATCTTTGTTTAAAGAGCAAGGTTGGCACAGGTTAGACGATTGTCCTCATGACATTTAACCAAAGAGTATATATATCAATATATATGCTGTAAACAAGACGACATTAGAAGATGCGGAAGCGAACAGTTCCAATAAATACTACAAAATTGAAAAGTGGCACCATGGTCGGACTTTTAATCAAATCGTTTTTATTTCAGGTATACACCCATATAAAATTAAACCAGATTACAAATTATACATTAATCACAAATTAATTCATTAAATGACTCTTCTTACTGTCATTTCGTAAAAAAAATTTGCCACACTATCTCTACTAGTGATATTATGATTAAAACGCAACGAAACATCGTTTTAATTTAGATATTCGAAATTGACCAATTTTGATCTCTTCATCTATATAATCAAATATTATTTGTATTGATCGGATAAAAATACATATAGTTTTAAATCACGGTAAATACGTAGTTAAGTAAAGTTAAGTAATTTTGTTTCATTTTTAGGGTTCCGTACCTCAAAAGGAAAAACGGAACCCTTATAAGATCACCTCGTTGTCCGTCTGTTTGTCCGGCAGTCAAGACCCTTTTTTCAGGAATACGTGGAGTTATCAAGTTGAAATTAATATCAAATACTCAGGGCTGCAATCCCTTGAAGCAGTTAAAAAATCAAACTTCTAAGTCAACGCTACTAATTAAAAGATACGGGTTTTTATGTTCCGAAATCAAAACCTATAGGGTATTTCCCGTTGACCTAGAATCACAAGCACAAGCCAAGGAAAAAATCCGAAAACCGTAGTTTTTGTTTTTTTTTTTGTTAGCCTATGCTGTCCCACTGCTGGGCAAAGGCCGAAAGTAGTTAAGAACGTTTACGCCGTACGGCATTTCATACAAACTTTCAAGCCCTTGTTTTTCGAAATGAATGAACGGATTTTAATGAATTTTTATACGCATAAGCAGGATACAAAGGTCTAAAAAGTTAGCAGAGAACATTTTCTTTTAACAACATTCTCTTTGAAATCAATTTAACATGGATAGATTTGGAACTTAATATTAATTGAATGAATCGATTATTTTGTCACATAACTATTTAAATTTCGTTAAAAGTGGTAACACATAAGCTGTCATTTTATACTGCAGCTAATTAAAAGACCGACTTTAGTAATCGACACATACAAGTGGTCGTGATCTATCGCGCTCCATGTACTTTTGCAAAGCAGACATAATAATAATTTGTTTCTTAATGATAAATGATTTTATTTTTAAAGTAGGTTTGTACAAACACTTTTATACGTCAATCATATTTTTATAAAACTAGATGAGGTCGGCGTTTCCTATCTGACTACTCTGAGAAGAAAGTTCAAGAAAGGCCGAAACAAACTCAGAGGTCACAGTCTGGGCAGCGGGATTGTCCGAAAGGGTTACCGCTGCCCCGGAATATAAAGGGCTAAGGAAGGAACACGGATGGGTTTTAGTCAGTAAGAGTCTGACACTCCCTTCCGCTCCACCCAGAGCGGGAGGGGTCATTTGATGAGTTCCCATCCTTCAAAAAAAAAAAAAAAGAGGTCACAGTCTGAATGAATGATTGACAAAATGAAACTACTGCCACTAAAATCCTGCTGATAAGTAGATACTATAATTGCTAATAAGCTGCTATTATAGAAATGTCATATTCTGTTGAATATGGGAACTCCACTGCTGCCGTCCTAGATTTTACGTTTAGATATTCAGATTTAATAGTCTTTGTGATGTTTAATAAAAAGAAATTAAAGGCCTGTATATATTTCATATAATTTTCATACCCTCATTCATGACCGCTTCTGAAATTAAAGGACACCAGAACTGCCATTATTTCAGTATTTCCTAGGCACGCAATGTAGTATAATTATACAAAATACGTCATGTCAATCAATCGATACAATTATAAAAATTCTTCTTAAATGAACTTCTCAGATAAGACAAACAGTAAGGAAGTATAGCCAATTGATGCTGATCAGGTGATGTTGGTCGAACAAGTGACGAATAAGATAAGTCCTTGTTAAAAAGTGCATTTACATAAAGGCTGGTCAGTTCAGTAGCGCGGCTTACGCGCCAGAATGTTGGATTTACGTGTTTAAATGAAAATAGTGTTTAAAATTGCACATAACTCCGTATTCCCCGGTTATTTAACAGTTTCATATGCTAATAATTCTAATATCGTGTTGGTTGTTATTACCTCGAGTAGGTGCGACGAGAAAAGTATTCTCCCCGCGATAAAGGTGTCTTAGCCTTGGGTGAACTTGAATCCCTCGCCTGCTTTCTGGATTCTTAACGCCCTCGCTACGCTCAGGAGTTATGCGACTACATGGCCTAAAGCGCGATGACACAATGCTATTGATTTATTGCAAAATATGAAGCAATTATCTATTTATAAAAAATCTATTGTTCGGACTTAAAAATTAAAACACTAGTGCTTTAGTATGTTGCTTGTAGAATAATCTGACAAAAAATCATAATGATTGTATGAATCATAATGATTGTATGTATATTAGTATGGTTTTTATTGTAAAAAGAAAGTTTTTAGAGGTATCTTCATGATTTTTTTCTATCGTATCAAATTAGTTGTATTATATTTTCAACACATTATCTACTTAGTATAATATCCTGAAGAATATCATATATTTTTCTGATTTTGTTTACTGTAGTCGATCATATACTTTTATTGTTTCTAAAACATGTGTTTTTTGCGTTTAGGTCCTGTAAGACCCTTAACTCGGAGCTTCTTCGCTGTGCGCTCGGGAGCCCTGAATCTTTCCTTGCGTTCGGGATTCAATATAGCTCCCGTGACATTAAGACACTGCTTTACCCCCTTCGTGAATAATCTACTGTGTTACTGCTCTCATCTTTTCTGCCACACAACAACCATCGATACAGACATTAAAGGTGTGGCCAAGTGAGAGCAGTGGTCGCCCAGTGTTAACGGCCGCGACTTACGAATTGTAGGTCTTAGGTTCGAACTCAGACAGGCGCTTTACTTTGTATAAATTATTTCATCACCACTCTCTCTGCTCTCAAAAGGGTGAAGGAAAACATCGTTAGGAAACCGGCATCTCCTAGAACTTAAATTCGAAGACATGTGACATCTACCAACCTGCACTGGGCCCGAGTGGTAGATCATTGCCCACTCCCTATCGAAGAGAGGAGGCCTGTGTCCCAGCAGTGGGAACAATATAGGCTGATTATGATGATGACAAGACTTAAGCTCTAGCCAAACGAAGTTAATCCGGCGTGTAATGCAGGACTAAATTTCACTCAAGTAAATAAAACTAATTTCCGCGTTCAAAATTATTCTTTCAATACTGATTATTGTTTTCGTGTTACAGCACCGACGTCAACGATAACAATAATGCTGAGCCGGGGCCCAACCGCCGCTCAGTATCGCCTCGCCCAGGCAGCAGTGGTGCTGGTGGTAAGCTTATTTACAACTTACTTAGTACTTACTGCAAACTTTTACTCGCAACCGACCTGCGTGTATGACCAGATGTATGAAGGTAAACTAGGCTATAGGAGTATTTAGGGATCGAAGCAGGTGGCTTTGTGTAGTTTCTACCATGGGAAGAAGGTGTGAGTTTATGTGTGTATGTATGTAGTCCATGTTAAGAAACTAAACAAAACATAAGTACCAGAACCTGAGTCAATTAATAAACGCTATCGGTAACATCCCACATCAGCGTAATCTTCAAAAGTACTTTTGAAGTTGCAGTGCACATCACATCAACAGGATTACATATCAGAATAAAAATAAAAAACTTAATATCGACTCATCGTAATATCGTAAAACGAAACGTGCCATTACACTAAGACATTATTTGGATATGTGGCCTCCTCAGCATCAGCGTAAAATAAAATTGAAAGATAACGAATTTACATGATACAGAGTAATTCAAACAAATTGGCACACCTCCATCTATACTTTGACTTGAAATCGTATTCTTTACATGATACAGGGTAATTCAAACGAATTGGCACACCTCCATCTATACTTTGACTTGAAATCGTATTCAGTATCTTGATAGTTGGAGGGTTGGAACCCTAATTGAGTAACACACTATCAATCTCAATCTGAATCGTTTTGAAGCATATTGCTAATACATTACTTTTTATGTTAAAAAAATACGTAAATAACGCAATGAATGGTGTTGAACAGCCATTACTCCTGACAGTGTGTTACGCTATTAGCACGCAGTTACAAAAAAAAAGGATGGTGAGGTAAAAATTTGTATGAGCGTTTAATAAAACTTACAATGTACTTAATTTATGCATAGTTTTCATTGAATTTAATAACTTAAACTTTAAAGCACGATATATTCGTTTATAACATAATTTAACCGGTTGAATGCCGTAATTACAGAGACAATTAAAAAGCCATTGTGTCTCGCGTGGATCCACGTTCGGCATACGAAGAGTTAAACAATGAGCAATAACCGATTTCGCGATTTTGAAAAGTTGGCGAACTGAAAAATATTTTACGCTTAAGAGGAAACACAAGGGCCGTTTTTCCATACAAACATAGTCCCCTGTTTTCTCTGTGGATAATACCGGTAGTCATATTTTATTTCCTGATTATCTATGGTTATTATTAGCATGTCCCTATGATTTCCTTTTTTTTCATAAATTAATTATTATTAAAGATATAAACATATAAACGTTCAAAAATATTAAAAAATGGCCGGATTTTCCGCTGAAAATTCAAACATCCAGAAAACAAATTTGACAAGTATATATATAAAAAAAGAAAACAAAGAAACACAGCTCAAGCCCTATTTTAATTTTTAATGAAAAAAGTACTTAAATCGTTTAAGTTTTGGAGGAATCAGGGGACTAAAAATCGATGATTTTTTGTAATTTTAATAGGTATTTTCAGTCCAAGCTGCAGTTGTCTCTATCGCGCTTGATAGCCCGCTTGTTCGGGCACTGCGCGACAGCAATAGATTTTAGAAATACCTATTATTCATTTCTCTACGCCTTGATGTTTCCTCTTAACGTTAAACTACTGGTGTTGTATGTACAGGCACTGCACTCAATGGATTCTAAAAAGCCCATTCTTACACAAAGTTTAATTATTTTCAGGGTCAAGCTCGAGCGGATTTAAACGCTCGTCGACTGAGGTAGAGAATGTACCGCCGAAGAAACGCTTGCGTATGTTCGAGTCCGCGTTCCTCCGCCGCGACTCGTTCATCGACAGCATGTTCGGTGGAGTGCTGCTGACGCGGGTCGAGTGCACCGAGTGCCACTCGTCGTCGCTGTCCCGCGACGTGTTCCGGGACCTGCAGCTCGCTTTCCCCGACAAGCCCGAAGGCTGGCAGCACAACGTACAAAGCCTACTCGAGTTCTACTGCTCCAAGGAAAGCCTCACCGGCGAAAACCAATACCAGTGCCGCGACTGTGGTGAACTACGAGATGCCGAACGAAGCGTACTCATCGAAACCACACCTAAATATCTAATCCTCGTCCTAAAGAACTTTAAGTAAGTGTTTCGAATTCCTATCGAGTTTTCCCATTTTTCCTCTTCTTTTAGTTTCTCTGTCTTTAGTTGACAATCGAACGTTATTCGATGGAAAACTGGAATTCGATTTTTAAAATTAGAACTATTGTCAACAGGTTCGATCCGAAGCTGCAAGTGCAAACTAAACTGATGCACTCAATGTACCACAACCACACCATCACGCTGCCGTCGGTACGCTCGCAGGCCGTGCACTCGTCCTACAAGCTGTACGCCGCCGTGATCCACGCCGGCACCACGCTCGACTCGGGCCACTACTACACGCTCGCTAAAGACAACGACCAGTGGAACATGTACAATGACGACGTGGTCACATCCTCTGATGAGGCACAACTGAACGGCCTCAACCGTTCCAGCACGCCCTACATCCTGTTCTACCGACGCACTGACATCGAGGAGGGCACTGCTCCATCCATGGAAGAACTGCCCCCGAAGGTGCAAGAGACAGTGATGTCGCACAACAAGCACTACGTGGAGACGGTGCGTAAGATGCGGTTGGCTCGTCCATGACGGTTAAGATCGGATAAGTACATCGACTTCACGGTGTTGGATAACGATGACATGGATGACCCAGCTTTTGTTTCTGATAGCAAGCCCTCAATGCGACTTTAAATATTTTAATGATACATCTTTATAATCTTTACTTCAACTCGGACTCTCGAACTTAATATATGTTACGGTCGTAGCGATACAGGGGCGATCACGAGCTCGTCAAAATCTACAGAATCTTAGTTTGACAAAGACAGGAAATTGTTCATCCAGCTCCGCCTATTTAGCTCTCCTGGCTGACAGTCTCCCTATGTGATTCGACTATGAACTTTGGACCCGAAAATATCAAGTGACGGTTTAAAACTAATGATGAATTATATCGACGTGATCGCAGTTGTACATTACATACTTCCTCGAAATGAGTATACATTGGGATAATACACACATCAGTGTCTCTGCTTACCAAATACTCAACGATAACTAATCTCAGTTCGTTTTTTGTTGTATTTTTCTTTTATTTTCATAATGACAAGTGTTTACAATATTGTTTGATTATTTTATGCTGATGTAACATATACGTTCTTGAAGAACTAATCAAATAATTGTTGTGGATTACAAACTCAATGGTCATTTTTACGTTGTTATGCTTTTTTTTTACCGAGTGATTCAAATACCGTGTCGTGTATGTAGTAGATATTACTTGTTTACCGGTTATACAATTAAGTGCTGGAAACTAATTGTTGTGAACTGAAATGGATGCCACCTCTGTCATGGGCAGCACAGCTCGATAGTCTGCAACGCGATTTTGTGTTCAATTATACATATAGGAAGGACATATAGCTCGCACCTCAGGCTTCGTGCAGATCTAGAGTCATTATCGTGCAATCTATTTACATAATACTTAGACCGTGACATATATACATAGAAAGTGGGACATAGAGAATTTCTGTATATTATTTATGGAGTATTTTTAAGTGAAATAATTAAACATAAGAAATCTTTAAAACATACATCTCCAGGTTTTTGCAAAAAACCTCGTTATATTGATTAAAGTAATATGAATGTTAGAATAATTTTAAAATGATATTATAGATATCTATTCGTGTTGATATTGCATAATATATTCATTTCAAATGCATTCAATTACATCAATATGATAATATGAGTGTTATTGGAAGATTTAAAACATGGAAAGATTTCAGTGAATTCACACAATATAAATAACGTATGCATCTTAAGATTATCGTATATCCTTAGAGTAAGTAGGTATTCGAAGGCGCGATCTACGGTCGCTGTCTCTAGACCTAGAATTTAAACATTAACACATTATAGTAAAGTAATTTTGATGACATCTACATGTTCAGTGTTTCTAATAGTATCCAATCGCTGAAATCCTCCACTCTTATTAATCATCTTATTAAATGTAGTGACGAGGTTTCTTGCAAAAGCTTGTTTACAACTTGACTGACAATTTTTATTGACTGACAATTCTTTGTTGTTCACTTCATTTTTTTTTGTTTCCTACGACGTTTTTGAATGAGCTATAACTCCTATTCGACAATCAGGTACCTATACTTTATTTTTTAGATTACTTGTATAGTGTGCCAACAACATTTTGTAATAATCAAAATGTGTTATTCCTATTCCTTTATTGTTTTATTAAAGTATCGAGATTATTCACTTTAACATTATTATATATACACACATTATTTTAGGTAAATATTTTGTTATACATTCTGGTATCACTGTCTTGTTGTAATATTCTACAATTATGTCTCAGATTGATGTAATAATGTTACTCAAACTAATGTAAGTTCGTGTTATTGTGCATTTGCATAACCTAATGTAATTGTATTTGACGTACACTTTCGACGTGTCACTTTCTCACCCTTAGCTGATCTGTTACCCAAATTCCTTTGTTTTGCCTCTGGAATGGCATTTTGTTTAACTCCCAACATTCATATATATATATTAACAGTGGCACATTGACGGTAGGCTAGGCGCAGAGGCTGAAAGCATCTGCACCACAGTTCGGGGATTCGAATACCCTTAATTAATAAGAAAAAGAAAAAGAATAAGAAAAAGTAATATGGATTAGAATCACCAACAAAAGAAATGAAATACAATATTGCCTAAAGAGTTAATGTTATGTTAAGCTGTCTATCAAACTGTTAACATTAATAGTTAAAATAGCATAATTATACCGCTTTCACTCCTGTTGGTTTTTATTGATACCTATTTAGTTATTGTCCCAAATAGGATGTCGCTGCGGCGAAGTCACGGCTATTCGAGTATTTCTTCTTACACACTTGTTGAATGTTTTATGTAAATATTATTTTGTCCTTCGCTATTAATTTAGCAACAAAACATAGGTTTATAAAGAAAGTGTGGTCCTCTCTATTATTTATATTCAGCGTAAACAATAAGATGTACTTTATTTAGATATTTTACATCTTGAACGCCTTGTCATTCGAATGAACGCGACTTCCCTGGGCTTATTTACATATGTTATGAATATTAAATCGTTTAGTTTGTCCTTTATGTAAATAATTAAAGCATTTAAAGTTTAAGATAGGTATTCCGCATGGTAAACATAGTATAAGTAGGTATATATATATATGTTAATGTTCAGGGCATAGCATCGGCCCACTCATACATCACTTTTGTTTATAGTTAGAAACACATATTATTGTAAAATCGGTTTTTGGTTTAAAATAATAAAATAAACGTTGGAAAAGTTACTTCTGTTTCCTTCTGTGGTCAAATTTAATTACTTAGCGAAACTCCGCAGACGTGATAGATATCGATATCTAAACACGGTAAAACAAAGAAATGATTTATTTATATTTTTTGGGGTTAACGACCGCTGGTATCGTAGTTACTTGAAGAATGAGTTGAGAAAATCAGATTGTCTTTGTTTTATCGTGTTCAGAAAACGATAACCACTAATAAACGTTGTATAGCGTACACAACGCTGTCTTCTTGTTTCGAAAATCAAATTAAATTAATTACTGACGACTAAAAGAGAGAAATCTGCTATTCATCTGATATAATACGTTTATTAGTAAGGCGGTATGCATGTAAATTCTGTAAAGTTTACTACACCTCCTACGGTCGTTGTCTCCATTTTTTTTCCATCGATTCATTTTTCTTAGGGTTTAAACTCAGACCAAATAAAAAACGAAGAAGTGAAGTATGCCAAAACTACACCTCACTAAGCGGACACAGGTTTTCGAAACCGGCTTCACTTTACAGTTGACAGCCCTCTGTCTTGGATTTTTATTTGGTCTGAGGGCTTAAAGTATGAAATTGCCGTTTTATATAGTTGAATGTCGTAATTACAGACAGTTAAAAAGCCATTGTGTCTCGCGTAGATCTACGTTACGGCATACGAAGGGTTAATCGAAGTATTGGTCATTAGTGAAAATGTACTTTTGCCATTTTAGTGGAAGTTCGTTGATGGCTCTGCTATAAAAATCCTGGCGACGGGAATCGATGAACTCTTTAGAGGCGTTTTTCACCGCTTTGTTAGAATTTAAATTTTTCCCCTGTAAGAAATTATTGAAATTCCGAATAAAAATGGGGATAAGGATAAGTTGGACCAAGGTCTGGTAAGTACGGTGGGTGACGGAGAATTTCCAGTCGTAACTCCTGTAGTTTTGAGACAGCCGTTTGTGCGGTGGTTCGACGCGATTTTGTTGTTTTTGTTCAGCGAGTTCATACGGTACCTACTACCCACTTTCCGAACGTTTTTATCTTTCCAATTTGAAGGAAATGAATCAGTATCGATTGATTTGAGATGAATCTGCGTCCAATAAATAAATTCTTTCAATAAATTCATCGTTGTTCCGGTCGGCCACGGGGCTCATTGTTGAGACCGAAATCGGATCGTGCATTCACATGCGGTAACATGTCCATACTTCAGACCCATAGACTTATAAAAAAACCGGCCAAGTACGTGTCGGACCACGCACAATGAAGGGTTCCGTAGTTGGAATGAATTTATCCCAAGAACAAACTTAACATTGTAGTTGAAAAACATGTTCTCCCATACATCCCAACTGAAAATGTAAGTTTGTACGCACAATATTGAGATATTTACCATGTAGTTTCAAGATCATAGACTTCTTATTAATTTTCCTGTAATCTATAGGTATAGAACAATATTCTGTATTTTTTTAAAAATTTTAGGCTCAGTAGTTTCGGAGATAAGGGGGGGAGAATGGTAAATTTCCGTCTGTTGTCTTAAATAACTTTAATAATACAATTTACTTTAAAATTATGAAAAAAATAAGCCCTTTCATTTGATATGTCACACGGTACAGATTGTGAAACTATTTTTAAATTGTCTATTTACCCCTCAAAAATGACTCCCATTTTCAAAACTCATTTATTTACGTTACACATCTGTGTTTGGGTCACAGAGATTCATATGTGTAACAAATTTCAACTTAATCGGTCCATAAGATTCGGAGAAAATTAGCTGTGACAGACAGACGGACAGACAGACAGACACACGAGTGATCCTATAAGGGTTCCGTTTTTCCCTTTTGAGGTACGGAACCCTAAAAAAGATGGACTCCGCGCCACGCATATTGAAAGTGAAGCGCACCGTTCCGATCTATGTGTGCGTCATTTGAGGGATACCAGATGAATGAAAATTTCCCCATTTTTTAAATATTTTGACAGTTTATTCATTTATTAGAATAAAGCGATATAAGGAGTCCACTTAATTGAAATTACAAACATATGCTACTAACTCAAAATTAAGTATTTATTTTGTATGTATGACTAGAAAAACGCTGCTGCAGAATACGTAATTCAGTTGATTGTCTTAAGGTGGGGTATTAATACCCCATCCTTATATTCCATCCATATTCTTTACAGATAAAGAAAAAGAAAAAAAGACTAAAGATTTTACCCATAATAAGAAAACTATTTAACGTTCTGTAGAAAATAAAACTTAAATATTTATTCAAATGATTTAATCAGAATCTTCACAATACATACAAACACTCACTAATCCGCACTGCCGGACCCCTAAAAATGAAAAAGAACACAAAAAAAATAATTACCCAATCTCTCGGGAAAATTACCCATTTATTTTCTGACAACACTTGCGCGCTTACTAGAGTCTAGAGAGCGTTTCTATTTTTTGAAGCAATAATGAACTTAGGGTCAGTTCACACCGCAGTTTTCAAGATAGCAATACATTTATAGACCTTATCTACTACACAAAAAGGCACACAATTCAGTGAGGTGGGCCGCGCGGCGTATAGCTCAACGTAATAGACACCTAGTAGATAAGGTCTGTAATTGCTATCTTAAAAACTGCACGCCGCGCTGCGTCGCGTCGCGGTGTGAACTGACCCTTAGTGGTGGTCAGGCGGGAGTGTCCGCGATAGTACGTACAGTTAGCCTAACATGATTGTTCTCCGATAATCAATAGGGATATGTGAGTACCTATAGGTACAAGCTCCCAAAGTCATCACAAAAATATAGGTACGCTGAACGCTAATATCTGTATTGAAATCGTCCTTGATGAACTTCGGATGACCCTTCCGGTCGAACGGAATTGAGCCCGTGCATTGGCTGCATTTGTATTAATTTCCGAATACTCGAGGTGCGCGCATTTCAAGATACCTAGCAATACATAGAGGCTGAGCTATTACGCACTGTCGACTGGTCGGCGGCGACTCGGTCGACGACGGCGATTGTGATTTACTATAGCGCACTTGGTCGCCGAAGAACCGAGTCGCCGACGACCAGTCGACAGTGCGTTTCAGTTTACGGTGCACTATATAGTTAGTAATCTGTGGCACTAGCTCGTCCTAACCCGCCCCCGCCCTTCCTACCTGCCGCACCCTCTGCCATCCCTACCTCACAGGTCTAGACATGATGGAATATTAAATCAATAATTACCTACCTACCTACTAAATAAGTATTTATACTCCGGCTTTTAACTAGCGACAGTAAAATGACACTTCATATTACTCATTTCGGACTTCGTTTAGAGATAATGCATGTCAAATAAGTTTTGTTTGTTACAATATTCTATACTAGAAAAAAACAAGATTTGTTGATGGCCGCGAAAAACAAAAAGCCGCCAATTTAGGTAACACTTAAGCTGTCATTTTACTGCAGCTAATTAAAAGTCCGACTATTAAGACAATTGTTTAGTTTTGGGCAAAAAATATTTCGTAATCATGTTTGATGTTTTGTTAGCAGTCGGTCGAATGCGTGTAGAGAATTTTAAAGTCAGACCTTACCCCGTGGTCAGGCCATTGAGTGAATTGAGTCGGACTGCAAACGAAAAGATGCGGGTAGTTTATTCACTGAACTAAGGGTTTCTTCAGATAAAGTTGAATCTGTTATACCTGTAGGTATAGTATAAGTTTTATATATTTATATATTATAAGCCAATAAGGTTTCCCCCAATATTGTTGAGCTTCTCTGTGGCGGCTCGGGCGATCTGCTTGAAAACCGATCCTGGTACCTGATGGAAAAACAAATAATTGATTAGGTGGGTACCTACCTACTTATACTCACTTCATTGTCGTTCGCACTTCACTGTAAACAATGGACAGAATCACAAAAATATATGTTTTCTATCAGTAGGTACATAGATACCTATGGTATCAACCTGCGGGGTAATTGAGTACCTAACTCACATAAAATGACAATTGATCGTTATGGGTTTCATTTTGAGCCATGTTCATTTTATTCATTTACGTTGTTGAGCATACGATTTTTTCAAACCTAATTTCTGTGGGATTAGCAGTATCCTTCAAAACTATAGGGTTGTGATTGAAACTGTGTTACGCTGGTGCATAAATATTCAAGGATTTATAAATAAAGATTTAGAAGTACATAGAATTTTAACAAACATAAATTTTAACTTTATCTAAATATATTCTTTGTTTATCAGATCATTAAAAACAAAAGCTATTCTTGTTCAATCGTGGTTGGTACAGTTCGTTCAGTAGAGTAAATTTAATGCTATACATGGTGGCTCATTAGTTTTAGTGGATAGGTACCAAGTAAAGTAGGCCAAAAGCTATTACGGTGAACATATTTTTGCGATAATTTTTTTGATAACCAATCATTTGCTGTATCTAATTCTTTGAAATGGAATTGAAAAAAATGATGAATTGTTTATTGTGTAAATAATCTCTTTTACAAGTCATATTGTTTAAAAAAAAATAAGCTAGGTGGAGTCGACATTTCCTATCTGACTACCCCTGAGAAGAAATGGCGAAACAAACTCATGGGTCAAAGTCCTGCCATAATCTTGGTCAGACCATGTGTGTCCAGTCAGTCCAAGCATTTGACAGAAATCGTGTAGCTCAACACCTGAGGAGCTCAACGACTCGATGAACAATACCAAAGAAAGGACATTTGGGTAGGTACCTAGGCCGTAGGCAGCATGAAGTAAGTACCTACTCAAACTGCCTGACCAACAGAAAAAAAATACCAACATAGTCCTCACATTCACAATAATTAAAGTAAAAATAACACTATAAAAAGTAAATATTCATTTGCCAGATGAATAAGTACCCACGTCGCGATCGATAAGTCATTAGGACAACAAGCAGTTGCTCACTGTTATTGTAATTGCGTCATTAAGAAAATAATAGTTCGATGCTGTAGTATACCAAGCCCGTATGTATGAAGTTCTAGTAGTAAGTAGTATCTAGACATTTACCAGAAATAATTGTCCTAGATATCGGCTTAGAGAATATCATTGTTGTTGTGCCAGACAATGACGATGGTGTTGTTTAATCTTTAAATAAATCTTATTGTGTCAAAAATGGACTTGTAGGCAACCATTGTTTGTCACTGAAAAATTTTCAATGTCATGCCATGGCAGGATATTTTATTTATTTTTATTAGTCCATTACACCGAAAATTTAAGAAAACAATGTATTTTAAAAGTTAAAAAGAAACTAAGGCCTCACAGTTTTTTTGCCAAAAAATTAAGGATGACTTCTAACCAAAAGTAGCAAAAATTGTGTTAGACCCAGTGAACGAAAATATTTCGTTCACTGGTTAGACCAGTGTTAGACACATTGAATTATATTACTAGCGTAGTATTATTATTATTTCTTTTATTTATTTATATATCTAATATTATTTCTTTATTTCACTATATACACATATAAATTATATTTTTAAATATTATGATATAAAGATATAAAAACATTTAAAAATATAAAAAATAGTAGCCCACCGGTATCGGGAACAAGGTCCAAGCTACCGGCGGTCAGGCCTCCAGAGAGAGGAACCTCCTAACAATGCGAGCCGTGTCCAGAAGTACCGCTCTCTGAATCAAGCCCTTGATCCAGCTGCCCAACGTGAGCCTCCTTAGGTGTTGGTCGAGGCTCTTGGCTATTAATCCATTGGCTGTTACGACTATCGGCACAATGATTGCGGAGTCTACATCCCACATGTCGACAACCTCGCGAGCCAAGTCAAGATACTTGATTTGTTTATCTTTCTCGGCTTTCACGAGGTTCTCATCATGCGGGACGGTTATGTCAACAATCATTGCGCGCCGCTCTGATCGATCCACCACCACTATATCAGGCTTATTGGCAACAATAGTCCTGTCAGTGATGATGGATCGATCCCAGTACAATGTGATATTACCATTTTCGAGAACTGGGTCGGGCACATACCTGTAGTACGGCACCTCCGATTCCACAAGGTTGTATTTCAAAGCAAGCTGCTGATGGATTATCCTGGCTACAAGGTTGTGTCTATGCAAGTACTCTCCGTTAGCTAGACGAGAACACCCGGAGATAATATGCCTAATTGATTCCCCCGGCCGGTGGCATGCCCGACAGATGTCAACCGTGCCGTCTTTCACAATATATCTCCGGTAATTGTTCGTCATCATAACTTCGTCCATAATTGCACAGACAAAACCTTCGGTTTCTCCAAAGAGGTCACCGAAACGTAGCCAGGCTACGGACGCTAATAAATCTACATCGGGTTAATGTAGGGCCCGGAAAAAGCGTCCGTGAAGCTCCTTACTTTGCCATACCTCCATGCGATCATTAGTGTCAAGCACTACTGGTTTGCGCCAGTTCTCTTTACCTAAGGAGAGCGGGGTGAGGTCCTTGTCCACTGCGACTACATCCCGATGTATCCCCACGTCGGCTTCTAAGAAATATTCCCTGAGACTGCATATCTCGCGATTGTGGAGAGTCTTAGCGTTTAAAAAGCCTCGACCTCCACACTTTCGCGGGATATACAGCCTCATTACCGATGATCGTGGGTGATGCATTCGATTTACAGTCAGCAGTGTACGGACCTTCCTATCCAGGGCGTCGAGTTCAGTCTGAGTCCATTTGAGTATGCCAAAAGAGTACATCAAAACCGGCATGACCCAACCGTTGAAGGCGCGCACCTTGTTTCCACCTGAAAGAAGACTATTAAATACTTTTTTCAGGCGGCCAAAAAAGCGCTCCTCAACAATTGCTTCATGTCAGTAACATTGATGCCCAACGCTTCCGACATACCCAAATATTTATAGGTTTCGGATGCGGAGAGGGCTCTCAGGTTTGTGGAATCCGAGAGTTGGGTTCCCACGGATTCCACAATCTCACCTCGCTTTACATGCATGACCGCACATTTGTCCACACCAAATTCCATTCTGATGGCGCTACTGAAACTTTCAGTGATTTTCAGTAACTCCATCAGTTGCAAATTGTTGGGGGCAAAGAGTTTCAGGTCATCCATGTAAAGAAGGTGAGATATAACCTGGCCACCTCTCCTCAACCGATAGCCTAGACCTGAATCCTCCAGCAGTGTACTTAGAGGATTCAAGGCTAAGCAGAACCAAAGCGGACTCAAACTGTCGCCCTGGAATATGCCTCGCTCGATCCTTATCGGTTCGCTATTCTTCTGGATATTTCGACATCCTGGATAGCGAAGGACCGTACTCCATTGCCCCATACACGACATCAGGAAGGTGCGCAGAGTTGTATCTACTTTATACAACTCCAGCGCCCTCATGAGCCATGTATGTGGCACCGAGTCATAGGCCTTCTTATAATCTATCCAACATGTCGACAGATCCTTTCGGGAACAACGAACTTGTTGGCTAATGGCCATATCAATGAGGAGCAACTCCTTAGTACCCCGGGACCCGTTCTTACATCCATTTTGAGAGACAGACATGATGGAGTTGGTGTCTATATGTTTGTTAATTTTAGCTCTCAAAATATTATTATTATTATTATTTTTAGTCCCGCCCCAGCTTCGCACGGGTGCAATTTTTTTTCTTTCATGCAAACCTTGTCCTGACAATACCGAACACAACAAAAAAGAATTAGCGAAGTCGATTCAGCTGTTCTCGAGATTTGCGCTTAGCAACACATATTTTAGCGATTCATTTTTAAACTTTATTAAGACAAAACAAGAGTTAAAAATAAATCAAATACTTACTGATTACTAAGAGGGGCCCGTGGCTAAATAATAACAGCCGCACAGGTCGATCGATCAGGTTAAGCTACGCTTGCCGCGGTTGGTCTGTGGATGGGTGACCATCTTTACATATCGAGACCCCTCCGTGCCTCGGAAAGCACGTTAAGCCGTTGGTCCCGGCTGTCATTCGTGGATCTTTGACAGTCGTTACGGGTAGTCAGAAGCCCGAAAGTCTGACAACCAGTCTTACCAAGGGGTATCGTATTACCCAGTAACTGGGTTGTGGAGGTCAGATAGGCAGTCGCTCCATGTAAAATACTGGTATTCAGCTGCATCCGGTTAGACTGGAAGCCGACCCCAACATAGTTGGGAAAAGGCTAGGCAGATGATGACTTACTGATTACTAAGTTCTAAACGAGCTAAATATGAGTTTTCGCTTTACAATAAGTATCTACCGAATTTTTTTGTTAGTCATAAAATAACGTCAATAGCAATCTGAAGAATGGTTCCTTTTACAATTTTACTTGTAAAATATATTTATACTATATACAAGTGTTTGAAAAAAAATGGAAAGAAAAAGGCAGGAGCTCATTGGGCATCAAAAAATTCGTCCGCATCGCTGTCAATGGGATAAGTGCCCAAAAGGCTGGCAGCATTGCCACGTTGAATGGCAATGCTTATTCTTTGTGCTAAAAATAAGCCAGCCCTCTGGTCACGCGTAGAGTCAACCAACCGCTTGGCGATTTCCCGAAATATTCGGTGAGCACCCGGACCCCAAGGCCCTAGTGTTTCAACCCCAAACGGCTCAAACATATAGCACCCAATAAGGTTGTTATATTTGTGTCGTTTGAGGTATTCTGCTCCTGCAGCAGCCGCCCCAGCACAGCCCACCGTGCTAGGAAGATGGGATGGCGCGAGGGTGTCGACACAGGTTGCATCCCACACCATAGGCCTACCCAACTTCCAAGGCATTATGGTCATTCCATCTGGCCTCTTTCCATCGTCGCGTGCCAAGCCATTGGGTTCTAAAACAGCTGCCACTCCGGCGGTGACAAGAGCCCGATGGATGATGTTGTTAATGCTCGCATGCCGTGCCATCCGACCAGCGCTCTTGCTGCAGGAAAGACCATGGTGTCCGAGGCAGTCGACTGATACACCGCAATGACAGCGATGTGGAGCTACGCAAGGAGCGCCCAGAGGCAAACATGTAGCGAGCCGGAATGTGGTGTCACCCAGCATAGTGCCTATGTTGGGTGACGGTAAGGCCCGAAGCCATAGGCCCGACTCCCATTCACCCACAGCCAGCAGGCGGGCACGCTCAGCAGTATTGGTGGACGTATTAATAACCACTTCATTTTTATATTATAGATAATCATGATATTTTGATTCAATATTTCACTGAAACACTTAATGCCTACATCTATACTTATAATAAATCTGTAGAGAGGTCAATTCTGTACATGACATATATTTTCAAAATAACTATCAGGGGGTAATAAGAGATCGATACTGATGCCAAAAATGCAATCAGTAAAATTTTTGTCTGTCTGTCTGTCTGTCTGTCTGTCTGTCTGTCTGTCTGTATGTTCCTTATAGAAACAAAAACTACTCGACGGATTTTAACGAAACTTGGTACAATTATTCTTCATACTCCTGGGGAGGTTATAGTGTACTTTTCATCACGCTACAATGGATAGGAGCAGAGCAGTGAAAGGAAATGTTGGGAAAACGGGAGAATTTGCTCCATTTTTTAAGCTTCCGTCGCGTGTGCAGCCTTAATGGTTAAAGCTACATAGAAATCATTTATGACGGAAATGTTCTACATAAAATTATCTAAAAAATATCCCACAACAGCATATGTCTATCTTTTATGGTTGACTCACAATAACACGTGTAACTCCCGATAGCTTAGCAGTTCGGAGCTTTCTGATTATATTTGTTTACTCTTACGTTTATAATACTCTCACTCATCCCTAATTAAAAGAAGTTAATATTATTACCTATTCAATAAAAAAAGAATCATAGTAATCGGTATAGAAACACCAAACTTAAACATGAAATACGCTAATAAGCCATCGCGTCGTCGCGCGTGAATACTGAATCATGCCATAAGGATTATTTTTGTGTAACGGTTGCCGCGCTCGACGCAGGTCGTGGCGGTAGGGTATAAAAAGGCGGGAGGTCCGATGTCCGGTTAAGCAGAAAGGCAACCTTAGCGAGTTGCAACTGCGAGTTGTCATGTCAAAAAAAAAAAAGCGCGGGCTTCATTCAATATTTGGCTGTTGATGCGTTCAGAGCGTTCGACCTTATTGACAGACAATAATTGATATTAACAAACCGTGCTTATCAGCGCGACTTTTAGTCTTTAAATAGTTTATTTGAATTTCTTTTGTTGTTTATATACTTATAATAAATCTGTAGAAGTGAAAATTCTGTACATTGAAAATATCAAAAAAATAAATGGCAGGGGCAGCAATGTTACTAGACCGACACCAAACCCAAAAATGTGATTAAAAAATTTTTAATTTTGGTCTGTCTGTCTAGGTCTGTCTGTTTGTTCAGGCATCACGCAAAAAGTACGAAGTACGAAGTCCGATTACGATGAAACTTGGTATAATTATAATTCTAAACCGTGCTTTTCTGTTTTTAATCCTCTTAGTTTTTACTAAGTACACTTTTAGGTAGAGTTATTTAGGTTTATTTTTATAAGTCGTAGGTATAAATTTAAATTTTAAAGTATGGGTGGTATATTTGATAGTGTACGTAGTGACCGTAGGTTATTTTAAAAAACTGTTAGGTAGGATTAGTCATTCGTATAGATATTAGTTTTTAGGGATTTTGCTTATTTATTGAGTTTAGTTATCATCAGAAATAGATTTATTTAGGTACTAGCTTCTGCCCGCGACTTCGTCACACACATCGTCATACAGAATTTTCACTTTACAGATTTATTATAAGTATAGATTTGTAATTTGAACGAATATTTAAAAACTACCAAAACAACTAATACCTGTTTTATAAAATAACAACAAAAGAAATTCAAATAAACTATTTAAAGACTAAAAGTCGCGCTGATAAGCACGGTTTGTTAATATCAATTATTGTCCAGCCAAATATTGAATGAAGCTCGCGCTCGGACCTCCCGCCTTTTTATAACCTACCGCCACGACCCGCGTCGAGCGCGGCAACCGTTACACAAAAATAATCCTTATGGCATGATTCAGTGTTCACGCGCGACGGCGCGATGGGGTATTAGCGTATTTCATGTATAAGTTTGGTGTTTCTATACCGATTACTATGATTCTTTTTTATTGAATAGGTAATAATATTAACTTCTTTTAATTAGGGATGAGTGAGAGTATTATAAACGTAAGAGTAAACAAATATAATCAGAAAGCTCCGAACTGCTAAGCTATCGGGAGTTACACGTGTTATTGTGAATCAACCATAAAAGTTGTGTGATATTTTTTAGATAATTTTATGTAGAACATTTCCGTCATAAATGATTTCTATGTAGCTTTAACCATTAAGGCTGCACACGCGACGGAAGCTTAAAAAATGGAGCAACTTCTCCCGTTTCCCCAACATTTCCTTTCACTGCTCTGCTCCCATTCATTGTAGCGTGATGAAACGTATACTATAACCTCCCCAGGAGTATGAAGAATAATTGTACCAAGTTTCGTTAAAATCCGTCGAGTAGTTTTTGTTTCTATAAGGAACATAGAGACAGACAGACAGACAGACAGACAAAAATTTTACTGATTGCATTTTTGGCATCAGTATCGATCACTAATTACCCCCTGATAGTTATTTTGAAGATATATATCATGTACAGAATTGACCTCTCTACAGATTTATTATACCTAAGTATAGATATAGATTTTATTTTCTGTTATTGAGTTTTTTTTTTATTAGGTAGGTACTTAGGTTTACTTTTATAATCTAATAAAAAATTCAAAGTCCTGTGATCCTGTCTGACTGATTATATCAATGGACAGCCTAAACCGCTGGTCATAGAGACATTAAATTTGGAGAGTGTGTTCTTTGTGAAGTGTATATAAATATCCACTAAGAAAGGGTTTTTAGAAATTCCACTCCTAAGAGGGTGAATGGGGTAGGGTGAAATTTCACGCGTACGAAGTCGCGGGCAGAAGCTAGTGTTTAAATAATTTTGATAAACTAGCGCTGGTAGCCAATTCGGTTACATCATTTGATAAATTAGCTGCCGGTGCCAACAGGAGACTTGATAAATAATATATATACTTTATACAATGTCATTATAATTACTGTGAATGTGAGGTATGGGTAATATGGGTCATTTATTGTACTTCGAGTCGTTGAGCTTAAGCTGAGTTGAGCTATTCGATTGACTGGAGTTCTTTAAAAATTTTGTGGTGCCTGCCTCAGACACAAATCTGCATTGTCCCCATATGGCCTGGCCAAGACAAGAAAGAAAGAAAATACATTTATTTATATCTGGACTTTAAAAGGGACAGTGACCTCTGAGTTTGTTTCGTTGTTTCTTCACAGATTAGTCAGGAAACACCATATTCGTCTAGTTGTTTTTTGGCGTATAGAAGTTTTTTTTTAAATCAATTTACAGAAATAAATATCATTTATCACTTACCTCAAGGGCTGAGTTGACGAAATTTGAAAAGCCCTCAGCACCTCCGACCAATGCTTTACCAGCGGTGTAGAACTTGTCTCCAGAATTGCCATACTTCTCCTCTTCACTTATAGTGTCCACAATAGGCTTCGGCTGAAACATTTAATATTAATCTGTTTATCCGACACTTGTAGATCTATTTATATATCATGATATGTCGACCTTGTTATTGCTTTAACACGAACCAAAAATTAAACTAAGTAGGTATTGATAGCGCGGGGATCAATGAAAGAGTGGACTGTATTTTAGGGGCAATGGTTTGTTGCCGTTCTTATTTACATTAAGTCAAAATTAAAGCTATTGCTAATGATAGTGTGTTATTTATTACGCAATTACCCCGCCGCGCTGGATCAAAGAAGTACATTAGTGCTTTATTTTAATCGGAATGATTCACGTACCTGAAATAGTCCAGCTACAAATCCTTGTATATTTTCTTTGAACGACAAAGTCTTACTGCCGTAACCTTCCGTTTCTTGCACAGCACTTTCCAAAGTAGGTACTGATGCATGGAATGGCCCGCCTCCTTGAAGAGAATTTGCCTGTAAAAATGAAATCAGTACTTACCTTGTAAACTAAGTATATCTAAGTAAACATCGGTTTGTTTTTTTAAAAGAGAGTAGTGGCAACTTGAGCAAATAAGTTTTGATTATTGGGGTTTTCTGTTGGTACCTACAAACGGGGTGAATAGGGATGCAGGGGTGAATCGGGACAAAACTTTAAAATGGATTTTAACGTTGTAATGATTAGTTTTTTGCCAACAAGGTCACTAAATCGTTCAGTAAAAACATTAGAGTCCTTTTGGGCAACAATCTATATTATTTCAATGTTTAAATCCCTTTTAAAGTTTCGTACCGATTCACCCCTGCATCCCTATTCACCCCGTTTGACGGTATATTCTTATTACCTTTATGTAATAATAAATCTGTGTATGTACATTTCTTATGAGTGACCGAAAAATACATCGAGTCTTTGTTTATTCAGATCAGAGCCTCAAGACCCAGTACCACCGCCCAGTACCTATACTATAGTAGCCTTTGCTCAAGACTATTACACCTACAATCAGTTGGTAGCAAAGAGGTTCTCTATGGTTGCCTTGGTACTTAGTACTTTGTATTTACTCCGTGGTACAGTACATCCACTGACCTCTTGTTTAATAAAGGTCAGTGAGTACATCGCACGTCGTTGGTGACACTTTATCCTTGGGCTGGTCTACGGAGTTTCCGGCCTACCGTACGTCATACCTCATAAACCTATGACTTCGGAGACGAGACTCTCCCTCTCTCTCACTGTGCGGCTGCTTCACAAATTGAAGGTAGCGCAGGGTATCGGCAAGCTACGGAAAGGGTTATGCCTGGAGTCTGTCTGTGTCATCAGTTTCTGGAGTGAGATGGCGTGTGATAGGTTAGCCTACGCTACGTCCTGCATTAGACTGGTATGTTTAGTCTGATGATGATCAGTTCGCCTCGTTCATCACTAGACTTAAATCCGTCGCTACCTACAAAATTCAGTAACTAACTGTTTCTTTTTAAATTACCTTCGCATTGAACGTGCTACCCAACAGATTCGACGCTGCTTGAAGTTTGTAGGTTACGAAATTCCCTCCACTTGATTGAGCGTTATTCTTCACAGGGTCGCCTCCAGGGTAATTTTCGTTGTCTAGTGGTTGAGACAGGGGCATGTCTGAAGCGGATTGGGGTTGATCGTATACTGGCAGGTCGATACGAATCGGATCATCTGCAGGCGCTGAGAGTGTCCCCACGACCAGCAAGAAGAGCGTTACCATTGGTGTAAGAGCCATTCTGGAAGAATAAAAAAATATGTTGCAATACAGCAATACATTACCTAGTTGATGTGAAAAATCAACGGGCATTTTGAATTCCTTTCTTTCCACCTTTTTAACCGACTTCCAAAAAGGAGGAGGTTATATGTTCGACTTATTATGTTTTTTTTTTTGATGTTCACCGATTTCTCCGTCAATTGTGGACCCATTAAATTTTTTTTTTGTTCAAAGGGTATATACTCTCGAGGTGGTCCCATTGTCATCAAGTTGGAATCTGATGAGAGGAATCCATGGAAATCGAGGGAAACCCTAAATTAAAGTTACTTTAATTACTCAAGTTACTTTAAAGAATACCTAAATCGCTGTAGCGATTTAGGTATTTTTTTAAGTAACTTGAGCATGTGCTCTCGGAAATCATCATTTGCTGAAGTGGAGCTGATGATGGCCATCGGAACTACTCAATGATAAATATTTCACGGGTTGCGATTCGATTACTTTAATATGGTTGCAAAGCAATTTATGCTCGTCACAATACGTATGGTGTGTGGTTGTCGAAGAGCTCTCCTGGATCTTACCAGGAGAACTCCTCGACAATTAACGTCCCAGCATCAGGAAAAGCAATATTTTGTAAAAGGTGATAAGCAGTTGACATTACGCTACTGTAACTTAGATAAATTACAAACTCTCCTACTAAAAAGTGAAAAATAAAAAGTATGTTGTTTTTTTTTTTTGTAAAAGAGTTTTTTATTAAGTATATTTATAATACCTACCTACAAGATAGCCATAGAAATGAAATTATTCTTTTTCTTTTCTTTCGACTAGTCATCGCCTATAAATAAATGTCGCAACACCCAACAACATTACTCCTCAGGCGACATTTTGTAAACAACTGATGATGTGGACGGCAGAGTTTAAGAAATTTTGTTCCTGTAAACATCTTCGTGATGTTTCAGAAACTCGAAACATTGTTGTTCAGTGAATTTATATTATAAACTAGCGGCCCGCCCCAGCTTCGCACGGGTAAAATTTTTTTTTCGAACAATTTTTTTTTCTCTCCGTAAAGACCATCCTCGTACTTCAAGGAATATTATAAAAAAAATAATTATAGAAATCGGTCCAGCCGTTCTCAAGATTTGCGCTTAGCAACACATTTAGCGATTCATTATTATATAATAGAAGATAAAATAACTGTCAGTAGTCCTGCCAACTGACCTCTACGATGCCTCTACGCAATTCTACGCATTATATGCATATTATATACACTGGAGGTCAGTGTATGTTTGTCATGTGTCTATTAAAAACGTAGATGAAAAAGTAGAAAAGTACTCTGTGGTCAACTATTTTTTCCTCTATGGATAGAACTGTTAAAAATTTTCTTCTCACTCTATTAAAAAGTACTCTGTGATTTTCTTCTATGATTAGTAGACCAAAACAACGCAAAAACATTATTCGGCTCTAAATTAATAACAATGTTTTACAAATAAGTATTAAGCTTGTCATTAAGCAAGTAAAAAAATAGAACAGCCAAATTAAGTTTTTATAAATTAACACTCTAAGAATCGGCATACAAACGCAATCATGGAGACAGCCCCGGAAGTCCCAAAATGTTTTGGAATGTTCTCACCAAAGGTTGCAACTTATTTTATTGCACTATTCGGATTAGGGTCTGGAGGGGTTGGCCTGACGGGAATATTTCTGTACGGCCTCGTGGAAGACAGTGCAATTGCCAGATTTTTTACGAATACTCCAGTAGATGAAGATGTGAAAAAATTGGTACTTTTGACCCTCGGTTTGAGTTCGCTCTTGGTATTCATTAGCAGTGCTCTCTTGTTCATGGGGATCGTGTTCAGACAGGAGTCGGCACTCATTGCGGGCGCATGGTTCCTTTTCACTATGTGTTCAACATTAATTTTTGGGGCTGTCTGTCTGCCCTTGCTGTGTTTTTTCTATCCAAAAACATGTGTTTTAAAAAAAATATCGGGTTTTCTGCTCACATTTGGTTATATGTATATAACTTTCTTTCTTTGGATTTGGCTATATTTTATGGTAGTTGTATTTAATCATTTAAATGAAATTGAGATGTAAATGTAAATAAAAAATAAATCGCTTTTTCCATGACCTTGTCTTCTCAAGTTTGGATTATCATCATCTTTTCTAGTCTAGGTAGGTGTGCCTACAATACCTACCTACCTACTAAATTACTTTCGAATTTATGATTTAATAATTTGTAGGTATTACTAGGTTCTGCCCGCGACTTCGTCCGCGTGAAATTCGTACTTTCCTCTAAAAATTTCGAAAATGTATGTTTATGATCTTTTATCATTTATTTAGACAAATAATTTTTCGGGAATTTTTTTGAGTTTATAGATAAAAGGGAACAGATTTTTCAAATAAACTGTATCCCCCGCTTGCCACCCGCATCGATGTGAAATTTTGAAAAAGTCGTTTGGGATGTGTTCATAACTTGATTCATAGACCCTTAGCCATTTTCGAGTTAATGGAAGCAAGCAGTAAGATCCATTCCACCTTGGTAGGAGTCGATTTTTTTTAAACCCTAAAACACCTACTTTTTTATTTTTTGTTTTAGTAATACCGAGTTTCGAATTAATCCGACAGCGTGTTACATATTTTTCTAAGCTATCAACTTAGTTACCCCTACAACCTCCGTGAGGGTTTTTTTTTTCACTAAAACTGACAATCTTTATTATTATTTGAGCCAAATATTGCCAAATTTCAAGTTAAGTAAGTAAGTAAGTTAGTTACCCAACCAAATGAATAAGATTTTTCTTATAAATTGTATCCCATCTTATTATCCCCATAGGAGTGCTTAAATAATAATGTACATTATTATTTTAGCTTTTAGAGGTTTTTGTGAGTCGGGGTTTTTTTTTAACTTTTATTTTGCTTTTTAAACTTTAAACTTTTAAACTACAATCAACACGTGACTCGCCGAAATCTGTGCAGCTGTACCTAGGTACGTACTTTTACCACAGTGAAGCATAGCACTCGTGGTCGTTGGCGTTCATTCCTACTGACGTATTCCTCTGTTTTCTCCCTGGTTATTGATACTAGTCCAAATATTTTGGCATAATTATATTTTTTCTACAAAGAATAATAATTAGGCACAAAATCTAAACATAAGCACACAATAGTGGAAGATATACAACTGTTTATCTATTCTACTTGTTTTTATTTTTTAACTTTTAACATTTTTATTTGTACTCGTTAAGACATATCATCATATGAGTCCACACTCGATCGCGGTATACTAGTAGCTATTCAAGAGTTCCGTTATCTAGCGTCCAGGTCAGTCATCAGGTCCTCGTCATTAGGTAAAATGAATAGGACTCGTTGAGACACATCTAATGAGCACACACTCGATGAGTTTACTAGTAGATAGTTATTCAAAGTTTCCGTTATCTAGTGTCCAGGTCAGTTATGAGGTCCTCATCATCTGGTAAAAGGAACAGCACTCGTTGAGACATATCTATTGAACCCACACTCGATGGGTTTACCAGAAGTTATTCAAGAGTTCCGTTATCTAGCGTCCAGGTCTATCATCTGATCAGCTCGATGGTACCATATTATTTTATTATCATCGGAATGCATTCATTTGCGAATATTCAAGTATTCCGATATCTACCGTCTAGGTCCGTCCTACGGAACATCGTGCATCGCCATAAATTTTCACACACAAATCGTTGAGTGTGAAAGATAAGAACCGCCTTAGTAGTTATTGTTCTTTATTAAAATGCCTATCTAATGACATAAGTATGTTTGGTTGTTATTGGCCGCGGAGACCATTTTGTCCGGTTCTTTTTTATTTCTATTTCTTTCCTAATCCATCATCAGCCCTTGGTCACCATCTATCTCTAACCTATCCATTCCAAGGAGCCCAAACATGATACCTCTTCGGTAAGTTAAGGGAGTTGGGTAGGTACCAATCCTGAAAATATCAGGTGATGCTGCAGCAGCATTTCAAGGTTACTATGTTCTTCTACTATCATTGAAGTAACGAAATGCCAAATTTCGACTCAATCAGACCTGTGAAAGATGCTCACATCAATTCATCAACTAGAAAAGAGCTGATAATCTTCAAACGGCTGAACCAATTTTCTTGAATCATAGCTAAGAACACTCTCGATCAAGTCACCTATCAAATAAAAAAACAAAGTCAGTTCAGCCGTTTGGGAGCTACGATGGCACAGACAGACACACAGATAGATACACACGTCAAACTTATAACACCCCTCTGTTTTTGTCGGGGTTTAAAAATAGGGACCTCGCGAAGCGGGGCTCCGTCGACTACATTTTATTATTGTTGCTTGTAATTTAAACTCCTTTTTTACAAAAAAAAAAAACCGGCGGCGTCCAAAAAAAAAACGCTACTAAGTGAAAGTCAGTGTCGTTGGTTCTACATTTTCGTTTATTGACACCGACTTAACCGAAATTAAAGTTATTTTTCACTTTGTAGCGTTTTTTTTTGGAAGTCGGTTATTTCTCTTTGTATTTTTTTTTTCAATGTATAGTGGGAGAGTTTGTAATTTATCTAAGTTACAATAGCCTAATGTCAACTGCTCATCACCTTTTACAAAATATTGCTTTTCCCGATGCTGAGACGTTAATAACACATATGCATTGTGACGAGCATAAATTGCTTAGCAACCATATTAAAGTAATTGAATCGCAACCCGTGAAATACATATTTATCATTGAGTAGTTCCGATGGCCATCTGGGGTCTTCATCATCAGCTCCAATTTACCAAATGATGATTTCCGAGAGCAATGCTCAAGTTACTGTAAAGAATACCCAAATCGCTATAGGTATGCCTGTAAAATTTGAGGGTTTTCCTCGATTTCCATGGGATCCTCTCATCAGATTCCAACTTGATGACAATGGTGGTCCCATTGTCATCAAGTCGAGAGAATACACTTTCAAGCAAACCTCGAGAGAATACACTTTCAAACAAACAAAAAAAAATTCAAGTCTGTCCACAATTTGACGGAAAAATCGGTGAATATACATTAAAAAACATACATAAAGTCGAACATATAACCTCCTCCTTTTTGGAAGTCAGTTAGTGTCGGTGAATCGTTCGCTGGTGAAAGGGTCTATCGATGAAATTCTAATAAGAGAATCGTTCTGGCCGAAAACCGTTCGTCGTTGAAAAATTCTATCGGGGAAACACTGAAAAGTAAAACGATCTGTCGGCGAACCGTTCATCGGAGAAGCGAATGTCGGAGAACTGTTTCAGAATCGCAAATAGCAAAAAAAACGTAAGAAAATTTGGATGACGCGGGCTACCCTGACGCTTTCTCATTCATTTTGGCAGTAAGTAGGTACTTAGATAGTTAGGTATGTAGGTACCTACCTGCTATTAAGTAATGTTCAAGATTCCGGTAAATAAGTATTTCATAGCTATAATTATTTAAGTGGGTATGTACCTAAATAAATAGCTAAATTGATCATCAAACGTACATTAAACTAATTTCTATGAAGGTAATGTAACAATAGTACCTAAGTAAAAAAGTGCGCAATCCTTTATAATTTAATGTAAATCTACAGGGTCTCTATCTACTACTAGTAACAAAGCTACCAGCGATCGTTGACCCCTAAAAAAACATCGAATTGTTTTATTTTTTAGGTACAGGTGAGGTATCTTCCATGTTCTTTTCTATCGTATCAAATTAGAGTTGTATTATGTTTTCAACACACTATCTAACTAGCATATCTATATCCTGAAGAATATCATATATTTTTCTGATTTTGTACCTAATCTGTAGTCGATCATATACTTTTAGGCAATATAAAACTTGTGTTTTTTGCGTTTAGGTCCTGTAGTCCCCTTAATGTGTACTATATCGATACCCATCACGTCTGCAGAGTTTCGCTAGCTAATTTAATTTGACCCTGTGTAGTTGCGGCACGTATGCGTATTGCACGAAACACACGCCGAAAATTATTTGACGAATTAATGATCAATCAATTGTGTTTATCAATGAAACGCCAAACTGAAGTCGAGAAAAAAAGTCAGGAGTTTATTTTAAATAACTAAATCAATAAACGAAATAATTAGTTAATATTTTGCTTTTAGGTAGTCGTTGTTAGTCTGTTGTTATACTGATGGTGATGATTGTATTACATAAGTACTTATAGTTTTTAGTTCAACAGTTCGCCTTCAAATAATAAAAGGACATCTAAGGCTATCTTTTCATCCTGGATATTTGTACTAAAAATTATGAAATAAACAATACACGCAGACAAAATGGTGGGCAACAGCTACTTAGTATAAAATAAGTAAATGATAATTAAAATACAATACATTCGCAAAAGGTAGGTAAGTACCCAGTTCTTAATCATTAAAAACATTTTTTGTGAATATCAATTTTTTTTTTTTTTATAAATTAAAATAGATAGATGGTCTTCATTACTTAAAATTAAAACAAGAATGTTTGTGTAAATATGTGAGGTAACTTACTTGCGAATCCGCGCGGTTGTCGTCTGCGATGCGTACGCGCCGGGCCACCACTGCCATACCAACCGAGTGGTTGCACACTTTCACGCCTTACGTCATAGGGCCTTGGCACTTGTACCAAATGTGTTGTGGATGTGGCCACACTGACACTGACCACCTCTATACAAGTTAGCTCAGCATTGATGTACAGACGCCAGCACATCAAGCTACCCGTAACTTTGAAATTTTCCCAATCAACCTTGAACCTTACTCTGTGGCGATAAAATTCAAAATCGATTGAAGGAATTTGACAGAAAATAGTAGCTTAATGTGCTGGCGTCTGTACCTGATCATTAGGTACTATTATCTACCCGTTTTCACATAATATTATGATTCATGGCGATTGTTTATTATTAGGTACAGCTGCATCGAAAAGCAAACTGTGAAAGTGATCGCCTAGTATTTTATTGCAAGACTCGATTGCTGATAGACGAGGGGTTGGAAGAAGAGTTGAAGAGAGAGAGTTGAGAGTTGTTGAGTTGACTATAGTAAACATAGGCTCCTAATGGTTAAGCTGGCATAGTAGTAATCCCCCCCACCCCCACTGCTGGGCTTCCACAGAGCTGTGAGTGGGAGCTGACTCCACTAATCGGGCCAAGTGCGGGGTGGCAGAAGTCTCGTCGCGATTTCTTTGAGTTTTTGGTTTCATCACATAACATTACATAACAGTAGGTACCTATTCCCCGAAAGTTTCGGCAGAGGTTTACCTACCTATAGAACACCCACATGTCTGTTTTAAGTCCCATGTGTAATAGGGGGCGCGCCTATTGCCATCAACAGGGCTCAATCCAGGCTCCGGGCTGCTAGTCTGCTACTGAAATATTTCGAATTACCTCATAATACTGCCGGACCCGGGAATCGAACCCAGGACCTGCCACTGTAGGCCACTAGTCGACTGCTCTCGTTCCTGCAACCGACCTTTGACTGTTAATTCAAAATGTAAGTATAAGGTTTTGCTTGAAAAAAAACATGTAAAGGAACCTACCTATGAAGTTTTGGAAAAGTTTGGATTTATAGAGCGTGGTCTCTCTCTCTTTCTGTCACTCAAATTATTATAATAAATGACAGTGTGAAAAACTATCGACCGTGCTGTAGTACCTCCCTAGAGTATATATATTCTGTGGTAGGTACACACGGCTACACATCAAGCTATACATAACCAGTATAGTCTGACTTCTGATTGTACGAAAAACCTATACAATGCGAGATCAGCTAAAACTGGAAATTTAAAGCTTGATGTGTAGCCGTGTGTACAAGTAACCTCAACTCTCAACTTACCTAGACAATTACATAAACTACTTAATTATTACTTATGAAAATCCATGAACTGCGTGCCATGGAAGTTTACCTACATGACCCTAATTGTGCAATAGGTACATTGTCTCGGAAGAGATTCTCAGTTTTAGATAGTGAGTTCACAGTGTAAGTACTAGTTCTAGTGTGCCTATAAGAATAAAATGTTTTTAAGTATGGTCTGTGGACCATTCGAACTTTACTACTTATTACGTGTTGTCCTAATAGAGAGCGACCATCTCTAGAAATCTGCGAATCGCCAATGTCAGTTATATAATTCCGAGTCCGACTTTTTAAAAACCTGCAAGTAGTGTGTTCGTACGCAAACAGGACTTTATTAATTCGAAGATACCCGTGAAATAACCTGGGCTCATTATTTAAGTCCACCGTATTGATAGAATTCACAAAAATCATCTCTTTTTAAAAAGATATATTTTTGACGCACTCATTCGGTTCTACGACGGCACGGCGGCTATTGCGACGCCGCGCGCCGCCAGTCTTCAAATGAACGAAGAGTTATCAAGCACTATAGGTACAGACGCCAGCTCATCATCTCGTCGCCTCACACACCAGGTCCAGTTGAAAACCAGCGTCAGGCACTAGTTGTCTGGCATCTTTGCTGAACTGGGCCTATTTGGCGCAGCCGTGAGGCACACTTTCCTGCTTATTTCTTACGTCGGACTTTACACCTTTGTTATTTTGATGTTTTTTATTTGTATTTAACTGATGTATGTATTGTGTGCCTTCTAGTCTGTGCTAAATAAATGTATTTTCTTTCTTCTTTCTTTCTTTCTTTCATCAACCTACCAGAAACTGTCAAATTTTCCCATTCAACTTTGAACCTTATGCATTAGCGATAAAGTTGAAAATCTATCAAAGAAATTTGACAGATTGTAGTAGCTTGATGTGCTGGCGTCTGTACAAATGATTCATTACGATCACGATTACGATGATGTCACCAGTCACGGGACACCGGTCTATTTGGAATTTCAACAGAGAAAAACGTATTATAAATGATTTTATTTATGGAAGTAGATCTGTACAACTAGTAATATACAGGGTGAAATTGAAAACATGCGGCAAATCGAAATGGGAGGTTGTACTCATCATTATGAACAACTTTTACTATGGGACAAAACAAGAAATCGCGAAAAAAAAACAGCTGTTCCCTACATTTATGTTCGCATAACTCGTCAATATGTAGGGAACAGCAGATTTTTTTTTCGCGATTTCGGGTTTGGTCCCATAAAGTTGTTCAAAATGATGAGTACAATCTCCCATTTCGATTTGTCGCATGTTTTCAATTTCAACCTGTATAATATGTCAATCTATTAATACGCAAAGTAATAAGCTAGAGTAGGTACCTACATTAAATTTTCGCGCCACAACAATGCAAAGTGACAATCGGGCGAGTGGAAAGCATTTTGTGGGTAATTATAAGGGTATTCTCCAAATTGACGAAACTCTTTTAGTACCAGAATGTTTTTAAAAAAAACATGCTAAAAGAAAATCGGTCGTGGGATCGCTGGCATGGCGGGCTGAAACCAGTCGGGGGTGCGGCCTGTACAAGTATCTCCCCGGCCCCCTACTTATGGTAGTAGGAGGAACAGTGGGGTTTAAGTCGGTAGGAGTCCGACATAGGTACTTATACATGAGGATTTCCCAACAAAGAAAAAAAAAGGTTAGGGGCCAGGCCCCCCTGAAAAAAACACCTAGATACGCCAATGATCTGGCGCTCGCCTTCATTCTTTATATCCAATGTGTGGCCGGCCTTAGAGCATCGCCCATGGCATCGCCTCATTCAATTTAAACCACAACATAACCTCCATGTTTTGACGTATTTTTTTTATATTTCGAAATTGAGTTGTCAATTACGCAACTGCCAAAACCCAAGATTTCAACGTCATAAACAATGAAAGCATTTTGCATAGTTTTAATATTATATGAATCGTGGAGAATAAATAAATAATTTACTAAAGCCATGAACTTCTTAAATAGTTGCTGCGCTCGTTTCGGTGGTGTTACGTTTTGGACCACTCCGTGCTGCCGTGGTGCTGTGAAGGCTATACAACTAAAGATCCCCGAAGAACTATCTACGAATAAGAATTCGTGCATTGTGAGGAACCTAGAAAGACTTCCAACGAAATTATGCACAGGAAATCTACGCGTATCATTTGGGCCAACAACATGGACGCAAGTTAGATTTAGTAATGATTACCCGCGTCTACACAGAGACTTGGAATTTCCCAACTTCGATGTTTACAGGAAATCAGAATATAAAGATGTGCGAAAAACTAATTGGGGTGCAGGTGATGGGAAACCAGGATATCTCTATGTATTTTGCATTTTTGGTATGCTTGCTGGGGCTTACGGAACCAAGGCTCATTTGATTCACTACGTAGCCTTCATGGATGCACCAGCAGACGTGCTTGCTCTAGCTTCCATAGAAGTGGACATATCAAAAGTAATTCTTGGTACTTGCTTGTCCATAAAGTGGCGTGGAAAGCCATTGTTTATCAAGAGCCGAACTAGCGCGGACATTGCATTTGAAGAAAAGACACCGTTATCTTCGCTACGTGATCCCCAAACGGAGGCAGAGCGGACAGTAAAAAAGGAATGGCTAGTGGTCGTTGGTATCTGCACCCACTTGGGATGTGTGCCCATACCGAACAGTGGTGATTGGGCCGGCGGTTTCTACTGTCCCTGCCACGGCAGTCACTTTGATAACTTGGGCAGGGCCAGAAAAGGTCCTGCTCCTAAAAATTTAGAAATACCACCTTACAAATTTCTGACCGACAAACTTCTTCTTGTAGGGTAAATTTATTCAATATGGATGTACGTTTTTAGTGAATATATTTCGTATTTATATCAAATTTGGATTGTGTAACCCTATTCCTATCGAATTTATGCTCGTCTAAATCGTAATAACAGCTCCACCATATCGTCGCGTCGCGGCGTGCCTGCAGATACACTACATGCAACCATTTGAACCATTCACATGGACGCACGTAATTTCAGTACGTCCAAATATTCTTCAGGTCAATAGTTGCCAACACAATGAGGGGCCTGTCGTTACAGGCTACCGTATAGCTTTTCGCGGCCGGGGTGCTCAGCCCTGAGACCGCCTGGTACCGGGGGCGTCGCGATCTCTAGTGTTTTTATATCAGTCGGCTGTCACACGTTGACCGGTACACATCTCCGCTACTTTCGACCCTTGACCTTAGATGATAATGGATACCACACCTACAGAAGCAGCACAAATCGTCGCCCAACTGCAATTTGAAGGTAAAACGGAGCTTGTTTTCGTGCCTAGTGGCGGACGAGGAGGCGGTCTAACTTAAGAGACCGCTACATATCCGATATATTCTGCTAGAGCATGTCGTTCGCATGTGCAGGATATATCGGTGATGGCTTTCTCCTCATGCACGATAACTCTCGTTGTCACAATTCCCGTGTCACAGCTAAATACCTTGGTGAAGTCGGTATCACCACATTGAACTGACCAGGGTGCTTACTCTCGAATATAATTCCGATAGAGCGACATTGGAATTTTCAGTCAAACGTCTGGGATTGGCTGGACTCACTAGTCCAGCCACGGAGCACAAAACCATTGTGCTCCGTGAGTCCAGCCAACGTTTGACTGCGTTACGTTACGTACTTACGTTAGACTCAGTGGAGTCTAGCCAATCCCTGACGTTTAACTCGACCAACTGACGTTTGATCAATGTCGATCTATCGGAATTATATTCGAGAGTAAGCAACCAGCGCTCAGCTCTGACTTTAATCCCACTGAGCACGTGTGGGATGAACAGAAGAGAAGGGTTCGATCCAGAAATCCTGCTCCTTCAAGTCTTGATGAGCTGAAATCGACTTTGATAGAAGAGTGGGAAGTTATCCCGCAAGAATCGCTGTAGTAGCCACTGAAGAGTTCCACTATCTACCTCCTGGCTCTATCATCAGATCAGCTATACCAAATTATAGTTTTGTCTTCTGACCTACATGTTTAATTTCGATACGACCATACAAGTAGGTTAAAATTGACTTCTATGATTTTTTTACCATTATTGGTTACAAGTGAAGATAATACTACTACAAGATATAAGTGCGGCAAGTTGAAAAGTTCTTGTACGGTGTTGCCATAAACATATTAAAAACATTTTCAGAGGAAAACGAAACGCTCACGCAGATCAAGGTTCTAACCTAACCTACCTAACCCATTTGGTCGGGATGCCCTGGCTTAGTTAGGTACTGCGACCAATTCGGCTCGCGCGTGAATGGTTACAGACTTCCAACCTAAACTGTACCTAATTGAATATCATTCAGGCCGTTAGTTGAACGGCCGTCGTTTAGTTAAATGGCTAGGCGATTAACTAAACGGCTAATTTAACCAGTTGGCTGCGACATATACTCATAACGCATGCTTACTCAAAACAGACGATTTTTGGGAAAGCGCAAAAGAAGATCTCGCTATGAGGACTTATCCTACTTGTTGACGCATAAAATTAAAACTGATTTGATTTGAATAGATTAATCATGAATGCTTGAATCTTGAACATGAGATCCGAGAAAAAAAAAATCCGAAAATAATTCTGACCTATCTAGGTACTAATGGGTCAATGCGATAAATTAGAGCGATATGTTTTTTCAAGGGAATCCCCCTCTTAGCATAAAATATTAATAATATTGTTTGGCATAACGTTTTCGCATAAATGATTTTTATTTTGTAAGTAGGTTTGCACAAACACTTTTACACGTTAATCATATTTTTTTTATAAAACTAGATGAGGTCGGCGTTTCCTATCTGACTACTCTGAGAAGAAAGGCCGAAACAAACTCTGAGGTCACAGTCTCTTTTAAAGTCCAGACATAATCTTGGTCAGGTTATATGAAGACCATGTAGATGGTCTTTTGAGGAAAGAACCACACAGATTGAGAGGACCTGTCCAGTCAGTGCACGCATTTGTCAGAAATCGTGCAGCTCAACTCAAAACTTAAGGAGCTCAACGATTCGACGAACAATACCAAAGAAAGGACATTTGGGTAGGCCACATAAATTACTCAAACTGCCAGACCTAGAAAAAAACTAACAGAACAAAGAGAATAAAAAATAAAACAAAAAAAAAAATGACCCACATTGTCTTCACATGCACAATAATTAAAATAATATAATACTTTACAAAGTAAGCAAATGTCAATGTTTATATAAAATTCATTAATTAATGTCAATGTGTATACTTATAGAAAAAAATAATAAAAACATTCAGAATGTAAAAAATTGGAAGCAACTCAATCCCAAGCCTTTTTGTCCTCAATATAATCCTTAACAGTATAAAAGGCTTTCTGGCACAACTTACGTTTAATGAATGATTTGAATTTAATAAGGCTTTGATCTTGAACGTGGCTTGGTAGTTTATTATAAAAGCGTACCTATACATTGGCATCTGAACGAGCCACCTATTTTCTTGAGCCTTGTTGTAGGTACAACATATTTGTGTTTGTTCCTCGTATTTATACTAAGGATATCACTGTATTTTTTAAACAATTTTATATTTTTATGGGCATATAAAAGATTAATTTCATAAATATACTGAGAGGGCACAGTCATCACATTAATCTCTTTAAATTTTTCTCTGAGAGAGTGTCTCGGACTTAGTTTATAAATTGATCGAACAGCTCGCTTCTGCAAAACAAAGATAGTCTGAATATCGGCGGCATTTCCCCACAATAAAATACCGTACGACATTACACTATGAAAATAGCTAAAGTACATTAAACGGGCAGTCTGTATATCAGTTAAATTACGAATTTTTCTAACAGCGTATGCTGCGGAACTTAGTTTTTTTGTCAATTTATCTATATGTGGTCCCCACTGAAGCCTAGCATCTAAAGTTATGCCCAAGAATACTGTGCTGTCTTCAGGATTCAGTTCCTCGCCCTTTATCAACACATTATTTTTCACCTGCCTAACGTGAGCTAGCGTAAACTTAATGCATTTGGTTTTTTTCTCGTTTAGAAGCAAATTATTAACATTGAACCAGTGGACTATTTTCGAGATCGCGCTATTTACATCGTCATTAACCAACTGCGGACGTTTAAGTTTAAACAAAAGTGAAGTGTCATCTGCAAACAACACTATATCATGATTATCCTTTATGAGATACGGCAAGTCATTAATATAAATAAGAAACAAGAAAGGGCCAAAAAAAATTTTCGTACAATCATAAGCTGACTTCTGATTGTACGAAAAACTGGTTATACATAACCAGTATACTGGTTATGTATAACTTGATGTGTAGCCGTGTGTACATCCGTCTCGAGCTATGCGCCCTGATCTATGACGCGTATTTAATTAGGAAAACTGAAAATATGAGTTAAGTACCTTTAATGGTCCTATACCTACTATTTATTTCATAGTACAGAGGCCAGCACATCAAGCTACCCCAATCTGTCAAATTTCTTTGATAGATTTTCAACTTTACTGCAAAGGAATAAGGTTCATATTCAATTGGGAAAATTTGACAGATTGGGGTAGGTTGATGTGCTGGCCTCTGTACATACAAACTCTATTGGACTCAAGTTGCATCATATTGGCGTAAGTGGCATAGTGTGATATCAAGTTACACTTCACCACAACAATGTCATGACTATATAAAAACTGAAAATATTAGTGCTTCTTACGCCCATATCTGAAGGCCAATTCTCGTACTTATTAAAAATGTTCAAAATCTAGTCGCAGTCTCATCTCGGCACTGAGATAGGGGAAGCATGGAGATGCCCTATTCTACTATAGAAATAATAGTTAATATACAAATATCTATCATATCGACACAAACATGTGAAGAAGCGTTCTGTTTCTTTTTAACTAATCAAGAGCTGCATATGAAAAGAGAGATATCTAAATGTTTGTCAAGTACTAAATTTGGAAACACTTTTGTGTGACGTCAATATCATGTCTATGCGTGACGGGCCGCCATGTTGAGTGCCAAGTTTTATGAATGGTTTTGTGGTAGATGTGCTGTCAAACGATTGATTGCTCAAAATATTTTTGTTGTTTTCGAGAGAAATACGTCTAGAAACTAGGTGTTTTGGTGTCCATTAATAGGAAAATCATGTCCTCGTGTTGTAACAGTGTGGTGCGAGAAAAAACGAAAAGAACACTACGAAAGGCGGCCATCTTTAGTGCCCGATTTGTGTAGGTATACACGCTAATTTTGTAGGTATGCCCAGTCCATAGGTTTATTTAGTCATTGTGTGCGTGCTCGACTGACTGCTCCTCCCGTATTATTATTATATTCTTTGGACTGCTCTCTTTTTCATGTATGTCTCTTTATCTCTTGGCTTTTGCTCGATGGTTTCTGGGTTGCTCACTGACCTATTTAAACAAGTACGCTTGTATAATACAGGTCAGTGGCCAGTGGGATTGCTGCAATGGGTTGCTGGCTGGCTCTCCCTGTGCTCTCCGTTATGAGTAACAGTGTTCCCTACTAAAAATTTTCCTCTATGTAGTGTTCTGCAAAGTGAATGTAAACACTGTGTTTCTGTGGGCTGGCTTCTGGCTTGGCTTCCTACAATTTTTTCCTCTATGCTTCCTACACAGACGTAGAATTAAAGAGTATATTACTATCTTTAAGAAAGTACAATATACCTATAGCATTAACCCTTTCGTATTATTATTATACTCTTTGATGTAACCTTTTAAACCTTTGAAGCTGGCTACTGGCTATCGGTGTCATTGTTTTGCTCGGTTGAAAAGTACAGAGGCTAGCACATCAAGCTACCCCAATCTGTCAAATTTCTTTGATAGATTTTTAATTTTACCACAAAGGAATAAGGTTCATATTCAATTGGGAAAATTTGAGAGATTGGGGTAGGTTGATGTGCTGCCTCTGTACCTCAACTTGTATAATAATGTGACCTCATTCTATCAAAAATTAAAAGTGTAAGATGTACTCTGTGGTTTATTCCAAGCCGCGACCACAGAGCACAGATTCAGATTACTAATATGTAGCAAGCTACCACCACAGAGTACTTTTTAATAGAGTGAGATACCACAGAGTACTTTTTGATGGAGTGGCCGCGATAACAAAAATAAATAATAATATCATCCGAGTTTCTACATAATTTACGAGTATGGATTTCATATTTTAAACGATGTGCCGCGTCGAAACAGCATTATTTATTTGTTTTCTGGTAGTCCTTTATTGTTATCTTTACATAAGAAACTACATTATAAATGAATACGGAATAGACCGTAATTTTGATGTGTATGCGTAAAAGTTTCTCGCGATCTTTTGAAAATGCTATGGTAATTTGGTGGGTGGAAAATCTCTATATAGAGACTGAACTAGTAATGGTGAAATAGTAATGGTGTTTCTAAGAAGAATGGGTAAATTAAATAATTCTTTTCTATGGGGAATACTCTTCGCTTCGGCGACATGGAGTATTTCCTTGTACTTGTACTGGCTGCTGAACCTGAGTGGTAAGTACCTATTTTTCATTATATATTTATACTCATTTAAGAACCTAGTAATAATATGTTTGCAAGAAGGCCACTGTCGGTAATGGTCATCGAATTTCCTGATACCTGTAAAATTTTCATGAACCAGTACATTATTCCTTGCTTGGCCTTACATCTGGATACTTCACGCGTGCATTAAACATATTTTAAACACGCATCAATTGGCAGTCTTACTTGGGCATTATCTAAGGAATTCAACCCAAAAGTCAATTTATAGGATTATTAACTTAATTGCTTAATGGGCCAGTAAGGATCCCCTTGCGCAAATAAGACCAAATGAATCCAGATGGCAAATAGGAAGATCTTATCTATAAATCTTCAATTGCTCCGATTGAGTCTGTATCTGAAGCATAGAACCTCTGACTGCTGACTGAGCTGTTATGATTCCTGCACTATATTAGTGAAGTAGTTTGATTTGTTTCTATTAACTTGAGGTACATAGCAAGTTACAAAACCATATCAGCGTGAAACTTCACATAACTAATTTGTTGAAGTGGGATTACAGCCTTTATTAGACTATTATCAGTAACAGCTGCATAATCACTAATTCTTGTGAGCCATGTTATTTACATTCAGAAAGAAGTCAAGTTTCTCCTTTTCTGAATAAAAACAATATTCTTAAAATGCAGTTTAGAAGGGATTTGCATAATATACCAAACAGTATATTGCATTTTGTTTGGTGTGATAAAAATCAAAACCATATTATGCTAACTCATAATTTGCACTTAATGAAAGAACACATACAATATGCCATACCATACTACCATCATTGGTCATCATACTAATGCTTTACATATTCTAAGACAATTAACATCACTGTATTCCAGTGTAGCTTCTGCATAATTTGCAATCAAGTGTTGGAAAAATCTGCCACGCTGACAATGTTTGCAGATTTCCAGAATTAATAATTGTTTATTTTTAAATCGTACAGAATTCTGGCAATGGATTCCTTAAATAATATCAGAATGTACCACATCCGTCCATTTTTTTTTACCTAATTTTGGTATTCTTTAAATAATTGCCCAACTGCACAGACAATATTTTTGACTTATCAAGGATTTTTATAAAGAAATTAAAAAATTTACTCAAGAGTAACATAACATTAATTATTTATTATTCCAGACATTAATTCTCCCAGTAATATATTTGGCTATCCATATTACATAAGTAATAAATTTATTTTTAAATATATTTTATTACAATGAAATGCTTGATGATAGAATCAAAACGCTTTGCTTGCTCAAAACACCACCTCACCATCATTTTTCATAATTTTAGGTGACAGTATCATTAATAGCACTGAGCACAGGATCCATTATCGTCTTGTGAATACAGATGAGAAGAACCATATAAAGAACAATGATAAATCTATTGCAACATTAGAGGGAAAGAATTTGCTGTATGACAATGCAAAAGCCGTAGAAAAGTTTTCAGGCAACACATGGAAGCTTTACAAAGGTAAATCTGATTACCTGAGCAAGATGCTGCTCAAAGAGAAATATGCTAAACATCTCGGAATGAAGATGACAGCACAGCCCGACAATGCTCTTGGTAAGTCTATGAAATATTCAGCATTTTGATTATTTTAAGCTGTGCTGCCTCAGCTGCCTGGCTCATTTTTTGTGTGTATCTATAAAGTAAATGTGAATTCCTTATAAGATAACTCAGACAGCTGATCAGGTTTTTTATATATTTTCCAGTATTTAGGGAAACATAAGAATTAATGTTGTGTTCTCTCACATCTGTATTCCCTGTAATGTTAGGCAGAGGTGTGTCTACAGTACACCCACATTTCGCCAGTTATATAACAGGGCAGTTATGTGTTAGTCCCATTTAATAGGGCTCCCCCTATGGGTTCTAGATCTGAGGCTCTAAATAAAAACGAATGGCGAATATTTTATGTAGGTTCCCTAGATTACTTAGAAATTGAGTTTTTTTTTAACCACTTCTACTGTCCAGGGTCTTTTCTTCCCAAACAATGAAAGGATCTTAAAATAAAACTGAGTTGATCAGCATTAAAAATAAATTGTTTATACTACTCCAATATAAATTATATGAAATAATATTTTATTTTGTATATTTTGGTGTATCCTTCCTTAGCTGTTCATAGGAAAGCGTCCCAGTATCTCCTATGGATTAGGATTTCCTCATACTGTCCTATTAAAAACAATACTCTGTTTATAGTAAGAAAATAATGATATTCCATGGACAAAAGATATGATTACTCTTTTCATATCAATCATATCTTTTCATCATCAGATGATGATGAAAAGATATGATTACTCTTTCATTAGAATACCTCTCGTTCCATAGCTACTATTCCATGTTATTTCATAATCATTACAAAATTTTATTAGTATTCTATAAAATAGTAAACTTGGAATTTTTACGTCTTAAAAATAATGTTGTTTAAATGGCATCCCTCGCCTGCTTGGCAGTCTTGAAACCGAAGTCGCAGATTTTGGGAAATTCGACGAAACGTTATTCTCGGTAAGTATATTGTTAATTTCCCAAATAATGTTCCTTTTGAGCTGCTCGAATCTCTCGGATTATTCTCGTAGACCACCGATTTAAGGTAGCCCCTTAGAAAATCATCACATGGAGTAAGATCGGGACTGCGTGGAGGCCATTCAATGTCCCTTCTTTTCGAAATGAGTTTTCCTGGGATGATTTCTTTCAGCAGGTCTATGGACACCCTAGCAGTATGACATGTGGCACCATCTTGTTGAAACCATATCGTCGAGGTATTGCCTAGAAATATTTGCCGCGTCCCTGCGCCGCGCATTTCCGAGAAATTAAAGGACGCAAATCGCCAACACCCTTATGGCCCATCCTATATAACGCCACAAATTTTTTATCAAAATTAACTAACTAAACATACAAAAAATCCTTTTGTTTTTTGGTCACTTAGGCGTCCAAGTACTCGTCCGTATGTGAAAATTGCATCAATTTATAATGTTGATGTGTTAGGCAAATAGAGCATGCACTGCATATGGCAGTATGTCCTGTGCGACTGCATAAGCCAAAACACAAACAGCAACCTTTTTTGTTACAACATGCGACTGGCTATCACGTCAATTGAATTTTATTCCATCTATCTAACAAGTTGCAATTGGTCTATTATTGATGCAAGAGCGATCTTCCTGCTGGGCGGCGTAGTAATGTAGCTGGGTAAATATTATTCTGTTGTATGTTGAAGGTACCCTCACTAACTGGCGTGGCGTGAACTCTATTCCTACTTTCCTAGTACATTTATTATAATTATGAATTCGCGATTATTTTCACTCTGCAGCAACTGTTGCGATGACTATTTACCTATATAAAAAAAAAAAAAAACTATTTCAATTTATGCACATTCAATTCTTAAAGACTCCAGACAGACAGGAGCTAATACTTCACTAACTAATGCTAATGCTAATACTTCAAGCACATAAATGTACAGAGGCGGACTTAATGCCAGGCATTTTCTGCCAGTCAACCTTTGGGTGATGCAGACTCAACCAGTGTTAGGTGCAATCATGAAAATTGAGGAATACATATTTTAAATATAAAGATACGGTTATACCTATTAAAACTATAAATATAATAAATAGCTAATTACATAAGGCACTAATAAATATACATCAATACATCAATATACCAAAAAAGAAATAAGGCAAATAATGAGAAAATATTACCGTTGTGATGATCAGTGATCGGAGTAGGTAGATTGATTTTTGGTACTTGTATCATAAATGCCCACAGAAAGAATAACATAGATAAGCCATTTTCCCGGAAATTAATTCCGGTATTTCCGGATGCAATGAAATATTGTTAATGTTGGTAATGATAATTCAAAATTTAAAGGAAGGTATCAAAACTAAATTCATTTTGTCATTTTATTACAATTGCGTTTTTTTTTTCACAATCAACCAATTCCGAAATTCCGGAGGAATGTACATATTAATATATACGTTTTGGATCAATGACCCCAATTCAATCTACCTACTCCGATCACTGGTGATGATACTGCCAGTTTCTTGCGAGTGTGCTCGCGAACCTTAACTTTAAAGGATATACTACGTAACGTTGTTATGCATGCCGTATTGTTTCCTTATTGATTGAACATACTTTTGATGTTCCAAATAGACAACCAGTTTGGATTGATTCGAAATGCTGAAGATGTGAGGATCCGTGACAGCGGTTACAGCGTCCATGCTTTTAATACCCTGATATCGCAGAGAATTGGAAATCACCGTGGTTTACCTGATACCAGGAATAAACTGTAAGTAACTGTACTTGTTGGGTAATGTATAATGGCTGCTAACATAATATTATAAGTACTTTTTTAGTTTTTTTTACCCACCTCAAATGAAAATATTGTCGAAAATAGTCTGGACAAATGTAACATTAAGTCTAATTAGTTATTTTTTCCAGGTGTCGGGTACAAAAATATGCAGATAGGCTCCCGAAGACGTCCGTGATAATCTGTTTCTTTAATGAGCACTATCACACTCTGATGCGTTCTGTACACTCAATACTGGATCGTACGGATCTGAAATATCTTAAAGAAATCATTCTGGTTGATGACTTTAGTGACATAAACGGCTTACATGATGCGGTGCAAAAATCAGTTAATGAATTGAATAACCAAATGCGCAAGGAAGAAGAGATGCTGGAAACCAACAACATTGATGTGGAGAATGTCGTAGATTATATAAATGACGACAATAATGTTGTGGAGAAGAAAACGACTGAAACAATTAGAGATGAATTTAATATAAGACTGTTGAAGACTTCCAAGCGAGAGGGTCTTATCCGGGCGAGGCTGTATGGAGCTGAAAACAGCGTTGGTGAAGTCAGTACAATCTACTCTTATAATGCTACCAGTAGAAATTTTTAGGCCGAAAGTTCTCATAATGGTGTATCAAAACATAAATGTCCTTTTTATTTTCAGGTTCTAGTGTTCCTTGACTCTCACATAGAAGTGAACCTAGAATGGTTGCCTCCGATGCTGACCCGCCTTGCAGAGGGAGTGGACAAGGTCGAAGTGAGATTCTCCCATCGCGCGGTTACCCCGGTTATTGACGTCATCAACGCCGACACATTTGAATATTCAGCCAGTCCTTTAGTCCGAGGAGGTTTTAACTGGGGTCTACATTTCAAATGGGATAATTTGCCGAAAGGAACATTGAAAAGTGAGTGCACTACAGTTTTTATGGATTATTGTGTTAATTTTAGCTCTATTGTATATACTGTTGAATGTTTTACGTTGGTCTATAAAATATACCGAGCATTATTTTATATTGTGACTATCTTTTTAGCTGAAGAAGATTTTGTGAAACCGATCAAATCACCGACTATGGCTGGCGGACTATTCGCTATTTACCGTGAATATTTCAACTATATCGGTAAATACGATGAAGGCATGAACGTATGGGGTGGAGAGAACTTGGAGATATCTTTCAGGGTAAGTATACTCGAAATTAGCGAAACTGCCGTTGTTTCCTCTTCTTTTGCATCATTATTTAATACTATAATGTCACCTGCCTAGCCTTTTTGGCATCGATGCCAGCGGATGCCAACGGGGCCAGCTTGCAGTTTAAGCGGATGCGGTTGAATACCAGTGTATTACATGGAGTGACTGCCTATCTCTGACCTCCACAACCCAGTAACTGGGTAGTACAATACCCCTTTGGTAAGACTGGTCGTCAGACTTTCGGTCTTCTGATGGCCCGTAACGACTGCCAAAGATCCACAAATGACAGCCGGGGCCAACGGCTTAACGTGCTTTCCAAGGCACGGAGGGATCTTCATATGTAAAGATGGTCACCCATCCATGGACCAGCCGCGGCAAGCATAGCTTAGCCTGATCGATCGATTCGTGAGGCTGTTATTACTTAATTTAATAATCACAGATATACAGCTTCCTTAGAGCTTGCACTTAGGACCAGGCATGCATGGAAAGAAGTTGATTACCTTATCTAATCAAGCAAAGGATCTAAACAAGCGAAAAATTCATTTAATTTTTCATATTTTAGATTTGGATGTGCGGCGGTTCTCTAGAGCTGATCCCGTGCAGCCGAGTCGGGCATGTTTTCCGAAAGCGTCGACCTTATGGAATAGGAGAGAAGGAGGATTTCATGCTACATAACTCTATGCGTATGGCCCGCGTTTGGATGGACGATTACGTGGTCAGTAGATTTTATTTTGTCACTATTTCCTTTGGGCCGTTGTGAAAGATGTAATATACATAAAGGTTTAGATAAAATATATAAGATAAGCTGCGACTCCGGCGCCGCTTGTTTTTACTAAAATGTACAAAAAACAGGAAGAGTGGTTCTTCTATAGGTATATATTATTTATAACATAACTTGCTTTTCGTGTCTGTGTGTTTCGTGTGGTTCTTCAAAACTACGCAATGGATTGTGACGCGGTTTTCGCTATCATTTACCTAGATAATTTATTCCAGAAGGTTTGCATCAAAATACATTAATATTAAACTTGAATAATAATAGAGAATCTCGATGTTTTGTCAAGTCGTAAGAACTGGGTCACTAGTTAGTTATAAGCGCAATAAACGAACGAAGAGAATGATACATTTAGAGTTACATAATCCATAATTATAATTCTTAAATTTTTAGTTCAACACACTATTTGTAATATTTGGTCTATGTTAAGTTTTTTTTATCAAATTGTAGACATCTTGCTCAATTAGAGTGTGTTTAGTATAAGTGATAAGTTACAAACAGAACGTAAGGGCCATGAGGTCATTTGTTCTGTAATGATTATTTCATAGACTTATTCCCAAGTCGTCACTGTTCCGATTTATCAATCAAAAAAGATGTCGATTCGCAACATAATGGTACATTGATGGCAGTTATCGCACTTGTTCCACTTGACATACTTAGGTACAGTCACGAGCATAAGATAATATTATGAACAGCTCGGCAATCCAAACTAATATTATAAATCTCTTTGTCTGTCTGTTACCTCTTCACGCTTAAACTGCTGAACCGATTTAGATGAAATTTGGTATAGACATTTTTTGAGTCCCGGGAAAGGACATGTGATAATTTTTATGCCAGAAATCATCCTTTGAGGGGGTGAAAAGGGGTGTGGAAGTTTGTATGGGGAATCAATAACCGCTGAACCGATTTAGATAAAATTTAGTATGGAGATAGTTTAAGTTGTGGGGAAGGATGTAGAATAGTTTTTATCCCTGAAATTATCCCTTAAGGGTGTAAAAAGGGGGGTGGAAATTTGTAAAGGGAATCAATAATAAAAAAGGACTATAAGACTTTTATCGCCGGTGAAACCGCGGGGCTCAGCTAGTAATCTATAAAAAATATCTGGTGAGAAAAACGACGCCAAAATATAGGATGTCAATGCAATATGGACGTGTCTTACGCTATCTTACATCATAAATATCTGCCTATTCAAGAATGTGATAGATACCTCGTTGTGATTTTGTCGTCAAAAAAGTATTTCAACTTTGAGAAAAGACCTATTTCATAATAATATGGTTTCGAAAATACTATGTCTATCAATACATAAAACACACAAACTAACACCTTCCCATGGGGCTAGGCAGAAACTACAGAACGATCGTTACATACTCCTTTTGCCTCGTTTACGTTCATACGTCTGGTCATACACGCACCAATTACACACTGGCCTTTTTGAAGAATATTACCAATTAGGTCACTATATTATGTCCTCCCAGGGTGTCTCCCGACGTTTCCACTCACATCTGCTTTGTAAATACGAGGTGCATTCAATAAGTACCTAGCCTCATCGCCAGAGGGCGCTGTAATTTCAAAAGAGTTTTACCACAGTGTAGCACATTCTTTTTTAATTCTTTTTTCAAATTTTCATTCCAATCCCTTCATTTGTTTTAATTTGACAACTTATGGAAGCGAACGTGTCGATCGGTTTTACAAAAATGGAAATGGAAGGGAAAACGCGCATCGAAATAAAAGAGCGCTTGGATGCTGTGTACGGTGACTCTTCTCCATCGATGGCCACCGTCAAGAATTGGTTCAACGAGTTTGCACGTGGCCGTACGTCGGTTTTTGATGAACCACTTCCAGGTGCACCGAAAACAGCTGCTACGGAGGAAAACATTAAAAAAATCCATGATCTCGTATTGGCAGATCGCCGATTGAAGGTTCGCGAGCTAGCTGAGACTGTAGGCATTTCAGAACGAACAGTGCATCATATTCTTCACGAGGAACTCAGCATGAGAAAGCTGTCGGCGCGATGGGTGCCGCATTTACTCACACCAGAAAACAAGCGCAACCGTGAGACCACATCGGAGACGTGTTTGGCGCTGTTTAAGCGGAATCCAGCGGAGTTTTTGCGTCGTTTTGTGACCGTCGATGAAACCTGGATCCACTGGTACACACCAGACACCAAGGAGCAATCAAAACAATGGATCCAGACCGGGGAACGTGCTCCAAAGAAGGCGAAAACTGTAAAATCGGCCGGAAAAGTTATGGCTACCGTTTTCTGGGATTCACAAGGTGTGATCTACATCGATTACCTCGAGAAGGGTAAAACAATTACAGGGCTTTACTATGCCGATTTATTGGGCCGATTCGACGCCGAATTAAAGAAAAAACGACCCCATCTGGCGAAGAAAAAAGTGCTATTCACCACGACAACGCACCGGTTCACACGTCTGCCGTTGCCATGGCCAAATTGGTCGAATTACGCTACGAATTGCTGCCCCATTCACCGTATTCTCAAGATTTGGCCCCTTGTGACTTCTTTCTGTTTCCTAATCTGAAAAAATCACTCGCCGGGAATAGATATGGATCAAATCCTCCTCATTTGATCCATATCTATTCCCGGCGAGTGATTTTTCATCGCCGCCACGGAGGCCTATTTTGCAGAGTTTGACAAAAACTATTTTTAGGACGGGTTAAAAAAGTTGGAGCATCGCTGGGCTAAGTGTATATAAATTGCCACTTTTCTAAAATTTTCGTTTACTTTTTGTAGGCTAAGTATTTATTGAATGACCCTCGTACTTGTTGTTAGTCGCTTTCCATTCATCCACTCAACCATGAAAAAAACCATCTAAGCATCCTCATTTTTTTTCTGTCAATTATTTTGGAGAAAATCGCTTTTGAATCTCTCGTAACTGTACGGTAGCTCGTGACTGTACAGTGTACATTCAATCATTCAGTTCAGTTCATTTCAAGCATATTTGAATTGTTTAATGTATATGCACACTTATCAAAAGGCATGTTATGTTATAGATTATCGTTTTGTTGACAAAACAGTGCGTTTAATAGTGAAGTATCCTTTTGTTTTTTGCCATGAGACTTACGCTTAACGCTTGTGTGAATAATAATTATTAATACGTCTTTGTTTTCTGTACTTGAATAGAGATCAATGCTTGAGTATCTTAGCCTACCGGAATCAGAAACATTTTAGCAATTGCAATGGAGCCCGTCCCGTCGGTACGTCACAGGAGAATTCTTCCTAAAAAAAAAATTGGCTCAGAAACGATTGAGAGATAGCCCAATTACTGATGTATAGTATAAAATAGGATTTTTTAAAATATTTCCTTCCCATACGGGTAGGCAGAAACTACAGAACGCCACCTTCTACGATCCTTACAAGGCTTACATACTACTTTTGCTTCGTTTACATTGGGGTAATTTCGTATCACACTAACACTACTGTTACTAGCTTTAATTTTGACAGTACAACAGCGTTCATTGCGTTATTTACATTGTTGAGCAGACATTTTTTCGAACATAATTATGAAGCAATGGATTAGCAGTATTCTTCAAAATGATTCAGATTTTGATTCATAGTGTGTTACACAATTAGTGTTGATCATACACGCACGCCCTTTTCGAGCACTAAGAATTCAATAATAACATGTATTTTACAACAATTTCAGAATAGGGTGATTGAACACAACCCAGCGGTGGTTCAGGTACAACTCGGTGATTTGTCGGCTAGACACAACTTACGCAAAAGCTTGAACTGTAAATCATTCAAATGGTACCTGGAGAACGTTTACCCTGAACTGGAGACTGGCCAAAATGCCTTGGCCAAGAAGAGGATGGCTGCTCTGAACGATGCTGATAAGAATAAGTTCCAGCCCTGGCATTCGCGGTAAGTTTTCTTTATTTTTAGTCCGTCTGTCTTTTCGTCCGTCCGTCTGTCTGTCAGCGGGCTGTATCTCATGAATTGTATTAGGTAGACAGTTGATATTTTCACAGAAAGTGTATTTCTATTGCCTCTGAAACAAAAAAAATATAAATAAAATAAAGTTAAACATTAAGGCGCAGAAATACGACTTCTAATGATTTCAAATTCAACATCACGTCTAATCGACCGGACTGACTTCTTTGAAAAAAATAAATGTTATACTAGACCATTTGCTTCGTAATTTGATATTTGAATATTTGCAATTATATTTTTTTAACATAGTGTAATTAATTTGTAAAGTAATGTCTACCGCAGACATAAAAACGATAATCACGCAAACACTATCGGGTGTATTTTCATAAAACTACACAAGACAAAAAACACAATTACAAACAACAACACAACTATACAAGACAATTTAATTCCCCGAAATTTAGTATACGGTTATTATTTGTTTGGTGTTTGATAAATCAACAATAGATGATTGTTTCATATTTTGCAATCAATTACCAGCGTTGTGTCATCGCGCATCTCTTTCTTTTCTATGCAGTCCGATAGTGACCGCGCTTCTCCATACAAGAAACTTGTTTTTTTGGGCGTTTCTTGCTTTGTGATACGGAACTCTTCGTGTGCCGACTCGCACTTGGCCGGTTTTAATAGGTTCTTGTGGCCTTATACTTAAGGGGACTACAGGAACTAAACGCAAAAAAATACGCAAGTTTTATTGCGTTTAGTTATTTTACAGTTTAGTTATTAACACAACCAAAGACCTATTTACCTACTGATATTTACTTTTTTATTTTTAATTAAAAAAGAACCAGTTTCATAATAATTAATTCCAATCTAGCCTTTAAAACTAATAAACAATTTTAACCTAACTTAAATTTTTACGTTATTATTTTTAAACTACTTTACACAAGTCCTTTCCACTTTCTTAGAGCGTACTGACCGACTGATAATGACGACATCACCAGCTGCTAAAACTTGTATGTTTCAGCAAACGTAACTACACCGATTCGTATCAAATCCGATTGAAGAACACTTCACTATGCATCCAGAGCGAGAAGGACGTAAAGACCAAGGGCGGTGGCTTGGTACTTTCTAGCTGCATAAGGATTTTGAGTCAGGTGGGTAATTCTTTGTTTTGGTTGCTTCTTATGATAAGGCGATGAAAAGATTAATGAAAAGTAACAATGAAGTTATAAGGTACAAGCGTCCCAGTTACTATCTGTCACAAATAATGTGGTTTTCCATAAATAGGTGACTACCTAGCAATCGGGAGATCTTATACACAATTTTAATAGCAGATTAGCACAACTAGCCTATAATGTTCCCACTGCTGGGACACAGGCCTCCTCTCTGTGAGAGGGAGTGGGCCGTAAATCCGTAATCCGCCACGCCACGCCTGTGCCAGTTGGTAGATGTCACATGTCTTCGTACTTTCGGTTTTGGGATATAATGCTGGTTTACTCGCGAAGTGTTCCTTCACCATGTTGAGAGCAGTAGTCATGAAATGTATTACACAAAGTAAAACGCCTGCTAGGGTTCGAATCCACGCCCGACTCAAGTTGGGGCCGATACCACTGGGCCACCACTGCTCTCAATAGCAGATAAAACCCTTTAGTTTAGTCTCATCCAGTCCATTGTTTAGCAATGCCTGTTTCAAGTCTAGTCAATAAATGTTGACCATGACAATGAAATGAATGAAATTGAATCAAATTAAGTGTTCATTGCTAAAATGTTTACACTTTAATATATTTCAGATGTGGTTCGAAACAAGTCGTAATGAGTTGGTATTGGGACGCACTTTATGCCTGGACGCATCAAACAATGTAGCACCGAAGCTGAGCAAATGCCACGAACTTGGCGGCTCACAGGAATGGAAGCATAAGGGATCGGTGAGCCACTGTTTTACATTTGTTATTTACTATTCTTTTGTATTATAAGTAGACTGTCGTCAACGGTGGCCCACATAAATATATGTATGTCTGTTATAAATCATTCTCTTCTATTTATCCACTGTCTTGAACAACTGTTGACCACGAGACCACAACCAGAGCTTGCCGGTGAGGGAATGGTAAACTTATTTTTACATTATGTATGTTGTATTAGCCAAATGTCGTCAACTATCGATCACAACACTCCAAGCGTATGGGATCGATGAGCCGGTTGTGTGAGACAACAAACATCATAGATTTATTTTAAATATCATAGATATATTCCTCGGAATGGCTGGTCGCTGGAAGGTATGTGTTAGATAAAAGTATTTTGAAACTGCTTTATGTAGTTTTTAGTGCATGCTGTGTCAAAGGGCTGAAACGTTTAGTAGTTGTCGTAGAAACATTTGTACGCATGAGTCTTTTTTAAACTCAATTGGATAAAATATAATTAAAATGTGTCCAATGTGCGTGCAATTGAAAACGTTTCGTTTCTAGCCTGCATACAAACGTGTGGATTTTATTAACGCGGTAAATAAATGGGACTTAAGAGCCATAAGTATCCAGCAGGAATTGGGGCACATACTTTGTTATGATGTCTTCAAAAACCTGGTCCTGAGCCACGGGAGGTGCAATGAACAGCCATCCTCAAAGGAGTGGAAAAAAATGTTTGGAGCTGTGAGTCCATTACTTATACTCGTAGTTTAGGTCCTGTAGTTAGAGTTGCCTGTCGCAAAACTACAATCAACGTAGTTGGTCTAGTAGTGTAGTACCTAAGAACTTCCAGGGAGAACAGTAAGTGGAATATTTATTTCTACCTATTTAGTTTTCCATCGATTGGGCGGCCTAAAGCTATTTTAAAGAAACTGTAAGTTGGGTTACTTAATTTTAATTCTCTTTTACCAACAGTTTAAGAAAGTCTATTCACAAAAAACTTTTTTACCTAAAAAAAAACCGACTTCCTAAAAAAAAAACACTACATAGTGCTAAATAACTTTAATTTAACAAATAACTTAAAATTTTTGGAAATCGGTTGTTTTTTTTGTAAAAATGTTTTCATTTTTTACTTTTTAGTGGGAGAGTTTGTAATTTATCTAAGTTACAATAGCCTAATGTCAACTGCTCATCACCTTTTACAAAATATTGCTTTTGAATTTTTCGATTTTTGTTGATTTTTCAAAAACCGCTTGTCATATTTCGAAATTTCATGGGACCATTTGGGAAGTATACCCTTACCAACAAAAAAATAATTTTTCAAATCGGTTGGCAAGCGACGGAGTTATGCGCGAACAAACATAAAAAAAATAAACATCCGAATTGAGAACCTCCTCCTTTTTTAGAAGTCGGTTAAAAAGAGATTCGAATCGTTTTTGTTTTTTCGGTCAATTTATCACGCCAGCTGAACAACACAACGTTTACTCATATCAGAGTGGATCGGGAAATAATTTAATAACTTTATTATAACAACCTTTTTCTGAGTACTGCGCTCCTCACTATCTAACTAAGGCTGAATTCTGATGAGGACACTTCTCATATTCTAGATAATCTAATCTATGATATCTATTTTTAGCCCAATCTTTCGAAATCTCCTTTCTTTTTCCTTACTTTCATAAAGTGCATACTTTTTTATTCTACTGCCGTTCCAACACCGGCAATCCAGCAGCCTGACCGTGTGGAAAAGGTATTGCTCGCGTTGACTAATAAACGCAAAAATAAAAATAAATTACGAAGAAAAAAAAAAGTCGGTGTCTGTGGTTTTGTATTTTTGGTTTTTGCTATCGCCTTCCGATAATAACGTAATTTTTCACTTTGTAGTGTTTTTTGGAAAGTTGATAGTTTTTTTTTTGTTAAATTGTTTATATTTGTCACTTTTTAGTTGTGGTAACAACAAAATAATATCCAAATCGCTATAGGTGACTATAATATTTGAAGAGTTCGCTCAATTACTTCAGGGTCCCATCATCAGATCTTAACCTGATCACAAAGTGGCCACCTGCGAATATACCCATTTAAATAAAAAAGATTTTTCCAAATCGGTCACCCGTCTTTCGAGTAATTGAGAACCTCCTCCTTTTTTTGAAGTTGGTTAATATAATTACCTTGGTCCATATTAATAAATGTCGCGTAATTCTGGACTCCCACTATAATACCGGCCCTAGCTGTGGTTTTCCCTTTTGGTGAGTGCCAATAATGCTGACTTTGAGAACTAAAATAAACTGGACCTGTCTTCAGGTTTCAGCTGAGCTATTGTCTTTTGATATGAAAACCAGACCCAAATGCAAATTTAAAACTTGTTAAAATCAAGTCATTTGTTGGACCACCTATAGCATTCCAACCAGGAAATTAATTAACATTAATGCGTGATATTTTCAGGCTGGCAGCCCAGTATATAACACCGCTGCGGGCATGTGCCTCGGAGTCGATAGAGCTTACAGGGGCGAGCCGCTCATTATGGTCATATGCGACAACCAATCCACCAACCAATGGGACTTCGTCCGTTCTTAAGCGAACAATGACCACGGCTATTGAAGCACTAACATAGAGAAGTAAAATACATATATCTTAAATATTTTGATGTACCTAATGTAACCAGGCTATATGCCGATCAGAGCTTGTAGAATTAGTCTCAGCTGATGTTGTAATTTGATGTCATTAAACACTTGTTCCGCAGTATGTTCCGAGTACAATTAGGACTGATCAAATGATCCCTTACAAGACGGACTTATAGAGAATCTCTTCTTTGTAGACCATGTTTATCAATATTTATAATAACCTACATCGATACTATATACGAAATATTAAATGCTAGTTTACTAGCTGGTTTAGTAATTTAAGAACAATTATATAAATAAGATAATCAAATATATACTCGACTGCGTGTAAATCGTGACTTGTAAGATAATAATAATAATATATATAATATACATTGATTTTAGACAGCTTTTTGTAATGAGTTTAGTGATTTGAGATTTTTACACCTTATTAGCTAGACTCTCCTATTCGCCCGCAGTCGAGTCGGGTAAAATTTAATCTAGAATCTCAATTAATAATAGCTTATTCTTCATTAAAGCATGAGTGGCTCGTGAAATATCGATACCGTCCCGTCTTATTTTATGATTTGTTCCTATCGTGAAGTGAAGACGTAAGTTTTTAAATATGTACACTCGAAAACAATGGATATTTTGTAAAAATATCTTTCGGAAATTGTGTAGTGTCTATAGAAATAACGGATAAGATTTAAATTTTTTGCTGTTTTTCAGAAATGCACTTTTTTAAAGTCTAATTATATGTTGTGTTTTATAAAACTCTTGGGCCCTTTGTATACTCGCGTTTATCTTGTGAAAACTACGGTTTATTCGCCGTGTTGCATGGATGGGCACGGTCGTCAGTGTTGCATGGATCACCATAGAAGCTTGTTGACAGACACGTTTTTTTTACGGCGCTGTTTATTCGCCGTACCGTGAAGAAACCGTGCTGTGGCCCTAATTCTTGCTCTTTTAGTGACGTTCTTGTTTTAAATAATTATGTTTTCCATTTTGTGATAAAGACAGTTTTTAAATAACATCACCTAATCGTGTACAATGTATGTTTTAGATGGTACAGTTTGGCAAAAAAGAAATAATATGGGGCTCATCTATCTTTAACGCCTATAGCAAAGCGATTTAACAAAAAACACATAGACGTTAAACTTACTGTGCAGGTTCTGCGTGAGCTAGTGTTGCTAGGAAAGAAAAATAATAGTTCCACTTCAATACTTTTTAGCCAACATGTAAGAGTATTATCCGAGTACCTATAACAGAGTACCTTTTTACACCTGTATACCTTATATATCCGTACAATATAGTGTTATACAAACAAAATGTACTTTAGATTAACAGTTTTACAGTACACTTGTGTAGTCTATCATTAATAAATAATAATTAAGCTCAAGGTTCGCATTGTGCATCACTGCATACGAACACTCATTTGTTTCATAGTTTACTTTCGTTTTGCTTTTAAACTTATTGGTCGAACTTTTTAAGTGCGTTGTTTTGCTACGATAATCTACTTCTGTAAGTTTATTGCCGTCATAGTTTCTTTAAAAATATTAAAAGGTTAGTACATATTACGTATAATTTTACCCCAGTCACCATCAGTACATCAGTCGATCCTGATGTTAAAAAAACTATTGTTATGTTAACTTGGCTGCTAATCACATTGCTAACCAGTTTGAGTAAAAAAAATATTTTAGATTATCGCTTTTAAATGCTTCTATGTAAGAAAATATGTACTAATATATTGGTTGTGGAATAAAATCATTCATTCTGATCTTGGTTCAATTATCCTGTAGATAGCAAAGAGTTAAATCGCTAGATTTGCCCTCACCGTACTTTAGTCATGTGAAAAAGTGTCCATACTGAGATGAGTAAGCTCACACATTAATAGCGTTTCCTTGACAATCAAGTCTAGTCAAGGCAAGTAGTGTCAGAGGTGTCAAAACGAAACAAAAACGCGATTATCTTTCGTCGCGGTAGCGCGTATCTAACGATTTAAATTTTTGATAGACTGACGTAGTTAGGAAAACTTTGAGTATTAGTAATTTTATTACCCTAATTACTTGTGGACAATAAAAAACTATGTACCTTAAATTGTATACCGTAAAAAAAAATATATATATTGTATATTTTAAACCTGAGGAACACCTGGTAAGAAATCTATTTAAATATTTTTTAAATTTTAGGTTATCATAAAAAAGTGCATGAGAAAGGAAGCAGGTCCATAATAGAATTAATTTCTAATCAGATCGTTGTTATTGCGCTCAAGTGGGGTTGAGTTGAAGTAAATATGTTGGATTGGACTGCTCAATCAAATGAAATACTTTAACCACTTTCTCCTATTACATAAAGTTAGGCGTTCCTGAATGCATGATACAATTATTTGCATCTCTATGGGTCAGTTTCTCGATCGAAAATTATCGCAAAATTAATGTGACAGATTGTCAAGCGCCCGTAAACTGCTGTGATTGGTTGAATAATATAAATAAATTAAAACTTAATTTTAAGCGCCTATTTTATGACGAATTAATCTTTTATTTTAATGCTCATGGTTTTTGGTTTGACCGACTGATCGACATTGTTCGTAAACATATTCTAAATAATATTTATGATATTCTAAAAACAAATTCTAAATAATAATACGTATATCAACATATCAAGGGTCTTGTATGAATGTATTTTACTAATTTCCATTGATTGTTTGTAAAGTTTAGGCAAAATGTTGTATTGATAATGACAAAATTATTTTAAATTATGATTTACATAATTCTTTCCCACCGATGTCTGCTTGTATTAAAGGGGATGCGCTAAGAAAACCCGCGACATTCAAATTTTCTTACGTTTTTTTTTTTGCGATTTTTAAGTCAGTGTCAGGTTGTATGTTGATTAAAATATGCTACAGCACCGTAAAAACCATGGCTTTTCAGAATTATAATCATTAGAATCAGCAATACAACTCCTTATGTTAAAATTGGCCTCATAATTATGTCATGATTTCATGAAATAGTCATTCAATAAGGTAATATGAACTTAGACAGTTGTATTGATGATTTTTATGATTATAATTCTATAAATAAATATTTGTTACAGCCGCAAATCTTTTAATCATCATACAACCTGATACTGACCTGCAATTTGCAATAAAGGTAAGAAAATTTTAATTTCGCGGGCTACCCGAACGCTTTTGCCTTAAAAACCCATAATAAAGGCTCGGCTACACGCAACGACATGCATCCCACTTTGTGCAAACATGTGGCGTCCATACTATGGAAGAAAGTTTCAAGGTATACAGTTTTGCCGTCTTAACGCTGCATGCTTGATTGTGAGGTGGAGCGTGTAGCCGGGCCGTTAGACACGTGGAAACTTTCGTTTATTATTGTAAATACAGACAGGCAAGTCCGTCCTCTCTACCCTGATACTTTTAAGGCTTTTTATAGTGCTATTACACACAGAACTGAAATAATCTGTCAATAGAAGCGGTACCTGTCCAATGCAGACAAATTCGCAGGCATTAAATAATTATGATTTTTGTCGGGATACATATAGCAGCTATGTCAATATCTTAAATTGAGACATAATAAAAACATTTTTTTCTTGTTGTTCACCCACTTATTTCTACAGTAAAGCCCGTCTTACAAAAGAAGTCTCATTGACGCGGCGCCACTGTCGTGCGACTTAATCATAAATAATGATTTATGTATTCATCTTGACATTATATTCTAGGCACTGGTTAATAAAATGCACAATCTTAAATAGACAAAAGCGTGTGGGTTGTTATAGGAATGTTGTTAACTAGATAATCATAATTAGTTCCACTTATTGCCGCGGGACATGTTTAGTGAGATGGACTCTACCGCCACATTCTATTGACTATTTCTGTTCGGTGTTTACATTTTTATGATCTGCACTCCTACTTTGTCGATGCTCTGCATTCCCGCTCCTTTTAAAGAACTTGCTACTTCGCGGAACCGTTTTACACTGTGATAGCGCCTTTATTTCGTAGCAGTAAGGGTGGTTTTCTCAGTTCAAGTGTTACTATTGATTTGCAGGTGCCTATATAGTTATTTTTGTCTGAGCATATAGTCATCCTCTTATGTTGTATTAGTTAGGAATTGTTAGTACTATTGTACTAAATTATTTTGATAATGAATGACATTATGAATAAGGTGATGTGAAAATAAGTTATGGAATCGTATGTAAGGCCAAATTATAATTTTACTCTTTGAAATTATTTTGCGAATATTTACAATTTTGTAAAAGATATTTTTTTTAATAGTAATGTTTCTACGAATTTAGATGTGTCAATAGTTATCTCCATATCCTTTGATCCTTTAGATAGAATGATGAACCATGTATTGTAATAATTTACGCAGTAAAATTTTCAGATAGGTACCTGTATCAGTACCTATGCAGTTCCAGTAGGTACTGTGAACCTTAAGTTCAAATTAGTATAAAACGACTTCTCAACAGAAGCTTTCTCATACATTTTATAATACGTAACTTACTAGAACATGTAAGTTTATCAATACAGTCTGTATGTAAAGTTAGTAGTCAACCCTACCACTTAGATGCATTAAAACCTTTTACTGTATTTTGTTGTTTATATAAAGACATTTTGAAATTTTTTATGTATGTTATATTTAGGAAGTAGGTACTTTATAAATAAAGGAAATATGTGTAACTTTCCACCTTTTTTTTGTTATACGAACCTTAATACCCACCCATAAGCCCTCACATTATGCCAGCAATACATTCACCCAGCAGCAGCAGCAGTCCGGTTGTCGAGAGAATGCGTTTCTGACACCTGTCAGTGCGATAATTCTAGATTCTAGTAGCTAATAAAGAACAAATTCGCAAAACACGTATTAATTTGTTTGTATGAAACTGACAGGTGTCATGAACGCACTCTCCTGTCCGCCGCCCTCTAGTGGAAGTTGTGTATGAATGCAATCATGCAAACTGAAGTCGCGAAAAAAAAATCTGCTGTTCCCTGCATTTTGACGAGTTATGCGAACATACCTAAATGTAGGGAACTGCAGATTTTTTTTTCGCGATTTCGGGTTTGGTCCCATAGTAAAAGTTGTTCATAATGATGAATACAAGTTCCCATTTCGATTTGTCGCATGTATTCAATTTCACCCTGTATGAACAAAGTTATTACTGCGGTTTTAACCGAAAATATCCTCTCAGTTGACTTACTTAAATGAAAAGTAACCTATAAACATTATAACCTTTTAATGATGGCTTCCAAAACACCACACGCTTATGTGAATTGTTTTGTCCATGCAGGTATAGGGAGAGCCGAGAGTCACCTCTAATTGCTTTTTCGTAATTTCGCTTCACCGTGCCTAAATATAAGGGTGCACAGAATACACCTTTCCATTTTCATCGAAATATTGCAAAAATAGTCTGAGTAAAATGGCTGTGTACCTAATATCCGGATGGACGGACAGACAGACAGAGCCGGACAAACGTACAGACGGACACGACGAAATTATAAGGGTTCCGTTTTTACAATTTGGCTATTTTTATATTTTGATAGAACGTGTGTAATGTTAGCTTCTTATTTTCCGACCTGCCAAGCGCACAGAAATTTAATGAGGGTAGGGCGCGATACTATGTAAATAAAACACCATTAATTTTCATGTGTCTTCCGACACACTTTTTTATTAACATTTAAAATTACATAAAAAGAAGGCATTTTGCCTTAAAAGTCTTTTTTTATGTTCCTACATGAATAAGTTACTGATTTACAAAATATGGTAGGTACCTACGTCGAGTGAAAACATGCTGTCTGAAACCTTGCTAGAAAAAAAAGTGCCTTTTCGATGTATTCCCAACTTGTGCATACCTCGTAATTCCAACGTTTAGGAATACCTAGTCGTTCCAAGATTACTTCATCATTACTTAAAACAATAAATGGATATACCTAGGTATACCTAAATTAAAACAAGATAAACTAAGGTAGATTTCTGTGTAGCGCAATATCCGGAACTATATTATTTATATAAAATGGTAAAATGAAGGTACAGATAGCATGTTCAGCACTTGAACAATCGAAATACTTAAATTAAACAGATATGTTTGAAGTAACGATATATCCAATGTTGGCAGCAGTCAAGAGTGCTCTCAAATTAAGCAGTATTAGTAAGTATATCCACGAAGGGTACAACAGTAGACATTTATTAGGTTAATATGCGTTTATGACACATTTTTAATAAAAACTTAAGTAATAGTTAAGTAGGTATCAAAATTGGTTAGATACCTACTGTCGTTAAAAATAAAGGTAACTGATTAGGTACAAATACTTAAGTTTCTAAACACATTGAACATAATCTAGATCGAAATAGTTAAATCATAGTGACAATAATATTGTCCAAACACGAACTTACAATTTACACGGACATTTAAGTACTTAGTTAAAGTAGATGCCATCAATCCTCATGACTGGCTAGTTGGCTACGCCGATCAGACGAACATTGCCAATGTAGGCAGAGATCTAATCCGTGTTACATTGGTCCCAACGCTTTGCAAAGGGGTCTATAATCATAGATTTTTTAAGAACAATTTACCATTTTGATTAAGAAAGCGAAGCGCTTGCTGTTTGCTATCAGAGACGACATTTCAGCACTGAACGTCTGTGACGCCCTGCACCCACAGTACGCGTCTTTTCATAATAATTTTGATCGTCGAACAATATTTTAAAATATTTTAGTGCCCAAAAGGACCCCTTTATCTATTCATTACTGTTTAACATGAAAATACTTAGTAATGACGAAAACGTTGACCGTGTATAAGAATGTATGATGATATGACGCGATGATAATGATACATTACATAAATATACAAACCTGATTTGAGTGAATCGATATAAATCTGGCATACAGGAAACAGATTTCATAGACACATGAGAAATATCTGTTTTCGAAGACGAAAGGATAGACAATCGTGAATGGTTAGATATATCAAATCGAAACGTTGACCCTAATACATCAATTATAAAAGGTTATGAAGCTAGTGTTGTTTGAAAAACCTTAAAAGTAGACACATATTAGATGTACGATACTGTCGATACTTAAAATAACTCGGATAAAATGCGTGATAACTGGACATATTAATTGTTACATTAATTAATATTGTAAGAATACAATGAACAGTTCACAAAATATTACGAATACTCTTATAAGTCGAATTGTTTTTAAAATTAACATCGAACATTTAGTAACTACAACACTGTCGGTATTTTAAAAAAACTGGATCACAGTCGTGTTCCAGATGTGGCCAATCTGAAGGGACTAAGGCGCGAGATTCAGGACTCTCCCAATAATGGTGGCAGCAGCCTCATACAAAGAGGATTTGCCTTAGATGGTAAGTCCATATATTATGACTTGGTTGATTCTGGGAGGACATTGTAAGTATATCTACAACAGCTATGCAAGTAAGAACAACCCACAAGTGGCCCTAAAGCGCTGGCCTAATTTTATTAGGTTCCCACGTACCTAATACAGATCAGTTTGATCAGCCCATCAGTTATGGATACCTGTTACATTGGTATTCATTAACCTAAATAATTATTGATATTATGTGTTTTGCTGAGTAGATAATATATATAATAATATGAGATCCAGTTTCTAAACACGAACGCATTGCCGTTTTCTTGATGCTAATAAATTAATGTAACTTTCGTTGTAATCAACCCACAGAAAGGACATCAACCTAAAGTTTGACGTATTAATCATTACTGGTTTAATAATTATTACCTACTATTTTACTCTATAGAATGCAAATCAGTTCCGTAGGAACTTACACTAATTATAATTATAGGTTCTCCTTAGCTACCTGTTTTCTTTAAAATATTTTAGGTATGGTTATGTGTTTATGTGATATACATCGGGACAGACAGAGCTAGTGACGGATAGAGAGGTGCATAGGATCCATCTTTTCTTTTGTCCACCACATAAATTATTATATTATGTGGTGGCGATTCTCTCCTGAGCTTATACATAAACGCTTATAAATAAACACCAATGCGTCGTTCCGAACGCCAATTATTTACTATTAATAATAACTTAAATCATTTAAACTAAGTACAATTAACAGACGAACATGAAACACGAATAACATTACAATTTTAGGTAGGTACTTATGCACCTAACCAATAGAACAAACGCACTGAAACTAATATATTAATAAACTCAAATGCGTGCAGTAACTGTTGTTATATGGTTTTGTAAATGAACAAGACCGGTTATTCTAACCTGTCTTCTGCATCTGTACTACTTTAGGTATCTATGGTTAACCTGGTTCTTAAACTAGTTTTAAGCTTAAATTGGGCACCGGAGCCAGGATTTATGTTTTTGGGGCAGTGTGGTCGGCTGTAGATGGCGTTGCCCTTAACAGGTTCCGCAGTCTCCGATGCTGCTAGAGCTAACTAACTGCTAACTTACCTAAACTTAACTAACTGTTTTTTGAATCTATGTGAGAATAACAAGAGACCTAAATCTACTTAAAACATATTTTTGTATTTTTTTCATTTCTTCTTAACCTATTATTGGATGACATAGAAGCGGGCGACTCTGGTGGTAGGTGGTCACCGCCACCTACAGACATCTACTGGTCTATTTTATAAAAATCTCACTGGGAAAACTTATGTGAAGTGAGCTGTCACCACCTGATGTTACGGATTGACCCTATTGACGCACTCCACCTAAGTTTTCACGGTAAGATTTTTACAGAATAGATCGTCTGTAATGCTGAGGGTATTCAAGAGCTTACATTGTCTATAGGCGCAGCCATCATAGAGACAAAGTTGGAATGGCTCACGTGCCTGTAACTATACCGGCAACCACACCCCTCATACGGAACACAGTAACGCTGCTTTCCGGCTGATAAAGATATGGTGGTAGTGCTTCCCCGGACGAGTTCTGCCACTATGAACTCTACTACCTCTGCATGTGCTCTTATCTCTGGGTGTGGAGGCTGTGCATGAGCTATTCTCTGCTTGACCATGAAATAACGGGATTAAATGCCATCTGTTTTAGTTTAAAGGAGCCACATTCGAAAAGAAAGATCTTGTGGTTGAAAGTCTACCTATTCCTGCGACCAACTCGGACCCATCGACTACAAGTAAAAGTCGAGGCTCTTAGGCGGTTACAGCATGGAAGCAGGTTTTTGTGAGTTCAAAGTAATTGTTTCAACCTTTCTATGTAACAGAGGGGCAATTCTCGTAATTTTAAGAAAGTTCATAGTCTGATCTCAGTCTCAATCTGTCAAAAAATACTTCTAATTTCCCTACATTTTGACAAGTTTTTGACATTTGTTTGTCGCCGAGATGAGACTGCGACTAGATTTTGAACGTTTTAAATTACGAGAATTGGCCTTCTGATGACCATGCATGAGACTAGTGTAAAGCTGGTGGTGTTAATTTCACGTCTTCACAGCCAGATTCATGCTCTTGTGTGTTTATTTCTATGCTTATAAATTAATATTGGTCTTGGTCTAGCGATATAACTGTATAACAAATCAAGAAATATGACTTTCCATAATATACAGTCGGGGAATAAAAAAACACAGTACCTATAGATAATATTTTCGACTACTTATGTAGGTACCTGCTCAAAACAGATCAGACATAATGTGTAATTTTTTTAGAATACCGGTCTGCCAACATTTTGTATCAAAAGTAGTTCGGTAAAATGCTATTATTATCTGCTCGAAATGCAGGAAAGGAATGTATTTAAAATTGCTTAGCCTTTTCGTTCCGTGAGCAGCATTCTGTTTACTATCCTTCTCATGGAGGCTGTGAACGAGTTATTCTCTAAGAAGCGACACTCAGCCTTGTTTATGCTCGTCATCCCGTGTGCAGATGGAAGGGCACGATTACGAAAGAAACTCGTCTCTTTGTAGGTGCCCGAGTGTGATGGTCACATCAGTCACACTTATGAAGGTGACAACAATTTTGGATCTAAACACCCAAAATATAGACATTAACCTCCCTTTTAATAGTCGGTTTGTTGCAAATGGTTGATTGAATGAAAAAAATTTAAATGTACACACAATTTTTTTTTTGGAACATTATTTTTATTTTGTTAATTTTGTTGCTTCAATCTCCGGTGTTTATGGTGAACGCACCTAAAATAATATATTTTTATGTCTAGCGAAACCTAACAAGAAATTATAAGTTCTATTCTTTGTTTTTACTCCGTGGTTCTATTCTTCTCTTATTATTCTCCTTATTCTAAAGGCTGGGAATAAAAAAGATAAGCATAGCTTTTTGTAATTTTTTTATTGCGTTTTTGAATTTTTTGTATTGTTTTTTATTTTTTTGAGAATGCCTTATCCTTCTTGTTCCGCGAGCTCAACTCTGCTTATGACTAACCTGACTGTTTTTACTCATTAGGTATTACTGAACTCGAGGCTCCTTATGATCTAATGAAAACTGTGTATGGATAAACCATTATTTCCTTGGCCATGCAGTAACGACATCATTATTGCCTTCAGGGATGGGTACTGGGGACGAGCAGAAAGGGTCAACAATGTTCAGATAGAGGAGCCATGTTCTTGTGAGTAAAAAAGGCTATCGATTTCTGCAAAACCAGCTCGGACCAACTCAACAACTCAATGCAGAAATGTAAAGTTGACGTTTGGGTCCAAGTTGAGGCTCTAAGACGGTTACAGCCTGTAAGCAGGTTGTTTGTGAGGGATGCTCAAATTAAAATGTCTAAATAAACATGTCTCTTTATATTGGATGCGCATGTCAAAAGATCGCACACAGTTAATCGTCACAATTATATTATTGATGTGCTGACCACAGTGCGATCTTAAGTTAACACCCTTTTGAATTGATTTTTGGCTCCCTCTTGGCCTGATGAAGGCGCAGGATAATGTGTTAGATGTTAAGGCCTTAGAAGACCTTGCTTGGCAGTTTGACCCAGCTGTTTTTGGTCTAAGTTCCCCACAGTCAGGTGTTAGCTCCGATGGTATTAGAGCTACCGCTTATGGTGAAACGCACCTAAAACTTATAACTATATCTAGCAAACCTAATACAAATATAACGAAAAATACAGTAATAAGATTTTTTGCGGGGCGTTTGTCGTCTACCGCAAATATAGTATGTACAAGTGGTCAAATCATTATTTTGGTAAATTGCCGTCCTCAAATCTAATATATTTTTCACACCACCTGCTCGGTAACGTCAAATTATCATGCAACTTTTTACTGATTCCACTAAGACCCAGATTTGGAACCTCAACCAAAAAATTCATCTGAAAAGGTTTATCAAAAAAAAAAACTTTATTTCTATTAAAGTAGGTTCAGCAGTGCGATTCTGTAACCATCTCACCGTGAAAACTTAGGTGAAGTCACAACCCCTGTATCTACATTATCTGTGGTGATAATGGCGGCAATTCATCGCAACATCAGAAGGCCAATTCTCTTAATTTAAAACGTTCTAAATCTAGTCGCAGTGTCATCTCGACAAACAAATGTCAAAATTTTGTCAAAATGTAGGTGAATTTGAGGTATTTTTGACAGATTGAGACAGATCAGACTGTGAACGTTCTTAAAATTAGGAGAATTGCCCCTCTGATCGGTTGCTGTAGGGCGTACCCCCGTGTTAGAATGTTGGATTTGGGCATCATATTTACGATAGTATTTATTACCTAGCAGAAGGTGGGATTTCCTTTCGATTCTCCTCGGGGCCAAAGGTGTCTTCGTCTTGGGCGAGCTTGAACAAAATTGCGTTCGTTTCCTCACTACGTCTGGGAGCCGTAGAAACCTTCGTTACGTTTAGGATTCAATATAGCGCCCAAGACTTAAGACACTGCTTTATCCTCTTAGTGAATAATCTACTATATTGATATACTGATTACATCACGAGAAAAACACGGAACCATATTTACCTACTTATGTACCTAAACATGACTTGCAAAGTTGGAATTTTATTAGTTTTTGTTACTTATTTATTTACTTAATTTATCTAATTTATAAGGCAATTAAAAAAAATATTCAAATTAATTACAGAATTTAATTTGTGTGAAAAGTACTGTTTTTGCTGAATTAAAAACAAGTAAGTATAATAATACCAAATATTTATTATGATGTCAAAAGGATGTAACTAATTTAAAAAATAGGTTTGGGGTTTTAATCAGTATATCCCTAAATCTACTTACTAATTCTAATTCTAACCACTACATTTCTAAGTGAGAGAGTATATTTAAACTTCAATCCCATCTAAAAAAACATCTAAAAATCCCTACAACTACGTAAGTGACTGCAATGTACCAAAATATTATCACTGTATTAATCCTCATAATTATAACAACTTATACTGTATCTTTATTATTAGATAGTATTAAATCATCTTATATATAATCACATAGATTCATATATTGCTGATTTTGAATGCACGCGTTTGTATTAATTAAATCATATTCTTTTAAAATTATCAACAAAATTAGATCAATAAAAAGCATATGATTCACGGATTCATAATCAACAAAATATCGTGTAGTTGCCTTACTTTATTATAATAGGGCGATTTAGACTAGGGGATCAGTATCGAAATAGGTATGCGTATTAGTAAATATATTGGGGGTACAGGGACGATACAAATCTATTGAAAGTATACAGAATAGTCAGGCATCCACCTAGAGGTACCCAGTCCTTAAAGTAACGCTGAAAGGCTTATCAACCCAAAAATCTATCTAATCTACCTTCTTTTTTCAAAATACTCATGTCAAGTGATTTGATTGGCTGTTGTCGTTACAGTTAGCCAATCAGTTACCATGAGTTTGACAATTAGTTAGCTGCACACGAGCAGCACGCGTCGATGAGAGATGTAACAGTCGCGTTGAAGGCTGCGCAAGCCTCCGCCGTTGAAGCGTGCCGCTGGTGTGTTTGAGATTGAGAACGTAGTCGTTTCGAAACCGAATGGCAGTTTTTCATACAGAAATACAACAATGCTGGTAATAGAGTTAAAATAAGTTTCATAATAGTCTAAAGTTATTTGTTAAGATCTCGACCCCAAGTAACATGCGATAAGAGTAGGAAGAAGGAGAGTTTTTAAGATCCCTGTACAGCAACTTATTTATTAATAGGCATCAAGATGTCATTAATTTTAGATTAGACAGGGGAAGCGAAACAATAATTTTGCAAATTGCATCAAAATTAAAATACTTGACTCTAATGTCGAAATCTATAAAACTCACTTAGCACGTGTAGCTTATCCTGTAGTTATAGTTTGGTAAATTAAGTGCTACAGTGACAACAGTTACTCTTAGTCAAAGTACGTGCTAAGTGGCTAGATCTCGCCCGAACTACTTACATACTAGTCTAAACTACAAAATTATAATTTCATACCAAAAAACTAAAGACCGGGTAAACTCAAACGTAAGGAAATAATAAGAGATACGCTTAAATGTACTAGTTACATTAAGCGCGGTTTCCTACCTAAACTAGTCTAGCTATAATTAACTAAGCCTATCTAAAACTACCTATGATCTACCTTAAATTAAGCGATACTGTTCAACACTGATCCCAAAAAAACTATACATTATACACCTCTCTGTCTCGACGCTAGCTCAAGGAAACAACCATAACAACACATTGAATATATTATGCCTTTTAACAGGTAATTTAAGGAAACAGCAAGCACCCCCATTCATCGAAGTATGTTTAAACACATTATGTTTATGTAAACTATCCTCTCTCATTACCCTGGATGTTTGTATCTTTACTGGATGTCAGCGAAATCTGCGGATGGCACCCCGGAGAGATGGTGTTATGTGTGTTGTGCACAGTCAGATGGCGTGTATTGCCTATGGTCCACCGGGCTAGTCCACCTAGGTGGACCATGGGAAATTATTTTTCCTGTGGCCCGCCAGAATGTCCATATTATGTATTCTAGATGGACTATGGGAACAGACGAGCTTGATTGCTCTATGAGACCATAACGTGTACGTACCACGTGGATCATCCGCGACGGACGGCGGGAGGGCGTCTCGTTATTCGATATTTTCTTCAATAACGGTGTGTAGTCCGTAAGGAACTCGCTGTTTCAAATGCAGTTGATAAGCATTGTAATAATAGACTATAGCTTGTGATATGGTTTTTGGGACCACTCATTCTCCTCCTTAGGCGTTTATGCAAACATGTCAGGTCCATGGCCTTCCGGGCTGCGTATCCTGCGGGCTTAGTGTTCCGTCAGTGGCGGGAACATATATTAAGAACTTGTTCACACATATCTGAGGACCGAGGCGTCCCGGAATCCGGAAGGCCCTGATCCGAAACTATGTGAGTGTTTATGTCGCAGGACTGAATTGGGACTAAGATTTTGATCAAATGACTGAAATGAATTCAATTGAATAAATGGAGATTCCTTTTTTATTAATATAAGCTGCAATGATTTAATTATCATATTTTTTTTTGTTATTTTTTGTTGTAGCTTGGGAGGGTTTGCTCTTGACCTCGATCGCGCCTGATGGAAAGCGAGGAATAAGGCATATGATGAAACGAGCGTGCCCAGAAGATCCCGTTCACTCTTGCTTTTGAGAAATGAGTTTGTTAAAACAATTTTTCCATGTTTTTATCTGCATAATGTCAGCCCAAAAAGCATCTACGAGCACAAAAAATTGTGTTACAGTGTAACGTCCAGGTATTGCACGTTTAAAGAACTTGTGGAAGCTACATGATTGCTATTGTCCACCGTTTTCGGGAGAGCATCGCATTGTTTGCATCTCTCCAGGATATTTTCCGGTCGAACGACGCGTGTCGTCCGCGTGGCATGACGTGACCTCCAGTGTTAACCATTTGTAGAAAATGTCTTCGTTCATGCAATTCTGATAGACATGACTAATGTAGGTTTTTCGTGTGGCATAAACCATTTAAACCTAACGTGATACGATACTTTGTTAGTGTACAGTGCTTAGGGCAGTAGGTAATACGTTGTATTGATATTAAGTGAGGTGCTGTTTTCGATTAATTTGAGGTGAAACGAGGGAATGACTAGTTCTTACAAATATACGATATAATAGTGTGTGTGGTGACATTGAAACATTGACTGTATAATATATTGTGTATTCTTAATATCTATTACATTTATATTATAATGGGGCCACAGGGCAAGATCAGATACTAGAGTTAGTTACACGAGTAATTCGGCTTTTGTAAACCATGTGACCTAAGATCACACGCCGCTTCCGAAAATATTGAGTGCAAAGCAAATAGAAAAATCACCTTTCAATTTTATTGGCCCTTCACTCCGGTCGAAAGAAGACCGTATTCACGATACTAAAATACATAACTCTCTCTCTCATAAAGTTCGCTTTGTTACATCGATATTTACGGAGGCAGGGTGACCTCGACATATTATCATGTGCATTACGAAGAAAACAAGAAGCACAGGGGGCCAATATCGCCCTGGAGGTCCTACCCACCTCCCGAAGTATACAACCTTAACATTTAAAACAGGTTAAAAAAATAGGAGTTAGACTTTGGATATATGTACTATAGAGCAGAGGCCGCCCACGTGCTGTGTCCAGCAACACATAATGTCGAAATTATATTGTGTCTGGGGAATTATGTGGGCCAGACACAAATTATGTGGGCCAGACACAAATTATATAAGTAATTCTTAATCATGTAGAAGCATAAAGTCAGCGCACAGTCAGCCTCTGCTCTAGAAGACTACTGCTTCAGTATGCGAGACAGCAACGACCCACACATTCCAACGTTTAAACTGACAAGTGCTAGTAATAAAATACATCACAGTGCTTTGATTAAAATACAAGTTTCTGTCGCATATTGAAGTAGTGGTCTGAAGGGGTTTGCCATATAGGCGGCGATAGTGGAAGATCATGGGAGCGCTAGGCAAAGGGCGCTGGGGATAGCGTGAAGACATACGCGGCCGCGACGCCCCTACCAACATTATCATGCTGATATACTTAAAGTGATTAAATGACTAGAATGGTTGCAAACAATAATATTGGCAGAAACTTCGGTACCTTGACAAAATAAATTTCTGTTTCGCGATCGCATTCCTTAAATTTTGACTATTTTTCTAAATGCAAATTATATACATATGCATTCGTTCCTATCTACCGTTAGCGCGAATCAGAAATCTATTTATATATGTAAAACATCGATATCCGATATAAAACATCGGTCCTACCGTTGTTTTTGAGATCACTAAAATAAAGTCCCTAATTGGGAGTGGCTAGTCCGAGAACTAGTGACAAGGTCTCTACAATGACCGGCGTCAGGAAGTATGCGAAAGGTTGCGAAGCGGTACATCGCCTAGGTCCTAGACTCTAGGACGTATGTACAATCTTAGATTCTAATATAATGCCTTAATGTAATACTGAGTTTTAATACTGCTTGATTCCTATCGTATCCTCTACGCAGTCGGTTCTGTACACACAGGTATGTCAGATGAAAGCAGGGATATGCTATGGTTCTTAATTCTATAACATGTATACATAATAGAATGTTAGAAGCTCGTTTCAACGTTTTTGCGGATGAGAAAGAAAGACGAACCTGGCCGACGTTGTGATGATGATTACTGACGGTGAGGTCGTCGTAATTCATGGTATATCAGCGGTTGTTGGGCGGCTTGTATCCGTGAGTCATGCGCTCGAGGAAGCGGTGCAGGTCGTGGAAGCGTGGGCGCTGCATGGGCTCGCGGCGCCAGCATTCGTGCATAAGGTCGTACAGCTCACGGCGGCAACGCGGTGGCGGCGCGGCGGGCACACGAGCCCCCCTCCCACCGCTGCGCCATTCACTGGCGTTGGCCACTACCTAATTAAACAATGATCCTCCTTGAAATATCTGTCTTTACCTTACCATTTCTCCTCGAAGTTAATTTGAAAAAAACCGACATCTACGAAAAGCCTGTTAAACTCAAGAACTGGGGTTGGCTTTGGAACCCAGGGTTCCAAAACCAACCCAGTTCTTCGACTTCTTCAACATCATCATCTAAATTTAATATTCAGAGTATCCCCAAAACACATAAAAAAATCTAGCCTTCATGTTTATCTGGACTTTTAAATGCCCGTCTGTATAAAAAGAAGAAGTTAATAATGCTTACCTGATCATCATTCATCTCTTCGAAGGGCTTTGCCAAGCAGTAGGTCAGGACTTCCCAAACGGTGACTCCGAAAGACCAGACATCGCTTGCGGGTGAACACATGCCCTGTTAACAAAAATGTTGCTGTTACCTAAAATAAGCGAAGGGTTCATATGTATTCAAGGTAATTTGTGATGTATCATAATCTGTGGCAACCGCGTATCGGAAGATGCTACGTGAATTGGCCGTAATAAGGATGACAGTCAAAGGTGTCAGAAATTCCGCGGATGAAGGTATCGTAGAACTAGTCGTACGGCAATGATACCTATTGGGGTAGGTCTAACTCAAACAGTGGATGTCTATCGGCTTGTATGATGATGATCTTGAAACTTACCATGAGCAGGCTTTCCCAGGCCATCCAGCGCAGAGGGAGTCGGGAGCCGTCAGCCATGACGTGGTAATCGCTGAAGAACTCCTCACAGAACATAGCGTAGTCAGATACTTTAACATGAAGGTCTTCAGTCACTGTTACGTTCCTGTAACAATATCACTCATTAGCCTTTTGTTATCAAATTCAAACTAGGGCTGCTACGGGCTCAAATCCAGAACAGAGCTGTTGAGAACTTTCTGATAGCAAAATCCTAGACTCAAGGATCAAATTCTAACCCCGCGAAGAGGGTTGTCTAGGGAAAGAGCTTGATATGCTCTTAAAGCACCATTTATTAATTTATGAAATAAGTATTATTTATTAGTAAACAATTTGCGATTTAGCGCCCGTAGTCAAATTACTTGAAGAAAAAATGCTTATTCCGAAAAGAAAATTGATCGACGCTACATAAACGAGTGTTGCTGTCAGTCTGTCACTGAGAACTACACAGAGTACTTTTTAATAGAGTGAGATAGAGACCAATCTTGTTCCGTGGAACGGGTCATTTGCGTTTCTGGAGAACTACAATCCGGCCGTCGAGAGAATGTGTTCTTGACACCTGTCAGTTTCACATAAACGTTATAAGAGCGTTTACGCCGTACGGAATTTCATACAAACGTTCAAGCGATTTTTTTTCGAAATGAATGAACGGATTTTAATGAAATACAAAGATCTAAAAAGTTAGCTGAGAACATTTTCGAAAAATTGTGTTACAGCCAAATTAGACCGATTTTAAAGTTTCCATAGAAACAGAGCTTTCCAGTTATCTTTCTTTTAAATAAGACATTTCGAAAATGTTCTCAGCTAACTTTTTAGACCTTTGTATCCTGCTTATGCGTATGAAGTTTCATTAAAATCGGTTCATTCATTTCGAAAAACAACGGCTTGAAAGTTTGTATGAAATGCCGAACGGCGTAAACGCTCTTAAGTGTTTTGCGAATTTGATCTTTATTAGTTACTAGAATTGTCGCACTGACAGTTGTCAGGTACGCATTCTGTTGACGGCCGGACTGTAGTCCTCAGTGACAGACTGACAGCAACACTCGTTTATGTAGCGTCGATCAATTTTCTTTTCGGAATAAGCATTTTTTTCTTCAAGTATTTTGACTACGGACACTAAATCGCAGATTGTTTGCGTCGTAAAATTCGGAGTTAGTGCAGGAGTTCTAGATTATTATGTTACAGCGGTTAAGGATTGAATACATTTTATATTTTTCTTCTTTCAAGCCCCGGTTTAAGGCCACCATCCGCAATGCGGCTGGGCCATTCTCATTTTTTGATGTACCTACATGAGGCAAGTGTGAAGTTACTTTCATTATGTATTTCATCTATTTTCAAAGTAACGCTGAAAAAAATTGCTGAAAGCTTTGCTATTAATTAAGGCGACTACATGACCTAAAGCGCGATCACTATCGGACTGCATAGAAAAGAAAGAGAAGCGCGATGACACAACGCTGGCAATTTATTGTAAAATATGAAACAATCAATGTATTTACAAACTATTTACAAACTACTTAATAATAAATAATCCATCACTGAATACAGTTTGGCATTAGCAATTTAATGGTATATTTTTAATTATAATTAAAATTGTTAATGAAGGGATAAACTGCGAAATGTCAGAGGTGTATTTGAAGATTTTTTTGATGCATTAATGTACGTTTAATTGTGATTTGAGTTCCATCACTGTTTTAAAATAAGACTTGAAAATATGACTTTTTTTTTTTTGGTCAATATTATTTACGGTTTAAGAGATACACTGCTTTAAAAACCAACTTTTTGACCATTTTCAAGAAACCTCCGCCTTAAGGAAAAAAATAATAGGAATAAAAAAAATGCAGATAAAGTAACATAGCTACAAAAATCTTTAACCTGTGGGATGGAAAGTATTCTGTCCGATGAATTATGTATGATAATTATGACGGCTTTGTGAGGAGTCTCTTGACACCCTGTACGTATAACGATAAAGGGAATGACTACCGAGATAACGACTAATAGAGAAGTATATAATAGAAGAAAAAGTCATGTTGCGCTGACCTCAAATAAATTAGGATAACAGCAGGTGAATGATGGTGTTTAACGATAAAGCTAATAAAAGTATTGCGTAAGTAAATATAAGTTACCTGGCTGCAAGGTCGCGGTGTACTAATTCGAATGATTCCAGATATTTCATGCCGGCTGCTATCTGACAGCATATGTGAATCAAACTCGAATAGCTGCAATAAAAAATGTTTATTTAATATCAGTATTAAATAAACACCAAGGTTAATAATGTGGATTTATTTATCCTTTCATGACTGATGAATGTAATTAAAGTACCTACATAAAAACTTGTCCCAAATTGATGGCGAAGACTGCATCAAAAGCCATCAAGAAGTTTAGAAGAACTAAACAAATCCACAGGCTTTGGACTTTGTTTAAAACTAACGATCTACCATATACTTATTTGAAACAGTGAAAGTCCTCAAAGTTAACAAATAAACTATCCATTCCTGAAGACAAAGACTTACTTCAATTTTCTCGGACTGCGCAGCATCGTAGGGAGAGGGGCGGCATCCCCGCGATCTAGGGCTGCGCACGGGGGTTCGAGCAGGCTCAAACCGAGCACCCTGGCTAGTTGTGGGTGCTTCAAACCGGCGCCCCAGGTAGCTTCGCGGGCAAATGCCGCTCTACAACAAAAGTACCTTTTAAGTACACATCATTGGGTCGTATCAGAACCTAAATACAGTCAGTCAGCATGTCATGTAACTCATATATTATTATCATTGCTTTAGGGCCGATTTTTCAATAGTCAGAATTTTTTTTTGTGAGAAAATAAAATGCCAGTTTTACATACCTACTCGTATCTACAATAAAAAAGATTTCATGTTTTGTATAATTTAGTTGTTTGTTACGCTTTGACGCTAAAACGGCTAAACTGTTTTTTATTTAGCTGGCTAAACTGTTATTTGGCACATGGGTAGGCGCACATGGTACTTTTATCCCAATACTCCTACAGGATTGAGACTTATGCGGGTGAAACTATAATTTTTATTTGGAGTCTGGACTTGTGCCTGATTGATGGCAATAGGCTCGCCCCCTATTATATGGGACTTAAACACAGCTCGCAAAATGTTGGTGTGCTATAGGTATGAATCTGCCTAATCCTCCAGGGAATACCTACAGGCGTGATTTATGTAGTTTTTATTCCCTGGATAAAAGTTATATTTAGATTGAAAAATCGACCCTTGAAAGTATAAATTACAATGTTTGACGCTAGTGAAATGTAACAAGTGCACATTAGCTTATCAACTTCGTCTCAAAATCTTTATGAAGTTTGAAGCAGAGGAGGTTTCTCGAATAAAATATTGTTAATTACAATTTTTTATTTCGTAAATATCATATTAAATGATATTCAAAGTTTTCCCAAAGGTCATTTTGGTGGAGATTGTTCAAAGAAAAAACGCTTTTGTACAGATATTTTTTTATTCGTGGAATATAACTGTAACTTGCTTGGATTGAACACGACATAAAAAATTAAATTAAGGTCTGTTATATTTTGTGGATAAATAATAATTCGAGCACTGGTTTAGTGGAACACATGTGGAACATCATGTAGACATGTGCTAGTCTTTTTGAGTAAAGTGTTGATGATGGGAGTTTACTCACTTCACTTCGTTATGGCAGCCGCGCCACAAAGTCTTGACAACAACGAGGCGGTGGCGTCCTCCAGTCGGTGACTCTTCGTCGCTCAGCTCTTCGATACCGTCGGTCTCGCATATCTGGAGCTGCAGACAATATGGTGACTTTAGCACTCGTGCACATACCTACTCAAGGAAACTTACCTACCTACAATTACAATGCGGTCAAATTTTCATTTTTATTCCACGGCGGGCAGTAAATGCCATGGGAATAGTTCTTAAGCAGGTAATATAGTGAGGGAACGAAGAGAATTTCCTGTGTATTTCGCAAAAGCCTACTTTGGCCCAGTTTCTAAGTTTACCGAGCGTGGAAAATGGCTTGGCGCCTTGCGGATTTACAGGCCTAGAGAAAAACCCTGCCTTCCGTTGTTTAGAGCGAAGTCGAGGTGCGCTTGTTTGATTTGAAATATTTTACCACCAGAATAAGCCTTTCCTTTAACAAATATTTTTGAAGTGTTGTTCATGTTTGTGGAAAGCGGAACGGAATGAAAATTTTACATTCCATTTTACAGTGGATGTTACTTTTCCTCACTGAGTAACTCAAACACAGATGGGGTCGGAGATAAAAGTAAATTATTATTATGATTCAGCTCACACACGTGTTCTAAAGTCGGCTAGCATTTCAATGACTATTTTAAAGCATTATCTGGAAAGAGAATGAGTGCGGACTTTGCAACGACTCGTTGGTATTTGATATACTCGGACGGACTTCCGTTTTCAATTATTTTGAGAGCTACACTCTCAAAATAATTTAAAATGGAAGTCCGTTAAGAGTGAGGCGAAATTTAATATGTTTCAATTAAAGCTACGTGGCCAATAACAAAAGCCTTGCAGTGAAAGAGTTGCTCTCCTTATGGAGGCAACAAATCTCTGTAAATCGAGAAACTAAGGGAATTAAAGTATTGTTTGTTCAGGTGGCTCGTCGGACGGCGTCGGTAAATAGCGCACTCTTACAGCCTTGTGTCGCTGCGGGAGGGCCTGTTATCCTTCCATCAAAACTGAAACAACTCACGCTCTTAACCAAATTATACATTTATTTATTCTCCCAAAATATTTGTGGTTATCTTTAAAGAGTAACTACGCGCAAACGTAATTTGAAAAATGTTTAAAACCGCCAAATTATTTGCTTTGAAATTTAATTTGAGTACTTTGAATGTGAACTTGAAAGAATAATAAAAGAGAGTCTCGTCGAGAGCCACTATTGCGATGGGGAATTAGCCGATGAAGCATTCTCCCCCTAAATGCGGTGAATTATGTTTACATTAGGTCAAGTATTATTGTCCTTGAGAATAGAGGGTAGGAGCGGAAAAGTGCCTAATCTGCTCCCTCGCTCGGAGGGGCCAATCATAAAATTTTGTAACTGACATCATTCTGCACTGAGTTGGCTAATGTACAAAATTGATAATTTAATAAGCTAAAAGGATCATGAATATTCAATAAATACCTACTGTTATTAAAATATGCAGTTAATTGATTGAACGCTAACTAATTGATAGGTTTACTGGATACGTGCAGAATAAATAATTGAATTACTCTGTTATAAGCAACCAGTCCATCATTTAAAAGTCCCACATTTTATAATTACATGCAAATGGAGCTCCATTTGAATAAATTAAAGCTCGTTATACACACAATAATTATTTTTTAATATCGCTCCATTAACAAAGGGACTGAGTGCTCTGTCTACCCTTTTATTTTTTTTGTCGTTCCATTAGCGGCGCCCGTATCGATTTGCATTTAAACTTATAATTTTGTAGCACCGAACCGAGTCAGTGATAAAAATATGATTTTGTTACGGATTGTGTACTCAGAAATTAATTTGGTATTGAGCAAGTTTTGCCCTTTAGCAGCGAGTCGGCTAGGCGATTTAAAATTTAATTTAAGTAGCAGCCCCGAGCACACATTGACTAGGTACGTCATTAATATAATAAAAATATGAAAAATAAACGCCCCTAGCTATTAAACCGTGTTGTTGGCGGGTGGTGAGACCGCCGCCCGCGCCGCCCGTCGGGGGGGACTGAGCCAGATTGCATTTTCTTGCTACGGTCAGTAATCAATTTTTATGGACATTTTTGTAGACCAACGTTCTCTACGAGGCTCTGGGTGTACTGTTCGATAGTGTCGCCGCCTGCCCGAGTACCTGCGTCATGCGTCACCCATCTAAACATTGTCCCCGAATCTTCGGCTCACGTTCATTGACTTATATAATTAGCGCTCACGTTATATAGTTTTAGTGGTTTCGCAACCTATTTTAATATGTATAACGATTATTGGATCACTTTAATCTGGATTGGAAATTAAAGTTTTCTCGGCTACGCAAACTTCAGATGGCTGTCATTAAAAAGTTTGTTGATCTGATCATCAGCACAAAAAAATTACCAAATCTTTAATATTAAAACCCGAGCACTTTTTAAGACTCCTAATCAGCCTATAAATTATAATGTTCCCACTGCTGGGACATCGGCCTCCTCTCAATGAAAGGGAGTGGGCCGTAATCCGCCACGCGGGCCCAGTGCGGGTTGGGAGATGTCACATGTTTTCGAAATTTTGGTTCTAGGTCATGCCAATCTCCTCCCGATGTTTTTTTTCACCTTTTCAGATACTTAACATTCTATTTATGTAGATTTTTCAATCAGTTAATTACCTACACATACTTTTGCGATTGGAGCGTTCAGCTACGGTTTCCTAAAAGAGCGGTTCCGTCATATAACGGCCTTCATAGATATCTGTAATTTTCACCAGCATATGCCATTAAGGTGTCAAAAAGCGCTCTGTATTTGTGCAGCCAGTAGGTGCACACAGTATTGTGTGACCGTTCACCGCTTTCTAAGGACACCAAAACTTTAGTTGAAAAAGTGGGACATTTTATTAGGCCAGTTACAAACTGGTGGTTAACATTCTAGCTGTAGCGTGTGAACCTATATTAGGCTTTACACCCATCATCGGACGTATCCTATCTAAGTGAAGAGCACCGACGCCTAATCACTGAAGATAACCGACTATATGGCCGCATAGCCACACCATATGGGAATGTACCTACTTTAGTACAATTTCCATATCATCTGCGTATAACGTAAGCATCTTATTTTATGAATGTGGCATAAGTACTTGCTTCGAGTGCTCGATATGAAGATCTAGTGAGATTAGATCTGTCTCATAGATTATACAGAGAGCTCTATCCTTCGAATCGAATCGTTTACATGAGTTGTATCTTTAATAGGTACCTACTATGAAAGGAACCTATTGCTACGATTAATTATGTACGTTGAAATTTTGGAATGCATCTATTCTGTAAGTACATATTTAGGTGAATTCGAATAGTGGGAACAAAGCTTTTATTAGTGTGGACACATAATCGTATTTTTCGACACAATGAGTGTTGTAACCGCGGCTAGTTTCCCGGAAAAAATAATGAGATATCAGAAAAATATCTAAAAGGCACAATATCAAAAATCAAGGTCCATTTGGCACAAAGATACGAAGTAAATATCTCAATAATATATCCTGCATAGTTAATATTAATCGAGATTATCTCTGCTTTTATTACAAGCACGTGGGGAAAATGAGTGAGCATATAACATAAAACATTCAACAAGGAACGACACAGCCATGGAAGAATGAACAAAGGCTAATTAAGAGTAACAAAACATTTGGGAACAGTTAAAACACACTCGTTACGCAAAGAGGCCATATCTGAGGGTATGTGGCAAACTCCGCAGCTCCGGGTGAATGTGTACAGGTGGCCGCGGTTCACTAATTCACTGTGTTTGTTCGTTCTTAATGAAAATACAACAGGGGCACGCTCTATTGTTTACTCTGCATTCCAGCCAGTGGCGTCGGCGTAAGTGGCTTTGCTGGTGTGCGCCGGCCCGCTCCGACAGCGCAGCGTAGCGCAACTCGGGAAGATTCTAATCAGATCGTTCGCACCTCTAGTATCCCACAAACCGCTATCAAGCACCGCAAGGAAAGCGTTCCGTTTTATTTAGCTCAGCCGCTTAGCATAAAACTACATTAAAATGTGTGTGAGTTACTTCCCCGTAGTAGCAGCTCTATTATTCATGGGCAAACTAGCAGACTTCCTAATTTGTTTTTGCTACTATTACCGCTAACCAGAATATTTAAGTTTCGCTGTCGAGTTTGCATGCAAGTTCGCGACAAGAGTTAGGATTCAATTTTGCCCACTCCGATGCGAGTCATGGAATCGGCTTTCCGAATAATGACTGAATACGTAGGCAGAGAATCGATTAACGAAAATAATTGTAACAACAACAATGGACGAATAGTTCAGTAGTGATTTCTATAAAGTGGTTTAAAACACACATAATTAATCATTTCGTGGTAAAACTCCGATTGTGTAAAATCAATAAGACGTTCCAGTTTCTAATAGCAGTTCTAGAAAATCTAGAAACCCTTGAAAACTAGGTTGTGAAAGAATTCTGTGATAGTTCTTATACCCAAGTATATATATAATCTGCTCTTGAGCAAAAAGACAGAAAATCTTGAAGCACCGCAGTTGTGTCCTTCAGATGAATAATAATTTGTGAGAATGAAAGCTAACTGCAGGTTTTATTATTTCCATTTATAAGCGAAGCATTTCTAAGGTAATAAAAATTAAAGCGAAAGAATTCAGCGCAAGGTTTCAGAGGCTGGGCGGATAAAATGAGGTAGGTATGTAGAACAAATATTTCTTATCAGTATTATAAGTTTGCGCGTAAAGTATAGTGTGGTGTGTGTAGTGTACTGTGTGAAGTGTAATATGGTGTGTGTGTGTGTGTGTGTGTGAAGTGTAGTGTGGTGTGTGTAGTGTGTGTGAGTGAAGTGCAGTGTGGTGTGCGTAGTGTGTGTCGTGGTGTGTTGTGAAGCGTAGTGTGGTGTGTGTAGCGTGTGTGTGAAGCGTAGTGTGGTGTGTGTAGTGTGTGTGGGTTAAGTGTAGTTTGAGTGTGTGTGTATGTGTGTGTGTGTCAAGTGTAGTATGGTGTATGTGTAGTGTTAACGTGTGTGAGTCTGTGTGTGTGTATTAATCAAATACAATAACTTGTACTTTATAACCCGAATAATTCGAAGCCGTATTTCCCTTCTCATTGCAGCGGATGGTTAGCGTCAGTTTTCATGTATCGATTCCAGCTACGAAATTAAGTTCCCACCAAAAATGAGGTAGGCGATTAGGCCCGAGCTGACCGAGTTGTAGGTAGACCAAGTTTTACCTTTCGTATAGGATTGCTTTCTGTCTTATAATATTAGCTTTTTAAGAAAATCATGTAAGTACTGAAACTAAGCTATGGTTTTTTTTTTGTTGGCTCATTAAGTTACAAATATTTTAAAAAAGCTGCCTCTAAAAATGTTATAAAAATTTATTTTCTATTAGCTGTTCCCCGCGACTTGGTCTGCGTATAAAATACACGTATTTCATGATCTTTTAATACAAACATACAGAACGAAGAAGTAGTCTATGTCCTTCTCCAGGTCCCTGGCTACCCATCTGTCAAATTTCAAAACGATCCGTTCTGTGGAATGAAACGGAAAGACAGAGTTACTTACGCATTTATAATATTAATATGGAATACACGAGTCATCATAATCAGCCTATAATGTTGCCACTGCTGAGACACAGGCTTCCTCTCTTCGAGAGGGAGTGTCCTATAATCTACCACGCAGACCCAGTACTGGTTGGTAGACGTAACATGTTATAGAATTTTTGGTTCTAGGACATGTAGGTTTACTCACGATGTTTTCCTTCACCGTTTTGAGAGCAGCGGTTAATGAAATTATTTACACAAAGTGTAGCCCCGGCCTGGGTTTGATCCCACGACACGACTCGTGAGTCCGACCGTTGCAACTGGACCACCATTGCTCTCTGGGCCACCGCTGCTCTCTGAGTTTGGATTACATGAGTAACAAAGTTCAAATAGAAATACACAGGCCTATTTACATTATAGCACCTACCTATTTTACATAAAAAATCAAAAACAAGCACTGTAACATAGAGCATTGCCCGTAGCGAGCCATTTGTTTCAAGTAGCGGGTATTACAAACAATTTTTGGTGGTGTCCCAATATAGTGGGGGCCACATGGTGAATGTACGGCCGACCCGTAACGGCGTGTGTAATTGCCGCCCCCTACCGCACACCCCGCGCACTCGCTTTATAATAACACTAGCTGCGCCCCGCGGTTTCACCCGCATAAGTTTCGATTCCGTGAGAATATCGGGGTAAAAAGTAGCCTGTATGTTAATCCAGGGTGTCAGCTACCTCCATACTTTTATCAAAATTGTTTCAAGCTATTTGAGCGTGAAGAAGTAACAAACATAATATATAAACATACACACTCACAAACTTTCGCCTTTACAATATTAGTGTGATAAATACATTAATGTATTAACGGAGGGATAGAGATTAAGTATTTTCCTTGAGATAAGACAATATGATTCTACTTTTTGCAAAAGTATATTTGAGATCAATTATTGTGACCGATAGAAAAAACAGATTGATTTTGCGAAAGGTAAGATTGGCTCTGAGAAAAATAAGAAGGCAATTATGAGGAATGGAAGAAAAAATGGTAGTATTATTAAAATGGACATTGCTAAATAATTTCCTATTTGTTTCAAGGTCAGCTTTCAAAATTGCCTGGCTCAATAATAAAAAGAGTATAGAGGAGGCTGAGCTTTATTGAACTGCTCTTCTAGTACCAAAACGGGGAATACCCATAGATTACTTAAAAGCCAATGTCAGGATCAGTAATTAATTTATTTGCATGTAGATTTGAATCGTACAATAGATAGATAGTGTGTATTGGTAATTTATTTGCATTGGCTCATTGCTGGAGCCCCACCTGGTCTCCAGATTACGGCTATTGGGATTGGCCATCCTCGGGGCAAGGGAGGGGCTGCGCCATGATTTGTTTCCACAACGAGCTTTTGGAATTACTTATACTTTTTATTGTATCCTTTAATTTTCACAAACCTTTCAGTACCTACAGGGGAAGATAGATTACAATGGTTTATTATAGGAATGTAATTTTTTCAATACTAATTAGTCAGGACTCACACATACCTACCTAATTTCCACTTTGGGAACAAGCTCCAGATGAAAGATGTCTTTGTAAGAAACATCTTTTGAGACAGGCTGCCCAATACACAAGATATTAAGTACCTAAAAATTCTCCGCGCATCGTAAATAAGCATCAGTGTCGAGAGTATTGTAGTTTAGAGGTGTGAGGCTGCAAAGTTCACTCATCCTCCACAGAAAAGGGAGGATCCTCCATTCAGACGGGTGCTGTGTCTGGTGTGCAACTGCACAACGATTGATGTTGAGACGTTGTATATAATAAGCTAGTTGAGCGGTAAAGTCTGCTTGCGCGACGCAGGATTTTGCTTGACGTCAGTGTGCTGCATAGTTCCCATAGATGTCGCCACAGTACTATTCCTTATAAATTCTAATGTGTTGAGAAACACCACTTCGCTTTTCTTCTTTTGACCAAGTGCTACAACTATACTTTTCGAAATATTCTTCTAAACATACGTTACAAACCACTGACCTGTATTATACAAGGTTTAATAGAGGTCAATGTTACAAACTCATTGAGATGTCAAGATGCCATGGATTAAATACGGAATCCATAAATAAGTAAAATCGGAAGGCTGTCAACAGTGACAAAAGCAAAATCCAAATCACAGAGTACTTTTTGATAGACGATCAAATTTAAAAATGGACGACTTTTTCAAAAGAATTTCTAAAAATGTGCCTGTTCTTAAAAATTATGAAGTTGAAGTAACAGCAGCCAGCGCGGGTAAGTCGGCGGACGTAACAGGTATATTATAAATGCGAAAGTGGGTTTATTTGCAACGGAACGAGAGATGGATGTGATTTAAAGTTTTTTTTTGCATAAGGCTGAGATAATTGATTTAGCATAGAGATAGTTTATGGGCTACAGCTCAGGGCTGCAGAGAGTCATGGGCTAATTTTTACCCGTCAAATGGGCAGTTCTTGTAGGATAGACCAAGGAAGCCACGGGAATAACGTAGTGACACAAGCGGAATTCAATGGGACAAACACGATATGTTGCAGCCGCAGATGATGTGTTTTTTCTAGTTCTATATTCATTAGTGTACCTAATAACAAATAAAAATTTCGAATATAACAATGTCCTATTGAATATAACTATGTCCTGTTGAATATAACTATGTCCTGTTGGATATAACACTGCCCACCTGAGTGTTGTAGGTCGTAGGTTCAAACCCAGACAGGCGCTTTACTTTGTGTAAATTATTTCATCACCACTGCTCTCAAAACGGTGAAGGAAAACATCGTGAGGAAACCGGCATGTCCTAGAACCAAAACTTCGACGACATGTGATATCTACCAACCCGCACTGGGCCCGCGTGGTAGATTACGGCACTCCCTCTCACTGAGAGGAGGCCTGTGTCCCAGCAGTAGGAACATTATAGGCTGATTATGTATTAGGTATGATGTATAATGCCTATTACTGCACTTTAGGCTCAGGTGGGCAGAACAATGTCCTGTTGAATATAACTATGTCCTGTTGAATATCACTATGTCCTTGAATATAACAATGAGTCTTCTGCGAACCATCGAATGGATTGGAGCAGACGCATTCCTCTCGCGGCAACTGAGTCTAGCTAACAATAAATGATAACTTACGGGTGGGGCACATTAATAACAATTTAATTTTCAACACACTTGCCCGTAAAGTAGCTCTAATTGCAAAGCTTTTAGGGTTACAATGCAGAAAACACCCCATGCTCTTTACTTTGTATTCCCACACAAGTGTGGGAAAGTGCGCCACAGATTAGTAGTCGAGAGATGTGCGCTTGTATTCCTACAATTTTTTTTTTAATATTTTAAACTGTATAAATAAATATAGATAAACATAACATTTCATTTATCAACCAATTAACATTTATTTATTTATTTACAACTTCGGGAAAACCTTAAAATGTTCACAATTTATTTATGAGGATCAAATGTAAAGCGAGATACAGGTTTACCACTTTGTTCGGATGCAGATAGTCCCAAACTTTATAAATTACGAACTTCAAGCCATTATTTAAATTGAATAATGACAATATACACATTGGCATTATTAAATTTTATAATACGTTTTTTTATTTTGGTGAGTCAATTTATTTATTTATTTTATTAATTACAGCACCGGCGCCCTCATCCACACCAGATATTAAGGACCCGACTGAGAAGTATCCAGTCTTAGACCAAGCTCAAATAGTTAAAGATGACACACCAATACATAACGTAGATGCGCTGGCTAGAGGAACTGATGAATATGGATTTGGTTTCTACACGAAGCCAGAAGAACCAGTAGTGGAAAAAGAACCATCAACTAATGAACTCGTAAAGATGTTAGATAAAGTTGGCGAATCGACGGACTTCCTTAGTTAGACGTGATTGCCAGCCTAACAGATAATTACACACGCGGCAAGATAAACCTTTGAAAATAGTGACAAACTGACCCCTTATATTTTTCATTGAGACACATTATTTTAGAGTGAACACTTTCAGACTTGTAATAATAGTTTCAAATACCTATATCATGTTTGTAATGATTGGTTGTAACTGAAAAAAAAATTGCACGTGCAAACTCAATCTAAATACATTTTGAGTCCATTTACACATTGTCCTGATTTTATTTTACCCCTCTCTGATACGAGTAAGACTTACATGCTTGCGAGAAAAGTCCATTTGGTCGATCCTATATTTTAATTTGCCTTTAAAACGATATTCACGTGGGCGTCGCCTCTTTTCATGATAATCTTAGTGCGTCGTTAGAGATTATTTAATGAAACTTTTGCCCGAAAGTACGGAAGAGGCAGTGTGGTTAGGGTACCCGCAGGACCGGTCCCTATGGCGATGTTTTGGGAAGGCCTAATGGCCTATTTCTGTCAGCGCAGCAGAATTACGAAGCGAAGATTATGATAAAGAGAAGTTGGTACTCACATTGCCATGAGGGCCCTCGCCAAGGAAGGTGACTGGTCGCATGCGCCCCCGCGGGAAATCCAGCAGGGGCGCCACTCCGTTTGGGGGCTCGGCTTCTGGGAGTTTGATGGAGGTGAACAGTCCTGGGGCTGGCTTCTCACGGCGGCAAGCACGTTCTTCCGGGTACGTCTGTGAAGAAGCACATCGCGTAAGTATTCGTGCTCATAAGCTTACTACTTCTGAACTGTAAAATAGAAAACACTCAGTTCCATTTGAATATTTAATTAATAATCAAATTACACAGAGATGTACACTTCATAGATGTCATCAATCACATAAAACTACAAAGTTAATTGCCCACAAATTAATTAGTATGTGCGGACAAATAAATTTATAGTTTTATGTGATTTACTACGTCTATGAAGTGTACATCTCTGTGTAATTTTATTATCAATTAAATATTCAAATGGAACTGAGTGTTTTCTATTTTACAGTTGTACCTGATGTGTTTGGTTTCATAGATCTATGAGTTGGACCTGTGGTCCCACAGAGCACGGGATTTATGAGTTGGACCTGTGGTCCCACAGAGCACGAGATCTATGAGTTGGACCTGTGGTCCCACAGAGCACGGGATCTATGAGTTGGACCTGTGGTCCCACAGAGCACGAGATCTATGAGTTGGACCTGTGGTCCCACAGAGCACGGGATCGCCGCACTGGCGGCGTCTAAAGAGGGCAATACTAATAAAATTCGTGACACCGAAAGTATGCTAAGCGCACAACTTCACACGTAATTTTTATAGTAGTGCAAGTAACCGGTGACTGACACGCTTGGTTTGTATGGAAAGTGCTGACAATGCAATCATTAGCAAAGGCTGCCGAGGCGTTCCCAAGCTCTATGTCGGACTATTGGTTTGAAATATTAAGGGTGGAAAACGATGGTTAATGGGCGGAAAGCACCTTCAATTATGACGATAGACAATAAATAACCATCTTTAAACTTTGTGAAGAGATTTGATCCATGGTCGAACTTATGTTACTTTTTTCGCATTTATTTCGGATTGTTTACATCTTTAAAAGCAGCCTACCTATGTATATATTCTTACTGCTGGGACACAAGCCTCCTCTCTTCGAGAGGGAGTGGGCTTTAACCTTTTTCTGAGTGTTTGGTTCTAAAACAAGCCGATTTCCCCACGATGTTCTCCTTCACCGTTTTGAGAGTAGTGGTGACGAAATTATTTAGAAAAAGTAAAGCGCCTGCCGGAGTTCGGACCAACAGCCTACAATTATTATTCATAAGTGGAGGTCGTTACCACTGGGCCAACTGTACTTCTACTCGATCAAGGAAAGTACAACCACTGTTAAGTTATTTTAGACAAGTTTTAGAAAAAAGTATTTGCATTTAATTTTCTTTATCGGAAAACATCAAAGGCCAAAATCCAAAACCCAATTTGTATTAATTTCACTTTAAAAAAAACATCATTATACCAGACAAATATTATTTTCACAACTGACAGGTACATGCTTGAATTTTAATTTTAATCGGGTAAAAATATTAGGGTACATTAGTTGCTAATTTATAAAAGTTGCTTAAAGTTAAGGCTTGATTAAGTTTAAAGTTAAGGTCTGCTTAAAACTATACATTTTTTGACGTACAAACATCTCTTACATTAATCAACGTTTATAAAAAAAGGGGCTGAGTGTATACTGGGGTTGAGTTCTAAGTAAAATGACATTAGAGTGCCGAGTTATTAACGGAAGTATTGATCAATAGGCAGTGTTCCTACATCACGTGATGTTCAATAGCACAGTACACATTTTATATGTACCAGTAAATAACCTTGTTCCTGCTTAATTGCTATTCCCCTCCCAAGATTGCGTTGCTATAATTTATACGGTACAATGAATTATTATAGACGTAGGTGTATCTATTATATGTATGTGTGGACTGCAGTTATTATGTGGCCATTCATTATAAATGAAATTACAAATGAAGTTTCATGTTCTTTGCGTAACGAGTTTTCTTTTCCTGAATCCATTTCGATTCGTTACGAATAAATCCGTTTGTAAACCTTGTTCGCTGTATAAAATGATAAGCTGTGTTTCCTGCAACAAAGTTTTATATGTTCAGCGGTCACTTAAATCTCAAAGAATTAGCTCGACCGCACGCGATGGAACAAACTCGCCGCGTCGAACTTAGCTCACACAAAACAAACGTTATTCGCAATAGAAAGTCTGTAGCTAAAGCCGGCGACTTAGTAGCAAAGCCGTACAAAGCCATAGTAAAACATTAACAAAACACGATCGACGACGAGCCCAACGAATTGCTGGCTCATAATACCTCGTGTACTCATTTATCATTTCGTAAACGACCGCGTAATACCCGTAATGAGTAAAATCCAAGCATACCTTGGGCAATACCATTAATATTACCAAAACCCGGTCTCTCCCCTTCAATGGATGTACCGCCGTACCTACTATAGTTTGAAGACCTTTGTGGTGTACAAATTTGGTGTAGGTAGTAAGGTACACTTTGTGTAAGTAATCGTTTGTGAAGAGAGGTGTGTGTGAGCGTGAAGTTCCGTAGTTTTTGCCTACGGTCGTGGCAGGTTGGTGCGATTTATGTCAGAGTGGTGGTAGCAGGTGGGAAGTTAACTGAAGTAGTGGTTAACTTTATTTTTAATAAAATATTCAAGTGTCTTTCGTGTGTCCAATATCTTAAGATATCAACCTCTGATTTAATAAAGGTTTAATCTCGCAGGGAATTTTGAACATAATCCGACTATAATGTTCCCACTGCTGGGACACAGGCCTCCTCTCGGAGAGATACAGTGGGCCGTAATCCACCACGCGGGCCCAGTGCGGGTTGGTTAGATGTTCCTCACAATATTTTCCTTCACTATTTTGAGAGCAGTGGTGATGAAATAATTTATTCAAAGTAAGGGCCTGTCTGGGCTTGAACCTACGACATACACAATCCCTAACTTGCAGCCATTACCACTGCTCAAAAAGAATTTTTGAAACACTTCTGATACTGCTAAGTTTATGCTGGCTGTACTCTTGGTTAGACTATTAATTCGACAAGCTTGTATCAAGTCCTACCTATACTCCTCGTAAGTAGAGTAAGAGTAAACAGAGAGCGCAGGATGTTTTGATACAGTAGCTACCTTTGCTATGTCTGCTTACTCCGACGATCCGAATGCCTAACCTAGTTATTGTTGCGAAGTCGAATCATCGCATCAAGGATGACACTTAAACTGACATACCATTAGTTAAATGGCTAAACTGTATTAAAAAACAAAATATTTCCACTAGTAGGTATTTATCCCACCTTCAATTACAGATGTTTTAATTAAATCCATTGTTTTATTTTCCTCTCCGTAAAATGAAAAAGTTAAGAGGCTATTTAAAGAACAAAGTACAAAAAAATCCGCAAAACAGTTAGAAAAAAATAATAATAACCTGCATTCGAAAGGTAAAAGAGTTGGCTTTTTACGGGTATCATCGTAGCTTTTCTTTTGCTCAGTGGCCGTTAAATTGATAAAAAATATATCAATGTTGAGATTTACATCTTTAAATAGGTACTGCACCGGAATAGCTGAACATATTCAGTTTTCATCACTTCTTCTCGCTACATAAATTTTATTTATGAATAAATAGAATAAGCCGACGGCGACGCAAAGCAATCCATTATTTAATTCAGCTCCAGTGTGACACCCCTGGCCGTAGGGGGAAGAGGGGGGTGTTGGTGGGGGTTCCGGGACATGTGACATATTCTCGTGCCACACGGGGGTACTTACAGTAGCTAGTGTTGTGGCTACATGTTCCCGGGTGTTGCCCGTAATGGAGTGCCCGCAGAAAATGGTGATGCAAAAATGTTGCACTAGGATTACGCACGGCGTATGGAAGATTTAGATGAGGTGATGGGCCTGTGAGTCAGTGGTATCAGCTGTTTGTTAAAAGTGACATTATTTGTTCTGGTGTTTAAAAGTTTAAGTGGGGTCACCTCTGACTATGGAGTCGTCTACGTCAAAAGTAACATACAAGTATTTTGTATAGTTGTTTTTGTAGTTATTATTAATTATAATATTTGTGAAAATTTATTTCCACTTACACTAGCTATTTCTTTTTCCTGACGAAAAAAACAAAAATTACCTACCCTCAAAGCCCTTATGATATCCACCCTAAATCACCCTTAACGAAACCCTAACCCCCCGCCCTTTAAATGACCCATCACAGGTATTTTTAATTAACTTTGAAATTAAAGCTTTACTGAAGATCGTTTTTCATAGCTGTCATATTTCCATGCAATAATTTTAGCTAATTCACTGAACAGTAAAGTGCTGTCATAACGTTATTTACGTACCTACTTAGGTATTTAATTATAAGCGAGGATAAGACAAAATTGTTTAGACGACGATTGGTATAGTCGGAAAAAGAGAAGTATACAAGATTTATTTTATTTTGTTTGATTACAGACTTTTTCCTAAATTTATAGTCATCAACTACCAAGCTTTTTCCCAACTACGTTGGGGTCGGCTTCCAGTCTAACCGGATGCAGCTGAATACCAGCATTTTACATGGAGCGACTGTCTATCTGACTTCCACAACCCAGTTACTGGGTAATACTATACCCTTGGTAAGACTGGTTGTCAGACTTTCGGGCTTCTGACGACCCGTATAGACTGCCAAGATCCACTAATGACGGCCAGGACCAACGGCTTAATGTGCTTTCCGAGGCACGGAGGGGTCTCAGTATGTAAAGATGGTCACCCATCCACGGACCAAGCGCGGTGAGCAAAGCTTAACCTCATCGATCGACCCGTGCCGCTGAAAATTGCATAGCCACGAGCCCCTCTTCTATATTTATCGCGAAATTCCCACGGGATTGAAACTTATGCGTGTAAAACCGCAGGGCGCTGCTAGTGCTTTTATAAAAGACTAGCAGCGCTCCGCGGTATCATCCGCATAAGTTTCCCGTGGGAATATCGGGATAAAAACTATCCTATGTCCCTTCCCGGGAATCAAACTATCTCTACACCAAATTTCATCTAAATCGGTTCAGCGGTTTAAGCGTGAAGAGGTAACAGACACACTTTCGCATTTATAATATTACTATGGATTAAAAATTACATTTATAAAATACAACAAAACAAAGCAATTTTTTTTTATTGGAATTAAAAAGCATGCTTATCTTAAAATTAAAATTATAATTTTTACTTGCAGCTTATTAGATAACCGACTATGTCAATGGTGCCGATTCTCTTGTCGCAAATGAAAATCACCTAAATTTAGTTTATTCCTGTCAAACGACGATTTCCCATTCTGAAATTGACTAAAGTGACACAACTTAACTATATTTTAGTTTGACAGCACAAAGATGGTAATTTAAGTTAGTAAGTTTACTGAAAATGGTAATTTTGCTATTCTGAATTTGACTTTTTTCACCTAAAATTTAGATTTTCTAACCTAATCTGACAATTTTTTATCGCGACTAAAAAGGTGTGGAATAAAATTAATTGCCATGAACTAAAATTCACACCAACACCTCGACTTCAGGTGCAAAAACAGTACTATCTTTTTTTTGCTTATATCTCGAAAACGGTGTGTCCTATCGCAAAAATAATGAAAATTTCCCCTTTATAGAACATGACACTCAACAAGTAGGTAATAATTTTTCGTATTTTCCATACAAAAAGTGAAAAATCCCATATAAAAGACGTCGAGACTCCCCATTGCAAGCGTGAGGATCAAAAAAAAAAATCCACGTGGTGTCGCGATTGTCAAATTCGATTTAGTTGTGTCAAAATTATTTTTAAATTTAGAGATATTTTTTTGCAGAATAGCTTTAAGATTCTCATAGCCAAAAGTTAGGAATTTTAGTGATAGTTTAGTTAGTTTAGTTCGGTGTACAAGAGAATCGGCACCAACATTTTGAATGCAAAAAACTGTTTGAAAAGGTGAATGTGACCACTATGTGAGAAAGGAATTTGTTTGAAAATTGCCTAACAATATTTCTCCTTGACCCGGACTTAAAGGAAGCTCAGTTTATCATAAGTTTAAATTGTAGTGTGCCTGAGCATTGTCTGCGTAATGTAAATATACTCGTACATATTTATTTAATGTAAATATACATATTTATTTCAGGACTGAATAACTCTTTATCGGCATGAATTTCTGTTGATTTCGTTTGTACAAACGTGATAAAGGTTGTTTACAAAGTAATGAATGGAAGCTAAAATATTCTAAAAAAAACACATTGTTATGTTTACATTGTATATACTTTTATTGTATTTCGTGCGTTATAGGCAAATTCCAAAGTTTCATGAATAAATAAATGGAATTGACTGAATACTTTCTCTTTATTTTGGGTTTTGCTGTTTGTAGGTATAACGTGCTTTTCTCTTGGCATTTTAAACTGAAATTAATATTGCATAATAAACTCACGCATCCTTCTCATGGGGGTATACATACGGAACGCCATCTGCTACAATCCTTAGATACTCATAAATTTATATTCAATAAGTTATTTTTCATGCAAAAGTGAATTATTAAGCAACTTTTTCCCAAAAAATATAGTTTCGGAAGCAATAGCGCATCGTAACTATTCGAGACCTATTAAAAGTCTTTGCAAGTTGTGTTAAAGTTGCGCGCGCTGACTTTGGTGTACTTGTGCAGAAAGCGAGAAAACTTCTAGATCGCTGTGTATATAAAAATACCGAATGGAAAAAAAATACTGGTTCCATTTTAGTAATGAGTGGTTTATTTGGTTCAGGTTTTTCGAGGCAAGCTCTTTGAGTAGCTGGTGCCTTTAGCAAGGAATGGTTTTTAGCGGTTTTGGCTCTCTTAGACACAAACTTTCTAACTAAAAACGATACAGATTAAACTGCTCCGTTTATTAAAACATAGTGCAAACGTTCACCACAGTCAATAAATAGTTTTCCTTATTAAAACTGCAAGAGATCATTTTTCTGGGTAACTCTAATAACAAACTTTTTCCATAACGTCGGTATGGGGTATAAACCGGGCATGGGGCACCAGAACGAGTGGCAACGGGGAAAGTTCTCGAATAGTTCTATGTAAGTAATGTACGCGCAATAAATCCGCCTGTGGAGGTACGTCCCTTACACTGAATATTTAACGCGTTACGGAGTGAAACACTAACTTATTACCATCTGGCAGGATATTAATATTAAAGAGATATCTTAGAAAAAACGTTTTCGAATATAAATGATATAAAGGGCGTTATGAATAATATTTATATTTTTGTGGACTTTTGATATGAGAGTACTCGTCCGTTAAATGGCACGTCAAGTTCTAGAAAAATGTTTTCGTGTAGTGTGGCCTCCGTCACACACCAGTGTCCCTAATTCAACCAGTTCTAATTCTCGTTATGTCATTTTTATTCTATTAGATGGGATTTTTTTCAATAGGAAGATTTTATGAAGAATAAATTTGACAGTTTGACATGTTTTCTTTACAAAAACTGTCATATCGCAATATTTACTCCTTAGTTATAAGTTATCTCACTATTAACAAATCAGCCAGTGAAGAACTCTCCCTCTCCACATGCAAAAATGTTGTCAAACAAAGGCTATTAGGTCTTTCATACGATGAATCGGAAAACATTCTCACATCATTGAACTCCCACTCGGTATCCTACTCCACAGACACTGACACCTACACACCACATGCGCATACACTAATACATCCACACCCTATTTTTGATTATCTAACATTTTACTTTTCATTGTTTAGCATTTTATTTTTGATTGTTTAACATTTTTTTAATGGTTTAATATTTTTAGTTTTAGGCTTTGTTCAGTGCAATTTAAGTTTTATTTCTGTTTTTAATAATTTACGATTTAAGTTTTACTTTCACTTTGATCTCAATATTTAATTTAGTTTTATATAATCGTTTGCAATTACTTATCTATTCTTACATAAACTCCAGTGGTAAATAGCATTATGTATCACAACTCTGGTCCCCAAGATACAGGCGCCACATAGAATGGGGACCGCCGCGCGCCTAGATCCAAATGATGATCGCTAACAGTTACAGACCGACCGACGTTAAGTTAATTATAAGGTAATAATTGTAACATTGGTTCAATAAATTATTATTATTAATAGCCTTAAATTTGTAAGGGCTGATTTTTCAATATTCAGATAACTTTATTTTCTTGAATTGTGCTTCAATTCAAGAAGATAAAGGGAAGGTAAGCATTTGTCCATAGCTATTGAAAGCGTGGCTTCCCGCCGTGAGCGCTTGCTGAGGTAGCAGCCGTTGGAACAAAGATACGGCGGCTGTTCCAAGACAAAGCTCTACACTTGCTAAGAAGTGAGACGAGGCAAGTCTGATAAAGCTATGCTGCTATTCGTAAGTGTATTTGGGTTTTTAAACCTTTTTGTAAGTTTGAGTCAAGGATTTCTTTGATAAAAATGAAAAAATTTGATGTCTGTAGGAATCATTTTTAATGTTACTTTCAATATTTTTTATTTTAGTATTAGCCATTAATGTCCCACTGTTGGGCAAAGGCCCTACTCTCTTTCCACGACTCTCTATCATTATATGAATTTTCATATTTTTTTATCCATTTTCATTATAGAATTGAATATTATTGAGATATCGATATCGGAGAGTACTATTGCAGAATCTATCACAAAAAAAAGCGTTTATTATTACTTATTTGTCGTTCAAAAGTTCAATTAAAATAATGCGTGTTGCTGTTGCAAACATCTTCAGAAAACCGCAACTGTTTAAAGTATTATCTAATAGTTTAATATCAAGTTTATCAAACATTTAACCCAGTTGTTTTTAATTTGAATACCATCCTTAGTATCAGAACGTTGTTAGTATTAAACTTAATTATCAACTAGTGAACTATAAAGCGTCGTACATACTTTGCGAAAACGCCATCGACGCCGCGCTCAAGACTGACAACGTAGCGACACCGCTTTAGTACAATGTAATTAAAAATTACCTGAGACGGTGCTCAGGTGTTCTCAAATAAAATGCATTAATTAACTTCGTGGGAAAAACCTCAAATAAGGTATGTAGCAACGCTAATTATCTTAGTTGTCTCATATTCTATCGCAGTTTTCCACCACGAACGTTACCCTATGTACTATGTACCAAACCTATGTATTTCTTTCTGTAAGCTTTTCGTGGTTTCTACTGTAACGAGTACCAGTATACGTAATGCTTTGTTTTTAGGTTGCGGCTCGAGCTATTTAAATAAGGATGAAAGCTTCAGAGGAACCGAGAACGAATTCTTTTTTCGTCAGCTTTGTTAATAATGATTTTAAAGAAGATTTTTCTTTACATTGCAACTAAGTTTTTCAACTTCGGAAGTTAAATAAAAATTCAAAGAGTTTAATGATTGAGGTACCTAAATGCAAAAGCTCTAAACAAATAATCTTATTTTAAAAATAAAAGAAAATTCCAAACATATTCAACACCAGCGCACAAACTTATATAAGTCAAGCAATACCTAATATCATTGAAGTACGTATAACGCAGGAATAACATAAAAGGCTACTATTTTATCAAGCCACAAAAAGATTCGACCGACAAAAGGCACAGCCCTGAAGGTAATCCTTGAGTGGGCAGTGAGCATACGTCGTTTGGGCAAACTCCCAGTGTCATTATAAAATACGGGCCACAATGTGGATTCACTTTGAGAAATGGAGGGCGGGCTTCTGAACACCTGGGTCTCGCTCCAACTATGTACGAGTATGTACGGTGTTGTTGTTCCCCTTTTTGTAAGTTGCAAAGTCACTCGAGTTATATTTATCGACTCTCCTAAAGTGAATAGCATAATGTGTTGCTCTTGTTTGTTGAGGGTTTTCTTCCTTTTTTTGATATTATATTTTATGAAATGTACTTAAGTAGTCTGTCAGTTTTGTTTCACGTAGATTTATTCAAAAGGTTATATTGAATGCTATGCTCGTTTTAATGTAACCACAAGAGGTATTAACCCGAATGTAAATAGATGTGAAACTATGTAGGCAGTGTTGCCCGACTTAACTGACAAAGGACTGAAAATCGCGCAATGAGAGACAATTCAGTTATTCGGCTCGTCACAGAGTATTGTTCACGTGTACCGTCTACCAATTAGCAGGAAAAACCCTGATATTTGACCCTTTGTGATAAAGGACATCAAGTGACGAACATTTTATACCCAAACATTAAAGTGTCAAAAAAAAACAAAGTGTATTAAGTAAAGTGTAAGAAAAAACAGGTACTATGTTCTTATGGGAAATAACACCTTGAGCATTTTTTACTATAACAGCGAAAGCCTAAAATTAACACCCCGGCTGCTATTTGAGATTGAAAATTCCAAAAATCTCATTTTATATGTTTTAAGCATACTATTAAAGAAATACCTACTTTTAATTTAATTTTGTTAAATTAAATTAAAAGTAGGTCCTGAACCTGTTTTAACTGTGAACTTGTTATTAAAATATGATTTAAGGCATTTTCAATCTCAAATAGCAGCAGACTTTCGTTGTAATACTAAAAAATTCTCAAGAGGTCATTTCGCATAAGACAGCAGTGCTTTTTTTTGACCAGCACTTTATTTTTCGGTTAGGTACAAATGAATGATGTCCTTAGTGAGCTTAGTTCGTTGTACGAGTAGTTGCGCAGAGTTAACGTTTTAATTTATTGGTACTATAAAATTATTGAAATGAAATACTGACTAAATTAGCTTTTGATTTTTGTGATAAAACCTGAACAGTTTTAGCTTTAGTTACTTTGTAATAATTAAAGTTTACAGTTCTTCAAAACAAGCCTGCGATTTACAAATCAAATAACAGATTATTTGCTGAAAAGTCAAACAAATGTATCCATTCAAAGAAGCGTCGAAGCGAAAGAACCTTTTTTAAAATTAGTTTTGTAGAAGTCCAATTGGCCATGTTTCGACGTCACCGCACTACATCTGGGTCTGTAAACATCGTGCTCTCTAATTTGTTTGCCACAACCGTGTGTCGCGTTTACTCTCGCCAAATATAGCGCCGTACCGGTGCTCCGGCCCGTTTTATCATGAATTATCTTTAAACACTCTGCTAGACTGCATACTATTCGCTATTCACTACCAGCAGGTTGTTCGCAAGTGTTCGCTTAGTAATGTGCACGTATATTTTGCCAAAATTGTCCACGTTATTGTTTTTAGTTAAGAATAAGTCAGGACCGGTTCAGCCGAGCGGTTCATTGAATTTCTCGAGTTTTCAGGTGAATTATTTGTTGAAAAGAAATTCGTTTGACGCTTACTCTGAACGATAAAGTTTTAGAAATCTATTGAGGCTTGAAGCTGTCTATTATCTCGACTGTTAAATCGTCAATATTATTTATGAAATTCTGTCATAATTTAGAAGTCATAGGAGTTCTCATTGCAAGTTTCGTTTGTATATCACACAGCTGTTCAAATTAACGGAACGAGAAGTTACGCGGCAAAGTTTACTGATTGGAGAGACACTTGACGAAAAGTTTCTATTGCTTCCACATTAAAGGGAGTAGTGAAAGAATGGTATAGTTTGTGGAGAAGATTGATCGTCGGCACGGAACTGAGTTGTATTAGAATGCGATGCTCGTGTTCCGCCGCTTTGTCTCGGCAACTTTTAATAAGGTCACAGGTGTTGTACTGCGAATGAATATTTTGGTTCTACGAAAGTTGAGAAATAAAGGATACCTAAATTCTTACAAAAGCTCGAGTAAATTATCACTAGAGTGGCCTGTAAAAATAGAGAGAAACTATATTTACCTAATAATGTTAGAATGGATTGGCTAAAGCCGGGCCGTGCGTTGCACGATAGAAGTTAATGTATACTACTTTAATATCGTTTCTGCTACATTTCGTAGATTCATATTTTCAGAACATACAAATCTATTAATTCTTTATGCTTCAACATAATCATCTTTTATAGAAAACATTTTAGTTCAAAAAACTTGTCATACCTCTTATTACAATAGTAGGTCTTATTACGCCTCTAGCTAGCCGTGACCCGTGGGTCCGTCCGAGTAATGAACGCTGCGAAGTGTTGCAGTTATAAATTGTACTAACGTCAGGGCAAACGGGCTGTTTTGGATAAACGATATAAAAGACGGCACGCAAATAAAAATGCGAGGACATTTGTTCACTAATGACTGAAATTAAATAGCCGACCATTTTACGGAGGATAGTTAATCTTAGATTATTTTAAACAAGGTTTTTTTGTTTTACGTTTTATTTTCGAAAAGGTCTATATACAGAAAAACAGGCCTCTTCTGCGATTTTGGTTTAAATCAAAATAAATATCTATGGTTAGGTTAGACGCCAATTTGTTATATACGATATATTGGGGATCGTACACAGAATAATGTATAGATCAGCCTACCTAACATTCTGGGAATCGTATCAAAGCAAGTTTTAAAACACTTCTTACAGCATCAAACGTAAAAGCGAGTTCGGCAATAAACAAAAGAATTGAAAACGTTCTAGTTAATTAATAAAACTACTTAAAACTTGATAAATAATTAATTAATTAAAACTTGATACTAACGTAGGTAACCAACTTTCAATTACATAATGGTAAGCTAAAACCTCGAAAATAACAATTTAATATTGTGTCATATCGATCATAATTATCGTTTCAAATAATAAAATAGATATTCTTAATAGAAATTGAATATAAAAGCCTAGACACAATACAAAATAAATTCAATTACATCTCATTTCTGAAATATTGTTTTCCATTCGTCCTCTGTATTAGGTACCCCATCCCCCCTTCTGTGGGCTAAGCGACACGTGTACGATTTTTTATATCTTTTTGACTCGTTGCAAAGAGAATACCGTAATATGTTTCGATTACCGTTGCCTTGGGTTCGTTTCATCTGAAAAATGTGTCTATGTTACCAAGTTCCCAATCCAATCGTTGCTTTTTTCATGTTTTTGTACACCTTGCTTTGACGGTAGACTACGTTGTTATACGGGGCATTTTTCTATCATTATTAACGTGCTTTTGATCAGGTTAAGCTATGCTTGCCGCGGTTGGTCTGTGTATGGGTGACCATCTTTACATACCGAGACCCCTTCGTGCCTCGGAAAGCACGTTAAGCCGTTGGTCCCGGCTGTCATTCGTGGATCTTTGGCAGTCGTTACGAGTAGTCAGAAGCCCGAAAGTCTGACAACGAATCTTACAGACAGTAACTGGGTTGTGGAGGTCAGATAGGCAGTCACTCCATGTAAAATACTATTAGTCAGCTGCATCCGGTTAGACTGGAAGCCGACTCCAACATAGTTGGGAAAAGGCTAGACAGATGATGATAGCAATAAACTCGCCACCTATTTATTACATGGGACTTAAACAGATGGAGAGCAGTGGTGGCCCAGTGGTAACGGCCGCGACTTACGAGTTGTAGGTCGTCGGTTCGAACCCAGATAGGCGCTTTACTGTGTGTAAATTATTTCATCACCATTGCTCTCCAAACGGTGAAGGAAACCGGCATGTCATAGAACCAAAAATTCGAAGCCATGTGACATCTACCAACCCGCACTGGGCCCGTGTGGTGGATTACGGCCGACTCCCTCTTACAGATAGGAGGCCTGTGTCCTAGCAGTGGTAACATGATAGGCTGATTATGTTGTTTATGTTTGTACTTAAACATAACAGGCGAAATGTGGCTGTACTATAGGTACACCTCTGCTTAACCCTTTGGGGAACACAGTCGTGAAGTTATATTATGTTTTATGTGAAATTATAGCTCAGACCACGGAGGCTCAGACAGACCGACGTAGCGTTTTATAACGTGAAATGAATATTATGAAGATATTTTATTGCCATTGCCAATCTGTTTGCTACGTTATCCGTTACTTATTGTACAACTAGCTGAGCCCTGCGGTTTCACCCGTATATGTTTCGATCCCGTAGAAATATCGAGATAAAAAGTAGCCTATATGTTAACCCATACAAAATTTTATCAAAATTGGTCTAGCCGTTTGAGCTTGAAGAAGTAACAAACACATAAACACACACACACACTCACAGACTTTCGCCTTTAAAATATTAGTGTGATTGCACGAAATCAGCTAAAACATAAACTCAGTCTGCTGGTTAAATTAACATTAGTAAAGGGTGATTTTCAAACAATGCGCCATGGTCAGGCTCTACTGGACTGTCACTAACTTTGCTTTGAGTGCGACCTCATCACGTTCAGCTAAAACATCGGAATCATTGGAACGAAGCATGAGTCATGATAAACAAAGGTACTCGTACATTAATGCCTTTGACTGAAGCGAGGGAATTCAAGAGGAATGTTTAAATTGAGATCGGAATTTAAACAAAAAAATCCATGTAACTTGTAAAATAATTGAGTTGAAATATTTTCGAGTCAGTTAAGTCAGTTATACTTAATATTTAGGTATTTAGTAACCTTTAATCTTAAACACTCAACCTTTTCTAATCATTTTGAACGACTATATTTAAAGCAAGACCAATCACTTCCAAAAAAACAAAACAGTACGGAACCCTACCCAATTTAACTAACTGTTTCACATCGTAAAGTACTAAAAACCCATCGCACATGCTAACCCGATACGCCTACCTAAACAACCCTACGGGGAGCACTAAGATTGGCTTCCAAACTCAGCCTTTATCAGATTGCTAATGAATCACCTGTGCCTAAATACGTGTGCCGGAGTCTGATAGGACAATATGTAGCTTTGTACCAGAGGAGGCCGTCTATGCCAGGTCAAGCTTTTAGGCAAACAAAACTGTTGGTATTGGCCCTAATAACTAATCTGTCAAATACATTTAAACCCATCGTGGCAGCATCGTGGGTAGGCCATCAAGGGCCACGATCGTCTTTCAATGTACCAGTCAATTGCACTTAGACAATCTTGCATCACAAAGGCAGGGTGCAAATTGGCAAGATTCGTGTTACATAGTTGAAGAGACAATATAGCTATTTCCCTGCGATATACTTGCATCCTATAAAGTATCTTCGTCTCAAGTATTTAATAAATAAAAAAAGTATGCTATGTTTTAATCAAGACATATAATACTTCTAGTGTGCCCGTTTATGATTGATGGAGTAACAATAATTTTGACAAAGGTTTTAATAATATTAGTAACGACGGATAATAAAACGCTAGAAGACCTCCCACCTGAACATGGGTTTCACCTTGGGTAACCTAGCAAGGAAAACCTGTTAAGTGTAATGCTTAATTTCTCAACTAACCATCTAAAACTACCGGCTGACTTATTTGCTGGCAATCTTCAGTGTTTACTAGCTAAATGTCATCTGTATAATTGCAATGCGTCCTTATTTTTTTCGGAACGTTCTCAGACACACAACAACTTACCAAAGTTCCATCACAATAGGTTGAATCATTTTTGAATTTTTGCGAGACTAACGCACATTTATTAATTGAGTTATATGAATTAAAAAGTTTTGCTATGGGACAAAGTCTAAAATTTAAAAAAATATCTGCTGCTTCATTACTCCATTTCTACTATTAAGGGCTCATTTTTCCAACGCCAGATAATTTCATCCGAAGAATAATTTTGATTTTTGACAGTTCTTCCATACAAAATCTGTCAGACGACAATTTTATTCAATGAATAAAAATTATGTGTCGATTTAAGTATGAGCCCTTAGTAGTAGGTACGGATTTTTATCTCCTGAAAGATTACCAATAAATTCACAGTCAGCCAGTATATTCCGCTGAAATAGACTTAAATACGAGGAAGCATTTGACAGTTGATATTCGAAAATAAACCATAAACCAACCATAACAATAAATCTAAACACAGACGTGGACGTGCAGTTGATAGCCTGGCCGTATTGGAAACTTGATCCAAGTGATGACAGTTCTATTAAACCGCGCGTTTAATCTACAAATGTAAATCCAAATGGGATTTTTCTAATGTATTTTCATGTCACATGATATGATGATACTAGTACCTTCCTTATATTCGAACTTCACCACTTTTATAGATATTTTATTTAACTTTTTGTGTATCTTAATGAATTTTCTCCTTATCACTTGGTGGATAGTATGCTTACTTACACCGGGAGCAGCAAACACTGCGTTACCGTGCTCAAGGAAAACCTGTTCAGGTGGAGATTCATAGACGACTCCGCCTTGGAGTGTAAATGTGGAGATGTTCCACAACGATGGGACACTTAATATCGTGTCCTGCGTGTCCTGTCACCTGCACGTTACAGGAACTGATGGACACTTGTGATGGCGCCAAACAAGTAGCCGAATTCTGGGCCGAGTTCATTTAGATTGCTATCGACACGCTAAGAAGAAGAAGATCTCCACAGCCTTTTCCCAATTATTTTTGGGGTTGGCATCCAGTCCAACAACCGGATGCAGTCGGATGCATCTGAATACCAGTATTTTACGTGGAGCGACTGCCTATCTGACCTCCACAACCCAGTAACTGGCTAACACTATACCCGTTTTGTTTGTCTTAATTACCTACGTGTCTTTAGCATAATCTTCTTCTTCTTAGCGTGTCGATAGCAATCTAAATGCACTCGGCCCAGAATTCAGCTACTTGTTCGGCGCCGTCACCAGCGTCCACCAGTTCCTGTAACGTGCAGTTGACAGGACACGCAGGACACGATATTAAGTGTCCCATCTTTTGTGGAATAGCACCACATTTACACCCCAAGGCGGAGTCGTCTATGAATCTCCACCTTATGATAATGGAATATGTAACAGACGACACTTGATTATATCCATTTGACGCGCCAATCAAATCCATCATTGTGGAGTGCTTCCATTCTATTATATGTCAACGATAGTGATGGGCGTTTATGAATAATTTAACTAATTGCCTAATAGTTAATTTATGTTATCTATACTAGAATAAATTAATACGATAGATAGTAATTTTGAAATTAATTGAGGACGATAGAAGATCAGGTTGCTGATGTTATAAATATATTTATTGCTAAGTTAAGTTTATTCATGACCAGCCTATAATATTCGCACTGCTGGGACACAGGCTCTTCGAGAGGGAGTGACCTGTGGTGGCCTTGAGGGAACGGCCCCGACTTACGAGTCGTGGGTTCGAACAAAGACAGGCACTTTAGTTTGTGTAAATTATTTAATCACCACTACTCTCAAAACGGTGAAGGGATTGTGAGGAAACCAACATGCCCTAGAACCAAAAATTCGAAGACATGTGACTTCGACGGACCAAAAGACCCGCGTGGTGGATTGCTGCTCACTTCCTCTTACGGAGCCGGACCCCTTTTTCCCGGTAGTATTATTATTATTATGTATGAGTCTTTTGTTTATTTTATTGTTACACGGAGGGCGGAGAAACTACACACATGCTAAAATTGTAATTCCATTCGCGAATTACGCGTGCCCTAAGTGATTACATCTACACTAATATTATAAAGAGGAAAGATTTGTACCTATTTTTGTATGTTTGTATGTTTGTAATGAATAGGCTCAAAAAGTACTGGGCCGATTTAAAAAATTCTTTCACCAATAGAATGCTACATTCTTCCAATTTGACATAGGCTACATTTCATTTTGAAAAAAATTAGGGATCCTTGGTAAAATTTGAACAATGTAACCGAAGGTGTAGAAAAATGAGTCTTAAAATGTCTTTCGTCGAATGCGCTGCCGAAACTATTAGCGATAGAACAAAATAATGTACAACAATATTGAAGAACATCATAATGTCTACAAAAAACTCCGCGGTAGCATATGTCCAACTATTGTAGTTATGTCACTACAACAACTTCTTTCATTTTAAACATTAATGAAAATGCTAACCAAATTCAAACCATGCTATTTATGTGTTTGTATTAATCCTTATCCAAATAAATTATTTTATGGTCAAGACCATTTAACTACCTATAAAATAGTTTTTAAATTATTTAAATTGGACTTTCCATTCAAAAGATATTACGAATTAAAAAATTCAAACAGTAAACAAAAATTTTTTAATAAATAAAAATATTTGTGAAAAGAAGTGTTTTATTTCCAAATTTCCAAAAATAAATAATTGTCTACCCCGTGCGAAGCCGGGACGGGCTACTAGTTTATAATATAATAGATACATGGTACATTCAGTCTTATAGCAATTAATATTATTAATTAACACCTTGCATTGTCCGGATATAGCTTCCACGTGACTGCACCTCGATGACCTTTTGCTAACATGTGTGGAGACATCAGTAGTTACAGACAACAGTACAGGGTTTTTGAGCAAACATATGCAGGGCAAAAACTTGATAGCTGAGTAGGTGCTGCATGATGAAAGAACACCGAAAATATATTTGAAAAGTTTCAGATAATAGCCCCGTGGTCAGGAGTCCACTTTCAGATTAAAAAAAGGGCCACAAAAAATTGATATTCAGAGGCGCTGATTTTGGCATGATCGGGTGCGGAATACCTACCATTACCATACAACGTGGCAATGCTGCCAGCCTTTTGGGCACGTTTCCTATTGACAGCGATCCGGAGGAATTTTAAGATGCCCTTTGATTATTTCCCTTCCTTTTTATATACTTGTACATATTATTATTTTAAGACTGTTAGCTTTTTAAATTATTTAAATATAATGTAGTTTACTATCTATCACTTACAGAAATAAAACATATGAAGCAATGGATTAAACCTATGTTTAACCGACGAGCAAATACAGTTCTGTGAAAATCTTCAGAACCAAAAGATTTTAATAATAAGCAGAGAAGATTTTATGATAGGAAATAAAAATTTTACACACAAAAGTGTTATTAATTAATAACATAACATCACGTCTTGTTTCCCCGAAAGTTTGGGCAGAGATGTACCTACCTATAATAGTACACCCACATTTAATTAATTAATATGAAACACAACTGTTTAGATAGACGGTTCCTGAAAAACAAGTAGTACTACGAATACAGAATTAGTTTCTAATCTAAATGCTAATTAATTTGTAAAATTCGTGGGTGTTCCTCAAAATGATTAAGTTTCTGCTTCTTTAATAATTAACTTAAATTAACAGCTTTAACTAGCCGTGAGGCACACACTATAGTTTGTTTTTCGTTCTTTTTAATTTCTATTTTGTGTTTTATGAACTGTGTTAAAATAAACGATATTTTTCCTTTTTTTTCCTTTTAACGATTTTTTTTTTTCGAGAACAGTGTTCGGAAACATTTGGCATTTGATTATAAACCATTAGTATCTTTGTGTCGAAAGGTACCACCGGGACCCTTGTTCGCCTTCAACGCTTCGGACTGTATGGTGAGCCGCGTATGTTATGGGTGCACTTGAAATATGTATGTTGTTTTAGTGCACGCGCTTTGAAAGTACTGCGTCATTGTGCAGGTGCACGTTAGGGTCGTTTTTTGGCCAAAGAATTAGCATTGCCATCCATTCAACGTGGCAATGCTGCCAGTCTTCTGGGCACGTTTCCGGATGACAGCGATGCGGACGAGTACTTCGACGTCTAAGTGTCCTTTGTTTTAATAAAATAAATTAGTTTATAGTCATTTAATTTAGTATCTACTGTAAATAGTTTAAAAGTACCTATTTGAAAATAGATGTCTTTATTAATATATTTTATCTACATTATTTCTTTAGAAAAAAGGTCAGGCTGTGCGTAGTACTCGCAACCGGCGTGCGTGTATGACCAGATATATGAACGTAAACGAGGCAAAAGGAGTATGTATGGATCGTAACAGGTGGCCTTCTGTAGTTTCTGTTTACCCCCATGGGAAGAAGTCGGGAGTGTATGTATGTTTATCTACATAATTAATACATTGGATTCAATTTTTTATTTTTAAATTTCAAAATAACTTAAAATAGTTTACAAAAGCCCCTAAGTATACGTATAAAACAAGAATGCGCATGAACATAATATCTTGAAGCATTAAAATTTGCCTTGTTTTATAACGTAATCGGGAATGTGCGTAGCGTACCATATTCGTAGCGTTTCGTAGCAGGCGCGTAGCAGTTTCGTAGCACTCTCGTAACTTGCGATTTAGGTAATTGTAAGCGTTGCAAGTTACTTGAACATTATAAAGTTACGAGTTACTTGTAAGTCTCAATGGAAGCTTCTACTTGCATGTATTATGTTAAGGCGATTCCTCACCGGGAGCATCTGCCTGTAACCTTTACCTGCGATCTAGCCATGTTACTTCTACTTATTTAATTATATGTATAAACCTATCCTGAAAGAAAGAAAGAAAGAAAGAAATCATTTATTTGCCGATAATGTAGGTAACAAATATGGTGTTAATTTATGGAGAGTCCCGATACATTTTGCCTTACGGCATGCAACATTATTTACTTAATTAATTTAATCATTGCTAAATTTCTACGTTAACATTTAAATAAAATTTCTATACAATTGAGACAACATAATTGCTTAGAATTCTAACATGTTTCGCTTACTTATAGCATAAAATAATCCCGTCCTGGAGTGAACAACACATATAATGCCTGCTGGTGTCGATGATCTCTCTGTCGATTATCGATACACTACCTAACAGTGTACGGCCTGCGCAGTCTACTTGCAAAGCCTTAGCCATTACAGTGAAATCTTAGATTGTTACATTACAGACGAATGTTCCCGGTGAAGGTAACGTGTAGGAGCACCATTACAAACGACTTCAAAACATCAGTCACCTATTCTGATTGGTTGGTTTGAATGTAGGCCTCGTCGTGTTAGTTCGGATGTCATCACATCGGTTAGGATGCGGTGTTTTGTTCCGTGTTCGGTCGGCGCCACGATAATGTGTGGTGGCCGAATTCACGTTAGTCGGTCGTTTCAAATGACGATTGGGATTTTACAGCTTTGTTTTTAGGTATGTTCGCCTGGTATTTGTAAAACAATGGATACTGGATAGATAGATAAATCTACAAGCAGAATGGCTTAAGTATTACACGTTTTTTCAGGACAACTTCGAGGAAAAGCAAAGCCTTTTTCCTTTTCAGATCAAGTATCGAAAGGTCATATAATACAGTTATACATAATACAAGCTTTTCTTTCTCAGATCGTTTCCGAGCACAAAAACACGGCGTAACGTTAACTAAATAATGTTCATTACGTATTAATGTTCAATTGGTATGTTTTACGCAGGGCGCGCACTGTGACCGCGCGTCCTCCCAAGGGAAATCAGTCTACGATCCTCTGAGCCTACACTATACCATACTTTACCTGTTTGAGTAAACTTTACGAGTATTTTTACCATCCTACATTACACCTACATGTTTCCAATCAAACATATAAGGTTTCCTCTCCAATCCGCTTATCGGTTCGTCGAAATTCCGGCAAGGAGAATTAGACCACTTTTAATTTGCTTTCAAATTAAATCAAATTATATTTGGCTGTAATCATTGGGGAAAAAATCAACCGAGGGGAAAGGCATTAGCCTATAAATGAAATGGGAATGCCCTTTTAGATTGAAACCCTATATTAGGAAAGCCTGAAATTGGAATAATTATCCGACTTTTTCGTGGACTTTTTTCTATTATAACGATACCCTTTAAACGTCTGTTGTGGGACGTTACCTTTAAAGTTACTCTTGAGTATCGTAATTAAAATGTCCGGAGCATGTTATCGAACAATTACGTGAGTTACCGATATGAGTGATGTGTATTTTGCCTGGCTTCCGGCGCCGTCCTAAACGCTAAGTGCATTGCGTTCGCCAACGTACGGTAAACAATGGGTTATGGGAAACATAATTCATTCGCCAATCTACTCTATATGACGTCCATTTCCAGAATGGCATGACCATGAGTGGCTGTGTTCCATAGAGGTAGTTCGCCGTTAACAGAACCGTCAATTTAATGACTCCATCATTGTTAGATACGACACTTTTCGTCGTCTACAAGAATTGAAATCGACTGGAGAATCAATGCGACGTGCATGAGTGGCGGTTATGGGCCAATGTGAGGAATTTTGATCTATACACATAATGTATGGCTCTGCATAGCTAGTCATGTTAATGCATTATTCACTCGTACCAAACTCGACCATATAGAGGGTGCCTTACGAAAAGTTGGCTAATATTCTTCGTCATCTACACTAATATTATAAAGAGGAAAAGTTTGTTTGTTTGTAATGAATAGGCTCAAAAACTACTGGACCGATTTAAAAAATTCTTTCACCATTCGAAAGCTACATTATCCACGAGTAACATAGGCTATATTTTATTTTGGAAAAATAGGGTTCCGTAAGATATTCGGGTTTTTCGGACACAAGGTGTAAAAAATCAACCAGAAAAGTTACTTATTTTGCGTACGCTGCCTAAACTATAAAAGATAGAACCATAAAATGTTCTAATTAATTGTAGATCTTATAAATATCTACAAAAAAGTCCGCGACACACTATACCTATCTTTGTCGAGTGAGGCACAACAACTATTTATTAATTTAAAAATCTTGAATTTTTTTTGTACTACATTTAGACGCGTTTATTTTACTCATGCTATTAATCCTTATCAAAATAAATTATTTCATCACTAAGTACAGTTTATGTAGATAATATTTGGTCTTTGAATGATTAAAATTGGACGTTTGTTTTTGAAGTTATGGCGAAATTTAAATATTACGATTTCTGCTGCACGGCCCGTTGCGAAGTGAGCGTCACCAAGACGGGGGTGCGCGTGCGGGAGGGGAGTTTAGATCTATGAGTAAGGTACCCACCCGCGCGGCTCAGACGCGAGGTCGGCTCCCTACGCAGCGGTCGTGCGCGAAGTCTAATAATTTTCGTGTTTTTTTTTAGATTTCGTTCTTAAAACTACACCTACGCAAAAGTTCTTCTCAGAGCTAAACAACAGTTCTTTTCAGGGCTAACCAACAGTTTTTTCAGGGCTAAACAACAGTTCTTTTCAGAGCTAGAATATTACACGCTATTAACATTTTCTTAAACATTTGAAAATGCCTAAGAGAGCCAGGTCTCAACTTTCTAAACATAGTTCTCAAGCACGGGCAGCAAGAATACGTCGTATGGGAGAATTTTTACCTGAACGTTCACAACGCCTTGCACAACAAAATCTGAGAACCTCCGAATCTGGGAATTGACCTGGGAATCATTTTGCTGACCGTGTCTTTCCTGGGTAGGCTTTTTGCAGCGGTAACCGACATCCACGCGGGCGGAGCCGCGGGCGACCGCTAGTAATTATGAATAAAATTTTTGAAAGGCTTTAAAATATTAAAAAAAAAACATTATTTTATGTAATTTTTCTCAATCTCAATACTGTATCCTCACTGAATGGTTATTTAATGGTCCTTCGATTGTTGATACGTACATACTTAAGAAGAATCTTGCGTTTTAATGCAGCGTTTGTTACATATGTAACAAACACTGTAGGTACCACTATGTTACCTAGAACGTTCTCATTCAGGATAATCTGTATATTAACAGAGGCATGTGTAATTTCCAATAATTTCGCTTTGTGGTATTACGGACAGCATAAGTTATGATATATACATAGCTGACTACGTAACATCTATACAGCCGTATGCACTTAGTCGTGGACATCACAAGTTGACCTACATATCTGAAGCTTTTGATCAGTAAATATTATTATTATCCCTGTAGAGTTTGCTTGAGAATATTGTGTGTATCTTTATTTTGTGTAAATTATATTATCACGAATGCTCTCAAAACGGTGATGGAAAAGATCGTGAGGAAACCGGCATGTCCTAGAACCAACAATTCGAAAACATGATGTAACCTACCAATCCGCACTGGGCCTGCGTAGTGAATTACGGGCCACTCCCTTTCACAAAGAGGTGGCCTGTGTTCCAGCAGTGGGAACATTATAGGCTGATTATGATGACATGTTTAGGTAAGTGATTGGTTCAGCTTGTGTGGTTTAATTTTAGCTAACTTAATAACTCAAAAACTACCCAAGCAAAGTTAATAAAATTAATGTGGGACCACCCCTGAGGCATAACCCTTCATCATATCCATTAGAAACATATTTTTTAAAATCGATTTACAATTGCCGGAGATGTCGTAACAAACATAAAAAAAAAATGTTTTATTGCTCATTAGGACACATAAGCTTGATTAATTTGTGTGCCTTCTAGTATGTGCTAAATAAATGTATTTTCTTTCTTTCTTTGTTAACGAAACTTAGTGTAAGGGATACTATTTAACGGTTTAAAGTTGACGGATTAAGATATTCTATCTCATATTTGGTTCGTACTGAGAAACACAAGACACACGCGGTCATAAACCACATTTTCGATGGTTTTTTCGACTCGGTTAATTCGACTTTCACAGTTAATCATTTCCAAAATGATGCATAAGCATAATTATAGCCTATGATGTTCCCTACAGATGGATACAGGCCTCCTCTCTTCGAAAGGACTACCTCTGTGCAGTGCGGGTTGGAAGATGTCTTCGAATTTTTGGTTCTAGGACATGCCGGTTTCCTTACGATGTTTTCCGTCACCGTTTTGGGAGCAGTGGTGATATAATGATTTACACAAAGTAAAGCGTCTGCCTGGGTTTGAACCAACGACCCACAACTCGTAAGTCGGGACAGACACCATTGGGGCACCACCGCTCCAAAATGATGACGGTAGCGTAATTACGTTAATTACCAAACGACTACGGGTTAAAGCATAACAATTTTGATTGCAATTGTGTAATGAAATTAGCAATTATCGATTGTAGCATTGATTAGGATTAAGTGTGAAATGTGTGACAATTTCGATTCCATTTCAGGAAGCCTATTACGTGAAACGCTGAATGGAATAGATTCTCATTATGATTTAATACTGTAACATAGTACTGTTTCATAGTAACTTAGATTATGTAAGTTTCCACTTATATACATACGTATAAGTTTAAACTAATGGTTTTGTGGTAGTTTGGGACGAACTAATCCCGATATGCATAAAGCCTATTATAAATACCTAAGCCGTCAGTTGTTGCTAATTGACATAAGAAGTCTAAAGTACCTATACGTCTTGAAAAATCTTCATATGAGATTCTAAATACACCAGATACTGATAATTTTCAGAAGAATTGATTAAAATGCCTAGAAGTAAAATAATGAAGTACTAGGTACTTACATGGTGTATAATATCGGTGGCAGCGTAGAAACTTTCATGTGGATCCGGACGTTTCATCATGTAGGGGCGCGGGAACTCCGTGTCTTCGCAGATTTCTGCACCAAAAAAAACATCAATCAGTTAAAATAGTAGATTGTTGCATCGAGCGCAAAGTGAGTTATTAATGCACGAGTGTTACGTTGGTGCCCGAGCGCAATCGTATGCGTAATCTAGTTTTCTTTCAACTACCAATCTACCTACCGTGATAAAATATATCAATTTACTTAAAATTAAAAGTCAAGTTAATGAAAAATATTTATCCCGTGACTTTTGCGGCAAAAGCTTATTAACAATTTCATTTGCAGCTGTTTTTATACTTTCTGGAGTTGATTTTATATCGCTATCGCTGTCTATTTCAATTTTTTTTAAACATTTCTTGCTAAATATGAAGTAAGTATTAAAGTTTTGCAATAGTACAAAATCCGCGCAATTTGTTTTTTTTTTTCACCATGTCGGTTTTATTCAGCCGATTTTTATTTTCAGCCTGTATCTTTTTGATCTAATGCATACATTTTATAATAAAGTTAATGGGAGACATTAAACGTCTGTGGTTCTAAATTATAAATAAAAAACAGTGCATTAATGAAGAGCTGTGCAACAATGAGTTTTCATATAACAATTCTGCACTGTTTTGCTTCTAAGCAAAAATACGTCCTTTGTGATCGGTTTTGTAGTGCTTAATGATAACATTACTACGGAGTTGAAAGAAAAAGTATTTTTTACGTTTTGTACCTATATTTTGTCGGACGTAGGTATGACACGAATATGTTATACGAAAAAGAGCTGCCCGTCATTCCTATCTCATCCTATTTTCGTATCATAATGGAGAGTTCACATCGCGCCACGGACGGACGCTCCCGTCTCAAATGTCAGTCAAAGTCACGGATAATTCGTATTTTTGACCAAAAACCCGTTACTATTTTCTCCACCGTATTCTCCCAAAGATACACGAACCCGGGGCCTATTATCCTGTGCTCAGGGCGCATCATCTTTTCAATATGGCTTCGGAACAATGGCCGGCTTTCCGGCCGGATGTCCGGCCGCCCGTAACGAGTACGTATCTTGAGTTTTCTTTTAAAGGGGCCCAGTGTCAAAATGTTGGATTTTAGTTTGTTAAAATGTTCATGGTTGAAGTTTTTTCATGTTTTTAAACTTTTTACTTTTATAGATAGACTTTATTCGTTCGGAGTTCGCTTTACTTAGTTACTATCACAGTCCAATTGTTAAAGTGAAAATGAAATATCGCAAAAGATAGGTAACTTCCAAAAAGTTGTGTGCAAAAAACTCGTTATCCAACATCAGATAGCGATTCGAAGCATTTTCCTCAACATTCATCAGAAATTCGCATTTATTTAAAAAAAATATGTAGTTAAGAAAATCATTAGCTCGTTTCATTTTCAAGCTATTCGTGTAAGAGTCTCTGGTATAGGGAGAGCGAGGGTAAAGTAACAATCTAGGGGCAAGTACACTCATAACCTAACGAGTGCAGTCGAGTGGCGAGTCGAGTGTCGCAGGCGAGCTAACTAGCGCCAGTCGGAAAAAACACGGCCAGCGACCACAAACACGGTGTGTAGGAGACATGTCAAAAGCGTTTAGCGATTTTTTTGAACATTTATTTATTTTATTTTATTAACTGTCCATGATTTTAATTGCACTTTCATGAATTAATAGAGCGTATGTTTTCATCTACTAGGATGTGCTATATAAGCATACATATTATTCTGCATGAATTTTGTATTGGCATGCGTACATATGTCGGACCAAAAATGGATAATTTTTTTGACGATATAACCTCGAAACTTATGTAGGTACATGTTTAGATACATCCACATGGTCATCAACCCTCGTTGTTTATTGAGCAAAAAATAGCCCGTAGTAATTTGTTCATTTGTAAGAGCAGATATTTACAATTAGGGTCAGCTCTCTGTGGATTTAATACTCGTATCTCCGACTTTATTGTACTTTACAACTCCTGTGTCGTATATATTGTTTTATCTTTTTCTTTCTGTAGACTTTCTTCTCGCTGCGTCACGTACCGAATATATTGCTGTTTTATTTGTATTGTTTAAACAACAATGTTGATTTATAGCCATTAAACATACAAGGGTTCTTTTAGATATTTATACTACATTAGTTTACAGAGCCGAACTAGTAGTTTTCTTCGAGTATGGGAGAAGATAAAGACAAATATGTTTTCTATATGTCACAAATGTGATCATACATTACGTGTTATGACACAACTTTGAGAAACTATTGGAGCACTAATATAAATACAGTCACATTTCTACTTGGAGAACTAGGACTCAAACTTGGATGATTTGTAAGCTGTGGACGCGCGGACGCACGTCGGAGATAAGTAATTTATTTGGTAGAAATAACATGAGACTTACCGTTATACTCGTGCTGGTCCTGGGTCTCTCGCTTGTCTCGGCGGCCCAAGGTCTCCCTCCAAATGTTATAGGGCTCCCTGTAATCCTCATCAACGACTGCCGGCCTGCACACAAACAGTCGACTTTATTATCTCGTACCAGTGTTTAAAGTTCCCAAAGCCCAAGTAATTGAATTACTTTTGTTTTTTTAATTTCTGTAATGGTTTGTTGTCCCATTATTTCTGGTGCAGCGAATGATTCAATATGGCTTTATTCGTTTGCGATCCAGCTGGGGCCGGTATGGAGCCTTTAGTGTATGTCTGTGGATTACATTATCTTTTTTACAAAGGCTGTATTTAGGTAGGTGATTTATGATTTTATCTTAAAGTAGACTGGACGTTGGTGGCTGATTTGTGGCAATTTTGTAAGTAGGTATTGGGTTGAAGTGAACGTTTCAGAGATTATTAATGAACAAGGACCTGAAATGGCCAATTTATTAAAAACTTACCTCAGCATGTGTATCGGCGGACAGTTAGCGAGCGCAAGTGCCAGTCTCGGAGCTCTTCGATTGTTTCTAGAGCTTGAGCTGTGTCTCAGAGATGGACAGAACGGTTTCTTCAGCATGTTCGGTATGCGGCGACGGGTCTTCTTGGTAAGTAGGACTACAGTGGCAGCGATGAACGCCCCACCTCCCACCAAGGCACCACAAGCCAGTCCCACAGAAACCCTCAAAGATGAGTTTCTCTTCTTTCTTGAAGATGGCGGAGTATCAGTCCTGTAATACTCCTCAAGGAACTCCGCTGATGTATTCACCCAGGTTGGAACTGTTGACAAAAATTAAAATAAATGAAGACTGGAATGACCTTGAATGAACCCAACTATCGAGCTTGCTTTCAGTTTCCACGTAACACTAAGACAATGAAGGAAAATTAATAGATGTCGAGACCAAGACTAAATTGTTGTTTTATAATGAGAGGAAATTCAGTAAGAGATGCCGCCAGCTCCGCTCCGACGGTTTTCAATCCCTAAGACAACGAGACTGAGATTTGTCGACCGTTTTTTTTGCATTCCTATTTTTATGTATAGGTTTAATTTTTTTTATGGTTTTTGTTGATTAATTAAAATAGTAACTACCATTTTATGCTCAGTGGTGGTTAGAGGTGCATTCATTGATTGATTGATACTTTATACAAATAAACTGAAGAATTGACTGCTAAGAAAACAAAATTTTGTTCAGAGCACTGCAATCGAATGGGCTTTTCAAGTAAATAACACAAAATTAAAGAGCATAGTTTTGAAAACAAACCCAAACAAATACCCACATACAGACAAAAAAATACACAGTTGTATGAATTTTGAGCACACAACTTGTATCCTGAAATGTTGTAAACCGGCTTTCAAGTTTTCACAAAATCCGATATAGGTCGAATTGTATAGCGGCTCAGAAGTAGGTCTAAACTAAAACTGAGGTAAAGGAAAATGGCGAAATGCCAGTGTGAGGTGCCAAGAGTCAGTTAATTCTGCGCTAATTTCTAATTGTACATTTAATGAAGTGTATCTCAGGGTTGCAGGTCTCGGGCAGCGGGATTGTCCGAAAGGGTTACCGCTGCCTCGGAACATAAAGGGCTAAGGAAGGAACACGGATGGGTTTTAGTCAGTAAGAGTCTGACACTCCCTTCCGCTCCACCCAGAGCGGGAGGGGTCATTGGATGATTTCCCATCCTTAAAAAAAAAAAAAAAAAAAAAAAAAAAAAAAAAAAAAAAAAAAAAAAAAAAAAAAAAAAAGGGTTGCAGGTCTCGGAGTCCAATTTTAACTAGACTTGTGGGAACGGAGTCGGGATGCTCTAGATAAATACATTGCGGAATTTTGTTGTGTTAAACTTTAATAGACTCTTCGAGAAGTTTTAAAATGTATGTATGGAACTTTGAAAGGTGAGTTTGTGTAGTGTTCTGGTTTTGTTATAATAAAAAAAAAAATGGTTATGTTTTGCTTACTATTTTTACTAACACAACACCGTATAAATAACTAAACATTCAATAACAATATTAGTTTGGTAACTATAATAATTTTGACAGAAAACATGGCAGCAAATTCAGAATTAGACCCAAAATAGTGTGAATTATTTTTAATTTTCTTTTATTTTTTCGCAAACATTTGTATCCGAGTGTATACCACACAACAAACACACATCCACGCTAATATCGAATTCACAAGGCCTCCATATATATTACCTAACGTATTTACTAATGGATTACGTGTTTCGAATATTTTTGTTCGATGTTCAAATATAAAAGCGTTTATGAAAACTTCGTTTGACGTACATACTCGTACATGTAATTTGTACGTTTAGATGCTCTTTGTATTGTCGAGTGAAATTGCTGTACTGATACTTTTGTGGTACTGTGATTGTCTTGTATGCAACGTTTGTACGGTGAGCTGCATCAATTGGGTACCCTACCCCAGTTGCTAAATGCTTTCAAAGGGGGTACCCAATTGATGCAGCCCACTGTACATAAGTAGGTGTATAAAAACGTAGGTACTTCATATTAATTCGTTTCTACGTTTATGTCGAATTGTATGTATAGCAGTGTTCATAAACTCAGATAATTTACGTTCCATCGCCACTTAATCAGTTTTCTACTTTAGTAAAATGTAATCTAAGTTGATTTTTGAGTAACCATTTGTAACAAAAAGGTCCTAATAAGTTTTTGGTTGTAATGGAATTTGAACCTTGGTCTATATGACATTCAGTTTGTTGTTCCATAACTTGACAAGTATTTCAATACAAATATAGCACATAAGTGGAACTTGTGTTTTAAATAGGTTATGTGTATACATTGCCTGATCTTTCAAATTAATAATGAATCAAAGCAATAACTACGTACATATTTTAATACTGGCGTTCTACTTTAAATTGAAATTTCGAAAACTATGCTCATTTTTAAATGAAGCTCGCCCAATTATGATGGTAAAAGATATTAAGAAAATTTTACTTAGGGCAGCTAAATCTCACCCGTGTTGAGGGTTCAATGCCCTCTCGAGATCCTAGTTAGACCAAGCAAGGCAGCGAAATAAGATAGGTATTATTTTTAAAATGAAGGTGGAAATATAAGTCCCCTCCACGTACCTAATAATAACAAGCAAAAAAGATGCGGCTATCATGAACGTAATACCTAGTAATATCATTTTTTATTTGTCTCTACCTAGTTATTTTGTGTTTTTCTTTTTGTATTATAATGTTTAATTTTGTACAAACATACCGTTCAAAGCATTGGATATTTTTATTGTGGGAGATGAAATAAATTGATCTATTCCTTTGTCTGTTTAATTTGAATTTCATAACTGTTCAGCTTCTACCAAAGCGAATTTAACGGTATAAGATTCAATTCATTCAATTTAGGGGATCATTTCGATTGTAAGGGAAACCAATACGTAACTACCCACCTTCAAAGTGGCGTCGACAATTGAATGTTTAGCGGACAAAAGGTAGACGGTACATTATGTTCCATTTCGGTAATTAGACACGTATCACGATACTTGTAAGGATTCCTAATTGGGGCAGATTAGGAATAATGATGATTCAGAAACCCCCCAAGCAGCAAAATTATCTTATAGTGCAGATGTTATAGGCCTCCAGCACTTATAATGTTCTCTTAACGGTTCTAGTATTTGCTGCCACACTTATAATAGCAAGCATGGAGCTAGTTGGGCCTTATAGTATATCTGATCTTATACATTAACTTATAATTACTTATAGGTCGTAATTAAGGGTGCAATATAAGCTTGGGTGACTTATAAAAGTATCGCGAGGGTGTAAATGCACTCAAGAGTAGATAAACTGGTAAGCTATACTTATAACTGCTAACAAGATGCATTATAGAACTACTATAAGTAAAGTGCGCCAATAAGAGTGATAAACAAAACTAAACGTACTGGAAAGTATTTGCATTTATTACTTGGTTTTATAAGGGTTTATAAATTCACTTTACAGAACAATTATAAGTAAAATGGAGCGGTTTTATAGTGGTGTAAACCAATATTGTTATAATCTTAACACGATTATATAAAGGTTTAATATAATATACTTAGTATTCAAAACTATATCTGTGGTGTCCTGTACAAGAATACATTGATTTATAATGGTTTTGCAAATGCTGTTATAGTCGCAGTATGGACATTTTGATTTTGTTTTGTCGTATTCGTTGCCGACGTGGTGTTATATTTACTTTTCTTTCAAAAAAGGATCCATATAAATGGAAACGGCTAAAAAGAAGTGGTTATTACAAACTAAAAGTTCAGAAAACTTATAAACAAATAATTCAGGTGTCGGGTTCTAGCTTTGTATCTAGCGAAGAACGAATAGCAAAAATAGGAGAAGGTTCCGTACAAAATAGTTACTGTGAAAATTTTAGACGAAATGAGTGTGCAGAAAACGACGTTTTATCGATCGACGAATTTGAAAACAAACTTCAATATTTAAAACGTATGGTGAGACACGGAAATAAAGCACTTTGCCAAGTCGCAAGGAGAATCACTGAAAAAGATTTAGTTAGATAGACAGTCTTACAGAAAAGAACAAGAAATACTGGGTAGTATTAAAAAAAACAAATTATTACATACGACCTATTATATTTAGATACGTTCATATTGTCAAGAAAACCCCAAGACAAATCAAAATCAAAATATTTTATTTCACATAAACCTACGTGGGCACTTATGAAACGTCAGAAGCTAGGTGCACGGTGGTTTGAATGATTGAATGAAATGGTTTCTTACCACAGAAAATTATGTAGTTAAGTTATTATCTGTTTATGTGAAAAATAGTCGGACACAATTGCAAGATATAGAAATACGTGGTAATGTTGTTGAACAAACTCAAGATGCATTAGATGAACCACTAAAATCATCTTATATAAATATTATATCAATGCAATTTTAATCAAATCAACAACAATAGAAAGGAAAATGTCTTCAAAATTTCAAACCTAAAGTGTAAACTTGTGAGTGTTTTGTATGGTGCAAAAATATTTATCATACCGCTCATAATATTTTTTTTTCATACCGCTGTTGCACACATTGTGAGTTAACAGAATACTTAATATAAGTTTTTAAACAACAGTTTTGGCGTTTTATTATTTGACTGGTCGTTTGATTATCTTATTAGTTCCTATTTACTGCTAAAGTACTTACTGATCCTGTAAATGGGTTAGTGATAAATTAATTGTCAAAAATAAACAAATGAACTAAACTGAGAGGTAACAAGGTATAAATAAAAACAAATTATTAATACTCTAAATATGTATTTTTATTTGAGGTTATTTAGGTTGACACTTAAAATAGATTCGCTACCTATTAGTTTTACACAATAGTTGGTTTTTAGGTAATGTTAGGTATAACTTAATATTAGTGACATAATCATTAGTCTTCAATTTATAATCGTAGAGGTATTTTAATCGCTTATTTTTAATAGGTAGGTAGGTACCTAACTTAGATATTATTTATCACAATTAAAAGTCTTTCAGAATAATGTTAATTTCAGTAAAACTAAACTAAACTACTTACGAGAGGTATTCCAATTAGGTAACATTTTTATTTCAGTAATCATTCATTATTGTATAACAAATTGAAACTTAAAAATGTATTTATAGGAACTAGATACCTATACGTAATAAAACAGTTTTTTTTTTCAAACTCTACTTTGTTTTAACATATATGTGGCAATAATAGTGAAAAAATCAACAAAACAAATCTTACGACCTAAAAGAAACAAAATCACTGAGTATTTTTACTACCTATAGTAACTACCATGGGTAGTGGTATTAGGTAATACCTAAACGTTTCTTTGACATATAGACGAACTTGAAACTTAGGTGCTACGGTGGACGGCATTTCATACAAACTTTCAAGCCCTTGTTTTTCGAAATGAATGAAGCGATTTTAACGAAACTTCATACGCATAAGCAGGATACATCATCAGCAGGCATCATCACACTAATTTGGTCTTGATCACGATTCTGTGAAAGAATAAACATTGTTAGCAAGGTCAATCACAAGAAGTGAAGTACCTAGAATATTTGAAACAATCAAATTTTTACGTAATTACGATTTTTTTCAAAATGTTTACGTAAAAAGCAGAAAATATCAATTGTATCATCATTTAAAGAACTTCTTATGTTATTACAAATGCTCTCTCAGCTTCCTATATCGCAAAACCATCTCTGTGTTCTTTATTCAGAACGAAGTGTGAAGTTGCAAGATTTTTTGAAACTTTACGGTTACAACTACGACATTTGTGAGACAACAAGAAGTGTGTTTCGTTCCAAGGTCATCTTAAGGTTTAAAGCTAGAAAATCCCTTTTAGTCAAAAAGCGATCGACGTCCAAAAACATTACCATTTTCAATGCTGACACCTAAGCAAAAACATTAAAATAAGACATAGGTACCTAATAGCGGTTTATTCCGGTCTGATCCCCTGAGCCCCCCCCCCCTTCACCTCCCCTCCTCGATCCCCTGCTAGTTCTTCTTCTGTTTTGAAATCTTTCTTATCCAATTTTATCTAGGTTTCTCTTTAAGACAGGTAAGTACAGTCAAGAGAAAATAAACGTTTCATGTTTTACAAAATAAAAAAACTGTTTTTTTTTATGTCTAGATTTTTATGTCTGGATATAAAATAACCGTCCGATTATAGAAATATTTGCGGAACTCTAATTCGCAACAATATGGCCAAACAATGGTTCTGATATTTACCATTTTTATACAAAGTACGCCTATAACGGTTTGTTAATGTATTTGGGAAAACCAACTTTGTCAAAATGGCGACTTTTCGTTGTATGTCTTACCGAAACCAACATTATTTTAAAATTCAACTTAATGAAAACGCAAATTTCAAGGGGCGTGTAAAAATTTTGATTAAAAACTTATTATACTTCACCGAAAATATACGTGCGCCAAGCACATACACATTATACATCTTGACTTATTGTTAACTAACACTCTACTCATAATTGAAATTATAGATAATATTTATAAGAAATGGATGAATAACTTACCTTTATCAATATTAATCTTTACAAATGTGCGCAGCAACATTCACCAATTCACAACACTTTTTATGAGCTTGTAAGAGATTCACTGTGTACGTTATTGTCGTATTTGGTTCCATTAAGCGCTGATAGTTAGCTTCGCGGGAGTAAATAGTTCTACGTAGTCCAACTATAAGGTCGTTATTGGTCAAAGTGGTGATCACCAAGTCTACTATAGATATTTAATTAGGTAAAATACGACTATAAATTGGGCCCTTTTCCGTGGTTATAATTGCTTACAATTCCGTTATAGTCCTAATGAAATGGTGGTTCCAGGACAACTACTAGACCACATTTTGCTGCTTGGGCCCCACACCGCACTGCCGCTGGCGTAATTATGTTGAAAACTTCGCTGTGGCACCCCAAGGTACGTAGCGTGGGCACCTCAAGACGTTACCCCATGTTATATTACAACAAGAACATATTTGACAGCAACTTTATATTAGAGTTCACTTTTGTTACCTGCTCTATAGTAAAATAACAATAACCTCTTTGTAAAAACCTCTGCCTTCTCTTCACGCAAGTGGATTAAAACTGAAATGTAATCTAAATTTTTATAGAATTTCGCTTTTATGAAGTCGAACAAGTTCTACACATTGTGTTCAAAAGGCAGCCAATATTACTCAAAATCGATTTTCCTTGGGATAATATCTCGAAGAGTGCGGGCGACGCGTCGCAGCCTCCTCGAAACAGAATAGGGGGAACGAAATAATCCAGATCAAAGATTTTCTTTAATTACAAGTTCTTCATTTAGCGGGCGGCAATTTATCACTTAAGAGGCGATTTCCTCAAAAGAGCTGTGGATTAATTAGAGAAAGATAAAATTTGTGAAATAGCCGCAGGCTTGCGAGTGCTCCGAACTGATAAGGGCTCCGATGAGGAGTAATGGATCTATTAGCGAGCCTCCTGCCAGGCCCCTTACGCCCATGGGACCACTTCTTTATTTTCGCGTCAAAAACGACCCAATCGTGTTTATAAATATCTCCGCTTGTTCACGTTTCTCCAGAATAATTTCTTTGTACAAAACATTTGATTCGATAAACTGTTTCGGATTCCCGTTCGTGATTGCGCAAGATGTTTATCCCGTGAATTGAGCGCTGATTCGGTCAGCGCAAAATCAGTTGCGAATACCAAACAAATTATTTGCTGTTTGCGTTGATTTATTTATATTTTAAGTAGGAACATTAAATCCACGGCGGGATTAATAGCGTTTACGCACCCGTCGGCTTGTTTCGAAGGTTTTGGGCTTGTCATTATTAAAATGGAAAGGATAAGAATAGGTGAGTTGTGTACTTACTGGATTTGAAAGTGATTTCGCTGATGAGGATCCATTCGTGTTGGAACTTCAGCTTCATCATGATATGCTTGGCGGTGCGGTTCTGCAGGTCGATGTGCACCACCCTGGCGTGCTCGGACACTCTGTCCTGCTTCGGCTCGTGGGAGACATAGTCTTCCTGCCACCGTTCCCCTTCTAGTGAGAAGTACACTTCTGCTTCTTTGAACAGCTGACAAAAGGAAAAGAACATTGCAATCGCTGAATTACCGCACACTGGGTTACCTATACTCCTTGAAAGAAGATCCTAATTATAAAGTAAAGTAAACACTTTTTGAGAATTTGGGTTTATTAAAATAGTTTTAGACAAACGCAAATGTGGACATAGGGAACATCAACGAAAAAATAAATTGCAAAGGCTTTCGCAAAGGCATTAAACAGGCGTTACCTGGACGTCTTTCGTGAACATGTTGTTGGTGTGGACATCGATGTGGTAGAACAGTCGCGTCTCACTGAAGTTAAATGTGAGGGTGACTTCCTCATCAGTTGTCATGGTTTTGTTCCAGCCAACCCAACGAGATCCTACGACAAAATGTCATGTGGTGATGATATCTGATTGAGTTCGCCTTTTGTGTACTTAATGAATGATATTTTAGACATATTTTTTTAAATCAAGAGAATTGTTGGTGTAGTATTTCGGTTTTACTGAGTACCTATATTAATGTAGCATTTTGAATAACATTTACATTTTAAAAAGCATGCCTTAATCACTTAACGACCCAACTTAGTTAGTCTATTTCCATATAAATACACTTTACTCTTGAATAAATCCAATCCCTACAAACCGGTCTGAACGATAGTTAAGTGAAGATTGAGGACCCAAAATTTACATACCTCTTGTGTCTAACTGGTCGGGCAGTTCAAAATCGTTGGGCCCTACCAAGGAGTCCGTCATCTGACCGAGTCCATTTATTAGGCGTCCGTCGCGGAATGTTCCGTCGTAGCCGAGGTCTTCGAACCTCGCCCCGCCGGTCATCGCCTGCATGTCCCCGCCTTTGGGTGCGGAGTACGCAACTAGATCCTCTGCACAAAGAACAGACCGTAAATTTACCGCCCGGAGGCGGCTTCTCATCGCACAGCTCGCAATCGCAATAAACCGCAAATTTCACAAGCTGTGCAGAGCAATGTCGCTTTGCATTGTCCCGGGACGCACCAGCAATTGTACACGTTATCCCTGTGATACCTACGTTTCCAACGACATCCATACAGTTCCACCCTCATACAAGCTGTGCGAGGGTGCGCTGCGAATGGAAAAACGCGTACTTTCGATGCCACGAATGGCGCCTCAAGAGTAGATTTCCTCGGCGTGTATGTGTTCACATTTCCAGATATAAGCTGCAATAAAGAAAACAAGTATTTGTACTTGTTCCATAATCGCGAAGCGTTCAAAAAAAAAACAACAAAAAAAGTTGAGTCCGTTTATCGATTCATAAAACATTATAATGATCACTGAGATAGACTACAAAGTTTTTTAAGTACACTTTACCTAAGCCATGTTTACAAAACAAAGAAAGGGGCATTTAGCCTTGACGGACGAATGAACACTTTGCACGGGAACAGAAAAGAGATCCATCTCTGTGAAAATATTTCGTACATATTTACGACATACGCACTACAAAGAAAATGAAATCGTTTATCTTCTTTTGTCATTCCACGTGGAGCCGCATGTTTTGTTTTAACATTTTATTTTATCTACGGCCGTTTATCAAGGGAAATTGAAAAATGTAAACCACTAAAGCGGTTTGTTTACAGACTCACTGAGAGGGCTCGACATTTTTATTGTGGAGTAAGGATATGCGAAATTGCGATTGGTTCAGGTGAGTGTAACAGTTTGTCATACACTGTTTGAATATGCTGCCGTCGTTTTTTTGAGAAATAGTGATTTGTAGTCCTCGTGTGTTTTGAATTTATTTTATTTATCAAACTAAATTGGTATTTGTTTTTTTTTTTGTTTTAGGATCGATCAACAACAAAAGAACACAAATGAGTATGAATATTGATAGCTATATGGGTAGGAGAAGATCGAAGAGACGATGGATGGATTGTGATGGAAAGATGATATGGTTAGAAAGGTCATGACTACCGAGATGACGACTAATAGAAAAGTATTGAAGAAATGTGTTAATCCTGGTTGTAAACTATCTGTGTACCAAACATCCAAATCCGTTCAGCCGTTTGTGCGTGAAGAAGTAATAAACATACAAACACACTCACAAACTTTCGCCTTTATAATATTAGTTGATTCTGAGGTAATTACTGTGTCTGAATATAAAAAAAAAACCACACATATCCTTCAAGTTGTCACATTTGTACCTACTGGTAAGTAGGTGCCTACTCGTAGCGTTTGGTTGAGCGTAACCTAAGCACCCGCTCGGGGACTAATTTCATGAAACGCGAGCCTTGTGTCTTCGGAACGAGCCCGAAACTTCCCTGAGATCCGAAGTATGTAAAGGAAAACTTCGAAGGTACTGATTTGTGCCTAATTGCTAAGTAAATTGAATGATTTATCTAACTTTTAACGTGTTTGTTAACTGTAGCATCAAACTTTTCCAAGTTTTAATTTGGCGTTGATGTGCCAGTATTTAAGGTTCTGACTACTTTAACGAAGACAAGAACAAATAAAACGGTCCCAAATTTAATCAGCCGACTCTAAGCCCTGAATAAAGAACTGAATTTATTCTGCTATGCAGTCTTTCGTATTTTCAAAGTTGTCTTAAAATTGTGTTTGGCAAGGAGCAAAAACAAAGGCTATTATTCCGCTGCCAGACTAAAGAAAAACTCAATACTAAGTGGTCACTTACCCTGCTTCCGTTGAAATCTTTGTATTTGACCCAGCGGTTGAGTGCGGTGCGCCAGTACTCCACCGAGTAGCTCTCGACAAATTCCACTCCCACGGAGTTAGCGAACCTGCCCTGTGACTCGGTGCCTGTGATAAGATACTCGTCGTGGAGATCAATCTCCAGAAATTGGCGGCTTCGAGGTGATATCAATCCATTAGGGCACCACGCGCCGCCTTTGATCTCGGTCCGTATACTGCAAAGACGTGTCTTGGTTAACTTCTTCACAAAGCTTCTTTTTATTCATCACAATAAGCGAGCAACAAGTGGACATAAAGCACAGCCGAGCGTATTTTTTTGTCGGTTTACCAACGATTTTGAGTTCATTTTAGTACTTAGCTAACCAGCAAATGTATAAATAGTCGTTTAGGGCACGCTGGCGCATGAACAAATAAAATTAGCGTAATATTCTCAGCAAATATAGTGAAAAATTTATTTGTGTTTCGTTTGACAACAGAGCGGGACGTCTGGTGGCAATTCTATTTGAATATCTTGCGTGATCTCATCAGTAGCTACAGCGGAACAAAGCGCGCTAAGCGCTGAATTAACGTGGTATTTGCTAAATCGCCTCTGACCCTATGTAAAGTGGCTCAGATGATAAGGCTTCGGAACAGCCGGCCCTACTTACATCTTGTTATCTTTGGGGAGTCAAGCTCCGAAAGGCTTTTGTAGGATCACGGTCGTTCCAAATTCATATGAAAATTTAATTTTCTGTTAGTGAATTTCTCAAACGGGAGTCGAGTTTTCGCGTTATTGTCTCGCTTCGGGCTTATGCGGACTTAAGGCCACGAATGTGGGTCCCACAGTTAATTGTTTGAGCTAAGTATGAGCGTTTTGCGGCTGGGGGATTCACAATTATTGTAACAACTTGGCCGTATCATAGCGCTTCATTGTTGTTTAACAATGGGCAGCTAAAGACATTATATCGATTAAAAGGCTATTTGTTTCGGATTTAGGGTAATGTGTGTCCATTCAGAGCTATGTCATTGAGTAATAGCGCGTCCACTATTGTTTTAACAAATGATTGTTGCATAAAAATTTGTCAGCATTCTTGTTGTAGGTATTTGTGTCGTGGATTGTTTTAAAAATAAGTAAATTACCGTGAGCTGAGTGGCGAGACACTTTGATCGTAGCTGGAGCTTGCCGAGAGCGATTCGTTAGCAATCAGACCATTTTCCATGCCAAGTGGCACAAGGCAGCTTCCTCCTTCGGCTGTAAGAAAAATGTCATATTTAATAAATGTATTAACATTCAAGAACTCGTTTGATTCGGAGTGAAAGTAAATCTTTCTTGAATATAAATGTAAAAACATGGACAGAAGTAAAAATCACTTCACTTAATATTATTGTAATGAGTTATTATGAGTATTATTGTTTAGTTATGTGAGAGTGCTTTGTTTTTCTTTAATTAGGGTGTATGACGTGTCCTGCGTGTCCGGGTGTCCGGCCCGGGGCGGGCGCTAAACTCTCCGGATCGTAATCATTCCTTCCGTAATGTGTGTTTTGGTGTTGCATTAGGAAGGGACGATCTTGGGGTTACTCTGTGTGTTCTTTTAATTTCGTACTCCTGTGTTAAGAACCCGACACTTCAACTGTTATTTCTGGCCAAAGTAACAAAACTGAAAACATCCGTTTTCATATTAATTTGCAGTCGACAATTACAGCCGACAAACACAATTTTTTCCCGCAACGTCATAAAAAAGTAGTCCACCAAACTTTGTTTAAGTAACCTAGGCTAGGTAGGTATTCTAGAAAGAGTATCGCCAGTCGTAATCCACTTATTTGTTTCAGAATAGCCACCATTTGCGATAAAGTATTGTGTAAACGAATGGGCTGGCACAGACTATCCGCCTTTATTTCTGTCAAGGTCATCGGAAACTAGACTGCAGTATTACACGATGAATTCCGAAATAAATGAATAACCGGAAACACAGTCATACAAACGGCTTGTAAAAAGGTGTGTTGTGTTCTTACGCAAAGAGACCATGCCGGCCATGCCCTTACTAATAAACGTATTATATCAGATGAATAGATCCACACCGATTTCTCTCTTTCAGTCGTTAGAAATTTGACTTTCGAAAGAAGAAGAAAAAGCGTTGTGGAACTATACAGACGCTGTATAACGTTTATTAGTAAGGGGGTATAAATATATGATAGATGTTAGAGTCAAATTTATGCAGTGGTGGCCCAATAGTATCTACCACCAATTACAAGTTCAAGTGGGTCGTGAGGTCGAACCCAGGCAGGCTCTTTACTTTGCGTGGTGGATTACAGCCCACGTCCTCTCTAAAAGAGGAGGCCTGTGTCCCAACAGTGGGAACATTATAGGCTGATTATGAAGACTAAAATCTTAATAATGTAAAAATATTGAATATTTCCCAAATTTGTAAACCAGATATTGGTAAGTATAATCAAATGCCTAAAAGTTATTTTATGATGTAATTTTTCGTTTAAGTGCTTTCACAAGTAGGCAATTATCGGGAAAACTTATGCTACATTATTATATTGGTAATTAGGTAGGTATTATCAGAACAATGAAATATTATCCTTGCTAATGATCCTATTACAGTTACACGGAACAAAGAGATTTGATTCTGTAGGAACGGCATAAAAGCCTCTATCTTCACAACCCTAAGGGTAGAATTTCCTATGGGGTGCGTGAGCCCCTGTCACTGGATCGTGTATAAGCACCCTAAGGGTTCATAAACGTATCTTTGTAAATAACGTTTGTTTTTACTCAAACCTACAGGGTTTTAATACATTTCCTTCTTTGCTTTCTTTTTGATATTTATTAATATCTTCGGGAAACATACGCAGGGTGTTTTCCCTAATCCCTTTACTTACATTTTAATCCCATGCAGTTTAGCCTTTAACATTTCCAGGATAAGAATTACCGTGAATCTGATATAAACGGCCCAAATAATTTAATACAACATAAACATACGTAACACATTCAAGTATTTTATCGTAACACTTATTTTCTTCTGTGTATTCTTTGTTGGGCTTCCTTTAGAAAGCCCAAAAAAATAATACACGGAAGAAATAAATTTCTTTAATACATGGTAACAATATTATATGGGATTAACTTCCATAGAATAATGTATACGCACACTGTGTTGCCAGGACAGGCGTTTATTTATACATAAAAGGTAATATTTATTTAAATTAAAAATATTAACACAGTTATAAGCACACTAGAATTGGGCACATCAATCTCATCTGCCTAGCCTTTTCCCAACAATGTTAGGGTCGGCTTCCAGTCTAACCAGATGCAGCTGAGTACCAGTATTTTACATGGAGCGACTGCGTATCTGACCTCTAGAACCCCGTTATTGGGTAATACGATACCCCTTGGTAAGACTGGTTGTCAGACTTGCGCTTCTGATGATCCGGCGTAACGACTGCCAAAGATTCACGAATGACAGCCGGGATCAACGGCTTAACGCGCTTTCCGAGGCACGGAGGGGTCTTGGTATGTGAAGATGGTCACCCATCCACGGACCAACCGCGGCAAGCGTAGCTTAACCTGATCGATCGACCTGTACGGCTGTTATTACTTAGCCACAAGCCCCTCACTTAGGGCGCAGAAGCTAGTATTATTTATAACAAATGACGAGCACGAGTAAATTAATCTAAATTACCTGAAACGGTATAAGAATAATGACTGCCATTCTTTTAACTTTTGCCTGATTTTAATATGGATAATGTGGCTTTAATATAGGAAACTAGCTTCTGCCCGCGACTTCGTCCGCGTAAAATTACACCCTCCTCCCATTCAATCTCTTAGGGGTGGAATTAAAAACCCTTTCTTAGTGGATACCTACTTTTCACAAAGAACACACCCTCCAAAATTCATGTCTCTTGGACCAGCGGTTTGGGTTGTGCGTTGATATCTCAGTCAGGTCATTGAATTATATATATATAGATTACACAACCCCTCTTTCCCCTTACCTTATCAAAATGTAATCATCTTAACTTAAAATGTTGACGTTTGTCACTCTGTCACACCTAAACGGCTGATTGGATTGGGATGAAACTTGCCACAAAGATAGACTACTTATGTTATCCATTAATAGCAATTTGTGCTTGTATGCGAATGAAACTACGGGCTGTAGCTAGATATCTTATGTATTTATTTATACCTATAGGTACTTTTTATCGGAGTGGGGATTATAGGTAAGGGTGAACCAATACCCCAATTTTTGTTTATTTTACTGATTTTAATAAAACGAAAATACAATACACGACGTCGGTGAGGCACAAAGGGAAAAATTCAAATTCAGTTTTGCGGATGGCATTATTTTAACATAATTATATTATACGTACATTTATTTTTGTAACTTCTCCCTCTTTTGTGGATGAATCGTATTTAGAGATACTTGGGAAATTACACGTTTTGTGTTCAGCTTAGTTTACGAGCCTGTCAATTTTATTTTAAAAGTATTCTAATCAGGTTCTAGTGTTTGATAAAATTCCTTCGTTTTTCACAGATTGTTTAAAGAACTAAAATCTTCATAATCAGCCTATAATGTCCCGCTGTTAAGGCACAATCCACCACGCGGGCCTAGTGCGGGTTGGTAGATGTCACTGATGATTTACTTCACTGTTTTGAGAGCAGTGTTGATGAAATAATTTACACAAAGTAAAGCGTCTGTTTGGGTTCAAACCTACCTTTTTACTGGTAAGTCGTGACTGTTTCCACTGGGCCATTACTAGTCTTTACTAAATTCTTAATGAACTAAATCACATCACATTATTTGTTTTTTACATTTTCTATTATTACTTAATAATAATTTAAGTATTCTGCGTCTATTCCAGTTCAGTAAACAATACAAAACATTCACTTTGCAAGTCTTTTCTATTGTTCCATATTGATATTCGTACGCTCGTCCACAATACTCTAAGAAAATGTGACATGTTCGGAAAATTGTAATGTCTGTTATGATAACATGTTTATTTCTACGCGCCGATTCAAATAAATGGGTTCCACAGTACTGTTTACTTGTGGAAGGAATATGTGCATATTTATATAAGATTCGTCATAGGGAAAATACACAAAAAGAATCTCGACGGGTGGTAAGCTTTCGTAATAACAGCACCTGTTGGTTAGAATTCAATTATTTTTGCTTTAAAGGAGATGATAAAAAGTTACCTTTGACACCAATTACTCAAACTCAAAGCATTTATTCCAATTAAACCATTTACAGGCACGTTTGAATTGTCAAAGAGACGGTCAGTTAGAAAGTTGAAACCATTTGCCCATTCCAAAAAGTAGATATATAAGGAGAAGAACAGGCAAGAAACTCCAAGGACACTCTTTTGAATCAAGATATTATAAAATCCTGGGTACATTATCCTTGTTGCTTCTTTATTATGTAAAAAAATAAAATGAAGAATCAATTTAAATACAGGATTAAAAATAAGCCCTGGCAATTTAGTTATACCTAAGGGTTAGCAGATGCTTTGCCAAAATTCCTGTTAATTTCATGGTGTCCTGACCTTTCAAGTCAGAGCGAAGCAATACAAGCTTGGCGGCAGAAATTCAGATGGCGGTCGGAACGTTGATCAAGTAGTTTTACTGAAATGACTGTATTGTCATTGAATACCACGTTATTGTCGACATCATATAGGCCCAAATAGTAAGATTATTAAGGAGAACGACGTGTGCGTTCGCCTTAATCTGACAAACAGGCATGTGAGGGATGTGCACCTAATCCAGAGAATCGCGGGGACACGTGATAAATTACTCGAGAACAAATTACGTGAAACTGCTGCGAGTAAAACAAACAATTTATTAAAAAGACAAATGAGCCGGCCCCGTCGCAAGGTGGTTTAATTGTTACATGATAATACTTGTCAAACTGTTGGCATATTTGTATGGAATGTTTGCTCGTGTGCTTGATGAGCTGAAGATAATATGGTGTTGTAAGAGTCCGCAAAGGTAAAGAGTCCGTGCAAAATCCTAATTTATTGTTCCTACAGTGTGATGCAAACGATACAAGAGACCAACAGAATCCACAAAATATTAACGATAATTTTATAATTACTAAGGCATTGCTCAACAAAGAACGGAATTGAACATTAATAATAAAGTTTATGAATAGCAAGTATCAGCAGATCTAGTTCAGAATCAACTCCAGTTCGCAGCCCCTTCCCGAGGGAAGGCTAAACTTACTACCTCATTACATTAATTGCCCGTCGCAAAGGAGAATAACTATTAAAAATTCATTGTTTGAATCAGCCTTCTACCAAATTCACTCGAATAGCATTATTAATATTTAATTCTACAATGACGCTGAGCTTAATGCTCTTAATTTAAAATTCTTAACAAACTTAATATTTGAGCAGAGCGGCCCCCCGAAGGATCGTTTGCCTATTAAAAGTATATAAGTATTTTTGTTTATTCGCAGTCATTTCGCTTACAAAGCGGCGTGTGTACGAGCCCCGGCGCGAGTCCCCGCTGTGTGGGCCGCAGTAGAGAGCGCGTTTTGCTGAAATACCGCGCGGGCAATGTTTCACATGGGGTTTCTCGGTAAGGAGACTAGACTTGCACGCTCAGTGGTACATAAATTTTCCGTTGGTACCGCATCGGGACCACAGTAGGTAGCGGAACGACGTCCGTGCCTCGTACGTGTTGCGCTGCCAAATAAAAATGTGGGTGCGACCTTATTTTGAACATTAGCTAGCGACTCATATGGGGCAGCCGTACGAATAGGAAAGTAGGAAATATGTGTGTGGTAGGTACGCGCGTGTACCATACATAAACTTGTCTATTTATTATGATAACTACATTCTTTATGTACGCCTGCATTATCTGGCTGATGTTATGAGATAATGTCTGCCACGCTTCGGTTTCTACTATTATTGTTTTCTTGAAATATGGATATGGACGCAGAACGTTAGCACAGTGTTTATTTGGGAGAAGAGCTTAGCTATCACATTGCCGAAACAGTACCAATCTTGTTAATTTTGTTTGTGATAAATAATAACTTTTAAGTAAGTAAATTTATAAGGTCTACTTGTAGTAAGTTAAATAAACCGTGCTTTTTTGGTTGAAATTTCCAGGAAAATGTGCCAAACAAAGTGTGGTTATTAATATTCGCGGCTCGCTGCGAAACGTATAATCGCCGGACCCACCTACATAAATAATTCATGTTGGAATTAAAGAAACTAAAGCTTCTCTCATTTTAACGAGCTACTTTAATGAAAGTGTTTGCTAAAGGAATTTATCAAATTATGCTGCAGAAGTTGTTGGTGTTTGTTTCTTATTTTAATACAATAAGCGGCCTCATTTATCTATTGGTTGGGCGTTATGGCTCGACTTAAAGACACCCATAGACAGGGGCGACGCGACGGCGTGTCGTGATTCTTATAGCACAATTTACATGAAGTTTTTGTAGAACTTGTTCCACTAAAGCCGCGTCGTACTGTAGCATCGCGCCTGTATGCGGGTGTCTTTAAGGCTTGTGTTTTATATATGACCAGTAAGGTCACATATTGTAAGAAATCCTTCTTGCATTTTTCTTTACCCATAACATTGTCAGCTTTACAATCCCTGAGATTGTCAGTAAAAGTACCTTATTTTCTTTCCGTCTAATGGAACTTATGTCTGAGTGAATAGCATGCTATGAACTGACGACCTAATTGTCTGAAGTCTTCGAGTGACAACAGTGACGCTATTAATGTTTTGTCTAAGATGAAATATGTTCCCGTGGATGCAAGTATTGTGGCATGGAAGCTAGAAGACAGGTTACACAAGTCAGTGTTTCCGTTGAATGGTTATGTAGATAATGTATCCGCGACCCTTAAAAGGCGAGCTGCAAAAGGTTTGTGGTGACGTCACCATTGAGAATTGCATTAAAGTAAAAACTATTTATTTCTATTAACATTGGGTGGTGGGTAACTAATAAGCTTTCAAAATAATTCACTGAAAGCACTTATTCAGAAATGTGCATAAACATTGAAGGTAGGATTTAATATGAGTTTTGTGTGACCTTCGTATTGAAAACATTTGAATTTATATAAACAAACAAGACATATTGGTTATTGCAGGAATTTGTGAAGGCATTTGTACTGAATGCAGAGTTATATAAATGACTAGGTGCAATAGGTATTTAATATTATTTTATAGTTGTTTTTTTTTTTTTTTATTCATAAACTTTTTTGTTTATTTGACAAACTAGCGATAAGTTTAACATATAGCCATTAAAGAGCTACCTACTGAAGACATATTTTAGCAATAAGACCGCCCATTGTGTCACCCTAAGAAAAATTTCCACATAATTATACAGGTTGAAATTGAATACATGCGACAAATCGAAATGGGAGATTGTACTCATCATTATGAACAACTTTTACTATGGGAACAAACCTAAAATCGCAAAAAAAAAAAAACAGCTGTTCCCTACATTTTGACGAGTTATGCGAACATAAATGTAGGAAACAGCTGATTTTTTTTTCGAGATTTAAGGTTTGGTCCCATAGTAAAAGTTGTTCATAATGATGAGTACAATCTCCCATTTCGATTTGTCGCATGTTTTCAATTTCATTCCCTGTATATCTGTTACTAGCAGCACCCCGCGGTTTCACCCGCATAACTCTCGATCTCGTGGGAATATCGGGATAAACAGTAGCCTATATGTTAGTCCAGGGTGCCAGCTATCTCCATACTAAATTTTATCAAAATTGGTCCAGCCTTTTGAGCGTGAAAAAGTAACAAACAAATAAATACACACTCACAAACTTTCGCCTTTATACCTAATATTAGTGTAATTAGTGTGATTCTCATGGTGTATGTAATAAAGAGTGGCATAATCAGCCCATAATATTTCATTGCTGCTGGGACATAGGCCTCGTCTCTAAGAGAAGTAGGGTATGAGAAGTAGGCCGTAATCCACCACGCGGGCCCAATGCGGATTGGTAGATGTCACATGTCTTCTAATTTTTGGTTCGCAGACACCGGTTTCCTCACGATGTTTTCCCTCACCGTTTTGAGAGCAGTGGTGATGAAAATAATTACACACAGTAAAGTGCTTGCCTGGGTCTGAACCTATGATAGAGATAGATCTAACTCATACGTCGCGCCGCCACATAGTAAAGAGTAGGTACTGTATTATATTCTACTCTATTGCAAATCTTGCATACAGTTTGATTTCTCACCGAATTACAGTTCCTTAGCTTTTTTTCATTATAAAAATCATTGTATGGTTCAAACATTCCCAACCTTCGTTAACTAATGATTTACATTGTCAAACACATGAGAACAAGCTTATGTTAATCTTTACAGTATTGTAGGTATAGTGTAACTTATAGATAATTAGAAGACAATGTTTGGGAGCCCGAAAGAGCCTCGAAACGTGGTTAGTTGTTTAACGTGTGAAACAAACGGCAGAGCCTGTAGCTTTGTTACCGAGGAGTGAGGACCAAGAGAAAATGGAAACGATACCGTGGGTGTGTTTTTAGTAAACTTACGACCTGTTATTTTTGATAATGGAACTAGTATGTTCAAAGTTATGGGAAAGGTTCGCTGTTGCTTTGAAGTTTTGGTACTTGGAATAATTACTGAAATGTCTAATCGTTCCAGTAAAAGGTTTTTTTTTATTAAACGCGCCGTTTTTCAAGCCAGATAACGACAAGCCTTTTGTTTTATTGGGCACAAACTTTCGATTAGCTAGTTATAGAGCCAACGGCAATGGATAACAATGAACAGAACATGACAAGTTTATCTAGTAGACATTAAGTTAACTTTTACATCCGTCACCTCACATTGATATGTGAGGTGGTGCTGGTGTGGCCGTCAGGCACAAATTTTTGCTGAACTGGGCTTTTTTGATGCAGCCATGAGGCACACTTTCCTGCTAATTTCTTACATCGGACTTAACACTTTATATTTGATTTTTATTTGTTGCTATATGATGTATGTATCTTGTGTATTGTGTATCTTTTAGTCTGTGCTAAATAAATGTATTTTCATTCTTTTTATTACTATACTTCAGTAGGTAGTTGTTTTCTAAAGAGATAAAGAACCGACCAGAACATGACCAGACTTATAAGTTACGCTCATGAAACACATCTAGGAACGTAACATTCATGTATGTGAACACAAAATGTGGTACGTTACGTCGCCTCGGCGTTTCAGACATTAGGTAGAAATTAATGATGTGGCACCGAGTGCTGCGACTCTGACAGACTTGTAGAGAGAGGTTCATTAACCCGTCTTGCCAAACACCAGTGTGTCGTGTGCCTATACTGTGCAAAGGGAAGAGGACACTAAATACTACACCTGGTAAAGTTTTTGGGAGACGAAAACATGTGTAGCTAGGTAGCTACACATGTTTTCGTCTCTCAAAAACTGAACTGAACTGATTGATTATGGAGAATTATTGTCGCTTATGAGACAATTCTGCCAGTTTTTATAAACAAAAACTATCATTAGGTGCACTTTGTTCACGATTTCGCAAAATAGTTTAAAAATGTCGGACAAATGCCTGGCGCTGAGAAGAACTGGATTTTAAATTGGTTTATTTACTTTTTATTGTTATGGTTTCTCATAATATTTCAGTCTAGTGATGATAACCGCTATATATATATTTTTTTAAACCTGATTATTCACTCTTGTAAGACTTGCCGTTTGGATTGACTGTTAATTGAGCAAATGGCTGGCTAGACTAAGTTTGATTACCAAATATTTGTCTGGCTAACAGATGCTTGTTCCGTGTTTGAGTTCTAAGCCAATAAGTGACTCGGGAATGCCTCACGATACAGGAGACTTTCTAGGATATATTAACCTTTCATATCGAGTGTTGATACACACGAGACACAATGGCTTTATAATTGTTTCTGTAATTACGGAATTTATTTTATTAGGAATCATTTTCGGAAACGTAAATTCTCAGAACATTTAACGAATTAATGTTCATTTCGACAGAGTACTCGTAAGTCGATTTAGCAACCTGGCGTCACTCGGTAGCTGTCTAGTTATCTTGTGACAGCATGTTGTGCAACGAATTAGAGCTCATAATGTATGCAACTTTGATGTACGGATAATACATATATATAAATTTAAACCTTCTTCCCATGGGGTAAGCAGAAACTGCTAACGCCACCTGTTACGATCCTGACATACTCCTTTTTCCTCGTTTACATTCACTGAAGGCCAATTCCCGTAATTAAAAATGTTCAAAATCTAGTCGCAATATCGTCTCAGCGACAATCAATGTCAAAAACTTGTCGAAAATGTAAGGAAATTAGAGGTGTTCTCGACAGATTGAGACAGATCTGAGGGGCATTTCTCGTAATTTTCAGGGTTCCGTTGGCACCCTTTTGGTACGGAACTCTAAAAAGGCAATCAATTTGAATTGAAGGACTGGACGTCTCTTTAAAAAACTAGATACGGTATAATTTACCTTATTGCTAAGCAATTTACCACAGTACGAATCAAAAAACTAACATGTTCAATGATAAATGATTTATTTTGTAAGTAAGTAGGTTTGCACAAATATGTTTTACACGTCAATCATATTTTTTATAAAACTAGATGAGGTCGGCGTTCCCTATCTGAGAACTACTACTACTCTGAGAAGACTACTCTGAGAAGAAAGGCCGAAACAAACTCAGAGGTCACAGTCTCTTTTAAAGTCCAGACATAATCTTGGTCAGGTTATATGAAGACCATGTAGATCGATATCTAAGATGGTCTTTTGAGGAAAGAACCATACAGATTGAGAGGACCTGTCCAGTCAGTGCAAGCATTTGTCAGAAATCGTGCAGCTCAACTCTAAACATAAGAATGAAACCTTTTAACCCATATAGAAATATTTTCTGCAAAAATATGTAGTTACCTCATACCAAAATTAATTAATTACACCCCGGTACTTAAAGCGTCCATTACTGAAATAGCACCCTAAAACATACAAAGTTCGGTATAATTCATCGTCAAAGAGTCACGTTACTTAAGGCCAGGAGACAGGAACTTTGAAAGAGAATCGTAACTACCCCCTACTAGGTCTGTAATTGTTTTGTTTACTCCTTCCGTCTGCATTGTCGAGTTGACGCTGTGAAATTAAACTTAATTGTAACTGTTAATGTTGAGTTACGTAGGTAATATCCTTTAAAAACGTGTGAAAGAGAGAATTTTCCGAAAACATAAATAAAGCGAGACGTTTTTTGTTAGCCGTATTAATTACTGGGATTACACGATGAGATTTTTGTTAATGTTTGGAGAATTTGTTAGTAGGTGTTTGTGGTTTGTTGGTTTAGTAGTACGAAGACATAAAGTGTGGGTTCGACTGCCACGTTGGGTAATGTTATTTGGTTATATTTTTGTATTGTATATTATGAACTGAGTGCTATTTTTGGTTCGTGATTTGAATAGCAAAATCTTTCTCATAGATTACAAATATCTCACTGAAATTCTTTAAAAAGTCATTCGGGTACAACGTTTCCACGTTCCAGTAGTTCCGTGGTACCTCGTTTCTCGTACGTGGCTTCATTTAAAATAGAAAATAATATTTTTGCTAGTGCTTATTGGGAATGATAACAATCTCAAGGCACTGAGTGTTTTCTTATAGAAACTCGTACAAAACACCACAATTAACAAATAAAACTAATTACCACACATAAAGACACAGTAACCAACAATGAAACATTACATAATTTAATGCGAATCGGTTCGCCTCAGCTTATCGTATCTTCACTCTCGTGCCACTTCCGTTCAGTTGTTTACTTGTGTGAATTCAATTAGGTATGGATTAAATAGTGCTGTTCTTTACGTGACCAGATTGCTGGCCTATGTTTTTCCCAAAGAATCAGCTTCGCCAAACAACGTGGCAATGCTGCCAGCTTTCTAGGCACTTTTACCGCAGACAGCAATGCGGACGAATTTTTTGATTCTTTAATCTTGTTTATATACATGTAGAGGTACTTACATATTATTATTTTAAGGACAGATTTTTCAATCTACCGATATTTTTTATTCGTGGAATAAAATTGACGTACGACAGTTTTTGTATGGAAGAATTGTCAAAAATTCAAAATTATTCCTCCGATAAAGTTATCTAGTATTGGAAAAATCAGCCCTAAGTCTTTTAGTTTATATATTTTAATATTTCTGCTTTGTCGGATTAGCGGGAGAAAAGCCATAACGACGGATCGTCCTTCAATTGTGGAAAAATATGATTTTAACTGTCAGTATCAAGAGACAACTTGTTCTTCTGGAGTAGGTAGAGTACAGCACAAACACTCTACTAAGCAACTGAGCTTTCAGGTGCTACTGAACCGACGCGTGTTCGCACCGCCACCTATGTAGGAATAGCGAGCATTGACATTGAGTTATCGAGATAACGACCGCCATCGCGAGCATCTTCGGCATGTCACCCTTACTTACAAACTAATTGGTACATGTAGGCATAACAATTTCTTTGTGATAAATAAATTAGGAACACCCAATTTCCTAATCAGGGCTAAGGGTATAAGTTCAAGACCTAACACGGACTAATGAAGCACCTAATAAAAAAAAAAAAAAAAATTGTTAAAAACTATATTCATCTACGTGAAATTTGTTGTTCCCCGACTAAATAAAATTGAAGTGTCTGTTTGTAATGTCAAAATAGCACCTTTTTACTATATGCATAGAGCTTGTAAAAAAACACTATTTTTAACATTTTTATCTGTCTGTTTGTTCCGGTTAATCTCCGAAACATTTGAACCGATTTTGACGGGAGTTTCTCCGGCAGATAGTTGATGTTATAAGGATTAATATAAGCTATTTTGTTCCGGTAACACGTGCCCTTGGGATAATTTCCGACATACACCCGGGCTAAGCCATGGACAGAAGCCAGTAGTAAAATATGACTCATCATCTGCCTAGCTTTTTTCCAACTATTTTCCGTTGTGCTCACTAGTTCCTTTAGCAGTTCCTTTGAAGGAACTATTGGCTTCCAGTCTAACCGGATGCAGTTGAATTCATGGAGCGACTGCTTACCTGATCTCAACAACCCAGTTAAAGAGTAACACGATACCCCTTGGTAAAATATGACTAATTGTAGGAAATCATGACAAGAGGATGGGAACACGTCTTATTAGTAGGCAAATAACAGAACTATGAATCAGAAAAAACCATGACTAACTAATGAATATTCGGATATCTGCTAATGGATCGATAAGAATATTTTACATTTTGTGATAACACACATAACAAAACATCACGTCTCTTTTTCCCAAAGGGTCGGGTAGAGGCGACCTGTGATTAGTATATCACAACTAATGTGTTTGCAAAATTCCATTGACATCAAAAGATGAACCAGAAAATACTCATGTTATATAAGTTTGTTTTATTTCTCCAAATACGAAAATATTGTTTGGTAAATCTCGCCTTCAGCGTTCAGGGTCAAATCCAAAGAAAATGAACTTGTTCGAATTTTCTTTTCGCCCAAGAGCCTTTTCAAAGTTAGAAAAACGGGGCGACGTTCTAACTTGTCTGGAATTTTCCATTGATTTTATATTCTTATTGTAGATATCTTTTGTTTTAGATTTTTATTCGACTTTCATTGAACGAACAAGTTTTTCGTTTAATTCGACGTCATGTACGAGCAGAAAACTTCGGTAGAAATGAAATAACTTCGGGTTTTTAAAGAGTATGAATTAAACTGCAAATAGTTTTACTAAAGATAAGGTTTTTGGAGTTAGTTATTTTCTCAATTCATCTATTTACAAATCTTTAGCAGTCAGTGCAGTCAGATAACAAGAGGTATTGGAAATTAACAACCATCTTGTTACGTGGAGATTTTAGATAAACATAAAGAAATGTGCATCTATTGACTATAACAGGGTACAAAATATATTTGTTTTCATAACGGCTTTTGATTCTTCATTAAACTGACAGGTAACAATTTGTAGCCACTCTAGCAGACCGGAATAACGTGGACATGAATTGTATTCCACTTATATATACCTATTTATTATTAGTCTATTACTTATAATTACAATATAACTAAAAAGTTTCTTTGTTTGAACGGGCTAATCTCTGGAACTTCCGGATTTGAAAAATTATTTTTGTATTTAATAGCCCAATTCTTGAGGAAGGCTATATGCTATTTAACATCACGCTAGGACTCTTAGGAGCCGATCAAAAAATAAAAAAGGACGGAGGAAAGGAAGGAGTATTTGGAAAATTCGTATCTTAGACATACCTACGAGTGAGCTTCCCAGTGAGCGTCGCGCTTTAGGAAAATTGCCTGCCAATTTGTGGAGCACTAGATCGCGAAAGTAGTACCTATGTTAAATATTCATTTTATGTTTTAAACCGCTAACAGCTTCATTGATTCGAAGTCTATTAATTTGTGGTCGTAATATCACACCACCATGCTCGTAAGCGCTAGTTTAGCTCGCGTTACGCTTCTCTGGTTACATACAGCTAAAGCGTTAGTAAACCGATTGAACTATAATTACAGACGAGTCGGCTCAAAGTGGCGTGCCTAATTTACAACGTTCTTGAAATTGTATAGCTCCTTAATAGCCATAATATCCTAATTGTGGCAACGCCATGTGAACAGAGGGGCAATTTTCGTAATTTTAAGAACGTTCATAGTCTGATCTCAGTCTCAATCTGTCAAAAATACCTCTAAATTCACTACATTTTTGAAAAGTTTTTGATATTTGCTTGTCGCCGAGATGAGACTGCGACTAGATTTTGAACGTTTTTAATTACGAGAATTAGCCTTCAGGTTAAAAACACGTCCCATCCACAAGTTACTTAGATAGTTACCTAAAATTACTCAAGTTAGATGGTTTACTAACTAATCCAATAACACTTTGCCTGACCAGGGGATCTAGCCCAGGATACCAGGCTAAGCAGTCGTGCAAACAACCTTTTCGCCAAAAAGTTCACTTTTTTCTCTAGTTATTTAGCAAAATAAATATTGTTTGACTTCGTAACGTATTACTAAGGTGACATTTCAGCAAAAAGACTATTTTATTATAAGTATTTAATGTTAAAAGGAGCTTAAGGAAAATAAACACAGTGGGAACATAACAAAGCCTCTTACACGTCTCTGAAATATGCGACAAAATAATAGGAAATTCTCACGTCAGTGAGGTGAGAGGTACACTGTACACATGTACCACAAGTATAGGAACAGAAAGCCACTTCTCGTAATTATTTTAAGAATGTTATAAGTATACGTTATGTATATGTTACGTTTTATGTATTTTTTTTAATAAATAGAAATAAAAAATAAAAAAAGAACGTTCACAGTCTGATCTCAATCTCAATCTGTCAAAAATACCTTTTTAAAAATAAATCTGTACATTTTTGTCAAGTCTTTGACCTTGATTGCCGCTGAGATAAGATTGCTACTGGATTGTCACTTTTTATATTAGAAAAATTATAGTGTCGAGTGATTCGATGCATTATTGAAGCTAAATCCAATCATGTGAAGATACCTATTCAATTGTAATAAGACTTCGTGTGATGCATTTAATTTGAGTTGTCTAAGTAAGTACATCTATTAAATAAACAAACGATACATTTCAAGAACTAAACCACCACTATATTAGTATAGTCCATGTCACCATCCCACTTTGAAAGCATAAATTGATTTTGAAACACAATTTTCCTGTGTGCCCGTCGTTCTTTCCATAGTTTAGCTGCAAAAATCTACCGACCAGCAAAAATATAGTGTTAAAATGTACTATAACAAGTGTACACAACGATACAAAAAAACCGCCAATGCACGTCCCGTCATTGCTTGCAGCTCCTGACAACTGTCAGGAACTACAGCGATGACAGGGTGCGTTTAAACGGAACTCCGTTTTAAACCACTCATAGACGCAATGACCCATGACTGACTGATAAACCTGTTTTTGTAGGTTGAACAGGCAATTCTCAGCGTGTTCCGACTGACGTGAAAATGCAGATATGCATACACAAGCAAAGGGTTGTACATATTATTTTGATACCTTTATATAATAAACATAAATGTAAGTAAGTAGGAATAATTAGGAACTGAACACCACTTTAAAATATAATATACTAATGATTATTATTCAATTTAGGCATCCACACGGACTTCTGTACACTTGTACAGTTAGCCGATGGGCCTTAACACGAAGCAGCGCAAAAGCCAGCGGGGCCGAATTTCGTTCCTTGAGAGATTTGACCTTAAGTCTTGTCTCCCAGTGGGGTAATGACAATCTGGTCTCTTTTAACGCTACCAAAACACAGGCGTGTCTTTTTACAGCCAAAAGGAGTCTACTACTACTTTTCGGGGTACATCTGTTCCTGTAACTGATCGGCTCGAGCTCCTAGGCATGGAGTTGACTTCTTGTCTCAACTTTAGTGCCACCATCGAGTACAAAGCCCAAACTGCGGCCAAGAAGCTGGGCGTCCTAAATAGGAAACGATACTTTACGCCTGGACAGCTTTTAACCCTTTACAAAGCGCAAGTCCGATTCTGCATGGAGCATTGCAGCCACCCTTGGGATGGCTCAGCGAAATACCAACTTGCCGCGCTTGACTCGGTGGAACGCAGATCTAAGAGGCTCATTGGCGACGTAAAACTGGTGAAAGCCAAGCTTCACAGCTTGGCTCATCGCCGCAAGGTTGCCTGCTTATCAGTCTTCTACAGATTGTACTTCGGTGAGTGTGCCCAAGAACTCCACGACCTCATTCCACCGGACGGCTTCTACCTTCGGACATCCAGACGCACTACAATTTACCATCCCTGCCAAGTTGCTATTCCACAAATTCGAACTAAGCGTTTTCAAATGTCTTTTTTAATGCGCACAGCAAAAGAGTGGAACTCTCTACCTGCGTCTGTGTTTCCGAGCGCATACAACCCGAATCTCTTCAAAGTGAGAGTGAATAGGCTTCTTCTGGGTAAGCTCACTCCATCGTCAACTCTGTCTCTGTCACCTCTGACCTAGACTAGAGTCAAGAGCAAACCCATTTAAAATAAAACAAATAAAAGTAAAAGTGGCTTTTTCTTCTATTTTATGTGTTGAATATTCATACTTTCGTCCATCATCGTCATAATCAGCCTATATTCTCCTCGCTGCTGAAACACAGGCCTCCTCTCTTGTGCGGGTTGGTAGTTGTCACATGTCTTCGAATTTTTGGTTCTAGGACATGCCGGTTTCCTCACCATATTTTCTTTCACCGTTTTGAGAGCAGTTGTGATGAAATAATTTACACAAAGTAAAGCGCCTGTCTGGGTTCGAACCTACGACCTACAACTCGTAAGTCGCGGCCGTTACCAGTGGGCCACCACTGCTCTCACTCTCTCTACTAGCGTCCACTTAGACAAAATTGATTTGAATGTTTCAAGACCTTGTTTTTCGCTGAGATTGGGCACAAAATAATTAATCACTTGAAGATGTTTACATCTTACGTTTTCCTGGCTTTAGTTGACAAAAGACTCGTTCATTTTATTCGAAGAAAATCGGTTTGATCTGGAAATAACTAGGTAGCTGAGTTTTGGCAATGTTTTCAAGATTTGTTGAGAGGAAGTTGAACTTAAGAAATATGACAAAAATAGTGGTAACAAGAGCATTGTTCACAGAAAGACGTATGAAGATTTAGTAGGTTATTTCTACAATGTTACTTTGGTTAATTTATTTTGCTGTTTTACCGTCAAATTCGCTTCCAAAACACCTTTTAATTTGTGTAATTATTGCTTTCGTAAAGTTCCCGTACCTACATGTTTATTGCGGGCCGTTAAAATTGTGTGTAGGTATTTTGCAAAATTGCAGTTTAAAATCGGCTACTAAGGCCGCGTTTGTGTACACTGGTATATTTACCAAAAAAGGCCACAATTATTCCGGTACATTCATGTTACAGCACCGCATGTTCATACAGAGTGAGAGAGATGGGAAATGTGCGGTTATGTGAGTACAAGAGGGAGGAAAACAGCGTCCTCTTGCGGGAACAATTTGTCACTGTCTCCGCCAATTTCCTCTTGTAACTAGTTTTTTCTTTGCGCCACGTAAATTTAATTTCAGCTCTTTGTTGAACCGGTTTGAAGCGGTTGTAGCCGACTAGTACCGCAAACTTTTTTCTTTAGTGTTTTCTCTCGAGTTTGATTTCTACATGTCGTGTTTGCGGTTCATATAATGTTTTTGCTTTGTTTGTTTTAAGCTATCTTGATTAGCCGTAATGGTTTATTGATAAATTTATTATTAGGTGTATTGAAAAGTTAAAGTTGGAATAATTACCTAATTCACATTATGGGTAATTATGCGTAGTTTTGAACAATAAAAAAAAATTAACAACCTACATGAACACCCATGTTCAATCGTGCACCATAGTTTGACATACTACATTGTGTAAGAAACTGAGACCCAATGCGTGAAAAAGGCTGGTCCCTTATTTCACGCCAGTTGCCCAACACGATACCGCTGTTATCCTAAAAAAAACATAAAAATCATGTCAGAAACAAGGACCCTTCACTCTATGTGAAGATATAACGTCTCGGAGAGGAAAATGTTTTAGGCGAAGCTTTGTTGTAGGTAAATCAAGGTACCCACTTATGAATATCAGCATAAACAGCACTTGCATTTATTAAAATATTGAAATGTGGGCAAAGTGGATTCAAAGCTGAAATTGCAATTGGCTTAAACAGCTTTTAGGCGAAGCCAGATATAAAGATGTATGGACTGCGATAGAAAGCTAGAAAAGAACCTAGCAAGATTCAATTTGGTACTGTAGCAATATTTCGTAGACGTTTGCTACGCGATTACGTAGGGCGTAGCTCGGCTAACAGGTTGTACTCGTAGTTGTGGCCAGTATTGGTTCCCTTTTTCGTTTGATTACAATACAAACTTTATAGCATTACAAATGGAAGAACGCGAACGTATAATGTTACCGTTTCTTGTAGCAATGTTGGACGATTTCCTTAAAGGTTGGGTAATTGTTTCCAACATTGCCAGGGGGCTATTATGATGGTCCGTCGGTTTCTTAACGGGTTTGGTTAAATGTTTCCTCATTGCCATAATTTCGGAGATGGGACAAAATTCCTAAAAAAAAATATGTTTATGTTTTATTCCTATCATTTACAAAGAAACTATTGTCTACATAACGGTGGTTGTTGAAGGAGCTCGTGTTTTCTCGAGGTTCCGTGGCACCCTGCCAAGTGTTCCACATCATATAATATGATGAGGAAGACTAACTCTAATATTCCATTTCTAAATTTGTAGTTGGCATAAATCCACAATTCCATGATGCACGCAAAACAAATTTCTTGACAATCACTTTAATGTGAAATTGAAATGACCGGTGTATTTTGATGGAATGCTTCGACACATATTAACTAGCATTTGATGTTAGAGTCAATATCATCATTTGGAAAAGTTATTTAGTTTTGTTTAACTACCAGCTGGCGATTCGAAAGTAGTGGTAGTAAGAGTGCCATAAAGAATTTACTGTTTTATAGTAAGTATAAAACTAGACGCGTAATTAAAAATATAGTGCCTTTTTACTATTTTAGAAGTAAATTACCCGAGAACAGTCCCAGGCGAAACAATCAAATTATTCAAATTAATACGAACAGCTCAATGAAATCTAATTTACTAAAACCGTTTTATTTGGAAACCGACTTAAGAGCCGATAATAATGAATGGCAAAAATGAAAAATCGCTTTTCACGATGGCCCATCTATCTAATAAACCTAATATTGGTTTGATGCGCGCTCAAGAGGCGTGAAATGACTCCCTCTCGCCTCCTCGCCCCCCGCGGGGTGACAGGACTCACCAACCTATCCTGACCTGTACCTACTGTTTTTACGTTCATCCGCGACGTCGAAAGAAAATGTTTCTTGTAACTACGCTCCCGGCTTTCCCCGACTGGTCCGCGTTGCACCTCGCTCCTCGCCTTTCAATTTATATTTGAAAATGTGGAAAGTTTATTTATGGTCAGTTTATAGGAATCATCTTAAGTTTATAAACATTCAGGGAAGATATTTATTTTGAAGTTGCACTCGAGCTTGCTTGAAATAATCGCTTGATATAATATAGGCTTTGGCAAGAGCAAGTATGGCCGCACGCCAATAAGTGGTATTTTAGTGACCACCACAAGATTAATCGGTTAAAAACTCTTAGGTAAAGATATAAGAGATAAAATTTTGAGTGCTCCACTTTTTTATTGGTTTTATTGAGTGTTATAAGTGTTAGCAACGGAAGCTAATATTTTTACCACAACATGAGCTCTTATTCTCGATTGAAAGAAGTAGAATTACCTACCTTTTTTTTTTTTTTTTTAAGTATTGGAAATCATCAAATGACCCCTCCCGCTCTGGGTGGAGCGGAAGGGAGTGTCAGACTCTTACTGACTAAAACCCATCCGTGTTCCTTCCTTAGCTCTTTATATTCCGGGGCAGCGGTAACCCTTTCGGACAATCCCGCTGCCCCGGCAGGCTTCGGCCCTGACGGGCCCCTCCTTGTCTGCTGACATCTCTTTGAGGCGCGCGTGGAACACATACGCGCCGTCCGGCACGGGCCTGGTCCTGATCGGACGGCGAGCTACCCATTACTCGCCGTCCGCAGGCCCGCGCCTACGGTGGCCGGGAGTCGTCACGCGGCTCCCGACGCCCGGGGCGTCTACGCGGCAGCTGGGACGGGCGGCTCTCTCCGCTCTCTCCCTCGCCCATCCCGCCACCTCCTTCGCTAGCATGACTGCTTCGCAGAAGGAGGTGACTGCCTCCCACTCCCTCTCGCCCCGGACCATGGCTTGGACCAGGGCCGGGCGCGAGAGGTCACCGCCGTTGCCGATCGCCTCTACGAGGACACGGCGGTGCTCTGCCCAAGCGGGACAGACCTCCACCGTGTGCTCCACCGTGTCCTCGGCGATCCTCGCAGTGGCGACACCCGGGCGTTTCCTCCCGCCTGATTATGTGCAGGAACCTCCCGAAACATCCGTGTTCGGTGAGGACCTGCGTCAGGCGGTAGGTGAGGGCGCCGTGACGCCTCTCTAGCCACTCCTCAAAGAGGGGCCTTACCGCCGCTATCGCGGCGTGCCCTGCGCTGGGTTGCGACAGTCGCGCTTTCCATGCCGCCATGAGATCGCGCCGGAGGTCCGTCCGCTCCGCAGCAATTTGCCGCGGAAGCGGGTTTTCCCCCCGGCGTAGTGCCTCCGCGCGCCACTCATAGAGGCGCGCGAGGACTATCTCCTCCAGATCCCATGGCGGCAGTCCGGCAAGGAGGCTTGCCGCCTCGCGCGAGATCGTGCGGTACCCCCGTATTAGCCGTATGGCTACCACCTTTTGGGGCGCGTTCAAGTAGTGGGCGGCTCGAAGCCGCAGTGAACGCCCTCACACCGGGGCGCCATACACGGCCATGGACCGCACGACCCCCGCGTAAAGCCTCCGGCAGGAGGCGTTTGGCCCCCTCAGGTTGGGCAGGAGCCGCTTGAAAGCGGCCCCAGCCCGTTCCAGTTTGGGGGCCAAACGTTGGAAATGCTCCACGAAGTTCCACCGGCTGTCGAGGACGAGACCCAGGTATTTCATTGTCGTCTCGACGCCGATGTGAACCCCTCCTACCGTCAGTTGGGATCCCGATGGTGGCCCGTTCCGAAGCCCATGAAATGTCATGGCCTCGGACTTGTGCAGAGCCACCTCGAGACCCAACTGCCGGATCCTCTCCAGGACTATCGCAACCCCGCGTGTCATAACGTCGGCCACCGCGTCAGCGTAGCAAACTACGCTGATGCCATCAGGGAGGTCTGCCCGCAGCACCCAGTCGTAACCGATGTCCCACAGGAGCGGCCCCAAGACCGATCCCTGCGGGACACCGCACGACATCTCTCGCCGGTTCCATTCCCCATCGCGACCGGGGTAGATGACGGCTCTGTCCATCAAATACGCCCCGACTACTCGACGGAGGTAGGTCGGCACTCGGTGATACCGGAGTGCCTCCCTAATGCAGCTCCAGGGCAGGGTGTTAAACGCGTTAGCGATGTCTAGTGACACCGCCACGACCACCCCACCCCGAGACACCGCGTCCCCCGTCGTGAGGGCTCTCACGCGCATGATGGCGTCCACCGTCGAGCGCCCCTTGCGGAAGCCAAACTGGCTATCCGCAAGATCCGGCCCCGTCCTCACCAGGTGCCCGACGAGGCGGCCCGCAATCACTCTTTCAAAGAGCTTGCCGACCTCGTCGAGCAGCACGATGGGCCGGAATGCGGACGGAGAGTCTGCAGGGCGCCCTGGCTTCCGAATGAGGACCAGCTTCCCCGTCTTCCAACGGAGTGGAAACTGGCCCCTCTCCATACATGCGCTTAAGAGCGCCTCCAGTCGGGGTCCGAGAGCCGTCGAGGCCAGGGCCCAGGCTTTACCCGGCAAGCCGTCGGGCCCTGGGGCGGTATTTTTGGCCTTCAGCCTACCTACCGCCACTCTCAGATCTACCCCGGTCACTTCAGGAGAATTACCTACCTAAGTTTCAAGTTTCCAATTTTGTGTCACAATCACAATAACCTATTATTGATTGGACACAAATTTTGGTAAAAAAAAAAAAAAATAACAAATAATTAATAAATCAAATAATACCTAATCATAAAATATAAACTCAAAAAATAAATCAAACAATACAAAAAAAAAAAAACAATCATATAATAATCTGGCAAAGAAATACATTAAACTGTGCTACAAACTCCGCAACGCGAACACCCCAAAATAACTACACGAACAAAACTTTTTGAAAATGAAACTGCTGCGAGGGTTGACATACCACGTTAATTGAGCACATTCCTCCGATGGCCGGGTCCTCAAGTGTCGGCGTAACGGAGTAACTCACAAATTACGTCCGTCCGTTGTTTAGAGACAAGCAATTTGGATGTCCCCACGTCTCCGATGGCAGCATTCCTCAGCCCTTGGACCCCCGGCCCTCGTTAAACTATGCGACTTAAAGCGAACAGAGCACACACAGCAGAGAACTTTTCAAGATCAGTTAAACTTGATGGTGGTATGCGATATTTATAGCGTTAGATGTAATGAACACGCTTGGGCATGCGGTTTTATTTACAGGATCGTAGACGATTTCCCTTATAACTATAGGACATTAGCGTGAAATATGTTAGCAGAGTAAGTATGCAAAGTGGTATTTAGCCTTGTGATAAAGAATTTAGTAAGTAGATGCCCAAAACATGTTTTTAATGTGTGCTTTATACTGTGTTGGCAAAAAACTGGTAACCATCAGGAAACTTCAGTTCCCCCTTTCTCAATATTACAAATATGCAAGGCCAAATTTTGTTTAATATCTCACATACTAACAGAACACCACGAATGACGGCTAACCCCTCGGATAGCAAAAAATAACTCATAATATTTGCCATGACGTGTCCTGTGAGTAATCAGTTAATGAACCGTCACGTTCGGCCTAACGAGCGTCTAATTATTCTATGATTTATCTCCCGCTGTCCTGACCTACATGGGGCAGGTACACGGATTTTTTTGGCTAATTACTGCTAAATGGATGTTGTTTTTGGATTTAGTGAAAGTATATTTGTTATGCCGTACTGTTTGGCGTTTGTTGAGTGTTCGGGAATCCGATATCCTGAAGTTTTTTTTTTTGTCTTTACTTAGACCCTAAGCGAAGACACTTAATACGAATAAAGGATATCTTTCCTTTTTACTTAATCCGCCCCTAAGACGACCCACTGACCCTACTTTCGTTTAAGTTTTTGCAAATAAATTATTATGATGTACTTATATACGTGATATAAAGCAACACACACACACGCACACACAAGGTAATTCAGTATACTCGTATACCTACCTAAAGATAACAAGAACTCCACAGATGAGTCTTAGTTATAGTAAAAACGTTTTGTCGTATGTTAGGTGATAGTTAACAATGACAGCTGCTGGTGAGATGTGATGGATGTTACAGACGGACAGTCTGAAACTAACTACGTCTGTGACTACCACTGCTGCTGATAGTAGCTAAATTTTGAATTTTGCTTACTCTTGTAAGAAAGGGCCGGATCCGTCATGGTAGTAGTCAAAGGCGTGGCTTCCAGAGCCGCGTGTTTTGTCTTTTGCAGCCGCACTTAAGCACTTACTGTGGTCAAAGCTTCGGGGGTCTACGGTAGTGCTCGCCAGAGTAGTGGTCGGCTCCATGTCATCGTCATCTGGCTCTGTGGTTGTGGTGGTTGTGGTAGTGGTGCGGCGACGGCGCCTCTTGTGCTGCTTCCCCGGCCAGCGGCGCTGCGGCCCGAACGGTACCGGCGCAGTGGCACGCTGGCGCTTCATGCCTAAAATAAGAGTACTTACTGACCACAAAACCTTTTACTAAAAAGGTAGGGTGTTAGTTAATATGTGGGCCTCGGCTTTCATTGTATTCCACACTATTTATACGCCATTTTTTAGCCTTATAAGCTAATAGCGTAACCATAAGGTTGCCTGCGACTTTGTTGATTCTCCATTGGCTTAAAATTAGTACTCACTGCGGTTGTAGATATGTTGGACGAAGTTAGTAATTGTACTTATCATTGGTTATCGGCGGGTGCACTGTGTGAAAGTCGTTGAGGTGGTTCAGTAGAAGCATGTGTGGCATAGCCAGCGCGAGTGAAGCGAATGGTAGCAAGCGGGCCCGAAGCGGCACACCAGAAGCTTCTGCCCTAGAACGTGGTACTCACTGTTGTGCGACGCGCCGATGACTGAGACAGTTGGCCAGTTAGAGTTATATTGTATCATGCATTCCTAAATTCCTATGTTTTGTTTAGCTCCTAGAAAATAAACAAGTACTTACTGTGGTCGAAAGCCCGGGGATCAACAGTGGTTGTAGTGACAGGTGTGGTCGCATCGGCGACGTCATCGTCGTCGGGGTCGACCGTCGTGGTTGTGGTAGTGGTGCGCTTGCGGTTGCGCTCGCGCTTCCCGGCGCGGCGCGGAGGGGGAGGGGCGGTCGCGGGCGCTGGGATGACGGTGTCCCGGTCCACCCTGGCCACTGTTTGGTCGCTGTCATTGCCCGGCCCCGGCTCGGCAAGGACGAACGCCACTAGTGATGCGGTTAACAGCCGTATCACCAGTGGCGCTAATCGACCCATTCTGCCTGTTGACAAAGAAATGTGATTGTGAGTATTGGAACATTACATTAAAAAGGTATACCTAAAAAGAAGGCCTGAGGAGCAGTGGTGCCTCAGTGCCTTACGTGTTGTAGGTCGTAGGTTCGAAACCAGGCAGGCGCGTTACTTTGTGTAAATAATTTTATCACCATTGCACTCAAAATGATTAAGGAAAACATCGTGACGAAACCGATATTTATGTCCTAGAACCAAATATTCGACAACATGTGAGATCTACCAACCTGCACTGGGCCGTGTGGTAGATAACAGCCCACTCCCTCTCACAGAGAGGTGGCCCGTGTCCCAAGCAGAGGGAGCATTTAGTCTGATTAGCTACCTAAAAGTAAGCATGTACGAGTAAGATGCTCTTTTTCAGCATAACTAATAGAGTGTCTAATGAAACCGTGTCTTAATTGGTAAGTTACTTAGTATCCAAAACGCATCTCAAAAGGTACAGTAAGAACTTTTTTAAGTTAATCCTATGTAAGTTAGCTAGTTACTTTGTACATTCTTCACGTTGGAGACTATCAAACTATCTTACCTTATCTTTTAAAATGTTAAACTTTAATATGATGATGGAGATTTTTCGGGATGGACCGTGTCTCTCTAATTAAGAAAATTTTCATTAGCGCAGTCCGTAGGTACACCATTTACTTAAAGAAAGAATTTTCAATATTACAAAGTTTGGCGTCTGCTTTAAAAACATTATGAAGCCCTGATTTCAAGGTAGCGTTGCTTGCAATTTTAAATATTATTTTGAAATGAAATATTAGTTTTCCAATATTATTTTATGGAACGTAATAATGGATACGAGGCATTTTTTAAGAAACATAACTTACATATTTATTTAAAATTAAATAGTAAATAAAAAATAGGACACTTACAGTTACAAACCAAGTCATAAAGTCTCATAGAATCGTATATTACATTGCACGAAGTTCATAACTGTCTGCTACACTCGGGCACCTAACTTCTACACCTTATCGACAATTTTATACCATCTTACGGTGGTCAAGCGAATAACAATCAAGAGTTTGTTCGACTTGAGAGCACTTCTAGATACCACTGAGGGTAAAACACGACAAATAAACTCTACAGGGACACTTACACGCAGTCATAAAAACAGTGTCTTCAGAAAGGGCCGCGCGAATAAACCATGATTGTGACACTTCCAGTCCCCAGTTATTTTATAGCGCCAAGTAAGATGGAGCTCGAATATTACTTTTTTTAACGTGAAACATTTTTTATTGAATTAATTCTGCAGTCTCATTTTAATAGTGTCGTTTTTTACGAGGACTCTTCTAAATTAGCTGAAGGAAATCTAGAACTATTTAATAATCCTTCTTCTTTATCCCCGCGTTCTCTAGTGTCCGCTTTTCTTTAAGTAATTGGCGCTCATTTGGAGCAGCCGGGTTCTTTAGTCTATATTATGGTGAGTTTTCTAGAGAAACTATTGTATATCGCATCTGTTCGGACAGAGAACAGCAGTTGTTTGCAGTGCTCGCGTAATTGTTGGCGTCTCTCTATCAGGATTCTTTAAATGTAGTTTTTTCTCTTAATTTGTTTGTCACCGAGGTTTTGTATATAATGTGAAGACGACAATATGACAATAAATAAATAAACAAACAAATAATAAAATAAACAAACAAATAATACTTCGTAAATCTAACGTAATGCTGTCTGCATACAAAAATTCATCCGAATATATCCAAAAGTTTAGTCCAGGGATGGAAAACCTCTATGCCTCTCTACCTACGTGCCGTTTTTTCCAAATCAATATTTCATACGGCCATGACGTGCTAAGAAACAACCATGGCATAGTGATAATTGAAAAAAAAAACTAAATACTTTCGTATTATTTACCTACTTATTATAACTTTGAATCTCTCGTAACATTTCTTGGGAGCCTGGGGTCCCGGACCTTTGGAAGGCGTACGAGGGGCCGAAACCAACTAGCAGAGGCCCGTTAGACGTTTTTAATTAAATGAGACAATAACCGACGCTGTTCGTGTCATGTTCGCACTATGCAAGTGCACCCAAGGACAACCCCGGGCGGTGAAGGACTAATGATAATATTAACAGTTTTACATTTATTTAAATTAAATGACAATTTATTGCGATTTCTAATGTTGCAAACTAGATGACTTATGTACACACGGCTACACATCAAGCTATACATTTCCAGTTTTCGCTGACCTCGCATTGTATAGGTTTTTCGTACAATCAAAAGTCAGCTTATACTTAGCTTGATGTGGAGCCGTGTGTACCTAAATTCACATATAAATAAATATTCATAGGCCATGCCATTCTTATGCTTATGTATTGCCAGTGTGTTTATTTATTGTAGTTTTGCCATCACCATTGTAAATACCTAGAACCTGAGACATCTGAGTCATTCGAGCTTCTTTGTAACTTCGAAACTTCTTACTACTGTAACTACAATCATAGGTAATTCTAACACACCCTTTTACTCCGTCACATGTATTACATCCAAATTATATCCAGAAGAGTGCTAGCCAAGGGTTAAAAGTATCATTTGATTGCGGAAACATCGCGTTACCCCCAAGGGGTATAAATGCAAGTGGTTCTGCCGATCCCTTCGAAACATTTCTGTGCCAACATCTGTCAACGCGCTAATGCCATCGTTCCTCGGCCGTTAATGCTTGGGGTCAAAGGGCTACTGTAAATTCTTTATAGCATTCAATCCAACTAGTCAGCTTAATGGAATTTTGGTGTAAGTAGGCGTCAAACCTAAAACTGAGGTTCGCACCATTTATTTAATGTTCTCCTGTCAAAATGTACCTATAAAAATAAATAATATTCGAGATTATTGGGATTTATATTACGGGCCTCACGTAATAATACGTCATACTCCCGGTACGTGAAAAGATTTTTTTTGTTTTTTTTTTAATCATTTTATAATGTTAATCAAATATGAAACGAATAACGAATTCTGATGAGAGATTTTTTTAATATTTTAATTCAATTAGTGACTCAAAAATGCGAGCGCTCTGTGTATTTCACAAATGCGCTTACACAGAATAAGCCGTAAATAATAAATGTGTTTGTGTAATTCGGACCTTTTATTACGATGAATTACGAAATAAAATCTGGACTCTTTCATGTCAGCTACGGAGGCTTAATTTTAATACAATATGTTTTATTAAAGTCTTGAGTAAGTAATAAATCAATAATATAAAACTTTAACATAAAGTCACACAAACATTATTTAGAAAAAGTTCAAATACACCTTCTGTATTAGGAAACAAGAAAAATGGCTATTTAATCGCGAGGGTTGGGATACCTAGCCTGTCAGTGACAGTTCCAACCACACTGGATGGAATACATTCGGCGGAATCCTCTGGGACCAAGGCTGAAAGCCACCCCGGCACCGATCTACTTCGATAATGTTCCCAAACCCCTCTTCGTTTTATTTTTCGCTTTTCTCAAGACTTACAAACAGATGGGTGGAATGTTCGGACGCAAACGAGTGAGTTACAAATATTTTGAAACGACAAAGCTAAGAGAGCTTAAATGTATATTTAGAAAATATTGGACTAAGGTATCTATCTACCTTCCTAAGTGTTGTTTCAATCGAAGTGTAGGGAACAGCGTATAAAGCAGCAAAAAACCCATTGAGTTTTTATTGACGATACCGTAGTTTTTAGGGTTCCGTTCCCAAAGGGTAAAAACGGGACCTTATTACTAAGACTCCACTGTTCGTCTGTCTGTCTGTCACCAGGCTGTATCTCATGAACCGTGATAGCTAGACAATTGCAATTTTCACAGAATGTGTATTTCTGTTGCCGCTAAAATAACAAATACTAAAAACAGAATAAAATAAACATTTAAGGGGGTTTCCCGTTCAACAAACGTATTTTTTTTGCCGTTATTTTATTTGTAGTGTTAAATATTGTATTTTTTTATACATATGATAAATATTAGGCAATTTTTAACACCAATTATGTGCTTAAGTATCGAATTGCAAATGACTGGACTGGTTAATGGGCTTCCCAAAAATAGTAATTTGACTTCAAAAAAACTTGATAACGTACCTAATAGTTAACGTAAAGTCCGATAAACAGTCGTTTACTTTTACTGAAATACTCATTAAACCAAAGTATTGAACTTTAAGCACCGCTTTGTTAAATGAAAAGTACTTTGACGGTTCAATGTGCTCTCTTAGTTCAGAATCGTTAATTAAAGGCTTTAATGTACTATCAACCATTCGAGATGATAATGTCAGAGTTGTATGATCACTGGAGGAAATAAACATGTTACCAATTTAATCACGTCTTTGTGAATTTAATTAAAGACATGCGAACGACTCCGTCATCAATTTATTTTATAATTGAAGCCGTGTTGTAATAATGAGAAGGAAGAAATAAATTGTTTTATATCGAAATCACATAAATGTATTCGTACTGGCTTTGTTTAAATTAATAAAAGGGGCGCATACATTTTTAATAAGAAAAGCTACTCACATTAACTAAAACAAAGGAACTGAATATTAACAATGAAATTATTAATAAAGATTTCAAAGACCTTCGAGTTAAAACGCAGCGTCGCGTTGTAAATAAGAAACGTACAACTTGGAAATAATATTCGTACTTAAATTAATGTTGCTTCTCCGATCGAATTCCGGCTGAAACATCAATGTCTACTAACTTTAATTAAATTCATTTAGTCATTGAATAAATTGAAACCGTAGGAACATACCGTCTACGAAACGTTTGCAAACTGAAACACAAACGGGTAATAATAACTTTGACAGTTATAACGTGAGCGTTGCTTAGTTCGCCGACACGAGACCGCGGCTAACGCAACTTTGACACTTGAAGTCCACACACGATACATTGCTTGTCATTGAGCTATTCCAACTCGTCCACAACTATTCAGATGAACTAAACACACAGCTTTTAACATAAATTACGGAAATTTTACTCTGTTCTAAATGTGAACGAAACTTCTGACAGTGACAATCATCATATTACCGCTCTCTAGATTTAAATCATGCTTGTTATGCGAGTAGAAATAGAAAAGGAAACGAAATTGGAATAAAAATTGCATTAGTTCTATTGAAAAATATTACAGCGCGGGGATATCGGCGCGATCTCATTATACCAGTGCCTAGGTAAACGTAGCTAACGGGAAATTTATTAGCACTTTGTGTAATAAGCAATAGTACTGTTTCACCGTTGTTTTATAAAATATTTATTTACTTCCCTGACTAAAGTAAATAAGCAATAAATTCAGCCGATATTATTACAGTTGAGTTCGATAAAATGATTGCATTGTGTTGGATACTTCATGAATAAGTCAATGATTGACGGACGTCCGAACTTCTTCAATAATAAATAGTATGTTTTCTTATGACAAAAGGAGCGTCTGGTGAACCTCAGCTTGATTCATAGACTTTTCTATACGCTGGTAGGTAATCTCTGACAACAACGATTTAAAAGCGCCTTCCTTAAGATTAGACGGTGAGCCCATTGTATTGGTCTCCGCTTGATCGAGCACCGGAGCGCAGGTGGTCGATAAATGAATTTTCTCAACTGTAGGAAATTGATTTTCATTCAGTGGGAGAAAATCAGTAGCTTTTCCTTCCATTATGTTGGCATACCGAGTTTGGATCAAAACCGTCACGTTGACTGGCTGGTTGATTAATAAGTCGCCCACGTACCGCGCGGGTGAGTTACATTTAAATGAAGAAGACTTCCTCGTGTCACTGTAGACCTAATTGCAAGCTAACCACGTTTCTATGCTGTATATTAAAAGAGAACAAGCGTCTGTCATAGATATTATTTCTATGGTCGCAGTAACTACTTATAACTAATTCATAACGTACTGTAAAAGTTAATAGTTATTTCAGCTTCATCTCTCAGACTATTCTATTGTATTAACATGAAATAAATAATAGGTACTAATTGGAGATCAGTGGGTTAGTTCTCTGGGAGACTAATTACATCAGAGATTAGACATAATGATTTATGTACAACGTGTAGAAACATAATATCTGATCAAGATTATGTTTGAACTTTTAAAGAAACTGTGATGTTTGACCTCATCTAGTTTTCGTAAAATATGATTGACCTGTAAATGTGTTGGTGCAATAATACTACTTACAGAAATTAAATCATTTAACATTTATTCTATAAATCTCTGATATATATGCTCTATCAAATTTTTGTTAAACCGCTTGACAAAAAAAAAGGTTTTACTTAGATTAAAATGTATTATCAGTGTTAAAGTAAAATAATATTAAAGCAACATTCATCTACCTAAAAAAATAATGAAGTAGCTTTTAAATCACATTATCTTAACATAACATTTTCGACGGTGGTGTTGAATTAAATACCTAAATAAACTTTCTGTGGTAGTCGGCGTTTAATTAAAAAAGTTTTAGCCGATTGCTTTATTACTTGGTAGGTATTCTTCGTTACTTGTCTATCATGCCGCGGAGTTTCATTTGTGAAACGTCAAAATATCAATCATGGATACCCGATAGAAGTTCAAAGGGCTTTATACAATCAACAATAAATACAGTTGCTTTGCTTTCTATGTCAAAAGAGCAATCGTTCCCGAATTAGTGTCACGAGGAAAGACGTCTCCGTTTCTATTTCGCTTGATTTATTATTAACCTTTGTCACGACATGATAGCCGTTCATTTTTATGTCGTTCCGCTAAATGTCTGGCAAAAACTTGGGTAAATTTTCTCGCATTAATAAGAACGGTGCTGTCGTGTAGCCAATTCCTAAATGGGCACATCAAAAACGGAATGACAAACGTGTCGTGTGTCCGCCGAGGTATGATCGCTATTCGCAAACTTTTTCTGAGCCTGCCGTGCCAGCGCACCCCTTTACCCAATTTATGACGCCGTCGTGCATTTGAATAAGTTTACCATAAAAATAGGCATTCTGCGGCCAGAAACTTTGGCAATAAAATGCAAATGGTGACATTGGTGATGCTTCTAGATTACGAGGCCTGAGAGGGTTTGAGGTCTAGCCTTTAGCAGCGACTACAACTATCGTGAGATGTAGAAATTAAAAGTTTTGTAAATATTAGCTCTTACATTTTCATCTTTAAAGAAGATTTTTTAGGTATGAGCTTTTAAAATTGTTGAAAAACGCGTGTTTTATAAGAACTAGGGTTTTCAAATATACTTTTTTTGTTTGCCTATTCTGTGGCTCACTGCAGGGCATTGGCCTCCCTTATTTCCTTCCCTGTCATGTGTGATCTCTGGCCATGTTGGCCCTGCAAACCTTTTCAAATATCGTAAGTCACAATAATTCGTCTCGTTTGACTTTTAGAACTCATACAGCAGTGGAAGTTCACTAATAATTTCATTAAAACCCAACAGAAACCTCAATGTCCACAGTTAGATTGTTAGGGACACATAACGAGGTAAATGCTCCTCATAGCAGATAGGCAGCCACTGCCATAAAGATATAGGCACTAAAACAAACGCCTATTACTGCCCTAACGATACGTCGTAATGTCTCAAATGTTCATGAAACGCTACCCTTTTATCACTGTCTCTTTCATCAGCTCACTAATGCCGTATGCGCTCGTCTCTCTCTATTGTATATCAGAATATGAATGAGATGGATAGTGCACGATATTTTTATAGTCTATTGTTGATAGTGCAGGTCTGAGAATAATAATTATGTGAGGCATTATGTAATCAAGGGGGAGTAAGTGACGTGGTAGTTTTCTTATCATAATTTTTATCAGCACGTAAACATTCACTGAGTCAAATAAGTAACGTGGACGTCCTAATGACAGCTTAAAACTGAACTGTAATGGTAAGCTACATATGGTTTTAATCACCACATTAGGTACAGAGATTGGTTAATTCAACTTATCAGCCTATTGACATGCTCAAAAAGCTTGAATTGATGATAGTTAGAAGATAATTATTTTTACACAAAAATATAAACGCTTTGTTAGATGTCACATATCTTCGAATTTTTGGTTCTAGGACATGCCGGTTTCCTAACGATGTTTTCCTTCATCGTTTTGAGAGCTGTGGCGATTAAATAATTTACACAAAGTAAAGCGCCTATGTGAGTTCGAACCTACGATCTACAATTTGGCCACCACTGCTGAAATATAAATGTTTTGAATTGACAAAATTAGAACAGATACCTTAGTCAAAGTTAACGTGATTTAGTTCTGTTAACTCTAGACCCACCTGCTGTGTTACTTGCTAACTAAATAATTACTGTATTGAGCAATGAGTATTTCAAAGTTCCAACTAGTTGGTGGAGGAAAACTATTTTGATATTAATTGGTCATCATCGACAAGTTTTGTATCTCAAACTAACTTGTTTCATAATTAAATACGATACATAGTTTAAACAAAGTTATATATTTAAAATACTAGCCGACTTGACAGACGTTGTTCTGTCCGAACAGCGCCACCTACCGGGTCGTGATTCTAAACCATCTACACACTCAAACACATACCTACAAAAAATAAAAACTTCTAAATCTGTCCAGCCGTTAAGGAGGAGTTCAGTGACTTACACACGTACGATAATATAATACCAGTCTATGTTTGTCCCACTGCAGGGCAAAGGCCCGTTTTATACAGAGTAGGCACGAGCATTGATCACCAGGTTTGCTCAAAACGGGTTGGCGACAATGCTTTTATATACAACATTTTACACAATTATCTATTTACACAGGTACCTACTAATGAATGCGGATAAATTTTCCGACGCCATATTTTAGTTTTTGAATAGTTTTAGTTAAGTTAGGATATAATTTTGTTATTTTAATTAAATAATTAGGTATAAGTTGTTATTTACGTATATATTATTTGAATTCCGAATAAATTTACATGATACCTACTAACTAAATGACTAAATAAATACAAAAGCAAAAGGAGAAAAATATATGTAGATAGGCTACATTTATATTTTTTAATTTTTTAAGGGAATATTATGTAGTTGTATTTCTATTCCAATTTTTAACATGAACTCTTAATCAAAAAATTTATCCAATGTTTCGTTCATCTGTGAACTAAAACTAACGTTGTATATTCAATGTTCCATCGCAGGTTTTGTAATCTAGCGTCGTACCTATGTTCAAGTCATTCAACTCTGCCAAAAAATTCAATTGAAAAAACCATGTGAAATATCTATCAATATGACGTGCAGGAAAGCTCTATTCGTATTCATATTCGAGGCTGTGTCAGTTGACAGACAGTCTTACCTTCCAATAGCTAGATAATCTCGGTCTGCTAGCACACAAAGGAGTTCCAACCTCAACAGACGAAACTAGACTGAAATGTCTATAGAAGTCGAGAATAAAAAGCACCTAGAACTAGTATTGTGTCTCTGGGAAATCTTAACTAGAATTCTGTAGACCTGTCATTTTGTAAGAGAGAAGGCATTTTCTCGAACAAAAATCTTTGTTCGATTAATTTCTGAAGATCTGTTTCATTATTTTGTTCTTAAAACGGTTGGATGTGTAAAAGTTCATCAAGAAAATTCACTCAAAGACGGTTTTCTCAAAAGTTTTTCCTTCACAGTAGTCTCAAATGTTATTGACCGTAGTGATTCCCTGTATGTTTGGAAATAAATGATTTTGTTTTTATCTAATGTCCCAGTTCAGCTGCGTAACACACTATCAGTAGCACTGGCTTTCATTTTGACAATTCAACAACATTCATTGCATTATTTACGTTGTTGAACAGACCCATTTTTCGAACATATGAAGCAATGGATTAGCAATTTGCTTCAAAATTATTCAGATTGTTAATGATAGTGTCTTACGCAATTAGGGTGCTGGTCTACTTATATGTCAAATTTGTTCAGACAATAAGTCGTGAAAGGGTAACAGAGAGGCAGACAGAGTGACTTTCGCATTTATAATATTAGTATTGTAGCGGTATCTACAACGCCACATGCGAACTACGCGTCATACTGACGTCACGCAAAATCCTGCATCTCACAAACAGAGATTACCGCGCAACTAGCATATATATATTAGAGATAAAGATGCACAAGAATTTACGACGTCACTTATTGTAGTGGTTATTTAATTTGTTCGAGCGGCAACACTTCGGACCTGTCAGTGTTGGTCTGTCAGTGAAAACGTTGTATCTATCAGTAGTGCGCTCGTTTTATTTTGGAGTCTTCTCTTGCTCTCAAGACAGCGCTTGTGCCGGTTGTGCGCACTGATTGATAAAAATACTACATGGCGGACACCAACATCGAACACGTCGACGCTAATCCGTCCGAATCTGCGACATATATATTATATACAACGGCCCGACATGAATCATTGGGCAGTTGCCCGCCAGACACATCACCCGTCTGGTCGGAGGATCCTCTCTTTTACTATAGAGGAAGAGTGAATTTTAAGTACAACCTGTTCCTCATACCTCTATAGTATAGATAACGAGTATGGCGTCTCTAACGTGACGTGACGTCACGTCACACTGAACGAGGTTATCGCGTATAAGCGGTGTTTGTACTGCACCGTGTGGGTTTGACTTGCAGCAGGTTCGTTACCCCGGCTACTGTCAACACAAGATCATCGACTCCGACATCGACCTGATTTCGAGGGTAATATTGTAATAATTTATAAGGATGTTTTTTAGTAATGTAATAGGAAAACAGTCAGAAGGAGTAATATTAAGATTATAATTGGCACACACAGTCACAGTAAATAAATATAAATTAAAATGAACTTAAAATAATAAAAATCTTTACCTGACGTTTTTCGTCAATAAAGGTTACATGCTCTGTGGTCAATAATATAAAATCTCCAGAGCAAGAACATATAACTAGATTAAAAAGTAAATGAATAAACTGTGGTAATGGTATGTACCCTACATTTTTAATGCAATAAGAACATGTCGTAAAATATGATCCTTTTCTAAAGCCAAGTAAACACCGTGTTTTCTATAATCTGCCAGTATTTAGGGTTTCATACCTGAAAAAAGGGAATCCTGAAATAATTTGTAAGTATATTCTTCCAAAAGCCACCTTTACATTGTTATAGTTTGCAAAATCTTTGGAAACGATGGTGGAACCCAAAACTTATTTACCTTAAAAGCTGAGCGAGGAGAGATCAATCACTTAGCACGATATACATGCGGAAAAAATTTGTCTTCCACAAAAGATACTTTAGGAGGAAAGCAGGAAAACAATCTGTTAGTTCAGATTTAAACAGAGTCCGTATTTTGGGCAAAATGATTGATAGTGATCCCTCAATTCCCGATTGCTAATCAAAACGGACATTTGACAGTGCATACCTCTCTTGAAACAGTGATCAAAAAAATTCCGTGCATTTTTAACATTAATATTTTCTTCTAAGGGGAAAATTTGCAAGGAAAATAATTAACTTAAAAGCTCTTAAGAAAATTATTTTTGTTCAGGAATATTAATAAAGTGGAAAAGATACAAATGAGCTGTTTATTAGTCATACTTATTCTTGGTCTGTAGAATAATGTACCGTCTAGTAATGAAGCTTAATTACGTTGGAAAGCTTAGGAAAATTTCTGAATGTTTTGGGCAGAACGCAGAAAACCGTTATTTTTAATTTTCAGGACCATTAGGTACTGAAAATTCAAAAAGAGTAAAGCAAGAAATAAGTGGCTTAGCAAATTGACTACCAGGCTTCGATCAATAATCTATTATTGATCGAAGCTACCAGGTGAAAATATCTGTATATTCTGCGTATATTCGAATCACAATTATCATTCTTTGACAGTTGTATGGAATGGCTATAACACGCCATGTTAACACGGCAATTTGACATAAACTTTGATAAACCATTAATTTCCCTGACAGTCTTTTTAATTATTTATTTAAGAATTAGCAACGAGATACATTACAATTGTCTTTTACCATTAAGATTAGATCTTGTTTAATATACATTATCCTGTAATGCACACTAAGTTACAGGTAACCCACAGCTTACACATGCTCTGAAGATATAATTAAATTAAATTAAATTATAAATATATTAAAAAAACAATAACATGATATTAAGATATTAACATGCTATAAAGATTAAAAATTACATTTATAAAGTAAAATAAAACAGTCCTTTGTACTTCCTTTATACTTCACAGCCTGTCTAGTATAAAATAAATTGTAATCAATTGAATTAAAATGAATTGGAATGGTTCATTTAATAAATCTACATAACATAACTATCTTTTTATAAATGTCGCAGGCAATTTCTATGATACAGCGTTTTTCAAACGGCGTCGTCCGTTTAGAAACGCTCGCTGCACCTATTTTTGGCCGGAACGTCGCTGGAGCCCCGCTTAGCAGGGCTTTTATTTCTGTGTGAAGGGTTTAAAGTAACCTAACCAAACCTAATCTCGGGTCGCCAATTTGCCTTCTTGCCTTTGCGGCATATTTTAAAACAGCGAGTGTTTTTAAACGGACGACGCCGTTTGTAAAACGCGGAAACATACAAATTGCCTGCGATATTGTACATATACGAGTATACTAATAATAAAGCTGAAGACTTTGTTTGAATGCGCTAATCTCTGGAACAACAAGTCGGATTTGAAAAAAAAAATTGCATTTGATATCCCAATTCTTGAGGAAGGCTATAGGCTATTTAACATCACGCTACGTCCCTTAGGAGCCGAGCAAAAAGAAAAAACAGAAAAACGCAGAAAAAAAAAAACAGTTGGTTCAGGAAAACAAGAAAATTCACGCGGACGATCGCGGGCTAAAGCAAGTAAATCAATAAAAGGTTACATTGTAACCTACGATGCAGTTTCAAGCGGTGCGGAGAACTTTAGCCCCAATACACAATACGAGTACCTATGTCCGAAGGCATACATATCACTAATTACAGGTACCTACCTACCTACTGCAAATAACCACCAACAAAGAGGTTGTATGCTCACATTGCTTACAAAAATAAATATTTGAACGTTTTTCGCGTGCTTAGCTCATCAATTATGCGCAAGATTGACGTCTTATTAGTAATTCATACTGTTTATAAATGAACGGGGAATGTCTGGAAACTCGGGTTACTTGGAAAATGCGCCACCAAAAGGATCAACATAATTATTGAATAGTCCTGACAGCTAAGCACAGGTGCTTCATAGTTTTAAGTAAAGTGTACTTAGTTAAAACTACACGATAACGGAATTAATACGTCTTGCAGTTTTTAAGAAAATCGTCTGTGTATATGTAATTCCGTTTTCTTTTCTCGGTACTTATACCAAAAAATTATGCAAGACTTACCTCCAGAATTTCCATAATCTGATATTAACCTTCCCCTAATCCATTACATCTAATAACCGCACAGGAGAGCATCAGAATGCACATAACACCGCCATATTTGAAACAGAATAAGATATTGAGCTGCTCCAAAGCGTGTATCTGCATATACTATAGTACCAAATAGATCGCCCGCTAGAGGTTACTATGAATTTTGATACAGCTACCTACGTACGTAAGTATACAGGGACCAGCCATTCAATATTGACTGGCTTGAATAATAAATGCGTATTGAAACTCTATGCTTTTGCGAACATAATTTGGGAACTGTGAAATGTAAAATGCAGTGTGCTTTTATATTTAAAACTCATTTTGGAAAGGCTTTGTAATGAAAAGTTTGTGAATTTTGCTATTTTATCTCCTTTAATTTCTTTTGAGATCATCTGGGAGTTGTGCAGTTAAATTAAACAATTCTGGAAATTAATCATAATCATAAATCAATTTATTTCAGAGTATTTATTACAGAATATCCATAACAAATAATCCTATCTTAATCCTAATCCTAACTATCCTAACTAATATTATAAATGCGAAAGTAAGTTTGTTTGTTTGTTACCTTTTCACGCCTAAACCACTGAACCGATCATTTTGAAATTTTGCATATACATTGTCAGGTGTACAGACACGGACATAGGGTACTTTTCATCCCGAAAAAAAGGGCTGTTCCCGAGGAAAACAACAATAACGTTATTATGATAATGGAGGGCGCCACGTGTCTTTCGAATCATGATTGAATTATATTAGAAAACTGTACATTTTGCAGTTTTTTTTTATTTAATCTTATTACATTTTGCCAGTCTAGACTCTGAAAAACCAGTTTTTCATTCCTCCAATAAATGTGAAAGTAAGTTTGTTTGTTTGTTACGCTCTCACGCTAAAACGGCTGAACGGATTTGGATGAAATTTGGCACAAGGGTAAACCATGACCTGGAGAGGGACATAGCTTACTTATCATCCTGGATTGCAGACGAAGTCGCGGGCAACAGCTAGTAGTTATATAAACTTTAAAGTTTTAAGACAGAATACCCAGTGTCCCAGTAGACTCACTGCGTAGTCTTGAATTTCGAATGTTGTGCAAATACACCACGTCATCATGTTTTGACCTCAAACCGCTACAAGTTTGTAGATGCTCCAAATCGAGCTATTAGTTTCAATATGGCGGCTCTTCGACGTTTTAACTCTCTAACCTTTCACCTCTCAAGTTTCTTTCTCGAGCTTTAACCAGAGATCGTTTTTTCTTCATCATTTTCTTTAACTATGTTTCATAGTTGGTGGTGATGTGACATGACTATTTCGAACGAACACGAAGCAGTAAAATAGTAAAAAAACGGTCGGGAGACCCCCGGCAGGCACGAAAGAAAATTCAAGATGGCGGCTGCAAAAATTAAAAATGACGAAAAAACTTAAAATTCATCTCGGATTTTCATTTAGATCTTACTATGGGCTTCAGCACCCTCGAAAACCACGGTAACTATCTTTCTCTATAGTCGCATGGAGGGGGCATAACCCTTTTTATTACGTGACGATTTCATCCAATTTAGGTACTCCTACCACAGAACAGATAAATATCTGTTCTGTGACTCCTACCGCAAGCTCCGTTATAGAACTTCGTTCCAATAACTATTGTTCCCACCATCATTGGACTGAAAGTCGTCCACTGATGGACATAGTACTCCCTCTAAAACATCGCCACAATAACCGGTCCAGTGCATCATCTGTTCTAATCATACCGCTCATTTACTATCATCTACAATCAATCAGTAGGCAACCTTTATATCCAAAAATAACCAAAAAAGTAAGCAAAACAATAAATTGGCCAGTCAACGTATCTAACAACACATCATTTATTAGCCGAGGTAGCTGCGTTCCTGTGATTTCCCGCCCTACCTATTTAGAATGATCAATAAACCCCCCGTGGGGCAAAAAACGTTACAGTTTATCCACGTTCTATCGCCGCAGGGAAGGTAATTAATCGAAAGGGAACTTCAAAAACCTTTTCCCCAAGCATTAAGAGGAATATGAACAGTAAACAGCTACAGTTGATCAAAAATGTTTTTGTCAGGCTTTTAATGAGTATTCTTTCGTAATGCCCTGTTAATAAAATTTTGTGGCGAACGTTACTACCTTTTGTTTCACAGTATATTTTGGCTTAAAATGAAGCGTTTGTTTAATAAGTCTACAGAAGACATCTGAGGGACAATTCTCGTAATTTTAAGAACGTTCACAGTCTAATCTCAGTCTCAATCTTACAAAAATACCTCTAATTTCCATACATTTTGACAAGTGTTTGACATTTGTTTTTCGCTGAGATGAGACTGCGACTAGATTTTAAATGTTTTAAATTACGAGAATTGGACTTCTGATATTCGATCCCGTCTCGATAGTCTGAAAGTTAACAAACAAAAACCTGCGTAAAAATCGTTCACGTTCTGACGTCCGTTTTCTAAGCTACCTGGGCGTGAAGATATTGAAGAAATTATTAAAACTACTGAAGTGAAATGGGAACAACGAGCAGAAAAGTATTATGGACGTCTTACAAATGAGCAAAAGTTTGCGGGACAAGTAGGACAAGCGGGATAAAGTCGGATGTTCTGTGGGCCAGTCGGCGGACATTCCACCTCAGACGGCAACTTAGAAATTCTAGCCCCAAGTTCATTGAAGCTATCAGTAGTATTATAAGTTTTGACACGTTTCTATGTTCGGACGAGAAATCACACTTCTGTTTACAGGCGCATTTCCGATTTTCTGATTAACATCCCATTCTTTGATAGTGGTATGTGTTTTGGCCAAAACTATTGGTAGAATAGATAATGACAGCTCATTTTCGAACCACAAACCGCATCCTAAAACCAACAATTCCATTTTGAATCAGGGCAAACAATAATGGAAGTATTTTGTTCACTTTACGTTTTAAGTTGCTGATTATAATCTATGATAAATGTAGTTGAATTTTCGATATAAATGAAAACTAACCGTTGTGAACATCACAATTTATGGCGTAACTGTCATAATGTTAATAAAGTACTGAATGAACATTAGCACACGTGTAATATGTTCGTAGCGTAACAAAACAGTAGAATGACTGTTTAATTTTGTTGTCGTACGGTGTATAGGTATGTCACCATTATTGCACGCATGAGCAGCGCAATTTGCATATCCAACTGGGCGAAGCTAGGCTACTTGTTATTTTTTGTGTTTGTGTTCTTTCTCTGCATCCTGTTTAAAGCAAATACGTGTTTTCTTTCTTTTTCTTTTCTTTCTATGCCTAAAAGTTACTTTTAAATTTTGGGAAACATATCTATGCCGACCGCTTAACTGAGATGTTGCCTGAGGTAGCAACGCGGTGCGGGAGGGTGTGGTGACGTGATGCGAGAGCTCAGTGATTCGTCAATAGAATAGTAACATGTTTATTTCCCTGGTTCATATGTAACATTATGTCCACAGGTCGGTAGTGTATTCGGCCTGTGGGTGTGTCAGCTACTTACAGTCTACCTATGTTTGTCTGGAAGAGATCTATACATATAAGTATATAGTGTGTATATAGTGTGTATATAGTGTGCTGTGAGCTTGTTAGTGTGTACAGAATAAATTTATATTTTATAATGTTGTTCAATGTTGCCCTATCCTATTTACAGCTAATTACAGTTTATGGGGACGTGGAGCGGTAATTCGCTTGCTGAGCAACCGACTCGTCTTTTTTTGGTATATAGTCGATTCTATCTAGTCTAGTATTATCGTAGTTAGGTTGTGCTGTCCGTATCTGAGGTAGGCGTCACCAGGAGTCTCTAGATCCTAGATGTGCATTTCGCGGAGTTGGCGCCGCATTGTGCACGGAGGTACCATGGATCCCAATCGAGCATATCCCAGAGTAGTGAGGTTTATAAGCGTCATGGGAATTGTCCGCTGGTGTTGAGAGCCATTCGATATTGGCGTTAATTTTTAGTAGGTTGCTCTTACTGTAACGTGAGAGTAGTTGTACCACGCCATAATCCAATATAGGAAGTAGGCAGGCCTGAACGACAGCAAGTTTCACAGTCATATCGGTCTTGGCATGCCAGCCTATGATGGGGCAAGCGCGTCGCGCGCTCGTCGCGCCTTCTGCACGACGTAATCCGTCTGTTTCCACATATTCATGGTCTTGTCTAAGTATGCGCCCAGATATTTTATGCTATTTTTATAAGTTAACTGAATAATGCCTATTTCCAGCTTGAGGATTTTTTTCATAAAACTACCTATTTAGGTACTATAGTAACCTTCTATTGAAAATTTATGTAGAAATTAATATTTCGGCTTACTCGTACCTACTAAAATAAAACACAATACCTCGTAGACACACAGCCCAAAAATATTTTAATCTTTCCATTATTTCGAGCACGCAGGCACATAATATGTAGTATCCATGCTATGCAGTAGATATGCATGTCATTCAGAGACTGCACTGGTATTCGTTTTAGACCCCCAGGGGCCCTAAAGGGCCTTCACAGGGTGGGCACGCTCGCAACAAAAATATATAGCAGTCGTACCGCCTCCCTTGAATGCAAGGAATGGTCATATCAAATAACTAACTGTAATTCGACAGTTCCCGGTTTATCCATACCTTTCCCGCAGTTCGAAAGGGCTGCCGTTACAAGCAACTCTAGTATGCATTGGTCTGCTGTTAACAATACCTTGTTGTGAAGGTTTGAAATGTGAAGCCAGGCTTTTTCAGATTTTAAATCCGTATGTAACTTTTGAACGATGAATCGTAACATCTATGCTCCGTGGTTCCAATTCAAAACCGTTCTAAAACTTCGTTCCGGAAAAATGCATCAGGCTAGTCTAGTGTTGGGAATATAAAAGATGTAATGGGGTGACGCCAGGCAGTTGAAATGTAGGTATGCCAGAGTACAATTGGATGGCGGAAGAACAAAAGATTTCTGCACAACTCGGCGTGACACGCACGCACGCGGGGCGGCTGCGGGGCGACTGCGGGGCTATCACGTATGTTAACGTTAATAGGTTTTCAATTGCATGCCCAGCATTTGGTTTTGTTGGTTGGCCGTAATTGATCGGATATCTGGGTACCTACCCAGATTACCTGGATTACGGCAAGAAATTTATGGAACGCACTATTCGTTAGTTTTAATTTGCACTTGACTAATTAACACTAATATGAAAGCGCATGCTATAGTATGCTACCCAATCCTTGTTTTCTATATTTCAAGTTGCTTATTTCATATAAACATAAAACACCAAAAAGTATGTTTGTATTGGGCGAGTTTCCGTACTCTTCCTCAGTTAGCATCCGCAAACTTTGTGATGGGCTTTGCTAAGGTAGCCCCTAAAAAGAGGTGACCCTCTGTGTGTAATTAAGTTCCCGATGCGTCAACTTTACCTTGATGTGGGTTCTAAAGCAATGTAAACCGAGCATACCTAAGTACACTTTAACTTATCGTGGTTTTACAAAATCATTGATCTAAAGTTTTTGAGTTCGGACGACTTTATTTTGCACCGATGCCCTGTAGAACTCTTGAGGCTATACCCAAACGTTTTGATCAAAGCAAGTGCCATCTTATATTCAGAAAATCAAATTGATCTGGAGCTAGCCAAGACGGCAAACTTCATAATTTGCCGTTGCCCTCCACTTGGACCGAGTCTTGGTAAATTCATAGAGTCTACAAATGCTTCGGACTTAGGTACGGTGTTTGATTAGCATCTCTGCTAAATTTGATCTGGGATATATGGTGTTTGAATACACAACGCTTGTACCCTGAACGTTGTTTGAATCTTGTCGACAAACATCTAGGAAGGATCGACTAGGTATAACTTAATTTAATAGATTCTATCTTGAAGCGACTTCACTATGAAACAATTATGAAGTCGAAGAAAGTTTAACAGTGTCCCAGAGCATATTTTAATCCAAAGAAACTTTCACTATCTCAGCTGTTTTTAAAACGGTAGGTAAGATTTGATTCTTCTTTCAAAATTAAAATTTGATTTGATTTGATGTATAAAAGTTGACTCACTCGCGTGACTTTCGTAGGTATCTAAAATCGCAGGACGTCGATTCTACTTCGAATTTTCAAGAATTATCCTCGAAATCGGAACGAGGTTTCGGAATTTTTGAACGGACTGAACCGTTGCGGGGGAATGGTAACGTAATTTTCTGGTTCTCTGGCGGGATGGCGTCGCGACGACCGACGTGCCGCGCCGTGCCACTCGCAGCGACCGCGCCGAGCCCGCGCCGCGCCACCTTATTAGATTCGATCAAATAGAAAATTTGGTGTTACGATAACCAACAATCTGGGCGCAGCAATCATTCAATATACGTTCGATACGTGCTCCGTAATACCAATAATATTATTGTGTCAACACATTCAAATAAACATTTTGTTCTGACGTTGAACTGTTATCATAATTGTGTGGGATGTCTATTATTTTCGGTCTTTGTGTATCAATTTTTACGCATCAAATACTCAGCATATTATCTACGATTGACTGAACAGGAAAGATTGACATAGCGTTCCAAAAAAAAAATCCCCCTACCGCACTGAGAGCGTTATAACGTGATCGTTCACGGCCCGGAGGCTTCCGGAACTGGTTTTAAGCTTGAAATTGTAAACTCGGAAGGTGTGATCGAGATAGCTCGCTCAGTGGGCATGCAGCGCATGCATTTGAGTTACACAAAAGCGGAAGGTTTTCCTTATTTTCCCGAGTCCCCCATTCCCCGGCCGAACGTCCGCGCGGATGCGAGTGCTACATGATTTTTAACTTAGCAGTGTACAGGTGAGACGACATGCTAATGCAGTGTTCGAGTTTTCGTGGATCGTATTAGATAACCTATACCTACAGGCTGCTCTTAAATTCATTAATCTAAAAGGCGTACTTTCTTTTCAGCACCCTTCTTCATGATTTTAAAACTTCTTAGGTATTTTATGCGCAGTCCAAACAATGTTCACAATTTATCCATGTGACTGTGTGAAAAGTTTTAATTAAAATTAATATTGGTACAATAGCTGGTGTTTTTAATTGCGTAGATAAAAATTGTTCCAAAGCAATAAACATGAAATTCAACAAAAAAGTTGGTTTTATACATTCGATTAATTTTTAAAAATAAGCTGGCAAGGCGAAGGTGGTGGTGGTGTGACGATCTTATATTATTTGCAGGGCCAACATGGCCAGAGATCGCACAAGACAGGGAAGTTTGGAAGAAAAAAGGGGAGGCATTTGCTCAGCAGTGGGATACAATACAGGCTAACAAAAAAAAAACCTAGCAAGTCACTGTTTGTGTAGACCCGTCTCGATTTTGATGAAAACACGAATTTTAAGGAAAATCGTTGAGGCTTTTACCTTCAATATTCTCCCGGTTTTTAATCTACATTACGTAGGTATAAAACCACATTAACTTTTTAATTTAACCCGACCATAAAAATGTTTTTGCTGATCATTTGTCTAGAAAGAAATTTGTTTTCGTCGACATCAGCTTTGGCCCTAAGTGCAACTTAGTTTACACTGCAATCCATTTTAAGTGACCACTATAATGCTTGCAGAGCGTACCGCAACTTGATTAAATTATTTTAAAATACGGAAATGGAGTTCGATGCTTGTAGATAAAACTTTTAAATACATAACAGACTTGTTGTTTTTGTGCCATTAGCTACTAGGTACCTAAGTAGGTATCTATTTATATTATTTTCACCTTTTTTGGGACGTCTAGGATGACTCTAATGATTACTGACTAACAAACCTTTTTTTTTTGTTTTCGTGGGGAACCTTTAAAAGGCACCCGACCTCCGGGGAGGGTCGGGGAGTGTGGGATTTTTAGTTCACTAAAACCACCCCGATGATCACCATCAGCACATAGGGATGGTGGGCGCAAGACTGTTAGTCGTTAATTTGACGAATTAACTTTTAAGTAAACTTTAACTGCCGCGAAAAACACGTTCTGACAAGTATTATGACTAACTGTAACTGAAACATGGAATCTTTTATAATTTTTTCAAGTCCTGCATAAACTTCCACAGCCCATACCATTTTTTTTAATAAGTAAATCAGTTATGCATCGACAATGAAGAATTAACAATTAACATTAACCTCCGTTAAATCTTCCAAAATGTAACAAAGTTAACTTTTTTAGTACCTAATGGATTGGCGATTAACGAAAGTAACTAACTATTTGGTTATCGGTGCCCAGCCTACGTTAAAGTTCACTTTATTTGCATACTTAAAACTTAATACTTCTTATTATATTAAAAGCACGACGTTTTATTTGCCACTATAAACTCCATTTCAAAAGTATTTTCCTTCAATATTTTTTAATGATTTGCAAATATTTGCGGCGAGTATTTCTCCAACACTCCGGCACTATGTTGAGCAAAAAGTGTATCAACATTTCCCGGCTGGCGACAACCAACACGCGGTCCCTTGATTGCGGGCGACGCGACGCTGCCGACGCGACGCTACTAGCGAGTAGCGACCCTAATAAGTGCTGTGTTCACACAGAGTGATACTGCATTTATTGCCCCAGGCTAAACAGCGTTTTGTCACTGTAAACTTTCCACTGTGATGCATAATCCTTTATTTTGTGCATTTATCAACTCCCTTTCTCTCATTTATAACTGTACCGTTTTAAGCGTTGCTCTGCTCAGGTAGGCTTATTAATCACGTTACAACTACATCGTTCATGGTACTTCCCTTTTGTGCGAAATGTTTCATAAAACTTAATTAAAGAACTTTGTAAGAGATTAAAATGTACGCGAGTTTACTATTAAAAATTGATTGAATAAAGTTTGTTTAGACTTTAGAGGCAGATGTTTTCGATTAAAGTTCAGTCTCTTGTGTATTTATAAAAAGTCTTTGGTAATTAAATTTCCTGATACTTTATTTTAGAAAGCAGAGGTGGCCCAGTGGTAACGGCCGCGAGTTACGGGTTGTAGGTCGTAGATTTAAACGGCGCTTTACTTTATGTGTGTAATTATTTCATCACCACTGCTCTCGAAACGGTGAAAGAACCAAATATTCGAAGGCATACGACATCTACCAACCCGCACTGGGCCCGTGTAGTGTAGGATTACGGCACTTCCTCTCGCCTAGGCTTGGCTTGTGTCTCGGCAGTGGGAACATTACGGCTGATTATGTAACTTTATTGACAAAATAGAATTGATATCTGTACTAGTCATTAACTAATGTAGATGAGTGTTCATACAGTCAATAAACTATTGGTCCTTTTGGGCGTATACAAAAGTGTTGATATAATTAATGGTGCTAATAAAACAGAGAGCGACCTTTCATTCGGAGTGAGTCAATAGCGTTAACAAAACTCAGCGGTGCTGCCATCAATATTACGAGGTTCATAAGCGGTGCCAGCCAGAAACCCTTCCTTCAAATTCATTAATTCTGTTAATGAGCTAAACGCATAATGAAGCTTTGTTCTAGCTTCTAAGCTGCGGTTAACCATTGTGTAGCGATAGGGGAAGGCGCTTTACTAAGCTAAGCTGTTGGTCTTTACTCGGTTTTATAAACTCGCTCAAAATACTTGTGAACCTTTCAAAAGTCCTTGTGCCACATCTGTGCACTGTTGTTTCAAAGATTTAGCTAATACCAAGTAATTAACTGATCACTTTAATCTTTGAAGTTCACATGTCGACGGTTTAATAAGGCTTAGTGCTTGTTTCTCTCTACGACACAAGAAATACTGGCAATTGTGCTCGTTAACGAGAAAATACAATTAGAAACATTTATAACAAAGTTGCACCGCTTTAAGCCAAGTCTATGATTCCTCTTGGCGTTTGGATCGCTTCTTATTGAATTATTGGTCGGAGGGACGTGACTTAGCGCACCCTGTGATCGGGCCATTGAGTTCCCGATGTTTGCCCGATTCTCGTACGTGTGTGGCGGACTTTAATCGATTCGTGAATGATTCTTGTCGCGTGTCGTGCGCCGTGCCGTGCTACCGCTCGTGCGTGTTAACGTTTTGAATTTATTGTTTGTTTTATTAGATATCCACCGTGCGAATCAAAGAACGAAGGATAAACCACAATATTCCTAAAAACTTAGTAATAAAATTTTCCTACTTCACCGTGTAACCTCAAACATCTGCAGCGGGATACTGTACAAACACTCGATGGGAATAAAGAAAAAAATATGAATAATCTGAAGAAATTTAATTTTACGATGGCCCTCCACCAATTCAGAAATGAGACACAATAACTGAAAGGGTTTCTTTTCAGGCACCTCGGCTCTAAAAAATTGAGGTAATGGAACGTGAATAACAATTCGGCCCTGGGGGGGCAGGAATCGGATGGTGGGTGCGGGGGGGAGGATAGATTGATGGCACCCGTTTGTAGCATCTGTCGTTTAAGTGAGCATCGATTATAGTACACACCTCGGTGTTTCTTTGTTTGGCAAGCGACGTTTGACTCGACTCATCAGTCATGCCGGCTAGGGGGATTAATTCCACAATATAAACAAATGACATGCTGATATTACCCTCCCGAGGGCCCTCCGCGTTTCGCTCAATGAAAAAAGACACCGTTTCGGTTATCAGGAGTTCCGTCGCAAGCTTTTATCATTTTGTAAGAGGTTTTTGTGAATATTTGATAAATGGTCGATATGACTTTAACGATTGATGTTGAAAGGTAGCACCTGTACTTAATCATTTGAAATGGATTAGGGTATGAACCTATTATTGAGATTGTGTCTGTCTGATCGTAGGTTTAAATTCAGTGTGATTTATTTTTAACGATTTTTTCAGGATCCTTTCTGAATTTAACTGTGGAAAATTGTCACTGATCAAACGAATGATTGATTAAGTTAAGGCTTAATCCTTTTCTACTTTATTATGATCTAATTAATCCAACTGTAACATGTGACTGTAACCACAGATACCTAAATCCGGTAAAGTCTTTCATTCCCCAACAAGACTTGAGTACGAACACCTGATGCAAAGTTTTGCCAGAGAACAATGTCCAATCATTTAACTGCCACCTTCAACTCGAAACAAGACTTACCTACAGCTCCCTAGGAAATTAGTCAAGCATTAAAATCTATGAAACTTACTAAACTTATATTTTCAACATCATTAGAGCTCGACGAGGTTTATGGGGATTAAAAGTCTTCACCAAACAAATTATATTCGCTTATACAGGTTTCCCAAAAAGTCGTGGATCAAATGAAATAGGGAGATAGAGGAGGTCATTTTCAACAAAAAATCTTTCTACAGCATGGCCATAATTCAATTGAGAAATATATTGTGGTAAAGCATTTAAAGAAAACAATAATATTCATAACTTTTAGGGCAATTGAATTATGGCCATGCTGAGATTTTTTGTTGGAAATGACCTCCTTTATCTCCCTATTTCGTTTGATCCACGACGTTTTGACCAGTCTGTATATTAAATGATGGAATAATTCATTATAATATTGAAGTTTCCTTAGCTACAATTTCCTAGAAGGTCGGTGACCGCCACATGCGGCCGTAATGTCCAAATACAGATTTATGACTACTGGTGAAAATTACAGATTTTTGACTACTGGTGAAAATTACAGATTTTTGACTACTGGCGAAAATGACCGGTTATTGACTACTGGAAAAAATTACAGATTTTTTATTACTGGTCAAAATGACAGATTATTGACTACTGGTGAAAATGACAGATTTTTGACTACTGGTGAAAATTACAGATTTTTGACTACTGTTGAAAATGACAAATTATTAACTAAGTACTGGTAAAAATGACAGATTTTCATGACGTTCGTAATAATATTACACTTATTTTTCTTCTTAGCGTGTCGAGTGCAATCTAAATGGATTCGGCCCAGAATTCGGCTACTTGTTTGGCGCCATCACCAGCGTCCACCAGTTCCTGTAACGAGCAGCTGACAGGACACGCAGGACATGATATTAAGTGTCCCATCGTTTGTGGAACAGCACCACATTTACACTCCAAGGCGAATTCGTCTATGAATCTTCACCTGAACCACCACCTTTCTATTAAAACAGGTTCAAAAACCTCAAATATTAAGTCAGCGGTACACCCCTACTCCTGATTTAAAGGATTTATGGTTTATGTATCCCCTCTGCGTATCCGAACCGCGACAATATACCTACGATGTCGGAAGTATTACGCTATAAACAGGTATTGCGTAGGCGAGGAGCCAGCGTTGATAAAAACATACATGCTTTCATTATTATTTCATTGTCTCTAAAACGTTTTAGAGTAGACTTTTTACTGTTGAAAATGAAAAACAAGGGCATTTTAATAGTTTTCTCCGTATACCTACCGCTTAAGTAATGTGAGTAACAGAGAAGAGGGCTATTACTGCGGACGTATGTGATGGCCGCTACGTGGTTCCCAGTATTTCCATCGCATGCTGTTACGGCAACGATCACCCGTCAGGGAAATGCATATTCACTTCTAAATGGACAGAAACAGCTATCGTGATACTTTTTATTTCTTTTATACGAGTATAACTAGCTCTAAAGTTTGGAAACAATTTAATGTTTTTTCATAGTTACTTAAATAAACTAACGTTTACTTTTCCTGATTCTTATTTCTTGATTAATGAAAATACGGAAGTACCTCTATTAATTTTCATAATAACCATAGCTTTTTAATTATTTTAGATATTTAATATTTCTTGATATTAAAGGGTGCGCTTAGTTCCGAACTCAATTACGTAACTTGGCAACACGTTGAAATAATGCCAGTCAGAGGGGCGAGGTTTTGAAGTGTAACGATGACATTTACAAAACATGATGTACCATTTGCTTTTATTTATTGAAAATTGTAATTAATTATACTTTAATTTATTTCATAGACTGGTAGAGCATTTTTGGCCATAGAAACCATACTAATTGTATATAATACATCGTTTCTCATGCTTCTTCATACGTTTTTATAATTTTATTTATCAATAAATAGCATTACATCTGTAAAAGTGTCACTATCTCCCGGCCTTACTGTACTATATTATTTTTGTGGAAAATCCGAAAGAAAACAGTATTCAACGCGTCGGCGGCGGCGTGTGGCGAGTGCGTTCGGATAAACCCCGCGGCCCTTCGAGCCTTTCCAGTAAATAAGGATCATGGGATTATCGAGAACGTCGTATTCACTCTGCAAAGAACCAGGATTTACAGCGTTACCCGGAAAATGTATAATTCTGTGCACCTTGTTTACTTTGCTGTCCTGGCTTTACTGTTAATTTTTGCTTCGAGAACAGAAAAACACCGGGAATATATTCTACTGGTTTGTTTCAGTTCTCTACAGTACTGGGAGATGATGTGTAAATATTTAATGGTGATTTTAATTAGCGTTGCAGGTACTGAGGCAAAGAACGGGAAGAGAAATAAGTTCCGCTACTTTTTTCATTTTTAAATTAAAGTAATGTCAGCGAATATGTTGGTTCTGTTACAGCCTTCCATTTTTCAGTAATGGAACACGATGTATAAATATTTAAAGTTGATTTTCATTAATGTTCTGCGGAGTCAAAGAAACGTCTCGTTTTTTCGCTTTACTTTTTTAAATTGAAGTTATTTAACGAAAAGGTATTATGCTGGTTCTGTTTTTGCAATCCGCAATGGAAAATTATATTTAAAGAACATGGCTTTAATTTATGTTGTGCTGAGTCAAAGAACCGGAAAGTAAATAAAAATAACTCTCTTTTTTTTCATTTTTCTGTTAAAAATTTAAGTTCTTTAAGTAACTAAATATAAAGTATATTAATTTGTGTTAAGAGCTTCCTTTTTTCTTTGATGGTCAAGAGTCGCGGTAATAGGTCATAATTCGAATTCTGAAGAAGTCTGCGGTATGAAGTCGCTAGAATACTAATTCCGGAAAAGTATGGCTCGGTCATACCGTTCTTAATAACTTTTAATTAAATAGCTCTTGATATTTCTTTACTGTTTTCGTTGCGCATTTTGTTTTGTACTACACTGTAAAGTAGGTTATTGTGCTTATTCTTTTAATAACTTTTTCTTATGTTACTGTGTCAACTTGGAAAGCTTTTTGACAGGCTGTTCAGCTGAAGTACTTACCTAATTATTATGATACTCTGCTTTCACGAGTAATATTTATTACAGGCACAAGGTACCAGACACCTGCGTCCTAACTTGTACATAATATGAAGTCGTGTTTGGTAAATCCACTTACACATCTCCAGAACGTCGTAAGAAGATTACCCCGCGGTGTTGTGTGAGGGGGCGTAACATTACATAGCACAGTCAACCACGCAAGTTGTTGTTGGATCACAACGATAGATGTACTGAATGTAAATCAGGCTTTTGGGGAGCAGGGTACCTGGGTATTGTAATATTTCTACTTACAGTGAACAGCGACGGTAGAAAATTGCGGACGATAACAATATGTAGTGAAGACGTATAGGAGCTATATATTCGTATAGAGTTTTACTTAGCTGGGGATATGGCTTTTATATTTTCTTGTAGGATAAAGTTAGGTAAATGGAGTATAATATATCGATTATTTGATATACAAGACTACTATGACAGTTGAAAATCAATCTTGTGTCCAGTGTCTGGTAGTGAGATATCACAAGCCAAGATGTTAAAGCATCTTATAATACTAACCTTAACCTACAAACACAAAGTGTAACCAAACGATAAAACTAAGTAAAATTTTTCCACAACAACAAAAATTTGGGCAATTTATGTAACAGAGTATTTTGTCCCTGCCTACCTGCGGTTGCAAGCAACTCGTCAAACAATATGATAAAACCCGTGGGATGGCAAAGTAAGCTTTATGAGATTAGACGGGACATGCCGGGCCCTACGGAACATACCTATACGGGATTACACGGTAAATGTAGCTGCCCCATCCGTGGTACGCAACACAAACAAAGGACGGACGTCCTGTCACGCTTGGTATTTTATAAGAAAAATACCGAAAAACGGTTTTAAGGTCGCCTAACATTATTTAGTATAAACATTTTTTTAATTATTAAATCTGAGCGTCCACTTATGTTGTTGATATTCGAAGACGATGAGGCAAGTGTACCTACATAATTTTTATTAAAATATATTGTATTCTGTCAACAGATTCATTCACTCTTTTATACACTTTTATACACACAATAATTGGAAGCATGATGGACTCTTTAACTTTAATTTAGTAACTAATTACCAACACGTCAAAAACAATTTCCTAATTAAATAATTAAATTTCATAATCCAACAAAAAGCTCTTCAAAAATCCTGTCTGTTAATAAAAATAATTTAAAATAATAGGGCTTTAGACCTATTTGGGATTCAATCTAATCTGATCGGCGGTAGGCAACGGTGCGAATGTCTAAATCTGTGTTTCGTATAATTATCTACTAGCACCGCCGATCTTATGTCTATTATGTTGATCGATAAAGATGTATGTACTTGTGTGTTGTTTTAGGTAGATTTAGGTATTGTTTCATGTGTGGGAAAGGAATAGAGAAATTAATCATGCGACTAATTTATTTTATTGTTTTATTGTTATATTAATTTGTTGAAACTTTGATAAAATGTTGACAAAGACAGTGTGTGTGTTGCCACTTACAGAAACGTTATAGGTGAAAATTATTGTAGTATTTCTAATAGTGAACATTCTATGTGATTTTTTACCCGTAAAACAAGAAGCTTTGTAAATATAGAATATATTTGAAACCTTTAAAACACAACATTGTACTTCAATTGATTTCCGTTATCTGACTATGTGTTTCGAGGTGTGGATTTTCTTCGATACCCTCTTTTGAATTCAAATCGGGACGAAGTCGAAACGGCATGCTTACAATTTTTCTCCAAAGGAAATTGTCTCTATCCGGAATAAATAGTGTTGTTCAGTATCAGCGCTTACGATTCGATATCGATATCACATGGTCTGCTGTGTTTAAAGTTGTGTCCTGAATTTGTAACACCTGACTAAAATGGGGGTAAGATTAAAATTGGAACGAATAGGTATGTTGTCGTATTGAGAGAAAAGCGAGTGAAAGAGTTCATATGTATGTTACTGTCAATATTATTTGTGAAAGATTAACAGGACGACTGATAAAGAAGTAAGGAGGATGTAGAAGCCATGTTACACTGACCCTTAATACTTGGAATAAGGGCAATAGATTGATTATATTTTCTTGCCATGCACCGTTGTAGCTCTCGTCTCATTAGTGTTAATTTATTTCCGATATATATATGTAAATATTCGTGGATTTATTTACATATCATCATGATTATGATTATGATATATGTAAATAAATCCACGTATTAGAAAACGTCAGGTGGGACGCCCTCAGGCTAGGTGGAGGGACGATCTTTGCCGAGAGGGTTGTAGCAGCTGAGTGCTGGGGAGAATCGAGCTGAATGGCGTGCAAGTGAAGAGGCCTATGTCCTGCAGTGGACTGCTGTAGGCTGATGATGTAAATAAAGTTAACCCCAACTATCCAAAAATACTACTATGAAAGTCAGTGGTTATTGTTAAGAATCGTTTCGTGCACAAGACGTTTTGTCTCACCTTACTATTAGCAAGTGACTGGAATCCCATGGAACTAAGAGACTGGAATAAGGACTGGTGTCAAACATAGTTCTTATTCCAGTTTGGCTACGCATAATTTTCAATAAACTGGGTCGAGACACATGCTCGAGGTATTATCCGGCTGCACTAACCGTTAGTCCGGGTTAGCTGCTACGTTTAAGTTGCAGTATGTGCATACCAGATAGGGGGGTGTTGGTGCTGCCTAAGTCAACAACTCTATGTGGACTGACGAAGTTAAAACGTTAGGGATTGGAATGTTTTGTTTTATTTACTGATTCATTCACTTGTTCGTTCGTCTTTTGTTTTAGAAGGTAAAGGTTTCCTAGAAGAGCATTACAGTCAAGTTTTTAAGGGACGCGACGTCATGAACATCTGTCATTTTCACCAGTATTTGACATTAACACTTTCCGGCGCGGTCCTTTACTAGGGAAAGACAGTAGAATTTTTCATACAAAATTACGATATTGTTGCAACCGTACCTACAATAACAGGGAAAATTAAATCGTTTACCTTGGGCGGTAAACGGCTATAACCGTATCCGTATAGAGCGTTGTGGATGTAATCTGTTTACATGTGGGTATGGCACGAATTAAGAACTCGTACATCAATGGTTTTTTTACATAAAATCAACATGATCTCAGCCTTATTGCTTTAACCGGTCAACCTCCGCCCGTAACCTATGTACGAGTAGTACGATAAAATAGAAAATCAATTGTCTCATTAGCGGAGCTTAATGAGTTAAGCATAAAGTCTGTACAATAAGCAAATAAACTTTACCGCCCTAGCCCTAGCCGTTTTTGACGTAAAGAAAATACCGAATTATACGGCTGTCACCGTACTGTCATTCCATGAACTTTTAAAATACGGTTACAGCCGTTACCGGAAGGTGTCAAGGTGTCAAAAAACGCTCGGTATTTGGACATTACGGCCGCATGTAGTGATCACCGTTCTTCTAGGAAACCATAGCTTTAGAGGGTAATAAGATTATTGAATAAGATCAATAAATGCGCGCCGGATGTATGAATGCAGTTTACAGAGAGGCAATGATGAGTACATATAGCTTTGATATTCCTAAGAAAACGGTGAACGGTCACACAATAACGGCTGTTTAAATACAGAGCGTTTTTTGACACGTGTGCTACGGACACGAAGTCAGCGGGCGCATTTCAATGCATTGATTTTTATGGAACTGGCCTCTAGCGCTCTAGCGTCGCGCGTCTGCATTGCCGCCTCCGCCCCGCAATCGCTGACTTCGAGACCGAGGCCATAATGTCAAATACTGGTGAAAATTACAGATATTCATGACTGCCGCTGATGAAACCGCTTTCCTAGGAAACCAAAGTGTAAGTCAATTAGTTGGTTACGGCTTAAAAAAAACCCGTATTAGTAATCAATCATTGTGTCGTCTATTCTGCATTCATAGATAAGATGTAATCCCTAGACTTGCAGCGGGATTGTCCGAAAGGGTTACCGCTACCCCGGAACATAAAGGGCTAAGGAAGGAACACGGATGGGTTTTAGTCAGTAAGAGTCTGACACTCCCTTCCGCTCCACCCAGAGCGGGAGGGGTCATTGGATGATTTCCCATCCTTAAAAAAAAAAAAAACCCTATACTTTCTCGTAATAAAGAATTACGTAGAAAGTTAATTATTTCTCTAGTGCTCAAGAAGTGTGGAACAAAAGATAAGGTTTCACCTCAACACCTGGAAGGTTAGGCTTTATAGCCGACTAATAGTGTGAAAAAGCCGAGCATAATATTTCAAGACCTTTAGGCTCTATGTATGTATTATGCTCTTAAAGTATTGTATATGAGACATTTTGCTTTGCTTAGTAGGTATGTTGAATTTTTGTGAATTGAATAAAGTCGTTTGGACTAGAATTATGTCCAAGATACCTACAGGCTATTTATGGGTTTGAATAAAATTTGGTACCGTGATCAGAATAGGTTTTTTTCTTAAGGAAATTGACGTCAAATTTGTAGTAGGTACGTTGTTCTAATAAATAACTATTAATAATCACAAGATAGATAGATAGAAAACTTTTTATTATGTACACCAAAAATTACAAATATACAGTTAGTTACAAGGGGTGACACAATGCGCTATTAGGGACATAAAACAAAACACTTAACGAACCAGACTACTGTACTAATTTATAAAATTTGATAAATTATGCTTCTATCCACAAACGATGTTCCAATTTTCACTCAGTGGATAGAAAATGAGGTAAACAAACAATAAAAATCGAAAGTCCGAATAGTCGACCAGTTTTAAATTAATTAAAGTTAGGCGCGTCCCTGCCCTCGCATCCGAAGTTAGGCATTACTTTAAGTTACTTAGAGATTGAGTTAAGTACTTTGAGACCAAACCTATTGTTCAACAGGCGACTTAAGGTGTTCGTAATTTCGTGCGAGAGGAGTTTCACTTTGATTGAATTTAAATAGTTAAATACTGCGGTAAATCTAAGACCGAAATTTTAGGGAAACAATTTACCTGACCTGTTAGAAGAACAGGTATGATGGGAAATACTTGGTGTTACCTATCTTTGTTTGAGTAGACCGAATTCAATGTTTTGAATGATTTTCAAGATTTTTTTGAGGCAGCTTTAAACCTCCTAGAAATTGATATGAGTGTGCTTTATATACTACTAGCTGACCCGGCCACGCGTTGCTGTGGCTAACGTTTTTGTCATATTTTTTTTTCTATTCTATCTTTCAAGTTGGATCAAACTGCACACGGTGTACAAATTTGATTAAAATCGGTTAAGTAGTTTAAGAGTCCATCGCGGACAAACATCGTGACACGTAATTTATATATATTAAGAAGATGAAACATGATACGCCATGTAACTATAAGCACAACATGGCAAAAAAAGCTTGTTTTGCCCAAAAAGAATGATTACAATTCACACTGCTAAAAAATAACAACTGTAACCAATCGAAGAAATAAATATACAGGAAATCAGTTTGACCATTAAGTTTGACCACGAGGAAGGTACGGAATTTTTCGATCTTAATCAACTGTACTCTTGAGAAACCAATATTCTTTGTACTGTATTTTCCAATATTTTCCAGAACAATTTGTAGTGTACCCAAGTGGATGAGTGAGCGCGATCCGTCGGAGCACGAAGTAAGTAAATTAAAGTCCGCCATTCTCACTCAAGGGATGCTCCAATTAAAAGTCAAATCAGACTGCATTTTACCGCTTTTGTAAAATAAAGAAACCCAATACCTGTTAGGGTCTCTTCGGAGAAAATAATGAGGACCTTTTACGGAAAACTACCGTCTTACTCACTTCAGCTTTCATAATAATATACGAAAAATAAAATGGGAAGAAAAACTGTCGTCATTGTTTGCGTGTTTACCGTTTCATCTATTTCAATAATACTTCTACTACTAATTATTCTTAAAAGAAGCCATTCTTCGATGAAAGAGGACATAAAAAATATTTTAACTAACAAACTAGTTACCTATACACTTGAAATACTCTACTAAATGATTTGTTTTTTTTTCATATTGTTAATTACTGAACAATGTTTTCTGCGCAGTAATGTCTTTAATTAAGGTATTTTTCCATTATACATTAACTAAGAAACTGTATTCTACAAAGGATTGGTTATCTCTACTATATTTTTTTTTCTAGATAAAAATATCAAACGTAACAATTAAGTTTAAGATTGTAGTCTAAAACCAGTGAGATGTATATAAATTCAAGCTGTAAATTACTTGCTAAGCCTCCAGACACTAACCAAGTTGATTCGCTCAAGGCTAGTTACGAATTAGGATGATTCAGAAATGGCTAAGCTCTCGCTAAGTGTTTCGCGATTCTCGCTAAACTTTTTCGGCATCCCTAGCCTTGGTCGATTTTATAGCCAATTTCAAATTGATGTACCTATCTACTAGTATTTTGCTGGAACGTTAGTCGTCACATAATTAATGCTTTTAATTTAAGTTTATTGCTTTAAAGTCTCGGTTTTTTGAACTGGAGATATTGCAGCTGAAATTATATGACGCTATAGTTACAATATTTAACAATGACCAAGATTATGACTGTTCCAGAAAATAAGCAATTGTATTGGAATAATAATATAAATAAGACAGGATTTCTAATAATTTATTTAGTCAAGATTGGACGAGTACTTCGAAGTGTCCTTTGTTTTTATAATTATTTTTATAGTAAGTAGTATTGTAGTATTTAATAGTAGTAAGTTAGTCATTTATTGATTTAGTATCTAGTGTAAATAGTTAGTCAAGATAACATTTATTTTTAATTTATTTATTTTAATGATCTTATTGTCGAAAGTTTAGAAACTTGTTATGTAGATACCTACTGTCTATTTGTCTAATCTGTTTGGTATGCAGTGTAATTACGTTAAGATAATATATGTGTTGTATTGGCCCAGTGGTTAAGTCCTCCCTTCTCATACTTGAGGCAAGTACCAGTGTGAATGCCAATTCACATGTTTAGTCAACAAAAGAGGTAAGTATGCAGAATCGTCGGATATAGTTGAAGTTTAGTAAGAAACCGATGGATATTCTCGAATAAAATTTAATTTTATTAATAAAAAACAAACAGCTCATGTTTCAAATTAAATATCAGTCGACAACATCCATCGGTTTCTTACTAAATTTCAACTATATCCGACGATCCTGCATACTTATATCTTTTGTTGACTGTACCTACATTCTGAGTTTATCTTGGACATTACTGCCATTGGTGAAGAAAGAAGTCTTAAGAAAACCTGGACTTATCATACCTCGACTTAATATGAGTCTGAAATCGCCAACCCGTCTTGAGCAAGCGTAGATCAATCGTGAGAAGAGGCCTTTGGCCTGCAGTAGGACAATAATAGGGGGTATCATTTGGTATCAATGTATGAATACACAGAATTAAACATTTTCATGAGCTTATTAAACTTGTGGAATGAGGATAAGTAGGCGATTTTCCGTTCCTTAATCCTATTTCCGTCCGTCCTAAAATTGTATTTACCTACTTTGAACGTTACTTGTTAAGGCTCTCAGACTGGCGCACCGCGACTGCACGAAGCGACTTTAGAAGAACAATATAGATATCTATGAAAACTTCATGGATATTGTTCTACCAGAATCGCGTCCTACCGTCGCGTCGCGCCTGTCTGCAGGAGGCTTTACAAATATAATGAGACATCTACACTAATATCACAAGTTATAAAGTTCTATATCTTACTTTAGCGCAAGTATTTTTAGCCTGTAATTTATCATGATTTGGATAGCCTGTTTTCATAGCCATGCCAAATCAATTTGATTTTAAAATAATGAGACCTAAAAATATATTTACGTAAAATAAAATTAACCATTGTCTCTGACATTCATAGGAAATTCATTCTTACTTTCTAAGTATATCAATGGTAAAAAAGGTCAAAATACTGCAATACGAATTTGACTCTTTAACCTAGTTTATGTAATAAAGAACATTCGTACAGTCAAATTTATTTATTTCTTTACAAAAAACCTTTTTAAGGGTTGGCCTTTGTAAAAATATTTTTGAAAAAGTAAGATGAAAAATCAAATCATAAAATGAAACGCGTCCTTCTTGGAAGAGGTAAACGATCCTGGACGGAATTCAATTAAGAAAAGGATAGGATTTTGCCTTTTAATTTGTAAACACCATTAATTTTGACCGCATGTGTAGTCCTTTGGTCAATACCTGAAACAAACAGAAAAGTTAGAGTTAGTAAATTTATTATAGTTTATCTTATTGCTCAATCGAAAGTTTCCCGTTGAATAAGTGTCTTTATGCTGTTGAAGATCTATGACGATCTTTTCCTTTTGTTATTTTATTTTCTTTTTTATACCATGTAGGAATTCAGATATTATTTATTTTTCATGATTAAATGAATATGACTATGATCTTAATGCCATAAACCGGGCATAAATAAAGACTCCGGATTGCTACGGAAAAACCCAAAAACACGGAATCAAATCCAGAACATCATGCTTAACAGTAGTGCTTGCGACCAACATCAGATCTAAGACAAAACATACTAATATATATTACTAGCTGCGTCCCGCGGTTTTACCCGAATAAGTGTCGATCCCGTGGGAATATCGGGATAAAAGTACCCTATATGTTAATCCAGGGTGTCAGCTACCTCCATACAAAAAAAAAAAAACAAAATTGGTCTAGCCGTTTGAGCGTGAAGAAATAACAAACATAAACACACACACACACACCCAAAAACTTTCGCCTTTATAATATTAGTGTGATTAAACCTTGGTTAAACAGTTATGGTTAGACAGAGGTAAAGGAGGGTCCTTTACCTCTGTCTAACCATACGGAGAAAAAATGCATAATATTATGTTACATGTAATATACTAAAGAGGTATGTTTAGCTTTATTTACAACGCTACATGCGAACTTCGAGTCATGCTGACGTCACGCAAAATCCTGCATCTCGCAAGTAGAGTTTGCCGTGCAAATATATAACGGCAATGAACAATCGGGCACCCACTGTTAACAATAGGTAGTATCTAGTATATTTGTTGTTTTTAGGGCTTATTGTATTTAGTAAAATGTTTAGCAAGCGGGCCTCTATTGCTAAAAATATAAATCTATACATCAAAGAAAAGTATTATTCGTATCAGCAGGCTTAAAAGGTCACGATAGAGAATTAAGCATGCAAAAACTAATTACAAAAGCTGTTCTAATTAAAATTTCTATGAATTGTTGGAAATCGACATGGTTGAAGTAAAATGGGGCTAATTAAGAATTGAAGTATTAATTAGAACAAACAACGCGTTTTAGTTATTTTTATCAGCATTCCTTCGCCATTAGTTATACATGTAACGTAGATGCTGATCAAATAGGCTTGATATTAAGGCAATCAAATACAAAAATATTTTTTAAAATCCAATAAGTAGTTTCAGAGATTAGCGCGTTCAAACAAACAAACTGTTCAGCTTTATTATTAGTATATAGCACATCAATTTACCCAGATGCCTATCTTACTAAAAAACCGTAGGTACATAAAACTATATCAGATAACTGAGATAAGATAATTTCAGCCAGTCCGGTGGAGGGCAAGCAACGCCGATAAGCTGCAGCGTTGCACAAATGCCATTGTAATAAGTTAACCGGCTAAAGTGGCTTGATGAAAACATTTTCTACTTAGTCCGGATTAACGTGTGATAATCTAGGACAAAGCTTGCGACGGACCAAGACGAAGTCAAAAAAAAATCTACAGCTCAGACTGAAAACCGAAGCCTTTTATTCATACAAATAATGGGTTGAAAATGTCTTCAAAAGTCGTTGATTCTGATTTATCAGCTTGTTAAAGCAAATGGGATAATGGTGTCTTCGCCTGTCAGAGCGAATAACTAACATTACTTGGCTGCAGTTTACAACATACTTTTCTTCGTATCTTGAACACAGTTGTACGGAGTGGGATAACGGATGAATTAACTGTCTTGTCTCTCGTTTACTCTTACAAAACTGTGTAAGTAGGCACTTGCTTCTTCTATCTTTCCTTTAAAACTTTAAAAGCATTACAAAATATATTTTTTATCACATCCCACACTCTCGCCTTCAAAATAGTTGTTTGCTCCCTTGGAAAACAATCTACTATTTTGCATCAATTCAAGAAAAAGTGAGTTGCATGGTATAACAAGCATTTTTACTGATCATTAGAATGGTTTAACGTAATATTTTTACAATAAATTCTGCTCTGCTTCTTTCTGATTTTTTATATTTAACTAGCAGCCCGCCCCAACTTCGCACGGGTGCAATTTTTTTATTCGAATTTCCTAAATTTTCTTTCATACAAACCTTGTCCTGACAATAACGAACACAACAAAAAAGAATTAGCGAAATCGGTTCAGCTGCTCTCGAGATTTGCGCTTAGCAACACATTCAGCGATTCATTTTTATATTATAGATGAGTTTGAAATGAAGTAGGGATTGTTCTCCAACTCGTGTGAAAACTTTTGAGGCTTAGTACAGAAGTCGTAGCGAATTAGTCGGTTCTTAGTACCTATTGGTATTTTTAGGAATTTAGTCATACCTGCACTTCAAAGTAGGGATTGATACTGTGGAAAAAATGTGTGACTACCAAAGACGTGTCAAACCACCGTATGTATCAAAGATTATTCTTTGTAAAGCATTATAACATCGACACATTTTTCCTTAACCTTTTCAAGAAAATATTTAATTTAACCATCTATTAAGAAAGGTAGAATGTCGAAATTTCCATCAAGACAAGGGGAAAATTCCAATGAACTCATTTTACGTATTTTTACCTAACATACCGGTTTCAAAACGCGTGCGGAAAGCTAATATTTTCACTAGGAAGCTTTAAAAACGCTCATTACATTTAATTTAGGGAAACGTGCGGATTCCGCGAGTGTAGCTCTAATTACACAAACATAATTGTGCTGATTGTTGTTCGTAATTGTTAATATCGTGTCACTTTATGTGAATAATTAATTCTTTAAGGATAAAACGCCAGTTTGACTAATTAGGATTCTGCAATCGTTGGGGCTTAATATAGACAAGTTGGGGCTAGTATTCTACTTTATGTGTCTATTCTCCCCCTCAATGGTAGCTGCTTACTCACATAACTAGGTATACAGCATTTGAGTAACATGCATGTGCTTTTAACCCACGTGTGTTTACTCTGGCAGCCCTCACGAATCTGATGAATCTGATTAGGACCATCCGACGACGGCCACGTCAACATGAAGGGATTTGTCAGGAGTCCTGCATGCGAAGTGCATAATTAGGATTAGACGTTAGAGGGATCAGACCAAACTATACAATCATTCAGATTGGTGTCATCCGCAATCAGTGTTTAGTCCGATGGATTTTAACCAAATATTGTTTACTGTGCTGTGCTGTGCTGTGATTAACGAGAGATTGTGAATATCTATTTTTAGTCTAAGAGGAGACTTTAGTAATATCGTCAGACTGCAAGGAAAGACTGTGTGGATGGGCTACCATGGTATGAACATGTGATGCGGAAGAATGAGGGAAATGTAGTGGGAAAAGTATGGCAAGAAAGAGGGTGACTACCGAGATGGCGACTAATAGAGAAGTATACTTCGATCAATAACAGTACTAGATTCATGATTAGGAACAAAAATAATTCGCTAATATGGCCACGTATGCACACACATAAACATTCATATTTCTTACTACGAATTATAGAAAAAGGTTAAATAATATTAACATCTTCAGATTATTTTAAACCTTAACACTCTAACATAAAGTTTAATTACGATTGCAAATTATTAATACATACTTAAGTCCTGTCATCGGGGAAACGTTAAAAGCAATAAATGCGCCCACCTTAAATAAATGAAGATGCAAGAGACTGATGTTTAAGTCAGGCAGTGGGCAAACATCATGCAGCAATAGTCACCATTTTTTCAAAACAGATTGATAGTAACGAGGGTTACATTACAAGATTCTAAAAAGTAAAATTGTTTTACAGAAACAAGTGAATTTAACAGAATATGAATGGAACAATTTATCAGTAGTTGATGGCGTTGCTTCTAGTTAGACTACAGACGGAAAGTTCTTTCGATCTCCCTGAGGCGTACAACGGCGTTTTGTGTTCTTCATAAACCTCCATCGTTTCGAAAGTGAGCAAAGAGCTTTATTTCTAAGAAAACTTAGTACCTACTTATTGTTAAGATTTATCTAATTGTTGAAAAATTTCACTCAACATGGTCGATAATATCATTTTTCTTTATTAATTTAAAATTCTACGATTTAAAAGAACATTTGCCCAAATATTATTTTGCTTTCAAACATTGCACGTAATCAAAGCTTTTATTAAACTTCAGCCCCATTTTTTTTAGTTCACCTAGAGGAATGTCAAATAAAAAAAAGTGAAAAACATTCTCCGCATAAGGGAGTGAAGTGAAAAAGCTAGCGAGACATTTTTAGCCGGGCTAATTATCGCCTAAACTGGGTCGGGTCAGGCAATGCTATAGACTTTTCATTTGGACTAATATAGCCAGCTCCATTATTCAGTTAGCGCTTTGTTTAGTGATTTTCATCTGTAAGTAGATTTAGGGAGGTTTAATACCAATTTTGAATCATTTTTGTTTATAATAATTATGTATTAATTAATTCTCATTGATACTAATAGTGTCATTACGAATAATGGTCATTGGATTGAAATTTTGAATAATTGTGTATAAGAAAACTCGAAACACTTAAATTTCTGATATAATGATGATTTTAGTAACAATTTAGAAGACTTAGTTGCAACTAAAATATTTGAGAAATAACACAAGATCTAGAGTTAATTGAAGAATACTGTAAACACATTTAGATAGACTAGCGGTCTTGTTACATACACCGCTACGAACCATAAGCCTTGTAATCCTAATACATTGTTATAACTAGTACTATCTTAGTTCAAAGTTTGCTTTGTGGTAACCTAGGCAAAGCTGAGTTAGAGACGACGTTTGGCTATTAAATTAACTGGGTATATATCGTGATTTACGTGCTCGAGTGAATAATGTGATTATGGGCAAAGGCCTTCCTCCCTTCATGGTTTCCCTTATTGAGATCTTGGAATCTCAAGATTCTTTCTAATTTTTAAGGAGAGTTCGATTCAGTCCTGCAGTGCGATTCTGTAACCATCTCACCATGAAAACTTAGATGAAGTGAGCGTGGAGTGAGCTGTCATTAGTGTAAATCCCTATAGCATCAGATGGAATGACAGCTCACTTCACCTAATTTCTCACAGTGAGATTCTAACAGAATCGACCGGCTGTAATATCTTTTCTGGTGAGGAGATAAAGCAGCATAGCATAAGGATAATCGGCCTATAATGTCTCCACTGCTGGGACACAGACCTCCTCTCTGTGACAGGAGATAAAGCAGCATAGCATAAGGATAATCGGCCTATAATGTCTCCACTGCTGGGACACAGACCTCCTCTCTGTGACAGGAGGAGTGGGTAGTTGGTGGATGTCACATGTCTTCGTGTTTTTGGATTTTGGACATGTCGGTTTGCTGACGATATTTTCCTTCACCGTTGTGAAAGCAGTGGTGATAAAATAATTTATACTAAGAAAAGTGCCTGCCTGGTTTCGAACCTTAATAAAAATAATATAGATCGTAAGTCGCCGCCGTTACCACTGGGCCACCATATCAGACTTTCTACTGTAGATAACTATAAAAGGTGGAAATTGTCATACTCATCATGCGATGGTAGTCGGATCGGTGATCGCAGTTTTTTTTTCGATTCAAGCCGGCATAAAAGGTGAGCAGAAAAAGAAGGTATTATATATTATGGAAACCCCAAGGAAAAATTAATAAATTGGTAAATCATAATCTCAATTTCCATACCTAATTGTAAAGTGCAAAAAAATGAATAATTTGGCTTACTAGTTCATGACCCAATGACCAAAATTAATTGATTTTGTGGCAATAATTGAATTTTCATAGCTCGCGTGGTCAACGCGGGGATGATGTTTAAGCCCCTGATGGAATAATTATTTTTCGGGGTATAGGCCAGTGGCATCAATCATTCAAGTTATCGGAAATTTATTTTACTATAATAGGGTTTACTACAGAGACATTTTGTAGTGGTTTAACGTGAACGTTATTGACTATAAAAAAAGTATGCAAAAAATATTGCAAGAAATAACGCTTTAATGACTAATTAAATCAGCAGCATTTCATTGCATTTCATTGAGCAGTGGTGGCCCAGTGGTAACGGCCGCGACTTACGAGTTGTAGGTCGTCCGTCGGTTCGAACCCAGACAGGCGCTTTACTTTGTGTAAATTATTTCATAACCATTGTTCTCCAAACGGTGAAGGAAAACATCGTGAGGAAATCGGCATGTCCTAGAACCAAAAACTCGAAGACATGTGACATCTATCAACCCGCACTGGGCCCGCGTGGTGGAATACGGCCCACTCCCTCTCACAGAGAGGAGGCCTGTGTCCCAGCAGTGGGAACATTATAGGCTGATTATATGTTATGTTAATAATTAAATCATTCAAAGTAGGTATTTCTGGTTAGTGCAATCAAAACTAATAATAAAGCTGGAGAGTTTGCTTGTTTGAACGAGCAAACAAACTTTTTGCATTTGATTGCTCAATTCTTATTCTATTTAACATCACGCTAGAACCCTTAGGAACCGAGCAAAAAGAAAAAAAAAGTCAGCAAGAAAATGAGGTAATAGCGCGGGCAGGCGATGCGACGGAGTGGGTCGGGGTAACAAGAAATTTCACGCGAACAAATTCGCGGGCAGACGCTAGTAGGATTATATCGGTACCTTTTCAACACAAATTCAGGCATTCTATTGCCAAGGTTGGTTAGAAATATTGATAGGGTAAATTTGCCTACTGAAATTATGAAATTGTGACTTGTTTAGGACTCAATTTGTAATATCTGTCAGAGCATTAGAGATACTGCTTATACATGCTCGTAGGTACCTGAATGAATGATCGCATGACGTTCAAGATGAATCCCTAATGCACTTAACTATGCAGATATTAACTATATTCATAACTATGTTTGCATTCCTACGTCGTAATAGTCCACAGTGGGCACAGCTAGGTTGTTCACAAACACACGTTGAAATAATTTATGTACCTACCTACTGTTGTATTTGGTCGTAACTGTCGTGAATTTAGTCAGCCAACCAAGAACAACCAAGAGCCTATTGTTGACTAATCACCTCTAATGACAATAATGCCATGCTATTATGGTCCCACAGCAGGCCAGAGGTCTCTTCACATACAGAGAAGGTACGAGCATTGATCACCATGCTTGCTCGGGTTGGTGATTTCAGACTTATTGAGAATGAGATGGGTTCAATTATTTTTAGTGAATGTCCAATTTGGGTTACTGCGCCCGCATCAATGTTTTCTCACTTATTATTTGAATTATCTAAAAAATAATGTTAAGTACTTATCTTAGTTTTTTGGGACAGCTATTTCAGGATTGATATTGTTTTTTAGTAAACGCCTTGAAGCTCTTTGAGCTTTGAGCTAATCCAATGATTTTATACAACCCGCTCAGAACCGGATAATCCTTACTATAAGAACATTGTTCTGTCCCTTTGAAGTCTCCTTTATTTTATCTAATTAAATTATTAATTTATTTTATTACGTCATATTATATCGTTAATTCCAATTAAGATTTTATTGCCAGCTTTAAGGGCTCGAACAATTTAGAAAATTTGATACTTTTAACGGGTTCAGAAATTAATTTTGAGCGGCGGTCTCGTATCTGTGGAAGCTACGTCAGGCGTTTCGAAGCAATGTAATGGCTTTATGAGTTCCCCTCCACTTTTTTCGAATAATTCCTTCGTATAACGAGCGAAATTTAATTATTGTGTCTGCCGCGTATCCGACTAGGTGAGCGGGAATTGGAATAGCTGCATTACTTTACCGAACGAACGGATTTTGTTAACCGCAAGCAAGAACAATGTCGGCTCGTGACAGCAAAAAATAATATTATGACCAGAATGGAAAGTTGAGGCAGAATTAAACTTCGCATATTATAAAAAATATATAAATTGAATCAGCACTACCTACCTTTTCTCGAAGCGCTACGTCGTTTTTTTGAACCCTCATAATTTGGTTTTGGATTATACGAGTTGAACAACATTCTCGGGATATGATGTCAATAGCGAACTTATTAAACGTATTAAGTTTCAGTAGCATAGCTCTTATACTTTAGATTTTATTGATATCTAAAAAACCCCGATATCGTCACTGACTCACTGATGATCATCAAAATTCTTAGGATACTTCCTGAAGTCCTAGAAAGCTGAAATTTGGTATGTAGGCTAGTATTAGTACACAAACAGAAAAGACATCTAAATATTAGATAAAAAATTGTCATAAGCAACTTACAACAAAAAGAAGTAAAATCCCACCAAAAACATTTTCATATCAAGAAATCTCCGCCTTAACAGGTATTATCGCGGACTCTCCCGCCTAACCACTAAGTTCATTATTGCTTGCACTCAAACAATAGAAGCGCTCTCTAGTAAGCGCTCCAAGGTCGAATAGTTTGTCCGTAAAATCCACAAAATGAGTACACGTGATGCGTCGCTAAGCTGCGCAGTGCAGGTTGAAATGTTGCCAAAACGAGACCATATTATAGCTCGCATTGTCAATAAGCTATCAGATCTCATGTAGAGCCAAGCTTTTAACTCTGCACGCCCTAACTCAACAAGACCTGACTTCACAAACTCTACACCTTAGTCAAAATATGTGGCTTGGCCTTTTCGCTACCATCACATGAGCGAAAGTGATAAATTTATTCACTGTTCATTACTTTTCTGTTATACAATAGTTCTTGTAGTAACGAATGCTCAAAATGCCCGACTGTGAATCTCCACAGTCGGGCATTGTGACCGTATCAGATATTGTGTACGTATGTGTGCTATTCAGATCTTTATTAAACTGTTTTCCGGCAAACATTCGACGTTTTTTCCGCACCAAATCCTATAAACACACTTAAAAAGCCACAAAGGTACGCAATAACGTAATGTTACCTTACGGTAAACCGAAAACAATTCATTTCTGCGAGCGCCCCCCCTGCCCCTTCCCTTTGCGTCACGTACCTGCGCCCCCTCTACCGTCGAGGAACCGCGGAATGTTAGTCGATCCGTAAAAAGCAATTCTTCCCGCGCCGTTTGCCTTTTTCACCGTACATTTAATGTGAACCAATGTAATAGTTTATTTTGGTTTTTTTTTAAGAGGCTTCGGCAATTGAAACTTTAATATTTGGTGGTTAATTGATCTTGATTTTTTTAACTAATTTATGGATCGTTTAAACTGAACATAATCTTGTCAATTTAACCTTTACTATAATTTATTCATGTCTAAATCTAAACAAATAAGTAAGAATCTAAAATTATTTGTACCTACAATGCACTATTCTCATATTTCAGACTTCGTAAGGTTACCATAATATGTAATGCGATGTGAAGTATCATTACATCGCCACCATTCTATTTCCAGTATTTGCGGAGGACATGATGTAAGGAGTCGTACCCGGATATATAAGGAAACATCGTGTAAATAAAATAACATTGTAGTATATGTACGATACATCTCCCTTTACTTGTTATGCTCAAAAGGGTGAAATAAGAAAAACTCGCTTTATATCCGTAAGTCTGTCTCAAATAAATAGTGAGCTTCACGATGAATATCATTTTCGTTTAGCAGTCTTACAACGAAAATATGCCAATGTAAAAACCGGAGGGTATCCGCTCCATTGATTCAGAAGGAACGGGAACAACTGTATCGTTTTTCCGATGTAACTGTTCGCAGTACAGGCAACAGCATATCAGTGGTAACAGTTTCACAGTAGCGCCTTTATGTCGCAGCGCTAAGAGTGGTTTTCGTAGTGCCAGTGTCACCTGTTGTCTGTACAAATGCCACAATACTGTGCGTAGGGGAGGAAAAAAACAACAAATATATCTCGATGTTACAATATATAAGCAGCGACTATGTGATAAAGCAAATAAAACATTCCTAACCAGTAAATTATTTCGTCCACATCTCAAGTCTGCCTAATTTCATACGACTTCGTAAACTAGATCTTTTGTCGTACTCAATATTTGTATGTATCGCACAAGTCGTTTGTGAAGTCACCAATAAAATTTTACTACGTCGTTTAGCAAAAAATGTGTACAATACGAAACACAAAGAGCCATCACTACTTCGAAATGTTACGTATTTTGTTAAAGCCAGTATCGGAAAACTCTCAAATGCTCAAGGAAAGATTCGTTATTATGATTAATGATAATTATGAGACATCTTTTACAAAAACCTGTAAGTAATTCAGGTTCTTGAATAATAAACTTAGTAATGTTATGTTTGTTTGCAAAGCACTTATACTTAGTGGGCTAAATAGGGCAATATTGGCCACGTAAGTTGAAAAACATCTGCGTCCTTCCATTAACACAACTCGGAGTGGTGGGCCGGGCCGTGTTGGGCACACTGCTGCAGCCAATGTGAACACTGCCCATATTCCGCATGTTCTCCGGAACCACGCATTCTGATAAACAGATTTTAAACGCTTGTAACAATCGCAAACAATTATGTGGACTACTTTTATTATTGCTTTAATCGGGTTCCATTATGTGGAATTGAGTCTGCAGATCCATTGTTTCGTTGCTATGGAAAATATCATTATACGATGTTTTGTTTCATGAAAACACCGTGTTGTTTTACATTGTTATCCCACGCTCTCATATTTTTTTTCTTACTGAATATATTTGCGTTGTACCTATACAATTTTAATATAATATCCATTTACGATGCTAAAGAAATGCAAGGTCACGATCCGTAGTACGTGGGGGTAATGACCGTGCCTGAGAAAATCTAGCAACTGCAGACTGAAGGTATTATTTTACGGTTGTTGCCGTTACTCGCGTTTTGTTCATGAAACTTTTGTTATTTTTTAATGAAAATCCCGTGAACCTTTACGATGAAAAATGTTTTATTTTGTAATTATGAAAATGTAATATACTTTTACAGTTTCATTTTTGTTTTTGTTCAGTGTTTTTTTAGTGATCAATTTCAGCTGAATCTTAAAAATATTACTGAAAACAAATCGTGAGGAAAAAATAAATATCTATAAATAAATCTATAAAATACCTGTTTCGTGCACCGTGTGTGCACAATGACGGTAAATACACACTGAGCAAAACAAATAAAAAGTCGACCGAGGCAATACCAGTTGCGGTGCCGTGTCTTCAAATGATACCCCTCCACGCTAACTTGAAATCTTTTGACGGGTTACTATTATTAAAGAAAGAATAACGCAGAGAGACGTTCCAAATGAAGCCTCTTCGTGTCTCACGACAATAAATTCAAATCATTGGACACGGATGTCACAAATAGCGAGCCAAGCACATACTGGTACTGAAGACGTCTACCTACTCAGTTAAATTATCGTCGCACTAAATATTAATAGTTCGCTTCTTTTCGACAGAAAATATTCACCAAAATATCAGGTAGAAACCCGAACACGCTCTATTTACTATCTACGTTACATAAGATTATGCTCGGTAGGTTGTTTCTCCTCCGCTACACACCGGTATCCGCCCGCAGCCTGTCTTCCTTTTACCAACTAATTTTACCAACAAAATTATGAAAAAAGCCCTAAGCAGTATCTTAAAATTGTATGCGGGGTGTATTAAAGAAAGTAAAAAAATAACATTTCATTTAGGCGGCCCACATAAAAACACCTGAACATATTTTTTTACTAAAAACGAAACAAAACACGGAATTTAGAGTGACTCACTCGTAAAGCAGGAAAAGTCGTCTCATTTATTTCCCTCTTAGCGATAAGGACGGTGTAGCATTGTGAGCTGGTTGACGTCAACTGTCAGGTTTCACAAAGTTCCACCTCTTTCAGCGGCGTCGTTATGGATACGTATACCTTGATTTAATTTCTTTGCAACGGTAAAAGAGTGGAGCTATTAGGAAACCGACCCGGCGCACAAACACACGAGCGGAATAATTTATATGCTCCGACCGAGCAGCTTGTAAACCATATTTTCGAGAGCGCGATTGGGCTGTATGAGACTGTCACGAGTATTTGTTTATCGCAACTGATATTTGCCTGCTAGCGCAGGCGATACTGAGAAACAAATCCGAGCGTTGATTGCCTGAGTTGCAGTAGTTTACTCAAGGGTCGAGATTATCCCAACGGTTACTTGGCCAGTTGAATGCCGGTATATTGATCGGTCGTAAACATGGTACAGTCCCGCTGAAATTAGGACGAATGGTCACGTCAGGGTATCGCGTGACGACCGCGTGTCTGCCGGAAACAGAGATATAAAATATTTTTATTGCCGCCTCTAGTGGTTAATAGTAACCATTAGGCGTTCATTGCTTTGTTTATCTTTCGACGCGCGTGTTGGGACGAAATCGCGTTATCCGCTATTATGTGTAGTGTTATTCGGGAACATAAAATAAAGAATTCAATTTAATTAAAGAGGTTTTGCAATCTGATTCCGACGTTTTATGCAAAGGTGTAACAGTAAAATTCTTGATCGCTTCGAACTAATAAAGCATGTTATGGGTCTACAGGCAGCTGCATGTTGCTCCACGTCTCCGACTCTAAGTATTTGTTTTATTTCGTCACAACAGGGTGGAGGATTTTGTTTGCGGCACGTAGAAAATATTACTAACTCAACAAACTTGCAAACAATTGCGTTCAATTCTCAGGTCACATACTTGTTTTCCTGAATTTGAAATGTATTACAGTAGCATGCATGCTTCACAGCAATAAAAGTGAGTGGGTTATAAATTTATTTCCTTCCTAGTAGGTACTAGTAAATAGTTGTATTTTTCTTGGGAGTCGATGCGTATTGGCAACGTCAGGGTGCACGTAGTTCTATCAATTATTTGTTGCGTTACATCTGTGGAATCATAATGAAATGGAGAGGCAATATGGGTTGCTAATAGCTGCACTGAAATTTTTCAAAGGCATTTAATCCTTGATTATACATTTTAATTTACCTTCCACGGATTCCCGTGATATTTATTGCATTTAATCAAAGGTAGGACGAAATTAAATCTGTATTAACAGTTAAGCTACTAGAAGCACCGTTTATGGCAATAGGCTATACCGCTTAAGCGCAAGCGTCATGTCATGTTTACTATTTTAAAAAGTACGGTACTGCGTCAATTGGGTACCCCCCTTGAAAGCATCTAGCAACTGGAGTAGGGTACTTGATGCAGCCCACCGTACCTCCAAAATATAATTTCAAACTACACAAACAATTAATGCAACCCCGCATTAATTTTGCAAACATTAAAGCATTCTTGGGGTAGAAATATAAAGTAGAAGATATTACAAATGAATATTTAATTCGGAAGTGACGTAACACTCGCGGTTTGGAGGCTGGCATAAATCCCTCATCACTGAACGGAAACACCAGGACGTTGATTTCTTCTGATAAAGAATGTATGAAGTTTTGTGTTTGGTTGCTTTTAATTTTGGATTAGGATTCTGGGTTGCTATTAAACTGATTTGCAAATGTTTGGACTAGTTGCGGGTTTAGGTACGTATTTTAGAAAGTAGAAGTTGTAGGTGGTGATGCCTGTCATTAATGGTTTGATTGAAGTAAATGCTTTGAGTTTGAGTTGTGTTTTGTTTTCTATAACCAACGTTATAATCCGCGCGCGATGGATGAGAACGAGACGGAACCTTGTCAAAGTAAATCGAAAATGACAGTTCTCAACTCGAGCAGTCTTCTGATCGAGTTTTATTTTAAATGCGAGATTTAGATATTAATGTGTAATTATTTTACTTGAGATCTGTCATTTTCGATTTACTTTTACAAGGTTCCATCCCATTCTCATCCCGCTCGGATTATATACGTTAAGATGTCCTAGAAGAGCGATCACCGCTCCGCCGCCGTAATGTCCAATTGTAAATATACAGCGCGTTTTTTGACACAATGTCAAAATGATAAAATTTACAGATTTTCATGACTTCCGTTACAAAAATGCCCTTCTAGGAAACCTTAGCTTTAGGTAGTGAAACGTAAAAAACTAGTAATAAAATCTTTAAGTATTTGAATTAAAATCACTCATTTGAATTCAAAAACTTAAAGATTTTATTACTAGTTTTTTACGTTTTACATCCCTTCACACTATGTGCTATTAGTATTAACCATACAGGCAATAGTAATTTAATCAGCCAAGCAAGAAGTCCTAAGTTTCTTTAACAGACCAAACAGACAGACAAAAGGCAACAGCTGATTTTTTTTCACGATATCAGGTTTGGTCCCATAGTAAAAGTCGTTCATAATGATGAGTACAATGAACCCTTAAGAGGTTGTTGGTGTTTTATTAATAAAATAAAATTAACCAATGATGGTATGTTTTTAGGGTTAATTTCGAAATACTTTTAAGATTTTCGTACCTCCAAGAAACTATACGTCAACATACACAAACTCCCTTATTAATAAACATATTTAGCAGATGAATAGTTACACTAATTTCTCTCTTTCAGTCGTCAGTAATTTGACTTTCGAAAGAAGAAGACAAAGCGTTGTGTAACTATACAGACGCTATACAACGTTTATTAGTAAGGGGTAAAGTACTAGTATGCACGTTGCTTTTGAGCTCAGTAATTATCGTATCAACGGTAACTATAACTATTAAAAACGCAAGACGGCGACGATACTCAATTATTATTGCCACTGTTCTGGTTTCAGCCATTTCAGGTTTATGACACGTGAAATAATAGCTAGACCAGTCTCATCATCTACCCAGCCTTTTCCCAACTATGTTGGGGTCGGCTTCCCGTCTAACCGGATGCAGCTCAATACCAGTATTTTACGTTGAGCGGCTGCCTATCTGACCTCCACAACCCAGTTGCCGAGTAATACGATACCACTTGGTAAGAATGATTGTCAGGCATTCGGGTTTCTGATGACCCGTAACGACTGTCAAAGATCCACGAATAACAGCCGGGACCAACCAAATAAACTCAACTCACAAGAATTTTATTGTTTATATTAGTTATCATTTTATTAGTTTTTTTTTTTTTTGTAAATTAATTTCGTAGTCTAGATAAGGCTATTAACTCAACTCTAGCAAACTTCAACTTCTAAATCACTTTATTTAAAAAAAAAACATAATGTTATACCTATTTAATGGTGTATAAACGGAAATCATACCCATTGTTATTTTATTTTCTAAATTTAAATATTTATTTTATTATTGGTACTATTTGATCTCGGCTTTCCCTTAATTAGTTAGTCTATTTTTTAGTACATTTAGTCTTGTAGCCCCGATGAGGCTAACTAGCTTTTAACTATAGCCAATCTCAACTTTAACTTTAGTTATGTTGTCTAAAATTATCAAAATATTGTGCCTATATATAATGGTTCCCAAGACACAGGCTGTAACTATTTTGGGACCAACGATACCTCCATATTGTAATTTTGAATTATAAAATAAACGATTTACTTTTTACTTTTTTAATTACATTGAGATTGCAACTGGTAATACGAAATTGCATGGCAGGTAATACGGAAACTGTCTTCTTCACATAAAAGATAAAAGGTTCTCATAATAGACCTGCCATCTATTAACGAATATTCTCTATCAATAGTTCTGTATTTGAGCTGTGTATTCAATTCTGCTTTCATCACTGTACACACATATATGTACATACGGTATATACAAACCTACTTCATTATAATTAACGTCCGGAAAAATAACCAAGTATAAAAGGTTCCGGATAGTCGTCCAAACGAAATCAGAAGATTTTTTTGCGACGAGACAAGTTTGGTCAACAATATTTTGTTTTCCCGGAAATCGAATCACGATTTCCGGTCTGACATTCCTTATGGCCTGGGTCAGTTTGTGATGCTACTATAAGTGGAATAATAATATGTTGGTGCTTTCAGAATACCCACTAAAACATTTTATCGTTGTGACGGCTACGTTTTCGTAGCACTTGCTACGCCGTAGCAAAGCGCGTAGCGAAATATGCGCGTCGAATCAGCGCGTTTGGAAGCTTGAAAAAGTTTACTATTCTTGTCTGTTAAATACAAGCTGTATATTCTATAAAAAAATAAATCGTGAGTTCTGTGTTTGGCGCACAAAAAGAAACGTGTTATAAAACAACGGAGCCAGACCAAACAAAGCTTTGAATCCATTTCAATTCACCTGAAAGTAGTGACTGACGTCACGTATAACAGTCGCTGAACGGCAACCCGTCATTTAATCTGCTTTAATGACAAACAAGTAACGAACAACCAAGCCACGAGTATGAGTCAACAGGTTGCGTAAAATGCCATCGAAGGCTTTATCCGTGACGGGAAATCGGCATTAATCGCCTGCACGAATGTTATATTTGCATATTCATGGCACGAAAACCCCTTGATTTAACGACAACCGCGGAATGATCGTTAAACCCGGCAAAAACTGTCACGTCACTTTTTTTTATTTTCTCCTAACACGGAATATATTTTAGGGGCCCTCATCGCGTATCGAAAAACGACATTCAAGCACCTACTTCACTTATTAAGTTTGGGGTAGTTACACTTAATTATAGGCACGTACTTGAGTTTATCGCGATAATATACTATGAACAATCACGAATTTGGGTTTTTCCGTTTTGTCGGCCATTTGAGGTATTATTGAAAATGATTCATGTATTATTCGTGCAGGCATTCTTTTGAGTGCTTGTGGTAGTATAAGATTTTATTAAAGCAATTATGGAAATTAAGTGGAGAATTACTTACTGGAAATCGCTCAATTTATGCGACATTGCTGTCAGCACAATTGATTTATACAAGTTTCATTCACAGATTTTTTTTTAGAATAGAAAGCTACCAATATCTTATTGTCTTATTTAAAAAAAAATATACTAAATAACAGTCCTCTATCTTCTTTATCTTCCCTAAAGTAAATACGCGAATAACTTAAAACATTAAATAGAGAGTCCCGCAGTACATTTAACATCATATAAAAACATTAGCGTGTATACTTTGACAGAAGGTACAAGTTGCGTCGGGTTCTGTACATGAGATAACGTTGCTTGAGAATGATTAATGCGCACCCTTGTCCTGGAATATCACGTCATCCCAGGGCTGGGTTTTTAATATAATTAGCGTTGGCAACTTTTGTTTACGAATGTACAAGACGGGTTCAAACTTTGAGACCGGATTGCGGTACGTTCTTTTGCGGCAACTGTACCTTGGGAAATGCGGACGTGATATTTTCAGAACCATTCTGTTAGTATTTAACAAAGGTGTTTATTTGGAAGAGAAGTTCGTGCTAATGGTGCTATTTTTATTTAATGCTTGTCTAAAAAAACTTACTGAAGAAATCTGGGAATAACCTTATTGGTGGAGAAAAACAACAACATTATATTGGGGGCGGCTATACATAAATCAATGCATGTTTTTTCTCCGTATTATTGAAAAGAAACACCGTAATCATACAATTACCAACTGGTAACATTGTATCATAGATAAAACCAACTAATCGCTACTTTCAATTAACGTTAGTTAATCACTAGTCGTACACTTAGTACCTAACTATACAATATAAGGCTTTGCCAACATTGACGATTAATCGCATTAAGTATAGAGTTTAAACACAGACATCATTAGAGTAATCTGTTTCCACATTGACGAATTTAATTGACTAGTAATTTATCTTTAAATACTGTGTTTATAGTTTGTGAGCTGTATTTTTGTATTTGTGGCAGTAATTTACTGGTTTCATTAATGTTGTGCGGAAAGTTAGCCAGTCAGCTTTTTTTTGTAAAACGTGACTATTGCTATTACGAATAAGATTTGGGTACTGTCATTAAAGTAAAGTGCATTAGCAGAGAGACAAGTTTACATACACTATATTATATAGGTATACTTTGCAATGCACCGATTCTAATCAGTCATTAGATACGAATCAGTCGACTTGTCTCAGACAATTAGTGCTGAAAGCCGAGCTTCCCACGTTGGCGTCGCATTGTGCGGTCACAGCCTAATCGATTTGTATGCACAATCGCTCCATACACATTGTAGTCCTACACATAAGTTAGATAAACAAACATAGCCTGAAGAAGATCTGTCGCAGCCAATCAGCGTGTTGACAGATCCAGACAATGTAGACAAGACAGTGACTGTGTGCTTTGCATGGTACTCCTCATTAGAGGAAAGATAAACATAATATTCTATTGGCATTGAATAAGAAAGGAATTAATATGATTCCTTTAATAAGTAAATATTCAAGAAAGATCTTACGTCTTTTTATTTCCTATTTATGTCTTTTATCTCACTATGTGGTTATTTTTAAACATAAGGATGTCCTCCAAAATTCCCTTCCAATATGTACCTACTATTATATAATTATTGTTTCGACATTGAGTTTGAATATTACAGCACTAAAACGTTTCCACGAACAAAATAGATCACATAAAATACTATTAGAATTCTAACACCTGTGTAGGAAATATTTTGACACAACTGCTGCTGTAACAATTTTACGAATCAACCAATAGAAAAATAAAATAGCAAATGTTCATTGATTAATAACCAACGTTAAGGTTAGTGCACATACATAAAAATACACCTTTCATGTTTGAGACATTCGTAAATAAAGCTATGTAAATAGAAATATAAAATAAGGGTAAACAATGACAGAGTTTTTAACACTCCATTTGATTGAAAACACTTCTTACTGTGTAACGCGAAAAATATCAAATAATATTTGGAACCAGTTTAAATGCATTTGAGTAAATTCAGGCAGATGTTGATAAAAGAAGATTTATTTGAATGTATATTTTTATATAGACCTTTAATCAAAGCTTTTTTGGTAGAAATATAACCGCAGAATGTTTAGTTAGCTGATTTTTTTGTATCAAAAAGTGTTTGTTTTTTTGTTTTGTTGTTTCAAATATACAAATAAATCACTACTAATTACAGAATTAATATGATGTATATACATCAGTCCTTTCACAGTTATTTTAACTTTGACAGCAGCAATCAAACAGCAATCTTATAATAACGAGAATAAAGATCATTCTGATTTTGACAGACTTGTCAGTAGCAGCAATCCAATTCAGCAACCTTATTAAAGGCCACTGTGATTTTGACAGTGATGCAAAATCAAAGGTAAAATGATTGTGAATGGACTGTAGATAAAACATAAATACAATTTTACGTCACTGATGCTATAATGACAATACCGAAAATGGCCAAATATCAAATGAACTGCATTCTGAAAAATCCAAATTTATTTATAAGTCTGCCGAAACATACCCCAACAATGTTATGTTATTCAAAGCTTTAAATAAATAATGAAGCATCAACAATTTAAAATCAAATTCATTAAAATAATGTATTTGTTAATTAATTATAAATGACAAGGCATTAACTCGGTAACAGATTGCGTTATTTTAATACCACGGCTGTCAAAATGTGACTGTTAAACTAATAATTGATCACAATTTACTAGTAGCGGTAATTAGAGATTTCAGAGATGTGTTGTGTGCTTTTAATGTTTTCATGGTGTAGGTTATGTATTTATTAGATACTAGCTCCTGCCCGCGTTACATTTCTTATACAGCAATATTTTGTATGAATGTGCTTTTCTAACATGAGATATTCAGTAAACAACAATTTTCGCATCCATCCATACGGTATAAAAATATTGATTTTTTAAGAAAACAAATGCCATGAATAACTTTGAAAACTGCTTCGAATGAACCACTTCCCACTAGTAAAATAATATCCACTTAAATAATTACAGTCATGATAATCAATTGCTAAGCAAACCTAGTAATATATCGGCACATCTACAAAAAATGTTCCTTGATCTTTGTGAAATATATCCTGAATACCTGAAGTGAAAATTTCCATCCCTGAATATAAATTGACGTCTATACTAGTAATCAAACCCATAAAATCAGTAAAAAAACGTAATATAAACCCATAAACCAATTTTTAACATTTTATAAAATCTTTGATCCTCGTTTCTGTAAAATGTGAAAAAAGTAGATATGCCAATATATTACTAGGTGAGGGATATATTCAAATCACATCTGTCCACCTTTTTACTTATAATAGCATTGCATCTGTCATTATTGGACAGTTGTATGATTTTTTCTCCATGAATTTTGCTTCATACAGACGTTCCTTATTTAGACAGTGTGAAAAGTGCACGCTTATGTAGCTCAAATTAGTTTGTTTTTTGTAGTGTTCTAGAAGATCTACTGGACACACTTTTTATTGTTCTCCTTTGTCTCTAATATTTTTAAGTTAGATGTCATGCAAATAACAGGTACCTACCTGTTATTTGCGTACTTATTATGAATAAATAAATGGTTATTATACGGAAAATTGGCGTAATTTTCAAATTTGTTGACAATTAATGTCTTTGCCTGTCTTGAAGCTATTTGTGTTTATTGCTTGTAAGCCGTGAAACAAGTGCACTCGCTAGTTGCTCGCAAAATCGCATCTCTCCTTGACCCGAACATATTATAAGCTGTTGAGTTATTCGTTGTAATAAGTACAAAATATTGTACATAATACATATATCGCATTTAGAACCACAAAATTAATCAGCTAAAGTGCATATTTCTACCTTTCGCCAATATTTAGCCTGTTAATGTTCGCCTGACAACAATTTCTCTTCGTAATTGAGCTTCTACGCGTCCCCGATGGTCGTCTCTGACACAAATTGCGTTATCGAGATGAAACTGTGGGATCAGTTGTAAACTAACTTTAGTATTATTGTCTTGTAAGGAAATTCTGCACATAACTGCCCTTATACGTTGCAAGTATTTACAGATTGTTGTGAAGATAGACTAATTGCTCAGAAATACTATTTAGTGGTAGGTATTCTTACTGATTTCGATTACTGGGATTTTCTGAAACTTTAAATTACAATGTAGGCTTATCTGTCAGTTGCATGGATGGTATTATAGACGTAGAAAAAGGGTTTACAAAGAAAAACAAAACCGTTTGAAATACTTTAAGCAAAAGCAGCCCGGCTCTAATTTATCATAATTAGCCTATTATGTTCACACTGCTGGGAGAAAGGCCTCCTCTCAGTGAGAGGTAGTGAGTCGTATTCTACCACGTGGGCCCAGTGCGGGTTGGTAGATGTTACCTGTGATATTTCTCAAAAAGTAAGTAAACTGACTATCTGAAATAAAAGTTGAAAACAAAAGTATCTTTTACATTATTTACTTTGATTTAGTAGAGATTTTAATTCAAGCCATTTGTGCTTTAGGGAGGGGACACGACCATTTAATTTACATTTGCGGTAAAAGCTAAGCTTTAATGATAAATGCGGTGCTTTCTGTTGCAAAAAAGCGGATAAGTGACAGTGGAACTCGCCCACGAAGGGCCCCCTTGCACCGATCAATATTTAACACTAGATTATTTCTTAATCCCCTTGATTTTTAACATTATTTAATTTCTATTGTTATAATAATAATAATTGCAATTGAATCCTTAAAAGTGTTAGTAACAATTTTCTTAAACTTTTGACCGTCACACGTCATAAAATCAAAAACGTGCCCTCGGCGTCAAAGTCTGTCATGTAGTCGAATCAAGGCGTGCTGGGCACATTTTGGTTTATCATCTATACATGACTGTGGCGGTCAAAAGGTTAAGATCTATGTTAGTAGGTACCTAATCTAGGAAAGTAAATTTTTTTTTTTTTTTTATCAATTACAATTTTCAAGTAACTTTTCCCACCCAGTGACAGCCCTGTGACAGGTCGATGGGTGGACAGCGGAGCCTTATCCTGTTGGCACGCTTTGTGTACGGAACCCTAAAAAGGCGATTGCGTGACTGCGTTGCAACGAAAAGAAGTGTAATTTACACGATGAATGAGGTATTCTGCATTACAATGCACGCATTTATTAACAATTTTATTTACTTTGACGGCAATAAAACGGTGCTTGACTCATAAGAACGGTTTATAATTATAACTGTGTCACGTACTCACGTATGACGCACTCCGTTTTATTGTGTTCGTTATAGGCGTGTGTGTGGCGGTACAAGAATAGGTGAATGCCTTCTATTTTAGGTCCTTTGTACACGGTACGGTTTCTTTACGGTACGTCGTATAAACCGCGTAGTAGAAAAAACGTGTCCGTAAACAATCTTCCATGGTGAACCATACAATACATTACTACCGTGAGTATACACACGGTGATTAAACCGTTGTCTTTCACGGCAAGAAAAACGTGTATGTAAAACAATGATAAAAAAACCTGTTGTACATTTCATGTGTTCATACCTATTTACTTTGTTCTTAAGAACTACTTATCTCGATTGCCTGAAGCTAATAACTCGTAATATTATTACCTACGTTTCAGTAGTCGCCTTTGCTCGAAAGAACAACAATTTTGTACGATACCTAACTCTTAAAAGCATATCTTAAACTGTAAGCCAGATTTAAAACAATAATCTTTGGAAATACTCAAGTGGTAACAAAGCGAATCGCTTACAAATTGTTGTTTTGAGCACATGCCTACGTTGTCGTCAGGCTGCTCTGCGAACATTAATCCCTTACGTTCCCCAATCTTGTTTATTTTTCATTTTATTTGCTACAACAATAAACGCCACAGTGGTATGTGTACGAGATTAGCAGCTGTTCCCACAAGATACAAGTGTAGCGTATTCAAACCGGTTACTTATTTAAGCTTGGGCCTTAAGCAACAGCCCTGCAAGCGTTCGTTTAAGGCTCACCGAACGTATTGATCCGAGTATGCAAGTAAGATCTACTTTTGGTTACTTTCTCGTTTTTTTGAGGAAACTCTACAAAAGGTAAAAGAAATATAATGAGAGATATTTTGTTGAATGTTCACTCATTTTTATGTTGGGAAATTTAATTATTAAACGCACCAAACATAACACAACAAAGGTAAAAGGACGTACTCACGTACTCCTTCGCAGAACGAAAGATCGCTACCATTAAAGGCCCTCTGCACCCGAGGGCCAGGCCTCCGGGCCGAGTCTAATAATTAAAATATACAGAGAACAATGATACGTTTCGCTCCGTTCAATGTTTATTGACGGCACCGGCCTACGGCGCGCGGCGTGAACCCTTTGCGATTTCAATTTGCAAGGGGTCCGGGTGTCTATGTCCGGACCGGAGAGAGCGAGACGGCTTAACACTAACTACAAACAATCAAGTTTAAGCAACATTTAGTTTAAACGTGACCGATATTCCGTTGCATTAAGTTGATATAGATTCTCAACTTAGATACGCCACATTGCGCGTATAATGTCGCGTATCGTGACAACATCAAACTGCTGTTGTGGAATGACTTAGCGCTTAATGTAATGGGTATTATAACGCAACATTTGACACCTTATGTTTCGACTTTCCCTTCTTAGTTCGAGTTGGGAAGCTGTTAATGTCACGATGTTCATGTTGGAAAAAGAACGGAGAGCGTTTAATAGCTGTGAGCTTATTCACGTAGTTTTTTCTCGATTTTTCTGAAGCGTTGTGAGTCTGTTCGTGTTGAATGTGCACATAGGGTTATCTGCAACACTTGGTTGATTTCGTACACTTTCCACGGTCGGGCCCATTCGGAGGTGGACAATGCAGGTATGCCTGTGGATTGCCCGTGTCTGGTCATGCGTGTACGGACTGGGGAATGGGGAAGACTTCGCATTGTTGTGCAGCATGAGCGTGCCTTGGTGTACGCGCGATTTGAATTTGGCTATTTGAGTTTAACGATTACATGAAGCGTGACGATGGACGAGTCAAATTGAAATCAAAATCTATAGTTAGGTACACAAGTTTATGTCACTTTAAAAGCACTTGTCTAACTGAAATATTTTGCAGATACATTATAAATATTACATAGATGTAATACTTGAAAGCGCTCGACCATCAAGTTGTCAATATTAGTGCAATATATCATCCATGAAACCTAACCGCTGTTGTAGATTCAAGTAATACCAGGAACGTTCATGCTTATATTACATAAGCTAGTTGACAAGTAAGAAGAAGTATGAGTACCATATCGGTTGAGTGCCATCTTCATTACGTCGTACTAATCGTGGCTATCATCAATCATAATAGCCCATAAATGTCTTGAGCGTGGGCCTTCCCTACCCGAATATGAGGGAACATATAAGAGGGGATTTTGTCATAAGAACGAAGGATAATACTATTTATCTACCTGAGATTTTTCCCTAAGTCACAACACCCATGGGATGAAACAGAAAGTTTATTCAAAGATCTGTCAGGGCTCACACAAAGTGCGCTACGAAAAATAAAAATATATTTTCATAATAAAGTAACCCCCACGTTTTGTTTGTAAGATAGTTTCATTATAACACCTTTTGTGAGGGCATTTTATTGAACTATTCCCAGTGGGGGATAGAATTTTATTGAATAAGGTTGCCTTTGTGTTGAAACATAGAGAGACGGGTATGTAAGTAGCCCGGGGTGCGTTCACGAGCATTCCAGTGTATAATGTGAGTTTGTGAGCGCCTTCGCGTGTGTTTGGGCCTACCTTTATATAGTTCCTTATTCAAACAAGACGTAAGTACCAATTTATATGTACGTCAATGTTTCTAGACGATACATAACGCGCAAACAAAGTGTACAACGAACTATGTAAAACATAAATAACTAATATACAGATATTATATTTGAAAACAGAAAACTCATTGTGTTTGGAATAGATGTTTTCCTACAAACATAGTGTACAGTAATAACAAAATAATGTATTTTCGCGGACGCTTATCCCTCAGCAAGAGTGCATTAATTATGACATTTGGCTCTCCCAGATCGCTAACTTGAATTTATTTTTACAATATTTATTTTTGTGTCCCAAAAGCCAGAAAATGTAAGCGTAACAAAAGCTAAACTACATCTATATAGCTAATGTTTATAATTAATCCTCTCACAGGGTCTCGAGAGTCTCATCCCGCTCCGCTCTCGTAGAAATAAGATTTTCTACAATTAATTCCAGTCGCTAATTGTATCTAATTGTTAATACTTAATCAAAGACTTCTGTGATCTTTCATGAGTGATATTGAGAGTAGAAATTACCCCTAAAATAGACGAAAAGTAATCTCAATGAAGGAATTCGAGTTGAAATGGAGAGATAAATTAGGGTAGGTAGAATTATTCATTTTATTTAAATACAATTTTGTAAGCCATGCCATAAAACGAGGGGTGTTATGATTTTGAAGCCTTTCATTTGCCTGAATGTTTATGGCATTGTAAGCATTATACCAATTTCAATGCGGATTATTTTTACAGCAACAGAATTTTTTTTTATTAAAAAGGATAAAAATACTGACAAACTATTTAAATGAAAATATTATAATAACCTAACCTAACAAACTGTTAAAACAAATATGGTATATATTGTCGGCATGTCTTTGCCTATTTTTTCACACCCAATAAGAGGTCAGGAGGCCTACCATGATCTATTTAAAAACGATTCAAAAACATGACATTTCAGTTTAGGTTCTTAAACTGCATCGCTCACAGTCGTACCATGCACGTCCAATACGCTCAGCGGCATTTGGATCGTTGTAAGTGAATGAGCGTTAAGAGCTCGTGGTAGGTATCCAGATGGCACGGCCTAAATTGAATCGTTAAACTGACGTCATGGTACGAATTAGAAGAACAGTTCAGTTTAGGTATTCAAGTGGATCGCGTTAAGAGCTCGTGGTAGGTATCCAGATCTCACTTTCATAATAATCCATTCACACGCACTGAAACTAATCCCTAAAAATCATATAACACCAAATAAAGGAAACTGCCAGTTCCTTCCTCGAGAAAAATTCTAAGGCGAATGGTGTAATAACATCTATAATCCAAAGACGTTAATAACTATAACAACCGGGTCTTTCATACTAAATAATAATAATAGTCAACTTGTAACATTGCGAGGGTTGTCCAAATTTCATCTCCGGAGCGATGAGAAATGGCAGTTAAGCTGAAACTTTTAACAATTGGTGTAACTATTCAGAAATCCGCCCGAGAGCGGAGAGAGCGGACAGTACCTACGTACCTACTTTTTAAATGATTTAGTAAAGTTATAGTTTCGCTGAGCTGGAACGCGGCGGTTTCAACAAACTATCGATATTAAAGCGGTGGATTTTTTAATATACCACCGTTGGTTAAACACTGGTGAAGTAGTGAAATAGCGTCGGGCTCAAACGAGTTTAGTGAAGCACGTAGTAGGACTCGTACGATGGACTGTGTTCATACTTTGAGTTGTGCTCAACCATGTAGAAGAAGTAAGCATTTAAAGTTGAATATACAGCATGGTCTCGACTAATAGCCACAGTTCCTAAGAGGGATTAGGTTCGGAAGGCCTGTAACATAACACATCGCACTAGTGTGGTAATTACGCCCGGAGTAAAATGCAGAAGATTTCGTAATGGTTTGGCTGGAGGGGTCCATTACCTACCAGTGACACTGATGGCTGTAGTAGATCTCGAAGTTGGAATAAGTATTACCTGGAATAAAAAATAAATTACCTTAGTTTTTACATGAAACCGCTACCTAACTATCGTTTTAAATGTGTTTTAAAGAGAATAAAATTGAAAGGCACAGTATTCATAATATAAATAATACGGGTAGCACATATTTTAATAGAAACAAGAGTTAATACAAAAAATATGTTTACATAAAAATAAGATCTAATGACATAGTCTTCGGTTGCTTCGTAAACATTTAATTCCCGCAAAATATCACAAAAAAACTCGGAAAATCCTTCCGATTGTTAGTTGGAAGTCCTTAAATCGCCTGAGAAAATAGAACCATCCGTTCTTTGGCCCCCGACATAAAATCTGAAGCATCATGCCCAATATTACCGCAAGCGACTTGACTTGTAATACAAAATACAGCCGTGCACAATCGAGAGAAGTGTAAAGTCGACCGTCCACTACGTAGGATAAGCACGGAGAAATTAAAGGTTCATTTGTTTGCCAGCCACGCAATCGGGCGTAGCGTGGCCGTGGGCATTTACAGACAAAGCGATGCTAGTAAACCTGCGTAGCTTAGCCGTGTGCTGCTTTGGAGCAACGCCTTAATACAATTTATAAAAAAATACGGCCGGCTCGCACGTGGCTAGCTCGTAAAGGGAGTGGCCTCCCCACTCTTGCTTAGAGCTTGCTCATACGGCATTAGTACCTTTAGATGGCTAGCTAGTATAGTACGCGGTTTTAGTTTAGTTTAGTAGGCCCTTTGTAAAAACACGTTTTTCTTGCCGTGAAAAACTACGGTTTATTCGCCGTGTGTAGACACGGTCGTCGTGTTGTATGTATCACTATGGAAGTTTGTTCACAGACACGTTTTTTCTACCGCGCAGTTTTTAAGCCGTACCGTAAAGAAACCGTGCCGTGTATTGGCCTTATTGTGCATGTTTATATTATTTCTATTGAAAAGTTTACAGTTCGCTTAGTTTTTTTAATGTTTCATTCTTTCTCGTCTTCTAGTTTATTCTACATTCTACAAAAACATATAGGTAATTTAATGTTATCATACTCATTCTGATTTGGCACATTTCCCTAAGATACCAGAAACGTTTATTATTTCAGCTTGACCTAATTAAAAATATCTAGTGATTTATAGGATAAAGTATATTATTTAAAGATATCATTATAATATTACTAGCAGTACCCCGCGGTTTCACCCGCATAAGTTTCGATCCCGTGAGAATATCCGGATAAATATCCTATGTCCTTTGTTTATACCAAATTTCATCTAAATCAGTTCAGCGGTTTAAGCGTGAAGAGGTAACAGACAGATAGACACACTTTCGCATTTATAATATTAGTATGGATTGTGTTTTAGTTTTATTGGCTTGTAGTACATGATAAACCGTTTTTTAAATTAGGCAAATTTTAATTTTGCGACGTCTTTGTCTACGTTAACCTACGTTAACATTTAGGTAGGTACGTAGGGTTGCCAGTTGACAGTAGAGGGGCACTGATCACACATAATCAGCCTATAATGTTTCAACGACACAGGCCTCGTCTCTGTGAGAAGGGAGTGTAAAGGGCAACGACCAATCTTGTGAATTATAAAATGTTCAAGTATATTAAAATTGAGGGAAAATAATCAAAGGGCATCAAAAAATTCTTCCACATCGCTGTCAACAGGTAACGTGCACAAAAGGCTGACTGCATTGACACGTTGTATGGCGTTACTGATTCTTTGGCCAAAAAATATTCCAGCCCTCTGGTCACGTGAAGTGTCGACCTACCACTTGGCGTTATTTACATTATTTCCCCTCCTTTTTATGTACTTGTACATATTATTCTTCTAAGACTGTTAGCTACTAAATTATTTAATATTATAATTATAAACCTATACAAAAACATAAAAAATAAATAATATTAAAACGTTCTATATATTTCGATTTGAAGAATATAATAGCACAATATCACGCTTGAATTCGTTTCTAAGAATATATTTATGAGTTTTTAAATCTTGTCCTCCGCTTTTTCTACTGAATAATGGGTAATTATCTCTTATACTTTAATAATTGCTTGTTTGTCCTTCTCAAAGTTTATTTTTATGACTAAATTCTTTGAAAACTCTCTGAATGTTATTAATTATCTGATTCTTATTGTTAATCGATATAAAACATAATCATCATGATTCATTCAAGTTCTCTCAATGTATTGCTTAGTATTTGCCTGTACCTATGTTATTTGCGAATCTTTGTCAATAATTACTCTAAACTATTGCCAATATGTATTTACTCAAGGGATACATACAAATTATATTTGCGTAATGTGCGTGATATTCAGTGTATTAATAATTACACTGCTATGGATCACTGACACGTTAATTAGGTACTTTGATCAGAACTAAGATCAGCGAAACAAGTAAATCATAAAATTCTCTTTGTTGTTTCCACCGAGTCGTGCTCCACGTGTAACGGTGTTAGCTTTTCTTTTACTCTGATGAGTTTTCGCCTGTTTCAAACTAATTCTCCTCCTACTCCTTAATTTCGGGGAATAAATCGAATCGAATAAAGCTTTAATGAAGTTTGCCTTTTACCCGCAGTAACACCATAACACCACCGATGTGACCGCCGTCGTAGTAAAGGTTCAAATGTCCGGGTGATATGATTCATTGGATTTTTCGTACAGAAGCTGAAAAAAATGAGTTACGAATCGGTAATTAACACTGGGAAATCCAGTCAACTAAGCCGGGCTATTGTCGCGTCGAAACGAAACGAAATAAAACAAACGGGCAACGGGCATTGTTCACAGGGGAGACACGGCAAAACTGGTGCCGCGTGAAACTTGGCGGACAATATTGCAATACAAACGAGCCTGCGAAATACGTAGACTTTGCCATAAATCATAGAAGTTTGCTTTGCGATTCTTGTTTGGGAATTATATAAATAAATATAAACGGTATGGTACGGCTAAAGGACTCTCACGGACTCGAGGCCTCATTTGAATTTCATAAAGGTGCTGTGTTAAAACAATCGCAGCGAAAAGGGATCCCTAAGAGGAAACGAAGAACTAGACCTGCTCCCTTATATTGTTAAAGTAGTTATGCGATATAGCTACATGAATATTTATAAATTTCTCATTTAGGTGTTTTTAATGTAGTGTAGCAGAAAGACAAAATAAATTGCTAGAATTTAAAAAATACATTAGCCCAAACTGTTTGAAGTCTCGTTGAATACTTAAAAACTTTTATTTAAAAACAACTTTATCAAAACTTACTTTTGCCCTGCCCAGTCTACGTTTATTTAAATTCTAAGTAAAGTTTTGTTTTAAATGAGTTAAGGTACAAGAAAAAAGGTATTTGCACTAAGTTTAAGGGACAGTGTAAATGAATATACGTACAGAAAACAAAAGCTTAGCGTTTCACGAAGCATCATATTATTTCCAATGTAAAGTTTACATGTGGAAGATATTTTCCTAGTAAAAAGAGTTCTACATTTCTATATTACCATGAAAAAAATACAATTAAAATTAAACGTGAAGTGTTTGTGCAATAAAATAGGCAGGATATTTACAATACCTCGCTTTAGCGTGGCAATAGCGGTCATTGACCCACCTACATTTTCTTGCATTCTTTATTTAAAAAACTGAAGTAAAGTCCTCCAACGTCAATATCTATCGTGATCTTCAACATGTTCCAATAACAAAAAACCATACATAATTTATTGGTAGGAATCCTACGGAGAGATATTGGGGAAAGGGCAATGACCGCTATTACCATGCCAAAGCGACTCGGGTATAATAAACTTGTGTGCATAATCGAACACTCAGTGTTGCAACAAACGCCCGAGTTATACATTGTTCCCTTATTGTTCTCCACGCAGGAAGTTAGGTCATAAAACTTTATTTTAACGCTGCTAACTTTGCTCAGGTAACATTTGTTCCTAACTCTATGCAAAGCTATATACAGTTCTAATTAAAATTTCCAATTTTCTAGTAAATGAACACAAATTCTTACGGCATCAAAACTAAAACGACTGATAAACAAATTCTGAATAGAAACGCCTCCTGAGATGGCGACTGAACAATCAGACATTCCAAATATCTTCAATAACGTGAATTTGGCCTCATCAAAGGCAAATGACGGGTGATTCAGTAAGCCACTGGCTTAGCCGGCGATGTGAAAGCACTTCACGTCAAATCCGCGTCAAGTGGTTCAAATTGCCCCCTCCTCCCCTCCCTCCCTTATGATAAATGTAAGGAAAATTGAAATCACGTTTCGTTTCCCGTAGTAATTCCATGGGACCAGCATAAAGGTATGAATGTGTGAATGGCTGGTTTGCGAAACGAAATATCAATGCTAAAAGGTTGTATTGCGTGAGTAGGGATAATATATTCAAGTATTACATGGTTGTGGCTCACAATAAACAAAGATTATGTGCGACGATTCAGCCCACTCGAGTGAAATGAACATAACGTAGGTACGTGGGCTGTAAAATTAAAATAAATGTATTTTCAAGAAAGTTCTGACTAAAACTTACGTAATTATAGGACTCTTATCATTAACTTAACAAAAGGTTGACAACATCGAGTTAATTATGTATGTGTGTATGTATGATTATTGTGTTCATGATAAGGGGCTTTAGTGGCGCGTTAAGGGCCTTTCATAAACTGTCTGTTTCACAATAGCACATGAATTACAGAGAAATAAGCAAACGTTGTGAACTGGAATGTGCAGAAGTTTAAACTTATAGCATGAAGGAAGTAATAAAGGGCGTTACGTACGTAGACATCGAGATATAGGGAAACAGTGAGTGCAAGCGAGACAGCCACATTATTAAAGTTATAAATACGTTTGTCACACGAACATTATGCGGTATAACTTTAAATTTGGCAACCTTAGAGTCTAAATTCGTTTGAACCCCAATTGGAGTGCCGAGGCCCTGTCGAACCTTTGTCATTTTAATCATACTTCCGATCTTTCAAAATCATGTTATTGAAATATGTTCAATTTCCTACCAGTTTGCTTATTTTCCAGTTATGTAGGAATTATAATTTTCTGTGCATTGTCGTGTTTATGTGTGGCAGAGGTTATGGGTAAAGTTGTTTGTTTCCAGAATTACAAATAGTTTACCTAAACTGTGTAAAATATACGAAATGATTTAAATTTTAACATTTCTTCGATGTAATATATCGCACTCATTTACTTCGGTATTGTTAAGGTAGAAAATCAATAGTCCGTGAGCACTTCTCTCATGCTTTAACATTATTCCCAATAAATTGTACTAGGATTTATGACGCACATTAAATAGTAGGTTACCTATCGCCATTTTACGAGCCGACCCACATTTTTATACTGATAGAGGGCAGGGATTAAATTTTAAAACAAGTTTCGTTCAAAGCTCCGTTCGTGGTTCTGTTAAGTAATAAGACCGAAAGTACGGCGTAAATTATTTCGGGTACCAATTGGCCCCAGGTGTAACGCGTTTAATCTAAGCCAATTGAAATCTGTAGTACCTACTTACCTAAGTGCTTTGAATCAGAGGTTGAACTTGTTTTGTGTGACTAAATCGGATTCGTTCGGAGTGCGACTCAAGAAAGCTAATTAGCACCCCTGATACTGGATTTTCGAAACGCCATGTTTTGCCTTTTGAGAACAGTGCTGGCCCAATGGTAATGGCTCTGACTTACGAGTTGTAGATCGTAGATTAAAACCCAGGTAGGCGCATTACTTTTTATAAATAAATGCATCCGAATTGCTCTCAAAACGGTGAAGGAAAATATCGTGAGGAAACCGGCATGTCCTTTAACCAAAAACACGAAGGCATGTAACATCTACCAACCCGCACTGGGACCGCGTGGTAGATTATCCCTTTCCAAGCCCACTCCCTCTCGAAGAGAGGAGGCCTATGTCCTAGCAGTGGGCATTATAAGCTGATTACGTATGTTTTGCTTTTTACATTCAAGTTAGTATTTTTGAACATTAATGACATCGGTGCAGAAAAAACGAGGTATTCCACTCAGAGCACTGATTTCAAGCGCACTTGGACTAACCGCACCTGAATCATCGGAAGAAAACCTAGACTTATCTATATATCTACATAAATAAAAATGAATCGCCGAAATATATGTACGCGCATAACTTCCGAACGACTACACCAAATTGGATAATTCTTTTTTTGTTGTGTTCGGTATTGCCAGGACAAGGTGTGTATGAAATATATTTTTTGAAATTCGAAAAACAAATATTGCACCGTTGCGAAGCTGAGGCGGGCGGCTAGTAGGTAATACTCGTATAAGTCTGAAATCGCCAACCCGTCTTGAGCAAGCGTCTTGTGGTAAATGCTCGTGCCTTCTCTATATAAGAAGAGGCATTTCCCCTGTGGTGTGACTGTAAGAGGCTGGTATTTATTATTCAAAGTATTTTTATAGAAATACGTCGGATTTATTAGAAAATTCTAAAGCTAAGTAAGCCTGTGTGCTTCCTCGTGGTTTTCTTGTACGTGAAGGCACGATTTCTCATTTTTATTAGCCTTTATTATGTTTAGGAGTATTTATATTTATAGCTTTACTCATGTACATTTTATCGGAATTGCCCTAGATAGGTACCTCGCTGTGAGCCGTAAATTTTCTTTAGCATTAATTTCGCTCACGGAACTTATTGTATGGAAATAGCCTTTCATTAAAACTAAACAGGTACCTAAGTAGAATATTGGTTTCTGATGTTGGTGTCCTTAATGGACGAAAAATCGTAATGCGTTCAGTCAGTTTGATTTGATCGGTAGCTTATGAAAAATTGTAGTGAAGGAGTATTTTGTAAAAAGGTTTTTTGTTGCTACTCGTACTTAAGGAGGATCATATGATCTGCTCTTGGCCATTTTCCCGCTAGATGGCGCTGAAGTCAACATTCTTAATTTATTTTGTTTTATGTGTAATTGGTACATTAGTAAGTCGTAGAAGTAGTAGACGCGGTTATTGGATATTACACTTTATTGAATTTGGTCATAACATTGCCTCAAAACCCACCCAATTCGACACATAATCGGTAAATAAAATCTGCCATTGAATACAGGTCGTTTCCACACACAGGCGTAACTGTGTTGTAGGGGTGATCGGTACGGAAATATGGGGTAGCAGGAAAACTTATATTCTCAGCCATTGTTTAATCCTAGAAGGCAAACACATCTCATCTACCGCTTCCCGAAAAACTCTTCATCATATTGAGAGTATCTTGACCCAAAGCATACTTGAACTAGTTAAAATTACTGCTATTGTTTTATCGTTCACGTGAAAGTGCTAATAAAAACCTCTCGGTCACCTAGCAACGGTAAGTAAACATTGTTAACTCCGATCGAAGTACTGAAACATCCAGTCAGACTGTATTTCGTCGAAAAATTGGACTATTAAGCGTTTTTCACATAGTTACGTTGTAAACTACTATCATTAGCGATGATTACAGACTACTTTGTTGCTCGGTGTGTCGTTGAAAAATAATTATGGTACAAAAACTGTGAGGATGCCAGAATGATTAATATTGTACTTAATGCCAGGTCGTTTTTCAAATTACATTCATTACATTTTCAAATGGGCTTTTAATAACGAAAGAAAATCGTCACACAAACCTTGCTTGGCAAACCGTTAACGTTTTAGGTTAACGTTAACGTTTTAGGTTACTACATATACCTATTTATTATCGAATAATAAGTTGTTTATTTTCTTTCATACATTACCATAATTATTCGGCTAACTATAAAGCTAACTTAAAATAAATGAAAATCATTTTCAATTCATACCGAAATTAATACAAAAGAATTGAGGTTCCGGTAAATCACGTTATTACCAAAACGCAATAAAAAATACCTCAATGTCAAATCTGAGCCACGATTATTCATTCAAATGTCATCCAACGGTTTTGACCCCCCACCGTAGGCTCTGCTTACGATGTAGAACTTATACAGCGTGTATCAGACAGGTGTGGTCATATTTAAGGTAGTGGTACTGACCATAAAACTGAATAACTTTATCCTATTCCTGTTTCAGCCTTTCTTCTCAGAGTAGTCAGACAGGAAACGCAGACCTCATCTAGTTTATTTATTTTTCTCGTATAACGTGTGACGTGTAAAAGTGATTCCGATATCCTATTTACGGAATAAACAATTTCATTTTATTTCCAAGGACCTTCGGAGGAGTTTCTTTTCCATACGAAATTACCTTTTGGAAGGAGTGACTAGAATCAATTCTATTTTATTGTACATTTTCAATTTCAAAAGTGCCTTTTATGTGCCTATTTGTTGAATTAAATTCTTTGACTTTGACAACATTGTAAACGCAAAACAAAAATCGGCCATCATCACGTTTGCGTCCAGTATTGAAGTTTTATATGGGACAGTTGATATTTTTATCGCGATTACAATGTTGGTCCTATGGAGAAAGTTGTTCAGTTTGATGGTCTGCACCACACCCCTAAACATGACCACACCTATCTGATACATGCTGTATAGTGACCCCTCTTATGTTATCGTTATAGTTTTAGAACCCCTATATTTTGCCATAAGATACCATTACCTATTCCATTTGTGAAGTTTCTCAACTTAAAACACCATTTATGGCTTCATTGTTATTAATGTTATTTTAATGACACAAATGATTATAAAGTAGCCTTCGATAATTATATTTACCGATGTCCCCATTATATTTAAAATCAAAATGAATGTTTATTAACGTAAATAAGTATTTAATGGCAACATTATGTCCGTATATGAATACAATTACTGTAGACGCTTCGGTTGGTTTCGTGAAAAAGCGCTGGCCAACCATTCGTTGCGCCTATAAAATGCAATTATGTAAATATAAATACTTTTAACTCGCTCCCTTGTCGTTTATATTGATGTATTGAAACCGGCCATCACTGGTTTAATGTGAAAAATTCTCCAATTTAAATTATGTCTGGACGATACTTTTTGCTTTTTTTTTTTTAAACATCGTCCTTGGATCTTTGATTTATAGTCTACTTTAATATTTTCAACTAGTACAGGGGGTACCCCGTACTAGTTGAAAGTAGGTATGTTACTGGCGGCCTTATAATATATTGTACCTAATGCCAAATTAATTTATACAGGATGTTTTTTTACCGTCTCGAAATGTTTACAGGATGTTCTATCCATGAATATGAACAACTTTCATCATGGGACAAACTCTAAAATCACGAAAAAAAAAATCTACTGTTTCATACTTTTTGGTCTAGTAGGTTGGTTGGTTGTGTTTTGTATTAAACAGCAGATTTTTATTTGTGATTTCAGAGTTCGTCCCATAGTGAAAGTTGTTCATACTCAAAGAACACCCTGTAAAAAATTGAAGACGGTAAAAAAAACATCATATATATTAATAGTAGATTATTAAACAAGGGCTGTATGACATCAATTGCATACGAGGTTTTTGGCGCCTGAGTGAAGCGAAGGCGCTAATTAACCCGAGTATGCAATTGATGCTTACGCCCGAGATAAATACTCTGCTTTACATATCGATTGTGAGGTAAGTAAACAACAAGACAGCAGGTTTCAATGAACATTTATTAAGAAGAAAAAAATGTGTATTTAATTAAAATTAATAGTAAAATTATTACAATTTGTAAGAGATATGGTCACGTTCTTTTTAGGTATATTTATAGTTTGAATATGAGTTTGTGATGATAAGACTTGAGTTTGAGTGACTTGAGGTTCTTGCATCGTAAATGGCGGCAGTTGACTGATACTATTTTCTTCATTAAAAAATGGCTCAGATGATGTGCTTTGACGTGGTGATTTTAAGTTTATATTTTCTGTTATTTTAGAAGTAATTTTGCTTTTGTTTGCCATCGAATCTTCGATATAACCTTCGGCCACTTTGCTGGACTTCCAGCCGCCGTGCCTTTTTAACAGAGTGAGGTTGGCTCCCGAATCAGCCAATAGAGTCGCTGATGTTCTGCGAAAGCAATGCCCGGTGTATAACTCTACGTTACTCAGTTTTAAATATGTGGCTATTTGCTTTGGCATGCCTGTAAATTTGTTTTTTCCTATTACTTGTCTGTGGCATTTTCCTTTACTGTAATTAAGAAAAAAACGATTTGTATCCACGTTTTCAGGCCGAAGAGCTTGATATTTTTCAACATAATTTGCAAATTCTTCATGCACAACAAATGACCGGTCAATTTTAGTTTTCGTGTTAGGCAGTTTTATGAGTAGTAATTTGTTATGTTTTTCTATATTTTCTATTGTCAAGTTTGTCAATTCCACGGTTCTGCAGGCTCCCGATATCCCAAAAATTAGAACAACCTGTAAAAAAGACATAAGTTGTATTAAAGGCACCAAATTCGCATAGTATTTTTGTGAAATATTTTGGTAACTTATTAAAAAGGGCAAGTAAATACGTAGGTACCTTTATTGCTAAATAAATTTCATCCGGAGCTTCATTTAAGAATTTCTGTACTTCTTCTGCAGTAAATACCTTCGATTTCTTGCTTTTAAAGCCGTCAGACTGCCTTTTCAAGAAAGCAGTAAGTTTAGAAAAATCTTTCAAATTCACGTCATGTTTTGTCATCATTGTAGATTTTAGCATGGAATAAAAGCACCATAAACTGGAAGGTTGTAGCCTCTTAGATAATTCATCAAAATATGATATAAAAACACTTTCAGAAAGAGATTTCACTTTTTTTTCTGACCGCCATTTCATAAATTCGTCGTATGCCTTTACATATCTTTCTTTCGAGTTCGGCGGTAATATATTTTCGACAACTGTTTTTGCCCTTTCTTTAATAAAATCGGGCGTTAGATCTATGTCTTCGTCACTAGACATGTTTAAAACTTTTGAAAAAGAACTCAAACAAGAAAATTAATTATTTTCGCGATGCTTTCGCGCCTACTAGTAGACTGCCTTTTTTTTTTCACGCACGCAAGCGCGTCAAATCTTGCTGGCCAGTTTGATTTTTAAATCGATTCCATCTAACATACGATGTGGAAACAAATAGTTCCATATTTAAAATAAAATCTTTATAAAATAAATTGTCTAGATTCCGATTCGAGTAATTAATCGATACCGAGAAAAAAAAAATTAACTTTTTAAAAATATTCTTCGTGCAGTATGAGTATGACAGTTCTTTTTTCAAATTCCAAAACCTATGCTGTAATGATAGTCATACACCCCGGCATTCAGGGGTGTAAGGGTGTACTTACAGAGCAAGAGATATGTAAATAAATAAACATATTTTTGATATTATTTTACAGTTAAAGTAAAGTAGAATCAGTTATCAAGAATAATTGACAGAACTTATTTAGAACAAAAGAGATCTCTAAATCTTGATAAAAAATGATAAATCATAATATAAAGCTATAGTTACATAGGCAGGCAGGTAGGTAGGTAATAAAGGTTTATTGAAAGTACCCATCATAAAGGAATTCACGACAGGATACGCAACCTGTTATTAATTAAATTTAATTCGAATTCCAATTGCAGGTTCATATCAAAGGGACTGTCAGTTTAAGGGCTATCACAGGTACAAATCATTGCCAAGTACCTCCACTGCCTATCTCTGTACTGATCTTGACAAATTAATGTCGAAAGGGTATATAATTTTAATACATTTTCAAAGATAATCTTATTATCTAAAAGTAATCATTTTACTGTAACTATAATGAACAAATTAATTCGAATTTTAGTGAAGATATCAAATTTATATATTTGTCTATGGAAACTAAGCAATTATTAACCCTTTAACAAATATTTTCGTGTCCATTCCGCCAGGGTCGTATATTTACGACAAAATAACACAGCTCGTTTAATCTGCTTTTTAGGGTTCCGTACCTCAAAAGGAAAAAACGGAACCCTTATAGAATCACTCGTGTGTCTGTCTGTCTGTCTGTCCGTCTGTCACAGCCAATTTACTCCGAATCTTATGGACCGATTAAGTTGAAATTTGGTACACATATGAATCTCTGTGACCCAAACACAGACGTGTAACGTAAATAAATGAGTTTTTAAAATGGGAGTCATTTTTGAGGAGTAAATAGACAATTAAAAAAAAAGTTTCGCAATCTGTACCGTGTGACATATCAATGAAAATGAAAGGGCTTACGGTGAGGATCTCAAATATATTTTTTTCATAATTTTAAAGTAAATTGTATTAAACTTATTTAAGACAATAGACGGAAATTTACCATCCCCCCCCCTTATCTCAGAAACTACTGAGCCTAAAATTTTCAAAAAAATTCAGAAAATAGTTCTATACCTATAGATTACAGGAAAATTAATAAGAAGTCTATGATCTTGAAACAACATGGTAAATCTCTCAATATTGTGCGTACAAACTTACATTTTCAGTTGGAATGTCGGTGTCACGTTCTTTAAAAAAACATGGTAGATAAAATATTCGTCGTACGGAAGCCTCTACACGCGAGTTCAACTCGCACTTGACCGGTTTTTTAATTAGGTAATTACGCTGTATTCTATCAGTATAACGACGTCTGATATGAAGTCGGACGGTTAAAAGGTTAAATAGCTTCTGCCCGTGACTTCGTCTGCTTATAATTTCGGGTCCCGACCCACCCCGTCGCATTGCATCGCCTGGCCGCACTGATACTTCGGTTTCGCTCAGCACTTTTTCTGTTTTTTTTTTTTTTTGTTTTGTTTGCGTCCTCATGGTCCTAGCGTAAAGTTAAGTAGCCTGTAGCCTTCTCCAAGAATTGGGCTATAAAATGCAAAAAAAAAAAACAATCCGACTGTTAGTTCCAGAGATTAGCGCGTTCAAACAAACAAACTCTTCAGCTAATAAAGCTGAAGCTATATAGATTATTATAATTATAATATGTTAGTATTAAAGGAACTCATAGTTTGAAATTAGATATCAATATTCGTGAGTCAGAATCAATTATGGAGACCACGCTCTGTCAATCAAAACGTCTTCATTTAAGTGTTTAAAATTCATGAAATGGTAGTAAAACTGATGTCCATTACGAATGAGTGTTTGGACAGATATTGGTAAGTATATCATAAAAATCATCAATCAATCAACTCAGCCTATCGCAGTCCACTGCTGAACATACCGACATAGGCCTCCCCCAAACTGCGTCACAACACCCTGTCCTCCGCCTTCCGCATCCAGTCGACCCCAGCCACCTTCTTTAGGTCATCCGTCCATCTAGCTGGGGGTGTCCCACACTATGCTTGCCGATACGCGGTCTCCACTCCAGGACTCGTCTGCTCCACCGGCCATCGATCCTTCGACAGACGTGGCCAGCCCACTGCCACTTTAGTTTGCTTACTCTGCAAGCTAAGTCGGTAATTCCAGTTCTTTTCCGGATAATTTCATTCCTGGTTTTATCCTTCAAAGAGACTCCGAGCATAGTTCGCTCCACAGCGCGCTGAGCGACCTTGAATCTTCGGAGTAGCCCAACCGTCAGTGACCACCGTATTTCATGACGGGCAGGACGCACTGGTTGAAGACCTTAGTATTTAAACACTGCGGGATAGACGACGAGAAGACTTGACGAAGTTTTCCAAATGCTGCCCAACCCAACTGGATCCTTCTGTCGGCCTCTTTCTCAAAGTTGTGTCTACCGAGCTGAATGACTTGCCCTAGGTAGACATAATCCTTCACAACTTCGAGAAGTGACCCTTCGATGTGTATTGGATTCGGCAAGACGTGTGAATTGTACATGACTTTTGTCTTGTTAAAATTCATGTCGAAGCCAACCCTTCGGGAGGCTCCATTTAGCTGGACAGTCATCGTATTAGCATCGGACAGTAAACGTACCTATAAATAGTTAAAATTTAATTCAATATTATCTTATAGATTGTGAAACAATGTTTTATTGGACGATACCGCTTGAAACATGTGGTTACTTTATTAATTTCTGTTTTAGTTATAACCAAAATCTAATCCAGAATAGAGCAATAGCGTTAACCAAAATAACGTAAATTACTCGTACAAATGTTGCCCCCCGTAACGGACACACCGCATTGCACTTAAAAATTCAATGCGTATCTACGATGCGGATGCGAGGTCGCAGTTTAAAATAACATAACGCGATGCCCGAACCTGTGGACACATCAGATTTAAATATTTTATGTATTATACTCAGGTATAAAGTGAAAATTTGTTCAGTTTCAAGCATGCCTTTAGAGGCCGTGTTTGAGGCCAACCACGTTGTCAGAGGTCTAGGTGTACCCTTTTTATTTAGCAGTTCGAATCCATGTACATAAATAACAGCAATACACATTCCTGCTAATAGAACAAAAGCTTCAGATATATAACTAGCTATGATCCACCATAACACAATAATAGTAGATACAACTGAATAACGTCATGTAATATATAGAAATTCTGAAAACTATCTTATCAACACAATAAAATGTTATAACGTTTCCTACAACAAGCTAAACGGAAATCACACATTGTTCTCTTAAAGGAGAATAATTTTATCGAATACAAGTTATTACTAGGTATTTACATGTATTACTTGAGAACGGCTGGATGGATTTGGCTATTTTTGTTTTGAAATATTAGTAAGTAGGTATATCCGTGTTTTATGGGAAGAAAATTTGGGTGATTCAAATTCGGGAAAAAGTGAATGTCCTTTTTTAACTGACTTCCAAAAAGGAGGAGGATATATGTTCGACTTTATGTAAGAATGCCTTTTTTTTCTATGGTATATTTGTGTGAACTATTGAAATTTTGACAAAATTGCTACATACATGAGGAGGTACAGATATTAAAACGAACAACATTTTTTTTTAATTTTTTTAATGGCATCTCGCAGTTCATCCTTTATGAGGATGGCTACTGCTTAACCGGACTTTCCTGTGGATGCCTCGAATTAAGGCCTCCAGCCAGGGCAAACAATAACTTAAAAACTAAGCGACAGCGCTAAGGGCAACCCCCTGCGGGGTCCGGACCTCGGCTCAGGGCGTCGCTGGAAGAGGACAGCAAGGGACAGGCTGGATCGGTATTATTATTAGTGTTTAGGGGCGAATTTAAAACTACAGGCTCAGCTGCGCGGGTCTGGCTCGAGTAAAGGTCGGGGCGGGCACGGTGATGGTGCGGGACGTCGCGACGGGCCTCGGCGGCGAGGACGGAAGGACGGATGTCTGGGCTTGTGTTGTCTTCTGAAAGTGCTCGTGGCCTTACTGCTCTCCTGGAGGAGGGTAGTGGCGTCGTCGGGGATAGTGAGGGTATGCCTTGGTCGGCGAATCCTACTTATGCGGGAGGGAGTGTATCGGGAGGCCGCCGCAATCAGGGGATTGGGGTGCTTTATGGCAGAGTCAAAGAAGCGCTTGGAGAGGCGTTTCATGAACTGCTGGATGGTGGGGATTCTGAGATCTAGGTGCAGATTCATATTTAGGACATAGAAGGGGGCTCCCGTGACCTTGCGGAGGAAACGGTTCTGGAGGGTTTGCAATTTATGCAGAAGTCGCGGCTTGGCGTGTGCGAAGACTACGCAAGCATAGGTCATGATGGGACGGATGACCGCGGTGTAGAGGCGCAATTTGCACTTTAGTGACAATTTGCTGCGGGCAGTTAACATGGAGTGGAGCCTACCGAGAGCGAAAGAGGCGCGCGAACGCGCCATCTTTATGTGCTCGTTGAAGGTGAGGTTGTGGTCTAGGATGACACCTAAGTATTTGGCTCGCTTTCCCCAGGGTATCGGCTTGCCGTACATAGAGATCGGGCGAAAACGAACAACATCTTTTTACTATTTATTTATAACATTTCCCCAAACAAAAATGACACGTGTAACCATAAAAATGTGAAAACACTAAATTGACAGCGCGCACGTCACGGGAATCTTCGCTGAGCGAAATCGAGTTGCGTGTAATTCTGACATTGACTCCATCCCACAAACGTCATGTCACGTCAAAACGTCAGGCACAGAATAGAGAGGCCACCGGCGGCGCGGCGGATATTTATATCTTAATATGTTCTACCTCCTTCGTATAGTTTCCTGCGATGTAACGTTGAGAAATGTAGCAATATACACACATCAAAAGTGTCTAGGGATCAACATATATTTTTGCAATAACTTTTCTCCTGATTGATATTAATTAAAATTTTCTTTAAGGATTCATCAAATAAAGTGTTTTCGTTTGTCACAGTAACGATAAACCAAGTCACCTTTGCATTAATAAAGAAATTTGCCATTTTCCTAATAAAGGGATTTTTGACATTTGAACCACTAACACAAAAGTTCGAAAAAAAGACTGAAATAACAGTTTTCTTTAAAATTTTATTGGGTAACTTAAACAATTAATAATCCGTGTTTCTACCGCGAACACTAACAACACAAGAACATCGGTTTGGCATACTCAAAATGAGTTCATCCAAATCACGCTGTGGAATGGCCGCCCATGTTCGTTGCAACAACAAAAAAAGGTCTTCTTGCGACTGGATACCCTCCATATTCGGCAGAGCTCTTCTCTGTAGCATATCCCATGCATGCTCAATCGGGTTCAAGTCTGGCGACTGAGCAGGCCAGGGCAGGACATTGATGTTAGCTGCGGCGAGAGTCTGTCTTACAACTCTTGCGGTGTGCGGTCGTGCATTATCATGCATTAACTGAAATAAGGGACCGATTTGCACTTGTAGAGGAACGATGACGTCTGATACAATCGTCTCAGCATAAATTTGAGCGTTGAGGTTGCCTCTGATCCAAATCAACTCAGTTCTTCCGCCGATCCAAATACCCGCCCATACCATGATGGTTCCACCACTATAAGGATGGACTTCCTGGCAGGATTTTAATCGCTGTTGGCGTCCAGGGGTTCTCCAGTGTCGTATACGTCTTGTATCCGGTCTCATACCAAAACGAGACTCATCAGAAAAGCACACGAAACGCCATTGTTCTTCTGCCCAATTTCTGTGTTCAAGAGCCCATTGATATCGAATCCTACGATTGTGCATTGCTATAGGTGGTACCCGTAGCGGTCTTCGGGAATGAAGGTTCACTTCATGCAAGCGGTTTCTGACTGTTTGGTCGCTAATTAAGTTCCCTGAAGAGTGATGAAGCCTCACGGCTAACATCATGGCGGTTATTGTTGGAGCTCTTCGAGTTAAGATTTGAATGTATCGGTCTTGTCTCCGTGTGGTGCAGCGATACCGTCCTCCATGGCGCTCAGCCACGGTACCAGTGCTTCGGTAACGTGTCCAAAGTCGACTGATAACACTCTGACTTGTATTCAGAGCTAAAGCCACAGTACGTTGCCGGGAACCAGCTTCTATCATTCCCACGGCTCTGAGCATTTCTTCCCTGCTTAAATGACGTCGCCGCTCCATAATAACGTTGGTTTTAATCAGTAGTAGGGAAACAGTAGCACTAATAATGTCTTCAATGCGTTGTATGTTTTTATAGGGAAAATTTTGACAGCTGATTTTCATCTTTTACTCGAATTTGATTCACAGTTCCTGATTCAAATTATGAAATGCACCAAAAACGATCCATATAAATTTATAAAATCATAAATTTATTACAAAGCCACATCTCAATCTCAAGAAATCCGCATAAAAATGCTTGATCCCTAGACACTTTTGATGTGTGTAATATGTAACGTAACTTAGCGGTGTACCAAACTGGTGATATTTATTTGGATGTTAATCTACATAAGTTATTTATACGAGAAAAGTATAAATTACTGATTGTCAAACTGGATCTTCCGCGCCAGTTTAACTATACGGTGTGTCATTTGTGTCTTTAACTTTTACAAGGTACTACACAACTCACTTATTATAGTAAAGTTTTGTTACTCTCTCTTTAAAAGTAATTAAACCATTATGAACCCTCAAAGTTGTAGAATCATAAAGAAAAAAGTATGTACGCGTACCTATAACTGCCGAACGACTGCACCAATTGTGATAATTATTTTTTTGTTGTTTCTTTAACGCCAGGACAAGGTTTGTATGAAAGAAAATTTGGGAAGTTTTAAAAAAGAATTGCACCTGTGCGAAGCTGGAGCGGGCCGCTAGTTTAATGTAACGAGAGATTCACACCTTATTCTAAGAAGGAATTTTTGTAAATTCGGAATATCCAAAAAATGAAAATTCGTAAATATTTAAACTAGAAAACACAAACTGAGCTTCCATTCATAGGCAAATAGCTGCGCTATGCACCAGGGTAAGCGAGACAGGAATCGCTCGTCCCTCAATATTTCATGACGGGGGTTTAAACCTACGACAAGGCCGCACAAATATCCCCGGCATGCATCCCGTGGCTGGCTGTGATTAATGCAAACTAACACGTCAGGCATTTATGAAGACTAGCCTGCCCGCTACGTCGACGTTCAATTACCGGTAACAATCGACTTCTGATATAAATTTATCACATGAGATATTTTGACCTACCCGGATGAAAATCTCATCTGCCGTTAACCTGTCGAAATTTTGAATTTTGCCGCACTAGTATCTATAGTTATAAAATAATTATAAAGAGGTAACATTTGTTTGTTTGTTTGTATGTAGGGGTAATCTCCGGAACTACCAGTCGGATTTAAAAAATTCTTTTTGCATTAGATAGTCCGATTCTTGAGGAAGAATATATGCTATACAGGAAGATCACCCTAGGATCCTAAGGAGACGAGCAATAAAAAAAAAAAGAAAAAACGCTAAGCGAAAACGAAGTACTAGCGCGGGCAGACGATGCGATGCGACAGTGGGTGGGGGAACAATAGTTTCAGATAAATTCAAAAATATTTTATTTTTATTTTCAAATTTCACATCTTCTTATTTTTTTTTTGTTTTTATGTTCTTTTTACGTCATGTTTACCACAAATAAACGTATTTTCATTCTTTCTTTCTTTCACGCAGACGAAGTTGCGGCCAGAAGCTAGTAATAGATACATACTCTGATTGGTTATTTGCAATTTCCAGATAAATTCGCCTACCAATTTATCATACCAACATTGGGTTACACGTAGTAGGTATCATTGATGTGAAATTACAATTGGTTTCAACAGAATCAAAATTGTTTGTGTGAAACAGTTGATTTAATATTCTGAATGACAAATCTATTATGAATCAATATAATGCCCTCGTTGCTATCTATAGCAGAATTCTGAAAGCCCTCCGTTTATAATAAATCGGATTATCTAGAAGCGTATTGTATAAAGTCATTACCGGAATAGCTTAGAGAGTTGGGAACTGGCAGAGAGCTTAAATTTCCCTTACCTTAAAAGTGCTACATTGCCTAACCACTTAACTGAAATTTTGAACGCCGCTGCACTAATAAACGATGCAATGTACCTCTATACACGACATGCACGTTCTATAAAATACTAGGCTTTATTACACGCTTTTTTGTGCTGTGCAATGTAAAATATAAAGTCTTAGAGCACGCAAAATTGCAGCATCGAGTTGGATTTTTAGTACGGCTTCCAACAAATTTGGTTCGTGTTCTCTGATACTTTGCGTGGTCCCTTAGTTTTTCTTTTAACTTCAAAAAGGTACTCACAGTTTCTAATTCCTACCTTATTTAGACTAAACTATGTATAGGTATTTAAGAGCAGTAGTGCTCCAGTGGTAACGGTACCGACTTACGAATTACAGGTCGTGGCTTCGAACCCAAGCAGGCGCATTTCTTTGAGTAAATAATTTCATCATGACTGCTCTCGAAACGATGAAGGAAAACATCGTGAGAAAAAAGTTCTAAGACATGTATAACGTCTACCAACCCGCACTGGGCCCGCGTGGTAGATTACAGCTCACTCCCTATCGAAGAGAGGAGGCATATGTCCCAGCAGTGGGAACATTATAGGCTGATTATAAATATACATATTTATTTATAATCAGCCTACTTATTTGAAATTTTAGCATCTCGATCGCTTCCGTCAAATTACTATCTGAATTTTGATCATACTGCCTACATGCTTGTACATGTTCGGGCTTCAACCAGAAATCTGTTTATTGGCATCTGTTATTACCAACGCAGACAGACGACAGCTTCTTTTTTTTGCGTCATGTTCACCGCAAATAAACGTTTTTTCTTTCTTTCTAAATGTTTAGATTTGAAATATCCGTACTATAAAGTCGTGATCAAAGTGAACACAGTGTCATTGCATTTTATTTGGAAAAGTAGATTTCGTCGACAGTAAAGACGGATTCCGCATTGAGTATACTACTAACTGGAATACTACCGACTGGAGACCAATAGCCCTCGTGTAGCGATCTTATCTCGTTATGGGCCAGGTCGAACTGTGTAGGTACGCTTAATTTTTTGATCTAATACATACCAGATTCAACATGTTGTCCGAATTGAGAGAGATACCTTTTTTAAGTTTTTGAGATTTACAACTCGAGGGTTCCCATCGTATGGCTGGGTATTCAATCCTATTTAGTTTATTTGAATCTTATTTTTCATGAGTAGATTACATTGGTATCTAAAATAACCTAAAACCTTTGAGACCTACATCTATTATGTACATAAACAGGCATCATCGTAGGTCGTTTAAAAAATATTTTGATAAAATGCGGCCATTATCTGTACCTATATAAAAACACAAATATTAGATGAATATGAAGGAAGGAGCTAAAGATAAAAAAAACAAAAAGGTCGGCTATGACAACAGCCGACCTTGACAACATCTCGCATATTAAATAACTGCCACAAATATTTCCAACATCAACAATATATTAAATTCTTTCTGGGGCAATATAAGTAATTCCTCAAAATCTAGTTATTTGTGACTAATTCAACAGTTTTAGTATTCCATTTGGAACCGTTAAGCTCCTGAGAGGAGTACAACCGGAAATTGCCTCGCGAACGCGACATTCTCTCCGTCGGATTATTGTCAATTCGGTACGTCATTTCCGCTTTACGAAAACATCCTGTAATTATTCGGATATTGTCAAAACGTAATAGAGAGAGGGTTGTTAAAACGAATCACCTGCTGAATGTTAATTTGGTACCTACGAATTATTTATCATGTTTTTGTTTAATTTTAACGAGTTTCTTTGGAATAGCATAAATCTGGAAAAACTTTGTTAGAATAATCACGTTATGATAATTTTATATTTTAAATTCCATATGTAAACGGTTTATACAGAAAACAAATAACAAGAATAAACAAATACAAATTCACAGTTCACGAGAAGAATTTAAATATCACCTTTCAGAATGTCAAACCCTGAAAACATGCCGCAAAATTATATTCAAGTGAATTTCATAGATCACAGACCACATAGCTCTTACAAAATGATTATAGAAATTTAATGGTAAAATATCACCTACACGAGCAATTTGGATATTGCAATTGCGGTCCTCTGTCACCACAAGCAGAATGGAATCGGTTCGGTGTCAACGCATTGTTCTCAGCCACACTATCAATTATCCTATTGCGACTAACCCAATGTGAAAATACAAAGTGGTAATTACGAGTAATAAAGCAATGATCTGGACCTAAATTTGATAGGATTTTGCTTTCTGGGGTTAGCTGTAGTTTGGAGTTAAGCAATTTTTTAACCGAGAGATTATTTCATAATTATTATTGCATACAACGTGACAATGCTGCCAGCCTTTTGGGCACTTTTCTTGTTGACAGCGATGCAGATGAATTTTGTTTATGCCCTAAGATCTCCCCCCTTTCATATCTCTATACAAATAAAACAAAGTCGGGTTAGTTACAGAATTTATAACTCAAATATGGCTGGACGGATTTCTATGGTGTTTGATTTGTTGGATTTGGCTCCGTCCAGAATAGCAGAATAACTATGGTACAAATTCACGAATAAAAAATAATGAAGGTAATTAATTTTCTCATACATTCGTTCTTAGTGATTCTGAGGCGGCACGAAGTTTGCCGGGTCAGCTAATTTGTACATATTATTATTAGACTGTCACCTTATCAATTATGTAAATATTATCTTGTATTTTTATTATTGTGGCAGTGGGTCATATTATATACCGTGGTCGCGAGCTGTATTAACAAAAAAAAAAACTATAAATGATTTACGTTGTTTTTTTTTTTGTAGGTAATCGAAAATAGTAAATTAAGAAAGGGAAAAGGAGGCCTTTGCCCTGCAGTGCGACAATATAGGCTTGTAATAATAAACATATGAAGAAAATTTTTAAATAGAAAATAGTTTATTTCTCACCAGCATAGCAACAGGGATTACATATGAAAAGTACTTATTACTAGGTACTTAAGGATACTAATGTCATAGAAATAATACAATAATAATCCCAACAGCATTTGTGGTGGCAAAGAGAAGTTAACTTAGGATATTGACTCTGTCTTCTAACTAGGCAAGGCCTGTATCTCAGAAGATAGCACTCAGCTGACAATTTTGTTATTATATGATCTAAAAATATTGTGTGCATAGGTACGATCTTCTTTTCCAAAGACTAGGTTTCAGTTTCTCAGAGTAGATTCCAGTTCTCAGAGTAGGTCAACTTATTCCGCTCGAAGGTCTAAAACAAAACTGTAGCTTGATGAGTGAAAATCGTAACTGCGACCCACTAAAGCTTTAACAAGAAATCTGACTGAAAAATATACAGTTTCGTCACGTACACAACTTCAGTCTATCCATCCATCTGCCTTAATTAAACACGCTCTTGTAATTCTTTTGTTTTACCGCTTTCTATAGGGAAATTTACGAAGCAATAGTACGAACTGATATTGAAATAGATTTTGTTGTTTGTGACTTTTAGGGTTCCGCACCTCAAAAGGAAAAAACGGAACCCTTATTCGATCACTTTGTTGTCCGTCTGTCTGTCAAGATCTTTATCTCAGGAACGCGTGAAATTGAAACCATATACTTAAGACTGCGGTCCCTTGAAGCTGTGAAAAAATCAAACATCTAACGTAAAAAAAGATACGGCCGTTTATGCAGCAAAAAACGTGCGACACTCTCAAGGAAATTAAAATGTATAGGGTACTTTCCGTTGACATAGAACCATGAAATTTGCCAAGAAGCAAGGTAATTTATCACAAGTAATGGAAAAAATCCGAAAATCGTAAATTTGTAGTTAAATAAAAAAAACCCGTGATAAACTATTTACATACCAACAAATTTGTACGGAACCCTCGGTGCGCGAGTCCGAGACGCTCTTGACCGTTTTTTTTATAATTAATAAAATTGTAGGTCTTATAGGTACCATATTCAGTAAATTAAAAAAATGCAATTATTTTACCTATTCCAAATCGTACACACCAAATAACCAATTCTGTAAACTAAATATACTCTAAAATAAACTCCAGCGTTGAAACGGTACCGACTCACCGCAAATTATAAAATAAACACAAAGTTGAAATAGTTTCATCAAAATCTATCGGATTACATACTCGTATATTACACATACCTACGATGCAATACAAATCTCGAAACACATCATGTAACATGTATATTACCTGAACACATAACCCGCATTCCTTTTTGTAACGTGCAACAAAACTTCGACAAAGGATGATACTCAATTATAAAACTTAAGCTCCGTTCACGGGCTTAAGCGGTGCGACTTACGACGCCGACGTGACGTGCGACAAGCGACACGCGCGCACGTCACCTGTTTCTTTCCGTTGCTAAGCAAGCCGCGTCGCGGTGACTCGTGGCATGCTCTAAACAACTTCCATCATTTGTTTTCCCTGCAGTCGCTGTTGCATGTCGCTTAAGCTTGTAGCTCGTGGCAGCAGGTTTACGGGGAATGTTATAATGTGTTGCCAGTGCGAAGAGCTCTGCATGGGTAAATGCACGCGTATTGCTTAAATATTGCATCCCCCATCCATTTGTAGAGCACAAGGACATTGGGCTATAACCAAAGCAAAAGAAAGTGGTATACTGATTTAAAATTGTAGTTTGTACCTCGTCTGGTACTATATATCGGTAGTTACAATTTATAATTTAACCTTATATAATTTTAATCCAATCTATTTCGTTGGTATGGATTTCTTTTTATATTTGTAGCCGATATTAAAATCATTGCTTGGCTAAGGAACTAATAACGAGATTAAACTTATTGTGAAATGATTATTAGATTAATTTCTTCAGAAGAGCTTAGGAGAAGCTAAGGCTTTCAAGCAATTTGTTTTGCGGCTAATCTCTTTGTAAAGTTTACAAAGACATTATAATCTGAAACGCTTGTTAGGGTTTAGATAAATAAAATTATTACGAATAGTTATAATATTTGAATACGAACATTAATATCCGTTTCAAGTATGTAAATTTTTCCGCACAGGACCGATTGACGTAGTAATTTTTTCAGTTGAATGATAATGATTTTTTTAAAAGATATATTAGCCAAATCTTCTTTCATCGTCTAATGTACCGTTATGAATATTTACGAGCCACATTATATACATATACTTGCACACGATAACCACTAATCGAATAATTATACAGTTCGAAACATAGTTCTATTCAAGTATCATATTAATTAGGCAATCAAGGGCAAGCGATAAAGGCTGTAACAGACTGTCAATATTGACTACGAAGAATAATGGAAATAATGTTTGCTGTCATTAGCGAATCATTACTCACTTTGACGGTAAATTATAGCTGGCCCTGACCTTGTGATCGGGGTTGGTTATATTTATCAAACTACTGTCTAATTATAGAAGATTATTTATCGAACTACCTAAATAAATAGCAAAATAGAACCCTGAATGAGGTGATTTCGGTAATTTGTTTCCAAAATATGGATGGTTATTTCATAATCGTGATATAATTAACTTTTTTATTTTTCTTTATGTTTTCCTCCGTTTTCTCGTCGCGAAACACCTTACTCTTGGAAATTAAAGCGCACAAACGCACGTTGTGACGTAACTACACATTGTGGAAATGTGGATGTATTATTATCGCGATTGCCTTTGAGAGACCGCTCCGCAAAGAGTTACATGTAGAATGTTCTTTTGATGCGAACCATGGTGTAATTCGGATAAGTTTTAGTAATTCTGGATGTTTGAGACGTTACATTATTCAGTTCGTATTCGAGTTTTAATTACATTTTATACACAGAATGTGCCTTTGACGAGAGCAAAACATAGCCACTGTCAGTACAAAAAAAATGGGATTGTATATGACTGTGTATAGCACTATTTTTTTACACTGAATTTTAAATCAAATTATAGTTCAATACAGACTGTAAGGTTCGAACTTGACAGCTTTGAAGTGTCGCGTGTGAAAACGCAATGTTTGTCAACGAATCGGCAAACTAATTGTCATTGCGTGATCGTATCGCGGCCTGTGGCTGAAACATTATTCAACTGGTACATAACTGCACCACTAATTATAACTTATGAACTTGCTGTAAAATTACTGATTGAAAATTATTGTGCTAGCCAGTATCTGAAATTGTATGGTAACATCAAATTGAATGCCTGGATTTTTCCGCTTCGTAACACATCGGAACGCGTTAGTTCCAATGTGTTACGCTGTGGGAATAACGGGCAGTTACTGTCGTGTGACCTTTGTACATCTCACAATTGAATTCACCGTCGCAAAACAACGTATCACGTCGCTCAGTTAGAAAAGGCGAAGCGAAAAAGGTTGAAGGTTTTTTTAAACCTAATCGAAACTGACACTTCCTGCGTAAGCGGAAGGGTTCCTCAAGAAATCTGGATATTAAGTTATGTGCTTCCTATTCTGAAGACAATAAGAAACTCGAACAAGTTTCCGCCAAGCCGTTCGTCCGTCCATCACTGCCTTTTTTCCGCAGACTATAAAGTAGTATAATACTTCGTAGTACGGCCACAATAAACATAGGTACCCTCAAAAACCCATCAACAAAATTAATCAAAATGTTTCAGGAACAGGGTTAAACTCAATACAGGTTGTTCCCCTTTTCGATAGCGAAAACAAACATAGTACGAACAAATACGCGCATATGTTGGCTGTACGTGTGGAAGGGCATTTTAATTTTTTCCCTTGTAACAATAACATTCTACGCGCGCTCCCCCTTAATTAATGTGAGGAGAGTCGGGTAAATTTAGCATCGTAACGAAGTATTGTTTTAACTTGCAGCGTATATTGGTGTGTTTTCATTCGTATTTTATGTTCTTAATTTCTTTTTTCGTTTGGTCTTTGTGACGTATGTGCTGCAGATTTATTTCATAGTTTTTTGTATAAAGTGACAGTTTTCCCGGTTATTCAAAGAAAACTGAAGTGCGGATAAAATAATCTTGAGTTATCTTTCTATTAGAAATTAGCCGTTTTTGTGATTTGTTTGAGTGATAAGTTAATGTTTATTTGCTAAAAACATTTCCTTATAGTCTATAAATTATTATATAGCTAGGTTTCCATTTAAAATTAATTTCATATTTATTTGGTAAGAGTTGTCACAGATTGTAGGACTAGCTACTCTTTCTCTTTCCAACAAAACGAAACATCGCAAAGAGCCGAAATTGTATTACGAAACAACCTTCCCGTTTCCCTGTTCGAGGTAAATTTCAGCTGTATAAAAAGAAAAAACACCAACAAATAAAAAAATATAAACAACTGGGACACAAAATTTCCTCGCGTTGAATCTGCTTACTCATAATTACCAGAGTTTTTAAATACGAAAAAATAAAAACATGCTCGTATAAAGTAGGGCGACGGATCTAAGACCTCTGAAAAACGAGCCAACATTATTTATTCTTGGTCCGCTTTCGGTTTTAATTCGGATTTATGTATATAAATTAAAGAAAGAGGCTTATATCCCCGGGTTTGTGACGTGGCAGCTCTTGTGCTACATTTAGTTCCTCAAAACCAGTGCGTTTGAGAAGCAAGCAAGTGGAAATGTTCAAAGAGGATATTAACCACGCTTGCTGCATGTTAACAGTTCCAGTTCTCACTATAACGAAGCACATAACGATGAATGCAAGCTCTTATGCTACCTTCTTTTCAGACACTGTTGCTCACAAACAAAAAATTAAATTATACATTTCATAATAAAATGAATAGGCATGAATGCAGCGTGAATATTATTAATAGTACATTATGATACATGTGTGATATGTTGATTACTATAGCCAAGGCGGTATTATTCGCGCGAGCCGCAGGATGAATGATCAATGCACACGCGTTTCATACGACGTTATTCAACACACTTGCGAGGAAAAAAACAGACTTGTATTTAAGTAATTGTTAAATATTAACTTGTATGGAAAATGTTGTTTTCCGCGCGCCTTGCTAGCGATGCGCGCGCAGGTGTAAACACAGAGTACTTTTTTATATACGGAAAAATAAAGGCACTGACCACTGACAAAACCGTTAAACATATAATAAACACCACTGATCTCTATTAAAAAATTACAGGTCAGTGATAAATACAAAATAATGTTCAGACTGCATTCACCTTAAGGTACTTAAGGGGGAAGAGCTAAGGTAGCCCGCGAAATTAAAATTTTCTTAAGTTTTTTGCAATTTACTGGTCAGTAAGTTGTACGTTGATTAAAATATGATTCGCGGCCGTAACAAATATGTATTTACAGAATTATAATCATTAGAATAAGTAATACAACTTGTTAAGTTAGTATAATCCTAAAATGTCAAGATTTCATGAAATAGTCATTCGGTAGGATTACTTGGTCTTAGAGAGTTGTGTTGATGATTTTAATGATTATAATTCTGTAAATATATATTTGTTACGGTCGCGAATCATATTTTAATCAACGTACAACTTACTGACCAGTAAATTGCTAAAAAGTAAAAAAATATTGGATTTCGCGGGCTACCCCTGGCGCTTTCGCTTCAAATAATTTTTTATTAATTTTGGGACCAAGGACAATAAATACCGGGTATTTAAAAAAAAAGTGAAATATGGCCCGCGGATTCCTTTTGGCATGAAGTCTCTTTGACGAGATTAAAAAAAAGCACATCTCTGACTAGTAAATCTCACGGAGTAAAAACAAAGAGTAAATCTAGTAATCTGTGGCGTTATCGCAGTAGTCCAATAACGTAAAGTAAAAAGCATGCGTTTTTAATACACTGTATTATGGACCTAAAAGCGGTGCATTAAGAGTAATGTTACTTGTTGAAAAATAACAAAAGCTAGAAAATGTGTCAGTAATGTTTACTAAACCATTCACGGACAAGTGAAAAACAGTTTTTGTGCCCGATGACATACATTCAGTCAAAAAAGTATCGGGAACATGGACTTTTAAGTTATATAAGTGCATGATCGGGAATGGATGATTTGTTAGATTGGCACAACTGTTTTCTATTTTGGCGCGGGGTTTGAGTTGCATCTGTCATTTAGATTAAATACAGTGCTGTTTTTAGAAATTAGATTATAGTATTATCTGGTGTGTATTGCGAAGTACATAATGGACATAAACCTCGAACAAAGAGTTTGTCTTAAATTTTGCATCGCCAATTAAATTTAGTGTTTAAAGTCACTGAAAGTGTTACAGAAGGTTTACGGTCGAGATATGCTGGAAGATTTGAGTCGCCCTGGTATGCCATCAACGTCTTCAACTGAAGTTAACATCGCAAAAGTTAAGAAAATAGTGATTGAAAATGCTCATTCAGAGAGAGATAGCCGCTGAACTTTCTGTCTCACGAGTTGATCCGTATCATTTTTAATAATCACTTGGGTATGAAACATGTTGCCGGTCGGCTAGTCCCAAAAGACGTGTCGAGTCGAGTCGCTAAAGACATGCTAGAACAAGCCAATTCCGACCGAATTTACTAGTGACGAGACGTGGGTTCAAGCTTCGGAGTGGCGCCTTCCAACTGAACCGAAACCAAAAAATGGGACATATATAAAGTTGAACGTACCAAAGTCGTGTCAAAGGGCGATCCCCATTTTAACGTCAAAGTGACGTTTGCGCACAGTGTAATAGAGAGAATTCTTTCACGAACAAACGATCGATGTTTTTACAAATCAGTTCAGTGGCGCCTTTGATTCCTAACTTAGTTCGTGCGAGAGGGTACTGTATATAAAACCGTTGAAACCCCATGTCCGTCAGCTGTCGGAGAATTGAAGGCAGCTACATGGTAAATACCATTGGCTCGCATCAAAGGGTGGGCAACCGTAGCTTATCGTTTGAGTCTTCATTGCATTGTGGCCGACCACATATCTACATATTCCACACGTCAAAGCTAAATACTTGGCGACTTGGATTCAAAGTATCAACGCTTTGTCGTTGGCTATAATAAACCTACATGTTTCTGTACTACAAATTAGACTTTCTAGCTAAAACTGAATTTACAATTTACCAAGTCGATAGAAAATGAATATTATGTATTATGAAACTTACTGTTTCTGCAACGATATGAGAATTGTTATGCTTTGTCGACACATACAATTTATTCATACTTTGAAACTCCTTGTATTTCCAAATCAAGGAGTGTTTATTCTAAAATTTATTTACACCTCATTTCTTGCGTATTTCGGTAAAGAGAAGTCACAGATTTCTGTTTGTTCTTATCTTTGATTTTGCGGATTCTAAGTGAAGGACACTTTACCTATCAAAAGAAACCAAGGTCTAAGTAATGCCTAAGTACAAAGTAGGTAGTTGGAAAGTGTCGTAGCTTAGACAACTTTTATAGATTACTCGAGATACTCGTTCAAACTTTCTCTCCTTTTAATTCTCTGTATAACAATCCAATTAGGATAAGCCTTTTAAATAGGAATGCTGCCTGAAATAATAATTTGAATATTTTATTTAGTCGAGCTTAGATGACTCTGAAAAAAAAAAAACAAATGAAAACTTGTATTTGATAACTTTGAGAATTAAAATGTCAATCAATCAATCAAATTAGCCTATCGCAGTCCACTGCAGGATATAGGCCTCTCCCAGACTGCGCCACAACACCCTGTCCTTAAAATGTAGTTGTGTCAAATGCCAACAGTAATATTAAAACAGGCTGTATTTGTAAAAAGTATTTTAATGTCTGGAGTAATATCGGTCATTTGCAAGCTACAGTGCCGTTGCGAATTCGCAAATGGTTTGATGCCTCGTTTGATATTTCCTCCATTAGGACCAAATTAAAAAAACTTCACCGCTCGTAAAGTAGAAAACTTTCTTCGCATCATCGTTTTTCTGTAAGTGGAAAATGATGTCTTCATTAGCTCTCACTTGAGTTTGTGTTATTTAGGTGTAGTTCCAAGTAAGCTGTAGTGCCTTCCACAAAAGTTTACCGGTATAATATCCTCGAGGATCCAGTTACTCTCAAAACTTTTCCAATTTGAGAACCGCGTAGTTTTTTAATTTAGGACAGCGGGAGTTAAAATATGTTAAGCGCAGCTGAAAATACGCATGTGTTTGTTTTCATTAGCATTCGCAATGGTAATAAGGGGTGAAACGAGGGAGAGCCACCGTTCGGCTAATATAAAATGTGCCCTGAACAGCACCTGTACATTGTGGAGGGTTGCGTTCCGTGTATTCAAACACTGTGCGATTCGCGTGAATAGACCTTTCAGCGTGCAATTTTTAATGTAGCAATCTTCCTTCGGGCAAGCGGGCAAGCAGCAAGTTGCTGGCAATATCCAGTGGATCGATCCAGTTCCGCTATAAAATGCGGAGCGATGCAGTGACTCCTTTGTGATACGTAGTTATTGAGCCCGATACAATGTCGGCACGATCTGTTCTCACTTTGTATGACGTTGCTGTTCCTTAGAGTCGTAATAAAATTTTGCGTATCGTTTCCTACCTCTGTCATTTCTTCATTTTGTTGCGACATATTGGCTTTCCGTTATTTCTCGATGTTGTTTTGTTCGTCGTTTCAAGATCATCTGTCATTCGATGTTCTGTTATGTTGATATTGAATTTCGCTTTCGTGAGGTAATGTTTCCCACCTTTATTGTTATGTTTTACTATTATCGTTTGCGATTATATGGTTTTGTGTGTCAAAGGGCGATCCCCATTTTAACGTCAAAGTGACGTTTGCGCACAGTGTAATAGAGAGAATTCTTTCACGAACAAACGATCGATGTTTTTACAAATCAGTTCAGTGGCGCCTTTGATTCCTAACTTAGTTCGTGCGAGAGGGTACTGTATATAAAACCGTTGAAACCCCATGTCCGTCAGCTGTCGGAGAATTGAAGGCAGCTACATGGTAAATACCATTGGCTCGCATCAAAGGGTGGGCAACCGTAGCTTATCGTTTGAGTCTTCATTGCATTGTGGCCGACCACATATCTACATATTCCACACGTCAAAGCTAAATACTTGGCGACTTGGATTCAAAGTATCAACGCTTTGTCGTTGGCTATAATAAACCTACATGTTTCTGTACTACAAATTAGACTTTCTAGCTAAAACTGAATTTACAATTTACCAAGTCGATAGAAAATGAATATTATGTATTATGAAACTTACTGTTTCTGCAACGATATGAGAATTGTTATGCTTTGTCGACACATACAATTTATTCATACTTTGAAACTCCTTGTATTTCCAAATCAAGGAGTGTTTATTCTAAAATTTATTTACACCTCATTTCTTGCGTATTTCGGTAAAGAGAAGTCACAGATTTCTGTTTGTTCTTATCTTTGATTTTGCGGATTCTAAGTGAAGGACACTTTACCTATCAAAAGAAACCAAGGTCTAAGTAATGCCTAAGTACAAAGTAGGTAGTTGGAAAGTGTCGTAGCTTAGACAACTTTTATAGATTACTCGAGATACTCGTTCAAACTTTCTCTCCTTTTAATTCTCTGTATAACAATCCAATTAGGATAAGCCTTTTAAATAGGAATGCTGCCTGAAATAATAATTTGAATATTTTATTTAGTCGAGCTTAGATGACTCTGAAAAAAAAAAAACAAATGAAAACTTGTATTTGATAACTTTGAGAATTAAAATGTCAATCAATCAATCAAATTAGCCTATCGCAGTCCACTGCAGGATATAGGCCTCTCCCAGACTGCGCCACAACACCCTGTCCTTAAAATGTAGTTGTGTCAAATGCCAACAGTAATATTAAAACAGGCTGTATTTGTAAAAAGTATTTTAATGTCTGGAGTAATATCGGTCATTTGCAAGCTACAGTGCCGTTGCGAATTCGCAAATGGTTTGATGCCTCGTTTGATATTTCCTCCATTAGGACCAAATTAAAAAAACTTCACCGCTCGTAAAGTAGAAAACTTTCTTCGCATCATCGTTTTTCTGTAAGTGGAAAATGATGTCTTCATTAGCTCTCACTTGAGTTTGTGTTATTTAGGTGTAGTTCCAAGTAAGCTGTAGTGCCTTCCACAAAAGTTTACCGGTATAATATCCTCGAGGATCCAGTTACTCTCAAAACTTTTCCAATTTGAGAACCGCGTAGTTTTTTAATTTAGGACAGCGGGAGTTAAAATATGTTAAGCGCAGCTGAAAATACGCATGTGTTTGTTTTCATTAGCATTCGCAATGGTAATAAGGGGTGAAACGAGGGAGAGCCACCGTTCGGCTAATATAAAATGTGCCCTGAACAGCACCTGTACATTGTGGAGGGTTGCGTTCCGTGTATTCAAACACTGTGCGATTCGCGTGAATAGACCTTTCAGCGTGCAATTTTTAATGTAGCAATCTTCCTTCGGGCAAGCGGGCAAGCAGCAAGTTGCTGGCAATATCCAGTGGATCGATCCAGTTCCGCTATAAAATGCGGAGCGATGCAGTGACTCCTTTGTGATACGTAGTTATTGAGCCCGATACAATGTCGGCACGATCTGTTCTCACTTTGTATGACGTTGCTGTTCCTTAGAGTCGTAATAAAATTTTGCGTATCGTTTCCTACCTCTGTCATTTCTTCATTTTGTTGCGACATATTGGCTTTCCGTTATTTCTCGATGTTGTTTTGTTCGTCGTTTCAAGATCATCTGTCATTCGATGTTCTGTTATGTTGATATTGAATTTCGCTTTCGTGAGGTAATGTTTCCCACCTTTATTGTTATGTTTTACTATTATCGTTTGCGATTATATGGTTTTGTGTGCTGATGAGACACTTATTGTTAATTTGAATAGACTAGTTCTCACGTGTTATCTAAATTAAAAACTAGTTTCTTGCGGAAATATTTAGAATCAGCTACGATTAACTTAAATTGATTTGTCAAATACTTCTTACTTCTAAAATAAAATTCAGTCATGCATTGAAAAACACCTATCAGTACGCAATCGGAGCACTAAAGGGTTAACATACAAAATGTGCAAGATGAAAACATTATTCAATCAATTTACCCGTACGGGTATCAATGTGAAATCATGCAGATAAACGGAATCGAGGGTTCTGCATCCTGATCCGTGCCTGGTTACTTAAAATCGCATGTATAATTTAAAAGGAGTGGCTGACACACCACATTTACCATGTGGAGGGCAGGGAGATCGCACGTCCCCGATAACGCAGATAAAACGGGAAGCTGGGTTTTAAGGATTTATCACCGGCCCCCAGATTTATTCATTTGTAATTGTACCCACTTGTGGAATTCCCTTATAGGTATATATATAACTGTTTTCAACTTACTCTTAGCGGTTATTTAGGCGTATCACGGTTAAGCGTTTAGGGCTATAAGTAGGTCAATATTAATTAAATTATTCCACCGGGTAAATTAAAATATTTAACGCAACTTTGTATACTATAGTATCAGTAAATACCGGAGCCAAAGCAAAACTATTTTAATACCAAAACTGTTTATACGTTTTTTCACAAAAAGTAGAACAACGAGCCCTTTGAAAAACTTTCATAATAATATCAGTAAGTACTTTTTTGTTCATGCCAGCTCATGCCTGTCTGGTTTTCTAATTATTTAAAGTCAATATAAAAGTGTTTTGTAAATGACATTTGAAAGGGAGTGATGGCCGTACCATATAGGGGTGCTTTCAAAGATCAAAGCTAAAGTAGAATGGATCTTTAGAAGTAATGCAGTGAGATAGAATGTGCCTTCTGGCTTCAAAACGGCCCTTATCTATCTCTCTTAAGAGTATCGCTCTAATGTTGTGTACTACAATAATGCTCGTAGGTAGGTAGGTAGGGAGCTACCGCAATCAAACTAAAATGTTAACCAAGTTATTTTTTTCATATGTTTTTATAAATTTTGGTTGGGAAAATAGCTTAAATAGCATGTTTATGTGTTTGCCAAGAAGCTGTCATCAGAGACACCTAGTAACGAGTCCATGTCACTCGCTGTGCCAACGAGTCGTGCAGATAATTGTTGTGAAACGAGTATTATCGTTTCAGTGATCGCTCGTTTTTGGTATGGCCACGGAATTTTGGTATTCCAAAATGCATTATCGTAATGCAACGTTCGCCGTCCTTTGTCCGCCCCGCATGCTCCAAATCGATTCACAATGTACCGACTTGGATGCCGACTACGCCTCGGTAATGTAATTTGAAAAACCGAACATTACAGGACATCAGGTCTTACATTTATTCGAGTTGGCATATTTGAACAAGTTCGTGTACTAAAAGTAATACAAGAAAAAGTTTCGACGTAACTTACGTGGAGGCGACGAGCGAGGAGTTTTCTTTCAACATATTATACAGTTATTTTCACATATCTGAGCTGAAACGAATATAACATTTCAAGTTCGTTTTGTTTGTGAAGTGAACTTTGTGAGTGTTTGGAATGAGTCTATTCTTGAGAGGGTTTTTAAAACTGTTAGATATTATTTATAATAATGCCGTAAAATATAGCCTTCAAAGTAGTGTTACCTACATTGTAACATTTTTCATTGAATTATATCTAAAAAGAATATATTTATAATTTCTGCTGTCTTTTTGCATGTGTAAAAAATATGATGTAAACATTTTTCTGCATCACAGGATGGTCGTCATTTCCAAGAGGATTTTACCATAGAAATCTTAGTTGTAAGTTTTTTCTGCGGTACATATTCCGAGTACATTCTCTTCTTTCGAGATTGCCAATGAGGTTACGATAAGGCGAGCTCGGCGCGTGAGTCTGCATATTTTTCTGGCTACGTTTTCAATTTAATCCGTATAATCTCAATGTGGGGTTGTTATCAAACAATTTCTCCCTTATTTAATGGAGAATTTTTTAATAATAATAATTCTGTTTACGCAAAAATGCAAAGCAGGCTGGTGATAATGTTGGGAAGTTATCGTTTTAAATTGGAAAGTGTTTCAAGCTTTTTCTTTACTTACATTATGATAAAATAAGTGCCCCTTATTGATTGTACACCAATAGATTGTACAGTACAATAGAGGGTCGCTAAAAGCTTATCATCAAAAAGTATTGGTATATACTGGAAAAGATTACCAACAGTTTCCGGCGTAGATACCTTTACTTTAGAAAAATTACTACAAAAATTCTATGTATGACATACACTGGTAGGTACCTACAGATAGGTAATCAATAAACTTGAATAATCTATGTATTAGGGTATTTACCGAAGGTAACGCACCTTCGGTAAATATTGGCATCGGCAACAAAATCCCAAAAAAAAAAACGACACCTGCTAAACAAAGTAACGTAAATCCGAAATCGTAATACGTTTAAGTGCAAAAACGAAACGCACAACGCCATGGCTTGGGAACTCGCTTAATCCCTCAAATCCTTTAATGGACGTTCGGAAATGTTGTCTAAAAGGTGTAACCGCTCGCTGTACCGGCTTTACTGACCAACAACGTGATAATTATTCACTTATCATTAAAACTGTACAGGGTAACTGGTTGGCAAACTACACAAATGCTACAGAAATTCGATTTCAAATCATGTTGAAGCCTGATTCAAAATTTCAGTAACGATATTGCTGCACATCGTTTAACGTTCTCGGGACGCACCAGCTTTGAGAAATTATTTGTATTTTAGAAATCTTTTTTCTTTTTGTTTTATCATGTTTTGATATCAAAATATCAATATCAAAACGTATACCTACATAGGTGTCAGGTATCAATATCAAAACATATACATACATAGTTTCCCATTCACAAACAAATTGACCCTGTATATCTATTACCTAAACAAATTACTGTCTTAATAACAAACTACTTTGAAGACCAGTCTTACCTACTTCAATTAGCAAGCATTCATGTCTTCTGTTCGATTACTCGGAACCGTAACAAATGAGCCAACACATCACTGTCTCTTTCTTTCCGCAAACTAAAAATATTACGAGCATCACTCTTCCCCTATTTCTCTCTAAAATGCATTTCGGCGTTCCTACTTGTAGCCATTTATATTAATAAAGAAACACTCGCTATGTCATGGAAGACGCAGCAGTTAGCGATCATTAATGCAAATCAATGCAATTTTAATTTCTCCAAAGGAATTTTAAAATTGATCAAGACAATTGATTTTCTGTTACTTCCTACTCGTTACGAAGTCTAGTGAAGCAGAAAATGGCATTCCGCAATCATCAACTTGATACAGATACCGCGCTCTTTTCCAAAAGACTCGTAAGTAGAAACACTGACGTGCATTTTGCAATTTTAATGTAGCATTATTGGTGAGGAGCGCGCGATCAAAAGAACTTACCATAAAAAGATGAATCCGCAATCCCTCACGTTTGACGATGCAGTACTTTTATCTTAGCTACAGTCAAAAAATGCACCGCTATTACTGCTAGCTCTCCCACCGGAGCGGAAATCTTTTGCTCTCTGATTTTTTTACAGACGAATGGTAAATTTAATTTGGCTCTCATTTTGGGGCGCACCTGACTTTAGGGGAATACGATTCATACTTTAAGTTCATCCCTCAATAAACTATCAGCTAGATGGATTGGATTTTGGAGGTCTTAAAATTTTACTCACGAATTTCGTTCGCGTTTGTAAAAGAAATATTTTTATAGTTCAATATTTTGAAAATTAAATGTGATTCAGATTTTTTAGTAAATAAGCAGAGTAATGAATAATTAAGCAAGCCGAGCGAGGATGTCTGTTTAAGACGGCTTTCGTATATTTTACGAGTCGTTTTACTCAGCGTAAAGGGTGTCGGGAAATCTGACATAATAAACGTGAATTTCAAAATAATATTTATCAGGTCCAAAAGAGAGTTATTAACTTACTAGTAATTTGGACACCATTTAGGCTCAACTCAACGCTGCAGTGAGTCGATACTAAATGAAAAATAGTGCATTGAATTGAATCGTTTCGAATGCAATGTGTATGAATTTCAAACTGTCTGCATACAGATGAAGCAGGCATGTCGTGAATGAAAATCTGATTTAGATCAAGCGCCAATCCAAAGCATTTGTGTAGGATTATTTTTGGCGTTTAGGTATTACTTAAATCTCAATAGATCTAAGACATCTATTTCCAAAATGTTCACGATGGAACGGAATTTACAAAACAATGTAAATTCCGTTCCGCATTTATTAGGTACTTAATAAAAATAAAAATATAACTTTTGTGTTATAATTTTTTTATTATTGTTTTGTGTTATTTTTACTCATAAAAACCCTACATACCTTTTACCTTTAAAAAAATGCAGCAACATGTCATGAAATATGCAAATGGCATAATTTAAAAAAGAACAATAGTTGTTGGTTGGAATAATCGTCTAGATCAGCGAAAAGTGTGTGTATCGCTAACATATTCGGGCTCACGTACCGCCGTTATCAGCGGGACGCAGTCGACCGCGGCGTAGTCCTGCCCCCACTCCTTCGCAATTGTTTATTTCTAAGGATAATCTTTACAAACGCTCCGCTTAATGTAAATAAATAAAAGTAATACCAACCCTCCCAAACAAATAGACACAAAGATAATGACATTCGATATTTAGATTAAGAATTTTGAAAAACGAGTTAGTTTTCAATGGCTAGATAAATGATAATAATTACTAAATATTTACGTTTGGATTTTTATCAAACAAATAATTTTTAAAAGAACAACGATTATGACATTCACTGACATTTTTTAAATTTGTTATCTACTTAAAGAAACGCTTAACTGGAAGGAAAAAAAAATAGCTGGCATAGTAGCCAGTCATTTAGTGCGTAAAGTGTAAAGTCTATACGCGAAAGGTTTATTGTGTCTGATTGTGGCTCACAACGCTGGGAAAGCAATTTCAACACTCATATGCAATGGTACTAGGGATTTTAATCCAGCACAGGCTCCTATTCCGACAAGACTTTTTCTGTTATTGAAGCGTTATTGATAGTTTGAATGCTTATTATACTTATTATTATAGATATTGACGCTAAAGTGCCAAGTGTCTACTAAGGCCTTGTTTTAGTATACAGGAGAAAGAAACGATATTTAATTTTTTATCACACTTTAATATATGAAGGCACACGTCTAGCCTATGCATGATAACCTTAAAGTGTTTTATATCCGCATCATTATGTAAAGTAGGGTCTAAAACAACTGTTCGTGAGAATTTTATGTTCGCTATCAGCTTAAACCGTAATTTAAAGGAGATACTATTATTTGGTTATAAGAGCCTCTATGTTTTTAAACCAGACCGAGTTTAAGCGGCGATATTGGGTTAATCGACTAAGTACTTAGTTACATTACTCAGGCACTAGTTTCATGGTGTTTTGTAGACTTATTACTTATGCCTATTGTTTTGAAGTTGCTCTGAAATACGTATACTACATTGTAAAAGTTTGATCAGATACATCTAGCTAAGAAACGTTTAAAAAACTTAAGTTACTTAGCTTATACAATAATTATATATTTTGTAGTTTTAAATGTAGTTTTTGTTATGCTTTTGCTGGTGTACAATAAAGTATATAATTAATAAAACAATAGTGTTTATGTTACACGAAATCCTTTTTTTTATGGTTCGACCTTAAAGAACTAATGAAAGAAAAATATAAGACCATTATATGACAACTTAATTTACGCGTGCTTTGCCGATATTTTTGCATTATTTGTGGCTAATTCACTAAGAAACTTGCCTTAGCTTTGTAAAACAATAACTTTTTTTTATATCTCCTTTCTGACGCGTTTTTCAGACAGGTAGACTGCCTAAGGGCAATCTCGCATCGTCTTTCTCTAACGAGGAGTACATGAAAGATGGCGGTAACAGCGCCTTTTTTTAAAAGATGGCGGTAACAGCGCCTTTTTTTAAAAGCGTTGCATTATATCGAGTTACCTTTAACACTATTACGTTGAAGAACAAGATCTGTTTTTTGTCACTGAAGAAATGTATTTTTGTATTTCTATATACTAACAATAAAGCTGAAGAATTTGTTTGAACGCGCTAATCTCTCAGTCGGATTTGAAAAAATATTCTTCATGTCAATATTCTTCTGCATTTGATAGCCCAATTCATGAGAGAGGTTATATGCTAATTAATATCACGCTATGACTCTTAGGAGCCGAGCAAGGCGGGTAAAACCGCGAGGCACCGCTAGTAAATTATAAATTCGAAAGCAATTTTGTCTGTATGTTAACTGTTCACGCCCAAACCACTAAACGGATTTCGATAGGAGGCAAGGAGCTAGATGGCATCCTGGAGAAGGACATAGGTTACTTTTTGTCTCGGTGCCACGTTCCCGTGGGATAATGTATAACAACCATGCGGGTGAAGCCGAAGCTAGTTTCCTAATATTTGAATAAAATACAGCTTGATTAAAAATAATAATATCTATTCAGTGTAACATCTTTGAACACTTATATTAAACCTTTCCTTTATAAAATTCTTGACAAAAGTTTTCACCTTCACTCACCACCTTTTCAATTTGATAGAAAATTAGCCTTTCAAGGTCTTTCAAGTCTTGCCTCTGTTACCATAGTTGCGTGGCATAAACGTACCGTTTCATTGAAATAAGATTCTCGGTCAAACACCCTGATTATCCTTTTGTTAACACCATCGCCCCCCTTTTAATTATATATCACTCCCTAATTAAAAAGGGTTGCGGAACATGGATTAAAACATAAGCTTAATCATAAAACTGTTTACGGTAATAGTAATTAGCTTGTGTCCTTAATCAAGATGGCGGGATTCCCAATAGATATATTTAATTAAAAAAAATTGGTTTTGCGATTTCTAGATAGTTTTTTTATCCAACTTATATTGAGTTTTATATTATAGCAAGTGCAAGGAATATGTTTAAATTATGTTTTTACAAAGATGTTCACTTAAAATATCAAAAACATTTTGTATTTCGGAGTTTCTGTTCTTTAGAACAAGTGAAAAAAAAAATGTGAGTGTGTGTTTTTTTTTTTTTGTGTTTTTTTGTTGTTTTTGTTTTTTTGTTACAGAATTTGATTGCCTAGAGTTGGAGATTTAGTAAACTAAATCTCCAACTCTAGGCAATCAAATTCTTCTTAACAAACTGCATTTTTCTATTCCTGAAGGTTTCCATTAAACTTAAAACAAATTCGCATTAAAGCTCTTAAAAACTTGAACGTTCCTAGCTCTTAGTTGCACTAATTCAGCACAAAAGGTAGACTTAGAGTTATAACATTCTGCCCCAGTTAACTTTCGGCTTACCGGTACAAGTGTTGGATGTTGGGGACTACTTAACTCCTGACTCGACTTACTTTGTATTTAAGATTGGACTGTAAGACTATCGTCAGAACAACACATTGTAAACGGTGTGTTGAATATGAAGTCTTTTTTTTTAACAGGTATAATAGACGAATTCTGGGCCGAATTCATTTAGATTGCTACCGACACGCAAAAAAAGAGTCTTTTATTTTATCACGACATATTTTGAAAGTAACCTATCATGCTAACAGTGACCCGATTAATAACAGAACTTTCCAGACTAGTGACCGACGACTTGGCACTATAGCCGCTCCACTTTTCCGATTCACAAATACAGATAACATCATTTTAAATGACAGCCTTTATGTAACGGAGCCCCATGATTTCAACTCTGGCGATTTATCTGCTCCATTCCCGCATTATTCCGGTAACCGCAGCGCATTTGCCTCGATCCCAATATCGAAATTCGAAAAAGGGACACGCTTAAAAAAAATAAAAAAGAGCGACACGTACATAAATTAGTAGCGAAAAAATGGCTTCTCCGCATAACGTGAGATATAGCCAATATAACGGGCATGATGTACGCTGGATGGGAGTCGCGCGGTCAATATTGATACGCCTTTATGACCCATTTACCTTTTCGGTTGGCGCGTAGCGCGGGCCAGGCACCGGCGGAATTCCGCCAGAGCGTCGTTTCAAAATTCACGCGGCTTTTCAAAAGCGCTAACTTGTTTACATTGCTGTGACCGGCTACAGTACAGTACGTAGCAGTCTTTTAACATACGTACCTATGCTACGCAGTGTGCTACGGGCTACGACGTAATGTGTACGAGCGCGTAGCACGCGCGTAGGCCGGGCGTTTACTTTACAAGTTAGTGAAATTCAAACATGGCTGTTTCTCTTTGCCTCGCCATTATGTAACGCAATTTATAGCACAAAATACCCAAAAAACTAAACCTGGTTTTGGAAAATAAAATATTTGATTCTTGTATCTTTTTCATACAAAATGCCGAGCTATTCTTAATAAAATGTGAACAAACAACATTTACAACCTTTTACTGGCATACTTTAAATAGGGTACTTTGCGTACGTTGTACAGAACACAAAGTGAACATTAAGTGGGTGGTTACTTCATCACTCTTCTTGACGTCCGCGAACTATTCTGAAATCGTTCAACACTTGCAATCTCAGACTGGTGGGGCCATAAAGTATACTGTTTCAGAATTCATTTTTAGATCCTTTATTATTGGTATGTTATTCCATTTATTATATAGGTAAATAGATAGTTTTTTTTGTCTTCCTTTTTTGACCGGTACTTATATTTTTGTATGTTTTTTTAATTCGTTTGTTAGTAGTGTATTTTGCAAAATGCTGCTTTGATTTTGCATGCTTTGATTTTATTTTGTAAGTACATAATAATTGATTTAATAATAATTGCATCACCACTGCTTTCAAAACGGCGAAAGAAAACATCGTGAGGAAACTGGCATGTCCTATTACCAAAAAATTCGAAGACATGTGACATCTACCAATCCGCACTGGTCCCGCGTGGTGGATTACACCCAACTCCCTCTCAAAGAGAGGGTCTGCGTCCCAGTTGTGGAAAATGATAGGCTGACTAGCTTCCGCCCGCGGCTTCGCCCGAGAGGTATTTCGATAAAAACTATCCTATGTCCTTTCCCGGGATGCAATCTATCTCTCTGCCAAATTTTATCGAAATCCGTTCAGTGGTTTAGGCGTGAAAAGGTAACATACAGACAGACAGACAGAGTTACTTTCGAATTTAGGTATAACTAGCTTCCGCCCGCGGCTTCGCCCGCAAGGTATGTCGATAATAACTATCCTATGTCCTTCCCCGGGATGCAATCTATCTCTCTGCCAAATTTTATCGAAATCCGTTCAGTGGTTTAGGCGTGAAAAGGTAACATACAGACAGACAGTTACTTTCGAATTTATAATATTAGTATGGATTATGCTTTTTTGTCTCATTGTACATCTCCCTTATCCAATATATAAAATTTATATGATTTGAAATGTGTAACAATGACCCAATGACAGCTGACGGCATAAAAAGCCGTTAAAAAATACTACCGTCATCCTCGCTCATTTTAAGGCCCGTTGCTTCAAACTGAAGAAGAACGATAGAACTTTCAAGTTGTATTGAATAGTCGGGAGAAATTCAACACTACCGACTACACTTTGACTGAGGACAAGCGTCTTCGGAAACTATCGGCTACTTATACATTTAAAATAATCCTTATTTTTTAGTTAACAGTGAATGTTTATCAAAGATTGATGAATCTTTATATTATTTGAAAATAAGGATAGAAAGAAGAAAGAAAGAAAGAATAAGTATTTATTGCGACATTTGCGAATCGTACAGGAGGATCACAAACCTAACTAAACACAGTAAAAAATAAAAACAAATTTTATAAAAATAAGGCACCAAAAGAAAAAAAATTACAGAAAGTCCTATACGAGGCCAAAAGGCTCCTAGATTACACTCATCGCAAGGTTTCCTGTAGATCATCATCATAATCAGCCTATAATGTTCCTACAGTTGAGACATAGGGAGAAGCCCTCTTCTGGAGTGGGCCTACCACGCGGGCCCAGTGCGGGTTAGTAGATGTCACATGTCTTCGAATTTTTGGTTCTAGGACATGCCGATTCCTTACGATGATTTCTTGTGATTTAAAATTTATAAGGATGCGCTTTGTGGCCCCAAATATCCAAGCATAGAAGCTCCAACTTAGAGAATTTTCGGACAAAAACGATAGATTCACGAGTCAAAATAAATGATCCGAAAATATTGGCTAGGGGTTAACGTTGGACGCTGTTCCTATCGACTCTGGGAATTCAAAATGGGCATTCTTAGTAGTTACTGGTTAAAAAAATCACCCTTAGGTACTGTTACGACATAAAGCCGTTAATGTCAAACCGTTATCATTAATGTGCGGTTACCTGTACAGGCGAGTCTTTGATTTCACTTTTTTATTATAAAAGTGAGTTTTTCACACGTTTCACCACGCGGTTTTTGCTGTCACTGCATTTGACTTCTGAACGCGCCTACTTGCTTCGATCTAAAATTGACAAGTTGACATGCTCTCTGTGATGTTAAAGGCAAAGCGAATATGCTTTTATATGGCTGCGATCTTTCAGGGATGTATTAAATTTTATGATATTTAATTTGAGAATATTAAGATTGTTTCTTTTTTTTTGTTAGAGGATAAGCCAGCGTTAAGTCGCTGACCAGTGTAAAGTCAGTTGGTTGATAAGAACGAAAGTCGTTCATTTGATATGTAAGTTTAAGAAACACGTAAAACATAAAGGCTTCTACTGCACCAGAAAATAAAATAGTGAGCCGTACATTGTAAAAGCCGCAGTATAAAATCGTTTTGTGTTGATTGCGCATTGATTGTGCAACTGTCGAACCATTCGATGCACTTTCAAGAACTTTTTGCGGACGTGTGGTGTGCCAGAATGCGTTGCTTTTTACCACCCGTAGTCAGTTCCCGTTCCGTTTAAACTGATATTTGATTGTCCTACAAAAACTTAATACGAATTCGTTTCGGACGGTTAAACAACGCAGTTTTACTCGTAAGCAAGTTTTAATTTGATAAAATCTTGCGTAATCAGTGGATGGGTTAACAACAAATAAAGAATCATTATTTATGTTTATTGAATGCACAGTGCAGTTTGAAATGTGATTTGGAAAATAGGGCAAATGTAAAAGATAATAAGGGTGATGCCCTATCTCCCCAAGTTCTAAGTTCCCCAAAGCTATGTACGATTCTGTCTTGAGCGAAATTGTGAATGGTACAGTCGCTGAATCAATGCTTACATACGTAATTGTGTAATGTTATGTGTAATTACTTTTTTTTTTTTTTTTTTTAAGGATGGGAAATCATCCAATGACCCCTCCCGCTCTGGGTGGAGCGGAAGGGAGTGTCAGACTCTTACTGACTAAAACCCATCCGTGTTCCTTCCTTAGCCCTTTATGTTCCGGGGCAGCGGTAACCCTTTCGGACAATCCCGCTGCCCCGGCAGGCTTCGGCCCTAACGGGCCCCTCCATGTCTGCTGACATCTCTTTGAGGCGCGCGTGGAACACATACTCGCCGTCCGCAGGCCCGCGCCTACGGTGGCCGGGAGTCGTCACGCGGCTCCCGACGCCCGGAGCGTCTACCGCGGCGGCTGGGACGGGCGGCCCTCTCGGCTCTCTCCCTCTCCCATCCCGCCACCTCCTTTGCTAGCATGACTGCTTCGCAGAAGGAGGTGACTGCCTCCCACTCCCTCTCGCCCCGGACCATGGCTTGGACCAGGGCCGGGCGCGAGAGGTCGCCGCCGCTGCCGATCGCCTCTACGAGGACACGGCGGTGCTCTGCCCAAGCGGGACAGACCTCCACCGTGTGCACCACCGTGTCCTCTGGGCGATCCTCGCAGTGGTGACACCCGGGCGTTTCCTCCCGCCTGATTATGTGCAGGAACCTCCCGAAACATCCGTGTCCGGTGAGGACCTGCGTCAGGCGGTAGGTGAGGGCGCCGTGACGCCTCTCTAGCCACTCCTCAAAGAGGGGCCTTACCGCCGCTATCGCGGCGTGCCCTGCGCTGGGTTGCGACAGTCGCGCTTTCCATGCCGCCATGAGATCGCGCCGGAGGTCCGTCCGCTCCTCAGCAATTTGCCGCGGAAGCGGGTTTTCCCCCGGCGTAGTGCCTCCGCGCGCCACTCAAAGAGGCGCGCGAGGACTATCGCCTCCAGATCCCATGGCGGCAGTCCGGCAAGGAGGCTTGCCGCCTCGCGCGAGATCGTGCGGTACCCCCGTATCAGCCGTATGGCTACCACCTTTTGGGGCGCGTTCAAGTAGTGGGCGGCTCGAAGCCGCAGTGAACGCGCCCACACCGGGGCGCCATACACGGCCATGGACCGCACGACCCCCGCGTAAAGCCTCCGGCAGGAGGATGTGTAATTACTTGAGAGAACCAATGGGGTAAAAACTTCGATCAATAATAGATTGATCGAAGGGCAAAAAGCATCTTTTATTTGCAATTTACGCTTAATTAATTAAATATTATTAACATTATCCATTACTGATAAGGGACGAACAAACGACGTTGTTCTGTACTTAATTTCCAAATAGCGCTGATCAATAGAGATAAATGAGTGATGTGTGATGTGAATGAATGAGAATAAGAGGATGGTTATCAAAACATGTTTTTGCTGAACATACAAACTGTGATTGTTATCATATCGAGGCACTGCTATATTATTTTCTTTTTAATTTTACATTAAAAATGTGATTAATAGTCTGTGTTTACTTACAATTTTTCTGAGCTAATGAACTGCTTGCCGGATGTTCCAACACAGCCTAAATTCTTCCCTACACATGGATATATTTCTAACACACCCTGGATATATCTCGAAAACACAGCACAAGTTAGGTTAATCTTTAACTAGGTACTGATGTTATTTTATTCTTACACTTTTGGACACGTCAGTACGAGGATTGGTGAAGTGTGAATTTTACAAATAATTTAATTTTATATTTTGAGGACGTTGGGAATCAATGAATATTTTGGGGAACTTGGAAATTAGGGTGATAGGGCATCACGCGATGGGCAGCGGGATTGTCCGAAAGGGTTACCGCTGCCCCGGAATATAAAGGGCTAAGGAAGGAACACGGATGGGTTTTAGTCAGTAAGAGTCTGACACTCCCTTCCGCTCCACCCAGAGCGGGAGGGGTCATTTGATGATTTCCCATCCTTAAAAAAAAAAAAAAAAAAAAAAAAAAAAAAAAAAAAAAAAAAAAAAAAAAAAAAAAAAAAAAAAGGGCATCACGCGATAATAACAGCCTTATCTCTTTAAAAGACCAAGTGGTGAATAGATCGGCGGCGACTCCATTAATATTGAAATGATAACGAGTTGAACTAGTCAAAGAGATAAAGAAAAGCTCGAAGTGATTTCTCGATCTTTCACATCGAAAGCACAGTAAATTGTTTTCGTTGGATAAATGTCCGAGTGACCGAATTGGGGGTATTTTAGTAAGAACAGACCCTTGTGAAGGTGTCGACTCATAAAATAAATTGAAATGCTTCGTCGATCAAGATTCGCGGCAGGACGCAGCGACCGCTCAGAGCTCCGACGATAAATCAACTCGGCGCTTTTATGTATAAAAAAGGAAAAAAGAGCGGGAAAGTCGTTTATTTGTTTCCAAACTATATTCGAACGGTTCCCAAGCTTCGATACTTTAATAAAAATCTTGCTGTGGAATTGAAATTTCACATTTCGTCGCACTGGGTTCGGTGGGGGAGACGGGGGTTCAGATTACGGACACTGGGGAAAAATGGATAACTGCTAAACTTTTCGCGTTTCCAGCTTTAATTAGGTAGAAAATGCTCTCTTAGTCGAAATATGTAAGTAGGGCGTTACTTACAAGAGATTCATGTTATGGGATTCTGATTTTTTTAACGTTGCGTGTATTTTGTCAGTATACTTTGTCGTAATATTTGTTAAAAGTTTTGTTACACTCCCATTCGCCATGTTTTTTTTTTTGTTAGTCTATATTGCGATCTCTGGCCATGTTAATGTTATTAAGACCGAACTTCTCCGTTTGATCTCTATGTTAAACAGCGGGATCCCTTACGCATTCACACAAAACTAATTCTCGAATAAACTCAATGATTGTCGCTTGATCCGAATAAGTTGTTTACGGGTAACAAAGAGAAACCTTAATAAAGGTCGTGATTGACCACCAAACTGAGCTCGGATCATCGGCCTTCATTTCGTGATGTTCCGTACTGGGGAATTCAAGATTATTCTTTCTTTTTCCTTCGCTCTTTTAGGAAAATCTAGTTCTGTCCCGTTCTTTTTTTGGTTCTTTACTACATCCGACTTTGATTTGTTTTTATAAAAAGTGTAACGCACTTTAGAATTGTTTGCCGATTAATCTAAGTTATAGGTTTGTAGGTAAGTACCCTATGAAATTCTCTCGCTTTCAGTAAAATAAGCAGCTAATAACGCCAAAGCGTATTTCTGCTCCGTGTTACAAAGAACAGGTGATTCGATTGGCTGTGCCAATAACAAGGTAATGTTCGTTGAAAAATACCCCCAACTAATATTCTCGCTAGCCAGGGGTCCGGTGAGAAAAATGAAAAAGTTTTTGTTCCCTCATTGTATTTGAGACGCTTGACATTAGATTAATTCTTTTACCTTTCTCAGTCTGTCCGGGTGAAAGCCCCTTGTTCTCTCGTCCACTTGAAAATAATTTATCGAGATTAAAATTTATGAAAATGAAATTTTACTTTGCGGCGTAAATGTTCATCTTTTGTTGTAAGTGAAGTTTGAGAATTGGAATAAAAAGAATTTATATATTTTAATGATAAATGAGTTGTAATTTGATAAAAAAATCTGCTTCAGAACTTTATGTTTTAATTAAAAATTCTGAATAGGAGACAATGAACGGCTGTTATTCATGTTGTAAGTATGTTTGTTGAACAAGCTAGTGACAGCATTATGTGCTGAATATGAAACTTATTAGTGAGAAACTTAATAGCGTTAGTAACTGGCTTAGTTGAGCGTATTGAGTGGCTACACAGATGCAGAAGGCATGATATAGGTACGAAACTTCGTAAGACTGTTCGTATTCGACGGGACCATAGGTTTGCAGCCCCAAAACTTAGCCAGGCAAAGTCATGGAGCCAGAGACACTATCATTTGCATAGTACAAGCGTTTTAGTGATACATTGCTTATTTCTTGTGAACTGGTTATAATTACAAAAGTATTTAGTTTTTTTGCTGAATGCTAGCTTATTGTGGCACCTGATGTTCTTCTTCATTAAATGATGAATTTAAGGCTCGTTTTTTTGTATTTTTAAGAGCCCTACTGTAGCCAGACTATAGACCAAATAAGACCTAAGAATATATTCTATACGTTTTGACACCTGTAAAGTTTGCAGGCGTTTTTGTTACATTTCTTTTAAACGGTAGATATATCTGAATATTAACTGCTAAGAGATGTAGCCGTATCTGATCAACCAAAATATTGGATTATTTTGCGTGATATGCTTGGCAATTCGTCAGCCTTAATACTTGTATGGCAAATTGACACTACAACGGAAATAGTTTTTTTATTGTAACCCTATTACTATTGTTTGTACTATTTTTAATTGTTTGCATTTCTCAACTTGGGGATCGAACCCAAGACCGCATGATCAGAAGTCACACTTGTCGCTTTTTTAAATCTCATTTTTAATTTTCTTACATAGAATCACGCCTGTAATACCTGAAGTGTTAGGCAGATGTGTACATATAGTAGGTATACCCACATTTCGTCTGTTATATTTAAGTTCCATGTAATAGGGGGCGAGAGCTTATTGCCATCAACCGGACACAATTCCAAACTCCGGGCTGCAACTGATAAATTCCTGATGGCATAATCTAATAACGCTTTTCCGACCTGACAATTGAAACCAGGATACCTACCACGAGGTCTTAACGCGATCCACTTTAGGACCTAAACTGAACTGTTCTTCTAATTCGTACCATGACGTCAGTTTAACGATTCAATTTAGGCCGTGCCATCTGGATACCTACCAGGAGTTCATTTTCAACGATCCAAATGCCGCTGAGCGTATTGGACGTCATGGTACGACTGTGAGCGTGCAGTTTAATAGGTTCTTAAACTGCACGCTCACAGTCGTACCATGAAATGTCTTGCTTTTGCATCGTTTTTAAATAGATCAAATCACAGGCCTCCGGGGCCTCATTCTCAGCAGTAGCGCTTGCAACCACTAGACCAACCACGCAGTCAGTTTTAATTTTCTTTTTAATTGTATTTTTGTTTTATTATTTGCCTTGAATTAAATGGCCGACCTTGGTATCATATCTTCATGTCTGGTCAGACACGCAATGTCCTTAAACTATAATATTAAGGGTGGGTACACTTGCAGGCCTGCTCCCTAACACAAAAGCTTAAACAACCATCAGCTAACAGCCGAAATACAAAAAGCACACCTCTACTTAGCTACACAATTCTCCGGGGCCCAGAGGGGCGAGGGGCTTTTAACTTCAAAGGTTTTAACATTAATAATAAATTTATGGGCCGTTTTATTCGGATAACTAAACTGACATTTAGGTTACGTATTTATTTTTTGTCATATTTTATTTTAAATACTTACTCTCTTAGGGTTTTTTGCTATAATGACCTAATAAGTAATGTGCCATTGCAAGGGATGTACAGGTATTTTTTTCTAATAATCTTGATTTGGATTTTTGCTGTATTTTTTTATTTCTAACTATTTTCCTTTTTAACTAATTATTTTCCTTTTTTTATTTCGTGAATTTTTCCCAGGATTTAATAGTTATTCTACTATTTGGGTCGTAGAAAAATCGAACAAATCAAAGATTATAAAAATCGATCCAGCTGTTCTTGAGTTAATAATGGTGTAACTAACCTGACTTGTTTTATTAATATAGATGAATATTAAATGCAAGTGTTTGAATTATAATATAGAAGTCAGAAAATTTGCTCTATTTGTCGCACAAAGCTTCTGGGTCAAAAGAAAATATTTTTTTCTTCTCCATAACCGAAAATCCGCAAAAATGTAAAAGCGGTACGGTTCCAATTTGATTGAAAATGAATTTCAAACGTTTTCCGCATACGTCGTACGTATCATTGGTTCGTTTGGTATTTTTTTTCCTTAACGTTTTTTACATTAAAAGACCATGGATTACATTTTTACATTCAATACACGTTATCAAAGGAACGTTGGTGTAGAAAAAGTTATAATTGAGCAATGAATGCCCAACACACGTACGGTACATTGCTAAAGGCACCTATGGCTTAGAAACAGGTGCTTAGTCTTCATCGTCCAAGTTTTTACAGCTATTTTTCATAAATTTTATTTCAAGTCTGTACTCACAATCTTTTCAAATCTGTACTTGGACTTTTTTTAATTCTTACGATTGCTCATTGATTTTACGTTTTCATTAGGTACAACGGACATAAACTATGTTCGTTTTGTGGTTTTTTTTAAATTAAATCTTGTCAAGAAAAGGTTGTGCTAAGTTTTTTCTAAGAAATATTTTTTTAAGTCAGATTTTTTTTTTTTTGAGGCTTAGTGTAAATAGAATTAACATTAAATACACAATATGTAAATTTAACGTTACTTGTTTTGTAGTCTTGGGAAATTCAATTGAACCATATTACAGTTGACTTTTTTTTCAGGGAATAAATATAAGTAGGTTTTTTCTTTACGTTGGATATTCGTTACTTAAGTAATGATTTGAATACGATATTAGCCGCCATTTCTTTTTACAGAATTTGTTGAATTTTGTGAAATATTTTTATTATTCAAAGAAGGAAGTTGTGAATCATCTAAGTGCTCTTAGATACAGTGGAAACCATTCTATGGCCAATTTAGGCTCAATTATGGTACCTCTACCGGACATTAAATTTTTCTAAATTTTTCCAATTTTCTCATTATTCAAGTTTTATTTACTTTTTCCTGTAGCTTTCAAATAAATATATTTATTGTAAAAGGTCACTTTGATAAATTATTAACCATAATATATTGAAACGAAATGTTGATAATTATGCGGTGCCGTAAAAGGAAGATTGGCCAACGAAGTCATTGGATGTAAAAATCTTAAAATTATAAATCCGTTTCTCGCTTTTCTTCTCTGCCATATTCAGCAACTTCTCCAGAATTCTCGTTTTTCCTATTTTAACTAAATTGTTACCTAGCTTAATGAATATGCAACACCAGAAAATGGTTTTTTAAATGAAGTTGGCATCATTTTGGTATCGAAATAAGTTTTAGGTAAAAGGTAAAAAATAACTATATCTTACATTTCACCGTTCCATTTCTCTTTTTTACTTTTACATTCACCAATCTTACATTTTTCTATGAAATCAAAGAACAGTGGCATTTAATTGTAACAAAATTTATTTTAAATTAAACAAAGTAGATATTTATTTTACTCGATATCATAATACATGTACCAATGAATTTAAATATTACCATATTACCCTCCCATACATTAGTTCTATTTGGTTATTTAATTTGCATATTAAAATTGTATCAACATCTCATTTCCCCAATTTGCATTGCTGATTCGGAAGTTTGCGATCAACCTAATTGAATTTTGATATGATTTTATTACGCTGAAGCTAAAAAATACCGGGGTTAAAAATATTTTGTGGTCTTTAAAAGTTCCCGTTATATTTTTCTGGTGAACAGAGTATTTGGTCTATAAATTCTCCGCTGTTTTTTTGACGCCGATAAAAATTTTACTTAAATCTTTAGATATTTAAATAGCTGATTGTTCACTTTATTTCTTTCTTCAAAGGAATAATAACTGATTGAAATTCATTGTTATCTCAGTACCTACATTTTCCGGCCGGGTCATTGTTATAATCTCAGTTCAGTTGCCGGCCGGAGGTTTTCCAATTTTTCCTGGTAGTTGTATTCCAAACACGTTCATAATTAAATGTTCGTACGAATATTATTTTATTGAAATGTCCGATAGCAAAAATTTAAATAATTGTGGTCGATGCGGTGCACGTTATAAAGCCGCCGAAAATGTTGCTGTAAATTGTTGCATATTCATCCAGTAAAAACAGTGAAGCTTAATCGTAACTTAAAATGAACTTAAGTAAAAATGTTACTATTACAAATCATTAAAAAAATCCAGAAAAATAAGTGTTAGGACATTACTAACAAATAACTTATAGAAAATCTGTACTTAAGAGCGTTTACGCCGTACGGCTTTTCGTACAAACTTTAAAGCCGTTGTTTTTCGAAATGAATAAACCGATTTTAAAGAAACTTCATACGCATAAGTAGGATACAAAGGTCTAAAAAGTTAGCAGAGAACATTTTCGAAAAGTCTTATTTAAAAAAAGATAACTGGAAATCTCTGTTTCTATAGAAACTTTAAAATCGGTCTAATTTGGCTATAACACAATTTTTCGAAAATGTTCTCTGCTAACTTTTTAGACCTTTGTATCTTGCTTATGCGTATGAAGTTGTATTAAAATCGGTTCATTCATTTCGAAAAACAAGGGCTTGTAAGTTTGTATGAAATGCCGTACGGCGTAAACGCTCTTAAGATAAAATTAAACAATACAATTTACAATGAAATCATTAAAGTATTAATTTGCAGACTTATTGAGTTGCATGAAAATCTACAAAGCCGAAGACCTAAAAATTATAATAAAAGACTTATACAATTTAAAAACAGCAATATAATAATACAGGACTTTATACAATTATTAAAATAGCCAAATAATGATACAATAACAAAAAAAGCTAAATAAAATAAAAAAAATGAAATAAAACAATTATTAATTTAAAAAAGCCTTAAAAATTAAACTTACCTTTCGAACGCCCTCTCATTCACCAGCAGCAGGCACCAAAGTCATAATGTAAAAAGTTTTCATCACAGAAAATATCAGTCACTTCACAAAAAACTATTCCCTTATGCAGGTGGGAAGCACATTACTACGACCGAGGAACGCGGGAGCGAGGTGGGAGTTCCGACCCAACTCGCTGGCTCCAAACTTGAATCTGAGGGCCGACCATGCCTGCGAGCCTATTTATCCTTGCCGGGGAGATACGCGCAGGCGTCCAGCACCCTGTTGCTTCTCAGTGAAGGGGAAACAGAGCGTGCCGATATCGATAACAATATATTTAAATTGCACGTTTTGATATTATAAAATGTATTTTGATCTGATTTTAATTATATGGGATTATAAGTACTGAGTCCGATAGAGGCATGTCATAAAAAACCCATTTTATTAATTAATTCATTACAAGAGATGAGAAAAAAATGTTTAAGGGTGGATACGTAACTATTACACTATAAGCGAGCGTTCATAAATTTTCTGTAATTTTAGGACAAAGTAATGTGATAATTTTTTTAAAATTTTATTTTATGTTTCTATAAATGGTAAAATAATTTCAGTAATGTATCATGTTTACGAATTAGATAACAAACAGGCATAAAACAGAATCACACTTTAAAAATGTATTTAATCATGATTTCAGGAGATTTACTATCTTAACATATCACTATTTCGGATGACAATGTCTATAATATAAAAAAATTATAAAAATTTAAACAAAAAATAAATTATTAAATATTTTAGAACACATCGACATACGCGCGACCTGCCGTCACTACGAATTTCCCCTCACACCCGGGCAACCTGTAACTCCCCTCCCCTTCGCCCTATCGTTTAAACACTGACTTATCAAAAAACTTATGTTTAAGTTAGATGCCATTACAAGTTTTGCCACAGTGAGGGGGGCGGGAGCAAGAATCCTCCCATGGTTGCCCCGGTTGATGCCCCAACCGATACCCGTTCCTTCCATGAAAGATCCTCTTAATTAAGATATTTGGCGGATGGTTTTCTAGATCCTTAAAGTTACGCCATAATCTGATTACGAGACAATGTAAGTTTTAACGAAAACAGGAGGGACGGAATATTAATTTTCTCAAGATTTTGTCTCGAACGTTTTCATAATAAACTCAATAGAAAACGTTTACGCAAAATTATCGAGATCGTCCCGTCGAAGTGCGCTCAGTTATCTCCGGGGGCTTTTATTTGAATTATTTGTCTTTTTTAGATGACATTTAAAACACACACTGTGTCCATGAACTCACTACCGGTTTTTAAAGCTCGGGGCTAAAACAGGAAGACAAAGGACTTTCATTTATTCAGATGCAGACACGGAACTCTCTACTATTGATCTGACAGTGCAGGAAAATATTCACTGTTTATAAATTTTACATTTCATGTCTTTTTCGTGACGCTCGACAGTTAACCTTACCTTGTCTTCATATTTTGAATTTGTGAAGTTCTTAAATAATAGTCTAAGGTGAGAGGCAAAGATACAAAAATCATGAAAAGGTGTTTTTAGTGCACCAAGTGGATTCTTAGGTCTTACAAGAAATCCTTTGTCAGTACACTTCTCAAGTTTAAATGCGAACATTATGTATAAGAAAAGTGTATAAACTGTATTTAAAACTCGTGGACAAGCTATTACATTTTATACAGATTCATTTTCAGCGCGGAGCTAACGGAAGTCATTAAAGGTCGAATATTTAAAATTCACATTAGAACCTCTAAACGTAACACAAAATTCAGCATTACCCGACCTTTTGCGAGGTGAACCCCTTTCTGACGACCTGACCACTGGACTTGCCTCTGCCCTGAATAAATTAGAACATAGGCATTTCACAGTCAACCTTACAATAGTCGAGTTCAAATGGTGCTTCATTTTAAGCCAAAACTACGTACAATTAGTTTGTTTTACTTTCAGAGTAAGATTAATGTTGGTTGGTTATGAAAATTATGCTTTTCCTCGTCAATATAATTTTATTATGAGGTAGCCATGTTCTCTCCCGTATTGTGTAGAAACTCGCATTTTCAGAACATTACGGCAGGGCTCTTACAAACTTCTGCTTTCCTGGTAAACGGTTTTATGGTGCTCCACATGTGTTCATATCCTTTTCAGAAACTTGTGTTCAGCGGTTATGTTATGTGATATAAGGAAAAATTAAGAAATTGTTTCGCGATCACCTCTTACTGAAATAAACTAAGCGTTCTGCTCGTTCTGTTACATAATTAATTCCTGATGAAGTACCTACTGATTACTATCAGTACTTTACGTCTCCATTTTTAAAAAGTTAAAAAGTAACTTCACTCCATCCATTTAGGATTGTATAAAAGAAAAAAAAAACTATCGAAGGTTTTTGCGGAGTAAACTTACTTTTTAACGTTTAAACCGTTTAACTCATCGGCATTTATTGGTTTTACCAATAAATGCCGATGAGTACAATAAAATAAAATCTTTCTCGTTTTTCGGAAATTCGGGATTGAAACTGTTGATATGGCTAAAAGCTTAAATATAATAATTGTGCATCCAACTTCGTTTAGCGGTAGAACGTGATTGTGAACGAAGCAACTAATTTTCTCTTGTGTGACTGTGAATCCGTGTAAATTACTTAAAAGCAGTATAATTTGAGAATATTTTGTACCAGTACCATGAACTGGTACTGGTACCAAATATTCTCTATTATTATTTATATATGATCAAATAATTGATGGCCGACGTATCGATACTAAGAAGCTACATTATTGCCGAGTGTCATATGATATACACGATGATAAGGGAGATCGACGAGCAAATTATTACCATGAATTCAGTAGGTACATAATTTGAAAAGTGTATACTTTAGTAGTTTAAACTTTACGTAGGTTATTTTGCACGGTCAAAATGTATGGAACAGATGATTTTTGTTTAATAACCGACGAAAAATTACAACTACAACGATAAATTTCACGCGGACGACGTCGCGGGCAGAAACTAGAGTAAATGAAAAATTAATCATCTGCATTTTCCAATAAGCCCTTTGTGGTGGTGTTTGCACCGAGATTTTAAATATGGATAAAACCACTACGTTAATTGAATGACCCCCCCGGCTTTTAACTTTGATGTCCATATTAATAAAAATAAATTAATATTATTGTAATTATTATTTTATATTTTTAGAGTGTTTTCTCTTCTCAGCTCTTTTGCTGGTTTTTACAACATTAACGGACCGAAGCCAAGTAAATGGAGCTTGTGGTGTGTTATGTTAAAAATGTGTTGTGCTGAGGACCTATTTCGTTTTCATATGAATCAAAATGGGTTACAGGAACATTCAATACGATTTAAAATCATAGACTATCATTTAAAAAAATCTTTGTTATATAACTGACATTGACAAAAATCTTTGTTATATAACTGACGTTGAAATGTAGGTATATATAAAAAATAAAAGGTAAGTAACCTTTATTTCAATTTTATTCGCACTATGGACCTTTTTTATTTTTCCGACAAGTATTAATTAAAGTATTTAGTATTCCAAACTAATAAATGCAATGTCAATTTATTTAGGTGACATGTAGTTCAAAATAGCCTTACTTCTTCAATCCGCTGTTCTACGTTACAATTGGTTAGTGCGGGTGTTACGAGGTGTTACGTAAATAAAAGCATAAAAGAATTATTTAATTTATAATAAACTGGCTTTTATATTAGATTAAATGTTTGTATAGCTGATTGATTGACGGTACAGTTTCAACTAATTGACCTGGTGTCAATATTAGAGTTTTACTGGTAAAACGTTTACATGTGCCGTAGCGTGTGTAGCTTCGTTTTGATACCTACTTACTCTGATGTTACGTATTAAAAGTGCATGTTGAATTTTTTAAAGACTGTTTTAAAAGTTGTTGTTCTTGAGGTCGCAAGCGCTCTTATTGAGCATGAGGTCCTGGGTTTGATTCCCGGGTCGGGGATAGATAGATAGATAAACCATTATTTGGCGCACACAAAAGACAGCACAACACACAAAAGTACAATATTCTATGATTACCAATTACCACGTGAACATAATATAAAAACAAGGTGCCGATACAAAAGCAAAAAAAAGGAAAAACATACAATAATATAGATTATTTATTAACTTCAGTTGTACAAAAACACTTATCTAAACACTTTGCAGCGTTACAACTGAGGAAAAGAGTGATTACGATGAACTCTAGCACCCAAAGTAAGATTTAACTTGTGTTTAGGGTACCAGCATCCTCGCCTATAATTTGAACATAGTATAACAGTAGTTGTAGGACGAGCACAGTATATTATTATTATGATAACTACTTACAAGTAAATGCATAGATGTGGCCTATTAAAGTACCTGTGTGTATGTATGTATTGAGTGAGAGACAAATATGGTGAAAACTTGTGTTTATGTAATCCTGTATAATTTTATCGACATATATCGAAACAAATGTGATATCATGACGAATACAATAATAATATAAAATTAAAAAACCGGCCAAGTACGTGTCGGACCACGCACAATGAAGGGTTCCGTAGTTGGAATGAATTTATCCCAAGAACAAACTTAACATTGTAGTTGAAAAACATGTTTTCCCATACATTCCAACTGAAAATGTAAGTTTGTACGCACAATATTGAGAGATTTACCATGTTGTTTCAAGATTATAGGCTTCTTATTAATTTTCCTGTAATCTATAGGTATAGAACTATTTTCTGTATTTTTTTAAAAATTTTAGGATCAGTAGTTTCGGAGATAAGGGGGGGGAATGGTAAATTTCCGTCTATTGTCTTAAATAACTTTAATACAATTTATTTTAAAATTATGAAAAAAAAAATATTTGAGATCCTCACGGTAAGCCCTTTCATATGATTGATGATTTGATATGTCACACGGTACAGATTGCGAAACTTTTATTTAAATTGTCTATTTACCCCTCAAAAATGACTCCCATTTTCAAAACTCATTTATTTACGTTACACGTCTGTGTTTGGGTCACAGAGATTCATATGTGTACAAAATTTCAACTTAATCGGTCCAGAAGATTCGGAGCAAATTGGCTGTGACAGACGGACAGACAGACAGACACACGAGTGTTCCTATAAGGGTTCCGTTTTTTCCTTTTGAGGTACGGAACCCTAAAAACGAAACATACACAGTGTGGTGTGCGTCTCAAGGTTGCACCAAATGGGAGTCCAGCTCAGCATGTGTCAGGCAAATGTACCTGACGCTGATATTCTGCTGGATCCCTGCAGTGACACACGGACGTTGAGCAGACGAGATAAATTGGTGTTGTGACAGGTGTTAAGTGCAGAGTGAAGTTTTGTAAGTATACCCGACACTTTAATTATGTGTTCTAAACAATAAGTTTTGCATTGGGAAACGTTCTTATTCGTATATGTGTAGTATTGTGTTTTGATTACTTGATTCTTATATTATTTATAAAGTTATATGCAGTATAACGTGTAAATGAATAATATTATAATTATAGTGGCGTAGGTGCGAATAAAAAAAAATGGCTAGAATAAATTAAAAGTAAAAGCATTTAAAATAAATAGATATAGGTAAATAACTTTTTGAAGTCGATAAAAAAAAGAGAATTTCGCATTTGTATGGGGTAAGGAGGTTACGCACCGCATAGGTAGATTTGAATCCAAGGAGAACCCACCCTCGCGGCTTTTCTAAATGTCAGGCCACGCTCAAGTGAAACGAAAGAAGTTGTAAAGAGCATGCCATGAATCACCGCGAAAAAGTAAGAAACAGGTAGCGCACGTGCATGACTGCATGTCTCTGGACCCAAGACGCATCCCTAGAAACCGTGAATGGGGCCGTAAGGACCACATTCACGTTGGGTCTCGAGGTGGCTCTGCACAAGTCCGAAGCCATGACATTTCATGGGCTTCGGAACGGGCCACCATCGGGATCCCAACTTACGGTAGGAGGGGTTCACATCGGCGTCGAGACGACGATGAAATACCTGGGTCTCGTCCTCGACAGCCGGTGGAACTTCGTGGAGCACTTCCGACGTTTGGCCCCCAAACTGGAACGGGCTGGGGCCGCTTTCAAGCGGCTCCTGCCCAACCTGAGGGGGCCAAACGCCTCCTGCCGGAGGCTTTACGCGGGGGTCGTGCGGTCCATGGCCGTGTATGGCGCCCCGGTGTGGGCGCGTTCACTGCGGCTTCGAGCCGCCCACTACTTGAACGCGCCCCAAAAGGTGGTAGCCATACGGCTGATACGGGGGTACCGCACGATCTCGCGCGAGGCGGCAAGCCTCCTTGCCGGACTGCCGCCATGGGATCTGGAGGCGATAGTCCTCGCGCGCCTCTTTGAGTGGCGCGCGGAGGCACTACGCCGGGGGGAAAACCCGCTTCCGCGGCAAATTGCTGCGGAGCGGACGGACCTCCGGCGCGATCTCATGGCGGCATGGAAAGCGCGACTGTCGCAACCCAGCGCAGGGCACGCCGCGATAGCGGCGGTAAGGCCCCTCTTTGAGGAGTGGCTAGAGAGGCGTCACGGCGCCCTCACCGACGCAGGTCCTCACCGGACACGGATGTTTCGGGAGGTTCCTGCACATAATCAGGCGGGAGGAAACGCCCGGGTGTCACCACTGCGAGGATCGCCCAGAGGACACGGTGGAGCACACGGTGGAGGTCTGTCCCGCTTGGGCAGAGCACCGCCGTGTCCTCGTAGAGGCGATCGGCAGCGGCGGCGACCTCTCGCGCCCGGCCCTGGTCCAAGCCATGGTCCGGGGCGAGAGGGAGTGGGAGGCAGTCACCTCCTTCTGCGAAGCAGTCATGCTAGCGAAGGAGGTGGCGGGATGGGAGAGGGAGAGAGCCGAGAGGGCCGCCCGTTCCAGCTGCCGCGGTAGACGCTCCGGGCGTCGGGAGCCGCGTGACGACTCCCGGCCACCGTAGGCGCGGGCCTGCGGACGGCGAGTAATGGGTAGCTCGCCGTCCGATCAGGACCAGGCCCGTGCCGGACGGCGCGTATGTGTTCCACGCGCGCCTCAAAGAGATGTCAGCAGACATGGAGGGGCCCGTTAGGGCCGAAGCCTGCCGGGGCAGCGGGATTGTCCGAAAGGGTTACCGCTGCCCCGGAACATAAAGGGCTAAGGAAGGAACACGGATGGGTTTTAGTCAGTAAGAGTCTGACACTCCCTTCCGCTCCACCCAGAGCGGGAGGGGTCATTGTGTCGAAGACCGTGTAACATTTCGTGAGCAACGGTACAATCCTGACTCCGCTTAACGTTTCATACGCCCAAAAACATCGAAAGCGTTCGGAGCGTGACTTCTGCGATACATTCTGAGTTGTTCCCAATACTAGCGAGACTTGGTTGCTACTGGCCACGTGAGTTCGGTAGTCGCCGGGCTGTCTGGCACGACTTGCTTTCAAGGTTTTTTTGTTGCCAGCTTTTGTTTTTACTGCGTTGAATTTATACTAATTTATATAATACTTTGGTATGGACTTACGAAGGAACTGGCAATAAATAAGGTTCACAAAGCAGACCTTAGATTATCCATTTCTTATAAATTATAGTTGATTGAAGTGAATACCCTATGGATCCATTCCGAAAGCCTTGGACAATCAGTTTTCTATGCAGTTGAATGCCTGGAACTCAATAGCCATGTTCACCTGCAATAACAAATCAATGGAGATGATTTTTTTGCAATTACAGAGCTTTTTAGATTCTAATTCAAAGTTGAATGTACCTATGTACTCTTTCTTGGAAGTTTTCATGCTGGTCCTGCTCCACAACTACAACTAATTGATTAACACTTGAAAATATGTTGGAGCTGCTGAAGATTGTAAGACAATCTTTGCATTGCATAAAATCAATTTCCTTTGTATTGCATACCATTTACCGGGTAATATGTCTTTCATTGACTTGAATGTGCCCTGGCGGCTGATCACAAATGTCTCGCTGACGGTGGCGTGTGTTGAATCATTTAGCTCCCTTCAAAATGGTTGAGCTGAATGGTGCTGATCTATGCGCCATGTTCGTGAACGAGTGCCGGCAGTTGGGGCTGGTCATCACTTAGCTGCTTCGGCTTATTTTTATTATTTTATTTTTGTATTGTATTATTTGCTGTACTCTGGACGCTTTTAACGGGTACATCTTTTTTTTACATCGTTCTTACTTATATTATAAATTCAACATTAATAATGTAACTAATATTTTTGTAAAAATATATAATTTAAAAGAGTGTCCATGGAGTTTCTTGCCCGTTCTTCTCCATAGGTACCTACGCTTTGCAATGGGCAACTAGCTTCATATTTTCTAACTAACCGACTTCTTGACAATTCAAAAGTGCCTGTAAATGGTTTAATTGAAATAAATGTTTTGAGTTTGAGTTCACTCATTCTTCAGGGTGGCAGGGACAATGACGCGCAACGTGTTACTTATGATTCAGTAAACGGCACAGCGTAAAAATTTTCGATGGGTTATAAAAAAAAAATGCTGTTCCATACATTTTGACCACGTTGGTATTGAACTTTTCTATGAAATAGCAGTTTTTTTTATAACCGACAAAAATTTTCTTGGTTAGGGGGCCTGAATTCAAGGTTATACTTTGCGCGTCGATGTCCCTCCCACCATTGGACCATATTTTTCCATTGCTACCAATAGCGGCACCATCTTAGAACGCCCTTTCACACATGACTCTAAACCAAAAACCTCGAAATTCGAAGCCCTCATTGATCGACCATCACTTTATACAACGTAGAGACGACAATACGTCAAAATATGAAAACACTGGGAATACTAATGTTTAGTATTTTGGAACTATTCAATATATATATCGTTGTGTGAAATGTCCAAGGATATTATATTATTATTATATTATACAATAAATCCTAATATCGAAATTAAAAAAGTTTTTTTTTTTATATACCTACCAAAAAAACTTAACTCAAGCAGAATCTTAATATTGGTGATGGGCTGACTGCCGATCAGCCGTCTAGCTATATTGACAATTTTTTTAAATATTTTTGATAATTTTTTTTATGCTTGCTAGGAACGTCATGAGATGTTCGCAATTTAATTTATTGTCGAATTGATGTCTCCACCTAATATAATAGAGAGTAATTAGCTGTGAAAGCATGGCATTGGTTAAGTTTCTTGAATCCGCAAAAAAGCTTTATTCATCATCATCTGCCTAGCCTTTTCCCAACTATGTTAGGGTCGGCTTTCAGTCTAACCTGATGCAGCTGAATACATGGAGCGACTGCCTATCTGACCGCTACAACCCAGTTACTGGGTAATACGATACCCCTTGGTAAGACCGGTTGTCAGACTTTCGGGCTTTCGACAAAAAGATGAAGACGCAAACAAGCATTTTTATTTATTTCATACTTTGTTAGTTGTAGCTTTGAGCACAGAAAATGAAAATAATGTATTTTGTAGCGCAGGTAAAACCTTGTGTAATTAAGTACCTGAAATGGAGTGATAAAACATTTTTCTTCACAATTTTAATAAACTGTTGCAAATTTTTTAATAATATTCAAGTTACTGGACGACTCCTGTGCACTTTCTATGTATTATACATATGACTGTAATAAAAGTTAAAAAGTACACAAACGCTTCATTAGCTTCCGAAAAGGTTTTATAAAAAAAACAACATTCTGGTTTGTTTTACACTTCAAACCGATAGTTCACAATTTGGTGCGTAGTCCACGCCCTATGGATGTCGCTTTGTGCCGTGAATGTTTGAGTAGGGAAATGGTGTTGTCCTCATATGCATACTGCCCGTAGGTTTTACGGTGAACACAACTCTATTTTTAGAAAGTCTACTGGTAAATAGTTTTGTACTACAGTAGATACTGCCCTCACGTTTCACTGTAAGCACATCACTAGTTTTAAATGTCTATATTACTCCCTATTTCTTCTTCACAAGTCTAAAGACTAGTAAAGAATTAACTCAGTTATAACTTTATCACAATAGAATTGCTGTAGTACCATTCGTCTTCGGAAACACCAGTTTTGCCTTTAAACAATCACTGAGTGATCATTTTGAAAATCACAGTCATTTTCAGTATACCTATTGATTTTACAAAATTAAATAATACAAGACATTGATTGCAGAAATTCATTCTACCGCGTGGCAGCGACCATTTGACCGCGAACAATAGATTTTCTATTGTGTCTGTTGTCTGGCAGTCAACGTGTTACGTAGTACCTAAAGTACATACTTAGGTAAAGTTATACGAAGCAAATGTATTGAAAAGTTCTTTCAAGAAATAATGAGAGAAAACATTGAATAAAAAAAAAAATTTTTCAACAATTGATCAACGTAGTCAGTAAATATTGACAAGTGGAAAATCCCACTGTTAATTTAAAATTGCATCACAACACTCAGCTCAGGGTTTTCAAAATAATCGAATTACGACTCCCTCTGCACTCTGCCGCCAAAGTTATATTTTCAAAAACTACAAAATACTCTTGAAACTCGAAGATTTTATTGGATTTCCTGTCAATCAAATAGGTACCAGTTAGTACGTAACTACGAAGTAGCCTGCCGTCATGTTTGAAAATTAAATACCTCACCGGATAGCTCGTATCAGCGACTATTTAATTAAAACCAGCGGGCCTAGTAATCATGTTATACGTAGACGTGGAAGCAAAAAGGAAAGAAGGAAAGTCTGTACCGTGTCCGTACGCTGACAGTCTATGAACCTACCACTATGCATCGATCTAATTATGTTGGCTTGAATGTGTGAGGAGCGTAAGGATATTCCTAAGGTAATCAAACTGGTAATCAAACTGATTGCTAATTTAATTTTATTAATTATAATTAGTGTTTACAAAATATACAAAAAAAGTATTCCCTTTTGACTTTCAAAAGCGTCTCTTAGGTGCCTATTTGAAATAAATAATTTGACTTTGTAACTAAGGGCGACTTTTACCAATGCAACTGAACGCGATCAGCACATCTAAACCGCGTTCAAGAGCTGTCGGTGTCAACATATTGTATAATATCGATACAGACAGATAGTAAATAGTGTTGTATATTCCTGAGATTGACAGTGCTGACGCGTTTGTTATAATGAGTGTTTGTTATATGTTGATTTTTTTGACATGATTGATTATGTGATTTTATTATTTTGAATTTTAAATATTATGAATTCACTTTTGTTTTGTTTTTTCATTTTAGTATTGACTAACACAATTTTAAGACCTTTGTTAAATAACAAGTATGGACAAATTAATTAGTCTGAAATAAATGGATTTCATTTTTTATAATATGTAGACGCAAATAACATGTCAACTGACACAGCTGCTGTTTTGACGAAAAAGTGTTAGAAGTTTTGAACTTTATTGATATCGTTTTATTTAGTCGAAAATAACTTAATTATTTACTAACAGCCTAGCCTTAAGTAAACTGGTTTATTTTAAAATTATGCCCCGAAAAAAATATCGAATAGCTGTTATAAACTCCAAAAATAATTTATGTGACAAACTTGTATTGTACCGAAAACAAAAAAAAAGTTGCCTTGTTATAAAATTCATTTAGAAAAAAGAAAAGGATTAGCCGTATATTAAAAACAATTTAACATTAATTGTTAACAATGCCGCGGTAAAAGTCAATTCGTAATTTTTTCTGAGTTGATATTTTATTGCTTATTTGCGTCCATGTGATCTATCATACAAAATGCATACATAAAATGTAAGACAGTTTTTATGCCTGTTATGCCTCAATGTCTTGTTTGATCAACGAAGACGGACATGATAAAATTCTTGCTGCTCAATTGAAGGTGCGGGATGAAGCTAGTGTTTTTCAGAGGATCTTAGAAACTCTTTCTAAACTTTAAAGGAGGTTAGGTACTTATATTTATTTATGATTTACATATGAATGAGGATAATGTCGTGAGAAAAGTTTTGAGTATGAATGTCGATGCTATAGGAGTAGGGAAAGACCAAGGAAACGATGGATGGACTGTGTGAATCATGATATGGTCAGAATGGGGGTGACTACTGAGATGTGATGTGATGATTTTACCTTATCGATATCGGCGATCGGGTGGATCGTAATTTAATTTTTCTTAAACACTTTTACGCACTAATATATTTCCGTATAAAGTTAAACAATCCTTTGAGTTCTTCTCTTGTTTTACATATCAGGTAGCCCGTTGACGGTGTCAGACACTCCCGAATAAATTTTATCAGGGCCGTCTTGTCCCATGCTACTCGTAGCAGAAATCGTCGTGTTTTTGGCAGCATCCATAGATCTCGGTTTACCTCTCGAAGCCACAGTGATCGGAGTCTGGTTTTTCTTTCTCGCCAAATTTGAAGGGTTTCATCTTTCTGAAGGCTTTTACGACGTCATCCGGGTTTTGCGTTACGGCAATTTTCTTAGCAATTTCTTCAGGGCTGTCTTTCTCAGATTGGTTCATGCCACATATTTCAAGTTGGTTGCATAATTGTGCGTGCTCCATTTGATTGTTTTGTTTTCCAGAATGTAATTTTAATATTTTGTTTTTTTGTCATGATTTTGTAAATCAGTGCAACGGTTTTCCAATTCCTTCATTGATTCTAGATATTTTTTTATATTGGCCTCATGCTCAACTATTTTATCAGAGTATAATTGCAGGGTACGTTGCGGCTCTTCTTTAATAACTGGACTCAGTTCCCTGAGCAGGTTTCGTAATTTGTTGCGTTTCCCCACTTAATTACCTAAAGGTATAAGAAAAACTATTTTAAGATCCCACAGATTTGTTAATGTTGTTTTGTTAGTAAAAAAGTGATCAAATGTGAATAAGACTCGTGTAATGAGGGTTCCGTACCATAAAAACTATTAAAGTTTCCCTTTTTTTTTGCCGTGACATAATATTGTACTGTTAGGATGGCGCTCCGTGGGTCCTTTTAAATTGAAACACTTTATTTGCTACTACGGAAACTAATGTAATAAAAAAAAACTGTAGGTACATGAAATATTACAATAATAAATATGTATTGGAGAAAATTTTTGGGTTGCATAGCGAGCAGTTTTATATAGTGGGTACTAGAATTTTCAAATCAGCAACTTTGTAGTACTACGTAGTGATGGAAATTATATAAAACAGTAGATACGCATATTTTGTGAAAACAACTTGCAAACCATCGCAGTTAAAAAAAGACAAAAACCAGTGAGAGTTGGGGTTAAACATACATGGGGTAGGCTGAGCCATAGTTTACCGTTGGAAAACTTTTTTGAGTGTGTTGGTGTAGTTTCATTACAATAAACTCTTACTTTCACAGTTAGTGCAGTTAACCTTGAGCACAGCTATACGCCCACAACCTATGATTGTAATGTCAAGGTCTGAAGCCTACACAGTACTAATTAAATCGAACGCCGAACATTAGCGCACAAAGCGTGGTTATTACAGCGGCGCGCGGCGGTGCTCGTCAGTTCTTTGCGGCTGTCAAAAGGGAGGGCTCATGCTCGGTCAAGTGTTTACCTAAGAATTGTAATTCTACCGGAACTACCCTTTAATTACGTTGCTTTGTGATGTCCGATAAACATTGCACCTTCATTATGAAGCGTTAGCATTCAAATTGTTCGGATTCTGATGATTTTGACAGTTTATTCATTTGAAAATATACTAACATCAGTTATCACACTATTGCCCGAAGGGTTTGGCAGAGGTGAGAGTAGTGGTGGCCCAGTGGTAGCAACCGCGACTTACGAGTTGTAGGTCGTGGGTTCGAACCATGACAGTCACTTTACTTTATGAAAATTATAATTATATTTCATCACTACTGTTCTCAAAACAGTGAAGAAAAACATCGTGAGGAAACCGGAATGTCCTAGAACCAAAAAATCGTGTGACATTTTTCAACCCCTCACAGAGATGAGGCCTGTGTCCCAGCAGTGCAAAATTATAGGCTGATTATGCTAGCTTTTGTTAGAGGTGTACCTTGGTACACCCACATTTTGCCAGTTAGTCGTTGTTGATTATATCTGCGTTAGAAATTTAATATACAAGAGCCAAGATAAAAGTTCAAGTATATTAATTTTTATGTATTCATGCAATGTAGTTTTCCTTAGCTTTTTTGGTTCATTAAAATAGACCCATGCAATCTTGGAAAAATACGAAGATGAAGACAATAAGATGCAGTAAACACCCGGCAAAATAGATACATAAGTAAGAATAGGAATTGTATGTCTCAAATAAAACATCATAATATAACAAATAAGTAATACAAATCAAGAAGGTAACCTCATGTTAAAAAAAAAACCTTTAATGTTGTTATCAAATTCCAAACAAATTGGTGAATCCCATCTGTCTTCATAGAATTTGTCTGTTTAATTACTCTAATGCCCGCCGAATAAATTGCTGTTTGCTAATGAACTACCAACATTATCCTAACGATTGTTCTTAGCAAACTTTTAAAGCCACAACTGTTTATTTTCCCGCATTAAAAGCTCTCCTAATCCTATTAAAATAAAAATAAAACAGGGTATAGAGCAACAAATTTTAAAGTCGGTGCCCGCGTTCCGTACTGCCTCCGTCCCGCACGTAAACTTTTCTAATATATTAAAAATTTCCCGTACAAACATGCTGCATTAAAGACGGAAAGTATCTAGAAAGTTGCTTAAATACCTACACACGGGGGAATTTATTAACTGCCTTATCACGTAAAGGTTACGATCTGTATGAAATATCATCACGACTATTGGTCTAAATTTCTGACTAGTCACAGGTTTCCAACGTCGTTTTTTGTTATTTTATATTTTCGACAGGACGGCAGCATGGTGTGGTTGTAGAGAGCTATGTCACAAACTATGCTGGAAATCCTATCCTGCTCTCTGTTTCTCGAAACTTGCAGTCAAAGTGACCTCTGCGCAGCCACCGACGACACCGTGGAAGTGACGTAGACTTGGGCTAACAAGATCTAATAAAATACACAGATACAGTCGTGCCAGCGAAACGAAAAAGAATATTTAATGTTGAGCCTGACTGACGACGATCTACAAAACTAAGAGGATTGTCGATCAGATCAATCTTCAAGGTCACAAGTGCTTTAATTGGATTGTTCCCGTTTAATTTCCTCAAACGGAAACCACTGCTGCCAATGATAAACACACGTCTGGAGGTACTTAGCAGTTCTTCCAAATACTACATTTCTTCACTTTTAATATCAGTTTGTAAGCAGATTGTGTGTAAAAACTAATATTTATAAAGTTTTGCTTTACATGTACCTAATAAATACCGTGTAGTCAGTGTCGTGGAACTGTTTATGTTTCAGAAATCGTTGGATAAGGAGCAATCAATTACTTAAAAATATATTAATAATATTATTATCGTTTATTGCAGATCACGCACAAAAATACACACAATCCTTAGAGCATTAGTTACTGTTACTGTTAGCCTGCATTATCCCATTGCTGGGTAAAGGCTTCTCCCATGACTTCCAGTTCTTTCAATCCAGGGCTAAAGTGGACCACTAGCCGTTTGTTTTGCCCAGCTCGTCCCACCATCTTCTACGGGGTCTGCCGCGACGTCTTCTAGCTGTGTCAGGGCTCCATGTGGTGGTTATTTTGGCCCATAGCTCATTGGGCATACGGCACAAGTGACCAGCTCAGTTCCACTTCAGCTTAGCGGCTTTTTGAGCAACGTCAGTAAGTTACTTTCTCCTTGAACTGAAAAATTATTATACCTATAACTTATTAGTATTATAATTACATAAAGTTATCTATTAAAATATTATTAAGGCATTGACTGCCACCGCGAACGTTAGATTTTCTATTGTGTGCTGTCTGGCAGTTAACGTGAGCATTTTCTACTGGTGCATTGAAATCAACGTGACGCCCTAACCCACACAACGGATATTATGAGTGCACAACTTCCCACAGTGCGATTTCCTGTAAGGAAAATACAGTACCAATATGCAATAGCATGTCTGTCCGCCAAATCCCGGTCTATTAAAATATAATTATAATATATGCGTGATCGAACATGACGCGACTGAATTCGTGTAACATTTAATTCGACTAACCAAACATTAGGATATTTCGTCTTGGTAAATATTTTAATCACTGTCTTTATATAATTCAATATTATAAAGGCCATTGCGAAGATGCTCGGCGCAACAAGACTTGGCAAGCTTATTATGATAGCTCCCTATTGCAAATATAAATATTTCATGTTCAGACAAACGCGGGAAGTCGTCGAAATGAGGAATATTTGCTTGCATGGCTTCAAAATCTGTTTAGGTTTTTGCAAAAAATTGGTCGTATTAATTCTAGAGTGAATTATTTTTACAATCTCAAGGACGAGCCTGTTGTCAACAGCGACATGATAAAGGGCGTTTATTATGGCCGCTGCAATTTTAAAATCACAGAACATGTGATGTATGGCGCGGTTGAAATATTTTTGTCGCAACAACCTAAACCTATTTTTGAACTTGCAGTTCACAGCCTCTACAACCCATTTATAAATTGTTATCAATTGGGACTTATTCGCTTGGTCTGGTGTGAGTTGAGTTTGAGGGTGGTATGTGGACTTCACAGCCATCTTCAGTCACAAGACTGGATATCAGCAATGCTATCACTAAAGCCCCTATCTACTATGAAGACGTCGCCACTGTTCAAAAACCAATGCAGTGGATTTTCTTCATTCATCAATGACTGCATAATTGTAGCTTCAGATGTTGTGGCACGGAACCAACTAAGTCTATGTAACCGTCATAGCTCACAATTATAAAGGGCTTTATAAGGTTCCAAAACTTATGATGACTGTAAGATTGGCGTTGAAATAAAAAGTTCAAGCTTTTTTCAATGTATTTTCAAGTAGCTATATATAAGTTCCATCTAGTATCAAAATGGCTTTTGTGTTTTACTCATCACTAAAAAAATCAATAGGTAATAGTAAGTTTCTTTCAAAAAAAAAATCTTTAAAAAGGTGATTTAGACCAAGACGAGACATTAACAAAATTCTGTGTCAGACATTCTCTCGCTATTTTTAAATGTGACGTGACATACCAAACAGTGTTGCTAGCGTTTCGTTGTTTTTATCAGTTCTTAGTTTTGCCATATACACGCCGAGAACTGTTTGTAAGGCTTGGCGTTTCCTTATTGAATTGATCAACAGCTAGTCCAATCCTAAAATGAAGCTCATGGGCTTCCAACCCAGCCACGGATTCGAAACTTAATCTTAGAGAATTCAGACCCCGAACTAACATAGTCGTCATATCCGAAACAAGCTCAGCACTAAAGTAATTAGTGACGTTTATAGGTACCATCCAGAAATTCATCCCAAATAATATTGGACAACAGTTCCAGACACAGTCGTGCGCTAGGGGGAAAATACAAACTGATATTACAAATGGCAAACAGTCTTAAAGACGCTGGGATTCGTCTTATATTCTCTATCCCACATTACTTGTATAAACAGGTTAGAGAAGAATTAGGAGATCTGACATAATCAGGGATGAAGATTTCATTAGGTTGAGCGCCTTCTGGATTGTTGATAGGTTTTGGAGCAGCTACGACATTAAGGTCATTGTTATCTCTTTGCCAGCATCGGTGACATACAGCCATTACTTATGTCATTAAAATGAAACTGAAATTTAAAAAAAATCCCTTTAGCGAGCTATTTTTTTAAGGAAGTATCTGTACTACGCTAACCACTATCAGTTGAGGAATGTTTTACATTTGTTATTTTAACTCAGCGTAAGCGCCGTTAAGGCGCAGATATACGACTTCGAACGGACTGATTTCTTTGAAAAAAATAAATGTTATACTAGACCATTTGCTTTGTAATTTGATATGTGAATATTTGCAATTATATTTTTTTAACATAGTGTAATTAATTTGTAAAGTAATGTCTAACGCGGACATAAAAACGATAATTACGCAAACACTATCGGGTTTATTTTCATAAAACTTTCACCATATAAAAGACAATTTAATTCCCCGAATTTTAGTATACGGTTTTTATTTGTTTGGTGTTTGATAAATCAACAATAGATTATTGTTTCATATTTTGCAATAAATTACCAGCGTTGTGACATCGCGCATCTCTTTCTTTTCTATGCAGTCCGATAGTGACCGCGCTTTAGGTCATGTAGTCGCCTTAATAAAAAGAAATAAGATTACTAACCTCTATTAGCTCATTCGGTGAAATATAGTCAGATACAACTTTGAGGCATAGTAGCTTGCAAAACGTGTCTTTGCCTTAGGACAGAACGCGGAAACATAACACATCGGCGTCCAGTTTACATAATAGTGTCGAAACGTTATTCTTATCACAGTCCTATAACTCGTCAAGATCAATCGCAAAGTTATTATGATAATTTTTATGAATTTACTTAATTTTATTAATTTATGAATGTTTTTATTTATTGCTTGATTTTACTCAACTTTTTATAAATTTTAATCATGTTATAATGTCAAAGAAAACCTTTACCAGTTTTAGAATTTTCATCAGAATATCATAAATTTGAAGTGCATTTAAATGTAACTTTTTACCAGTGTTACCAATTTTTCAATATTAGCGCTTATTACTAAGTAAGTTAGCTTATTTCTCTAATTCATTGTTTTATGCATGTTGTGTTTACCTTTAAGTAATTGATGCACTGTTATTTTACTTTTAAAAATGTATTACGTGGATGTATAGTGTAATCAATTGTTGGTGAACCTAAGAAATAAAATAACATATTCTCACAGTCCGGTTGTAACGTTTCCTTTCAATAAAATAACAAAATGACGACAATAAAGTGTCAAGTCAAACCACAGATGTAATAGTTTTAGGGTCTTATTTATTTCCTCCACGTAAACCTCTTCCGTCACACGGTAAACAAGCAAGGGTCAGTGTATGTCGTAAACAAGCCGATAATGATAACCACGAGAGTAGCGAACAACGAAAATAAAGATAAAGATTATGTTATATAAAGACAATATTGGTCATAGCGGCCATTGTATTCCTCATTACTGCACACTAAGTAAATGAATATGTATTATATTCTTCTTTGCTTTTTAATTTACTAGGTAGGTACAGACGCACATCATGCTACTAAAATCTGTCAAACTTCTATAACAGACTTTCAACTTTATCGCTAAAGCAAAAGGTTCAATGTTGATTGGGAAAATTTGAAAATTTCGGGTAACTTGATGTGCCTGGCGTCTGTACCTTCTTTATTAGACGTTTTGAAGGCAAAAGACATCCGTTTCTTTGATTCAAATTAATATGCAAACAATATTTTCTACATACATTTCCGTTACAATCGTACGAGCGCTCCTTTATTTCTGCTGGCGATATCAAATAATTAGGTACAGAAATATTGATGTTGGAGTCAGCCATGTGTGTAAAACATGGAGCCTTTTAACGGAACCGATGAGCAAGAAAAGGAAAAATAAAACTAATAACCAGTCCAAGAAGAATATTATTATGCATTGTTTGATCTAAAAGGTTGGTTATAAAGGAAGGACCTGCGCTTGGCGGTATAGAGAGGGCAGGGAGGGCAGGGCGTCCTTTCGCATTTTTGCTTCGAAAAAGAATTGGTCTTGTAGCATAGTCCGGTGTCATTAGTTACAGGAGAAGCATGCTTCGCAAAAGAAAATTGAAACGATATAAATGAGCTCAAAGAGAAAGTAATTATATTTTCATTTTCTATAAAATGAACTTTCTTTATTTTTTTTCTTGTTTTTTTCGTTTTTCATGCTGCCTGTCTGCTAGATGGTGCAAGTGCCTACTTTTTTCATGTACTCAACTTATAATAAGCAATAAATAAAAGATACAGCTTCAGTTTGAAACAATAGATATTATTTCTTATGAACCATGTTCATTTCCAAAGTTATACGTGGTTGTTTTGATAGGTACCTACATTAGGAACTAATCGAAATATGAAATAGCATGATATTTATTTTAAATTTAAATGATTTAAAACGCGCACCCTTTTAATATCCGTATAGCAGAATCCTATTTCCTGGCGAGACAAGACAACATTATTATTATAATGAAATGATCGAGAGATGTATTTCATATTCCGAGATAAGGAAGGGGAAGGTGTGACGAACATTCGTATAATAAATAATATAGCTTCATTAAACTTCAACAAAACTGTAAGAATTGCACGTCGTTGACTCGAACCCAGGCATTCACTTTACTTTGTGTAATCATCACTGCTCTCAAAACGGTGAAGAAAAACATCGTGAGGAAACTGGCATGTATTAGAAGTTCTAATACATGCCGGTTTATACCTACAATTTTCTTTTCATTGCAAAGCTAACAATTTTACGAACCAAATAATGAACCAACCGCAGTGGGACAGTATAGGCTAAAAAAAAAAAAAAAACTTTGCTTATGAAATTAATAAGGAATAATTTTAAAGTTTTGACAGTTTTTCCATACAAAATTTGTCAGAAGTTAATTTTATTTTACGAATAAAAATTATCTGTCGATTGATAACGAACTTTGAGTCTTGTAAGGTATACCTACTTATACCTTCCGTAGGTATATTACTAGGCAATTATTTTAAAATATGACATAATTCTTCTGGCACTAACGGGCATTAGTAATGCTCGTAACTGTGTAAAAAATTACACAAACATTTAAGTATTAAAAACTCGCATGGCTAGTTCAGTAATAATTTCCAATATGCACTCAATTATCAGTTAACAATGAACGAACACTCAAGCATGCACTCGGACGCAATCAAACACGGCTATATTTTCATTCTTCACATTTTTGTAAAGGGTAGGCACTAATAAGTTGACGGCTGCCGTTACAGGGTGCCCCATCGAAATAGCAGAATCAATAATTTAATTTACAGGAATCTCGCGCAAATCGATTCATCTTTCGATTTCCGTCAGAGCATTTAATTGGCACCGAGTGAAGATCTCCGGGATGAATAAAAATCTTTTAACTCATTTACTCTTTCGTACAATAATTTTGCTTATGTTGCCCTCAGGGAATAAGTTTTGTTTGGTAAAATAAAACTTCATTTTACAGGCGACCGTGAGAGGTGTATAAAGAGGAATTGTGGAGGACTATCGTAGCTTGCACGTTAATTGTATAACGCTTTGTTTTTAAGCGGATTGTTCTGTTTAATTTTGCTTGTTATAATGTTCTTGTGCAGTTATCTCATTCAGGTATTGTTCTCGAATAGATCGCATTATACAGACTCTTATTTTAGAATGTGTGGAAAACGCTTAATGCCAATACATTGAACACATACTCTACTTAAGACGGACAATAAATTACGGTCAAAAATATTTGTTTCCCAACAGAAAATAGGTTTTATCATATTAATTTCCTTCCATAAAGGTAACATTCAGGTTTCTATTTCGATCTAGCCAGTTAAGCGAACTAGATTTACCTTGCTAATAAACGTTGAATAATAGCGTCTGTATAGTTACACAACGCTTTGTCTTCTTGTTTCGAAAGTCAAATTACTGACAACTGAAAGAGAGGAATCGGTGTGTAACTATTCATCTCATATAATACTCGTACGTTTATTAGTAAGGGAGATAATTAGTAGCTAGTCCGTAGATGGCGGGTGCCAACTAAACGTCTTTACCCTCGACTAGTTAATGCGAGCTTATTTTTAGGTTTCGCTCCTTGTGGTAACGACTAACGAGCTAAACTTTACACCGACTTACAACATATGTTTTCTAAAATAAACTCTTGTTATAAACAAAGCATTATACAGGGTGGCCGGGACATGCGCAAACTGCGACCATGAACCCGTATGTAACCGTGATGACCCCGTAGAAATAATTAAAAGGTTATCAAAAAAAAAAAATCTGTAGTTTCATAGAAAAATGCAATACAGTATGCGGTCAAAATGAATGGAACAACATTTTTTTTTAAGAGCTTTAACTACGGACGCCATTTCATCCAAACTTTCAAGCCCTTGTTGTTCGAAATGAATGAACCGATTTTAATGAGACTTCATACGCATAAGCAGATTACAAAGGTCTAAAAAGTTAGTTAAGAACATTTTTAACTAGCCTCTGCCCGCGACTTCGTCCGCGTAAAATTTCGTGTTCCCGGAGCCACCCCGTCGCAACGCATCGCCTGCCCGCGCTATTAGTTAGTTTTCGCGTTCTTTCTTACTTTTTTCTTTTTGCTCGGGTCCAAAGAGTCCTAGCGTGATGACAAATAATAAAGATTAACTGATGCAGAAGGCAGTAACTGTACTCCTCGATACGGTTCGCATTGTGAGGAGGTTCCTGTCTCTGGAGCCCTAACCACCAGTAGCTTGGACCCTGCTCCCGACACCGGCGGGTTAGATGTTTTCTACGCTTATTTTTATATTTTAATAAATATTTAAAAATGTAGTAAAATAAGATAACCAAATAAATAAAGAAAATAATAAGAAACACTTTATTCAGTTTAGTAGCAGATTACAAGGAGCCTTAGGTGCTAGGTTTTACAAATGCCTTGGAGCCCACACTAGAATGCCCTGTGTCGATGTCGTCGATAAAAAAAAAATTGCCTATAGCCTTCCTCAAGAATTGGGCTATGAAATGCAAAAAGATTTTTCTTATCCGAATGGTGGTTCCACAAAATAGCTCGTTCAAAAAAACAAACAAACTCTTCAGCTCTATATAGATAATTATGCATTCTCGAAACAATAATTGACCGTTTGCTCCACCCAAAAAAAAACAGACGGATTATGAACGTTAAATAAAATTCGAATGAATGTTACTGGAATATATCATATTCGTTTACTGTACTTAAACACAAGTCTGACATAATCAGCATGATGATACCAATCATCAACAGCACAAAAATCCTAGAGAACGTGAGAAGTTTGCTGAAATCTCCTAAAAATCAGGAACAAAAATCTGGGGTATATTATAGAAACAGCTTCCATTAACGATTACAAGGGTTTGATAGAAATTGTAACGCATACGAAGCGGATTCCTCTCCGGATTCCTTTCGTGATAAGTTTGCCTCGTTTCTGCACGATTTGCTACTGATTATAGTCCTGCCAAATGAATTCCGAAGGCGCAAAAAAAAAAACTTTTAAGTTCCCTACTCGGCTGTCGCGTCGCGTTTTTATCACGTGAATTAGCTTTTAACCTAAGCATCGGTCGTGCGGAAATATTAACGAAGCTAGTATCGTGTGAACGTGTTACACGGCCCTGGCTACATTTTGTATGGTTTTTAGGCATTTGGGATTTTAGGGAAATAAGAATGAAAAGATTATTGGCGCTTGCTATGGTTGATCATTATGATGGTTAGCTTCTGTGTTTTTAAAGAGTTAGACATTTTGGGACCGTGTAAAAAGACGACAAAAAGCAAAGTAGATAAAGACATGTACGAAATTATACCAAATAGCCAAATAAATAGACAAGATCAGACGAAATTACAGTTTTCTAATAACTGTTTTGACGAAATCAGAAATATCTGGACATGTCCAAGGACAGTATGTAGTAGTTTGGACAAGTTCCTTAGATCCTATAGGTAATATTAAATTAATTAATTAAATTAATGGGAGATTGGTCGGAGAAGGCAACGTACAGGGAAGAGTGCTAAACCTTGCAATAGACCTTTGGCCAGCAGTTAGACAATAGTATCAAAGTTTATTGTTCATGCACAACTCTCATACAAGTTTACTATCTTGTGTAGAGATAATAAAATGTTATGTTATTATATTATCATAATCAGCCTATAATGTTCTCACTGCTGGGACACAGGCCTATTAGAAAGTGATCGTCGCGTTCGTAATAATTATGCCACTTTTGTTCGTAAAACCGGACTGCGCCCTCTGTCGGCGCGACCACGTTCATCAAACAAAAAATGGCATATAAACGCGATGATCGCGTAGTCCGGTTAAGCGCACGATAACCTTCTAGGTTGAACTACGAGATGCCATTCATAAAAAAGCGATGATCGCTTTCTAATAGGACGTGTATTACCAACTTGAGTATTAGCGTTTACGTCGTACGGCATTTCATACAAACTTTTAAGCCCTTGTTTTTCGAAAAGAATGAACCGATTTCAATGAAACTTCGTACGCATAAGCAGGATACAAAGGTCTAAAAAGTTAGTCATTTTTGAAATGTCTTATTTAAAAAAACCGGCCATGTGCGAGTGGGACTCGCACACGAAGGGTGCCGCACCACCATACACTATTTAACACTACATAATATAAAATAACTGCAAAAAATCACATTTGTTGTAAAAACAGAATAGAATTAATATTTAAAGGGGGCTCCCCCTTTAAATATTTATTCTATTCTGTTTTTAGTATTATTTTGTTAGTGAATTTCGCGGGATACATTGAACACAAATTCTCAACTTCAGATTCTCAATTCGGAAACCCGGGAAGCTTATCCGCCACTAAACACTTGTAAGTGGGAAGCTCCTCCCCAACTCATAAGTTAACGCCATTCCACTCATGAGCGAAGCTATATCGGCCAGGCAATTTGGGGGCGAAAGTTGTCACATTACGGGTTCCAAATTACTCAGGATGGTCAAATGCCTCTCAGATATATTTCCAGGGGAAAAATCTATCTGTAATTTTCCTTATAGGCTGCGGTTTTACGATGACCATCATCATTTGCCATCGTTTTGGTAACATTGATGGTTAGTGAAAGGGTCAGAATTGGGAAGTTTGAATACCGCTATTAAAAGGTTGGTATTGCAGCTGTAATAGTAAGGGATGGCTTTGAAATTGTTAATTTAAGACTATTATTAATTGTGAGATAATATCGTGACAATGTCAATTTAACCTAAGGGCCTATTTCTCCAGCTACGGCAAATAAGTGCCCGTAAAATTACTTTCCAGATGACTCCATACAAATTCTGATCTTGTTTTAGGGTTCCGTACCTCAAAAGGAAAAACGGAAACCCGGAAGAACGGAACCCTTGTAAGATCACTTCCGGTCCGTCTGTCTGTCCGTATGTTAAGACCCTTTATCTTAGAAACGCGTAGAGTTATCAAGTTGAAATTAACATAAAATACTCAGGGCTGCAATACCTTGAAGTAGCGAAAAAATCTAACTTCTAAGTCAACGCAATCAAAAGATACGGGCGTTTATGTCGCATATACCCGCAAGGGAATCAAAACCGAGAAAATTTTGGCAAGAAGCAATGTCATGTAGCACAACTACAGGATAAAATCCGAAATGCGTGAATTTGTAGTTACATACGCACGAGTTAGACTCGCACTTGGCCGTTTTTTTTAACGATCACGACATGGAACAGACTGCTGTGCAGGGCCTGCATAAAGGACGATGACACAGCAGCTCATGTGCTGCTAAACTGCCCGATGGTCTCCACATACAGGGCAAAGTACTTCGGTAACCCTTCGTGAGATTGTCAGTAACACCGAGGCGTTGCTGGCCTTCTTTGAGGAGCTGGGGTAGATCGTATAACCTATTTTTCCATCCGTACGCAACATACGCGCTTTAAATTCAATAATAACTATGAATAACAGACATATTTTAAGAAGTAAAATAACAAAAATAAATTATAACATAATACTTACTTAATAATTAAACTACATTAATAATGAAAAAATTTTAAGCGAGTAAAGAAATGAGCAATATTACATATGTATAATGAAATAAATAATGAAGAAATAGATAGACCTGCATATAAAAAATAAATAGAATAAGTAAATGAATGGAAATATAAATACATAGGTAATAGGATGAAAAATAATTGTAACTTTATAACGAGGAAAATTAATAAAGCGCTCTTCCTCTCTCTTACTTATTTAAAAAATTGCTGTGCCCGACAGGGTCCATAATTGTTTCTATTATTTTTTATTTACCACCTGTACATTATGGATTGATTTGACGTGGAGTTTTGAACAAGACAAAATAGATGTTTTATTAGAATTACGTGGCTGGTAAGTGGGTAGTAAGTAGCTATTCCAACTACATTGTAAAATATAAATATGATTTTATGAACATTTTTGACTCAAAGGTAAACAAATACCAAGACGCTGTCCAAGAGCTCCTCTTGTCTACTGCTTTGAAAGTCGATTATAAATAAAACCACGACTCATCCGGACTCCATTGTTTAAACCTGTCGTCTGCACTATTGTATGTTTGTCCTTAATTAAAACTTTTATAGCAAGAATAAATAGGCACCGCCTGTTTATAAATGAATTGAAATGACAATGGCTGAAGTAAAATGTTTTATTAATTGGTCAACACTAGCATGTCAATTAATAACCAAATGATAGTTAGCATTGTATTGCAATTAAAATATCATGACCACTTTGCTATATGAACCTACAGTTAAATCCACTCTGGTTTTGCCTATGACTGATTAATACGAACGATGGCATAAAATGCAAATCAATTATTTGTTTTAGACCTACACACAAATTAACACTCGTATGAACGTCATTATTTTTAGGGATTTTACGTTACTTTTAATCTATACTATATAATATAATATAACACTAATATTATAGCATAATCAGCATATAATGTTCCCACTGCTGGGACAAGGTCTCCTCTCAGTGAGACGGAGTGGGCTGTAATCCACCACGGGGCCCAGTGCTGCTTGTTAGATGTCTGCGAATTTTGATTCTAGGACATGCTTGTTTCCTCACGACGTCTTGCATCACCGTAATGGAAGCAGGGGTAAAAATAAAGCGCCTATCTGGGTTCGAACGACTTACAACTCGTAAGTCACGGCCGTTACCACTGGGCCACCGCTGCTACTAATAATTATTATCTATGGGTTATATTAAAAAAATATTCTTCGGAAGTACTGATCCGATTCCAAAAATTCTTTCACTAATTATATTTAATGGGAAGCTACAGTACCAAAGTGTGAGTGTGAGTGTCAAGGGATATTATTTTATGTCAAAACAAGAAATTTCTAAAAGCTAGATTTAATTATAGAAATCATAAAAGTGCTATTACAATTACATCAATGCATGATTGCAGGCTGTATTCTTTATGATCTTTCTTTAAACCTACATGAAGTCAATATATAGTGGCATAGTTTTTAATAAACAACGTGCAACGAACGCATAAAACCGGCATAACTAAACAAAGCAACAGTCGCACGCCCAGACATGCACTGCTTTCTATGCGATGGGGGTGCCTCTTAATTTCCGTCGCGGAAATCACATAGCATGGAAGAACGAAAAATTTATCGCAATATTAAATTGAATGCAAGTGTATTTATATCTTAATGGTGAAAAGTATTTGAATGTTATCAAAATGCATTAATTTTTACTATGATTTATAAGGATAAATCGTACGAAAGGTCATGAGAAAGCTTAAGGCTAAGCTAAGTTTAAGGCTTAAGAGCGTTTACGCCGTACGGCATTTAATACAAACTTTCAAGCCCTTGTTTTTCGAAATGAATGAACGGATTTTAAAGAAACTTTATACGCATAAGCAGAATACAAAGATCTAAAAAGTTAGCAGAGAACATTTATGAAAAATTGTGTTACAGCCAAATTAGATCGATTTTAAAGTTTCCATAGAAACAGAGGATTTCCAGTTATCTTTTTTTAAATAAGACATTTCGAAAATGTTCTCTGCTAACTTTTTAGACCTTTGTATCCTGCTTATGCGTATGAAGTTTCATTAAAATCGGTTCATTCATTTCGAAAAACAACGGCTTGAAAGTTTGTATGAAAAGCCGTACGGCGTACACGCTAACGATCTCTGTGTATTGAAACCGTACCATTCAAGGTTAACTGCAAACTATATCGAATTCTTGTAACTTCTGCAATAAAGAGAAAATGATTACCTTCTATGTAAAAGCTAGTATCGGATACTAATTAATTCATCACCTGTTTGTGTTTGTACATCTCATGACGTTTGACGTTGTTATAAGATCCCTTTGCGACTATCTGACGCGACTATGTATTTCCAACAGTTAAACTGTGTTGGCCGAAGAGACAAAAAGACTTGTTGCTTCAACATTGTCATTTCTTTTTTGTGAACACTTTTATTCCCTCCCTCTGGGACATTTGATTTTTTTAGGTTATGATGAAAAAGGTTATCTGTATCAACTGTATGGCTGACAAATCGTTGGTATCTAGTAGCAGAAAATAACCAGGGGAAATTGTAACTATAGTCTGTTCCAAAAGTATCTAACAAAAATGTAAACGAGTGAAGTAGAAAACGAACTTGTGCATGTTATTTGTAGCCACTTACGAATTTAGTACTTTGATTTGATCATTTGAATACCTACTTAGTCACGAAATTCCAATTCTTTTCATTTGGCAATTCAGGGTAATTTTATAACAAGAATTCTTGTCGAGGATTTTTCAGTTACAATTCAATAATGCTATTGAAACAATAATTGTTAGAAAAAGTGGTGAGATATAAATTGGAAACCTTCTAAAGGCCGTGACGTTGCTTGAGGTAGCTGCGCGGTGCGGGAGGGGTGATAGTTGTCACTAGTTGACGAATCACTGAGCTCTCGCATCACGTCACCACACCCCTCTCCCGCACCGCACTGCTACCTCAGGGAACGTCTCAGTTAAGCGGTCGGCCTATCAATTCAATACAGATGAATGCCTCACTCCCCTCCCTTTAGTGAGTGATTGCGTAAGTATTTAACCTGAATAGGGTTTGTTTACACTTTCCTCAGGTACTTCGGAATAGACCGTAATATAATCAAAGTTGTTCTGTGTTTTTAATAATGTTCATCATCATCAGTCTACAGCAGTCTACTGCTGGACATAGACCTATCAAAATGATATATACAATTCAGCTAGATTATTGGAAACTCTCATCCAGCTGCTATGCTACCCTGGGAAGATCGTCGCTTCGCCTAGCCTGAGGGCGATAGGTAATAACGACTCCTTCAGAGTTAAACATGATACTCAGAATATACATTTCCAAACAGAAAACCTGTTTAAACAGACATCACTTCTGTAGAGCTGTCCTTACTTCTGCCTTAACCGGTATTCGTGAAAACATTAACAATTGATTTAAAGTGAGGTTTTCAATCGGAAGGCACGATCTTCTTTAAGTAGCATTTTTTTTTGTGTAGCATGTTATTTATGAAGGAAATTGAAACCCACAGGCGTTATTATCTCTCGTCATTCAGTGATCCCGACTACGTTTGCATGCTAAGTAACGTTTTACCAAAGGCAATGATAAAGCTTTGTAATAATATTATGCTATCCTAAACGAACTAGCAGCGCATTGAATAAAAATAAATAAAAAGGAAACCAAACCAAGATCAATGTTGTGACTAGAGAAAAGTCGCTTCATCACATCAAAAGATGTTTTCATAAACATTTAGGGAAGGCGCGCCCACGAACAAATTCTTCAACATCAAAAGTATGAAAGTGCTGTCTTTGTCGCGTCGCTACATGCGCGCACTTACATACAAATCCTTGATGTGAGAGAAAAATTAGTTGCTGCGACAAAAGTTGGTCGTGGGCGTCCTCCCATAGAGCAAAATTACAGTAGGAAAACTAAATAATTGAAGAAGAACCTAGAAAAATTTTTCTTGTACCTGAGTTTAAATACCTTTCAAAGAGTACGTAAGATTTTTTACTAAGTTTATTTGCAATTACAGTTTGCTAGCAATTTATTTTGTAAAGTTCCGTTTACCGAGAAACAAAGGAAGACATACAATGTTGGCTCCTCGTCAACTCTTTGACATTATAATGAATTTTTCAAACAATGGTCCATTTCACTCGGTTTTTTAAACTACTCTGAAGTTCGCCTGAAGATTTCATATAACGGTTCACACTGGTATACATACTTACATAATTTCACTCAGTATAGAACACTTCTTTCACAAATAATTCGCGTATTTATCTCGTCTGCTCTGCGTTGGCATACCTACTCAGCATACACACATATGCACACACACTGCAGGTATCTAGCAGAATATAATTCCGCTGGATAGGGATCCAGCGGATTTATATTCTGCACCATCACATCACATCATCCTATATATGCCTATATGGTATATTTGCCTGTGACATGCTGACATAACATAACATAACATAATCAGCCTATAATGTGCCCACTGCTGGGACACATGCCTCCTCTCTGTAAAAGGGAATGATGTAACATGCTGAGCTGGACTTTGGTGCAACCTTGAGACCACATCAGACGCACACCGCACTTTGGTTGTCTGTACAATCTACTAGCTGACTTCGTACTACCTCAGAATCAAAAAAACCCGACCCATACAAAATGTATGAAATAAAATTTTTTTTTTCTTTGTGAATTTCCCCCATGTTTTAATAGTTATTCTGCTATTCGGGGCGGAGACAAATCCAACAAACCAAAGATCATAAAAATCGGTAAAGTGGTTCTTGAGTTATAATTAATGGTGTAACTAACTCGACTGACTATCTTTTATACATATACATAAATAGATTTTTGTATTAATTCCTGGATTAAACCCTTTATCTCAGGCCTTTTTTAGATTATCTATAGCCCAAAACTCTGACACCACTGACTTGCACTGACCTCACTGATCTGCATTAAACAAGTGTAGAGGTAACAATTAGAGGTCAGTGACTGACCTGTATTATCTGTATTATAACAAAACTGAAAACTTAGTTTTAGTTTCTGTTTTAACGTTTTAAGATATGACGTCACGTCAAGTCAGTGAGCGTTTTCGTGCGAACTTGGAAAATTCATGTTTCGATTTGCAGTTTATATATATAAATGTCAACTCATAATATAACTATTAATAAATAACAAAAACAAAGGACACCTAGGCGTCGAAGTACTCGTCCGCATCGCTGTCATCCGGAAACATGCCCAGAAGACTGGCAGAATTGCCACGTTGAATGGCAATGCAAATTCTTGAACAACCCAGCCTTCTGGTCACGTGAAGTGTCGACTAACCGGCGAGAAAAAGGAGACGAGCACTCGGGCCCCATGACCCGAGCGTTTCGACCCCAAACGGCTCAAAGCTGTAGTTGCCTATAAGGTCTTACAGGTATTACAGTATTTGCGCCGCTTGAGGGTCTCAGCAGCCGCAGCAGCGGCACCAGCACAGCCCGCCGTGCTAGGAACATGACACAAAGGTATATTATAAATAATTATTAGTGCATGTTATAAATTTTCGTTATTGATGTCTCAAACATAAAGATAAATAAATATTTAATTAAAATATCTAGTATAGTACCTACTACAAAATCTCAAGAAATCCCGAAATCTAATACCTACACTAAAAAATGCACGTGTTCCTTATTGTGCATGTATTTTTAGGTTTCTTTTTTTAAGTTGATGAATGGATTTTTTTAACATTGATAATATTTTCTTACAAGCCAAAATGCACATAAATCAAAATGTTAGTAAGATCACTTGGCTTCCTAGCTATCCAAATTTGAATTCGAAGTATTTTTTTGTAATTAAGCTATTGAGTGGAAGACTTACACGTGCCGATCTATTTTAAAGGATAGTTGTAACTAAGTGTGTTCTATACAGTAGACCGGGCTCAACACAAGCCTTTAATAAAGGTCATAATGTACCAGCAGGCTGTAACAATTGTAACCTAAAACACAGAAACATCCAATCATATTGTTCGATAAAATTGAAAACAATACCCTAAGGTACAAAACTACAAAGCAGTATGTATGAGTGACCTTACGAATAACACAATACTGGCAAACAAATAGTTGTAGTTGCAATCAACCTGCGCTGCACTTGCAATGTTCGCAGTCCCCCCTAGCAGGGGCGAGTGGGGCTTCAACAATACGTACAAACACAATACCCTCACGACGCATAATAAATGCTATTGATTCGCTGACCCATGCTTTAATCCCGCGAATCCCCTCGCGGAAACATATTGCTTACAGCTGAGTCTAATAAAAAAATATCAAGGGGAAACATGTAACCCAATCTACAAGTGTAATAAATAAAAATGACATTTATATTCGTACTATGTTATTAATAAAGGTTTAATAAAACCCTATAAAACCACATACAATTTATCAGGATTGTAGGTATCTTACCAAGGTGTTAAATTGATTAATAGTTTTGAAAAATAAAATTAAATTGTTATTAATAGGGATAGTTAATGTTAGAAATGTTTGAAAAAATCATGTAATTTCAAAGAATGAAAGAAATATGGAGAAGCTACACGCTTAAAAAGTTTGTTGAAGGGATTATTCAAAGCCAATTCAGTAGTGACGTCTATGTCTAGCAGTTATTCTAAAACGTTTCTATCTTAGCAATTTAAAAATAAATAAATACTTTTTAAAGCCTTACACTTTTTATAATATTGTCTGCACTATTTGCGAACAAATATATTATAGAGATTAAAATAAAAAAAAATCATCATGACGATTGCACTTTTATTTTCTTAAAAGAATTCTTTCAAGAAGACAATATTTCTAAAAAAATTAAATTAATAAAAGTAATATCGCTAAAGAAAGCATTTTATTATAATATAATACCGGACATTGTTGCTACCTTGCCGATATTACTTGTAAGGTATGCTATGAATTTTTCCTAAGAACTCAGGTAGACATTTTGTCTACACTGTGAAAGCTTTTTATCTTAATAAAATTATTGTAGCTGGTATTATTTTAGAATTCATTGTTAGATCTATACGAATTTTTCCTCTTTATTTAACCATTATTTTGTAGACCACCCGTGTTTACGGGTAAAAAAAATCTTCTTAGTCTGTTTAGACTACATTTTTTTTTATTATCCATTAATGTCTCACTGCTGGGCAAAGATCTCTCTGTACAGAGCAGCCAAGGACCAGTCTTGAAAATGATTTGGAGTAAAAAAAATAAACCAATAATTTTACATTACTTACCTACCTTACAAGACTGATTGATAACTTTTTAAATTATGTAAATACTAGCTAACCCGGCGAACTTTGTACCGCCTCAGATTTCAAATGAAAGATCATTAAAATCGGTCCAGCCGTTTTGTTTTATATAATACTAGCTGTTGCCCGCGACTTCGTCTGCGATCAAGACAGAAGACACGTGGCGCCATCTATTATCATAATAATGTTATTGTTGTTTTCCTCGAGAACAGCACTTTTTTTCGTGATGAAAGGTACCCTATTTTTGTTTCTGTACACCTGACAACGTATACAGGATGATCGGTTGAGTGGTTTAGGCGTGAAAGGTAACAAACAAACAAACTTACTTTCGCATTTATAATTAGTTAGGAAGTTAGGATATAGATTGGTACTGTTATAATTTGATAAAAGTTACACATTGTATATATTTCAGTGTTATTTTTTTACATTATACTTCTTTTTCGATTTGTTATAAAGATTAAACCCTTACTTCGCATTCCTTTTGAAAGAAATGACCTTATGCAATCGGGCCGCGCTGTCTACATTTACACAAAGGGCAAATCGACAGAATTTGTTCAATAATTGAAGCGTCTCCCCCAGCGGTGTACTAACAATGCTATTTAATGTTTTATTTTGCAATAAAACCGGCAGCTGCAGCACATTAGTTATGCTGGTCTTAGACATGTGTTTTTTTCGACGCCTAGCGCACACGTAGAAAGTTTTGCTCAACAATAATTGCTACTAATAAAATTATTGTGTTCATGTGTATTGCTAGATTATCTTTAGTAAATTAACTATTCTGAAACCTGATAAATTAACAGGTATAAATTTTTCATGAGTTGGTTCAGATAACTTGAGGTGGTGGGCGGCTCAGACTACGAAATATTGATTTGGTGCCTTCGCGAAGTAATTAGGACGTGATGCCTTTGATAGCCTTAATCTAGTTGAAATAATAATTATTTATTGAAATAGAAAGTTATGGCGAGAGAAACTAGTGAGATTTAGATTTAGATTTATTACTACATTAGAAGTAGATATTTCGAGTTTTATTACAATTTATAAAAATAATGCGATATAAAAGGGGTTTTTTTGTTGAGGTTGTCTTATGCTAGGAGCTTGTACATCACTGACCTCTATTAAACAAGTACAGAGGCCAGCACATCAAGCTACCCCAATCTGTCAAATTTTCCCAATTGAATATGAACCTTATTCCTTTGCAATAAAGTTGAAAATCTATCAAAGAAATTTTACGGATTGGAGTAGCTTGATGTGCTGGCCTCTGTACCTTGTATAATACATGTCAGTGTTGTACATACTAATTCCATGACCGTATGAAATTTTGTCATCCATAATTATGAAATGTAGGTAAGTACAGTCTTTTCATAGTTTTTTACCTAAGATTTTGCATCACTGTAATGCAAATCATTGGTAATATTGACACAAAGTGATCTTTATTCTCATTACTATAAGTTTGCTGTTGGGTTGTTGCGACGATGTTGCGACTGACTAGTCACAGTGTGTCAAAATAACAGTGATCTTTATTTGTTGCTGTTGTCAGAGGTAAAATAATTGTGAAAAGACTTGTAGGAGTCATTTTAAAATGGACGTTCCAATCACAGACAGCTTCTGCTTAATTTTGTCCATTCGTTTTTCCTTAATTATTAATATAAATAGCCAAATTATTACTTTTTATGCGATTGTGGCTAAGTAGTAACAGCACCGGTCGATCGATCCGGTAAAGCTACGTTTGCCGTGGCCGGTTCGTGGATGAGTGACCATCTTAACAAAAGCAAACGAAATCTAAAACCATCACAGCTCAACAGCTCCCTGTTATTGAACACTACGTGGCAGAAATGACTAAACATAATGAAATTCAAGTCTTCTCTCGGCGAGAAAATTAACATTTATGTTCAAGCTGATAAGGGAACTGCGATACGGATTGTCAATATTTATCTGTTGATCCCAAACGAATGGAAGCAAAACAATGACAGTATCAGTCGCCTATTATCTCGGTCGAATTGTAAAAGTCAACAGGGGGAAGTTGGCTATGGTACGCTCAACCACCCGATAAATGATAAATGATTTTATTTCTGTAAGTAGGTTTGTACAAACACTTTTACACCTCAATAATATTTTGTCTCTGAGAAGAAAGACCAAAAAGAAACTCTACAGGTCACACTGGTATCACTTAATATTATTTTTAAAAGAGTGAAGGTGGAGTTTCTTGCCGGCTCTTCTCCATAGGAAACGACCAATTGGAACTGTGCCCCTAGCTTCTGACGTTTGATAAGTGTCCTTGTAGGTTTTTGTGAAATAAAATAAATTGATTTTCATTTTTTATTTTTAACATAACTGATAAATGATGTTTATTTATGTAAATTGATTAATAAAACACTTTAACACGTCAAAAATAATATTTATGTTTTAACACTAGACGAGGTCGGCGTTTACTATCCGATGACTCTGAGAAGAAAGGCTGAAACAAATTCTGAAGTTGCGGTATATCTTAAAGTCCAGAAATAATCTTATTCAGGCTTTATAAATGCCATGCAGATTAATATCTGAGATTGTCTTTTAAGGAATGAACCACACAGATTTGAGTGGACCCTGTCCAATCAGTGCACGCATTTGCCAGTAGGTAATCTAGCTCAACTCAACGACTCGACGAACAATACTTGAACCGCGCTACTGCAACGACATAAAGGAGCTGTCAACACTATATAAATGCTCAAAATGTGCGTGCGGATGACCGTACTTGTGGCGCAATTGAATAGGCTAATGCGTTATTTTGCTATCTTCGAACCGCGGCATAATTTATTATTTGGCATCAGATATTTATTTATTATATTATGTAAGTTTTTTTTATGGATTGATGTAATTTCTATTTTGGGAATTCTTTGTCTGGTTCGTTTTTGGAACTAACTAAATAATGCTTGGATGGTAACGAGTAAATACTTTCATTATTCTTAATGCCTAATTGCAGAATGAAGAATCCCGAAAACATTATAATTTGTCTACCGTTTTCGGAAAAAACATAAAGTTTTTGGAAACTGTTGCTAGTTATTAAGTAGTTATACCAGTAGGGTTTTAACTGCCCCGTTGGTCTCGTGGACTTCGTCGTGGGTTCGATTCCCGGGTCGGACAAATAAGTTGGTGGTTTAATACCCCCGTGCCTCTAATAGCACGTAAAGCCGTTGGTCCTGCGCCTGATCTCTCCCCGGTCGTGTCGCATTGCCGACCCATCGGACTATGAGAGTAAAGGAACATAGAGTGCACCTGTGTTTGCGCACACTTGTGAACTATAAAATCTCCGTTGAGATTGGCCACCGTGGCCGAAATCGGTCAGGAAGCTAGGTACCTATATATAAATACCAGTAGCTTTACAGACTTATTTTGAATAAAACAATCTATTCTGTTTGTTTTATTCTATTTCTTTTTTCGTGTTCACCCTACCTAAATGTGTGCTTGTACTAACCTTAACGGTATGCCGTAAATTCGAGTCCAACTTATATGCATAATATGTAAATAGTTAATAAATAATAATAATAAAATACTATCTATAATGATATAAACCGTTATGCTGATTCCGTATTTTCCAAGACAGTTTTCTATATAAACAGCTTACGTACTTCACAATTATTGCCGGAAACCTTTTAAACGGTGTTCTCGAAGTTTATTTCCAGGTAAAATTGCGTAAGATGCTAAATTGCTATGAACTTTTGTTTCGCATTGAGACTGCTAATTCATAAATTTAATTTCAACGAAACCTCTCGATGTCTCTTGTTATATGGCGCTCCTTGAAAAACAAACAATATTCAAGCATAATCTGCCCGTAACATTCCTACTCCTGGGACACAGACCTCCTCTCTGTGAGAGGGAGAGGGCCACCGCGCGAGCCCAGTGCGGGTTGGTAGATGTCACATGTCTTCGAACTTTTTGGTTCTAGGACAAGCCGGTTTCCTCACAATATTGAAAATAAATAATAATTTATAAGTATTATTATACTAGATTTTTCCCACGATTTCTTCCTCCTGAAAGTCAACCATACAATAAAACATATCCTATACTTAGCACTCGGCAATAGTGTACCTTTCTATCAGTGAAATAATTTTGGTATTGTGTTTCCCAGCAACTGGGTTGTGGAGGTCAGAAAGGGAGTTCTGATATTCACCTGCATCCGGTTAGACTGGAAGCCGACCCCTACATGATTGGGAAAGTGTAGGCAGATCAGTACCTACTTGCCTACCTCTACAAGCACATAATTGTAACTCTACGTAAGTTTGGATAGCCTTTTATACTAATAAAAAACAGTAACTTACGCTGTCCCAAAAATATGCTAAGCACAAAATCACCGCATAACAATACATCAATTCCCGAATAAAAAACATAGTCTAAGTACGTCATGCATCATGTTTATCAATAAGTCCTTTACTTTATCGATCCGGGCCGGAACGGCGCCGTAGACCCCTCTTTTCACTAAGTGTTATTATTTGATGCGGTAATGTAAACCTTTGTGGGGAGGGAACTCGGAGGGTCGGAGGAACCATTGTGAACAAGTGCCGCGCGTAACGGCGATTTTTTCGCGGATAATACCATTGATTCGTGAAATAACGATACAAGATTATTGTGTTGTAGCGTTAAAGTTGAGATTCTCGGTTTAGGTATACAGGACACAGCAAAATAGGTCAAAATACCTGCTTAGACTTCAACAAACATTTATGTAAAGAAAAAAACACGTTGGGATAGATTAGATTTACCTTGAGTGCTGTCTATTAATCTGAGCACTTATTTTAACGGAACCTTGTTGAAAAGTTTACGATTTTACACTAACTAAAATAATCACCTCTACGGGTCTCAGAAAAAGATCAAGTAACTCTTTAAAACGAAGGTTTTCATGTCATGTGGTCTACAAAATAACCTTTTCTCAAGAATATTTTACAGTCGTAAAATGGATTCTGTACAAACGGTTAGCGCTCGTTCCGTTTGCATTGTGATGTTGACCAAAGACCCCTTCCGTCCGTCCAGGCCGAGAGATAACAGCCCAGTCTCACAACTCAAACGAGTTGCGGAGAATGATAAGATACTATCTTCGGGAAAACTTTTTGGAATTATTTTTAACTTTGGCCACAACGAAGAACTTAGTTTTTTTTTTCCTTGCTACAGTCACACTGGCCAACGGTTCTACGCGTAGACTGATACATACCGACCGTAGACGGATTTTTCTCTCTTTATTTTTTGAGTTATGGAACTTGCCGCTTCATATCAAAAACATTGAAATCAAGATCATACAGTAAAAAATGGTAGTTCTTAAAAAATAACTCAAATACCTACCTAAATATAAGAAAACTGTAAACATTTTTATCAATGTATCTACAACAAACAAATATATACATAAGTTGGCAACACCTGGATACAGAATCACCTATCGGACTTGTGACTTATGGTAGTCTATAAGAGGCAACTATTTATTTATATTGGAACTATTGAATAGGAGAAGAAAAATAACGGCTCTTCCGTAGGGTCGAGGGGTTGGCGACATCGCTCCGTAATATACATATAATTTTCATTTGATGTCAGTTTTCTTTTATTTTATGTGCATTATTGATGAAATGATTCTTACTTTTAAAGTCTTGATTTGCGATCGCAGTTAAGTATCTACTTAATTGTAGTAGACAAGACTAGGTACTATTTATTTATTAAAATATTTATGTACACACATATAAATAGACAAGAAGAGAGAAACAGAAAAATAAAAAAAAGCAAAAGTTATGCTTATTCCTGAAGAAATCTCTTCCAGGATTCCTGTAAGAGAGTAGATAAAAAGAGATATAGACAACGTGTGTAAGAGTAGAAGGGAAAACTAAATACATAGAATCAAAAACAATTCTCTAGTTTAAATATAAACATACATTATGAGAATATATTTTCACACATAGGTATGTACATACTTATAAAATAAATATGATTAGAATATATATCTATAAATATAATGTAATTTAAATAATAAATACATGTGCAATTATGTCTTCTTTTAAATACCGCAACAGTTTGGCAGTCCCTATGTACTACATTGATGGTAGTACGAGTACAGTCCTGTCTATTTCATATTTTCCGTCACTATATTTACACATACTAAAGAATGATTGTTGAAGTAAATATACAATAAAATTCCCGGTTATTTTAATCAAAATGTCCGATGTTACGTTGTTAGACAAAACCTGCAGTCAAAAAGTAATATTTTACTTTATGACTGACTTTTTGAATTTTTGATGTTATTGTAGGCATTCCTACGATAACATCAAAAATTCAAAAAACATTACACGAGCTGCCATTTTCAGAAACCAGAAGTAATTGGAAGGATGATTTGAAAATAACAGGTAACAGTGCCTTTTACTATTTTTTACCTACGTCGAAAAGCTGAAATTGTAATATCGGTAACGTAGTGTATTTCTTTTACCGGACATTTTAGCCCTTGGTCTAGCTAGACGATAGCGGGGAGACGGGCGTGCGCGGTAAAAGTATGGCGCTTTTGTATAATTTTTCGGATTTCTGACCTACCTATCAAGTTCCTTCATGATTCCTATGGAAACACAGATGGCGCACTGTGATGCTTCACTGTAGTTTCTGTTATCAGCCTTAAGTTGTTGTTATAAGCCTTAAGTAAAGCTATTAGCCGCTGGATGTAAAAAATTGCAACACCTAGCAGCTTAAGCCGGGTAAAGACGGGAAAGAACATGAAATGTATCACTAATAAGTCCAGCAAAATGGTTTATTTTGTGATCAGATATTATTGTCGGGACATGAGGCATTTTAGCTTTTCGTCTATAGGTTAGCAACAATTGCATGTAGGTAAACGTAGGCGTGGTATATAGAGCAGTGGTGACCCAGTGTGGTCCACTCCGATTTACGAGTTGTTAGTCGTGAGTCGAACTCGGATTCAGATCAAAATATGAATGTTCTTAAAACTACGAGAATTGCTCCTCAGATTCTGATGTTGGGACTGCTTTCATATCGATGTTTTACAAGAGGTCATGAGCTATAAATTTTCAAGGTAATAATGGCGAAACTATTAGACAGTTCAGAGCAGTTTTGGCACAGTGGTGTGCGCCCCGACTTACGAGTTGTAGGTCGTGAGTTCGAACCCAGACAGGCACTCTACTTTTTGTATTTCATTTCATCACCTGTTTTCAAAACGGCGAAAAAAACCGTTGTTAAATTGTTAGGAAACCTGGACATGGAGAACCAAAAACTTGTCCTAGGATTTAAACATAACTTGCGAAATGTACTACAGTTAGGTACACTTCTGACTAACCTTTCGGGTATCACAGGCGTGATGTATATAGTACATTAACCATCGACAGCAAAAGTAGAAGAAGCCAGTCAGTTAACCCATTAGCAAGGTGATGGCGAGGCTAATTGGTTATATCCCCCGACGAGCGGAGATGCGTAATGTCATTTCTCAGCGACAAAAAAAAAAAAAAAAAAAAAAAAAAAAAAAAAAAAAAAAAAAAAAAAAAAAAAAAAAAAAAAAAAAAGGTTAGGTTGTTAGGTTAGGTTTGTACATCGTTGCGGCCATTTTTTGGATTCTTACGTAGGAACTTATTTAATAAAGTTTTATTTTTAAAAGGTGTTTGCACTTTTGAGCTTGGTACAGTGCAGGATATGTTTGGTTACGATACTTGATAGTATGACAAATGATATTCAGTGTTATGTCGGGAGAGTCTTCTTTAACTCGTGAAACCGTAAAAGCCCGTCTTTGCATTATGGGCGAGTGGCCCCTTTATTACCTCGTGGCCTACTTTTTTTTAGCCTTCTGTACCGTTTGTAACCTGCTCTTTTGTGTATCTTTGACCTTTATTCTTTGTATTACTAAGTACCATGTATTATTTCGTGTATGTTGAAGACAACGAGAGTCGGGTGATGTAGGCGGGGGTGATGGTGTTCCCTTGACGAAGAAGTGAATTAAAACCAGCTAGTCAGAGGTAAAAACCAGTAAAAACAGTAGTATCTTATCTATGCAGGCACACGATTAATATATACCATACACATAGACACGACACAGGTAAATCAGTTATAAATAGGTTCAAGTTATGCACTAAAATATTAACTTTATAACTTAAACTGACTGACACTATTTGGAGGCGGTCGGTAGTAGGCGGAGACTGGAGATGTTTATTCACTGAAGGATAACTCGCTACTATTAGATAATTATGTTCGGAGACGGTCCGTTTATACTTTTAAACTATTGCATAATCATTTACAGTGTAAAAATCCCATGTGCGTCATAGCTTCCCAAACAGAAGAACAAAATTTGCATCTGTAGCTGCGAGCTTGAGAAACAAAGGCGACATTCGGTCAAGTTGGAACCTGCTATAAACAATTCTAGAACGTGCCAGTGTTTTGGGGTATTGAGAAGTTGTATTATGAGCATTTTACATTTTAGTCTTAAATTGTTTACAGCCATAGGTAGGCTCGGCAAAGACAACCAGTCTAGAAAAAATTCTCTGAAACCAGTAACAATGCTGAAACCTAGCAGTGGTGGCCCAGAGATAACGTCTGCAACGTACGAGTTGTACGGTCGTAGTTTCGAACCCAGTCAGGTACTTTGTGTAAATTATTTTATCACAATGGCTCTCAAAACGGTGAAGGAAAACATCGTGAGGAAACCGACGGCGGCGTGTCCTAGAACCAAAAATTCGAAGACATGTGACATTTACCAACCCGTACTGGGCCCGCATGGTAGATTACAGTCCAATCCCTCTCACTGTGAGGCCTGTTTTCCAGCAGTGGAAACATAATTACAAATATATTCGCAGAGCGTCGCATCAATGATTGTGTGGCGTCTGCCTTCTGATGACAGAGAAGATGTCAGGGGTACCGCTGCTGTAATACCACTTCAATGACGACCTGCTATAGTCCATTCACAGTTATTTTACCTCTGACTTTGCATCACTGTCAAAATCACAGTGGACTTTATACTCCCTGTAATAAGGTTGCTGTTGGATTGCTGCTACTGACAAGTCTATCAAAATCACAACGATCTTGATTGTCGTTACAATAAGGTCGCTGTTTGGTTCTTGCTGTCAGAGGTTAAATAACTGTGAATGGACTGTATATTCCATCACAATCCTGATGATATTGAAGCTTCAGAACCACAAATACTATGACTACTTCTGGTAAAGGCTATCCTGCACCGTTAAATATTAAATTCTATAGTTGCCATAAACATAGAGTTAATTGAATGTGTCTCCTGCGGCGTTGGTTAAATAAAACCTTGTCATAGTACCATGTCATGTCCCACGGCAAGCCACAGGGGAGGTGATTCAGGTAACATTCAATATTTGTGGTCAACCATCAAACTTGCCATTCGAAATTATACCACATCGCTAAAGAGATTAAGTTCATTTTTGTGTTCAATAAATACTGAATTTGATACTCATTTTCCGCAATAATAAATAATAGAAAACTGAAAGCGAATGCAGGATGCTTGCTTTAGTTGCTTTGTATTTAAGAACATTTTTTTGAACGTGTTTTTGCTGCCATACGATGAATTTTGATGCAATTTTAAGGGAATATTTTCTTTGCGCTTGTTCCGTAATTGCTATAAATCGATGTTATTATTGTGGGAAATTTATAACAGGAATGTTTTGTTATTTGAAACAGAATGCTGGGCTCTATTTTCCCGTTGCTATTTTGATTATAATATTGTGATTGAAAACCCATTTTCCCAAATATGTTATGAACTTTATTTGTCTTTTTACTTGTTGTCATTTACCGAAACTGAGAAGAAAAGTATTTTAGTAGTACTAATTATGAATATTAGGCAATTATTGTCAAGATCTATTATTAAAGTACAGTGTTTGGAATGGAATTTATTAATATAAACTGCAGACGACTGAGAAGTTGTGAAGTTAGTACTTCAACAAGGTATGTCTAGACTTCAAACTTTCATCACGCATGGTTGTGGCATCACGACCCGAGATCGTGTCTGCATATTTATTTGTACTGGGTTCGTTTTTCCAGTACATCAACAACTTGAAGCAAGGTTAGAATAAGTAAACATTAAATCCTCAGCCACGTTGGCGAAAAGTTGGGGAAGGTTAGATTATAGCAGCATATCTATAACGCGCTAATTAGGTGAAAACACAGTCTTTTGGTGTCATGTTTTATATTTACCTTTTTTTTTAAATAAAAGTAGGCAATTGCTACGAGATTTGGGAACGAGTCTGATGCCGTAAAATCCGTAAATAGAGGTTTTAGAATATTTGTCCGTTTTTCTGGATGCATGTTCCGAATTGCTTCAAAAACAGCTGAACGGATTTGGATGAAATATGGCACACAGAAAACCTGAATCAGCACATAACCTTTAATTCCGGTAATATTTACATTCTTGTGAGATATTCTCACATGCACATCCACACGGCCGAAGCTGAGGGCTAAAGCTAGTTATTAGTAATTAACTATCGGCTTAAATTGCAAGGAATGTCATGTAAGCCAAGTAGGTAAATAACTAAGCCAATTTTCAAATGTCAAATCATCCTTTCCCCTAAGGACTCAGGTGCTTTTGAAACCTTTCATAATCACTGTAACGTCCAATAGGTATTCTCAGGTCAAACGTCCAGTATTTTAAACAAATACATGTATTATTTTTCTCATTCAGAGACGCCTTCGGACTTCTCAAATACAAGCCGTGTGCCCGATGAGATTTCCCAACGTCAAATATTACGAACGTCCATATAACTTTCACCCCGTAGTTTCACCACCTACAAGGTATTAATTTTCAAAAATCCTTCCTTAGTTCTTCGTTACAAAAGGAACTCTTGCGCAAAATATGCTTCCAAACCTAGCGGTTTAAGCAGTGCGTTATCTGTCAGTAAATGATTGAATTTAAGATTTTTATTAAGTAGATGCAGCTAAAACATGCTTTGTGGGTCTAGAAAAACCATTGAGAGAAGCAGCTAAGCTAACAAAGCGAGCAATGTTATGCATGCGCCTCCATGGGAATGGAGTAGGCGGGCCCGCACCATTGATTTCCCGAGTGGCCAATTCTGGCCGCAGATCGTAAACGCGGCGTCATCCGCCCGTCGCTCATACAACGTGATCAACACTTGGAAATGTTCGCTTAATTACACCGTTTTTTTGTTATAATAATTCGTATTTTTATATAGCTCAGATCGAAGAAAAGAAGCATGGATTGCGGACTGAGGTATGGTTGCGAGTCACTCCCTTCCTAACCGTAAACACTATCATTTATTTTGATGACGGCTTGCGCGCAAATGTGGATGAAGACATAATTATGACAAAATAACTATTATTTTTTTGTTGGTTGATTGTCTCGAGTGCTTTTGTAAGCACTTAGCTGCCTCATGTAAATCAGGAAATGACGTTATTGCAAAATCAGCCTCTGAAAGTTTATCTTTCACCCTATACACTGAAAACCACTCAACAATCTTCTAATTAGGAACACATATCTAATCGTATCCTCGTCGTCACTAGTGTCACATTATCAATGCATGTTTTAATGCGCCCTTCCGGGTACTATTTAGATGCCTTTTGCTTTGAGGGTTGACGCAAGTTAGCCCACTCGGTAACACAAGGGGAATTTACCTGCTCAAGGGCATCCCCACGGAGATGAATACAAGCTTATTTATGTTTGTACTTGAAGGTCGGATTATGAACGCTTTTGTTCATAACACACGTGGGCTATATAAAGACATGAACTATGTTTTTAATGAAATCACAATACAAAGCGATTTTATTAATTTCAAGAAAAATCTTAACATTGGTATTTTTACAATTGAATTGTTGAAGGGCAGACGCAGAATACGAGGAATGTGGGTCTATACTCCGTCCACTAGGTTTTTAACCGTTTTTTGGTAGATGGAACAAGTGATTGCAGCAACATTGTAGGTAACACACATTTCGATAATTTCAGTTTAATTTGAATGTATTTTCAATTAGCGATTTCTTGCTGTCGAATAAAAAATGGTGCGGTTTATATTCCTGTGTTTATTATTATTAAATACAAAACAATATAAATTAGCCGCTTTGTGTACTTTAATATCAATTTTGTAGGCTTCATACATATAGCGGAAATCAGCGTAAAAATAAAGTACCTAGGTATGCACTGGTTTGCCGTATCAATTGTGTTGTAGTGTATACAACATATAGGATTTTCTACATAGCTATTTATTATTCTACATTATTATGGAAAATATAAATCAAAATTAAACTTTAACATCTTGTTTATGGTAGCAAATCTGTAATCTGGCAAAATAATATAAAATATTTTATTGATATTTGAGCGGATGCAATGTTTTTCTATACTAATTTACCTATAACATAAAATTATTATTTTCGATCTATTCATTTGAAGCGAATAGATTCGATCCCATCACTAAGTACGATAGAATGTAATTCAATACTCATAACAAGTAGGTATATATTTTTTGTCAAGACTGATACAAGGGCACTGCTAGTTTTTATTAATTTAGTTAAGATTAGTCGTTCTAAATCGTAGCGCCGTGATTACACTGTCCTAGATCGTATACAATTTAGGAAATAGAGTGGATGGACCCCCAATTTACACTAAATCGGATCCAATCTGTTCTAACTGCGATTACATCTGCCGATTTCCTAATTAGTTTTCCTAAAAATTGGATAGTGTAATAAGCGCTTTAAAGATAGATCGCTACTGATGGTAGCCAGTATAATCATAACTGTCACTCTGCCAGTCTAATATAATCATACAGATACGCTACTGATATAGATTATTCGGACGTCAAAACTTGAGATAGATAGGTTTTTCAACCTCCAGTATACCAAAACTGGTGATAGGTAATTGGGTTCGGCCGTAAGTCAATAAGTGAATTCACGAAGCTTAACTTTTTTTATAATACAACAACCATTTTTTAGAACAACAATCAACAACCCTTAGATACATCCCTTAATTAGGGACTTTTTTTTATAAAAAATAATCATTCACTTTAATTGATTAAGGGCTGATTTTTCAATCATCAGATAAGTTTTATTTAAATAATACATATATTATGGTGGTTTGACTTATTTATTATACAAAAGCTGTCAAACCGCAATTTTTATTCCTTAAATATAACTTTTATGAAGACTGAAAAATCGCCCCTAAAATATCTTAGTAAAAATAAAATGTCTTAAATCTTTCGTATTTTTAACTGACAGCGTTCCAAAATGTACAGTTTGTCGATTAGAGTAAATGATAAATTAATTTAAAGTACCTAAAACTTCCGAGTATTACCCAATTCAATATTATTAAACAATTCATAACAATTTACAACTAATATGGCGTTTAATCCAACAGCAATAACACCATTACTTCATATTACAATCATGCCTTGTTTGTTTATTTAACAGTAGCCTATTCTTCGGATGAACATAATCGATGATATACTACGAGATCATAATTATAGTATGTCATCATTATCGGGAATGTGTACATAAAATGAAGTTCCTAAAGGTTTTCTTTTTTAAAAGACGTACATACATAAAGGCAAACAAAGTGAACTTAATAATCAAAGTCGTGTTGGCACCTTGTTTCGCCTCGGATTTTTATCACGTAATAATGGAAGAATAAAATTATAAATTAGGTCCGGTGCGTCTGGTGACCAAAGGAAGTCGAAGTGTCCAAAATTGTATGCCTTCACAACGTGATGAATGGTCACATCCTGTAGCAGGGGCAACAATGTCTGAATATCCGATCCACTCGACAACCAATCTGAAGGTGAACTGAACAATGCTATTGGTAAAGTTATACCTCTCAAGTTGTACAATGCAGCAGTATCATTCCCATATTTTCTTTGATCATCATTGTTGAACATTTGAAAGTATCCGCTGTGCACAAGCTGCACGTAATGCAATATCGTCTTCACTGACCCCCCTGCCGGTACATGAGTCATAACATCTTGCAAGACCCTTGGCTCCCACGCACCACTACCACCATTCCCAAATAATAACAAAGGATTTATACATGATCTGCTTTGATCTTTGCAATACTTCTCAGTAATTTGCTGGGGGAACACCTCGTCTCGCATGAATTCTAAATGTCCAAAGAAATCAAGCGAATGGTAGCCATTTTCTCTGTAAAAATTTGCTAACATCCTGATTGGGCCTTTAGCGTGATACATAAAAGCTAACGGGGCTAACAGAGTACCTGATCTTAAGATAGTGTTATATTGCGGCATAGTTGATAATAGAACAAGTAATGCTGTGGCCCCCATCGAGTGGCCTATGAAGTTAAGTTCAGAGCTTCTTGTGATTTCACTTATATATTTAATTGCTGCTGGTAAATCGTATACACCCATTTCATGAAAAGAAAAATCCCAAAAGTCTGACCTTTCAGCGCTCTTTGATGTGTGTACTCTTGAGTATCTGTTACCTCGAGCGTTCAGTAGCCACACATCGAACCCATTCTCGAGTAAAATATAAGGTAGAGACCTATATGTGCCCAAAAACAGCCAATCTTCAGAACTTCCAAGTAAACCGTGATGTAGGATTATTACTCTGTCGTTAATTTTTTTGAAGTCGAGCAGCACTCGTTGCATTGTTAACATATAACCATCCTTAGTGAGTACGGTGTGGGATTCTGATAAATATCCATGAGCTGCGATCAACTGTTCAGCATTCAATTCAGGCCTTTCTTGAATTCTTCGATGATATGATGAGGCTAACTTATGTTGTCCCCGGCGTAAATCCTTTTCCATCTCTTCGTTAACCTTATTTTTTTTTAACATTTCGTCGAAGAACATTGAGAGCGCACTCTTCATATTCTTTCTCTTTTCTTGAGTTACTCCGGGCTTATTAAACAATAAGTTTTTAATATTGTAAAATAAATTTCTAATAGGGGCAAAAAAAGGAACCCCCCTTGTTTCTCGACTGTGCACACAATCTTCACCCGTACACTCGTCGATTGATTTTAACAAGAAATTAGCTAAGAGAGCAAATAAAATCCATTTATTTAACATTTGGATAACCACGTGTGCACTGAGAGCCGAGCGTTATGGACGCACGTATGGTTCTGACTTTCGAATTGCTGGAAAAGGTGTCGTAGACGTAATGTCTTGAAACAATCAGTCTTATTCTAATAAAACAATCTAGGTATGTTCAGAGGAAACGTTCTTGTCTAGATAAACATAGCTATTGATCAATTGAAAGACAGCTGTTCTAAATCACGAAGATGTTTACAAAATCACACGCATTGATTCATCTGCTCAATCAGCTAATAATATAATATATGATGTAATCACTTATGTTAGTAACGCACGACAACAAAGATGTGAGTATGAAATAATATAGATCAGGGATGGCCAAGTTGATTAGACTCAAGATTTATTGTTTACTGACGAAACCCTGTGCAATCTACCAATTATAATTCTTGAATTTTTAAATGAAAAAATTGACAATTATGTAGTACTTACCTGTTTTTGTTTTAATAAAAGGGAAAACATAAAATTGAAAATTATTCTTAGTTACTACTTACTCGTATGAAAGAGGATAAACAACGTGATGGAACGGAGATTGAAAAAACTTTTTACAAAAAAAAACCACCAACTTGCAAAAAAAAAATTGGTTGTCGGTTTACGGACGATAATTTGACTATGAGGTAGGTATGAGGAACAGGGAGTAAAGTTAAGTAATCCTCTGTAGTGTTATAAATGCGTCACAAGCCGAACGCTTAGGCCGATCGTGCCTCTTTATCGCTTCTGCCGCGCTCTCGCTTGCACGCTCGGCTAAAGCTGAACGTGACAACGAGTCATGCTTTTTCATGCGTGCAGCCGGCGTTCACCGAAAAAAACTACAATGTGAAAAATAACTTGTTCAACTTAGTTAAAAACAACTTACCTAACTTTATTTTTCGTGTTTTTTTTTTGGAAGTCGGTTGTTGTTTGATTGGAAAAAAGTTTTAAATTTTTCAATTTTTAGGATTCCGTACCTTAAAAGGTAAAAACACAGCCCTTATAGGATCACTCGTGTGTCGGTTAAAAATTATATAAGATGATGTGCGCAACAGTTATTGATTATGTTGCGCGGTCTGTTCTACGTATTTTTTTTATTTATTTATTTATTTATTTTTAGGTTAGCCTACAATTGTTTACACATTACATTTCATTTAAAAGTACACGATATACATTTATAAGTGCAACAATTACTTACATACATTTTCTACATATAAATATTATTATTGGGTATACTCGTATTAAACTTCTTTTTTGCCTTTCCACTATCGACTGGACTAAAAGCCGCGGTCGCCCGGTTGGCCACTTCTGATATAGGTTACTTACTAAGCACCGATATCCTACTGATTATTACATAGCTCTTTTAAAGTAAGGCTACTTATACTTAAAATTAAAAAGGACTCGCGCACCGAGGGCTCCGTGCTTTGCATTATGTAAATACATTTTTTTTTTGGAATTTACGGTTTTCGAATTTTTTCCTATACTAGTGCTACATGACATTGCTTCTTGCCAAATTTAATGATTGTAGATCAAAGGGAAGTATCCTATATAGGTTGTGATTTCGGAATATATAAACGCTCGTATCTTGATATAGCGTTGAATTAGAAGTGTGATTTTTTCACTGCTTCAGGGCATTGCAGCCCTGAGTATTTAATTTTAACTTGATAACTCCACGCGTTCCTGAGAAAAAGGGTCCTGACTGACGGACAGACAGACGGACAACCAAGTGATCTTATATGGATTCCGTTTTTCCTTTTGAGGTACTGAACCCTAAAAATACACTCACATAAATACTACTAAATTGTGGTAATCAGTTTCATCCAGTTAGACTACATGTCGACCCCAAAATAATTGGGAAAAGACTAGATAGATTGATTATATGACCAAAAAAAGATGGTTGAATGTGTGAAAGATAAGTAAGGGAGAAAGTGAACTCTACGAAGACAGTCAGGTATGGATATACAGGTAAAAAATACTTGCGAGGTACACGAACATCACGAACAGGCTAGATACTAACACGAATTCATAAAAAATGTCGTTGTCTTACGATTACTGGAACCGGAAACTTGACTAAGGCAGCCATGCTTGCACATGAAGATAATTGTAACACATTAGACTAAGTTATGATCAACGGCGTGAATAGATAACCATTAAGTGAATACATATTGTTATCAGCCATCATCTAGACAAACTAACATAAATTCAAGTCATCATATATGATTACAGGCAGTATCTATAGTACTTAAGTAAGAAGTAGGAGATGTTATAGTATACTTTCATTTATATTTACAGTTATCAGTAATGTAGGCAAGTTTGGTTATAACAACAGAATTCTTCTTTCTGATCTTCTTCTTCTGAATTTCTTTATGATCTTTCGTTAAACCTACATGAAGTAAATTTATAGTGAAATAGTTTTTAATAAACAACGTGCAACGAACGCATAAAAGCGGCATAACTGGCCTGTCTGGGTTCGAACCTATGACCTACTCGTACAAAGCTACAACTCGTAAGTCGCGGCCGTTACCACTGGGCCACCACTGCTCTCATTGAGACATCGTCCAGTCAAAATTCAAAACATTTCCCCAAGTTCATATTATCATGAAATCATGACATTTGAGCCCAATTCTAAGTTAAGGAGTTGAATTCTGATTCTAGTGATTAAAATTCTTTATAGCCATAATATTTGCTACGGTCGCGAATCATATTTGAATCTACATACAACCTGATACTGACTTGCAAATTACAAAAAACGTAAGTTTAGAATTTCCCGGGCTACCTTTGCATATCCCCCTTATCTTGTGTTATATTGTACACCTTAGTATCAAAAATCTGTTTTTTTCCAGGCTTTATTTATGTATTAATTTGCTTCCAGTAACTCTCTTTGTCATCCATTTTTCAAGCCTCCGGGCATCCGATTGAGCTGAAACTTGGCCACTTCGGTAACAACGCAAAAATGTGATACCATTGAGGCTAATCTGCTGATGGAGCCCGAATATGGCCATAGGAACTCCTCAATCAAACAAGATGGCACTATCGTGTTTGGACTCATGGGATATGTATATTTATTGACAACTTCTGTTTCACTAGGTGGTGTTCAAGGTCTGATGATTGCCGGAAGGGGGTCACAGGCACTCCTCAAGTATACCAGATAGCCATTGTGATTGATATCAATAGATTGGTCTTGACAAGTACTATTACACTAGCTGGTGTCCAGGGTCTGATGATGGATCCGGAAGGTGGTCACGGGAACTCTTCAAGTAAACCAGACCTCACAACTTTTTACGGTAGAAGAACTGAGTTGCGAGACTTGTTTTTTTTTTTTATAAGTTATGCTTTTGATGGCATCTCACTTCTTTTTGTAGATAGTCCTACTTTTTTTCACTCACATAAGAGACGAGAGCGGCCGCGTCGTGTATCTTTTTTTTTGCATTAGTTAGTACCTAGGTATTATTTAGGGCCGCACTCGTCAAAAGCCTACCTGATGTAAAATTGTTATCCCTCATTCACTATAAATACTGTCAATGTACCTAACAGAAAATTACAACATCAAGCTTAACAGAAGATTAACTTGAACTAATGTACGGCACTCACTGCCGCACTCAAAGTTTTTTTAAAGTAATAAATTACTTAACCCATTATTTTTCTATTATTGCCCTTACCGTACTTAGGGCACATTTCACCAAACTTTTATACTTAGAATAAGTCTTATCCTGAGAATTTTTTTTTGAATTTTGACAGTTTTTCCATACTAGAACTTTCAGGCGTCAATTTTATGCCACGGATAAAAGATATCTGTCTTTGGTAAAATCAGTCCTTAGTCGCTCGAAAAACAGTCCACGTAGAGCACTGAGCTCACGCAATAATAGGTACTGACATTTTTAAGCCAATCAAGTCAAGTAATTGTGTAATTATGCTTGTGTGTCAGACGTGTCAAAACGAAGTAGAATCGCGACAATCTTAAATTACGCACTAGGGTAAATCTAACATCGAAGTCTTTTGCGTTTCTATGGTTACCTACAGGCTTCAGCAACATTTTCCATTAGATGTGAAATTCTCTGAAACTCGTCTGTGTACCAGATTTATTGCCCACGTAAGCTCATTGAAAGCTTTTCATATCAAAATACATAATAGTTAGGAGAGTTTAGTTATATATACTTGTAACATATAGAAGACTTTTGTAAAATATAAAAATGAGACATAACTACACAAAGTTTATTTTTATTTTCGGACAGATTATTCCTGGAATTATAGACAGCAATTACATAGGTACAGCCGATTCTTAAAGAAATACTTCACAAATACCAGTTACATTTTGAACATAATCACACTAATATTATAAAGGCGATCGTTTGTGTGTGTGTGTGTGTGTGTGTGTTTATATGTTTGTTAATTCTTCACGCTCAAACGGCTAGACCAATTTTGATAAAATTTTCTAAGGAGGTAGCTGACACCCTTGCTACTTTATATCCCGATATTGCCACACACTTATGAGGATGAAACTGCGGGGCGCAGCTAGTTATCTACATAATTTTGTCGTGAGTGGATGGCACCACAGTACAGTGGACAGCGCTATCTAACTAATAATTTGATTCGTAAACGAATAATCATGTGATCGGAAACGCAAGCGAGCTCCACCGCTTGGGCACGATCGTCCCCAGGACTTGTGGACACCGAGTGTTGGGACAGTCAGTCAGGACAGTCTACAGTCGACAATCGAGCTCGAACAGTCTTGGCTAAACACTCAGTACCAATACCCAGTAGGTCCTATTTTATATAGATTCCGTTTTGTTTTCAGCCCTTCTTTTGTCTACCCTGTGACTGTACCTATTATGTGATGATATTATCGTGGACCTCCACGTCACGTTATCACGAAAGCAAAGCAACGTAAAATATATGTCGTCACTTTAGAAATTATAAATGCGGACTTTCGGTGAATTTTGTTCCTTTTAGCGCGATCGTGTATAAAAGTAAAAACCGAAACAAATTGATTGAAGTATTTTATTATTTGGTTAACACGTTGACTGCCAACGCGGTCACCGGTGACCGCTAACAATAGATTTTCTATTGTGTCTGTTACTTGGCAGTCAACGTGTTAATCTTTAGCCTTTATCTAAATAATCTGTCAAATCATCTATGATTTTTCACTACAGTCCTTTCACAGAAATTTTACCCCTGACAGCAGCAACCCTAATTGCAACCTTATCGTGAAGAAAATAAAGATTACTGCGGTTCGACAAGCTTGACAAATGGCAACAACCCAAAAGCAACCTTATCACAATGACGGTTAAGGTTACTGTTATTTTAACTGTCATGCAAATCAAAGGTAAAATAACCAAGAAAGGACTGTATTCATTTTCTGATGGGAAAATATAAAGTTGGATCCAATTATTTTTTATGTGAGCTTTAAAAAACTTTGTAATGGTTCCAAGAATAGATTTTTAAGTTAATTTGTCTGTTCTTTACTCTTTCTGGCACTGTGCGAAAATAGTTCAAGTGAAATAAAAAATTAGCCACTCAACAAGTTGAGAGTAAGACTGACAGGCTGCACTGGTTTATTTAAAGCATCGTTCGCTGATCGTGGAGGCTTTTTCCCCTCCAATTAAATTCAAATAACTACATTTACGCCGGGCGAAAAGTTACTGCTGGCGGGAACTGGACAGGAATATTCTAAAGGCTCATAGCGACGGTTTTGATAAGTGTGTTATTGATGATACGTCATCTATATCGATGGCGAAGTGCCAATAACACCTAAAAAATTTACACAAGCTGAAAAATAAAGAAATTAAAAATAGACGCGTTGGTTTAGTTGGGAGGTATTTCCACATTTTTAGATGCAACTAAAAAATACACTCATGAGATTTCACTAAAACATGCGAATAACGCCTTTAAAGTTTCAATTCAAAACGATAAAAAAGTTTCTTGAAAAATGTCAGTTAGGAGGTATTGGCACTTCGCCGTCGATATGCTTGTACAAAGGGGTTTTAAAATATGGCTGATAATTTTTAGAAAAATCGCTTTAGGTATATTATACCTAATGGGTGTAGATATATTTGGACAAGCCAAGCAAGTATATTAGGGTAAGAGAACCGCTGTATCTACAGGAAAACGTACTTAGGAAGTCCCATAAAAATAATTAAGAAACGTTAAGGTCGGTCGTACTTAACTTATTAAAATTTTATCTGGCATTCACAGTTTTCGAAAAAAATTAACAGTCAACAAGAGTATTGGTAGATAATCTACACAAATAAATTTTTGATACCAATCAATCCTGAGGGGCAATTCTCGTAATTTTAAGAACGTTCACAGTTTGATCTCATTCTCAATCGGTCAAAAATACCTACATTTTTGACAAGTTTTGACATTGATTATCGCTGAGATGAGATTGCGACTAGAATTTGAACGTTTTTAATTACGGGAATTGGCCTTCAGTTCTCATGGACAAACTGTGTGGGACCAACCGTGTTTCGACTTTTAGAAATGTCACAACTCGCAAAAACCTTTTGTAATATATTACGTACACCCATGATATTCTACAACATACTGTTGTAACCTAGCCTTGTAAAATAAAATCGACATAACTAATTCATGAGAAGTGCGATTCTGCACTTATAAGTATTTCCCATAGGTTTCAAGTGCCTGTGATTGAGATAAGGACCGGCCGCGATTGTCCAATCATAATACCTACAATTTCATCATCCCACAGAGTCTCACAGTTTATATTTCCAAGGTTTTATTTGTACTGTTTTGTAACAGGGATGATGACTAATATTAGAAATGTTTGAACAAATTATGTAATTTCAAAGACAAATGAGATAATCGGAAAAAGTGGCCAGCCCAGTCCCACTTCAGCTTAACGGCTTTTTAAGCAACTTCAGTAATCTGTGTTTTGGAACGCAGTGTGGTGTTGCGAATATGATCTGTCAATTTGACGCCTAGAATACTGCGCTCCATTGCACGTTGGCAAACCTTGAGTTTGGACTTTTGAATGTTTGTCAAAGACCAAGTCTGGGATCCATAGGTCAGAATGGGAAGGATGCACATGTCCATAATTTTACGCTTTAGTGTCAAAGGCAGATTTCCTTTCATAAGCTCGTTCATGGACCAGTAGCTTTTCCAGGCATTTTCGGTTCGTCTTAAGACTTCCTCGTCTTGTCTGGACTGGAAAGAGACTAACTGGACCAAGTAGATGTATTCATGGACATATTGCAATTCCTCACCATTCACTCTGATCCTATATTTAGTGGTGTTTGACATCAGCTTGGTCTTCGACATGTTCATCGCCAGTCCAACCTCAAGGCTTCCATTACTGAGTTGGTTTAACATAAGCTCCAGTTCTGTCGCCGTGGAGGCAAATACGATAATGTCGTCAGCAAAGCGGAGGTTTGTTAACCGCACCCCGCCGACTTCAATGCCGCATCTCTCCCAATATGCCGATAACTTTTTGAACACTTCTTCAAGAGCTCTGTTAAAAAGTTTAGGTGAAAGCGGGTCTCCTTGTTTTACGCGTTTTTCGATACAGAATGATGGTCCGGCTGTTTGTAATCTAATTGAAGCAGTGCTGTGTAATTACACGTTACGAAGTAGGTTGATGTAGGTGGGATCAATTTCTTGGTTGTTCAGAGCGTCGAATATAGCATAGTGTGTCAGACTATCGAAAGCTTTCGAGTAGTCGTTGAAGGCAAGATAAATTGGTATTTTGAACTTTGATATTTTTCGATTTGGTTGATTGGTTTATTGCATGTAGATGGTCAGTAGTGGAGAGGCTTGGGCGAAATCCAGCTTGTTGTGGAGGTTGATGTTTGTCCAATTAAGGCGAGATACGATTATCTATGATGATGCGAGATACGATTGTTTGAGATACGATGAGGCGAGATACGATTATTTAATGAAGGTCTTATAGAGATGTGATACAAGGCTAATCGGTCGATGGTTGTTAAGGTCTGATTTGTCCCCCTTTTTATGTAAAAGTATTTTATTTGAGTGACAAAAACTATCAGGGAATATACCTGTTTGTAAAATGGAATTAAATAGATTTTCAAAATTTCAGTACTAATACCATTCTCACCTGGTACCCCTGGTACTTCCTTCTACTAAGTGCGGTGCGTATTGTAAAACCAGTGATGGGGGGATGGTATCTGGGCATAAATAGTTTATTCTAGGTGCAGGGGACTGGCAGTTTGAGTACAGCAATTTGTAGTAATTTGTGCAGATTTTTAAAACTTTATCCGTATTGCGATGTACAGTGGATAAACTGTCTCAAAGACAACACTGGCCAAAACCAGTTTTGTCTTTGAGACAGTTTATCAGTTTAGTTGAGCTTTTGAGGTGGCTAGCCACCTCAAAAGTTTATTTTTGGACTTTTTCTTACAGAAAATAACACATGATGAACATGATGTAGGTAAACTTGAAAAAAACCCACACAACGTTTTTCAAACAAAAACTTGGGCTTGGGGCTCTTTGAGTACTACATACTCAGTTGGTCTAGAAGAGTCTTTTACGAAACTTCATCGATAGACACATATAAAAAAAGAGAATTAGTAAATTTTCTAGTGAGTTGATTGTGCCATTTTTACAGAATCTGTGAATGCAGTTAGCAATTACTCAAAAAGTTAAGGACAGTCTTCTAAGAACCTTCTTTTGTGGCTAAAACGGTTAAGGTGCCTTGTAAAACTTGTAAATTCTAAAACTAAGTATAACTAGTCTAGTGTATTATATACATAGTCGTAGTTCCAATTTTAACTGCGGTGGCAAATGTGGCAATTATAAACGCCAGGCGCCTCCCGTGTAGAGATGTGATACAACTACCTCTTAAAATAATTTTTAAATTAATGATAACACTACGTGTGTGGTCTGCAACCAGTTAGGCAAACCTCCAGGCTCGAAAGGCGCACGGTCCTTGTTAAAAATCTGGTATTCAGCTGCATTCGATTAGACTGGAAGTCGACCTCAAATAGTCCTCCAGAACGAATTTTGGCCATGGCGACCAACCTCAGCGAAGACCAGCCTTCTGCGCGAGAGATATTATAGAGCACAAGTGTATGCAAAAACACAGGTGCACTCTCTCTTCCCTCGCTCTCATTATGCGATGGGACGGCAATCCGACGCGACCAGAGAGTGACTGAAGTCGCCCTAAACATTGTTTGGAGAACGCAAGACGATTAAAGAATATTTGATGTTTAGGTAATTTAAAACATTCGCTATTGTGGTTCCTACTCGTTAGTACAGTGACCTACTTAATTATTCTACAACTACCATTCTTTTCAGTAATTTATGTAGAAGACTATTATGTCCTGCAATGAATGTCAGGCTGTTGGAATTTATGATACAAACCTAGAAACCTAAGCAGGGAGGCATGCAACCTTTGCGCAGTTAACTTTTCTTTTAATGCTTTAAAAAATATTCCGAGTGAGTGAGCGAATATTGTAAATGATTCTGAAGAGATTTCTGTTTAAAAATCAACCTGATCATTTCGAGTTTGTATTTGCATCAGTAACTTCTTTTGGACAGCAAATTAAAATAAAGGACGCACCCGGCTAATGTTTTCTGAATGGGGATTAATGCAAATCAGTTTTGCAAATCCTCGTTTTTTTTTCTATCTTCTTCATTGTTTCGCAACTAATTGGTCGTTGGTTCCTTTTGTTTTATCGACAAAAAAAAATATTTGTATGGCTCACTTCTACAACAAGGTAAATACTTGGAATATTTAAGATGTCGATAAATTCTTCGAACAACGTAAATTATTATTAATATACACATATGATTAATTTATGGGAAAGTATGTAATGGTGAAGGGCAGTTTCTCGCAGAGATCCATCTCCGAGGTGAAACTGAACTTTCTACAGTCAGACTGTGTTCATTTGATTTGAATGAGCTACTATTGACACCCCTCTGTATGTACTCATTTCAATATCACGAAAGAAAAAAAATATCCTTCAAAGACCACATTATACCCTGTAAATTCAAGCCACGACTTCACGAGCCATTTAATAGTCTTTTTCTAGCAATCAAGCGTGCATAATTTTAAACCTTTGTTAAACAATTGGTTACGCAAAGGATACCTCCTTTGCGTAATTAGGTACTTACCTAGGTCGTGGTGGACAGATGGTAATCCCATATTATTTTACTAGTTCAAAACAGTTTTTGAATTGAAAAGTTGCGTGTTTAGCAACCCTATAAACTTTCATACAGGTACCTCACATTTAAAATTCTTTTCTTGTTGAATTTCAATATTCTTATTTTTATCAATATTTGTCAATGTATATTATACTTCAGAATTTTAAAGTTTACGTATGCACGTCTTATTCAACGAATTAATTAAATATCGAATTTTTTTATTTCTTTGGACCAATAAATTCCCTGCCCACAAGCTGCAGAAATACTTCAACAAAGGTCCAGTTATAAATAGAAGTTCTAAGAGTTTATCAAATAATTAATTTCTAAGATTATATCAAGAAAGTATTTGCTAAATTAAAAACTATTATGATGAGATGTATAATTTCATATTATGTATGAGTAGTTGAAATATAACTAAGCTCGAGTTCACACCAATCATAATTTTATTATAGTCAGCTGCCAATAGTGAGGAGACTTACTGTGAGCCTCAGGGTGAATGTGAAGTCAGACTACATTTTTCGTTCACTAGTGCCCTCAATTATTTATTATCACCAAAAACTACAAAAAGTCGGCTTGTGAGCATTTACACTAAACGCATAGACTCAGCACCCGATTATAATTGTGCATATACATTTTCTTCGTTCTAAGATTATTAGATTGATTATTAAACTTTTGAACGCCAGAGTATAAACCTATAGCCGTACCCCTGACGCCGGGCCACGTTTTCGGTCAAATGAACATCTACTTTTAAAACAACAAACTTCTCAATATAGGTGGTTTATTTATATTAGTTTCATGCAATACAATATAGAGGGAAGCTTAAACTTTTAAATTATATAAATAAAAACACACAAAAGTAATGATTAAATTGTTTATTTCATAATATGGTGCGAGTGGTGCGACGGGTATTTTGTCACATATTTGTGACAATGGCGTTCAAAAGGTTAATATTGAGTCCGAGACGCTGTTACGTTCAGCTACATACTCATAGCTAATCAATGTCTGCTGCGCGTAGTTACTCATCATCTGCCTAGTCTTTTCTATGTTGGGCTTCCAGTCTAACCGGACGCAGCTGAATACCAGTATTTTACACGGAACGACTGCCTATCTGACCTCCACAGCTCAGTAACTGGGTAATACGTATACCCCTTGGTAAGACTGGTTGTCAGATTTTTGGGCTTCTGACTACCCATAACGACTGTCTAAGATCGACAAATGACAGCCGAAACGAACAGCGTATCGAGCTTTACGGGGCACGGAGGGGTCTCGATATTTATCTAATAGATGGTCACCCATCCATAGACTAATCTCTGCAAGCGCAACTTAACCTTAATCGACCCGTGTGGAATATATTATTTAGCAACCAGCCGCGGCGCGCCGCGGCGTATATAAAATAATTGGCCACCGAGAGTCAGTATACTACGCAGAGCGTAATAGCGTAAGTATTTGTCGGTTCGCTGAGAACGAAAAGTTAATTTTAATTTACGGGAAAACCATGGAAAACAGTGGGCTGCGCACGAATATCGGAAGCTGCGTAACGCCTACTCACAGTGCGCCAAATATTTCTTGTATCTAAATAAACTTTCTAATTAACGAGATGACTAAAGAGAAACGAGTAGCTTTAAAACAATATTTACATAATAATAAACATCCCTTTCATCTTTTTCTTCAACGTGAAAGCAAGATCAACAAACAATTAGTTCTTTGAAATAAATGTACCTATTATTACATAATCAACTTCTCAGCTCATAAATAAGAATTTAGTATATTTTGTATTTAGTGTCTGTGTGATTTTTGAACAAACAACTTTTTGAAAACGCATTGTCAATAACCCTTCTGTCCCTCAGTCAGCGAGAACTCTTACAAGGCTAGTTGAACGGTGCCGTTAAGTAAAAAGGCTAGGCTGTTAACTAAAAGGCTAAGTTGGCAGCGACAGGCGCACTAAATAGGGAAGGTTACAACTCTGTTGCCTGATACCGCAGTTCAGGGTGACTTCGAGTATCTTCTAGATAGGATAAGGTTCACAAGAGGATTGGAAATAGTGTCCTCCTTAAGTAGGTAACAGTTATGTTTGTATCCTTCTGTGAGTTAAATAAAACTAGCTATTCTGCTGCTCCGCTTACTTGGCCGGAGTAGTGAGAACATATCTATGAAATCAAAGAGAAAAAACGTTACTCTATAGGTATGATTCGCAAGACGGGACTATTAACTGAAAGGCTAATTAAGTTAGTTGGCTGCGACATGTCCGCAGGCAAGTTTAACTGCCGAAGTTTGCGTCCGCCTCCGACATCCATCGCAGTTTCCCAGTAAGGAGCTCCACACACAATGTGCGGCGCGTTTTGTATAGCGGTTCAAATAAAATAGGACGTACGGTCTTGAAAAATCAAATCATTGTAAAGTTACGAATATTCATTATTAAGCAAACTGACTAAATTGTTCGTATATTCAAGTCACAACTGAAATTCGTTGACAGTTGTATGAAATACGGCAATTTGACGTACAGTGTCGCCTGATAGCGCAGTGCTGCACCGCGCCGCGTTTGGTGTGTGGAGCGCCAGCGGCGATTTCGAAAACTGACAGAATCTAAATTAATAAGTTAGTGGACATAGTGCTTTATCATAAAACCACAGACCTTGTGTCTACTGGGACGAATTGCGCTATAAATGAAAACATTACTTATTTGTTATGATATAAGACACAGTTAAACAACAGACAGTTAAAGAAAACAACATTGTAGCTCACATCTTTACTGTATTGTTTTTTGTTCGGTGAGATGGACTTAAATATATGTACATAAGATTATGGTATTGTTATGAAGGAAATAATGAACATAGTCTTATTACGACACATTTCCTTATTCAGTGAGATAGACAACAATATGAGCTAAAATACGGATGACCGAAACTTGCATTTACAATTTAATATACACTCGAATCCAATAGGACGGATTTTAATGCTTCAGAATTATGAACAGATAGATTATGTCATTTTTTAAATGGCATAGTTTGTGGCGTTAGAAGTCTGTCCGTCCTACAGTAGTTATAAAACTTGCATATTGCCATACATAGAGTAGCACAGAGACACGTCGTTAACTTGCAGTTTGCAAACGCTTTAACATGTCAACATCTAATCTGAGTTTAACTAGCTTTATATGGGAAAATTAAGAAAAAGTTGGATGAGTATAGTAAATTACAGCACTGCGGAAACGTGGCTATCAAACCAAATTAGTTTTTATAGTGTTTATAGAACATGATAATAAAGTGATACATAGATGATAAATTAATAATAAAGGTATAGTATTAGAATGGAACTAAATATAGGTATGTGTACTTAAATATTTTTAAACAGTTAAAAACAGGTATCTACTCAGGGTAATGAGTAACGAGATTTGCCCAATGAATCAACTTAAATGATATGGTAGTGTAACAAACGAAACTTATTTGACATGACCAAAATTAGTTAATAACCACTCACACGCCCGGGTTTTTCCATGACGCGCTCAATACTGCACCCGAACACTTTTTACCTACGCGTCGCGGGTGGTCTCGCCACTTATACACGACTCCTACACAAAAAAATTGTGTCATTTTACAGCAGCTAATAACATTCTACAACAATACCAAATAAGGTGTGGATTTAGTAGATAAAATGTGTGGTGCTTATTTATGATGTCTGCAGAAACTCTAGGCTTTGGCCACTTACATTTTATTTTAATTGTTGAATTTAGGTGCCATAAATAGTTATGTTGTGCATGCAATAAACAAATAGTACACTAACAAAAAAAAAAAAAATTAAAAAAAAAAACAACTGACTTCCAAAAAAAAACACTACAAGGTGATAAATAACTTTAACTTCGGAATTCGATTGGAGAGTTTGTAATTTATCTAAGTTACAATAGCCTAATGTCAACTGCTCATCACCTTTTACAAAATATTGCTTTTAATTTTTTAGATTTTTGTTGATTTTCCAAAAACCGCTTGTCCGATTTCGAAAAAAAATTCATGGGACTATTTGGGAAGCATATCCTTTCTAACAAAAAAAGAATTTTTCAAATCGGTTGGCAAGCGACGGAGTTATGTGCGAACAAACATAAAAAAAAAACATTCGAATTGAGAACCTCCTCCTTTTTTAGAAGTCGTTTAAAAACAGGAAAGATTATATTTACGAATTTAAGAGATTGGTTTTTACTTGGTCACTCCATGTATAAAACGTCGAATTACGATTGAAAGTCTACCGACATCTTTGAAAATGAAAGGAAACATGCTTATAAGTCTACAAAATCTACCTAAGCTGCCTCGACAACCTCCAAACACTGGTCGGGTTGGAAAATGTTCCTTCTGTAGTAGAGCGCGCCATAAATCTACCAGAAAACAATGTTTTTCGTGCCAGAATTGGATTTGTCCTGAACATCAGGTTCATCAATGCCCTAACTGTTGTGAGCAAGAGGAAATACAGGTAGAAGATGAGTGAATAAAAAAATCACGACAAAAAAGTTAAGTTTAGATTGTTAATTTTCAAGTTCTCAAAAAGTCTAATATTAAGTTTAAAAGTAGGTACTATTTAGTTTGTTAAAGATTCTTAATAAAGTATAATTCAAAATGAC